>BSYR01000011.1:21427500-22753000 GCA_030270665.1 Hibiscus trionum
TACTACTAAATTAATTAAATTTAGGATCTGGAGAGGGGAAAGTGGAAGAACAGGGATTCATGTTTAGGGCTTAGGGTTTAGGGTTTTTAGTATTTTAGGGTTTAAGATTTAGGGTTTAGGATACAGGGTTTATTAAACCCTAAACCCTAAATTAATTAAAATAAACCAAAAACCCTAAATTAATTAAATGAAATATTAATCCTAAAAATTAATTAAAATAAACCTAAAACCCTAAACATAAACCCCAAATCTTAATTCAAAGACTAACCCTAAACCTAAAAATAATTACACAAACCCTAAAACTAAAATATAAAATTTAATAATATATAAAGAAAAACCCTAAACTATAACCCCAAACCCTAAATTAAATCCATACACTAAAGCTTAAAACTGCATTAATGACGAAATTGAAATGAAAACAAAATTATTAGCTCAATTTCAAATAAAAAAGGACGAAAATGAAAGAATTGAAACTAAGAGTGCTTGCGGAGCAAGACCCGTGTGACCCGTATAATGACGCGCGAATCTTTTGACCCGAACTCACTCTATAAATAGACCTTCACCCCCTCTTCATTTTACACTTTTTTCCCTACCGTTACTCTGCCAAAATATCCTCTCATCTTCTCTCTCCTCTAAAAACACAAAATTCCCAAAAAGTTTCATTCTTTTTCGATCAAACTCTTGGTTTTTTACCAAGTTCTTCCCTGTTCTTCCACTTTCCCCTCTCCAGATCCTATACAAACACCTTAGCCCACCCAAAACCTGTTTATTCTCGATCAAAACATCTTTTTTTTCAAAGTTCTTCCTTGTTCATCCAATTTCCCCTCTCCAGATCTTATACAAACACCTTAGCCCACTCTCCATCTGTTTGTTCTCGATCAAAACCTAATTTTTTCTCAAGAACAACCCTATGTTCTTCCATTTCCATCTTTTCAATCCTTCAAACCCTAATCCTCAATTCACTTCTGTTTTACCCTAAACCCTTTTCCAGAAACTCTAAACCCTTACCCATGATCCACAAACCCCAAACCTTATACCTCAATCCTGAAACCTTAAACTCTTACCTCTGATCCTCAAACCCCAAACCTTATTCCATAATCATGTAACCCTAAACCCTAATCTGCAAACCCTAAACCTCTTCAGATCCACTCTGACCCTTCTCATTCCACTGTCCAGACTGTTCGTTGTCTTCTTCTCTCTCTCGGTAAGTACAAAACCCTTTCATATTTCATTTAATTATTTAGTTTTTTAAATTTCATTTTACTAATTCTCTTGTGCTTTGATCTCAGGATCGTTTCTGGGTTCTTCAAGAGTGTTCTTCCACATTTGCGTTTGGGTTTAGGGTTTCTTCTCTTCCTCTTTTATTTTATTTTTAAATGTTTCTGTCTTGATTTTTGTTTGCATGTTTCTGTTTGCATGTTTCTGTCTTGATTTGTATATATGTTTGCATTTATATGTTTGCATGTTTCTTCTCTTTCTGATTTGTATTTATGTTTGCATGTTTTTTCCTGCTTTGTATATATGTTTGCATGTTACAGTCTTGATTTATGCTTCTGTTTTTCTGGTTTGTTTATATGTTTGCATGTTAGAGTTTTGATATATGTTTGCATGTTAGAGTTTTGATATATGTTTGCATGTTTCTGATTTGTATATATGTTTGCATGTTAGAGTTTTGATATATGTTTGCATGTTTTTGATTTGTATATATGTTTGCATGTTTGAGTCTTGTTATATGTTTGCATGTTTCTGTTTTTTATTATTATTTGTATATTTGTTTGCATGTCTATTTTTTATGATTTGTATATATGTTTGCCTGTATTGTTTCTGTTTGTAAGTATGCTTTGTGTTGCATGTGGGTTAATCCGAGTATAAAAGGCTGGAAACCCGTCCTGCGATGCTACTGGTGTCAAAGGAGGCTCTTTTCTTAAAGAGCCTTGGGGGCTGGTGTAACAACGCCATGTATGAGGATTAACCCGTTGTTTTATTTTCTTTTTAATAGTTGTTTTAATTTTTTTACTAACTGTGGTTCCTCTTGATCTCAGGTGTAACACCCGGGTTTAGGGGTTAGGTGAAAATAATATTATAATATTATTTTGGGCTCGGTTTTATACTCTAAATAATATTTCGAGTTGTTTTCAAAATTAATCAATTCGGGTTAAACACGTTTTAAGATTTAAACCACATTCAACCATGAATTTACCTCCCTTGTAAATGCCCCATTTCATTAAGGGCAAACAAGTCTTTTGGGCTTTTAAAATTATCACATGTCAAATAAAACACCCACCCTCCTCATCTTCTTCCCTTCACTCTTTCAAGAAAACCACCGTTACCTTCTTCTCTCCTTGGAGATTCACTGTTCCATCACCTCCCTTCATCGTTTCAACTCCGTTTTGAAAGGTAAGAGTATTTTTGACTTCCCCTCATCCTCCCCTTCATGAAAGTACTCTTCTTTTTCATTTTCATGGAGTTTTTAGAAATGGAGGTTTTGAATGTTTTGAATTAAAAATGAGATTTTTATGTTGAGAAATGAAGTATTTTGATTTGTTATGCTTAGTTATGGTATATAGAAGCCAAAGGGTATATCATATGTGAATTTCAAATGGTTTTAATCAATTTTCGGAATTTGGCTTTAAAGGGGTTTTTGGGAGGTTTTAAAGTGTATTTTGGGGCTGTTTAATGTTGGTTCTCGAGGGCTGATGTTAGTATTATATATGAGGGCTGCTTTGGGTGTGTTTGATGGTTATTTGGATGCTTGAATTGGAAGATATTGGTGGGCTTTAAGGGCAGCTCGGAAATTCTGTTTTGGGACTTGTTTTGGGTATTGAGTGCTTGAAGTGTTGATCCGGGTTGTTTCCGTTGATGAGATATTGATTATGAATGTTTTGTTTGTGTTTGAGATTGATTAGAATCGAATTTGGGCATCGGTGAAGCATCGGAAGAGAATCCGGGAAATTGAAGAAGAGTCGCTTGCTTGGTCTTTGAGCTTGGAAGCTTAGGTGAGTGGTTAATCGTTTAAATGGTTTTAAATTGGTTGGTTCGAGTATATGGACTAGGTTGGGCTTGGTAGACCCACCTAGAGTTAGGATTAGGGTGGTAGCCTAATCCTAAGCTTGATCTAGAGCCCTTGGATGAACTTAAATGTATGAATGTATGTGCCTCGTATGTGTTGTGATATGAATGCTTATATACATTGTATTATGCATGTGAGATGAGGCATGATTTGTATTGCTTAATGCATGCATGGTGTTGGTTCATGATTGTATTCATGGTGAGTACGTGCTAAGCACGGAAATGATTGAAATGAGTAATGTGGAACGAGTAAAATATTGGCACTAGTAAACTTAAATACAAATGATCGATCATTAGGATGTTAGTGTGTACACATGAGTCAAAAGTCGCGCGTGGCCTTGGTGGCGTTGAGTCACCAAGGAGGAGTACGGGTACGCCCGGAAATGGTATTTAAATATTGTCGGTGATGAGTGGAATCCCATCGACGGGGCGTGAGGATGAGTGGAATCCCCTCCGCGAGACCGGTGATGAGTGTAATCCCACCGTCAGGTAATGGTTGTGTTGTTGGATGTGAGTCCAACGGTTATCCGCGTATTTGAGTCTTAACTAGGTGCCAATGTTGATTGATATGTGTATCAATGTGTTGAGATATATGAGCTGATTGGATGTTTAAATGTGATTACATGTATGGTAGTGTTGAGCTCATGGTTATGGCATATATGTGATATGTTGTTCATGCATTTTATCTTGTGGACCCTTGTTATGATTGTGGTTACCTTGGCTAGATCGTGCTCGGACCCTGCAATGTTGAGGTTTGTTTTTAGAGCTTACCCTCACTAAGCATCATTGCTTACGCTCTCTTCGTTCAACATTGCAGATCCTTAGTTCGTGGGTTGCTCGGGCAAGCGGAGGGCCTCCAAGTGTGGTTTTGGCTTGATTTCATCAAGTATGGATTTCAATGTTAAACGTGTAATAGTTTAAGCAATGGGATGTGTAATGCTTTGTGGTTGTTGTTGGTTGCTAGGAGCATGTTTAGACTCCTTAATATCTTGCTTTTGTATGGATGCGTTGCTATGTTGAATGCTTGATGTGTGATGATATGTTTTAGAATGTTTAGGTTGCCTTGTGTATGTGTGCAAGCCTTTCATGATGTCTTGTCCCTTTTAAGGTCCTTTGTGTTCTTATGCATGCCAATATTGCATGAATTGCTCCTTAACTAGAATGCTATGTATGAGTGTTTTAGTCTATGTTTGATTGACTCCCTTGACTTAATTATGTGTGCTTACATGTTTGTATATGCTTAGGTGAGTCGAAAATTGCATCTAGAGTCGTGTTTGAGGTCGTTTAGCTAACATTTGTGGTTTTACAGTGCAGGGCGTATCGATACGCCTAAGGGCCGTATCGATACGGCCTTGCTCAGAGAACACAAGTTTGGCTGGGCGTATCGATACGTGGGGTGTATCGATACGGTCCCAACTCTCTGGAATCCTATGGAGTTGTGGAGTGTATGGCGTATCGATACGGTGTCCAAGCGTATCGATACGGTTCAACCTAGTTGACCAAGTGGTGTTGACCGAGAAGGGCGTATCGATACGCTCGAGGGCTGTATCGATACGGTCTTCTTATGTTGACCATAGGGTGTTGACCTTGGTCAAGGCGTATCGATACCCTCTGAAGGCGTATCGATACGTCCTGTTTAAAAGAGGAAATTGTGTCGTTTTAATGTGCTGTTTTGGTTGGTCGACGCTATGATGTTTGTGTTTTCCGCTGACGTGTTTCACATAGGGCTTAATAAGGCAATTAGACAAGATTAGTTAATAAAAAAAATGGGTTGCTAACCGAGGGGGAACCTCAACGGGTTTCGCTTCGGTTTTCCCCGTGTGGCCCACTCGAACCGGTTATCCGACCAGACCGGGACGAGGGGGTTACACTTGTTGGTATCAGAGCCTAAGGTTACCGAGACCTTGGGCAGGTAAGTGAGGTAAGTTTAAGCTTTTGCTTGATATGCGCGGTGTTTGCTTGCTTGTAAGAATGGTTGCCTATTTGACGAGCATGTTGCTTGTTTTATTCAAAGCATGTGTGTGTGAGTCCCATTGCTACTATTACATTGAAAAATGGTTTTGTTTTAGTGAGGGAACGTACTTGAACACTTGGAAGCCTTGCCTTGCTAACCCAACTTGTATGTTTTGTTGTTGTGGTTGTAGTTAATTTTCGTGAGAGCAATGTCTAGACCGAGAGGTAGACCGAGGGTGGTTCGTCAGGAACCACGGGTTGCGGCTCCTGTTGAGCCGGCTGTTGGTGTGGAGGCTCATCTGGAAGGGCCGGTGGCTGCGGGAGTTGGCGCTCCACCACCACCTCCACCACCTGGAGCTGGAGGTGAAGATGGAGTCGGAGGAGATGGACCTCAAGGTGGCCAAGGTGGCCAAGGTCCAGCTGGAATTGACATGACACCGCTAGTGCAAGCGATAGCGGGAGCGTTTCAGGCCGCAGTTGCGGGAGCTCAGGCTGCAGCTCAGCCTAGGTGTGATGATGCTAGTCTCCCTTTGGAGAGGCTCCGTAGTCTGGGAGCCGAGGAGTTTAGAGGATCTACACCGGAGAGATCGGAGTTATGGTTGGAGAAGACAGTTCGTATCTTGGCTCAGATGGGTTGTGCGGGCGCACGTAGATTGGGCTGTGTGATCTCATTGCTTCAGGGTGATGCCTACACCTGGTGGGTCACCATCACTACCGGGATTCCAGAGACAGAGATTGATTGGGAGTTCTTTGAGTCTGCCTTCAGGAAGAGGTACTTGGGACCGAGGTACCTAGATGAGAAGAAGAGAGAGTTCATGGCTCTCACTCAGGGAGATGCTTCAGTGACTGATTATGAGATTCGTTTCGTTCGTCTGAGTCAGTATGCTCCAGAGTTAGTACCCACTGAGAGGGCTCGATGTGATCATTTCAGATACGGACTTCATGAGGAAGTCAAGAGGTATACCTTGGCTTCTGATTATTCTGACTTTGATGTCTTGGTTGCTAGAGCCAAGGACATTGAGCATAGCTTGGGGCTGACCAAGCGTTCTGGGGGATCTAGTTCTGGTAAGAGGCACAACAACTTTGATGGTAGAGATGCTAAGAGGCACAGAGGTGGCAGACATCAGTTTGATCAGAGACGTGGCAGTGGCCACCATGGTAGAGGCCATCAGGGTCATAGAGGAGGAGGGCGTTTGCCCGAGTGTGCACAGTGTGGGAGGCAGCACACTGGAGAGTGCTGGGGTAACTTCCATGCTTGTTGGAACTGTGGTTCGAGGGACCACTTTAGGAGGGACTGTCCACGTCAGGCAGCTCAGGCACCGAACATTGCTCAGGCTCCTGCGAGAGGTAACGATTTTCAGAGAGGCCGTGGGCGCGGTCGTGGCTACTTCCAGCCTAGGGCTGATGCACCTAGGGGAGATGCTCAGAGGAACCTTGCTCATGTTGTGGCTGTGCAGCCAGAGGCGGGAGGGCCAGCGAGAGTTTATGCACAGAGAGAGGCCGGGAACGACACCGATGTGATAGCAGGTAATTTCGAGTTACAGTCTATGTCTTTGCTTTCTTTGGTTGATTCGGGTTCTACGCATTCCTACATTCTGAGTGAGCATGCACAGAAGTTAGATATTCCTGTAGAGATCTTAGATGTAGGTATGCATGTTACTAGCTCTTTTGGTGAGACAGTTGTGGTTAGACGTATGTATAGGAGGTGTCCACTGAAGATTCAGGGTCATGTGTTTTCAGTTGATATGATGGAACTTCCCTTCTACGGTTTTGATATTATACTGGGTATGGACTGGTTGGTCGAGCATCGGGCTAGTGTGGATTTCGAGACAAAGAGAATTTCTTTGAAGCTTTCTGATGACTACGAGGTAGTAGTAGTAGGCGAGAACATTAAGTTCTTGTCCAATGTAGTGTCAGCTTTAGAGGCTCATAGGTTGATGGACTCGGGATGTGGGGCTTATTTAGCTTATGTTATGAATCCGGATATGAGTGAAGCTAGACCGAAAGATATCAGGACAGTGTGTGACTTTCCAGATGTGTTTCCTGAAGAGTTGCCGGGTTTGCCTCCTGACAGAGATGTTGAGTTTGTGATTGAGACAGTTTCAGGATCTAACCCAGTTTCGATGGCTCCGTATCGCATGGCTCCGAAAGAGTTGAAAGAATTGAAGAGTCAGTTGCAAGAATTATTAGACCGTGGTTTCATTAGGCCTAGTAGTTCTCCGTGGGGTGCTCCAGTATTGTTTGTGAAAAAGAAAGATGGTAGCATACGCATGTACATTGACTATAGACAGTTGAATCAGATGACTGTGAAGAACAAGTATCCGTTGCCTCGTATAGATGATTTGTTTGATCAGTTGAGAGGTGCTTCAGTATTCTCGAAGATAGATTTGAGATCCGGGTACTACCAGTTGAAAGTGAAAGAGTGTGATGTTCCAAAGACAGCTTTTAGGACTAGATATGGTCACTATGAGTTTCTTGTGATGCCATTTGGGCTCACGAATGCGCCGGCAGCATTCATGGACATGATGAACAGAATTTTCAGAGACTATCTAGACCGGTTTGTGGTTGTCTTCATTGATGATATACTTGTGTACTCGAAGACAGAAGAAGAGCATGATGAGCACTTGAGGTTTGTTTTACAGAGATTATTGAGCAATCAGTTGTATGCGAAGCTTAGTAAGTGTGAGTTCTGGATTCGAGAGGTTGTGTTTCTTGGCCATGTTGTTTCGGCCGAAGGTATCCGTGTTGATCCATCGAAGATTGAGGCTATTGTTGAGTGGAAACAACCTAAGTCCGTGACCGAGATTAGGAGTTTCCTAGGATTAGCCGGTTACTATAGGAGGTTTGTTGATGGATTCTCTAGAGTAGCTGCTCCCTTGACTAAGTTGTTGCAAAAGGGAGTCAAATTTGAATGGTCAGATGCAAGACAGAAGGCCTTTGAGAAATTGAAAGAAGCTTTGACGAATGCTCCAGTATTAGTGCAACCTGTTTCAGGTAAGGAGTTTGTGATCTACAGTGATGCTTCCTACGTAGGCTTAGGATGTGTTTTGATGCAAGATAGAAGAGTTGTTGCTTATGCTTCTAGACAGTTGAAGATTCATGAGAAGAACTATCCTACTCATGATATAGAACTAACCGCAGTTGTTTTTGCATTGAAGATTTGGCGACACTATTTGTATGGTGAGAAGTGTATAGTTTACACCGATCACAAGAGCTTGAAATACTTGATGTCACAGAAAGAGTTGAATTTGAGACAGAGAAGATGGCTAGAGTTGTTAAAAGACTATGATTTGACCATTGAGTACCATTCGGGTAAAGCAAATGTAGTAGCCGATGCTTTGAGTAGAAAAGTGGTCGTTGAGTTGAGAGCTATGTTTGCTAAATTGAGTGTGTCCGATGATGGTGGTTTGATCACCGAGTTGCAAGTGAAGCCTTCCTTGATTCAGTTAATTAGAGAGAAACAGTTGCAAGATGCGAGCTCAGTTCCTCATGTTCAAGACATAGCCGAAGGAAGACCGACCGAGTACAGTTTCAGTGGTGAGAGTCTGTTGTGCTTTAGAGATAGAATTGTTGTACCGGAAGATGTTGAGTTGAGACGTCAGATTTTGAGTGAAGCACATTCGAGTCCCTTTTCTATGCATCCGGGTAGTACCAAGATGTACCGAGATTTGAAGAATGATTACTTCTGGGTTGGTTTGAAGAGAGATGTAGCCGAGTATGTGAGCCGTTGCATGGTCTGTCAGAGAGTGAAGGCGGAACATCAGGTTCCTTCAGGTTTGCTACAGCCTTTGAAGATTCCGGAATGGAAATGGGAGAGGATCACCATGGACTTTGTATCGGGGTTGCCTTTGTCTCCTTCGAGGAAGAACTCAGTTTGGGTGATTGTTGATAGGTTCACTAAGTGTGCTCACTTCTTAGCAGTGAACACTACGGATTCCTTAGACAAGTTGGCAAACTTGTATATCCGCGAGATTGTGAGACTTCATGGAGTTCCGAAGTCTATTGTTTCAGATAGGGATCCTAGGTTTACTTCGAGGTTTTGGAGTTGCTTGCATAGTGCTTTAGGTAGCCGGTTGCATTTCAGCACGTCGTATCATCCTCAGTCCGATGGGCAGTCAGAGCGAGTGATACAGATTCTAGAGGATATGCTTCGTTGTTGTGTGATTGATTTTCAGGGTTCTTGGGAGAAACACTTACCGTTGGTTGAGTTTGCCTACAACAACAGTTATCAGTCTAGTATTCAGATGGCATCTTATGAAGCTTTGTATGGTAGACGGTGTAGGACTCCGATTTGTTGGGCTGAGACAGGTCAGAGATTGTTACCTATGCCAGACTTGCTTAAGGGAACCACAGAAAAAGTGAAGTTGATATGTGACCGCTTGAAGACAGCTTCCGATCGTCAGAAGTCCTATGCAGATTTGAAGAGGAAAGAGGTTGAGTATTCAGTGGGTGAGAAAGTGTTCCTGAAGGTGTCTCCGTGGAAGAAGGTAATGAGATTTGGCCGAAAGGGCAAGTTGAGTCCGAGGTTCATTGGTCCGTATGAGATAGTTGAGCGGATTGGGCCAGTAGCTTATCGCTTGAGGTTACCTTCTGAGTTAGAAAAGATCCATGATGTCTTTCATGTGTCTATGCTTAGGAGATATAGATCAGATCCTTCGCATGTGATGCCCGTTGAGGAGATAGAGTTAAATCCAGACTTGTCCTATAACGAAGAGCCCGTTGAGATACTTGCTTCTGATAGCAAGGTGTTGCGTGGCAAGACCATAGAGTTGGTCAAGGTGTTGTGGAGACATAGAGGTGTGGAAGAGGCCACGTGGGAGAGAAAAGCAGATATGGTTGAGCAGTTTCCGTATTTGTTTCCACCAGGTAATTTCAAGGACGAAATTTCCTTAAGTGGGGGAGAGTTGTAACACCCGGGTTTAGGGGTTAGGTGAAAATAATATTATAATATTATTTTGGGCTCGGTTTTATACTCTAAATAATATTTCGAGTTGTTTTCAAAATTAATCAATTCGGGTTAAACACGTTTTAAGATTTAAACCACATTCAACCATGAATTTACCTCCCTTGTAAATGCCCCATTTCATTAAGGGCAAACAAGTCTTTTGGGCTTTTAAAATTATCACATGTCAAATAAAACACCCACCTTCCTCATCTTCTTCCCTTCACTCTTTCAAGAAAACCACCGTTACCTTCTTCTCTCCTTGGAGATTCACTGTTCCATCACCTCCCTTCATCGTTTCAACTCCGTTTTGAAAGGTAAGAGTATTTTTGACTTCCCCTCATCCTCCCCTTCATGAAAGTACTCTTCTTTTTCATTTTCATGGAGTTTTTAGAAATGGAGGTTTTGAATGTTTTGAATTAAAAATGAGATTTTTATGTTGAGAAATGAAGTATTTTGATTTGTTATACTTAGTTATGGTATATAGAAGCCAAAGGGTATATCATATGTGAATTTCAAATGGTTTTAATCAATTTTCGGAATTTGGCTTTAAAGGGGTTTTTGGGAGGTTTTAAAGTGTATTTTGGGGCTGTTTAATGTTGGTTCTCGAGGGCTGATGTTAGTATTATATATGAGGGCCGCTTTGGGTGTTTTTGATGGTTATTTGGATGCTTGAATTGGAAGATATTGGTGGGCTTTAAGGGCAGCTCGGAAATTCTGTTTTGGGACTTGTTTTGGGTATTGAGTGCTTGAAGTGTTGATCCGGGTTGTTTCCGTTGATGAGATATTGATTATGAATGTTTTGTTTGTGTTTGAAATTGATTAGAATCGAATTTGGGCGTCGGTGAAGCATCGGAAGAGAATCCGGGAAATTGAAGAAGAGTCGCTTGCTTGGTCTTTGAGCTTGGAAGCTTAGGTGAGTGGTTAATCGTTTAAATGGTTTTAAATTGGTTGGTTCGAGTATATGGACTAGGTTGGGCTTGGTAGACCCACCTAGAGTTAGGATTAGGGTGGTAGCCTAATCCTAAGCTTGATCTAGAGCCCTTGGATGAACTTAAATGTATGAATGTATGTGCCTCGTATGTGTTGTGATATGAATGCTTATATACATTGTATTATGCATGTGAGATGAGGCATGATTTGTATTGCTTAATGCATGCATGGTGTTGGTTCATGATTGTATTCATGGTGAGTACGTGCTAAGCACGGAAATGATTGAAATGAGTAATGTGGAACGAGTAAAATATTGGCACTAGTAAACTTAAATACAAATGATCGATCATTAGGATGTTAGTGTGTACACATGAGTCAAAAGTCGCGCGTGGCCTTGGTGGCGTTGAGTCACCAAGGAGGAGTACGGGTACGCCCGGAAATGGTATTTAAATATTGTCGGTGATGAGTGGAATCCCATCGTCGGGGCGTGAGGATGAGTGGAATCCCCTCTGCGAGACCGGTGATGAGTGTAATCCCACCGTCAGGTAATGGTTGTGTTGTTGGATGTGAGTCCAACGGTTATCCGCGTATTTGAGTCTTAACTAGGTGCCAATGTTGATTGATATGTGTATCAATGTGTTGAGATATATGAGCTGATTGGATGTTTAAATGTGATTACATGTATGGTAGTGTTGAGCTCATGGTTATGGCATATATGTGATATGTTGTTCATGCATTTTATCTTGTGGACCCTTGTTATGATTGTGGTTACCTTGGCTAGATCGTGCTCGGACCCTGCAATGTTGAGGTTTGTTTTTAGAGCTTACCCTCACTAAGCATCATTGCTTACGCTCTCTTCGTTCAACATTGCAGATCCTTAGTTCGTGGGTTGCTCGGGCAAGCGGAGGGCCTCCAAGTGTGGTTTTGGCTTGATTTCATCAAGTATGGATTTTAATGTTAAACGTGTAATAGTTTAAGCAATGGGATGTGTAATGCTTTGTGGTTGTTGTTGGTTGCTAGGAGCATGTTTAGACTCCTTAATATCTTGCTTTTGTATGGATGCGTTGCTATGTTGAATGCTTGATGTGTGATGGTATGTTTTAGAATGTTTAGGTTGCCTTGTGTATGTGTGCAAGCCTTTCATGATGTCTTGTCCCTTTTAAGGTCCTTTGTGTTCTTATGCATGCCAATATTGCATGAATTGCTCCTTAACTAGAATGCTATGTATGAGTGTTTTAGTCTATGTTTGATTGACTCCCTTGACTTAATTATGTGTGCTTACATGTTCGTATATGCTTAGGTGAGTCGAAAATTGCATCTAGAGTCGTGTTTGAGGTCGTTTAGCTAACATTTGTGGTTTTACAGTGCAGGGCGTATCGATACGCCTAAGGGCCGTATCGATACGGCCTTGCTCAGAGAACACAAGTTTGGCTGGGCGTATCGATACGTGGGGTGTATCGATACGGTCCCAACTCTCTGGAATCCTGTGGAGTTGTGGAGTGTATGGCGTATCGATACGGTGTCCAAGCGTATCGATACGGTTCAACCTAGTTGACCAAGTGGTGTTGACCGAGAAGGGCGTATCGATACGCTCGAGGGCTGTATCGATACGGTCTTCTTATGTTGACCATAGGGTGTTGACCTTGGTCAAGGCGTATCGATACCCTCTGAAGGCGTATCGATACGTCCTGTTTAAAAGAGGAAATTGTGTCGTTTTAATGTGCTGTTTTGGTTGGTCGACGCTATGATGTTTGTGTTTTCCGCTGACGTGTTTCACATAGGGCTTAATAAGGCAATTAGACAAGATTAGTTAATAAAAAAAATGGGTTGCTAACTGAGGGGGAACCTCAACGGGTTTCGCTTCGGTTTTCCCCGTGTGGCCCACTCGAACCGGTTATCCGACCAGACCGGGACGAGGGGGTTACATCAGGTTCGTTTCTGGGTTCTGCAATGGATTCTGATTCTTTTGAGATGAACTGTCATGTTGAAACTGGTATGTTTCTTTCTTTTTTTTATTTTCTTTATTCTTTACTTGTTTTTAGTGTTAAAGTTACTAACTCTGTAATTGTTTTTTTGAAGGGGAAGCTAATGATCAAGTGTCTGTAGTTGCTCCTTCCTCTAAGAGGAGGGTTGCAACTGACATTGGGAGAAGAACTTCTCCTGCGTGGGATCACTATACATTTATTAAGATTGCTAATGGTGTCATTGCTCAATGTAAGTATTGCAAAACTGCTAGCTATAAAGCTGATTCTTATGTTGGTACTTCTACACCTAAAAGACATACTGATAAATGCCAAGCCTATAAAGATTTTCTTGCTAAAAATGTTAGTAGTAGTTCTGGAACAGTTTTTGATCAAAAAAAATATTGTGAACTGTTTGTTGAAGCTGTTCTCTGTCATGGTTATGCTTTAAGTATTGTTGAGCATGATAAACTTAGGGTTCTGCATCAGTATTTGAATCCTAATGTTAAGCATATTTCTAGGTATACTATTACTAAACATTGCATGTTAAAGCATGAAAAACATAAAAAATTGCTCATTGATTCTATGAGTTCTATTCCTAGTCGTATCTGCTTTACATGTGATGGATGGTCTGCTTGCACTTCACGTTCATATTTTGCTTTGACTGCTAATTATGTTGATAATAACTGGAAACTTCAGTCTAAAATACTTAATTTTAGGCGTTTCCCCCTCCACATGATGGTGAGTCTATATATAAGTTTGTGAAAAAAATGTTATGTGAGTGGGGTCTTGAGAAAAAAGCCTTTACCATTACTGTTGATAATGCTTCTGCCAATGATCGAATGGTGAAGAGGCTTAAGGATGACTTGCATGCTATTTCTCCCCTTCCATGCAATGGTAAGTACTTTCATGTAAGGTGTGATGCCCATATTTTGAACTTGATTGTTCAAAGAGGTTTGAAGGTAATTGACTCTTCTGTGCTTAAATTGCGTGAAATTGTTAAGTTCATTGATTCTTCTGATGCTAGACTTTGTAACTTTGACTCTGCTGTTAAAGACTGTGGTTCTTCTTTTTCTGGTAAATTAATCCTAGATGTCCCTACTAGATGGAATTCTACTTATCTAATGCTTCGTAGGGCCATTGATGCTAAAATAGCCATAAACTTGTTTGTTAATAGGGAAAATGATTTAGATGTAATTGGTGATTCTGAGTGGGAAACTTCCCAATTAATCTGTGATTTTCTGGAGCCTTTTTTTGAAATTACTACACTGTTTTCTGGTTCTAAGTATCCTACTTCTAACCTTTATTTGGCTAATGTGGTTGCCATTGAGAAGCTGTTGTATGATGCTCACAATGATCCTTGTGAGGCCATCTCTGCAATGACAGGACCTATGCTTGAATTGTATGAGAAGTATTGGTCTGAGCACTCGACCATTTTGTCCTTTGCTGTTTTGCTTGATCCAAGGTATAAATTACAACTCCTGAAGGAGTTGTATTCTGTCCTCTATGTTGAGGATGAGGTTGAGAGAAGGGTAAGTATTGTTTACAATGTATTTGTAAACATGTATATTTATTATTCAAAATCTGTCCTTTGCTCTTCTGGATCTTCTGTTCGAAGTAACTCCTCTCAAAGTACATCCGAGTCCTCCACTGGTCGGCCTCGAACATTTAAGAAGTCTAACCTTTTTCTGGTTAGTTTTTATTTTTGTTTTAAATTTCAGTTACCTTTATTTTATTATTTCAGTTACAATTACTGACTTTTGTTTTTTTATTCTAGAACTTCGATGCTAATCTTGCTGCTTCAAGGAGTGGGAAGTCAGATGTTGACTCTTTTATTAATTTGCCCCTTCTCCCTCATGCTGATGATTCAGACTTTGATATTTTGGATTACTGGAAAGCCCAATCTGTTTCTTTCCATGTACTTTCAATCATGGCTAGAGATATCTTAGCCATTCCCATCACTTCAGTTGCTTCTGAATCATCTTTTAGCACTGGTGGTCGGATTTTAAATAAGTTAAGGGCTAAACTCCTTCCTAAAAATGTTGAGATATTTGTGACAACCCGTAATTGGTTGTATGGGTTTGAGCCCGAGGAAGAGGATGAGGAATATCTTTCTGTTATGAAAGATTGTGCAGTTGATGAAGATCCTATTGCAGAGTAAGTTTCTGATTTGTTTAACTTATATTTTTTTTGATTTGTTTTGAATTCTGGACTGATTTGTTCTTTTTTTGTAGGGACCTCTGAAAACAAGGAAGCATAAGATCTGGTAGGTATGTTTCTGATTTGTTGAAAGCTGGAGATGTTTTGGTAAGTTGTTTTTATTCACTGTCTTTTTTTAGTTTTATATTTCTCATTGATTCTGTTTTATGTTTGGTTATATATGCATGTATGTATGTATGTTTCTGTTTAGTTGCTCACTATGTAATGTGTATGTATGCTTCTGTTTTATGTTTAGTTATATATGCACGTATGTATGTATGTTTCTGTTTAGTTGTTCACTATGTAATGTGTATGTATGCTTCTGTTTTATGTTTGGTTATATATGCATGTATGTATGTATGTATGTTTCTGTTTAGTTGTTCACTATGTAATGTGTATGTATGCTTCTGTTTTATGTTTGGTTATATATGCATGTATGCATGTATGTTTCTGTTTAGTTGTTCACTATGTAATGTGTATGTATGCTTCTGTTTTATGTTTGGTTATATATGAATGTATGTATGTATGTTTCTGTTTAGTTATATATGCTTGGTTTGCATTATTGCAGTCTATTTTATGATTGGTTTGTTCAGTATGTAGTGTGTAAGTATGTATGTATGTTTGGTTATATATGCTTGGTTTGCATTATTGCAGTCTGTTAATGTTCCTAATGATTTTAATTGCTTGTTGCAGTTTGTTGCTGGTTGCTGGTTTTCCTAGTTTTAATTATGTTGGTGTCTTAGCTTTTAAAGTTAAGTTGCCCATAATTTAAACTTGGTTGCCCTTCAAAGCTCGATGATGATAATTCTGGTAGCAAAGTTTGTAAAACTTTATTATAAGATCTGAGAGCTTAAAGTTTAAACTTTGTATGTTTGTAAAGTTTGTAGTGTGAAAGTTAAAGTTTCAGTTTGTAAAGATTATTTAGTTTGTATGTTTGTAAGTTTAAACTTTTGTATTATTCAATAAAGTTTTGTAAGTTTAACCACTTAAATTATTGAATATAAGTTTGATTATTCTGTTCAAAGTTATTCTTCTTAAGTTTTACCTTATTCTGTTTTTACTTATAAAAAAAATTGGAAGTATCCCTGATTCCATCCAAAGTTAATGTTTTAATATATTCACTGTATAATTAAATGTTCTATATATTCACTGTTAAATTTAATGTTTTAAACAAGTTAACTTAATTAAGTCATTTAAGTTAATCAATTTTTTATTAAGTCATTTAAGTATGTAATGTTAATTAAAAAATTTAGTTATCTTATATTAATTAAGTATACAGATTTAGTTTAATAACTTTTAACTAAATTTAGTTAAGTATAAAAAATTAATTTTATAATGGTTATTCATTCAACTTAAGTAGATTAAGTAGTTTATCAGAATTCAGAAAGACAATTTGATTTAATAATGTTTAATTATTTAACTTAAAATGAATGCAAGTTAATTAAACTTATTTTTAATCTTAAGTTAAGTTAATTTAATAACTAACTTAACTTCAATTAAAATGAATGCAAGTTAATTATTTAGCATTAATTTATTCCTATAATAAAAAATTTAAGTCATCTTATTTTAATTAAGAATATAGATTTAATTTAATAATTTTTATTCATTTAACTTAATTTTATTAAGTATAAAATTTTAATTTAATAATGGTTATTCATTCCACTTAAGTTAATTAAGTACAATAGTTTATCTTTGAAGTTATTTTAAAATAATAGTCAAGTTAATTAGAAATACAATTTATTAATACTTAGAATTATTATTAATTCAATTTATCTTTTAATTGAAGTTAAGTTAGTTAATTTATTAATACTTGAAATTATTATTAATTTTAAAATTTTTCAATACTTGACATTATTTTATATTCATTAAATATAACTTCTTTAAATGTAAGATAATTATCATTATTAGCAAATCAAATAATAGTATTAGTTCAGGTTAATATCAGTTCAGGTCAATATCAGTTCAGGTCAAGAACAGTTCAGGTCAATAACAGTTCAGGTCAATATCAGTTCAGGTCAAGAACAGTTCAGGTCAAGAACAGTTCAGGTCAATAACAGTTCAGGTTCAAAACAGGTCGGGTTCAAAACAGGTCGGGTTCAAAACAGGTCGGGTTCAAAACATGTCGGGTTCAAAACAGGTCGGGTCCAAACAGGTCGGGTTAAATCGGTTATCTGACAGGTTAGTCTCGGGTTCGGGTTCGTTTCGGTCGGGTGCAGGTCGGGTTCGGTTACTACAGTAACATGTCAATTTCGGGTTCGGGTTCACTTCGGTCGGGTGCAGTTCGGGTTCGGTTTCTAAAGTTACAGGTCAAATTCGGGTTCGGGTTCGTTTCGGTCGGGTCCAGGTCGGGTTCGGTCTTTGAATTCTCGGGTTAAACCAGGTTCTGACTCGATCGGGTTTCAGGCAGGTTACCAGGTCGGGTCAGTTTTTCACACCCCTACATACAAACAACAATGCATAATGTTTCATTCGAACAATGGCTCCTAATAGTTTATTAAATTCCACAATCGAAGGCTTTGGGTACTTGAAAATCATCTTATCAAACAAATTCAAAGCATCGCCAGTGCCCATCGGTGCTAACTCGACGGTAGCATGTTGCCGGCGACGGCTTGAAATTCAAGTTAAAAAAGTATTTATATATATTTTTTAATTTAGAGGTTGATATTTGATTTAATTATGTTTAAAAAAATAAAAATATAATAATTTATTTTAAATAATTTACCTTTAAATTTTTAAATAATTTATAATTATGCGTTGGGTCCTTTAAATTTTTAATCTTTATAAATTAAATTAATGGTGTTCATCGGTGCTCGTCGTTAGTGGTGCTCATCTGTGCTCGTCGAGCATGACAGACTTATCCTTTATAATATGATTAAAAACATTTGTTTTTTAAATTGATTCCACTAATTTTATTAAACGAGGAAATATCCGAAATTACAATGAAAGTTTACCACTGAGTAAACAAACACCTAAATCCAGACACAAACCCAGAAAATCAAATTAGCGGCTCTAGATCATAAGAGGACCATACAAGGAACATGTAAGAACATAAACCAAAGGCTTGAAACAAAAGATGGATACAAACATCCCTAAATCGACGATGATAAGTAAAACCATCAACAAACAGCATTGACAAATGCAAATTACAATGAACGTACGTTGACAATAAGGTCATAACCACAACTCAATCGTGAATAAACGGTAGATGTAATCGCGTATTCAAATTAGATTCAAGGGCACGAGACAGAGAGATCAGTAGCATAATGAAAGGAGCGCCATCTTGATCAGTCCTGACGACGTCAGATCCAACCCTGATAGAAAATAAATAATAAAAAAACGTGCCAAAAAGTAAAAAAGCGTGCTAAGAAGCAGAAAAACATATCAAACGGTAGAGAAAAGCGTGTTATAAAAACAAATTTATTAAATTAAAAAAATTAAAAATAAAAAAACGAAACAAATAGATAAAAGAAGGTGACCGACGGTCGAGAAACAACCCTAAAACTATTGTTGCCGTCGGCCTGTTCAAACAAAATTGAAGAGCGGCGACATTGAAACCCTAAAAACATTTGTTTTTTTTATTGTAATTAGAAACAGTCGTCATCATTCATAAATAATGGAGATTTATCATGTTCTACCCCTTTAGAAAATAAAATTGTTTCATCATAACTATGTCTATTTACATGAACATTAAAGCATGTTTCACATGTTTAATAGATGTAATTAAAACAACAATTATTTTCTATCAAAAACAGTGATCAACCTATTAAAGCATTAAAATCATGCATTTATCTTCACAAAATTTTCCTTCTTTCCCTAAATTATTTGTCTGAAACAGTTGTCAGGTAGACTAACAATTATCAAAGGTTTTAAATACTGTCGTATATAACGTTACAACTATTAATTTTCTGCCGTTTCATGTTAATTCTATAATTAACAACTGAAAGGACATTAGTGCTCAAATTATATGCGGCTACTTTTAACTCATACAACATTCTTACTTTTTTTTTTTACGAAGAAAACCTTCAAAACTTCATTAGATAAAAAAGGGTTACAACAAAGAGCAGAGCCCCGTAGGGACATTGAGGACCCAATCAGACGGGCAAACAAGAGCAAGAAAGTTTTTTGCGACCCAGTCGGCTGCTCTATTGCATAAACGAGGAATAAAAGAAGAACAAGACGAGAACGAAGAGGACATGATTCTGATATCTTCTTCGATAGCCGTGGACTCTCAGACAGATAGGATACCCGAATTGAGTCTATTAACCACCCATTGACAGTCGAATTCGAAAATCACATGATCAAAGCCTGCTTTCAAGGCCAGAGAAACGCCCAGCTGGATCGCAGAAGCCTCTGCAGATGAAGCGAGGAGGCTAAGAGGAGAGTCCTATCTCCATGTAGGAGAGAGCCGGTAGTATCGCGGGAAACTGCTGCCGCAGCTACCTTGCCTGTCTTCTCATCAAAAGCCGCATCACAATTGACTTTGATCATTCCTACGGGGGAGGGACCCATGTCGATCTCTCGATGTGTCGGGCCGGTTCATATAGATCAACCATAATTTGAGCCTGTGAGAATTCCGTAAAAGCACCTTCCTCCCTATTTCATACATCCCACGAGAAATCTACCATGCCTTCGAACACAAAACCGTTACGAGACTTCCACATCGCCTATAATAAGAAAGTGATAAGAGCACATCCATCATCAAAAATTTTTAACTTGCAAAAGCCATTAATTTTCTCTCACCATTTAGCAAACCCAGGAAAGCCAATAGAAGAGGGGAAATAATTGAACCCGGAGGATCTTCACACGGCCTGTGCAAACGGACAGAAAAACAACAAGTGTTTGATATAGGGCAACAATCAGACGCATAGAAAGAACCATGCAACGAGCAGCTAGAATACCCTTTGATGGAACAATATTGTGACAAAAGCTTCCACGTAAAGAATCAAATTTTCGAAGGTACTTTCAGCCCCCAAATGGATTTTCATACAACTTCGTTCTTGCCCAAAGCATCACTAGACTAGAGAAAACAGCTCGACTCTTGTTTGACTTCAAGAAAACAATAACCCGAACGAACAAAGTAATTCCCATCTTTAAAGGCTGCCCAAATAAGAGTATCTTTAACCGAGGGATCGCCGATGGGGATGGTCATAATTGCCTCAACTTCAACGGCAGAGAAAAGATTCTCAAGCTTGACTCCAGTACTTCTAATCATCCCCCATAAGACTAAACAACGAGAAGAGAAGAGATTTCCATACAACATATTTACTTTTTTTCTAAACATAGTGCATTTTTTTAATAGAAAACATACTGTATTTTTAACGTCATGCTAATGCGTTTAAATGCATGAATTGATGTATGTAAACTCACCAAATCAGCACTTTGCCGCTCCAAGTAAATGTTGGTTTTTTCCATAAAATCACTAACGGGTAATATGCAATATAAATTGCTATACCATAATCAAATTAAGAATAAATTTGATCTTCAGTCATAAGCTTAATAATTACTTACCGGAGTCATAGCATGACAAGAATAAAAACCGATAAATAATTTTGATCATGTTTTGACAACAGTGAAAAATTCGCTTCTAAATTGTTAAAAAATAAACTGCTACAACACGAGGCGTTAGCACTGATTGGAAAATAATAAAATAATTAAATTAAACGATAACAGTGTCGTGGTATTAATCACTGCCTTAGAAGCTAATTTGCACCGATGTGTGTAATCGCTACAATGAACGAATTGTCCCCTGATGTTTGCACGACTCTCCAAATTCTGTACACCCGAAAGATGGAGTAGACTCGGGTGGTATTAATATTCTCTCAACTCAAAACAACACTCAGGAAAGGTTTATAAAAAACAAAAACTGTGTTTCTAAAGCAAACATTTGCTTAGAGATATCTCAAATGAGAAGAGTTGTCAACTATTTATAAGCTAAATAGTGAGGGCAAAACTGTCATTTTCAAAGCACAATTTAATTTTATTTATAATAAAATTGAATAACCTTAAAAGGAGAGTTACAATTGAGCATTAACAACAATAAATGTTTGCAATTAAATTTGAACAAAAACTCAAATAATTTGGCTCGATTCAAAAAAATTTCAAATAAAATTTGAGTTATAAAATATTACTCTTTAACTTGACTAACATAATTTTTTTAATCGATTTGATCAGATGTTCACCCTTAGTTTAGGTATTCTGATATACTGTGTAGCAATAGATATTATGGTGCAATGTAAAGCCCTAAACACAACGTCACATTTGGGCCCAACGTCACATTTGGGCCCAAAGCCCAACCCATTTACAAAATTTTTCAACTAGATTTAGCCCAAATTATAAGCGAATTCATAAATCCAACAATGTATTAAAAAGGGTCAATACAAAATAGTTAAATCGTTTGCATGGGAGCTCTATATTAAAATAGTAATTAAAAACATTCAACACGACTAATAAATCAAAATAGAGTTACAGATATAAATCAAGGGTCCTAAGAATACATTGCCCGACAAGCCTAAGTACTATACTCTTAATCACATCGATGAACTGAAGTCCTACTCCGATGGGCTCCTTTGAATGCAATGCAACAACCTAAAAACCCGCGCACAGAAATAATGATTCCGAACGCTGAGCTCATAAAACTCAGTAGGTACACCTCTACTCTACTATGATTCATGCAAATCATAAACATAAGCATGTAGCTAAGCAAGATGATATGGCAATTAAAATGATGTGTGGCGTTACACTAGTCACCTAAACACATGCTAAACACAACATAACAATCATGGGGCACACAAGGCCCAAGCATACCATACCACGTGAACATAGGAGTAAGGCCCAGGTCACATAGCATCGGGAACATACACTCAATGGTGAGGCCGGGTCACGCAACATCAGAACATACACCTTGGGTGCGACAGCGTCACCTAGCATCGAAACATACACCCGTACTCGGAATCCCCCTCGAGAACTTTCGAATGAGGCCCGAGTCACATTGCATTGGTAACCTCCATTCGATAACTATTGCACCATGGTGTTGCAACGCGTATTGAGTATCCAGATCCCATCAACAAGTGCCCATTTGCCACACCACATCAAGCACATAACCACACCATCCTATGGTTGCTAACAATATATAAGTCACACAAGGCATTTACCGAGTTCTTAAGCTTTATCCTCGAGTATAAGGAAATTTCTCAGTTTCTCTGTTTTACAGTTCATTTCATGCCTTAAGGGGTCTATTGGATCGAACAATATAATTTTTCAGCCTTTTAGGTAGAAACTCATATTTTTGGGCAGATTGACCAGAGGGTACCGATACCCTCATGCGTGTACCGGTACACCCTTTAGGGT
Organism: Hibiscus trionum; assembly: GCA_030270665.1. Classification (NCBI taxonomy): domain Eukaryota; kingdom Viridiplantae; phylum Streptophyta; class Magnoliopsida; order Malvales; family Malvaceae; genus Hibiscus; species Hibiscus trionum. The sequence goes on from BSYR01000011.1 coordinate 21,449,905, forward strand.
ACCGATACCCATCCGAGCGTATCGATACCAAGCTTCACTTATGTGAGGGTCCAACCAGAAAACTTGTAGCGATACATGGGGTTGCATATTGACACCTCTGATGTACCCATACACCCTAAGGCGTAACGATACTCCCTTTTAAAACTGGCTTGAAATGCCACATAGCAAATGGGTTATCAATACTGGTTCATATTGTATCAGTACACGAGCCTAGAATTTGTATTTTGGAGCTCGTAATTCACCCCAAGTCGTCATGGGAGGACCCCAAAATGAACATACAAGTTATGAGTGGTAATTTAAGTGGTTTCCTACTATTTTTACATCAATTTTACACCAATTACGAATTTCACCATTAACACCCTTATTCAAGCACTCAAACACACTAATCATCAAACAAGCATACAAAGCATCATCCTTAGGATTTGCATGAAACAAAGGGAATTGGAAGCGTACTAACCTTCCTCCAAGCACTGAAAAGGACCTCCTTGCACCAACCTAAATCCCTTTCCTTTCTTTGATCTTTTGAGTGCTCTCTGACCTCCTTAACTTCAAATCAAAAGTTGTAAAATAAGTTACAACCCTACTAGATGGAAAATGGATGATAAAGGAAGTGTTTAACATCAAAAAATAGGATTTAAACTTCCACCCCCGCTCATCCACTCCAACCCCCACCTAAACTCATAAAATCCATCCTACCACCAAAAACCATGGTTGTTACCTTGACGTGTAGATTGTGGGATGATGATTACAACTCTTTCAACAACTATTTCGAGATTTCCACTCAAAACAACAAATATTTGATCTTTACCTTGAACCTTGTGGAAAGGTGGTGAAGAAGAGAGGTGAGAGGTATAAGGGAATTAAATGAAATCATTCATTTGAGCTTTTCTACAGAAATTAAATGGGATAAAGGCAGCCTTTTCCCCCTTTAAAAGGAGGTAAAATTATCTTAACACCCCCTTATCTTCTTACCATGCGCACACCAACAAGACTCAAGCCCAACATCAAAGGAGACCCACCAAGAGACCCCTTTGGGACTCCTACGAGCCCAACATTGTGACCCAACACGCGGGGCCCATGACTCGGTTAAATTGACCCTTGGATTCCGAATTTGGGTCGTTAAAACTCTTCACTCCTTAAAGAAATTTCATCCTCAAAATTTACTGTTTGGAAACAAATGCGTGTAGAGCAGCTTCGTGTCCTTTTAAACCTCCCACGTGGCTTCCTCGACCCCATGGTTCCTCCATAACATCTTCACAACCCTTATTGGCTCTTCTTCATAGGCCAAGTCAGTGTTGATCTCAATCTCCTATAACAGGATAATATGTGAAAGGTCGGAATGATAACGTCTCAACATGGATACATGGAAAACATTATGGATGCGCGCCTTCTCCGGAGGCAAGGGTAGCCAGTAAGCCACGGGTCCAAGCCTCTCAATAACCTCATAAGGCCCGATAAACCTCAAGCTCAACTTACCCTTCTGCCCAAACCAGATTACCCTTTTCCACGGTGACACCTTGAGAAACACCTTGTCACGAACCTCGTACTCGATGTGCTTACTCTTCTAATCTGCATAAGATTTCTGACCATCAAAGGCCGCTTTCAATCTTTCTTTGATGATCTAAACCTTCTCCTCAGTTTGTCTAATTAAATCTGATCCTACAATCCTTCTTTCATTGATCTCGGTCCAACACAAAGGTGTTCTAAACTTCCGTCCATATAAAGCCTCAAAAGGAGTCATCTTGATACTCGATTGGAAACTGTTGTTATAAGCAAACTCAACCAGCAATAGCTGGTCATCCCAACTCTTTTCAAAGTCGATAACCAAATATCAAATTATATCTTCCAAGATTTGAATGACTCGCTCGGAATAACCACCAGTCTGAGGGTGAAAAGAAGTACTAAAATGCAACATTGTGTCCAAAGCTTCATGAATTTTCTTCCACAATATTGTCGTGATCCAAGGATATCTATCTGATATGATTGAAGATGGCACCCCATGCAACCTCACAATCTCTTGGATGTACAATCGTGCCAACCTCTCAAGCGTAAAATCCATACACGCATGTAAGAAATGAGCAAACTTGGTCAAACGATCCATAATCACCCATATAGCATCATGCTTCATTTGAGTCAAAGGCAGACCCATCACAAAATCCATGATCAAACAATCCCACTTCTATTGTGGAATCTAGATAGGCAGAAGCAACCCTGAAGGAACCTAATGTTCCGCCTTAACTTGCTGGCAAACAAGGCATCTTGTTACGAACTCTGACACACCTCTTTTCATGTTAGGCCACCAATAAAAATGGCGAAGATCTTGGTACATTTTATTGCTGCACGGATGCACATAAACCGGACAACGGTGCGCCTCTCGAAGAATATAGTTCCTCAAATCCTCCAAAGTTGGAACACACAAATGCCCCTCGAAGTACAAGATTCCCCCGTCTCGTACCTTGAATTCCAATACTTCTCCTCTTTGAACCATCTCAATCTTCGCTACAAGCTCTTCGTCTAGCACTTGTGTCCTCTTAATCTCTTACACTAAGGTAGGCTCCACACAAAGCTTGGTTAACAACCCACCATCCTCGGTCATCCTCAACATGGTGAACATTACCCTCAAGTCCGACAAGGATTTCCGAATCAAAGTATCGGCCACCATATTAGCTCTACCGGGATGGTACTCAATAATACAATCATAATCCTTTAACAACTCGATCCCATGCCTTTGTATCAGATTCAACTCTTTTTGGGTGATGAGATACTTCAAACTCTTGTGATCGATGTAGATATAACTTTTCCCCATATAGATAGTGCCTCTAAATCTTCAATGCGAATATAACTGCTGCTAGCTCCAAATCATGCGTAGGGTAGTTCCTCTCATGAGGCTTGAGTTGTGTTGAGGTGTAAGCTACCACTTTAACCTCTTGCATGAGAACACAACCAAGCCCATTCAACGAGGCATCACTAAAAACCACATAATCCTTACACTGCTTGGGCTACATTAAGACTGAAGCTTCAGTCCAGTAGGCCTTCAACTGATAAAAACTTTGTTGTCTCTTCTCGTTCCACTCAAACGAACTCCTTTCTGTAAAAACTTGGTTAAAGGTGCAGCTATGATAGAAAAACCCTTTATGAAACGTTGGAAATATTCCATTTGCTGTTAAACCCAATGTCACATTTGGGCCTCAAGCCCAACCCATTTATAAAATTTTCCAACTAGATTTAGCCCAAATCATAAGTGAATCCAAAAATCCAATAATACTTTGAAAAGGGTCAATATAAAATAGTTAAATCATTTGCATGAGAGCTCAATATTAAAATAGTAATTAAAAACATTTGACGCGATTAATAAATCTAAATAGAGTTACAGAAATAAATCAAGGGTCCTATAAATACATTGCTCGACAAGCCTAAGTATTGTACTCTTAATCACATCGATGAAATGAATTCCTACTCTGATGGGGCTCCTTTGAATGCAACGCAACAAGCTAAAAACTTGCGCACAGAAACAATGATTCTGAACGCTGAGCTCATAAATCTCAGAGGGTACACCTCTACTTTACCATGCTTCATTCAGATCATAAACATAAGCACGTAGCTAAGCAAGATGATATGACAATTAAAATGATGTGTGGCGCTACACTAGTCGCCTAAACATATGCTAAACACAACATAACAATCATGAGGAAATGACCAACATAACAACATAAGACCAAGCCAAAAAGCATGTTTTTGAACCAATTTGAGGAAGTTTTGTGGGTAATTGTTGTTTAAGGCAGATGATTAGAGAGAGAGAAAGTGAGGTGAGATAATGTAAATTTAAAAATGAGGGGAAAGGACCAAAATTCGGTCTGAGAATGGCTTTATATAGCCTGTGCAAAACGGTGCTGTTTTGGCACCGGGTCAAGGATGACCCACGAATTTTTTATTAGGCCGGGTTAGGTCAGCGTCATTTGATTCGGATTCTTTCAGATTTTGCCCCAAAGTTTGCTTTGTAATCAATTTGGCCCCATTTGAATAAATATTATTTTACAGTTTGTGTTATGTTCAATTTAGTCCTTATTTTAATTAATTGCTTATATAATTGCTTTCTTTTAATCCTTAATTGTTTTTCAATTAATGCATACATATAATATTTTAAGAGACTTTAAATGCCTAGATTTAATTATTATTAGAGCCATAGTTTTAGGTTCTTTAATTAAGACTATAATAATTTATTAAGATAGATAAATATAGAAAATTAATGGTATTGGGTGGGAAGCCTTAAAGTTTTAATTTGAATGATATCTCTTTGCAATTGGATGTTGTTGAAGATGAGATTTTAAGTAGAAAACTCAATATTCATTAAAACCCCTAGAAGATTGACAAATAATCTAGATTATTTAATTAGTGCTTTAACTAAGACCTGCACTTTAAATAATTAAAGAAATTAATCATTAAAGAATATTATCTATAATTTCGGGGTTTAAATATGGATGATGCTCAATCAATTGGGTGTTAACTCATGTAAGCCTTTAAATTAAATAATATTCGTAAAATTAAATAACACAAAATTAATTAAAGTCTTTTTAAGTTAGAACTTAAAATGAATAAGATAATAATTAATCATGCATTAAACCTTTTATATTCGAAATATATTTTTGGAATATAAATAGAGGTGCCCTGAGCGTATATGCGTATTTCCAATTTATATTCAAAACAAAGATATATTTCCTTATAAAGGGAATATTTCCATTTGGAACATAAACCAGTTCATAATTAATGATTAGATTAAATTCGAATTATTATTTCCAAAATGCCAATATGCCATGCAAAATTAAAGGTACCGATATCGGGCGTTTGTAGGGTGTGCTAATCCTTCCCCACACATAACCGACTCCTAAACCCTAATTTTAAAATAAACAAATATCTAGTTGTTTTTATGGTGTCCTGTCTACCAAAGTGACAAGTGGCGACTCCAAACCTTTTGAAATATAGAATTTAAACAAAATCCCTAATTTTTAAAAATAACCGTCAAGCTATTTTTACCCGGTTAAAAATGATTTCGACTGCTTGGCGACTCCGCTGGGTATCACTTCGCGAGTCAAGCCTAATTAATTTTACGTAGCATTTTGACATATTTAGAATGGTAATTCGAATTTAATTTCTTCATGAATTACGGGATGGGTCTATGAAAAGAATGGAAATATGCTTTTTTATTTGTGTGATATATCTGTCATTCATGCATAAGCCTTCTACTTGGGCTTCTCATTTTGTTGGGAGTGAGACATGATCCTACGTGGGGTCTCCACCTCTGTGATCGGAATTTTGTTTTTCTTCTTGTATACTAACCTTATACACTATGAGGTTATGCCTCCGCTATAAGGAGTCGTATACTCCCGAATCGATGTCTTGCTATCGCAATAGACAATAACGACGATTCGGGTACCCAGAGTCTAAAACAAAAACCACATGCTGTAATCTAGGAGCCCACCCCACTAGATGACCTTAGAATTTGGCAGAGTGTTGTTAGAGTAATGTTGTTTTAAATACGCTTCTCTGGTTATTTCTTTGCTTATTATGAACTATTTTTTGTGTGTAAATTTAATTTTTGCTTACAATATTATTTTATCATACTGACATTGTTTTTTGTTTTGTTTTTGTTTTGTTGTCTTCTTTTTATATATCTGGCATCATTTTGCACCGCTAGAGGTATCGAGTCAAGAGTCGGTCAAGTAGGAAACGATCATAATGGCTTAAGGGTCTGATAAAAAAGGAGAAGGCGATACGTCGGTGTGGACCTAATCGGAGGAAATCTAATACAAGAAGAGGAATAGTATTGATGGGAGTTATGTTTCAGGACGGAAGCAGTTACAATAAGTTGTGTGAAGAAACTAAGAGGGAAGGGAGGAAAAAGATTCAAGAACTAATGGATTCAAACAGCTGGACCAAACAAAATTAAAGTAAGAGCAAACTTGTCATATCAAAGTTTCACAAATGAAGAAAGTTCTCGAAATGGTACTATAGTGAGGGGAAAACTATTTTTTAGCAAGAAAATAAAGAACTGAAAGACCAGCTTGTAAGATTCAAAGAGGCATTACAAATGGAGGACAAGGCACTGAAAGGCGAGCTTGAGATAGCCACCCAGACTATCCAAAGGTAGAATCATGAAATGATCAACTTCGGAAACCAAGTGTGGAGAACCGCCCAACATGTGCAGATTTTGTCCAATGAAGCCATGAACATGCAACAGCACCCCGACATTGACACCAAGCTAGGATTGGCGCTGATTCGGAGGTTAAACAAAGTGATTAATCTAGGAGCTAGGACTAGATGCTTTTTGTAATTTGATTTTCTATTTCTTGTATTCGACCTTTTGGCTAATGAAAATTATTCTAAAGACTAGTTCTTGAAATCGATATCTCATGCATTCATGCAGCGCATTGCTTAAATATCACATTTTTTCAAATAAATTGCATTTTTTTAAAATAAACATTGCATTAGATGAAAAGCAATATCTTGAGAAGCATGGGCAATAGGCTTGTTAGGGTTGAGCAATCTCAGAAGGATGTTGAAGACCACTTGGGTAGCATGGAGCAAAGGGTTGATCAGTCCCAGAACGAGATGGTAACTCTTGCTACCAAATTTCTTTGAATTAGGGAGGCCGAGAAAGAAAATGTTTCAGATGGAAATATCAATATTGACGATCGAGATGAAAACTTATCTCACATAGGGGTTTAACCAGAAGGATCAATTTCGAAGAAGGTTTAAACTAGTACAATTAGAGTATTGGCAAAAATTTAAAGAATTTGGAATCAAAATTTGGAGATGGTGTTCCTAGCCTTGGTGCGCTGATAGGATTTGACAGAGCTAAAATGGATATAATCAAGCAAGCAAATAAAAAAGGACTGACTAAAAGCCAAAATTTTGATGTTTGTTCAAAAACCGTATTGTCTAAGGATTATGAGATTTTTAAAGAACAAGGTGATTCCAACAGAGTCAAAGAACCGCATATGTTTGCAAAATGTTTCTCTGAAGTTATGAAAGCCAAAAATTTAGTTGAGTTTGGAAATTTTCCCACATTAGAATTTCCTTCATCAAGGAAAGAGGAGTAGAAAGCATAGAAACACAAGATAGAGAGGTCGAATGGTTTAGCAAGAAAAGGGAGGCGATTATTCCTATTCCAATGCCATATTCACATTTGTTGCCATGCCTCATGTAGAATTACTTGTTGATGAAAGTTCCACTGAAGTTTTATAAGTCTTTTTATGGCATAAAAAATGCTTGTGGTTATTACTGTGGAAATTTCAGTCACTATGTAGAAGATTGTATGTTTTTGAAACACATAGTCAGTGGTCTCATCAAGAATGGATATTTATGTTTTCAGAACGGAGAATCCCGATTCTATAAAGGACCATCATTTGCCAGAAGAATTGATATAAAATAAAAGGGCAGAATTTACAACAAGCTTTTGAAGGTAATCTGCTATAGTTTCGGGTCTACCAGAATCAAAGTTATGTTTTGACACCTACCTCTTCAACGTTTCCTTTACTAAATAATACACAAAATTCAAATGCTTAAGATGCTCCTTTCAGTGGAAAATCAAAGACTAAATTGGATCTCATTCACGCTTCCTATCGTGAGTTGTACTTCAAATTACTCGAAGCTTCACCGTATCATTTGAAACCTTCAAAGCCACATCATCCAAGTTGTTAGAATCATTGTGAGTATCGTAATGGATTTCATGATCATGACATTGAATATTGTTACACTTTCAAGCAATAAGTTCAAAACTTTCTGAACCAGGGGATTTTAGAAGTCAACGCTGAAGTTCAGCCCATTAAGATTTGTAACCCAAGTGGTAGTCACCTGATTGGAGCCAATACGATTAGATTGCTTGGAAATCAAGTGTCGAAAGGCGTCAAGAAAAGGAAAATGAGGAAGAGCAAGGTGAAACTAATTGAGAATCATCAGCTGTCAAGGAAGAAACATCGAATAGATAGCCAGCCAGAAGATGCTGCTAATTTCCACATGCAAGTGATTGAACATTCTATGGGAAAGAGCAAGCAATTGATTAAAGAAATAAGGAAACTTATAGGCAGGGTAATATTAATTCAAGATTCGACGAGGACATCGAAACATAAGCAAGAAGGGGCATATCTTTGTGCTGGTAAAGGAAAAATGAAGAATTGTCGAGGCTGAAATTCAGTAAAATTTTCCTTGAGTAAAGATTGAAAATTAGACCACACGAGATTTGTCTGTAGTTTTAGGACTATTACTGAATAATACCCTGAACCATCCTAATTGCTTTTGCCCGCGAGCATTGGGGGTCCTTTGTAAGGGAAGCTATTTCGGTTTATTTGTTTACGATGCTTGTTTACTACTTTTTTTTTCAAATGGAAAACATTTTACATTCTTTGATTCTTTTAATCTTTTAATTACTTTTGTTATGGGTCAGTTTTTATTCTCCCATACGTATATGTATATTTCTTCACTATCATTTTCTACCAGGTCCCTGAATATTAACTACAAGAGTGACCATGAATCAAATTCAGAGATCAACTTCGTAAAATGACTCTATTATAATTTATTTAGGCAAATGGTAAGACATTAATGAGTTTTCAGGAATCACGGAAAGATCCGAGATAAAAACTTGGAGTGAATTTTCCTCTCATGCATTGTTGACTAATGTCCTTGAATGAAGTGATAACCCTAAAACATCCACCACCTGAAAACTAATTTTCTTCGAAGATATATGTATTTGGGAGGACATTTGACATTCCCTCATCTCCCTTCACCATGAAAGAAAATAAGCAAAAATATCCTTTGTTGTCCCCCTTCGAGCTTGATAATTTTCTTTCGATTCAACCCAAACCAAGGATCACCCCCACACTGGGGGCAAAGAGGATGAAAGTTTGTTTGCAAGTGAAAGATGTTTGGTTTTGATCATGCTATGATAGTAATGCCTTGTGAATTAAGGGGCAAGAAAAAAGTGAATACATTGACTACAAGGGAAAGAAAGACATGTTGAATGAAGGTGAATATTCCAAATTAAGTCAAAAAAGAATAAATAGAAGAGAAAAGTGAAAAAAAGAGGAAAAGAAAATGAAAACAATGAAAAGCTTGCGTTCAAAGAGTCAACTGAATCAAGTTGAAAATTGTTGACATAAAAGTTGAAGCAATTGAAAGAGAAAGCACTAGGTTGAAAAAGTGCAAGGAAAAGCAAGCGACACATGTGAGATCTTCCACTCAAATGAATATCTATCTAAAGGAGCCATGGAGGATTGATCAATTTTGAATTCAAGGAAAGGAAATGAGCTCTAGGGTGAAAACCCAAAAATGGGCAGTCTAGAGCGATCCACAAAAAGAGGAAAAAGAAAAAAATGAAAGAGTATTTCATCCAAGCATATTCAGATTAAGGAGTGCAGAAGTAACATTTCATTTGGAAGAATTGATCTTTGGTTTCATTACCCTTAAACACTTATTTGAGCCTATATATCCGTTCTTTCATAGTCGTGAGCCATAGCCTACATTACAAGCCTCAAAAGACCATTTTAATCATATATGAGTATTGAAGTAAGAGGAGTTTGTCTTCAGAATACATCCCGCTTATCAGGGTTAACCTTTCTTCAAAGATTTCTAGACTTCTAATGCCTGATTGAGATCAGAAAAGAGGGAAGGATTGGGCATGGTGAGTTAGTGAGGTAAAGAGTGCCACTTAAATGGGATAGAATTAGGTATATGGGAAATGTTTCTCTGGAAAGTTTAATAATTTTGAAGGGGCCACATTTGAGTTGATATTTGCCAATTTGGTTCAAAGGCTCTGTTGCACTTGATATTCGAGGGCCCAATTTTTATTTTATTTTCTCATGTTTGCCATTTTTTATCAAATTGTTCCATAGTATTTTGAGCCTTTCACTTATTGTTGCCTCGCGTGAGTGTTGGCAAAAGGGGCAGAATATGTATTGGACATGTGATAAAAACAGTGCCAAAGATTGACTCTTTTGCGTGCAAGTATACGCGGTCGACAAGTAATAAAACAGTAAGCTGAGTATAGATCCCACATAGATTGACTTGGAATTCGATTGATTTGAATGTTTATTTGTTGAAGAAAAATATTTTTTAAGTTGAGAATGGATTTGAAAATAAAGTAAAGACAAGAAAAGTAAAATAAACTAGCGTTGACAAGAAGAGTGTCAAATGAATGATGAGAGTCGGCAAGGGATGCCTGGTTTTCACGCTATTCATGCTATGTCAACTTCTAATAATTTCATGACTTGGCATTGTTTGAGGAGCAGATTCAAATTGGCAAAGCCTCTCTCGATGGTCATTGCCCTAAATTGATTGTGCAAAAACCTCTATATCACTATATTGAATGTCTAAAACCAATTTGATTAAGATTCAATCTATACTCCTAAGGGGTAGATTTCACTTCCAAAGAAAGTTCATCTACTTGAACATCTTCTCTCTAAGCATCTCGTCTTAGTATCCAACAACCTGATCGTTACCACCCAAGTCTGTTAAGATATTGAGGTCCAATAGGACAATAGTGCCAGCTCTCGCTTGGCATAGTATTTAAGAAACAGTAAAGTATGTCAGATAGAAGAAACAATGCTGAAGCATTTTCATTATTAAAAACTTAACATAAAAACAATGTTCAACGCGAACATTAAACACCAACTATTAAATCAGTTCATGGTGAGGGTATCAACCACAAAACCTTCAACGTTTTAGTCTAAGTTCATGAAAAGTGCACAATGTGTAGGTAGTATGCATCAAGTATCTTTTTACTCCCTTAGCCAATTTTACTCCTAAACTCTTATTTCTTTTTATTTATTTATTGGCATTAATTTAAGCTTGCTTCGTGACATTGTTTGGCGTGAGAAGTAAGAGGGAGCATACCACGACCCCCCACATTAATCCAAATATCACTAGGTTTTCTCTTCAACTCATACCCTAAGGTTTTAGACTTGAGAACTAAGAGGGAGCAAACCACAAAGCCCCAAGTAACTTATTATCCCTAAGGTAGAAGAAAGTTCAATTTTTTCTCTGCCATGACAGAACATTGCTGCCTTATTAGTTTCTTTTTACCATGGCATCATTTTTTTAGTCTAAGCTTAGTTTCAAAAATTCTAAGTTTGCCAGGGAACTAGATGCATAATACTTGTAAAGTGAAAGTTCAATTCCCTAAACTAGAGATCAATTGCCAAGCAAACCTGGCATAACTATTCTGCTGGCATGGCATACTAAAGATTAAAATCTCATCATTAGACAAACATCTAGATTAAACTAAACTTGCCTAACAATGTTAACATTCTTCAAAATTAATCCGAGGCAAAATTTTCTTTTTCTTTTTTTAATGGTTCGGTATGCTTCTAATCTATATGACCTACATGGCATGGCAACAAAAATTTAAACATGAAATGCATGGCATGACATTAATGTGAGGAAATGCACACCCCCAAACCCAAGAAGTGCATTGTCCTCAATACGTGAAAACAACACATATATACAAAAAAATAGAAAAATAGAATGCATGAATATGAAAATGCAATGAAATGAAATGAAATGTAAAGAAGTTTAGGAAGAGGAGTAATCCCCTTTAGATGATACTTCTTCTCATGTGACTTGGGTTTTCCTCTTGACAAAGCTTCCACGATTGGGGGCTTTGCATTTCACTCTTTTCATGGCTGGTTTTGTAGCAGTGGAGGCTCCAAACTCCTCCACAATCTTGACAGAAACTGTAACGGCAGGGGCGTTGGTGGCATCAGACTGTGTCGGTGCGGCAGGTGATTTGGTAGACTTGGCTTTGGTTTTCTTAGATTCAACTGGAGAGTCGGTACTAGTAGATTTAACATGAACCAGAGATACTGGGACTCTGGCATCATATGGGGTATGAGTGGATTGGGGACTGGCTGGCATGGCATCGTCACTGAGAAAAGATCTCGGCCGGGAAATCTGGGAAGTCTGGCATGACACCTAGGGACATGCCTTCAAGATTTTCTTTGGTGGAAACATCCCTGGCATAACGCTAGAACTTAAGATTCTGCTCCTCAGTTGTCTCCAATTTTTGGAGGATAATCTCCTGGCGCTGGTAGATCTGGGAGAGCAATGCCACTGCATCAGTTGGCATGGAAGCTGGCTCTGCCTTCGGCACCTTGGGCTTTGGCGTTGGCACTTTTTCCTTCCCTTTTCCTTTGTCCTTGGCCTCAGTAGTGGTGAGGTTTTTACAAATAGTAACTGTGATTGTAGTTCCCTTGATTTTTGGCCCTTATCTATATCAAGCTTGGGCACACCATATTGCATGAAAATGTTAGAAATTAAAAGAGGGAGAAACAAATTACCATTACCTCTCGCCGCACATTTATAGGTTTCTTCAATTATAAACCGACCAACATTAATCTTGCCCCCTGTAATGATGGAGTGCAATAGTGCTAGCCTTTCTTTCGATACGGTTTCATTGTGAGTTGTTGGCATCATATTCACCTTTAAGAAGTGATTCCATCCTCTTGGTTGGGGCTTTGATGCCAGTTGTTTCAACGTCCGGTGTCCCTTTGATGAAACGATCCGTGCCGTGCCAAGCTCGCACAGTTCTGCCATTATCTTCTTTCTCTTGGCAGCAATCATGGAGTCAGCATACTCCTTGTGTTCTTCCTCCACATCCACTAACTTCAACATGACATTAACGAGATGAGGCTTTGGTCGGTTTGGACAAAGGAAGAAGAAGAGAGAATATGGATCTTGGTTTCTTGCTTGATAAATAAAAGGGAGAAGTGAAAGAGATTTGTTTCTTTAAACGGATAGGGTAGGTAGAAAGTAAAGAGTTGAAGTGTTTAATGGGGTTTAATAAAGGTAGCCAAATTAATTGGGGATTATGATGGAAAATAAAAAGATTTGATTTGATAAGGGGTTAAGTGATAAGGGTGATGTGATACGGTGTAAGTGATATGATATGTTTAAGGAGTGAAGTGATAAGGTTATTAAGTTGAATTTAAATTTCAACTTAATTTTTGGGCGATTAGGGTTAAAATTCAAAGAAAAATAATCTCTCTTTAATGGGCCAACTTTAATCAAGATAGGATAAATCTCTTCTTCCAATATTTCAATTCGTCGCATGCCAATCCTATGCGTTGGCGTTCTGCCTGGCACGTAGAAGTCTCTAATTGTGTCTCATGCCAAGTCCAGCCTCGGCATTATTCATGGCATATTAATATGCACATACTCAAAGAAAACCTTTCAATGCAGTAAAGGAAAATTAAAAAATAAAATAAAAGAAACAAATAAAGAAAATGTTGGAAAAAAGAAAAAAACTTTAATCCTAATATTTACAAAAACTAAACCATGAAGATGATGTTACGGTCCTCTGCCAAGTGGACAATCTCCTTGGCTTTGTTCTAATCACCTTCCAAATAGTGCTTCAAATGTTGGCCCTTGGTTGGTAGGTGGTAGACTGTGGCAATCCTTTGTTTGAATAGCCCACATAGAAAGCCAAAGAATTGCTTTCGTTTGATCAAGCCAAATTCTCGATTGCACAATGAAAGTGAATATTTTACCATGGTGGCTTTGAAAAACCACCTTAGAAAACATAAGAATCTCTTTGTTGTTGAGGCATATTCATCCTCATCTTGTTCCAAAATCTTCATGAAATCTTCATTTTTGTGCCGCAGTATCTCTGGCATTTTTGTTACGGCAAAATTTTCCTACATCAGCTCTTTATTCTCAGTCATTTGGCATCCACTTTTCCTTCCAGCAACAAGCCATTTGAGCACACCTCGCTTCATGGCACCAGTTTCGACCAAAATCGATCTTCTGTGTCGCTCAATTGTTTTGCCATCACATTTTTGTTTTATGGCATCGACTTTCATTCCTTGGCAATTCAATGCCAAGTTCTCATCAAAAATGGATTCCATTGGCTCAACTGCATGTCATTCAATTTCATCTGTACATTTAAGAACTTTGAAATTGTCAACATTAATACCTTCTTTTCTTACCGACGTAGGGTTGCAAATGGTGGCTTCACTGGTTTTGTCGCAGTGGTGTTGGCATCCGACTACTCTATAGCATCGGATAGCGGTCTGGCATCAGATAATGTTCTGGCATCAGATAGCGGTTTGGCATCATCAACCTCTGCCTCTTCTTTCTCTACTTCCTTAAGTTCACCTACTGGAACTGATTTCTCTTCCTGGAAAATAATCGGCTTCTTGCCTTCTTCTTCTTGGTTTGGAATTTTAGAATCCCCTTGAACTAGTTGTTGTGGCGTGCTGTTTACGATGTTCAAAATTAGTGTCATGTGATTTTCAATTTTTCTGTTTGTTTCTTCAATCTTTTGACTTTGAGCATCCATCTTAGCTTTCACATCCTCTTTGAAGTGTAAGTTCTCTTGCCAAGACATGTGTGTTGTATCAGAAAATGTATTGGACATGTGATAAAAACAATGCCAAAGATAGAGTCTTTTGCGTGCAAGTATACACGATCGTAAAGTAATACAGCAGTAAGCTGAGTATCGATCCCATAGAGATTGACTTCGAATACGATTACTTTGAATGTTTACTTGTTGAAAAAAAATATTGTTTAAGTTGAAAGTGGATTTGAAAATAAAGTAAAGATAAGAAAAGTAAAATAAACTAGTGTCGGCAAGGAGAGTGTCAAATGAATGGCGAGCGTTGGCAAGGGATGCCTGGTTTTCACGCTATTCATGCCTGTTGGAAACGCTGATACACCACATGGCGTAGCGGCAAAATTATCCGGTGATTACCACCAGAGATCCATGTACAAGGAACGAATTCGGGGTTAAAAAGATGAAACGTTACCTTAATAAATCTAGAAATCCGCAAGGAGTATAGGAGAATCCAAATCGAATCCGAGTCGTCACAATCTCGTTCAGACCTCTACGTAGTCCACCCGAACGAAACGAACAATATTTTCTCTTCTCTAACTGTTAAGATATTTTTCGAAAAACCTAATTCTAATTAAATTTAGATTCATTAAATATACAATATATTTAACCGAATATAATTAAATATGTAGAATCTGATTCTACATTAATTCAGATTCATTAAATATACAATATGTTTAACCGAATATAATTAAATATGTAGAATCTGATTCTACTTTATTTAGGTTTCTTTAGATATATATATATATATATATATTTATTATTTGATAATTACAATAATTATCTAGTATTAAACTATATATATATAAACGAGATTATCTATAATTACAATAATTATAATAATTTCGTTTTAATAATTATTATGTGTGCAACAAGTTTGTACACATGCTATTTAGTCGATATTTGTTCGTTTCAATCATAGGGTGTGACCCTTGTAGGTTCATGTAACGTTAGTAGTAATGTCTAGAACAATTCTAATATTACAAGAAATGAGTGGCATCTAGCAATACATCATTGCTACCTAAGTTACATGAAGTCGTGGTTCGACTTTACCTTTTTCTATGATTAACTTCTTTTATGTATTACATCCTTTTGTCCTCATATCTAGATCGGACACAAGTCATGGATTAGTCACACTTGTATAGTCCATCTAATATTTCTTGATATCTTGAGTAGACTATTATAAACGAATAACTATGGTATCTCATATCAATTTATTCGACCATGACCATGCATTTTCTAGTCTCACTCAATCAAGTGGCCTATGATATTACTTCTATTATGTAGGAGGGACAAATCCTATCTTGATCAACCATATTTTGCTACATAGATTGTGACATATCCAATGTTAGTCTTTATAGTGTAGTCAGTTATGACACTTTTGACATCTCCATGTAGTTATCACCATGATGATGAAATGATGATGATCTCAAGTCTGAGGATCAAACATGTCGTTATCACCATTAGCAATTTCGTGACTGTCACATAATAATCCAAGAAACATGCTCATGGCAGGTCAGTCCAGTATGTCGTTCTCTAACACATACTTATGTATTGATTTTGACATCTCCATGTCAATGACAACGATTTGTCATCAATCAAATACATATTAGTCTTAATATATGATTGTTGTCCATGCCCACAATAATACTCGACTAAGGACATTCAAGAATACCTATATTATTCTAAGGACTTTATTAAAATTCAGTTTATTTATAAATGCACAGAATAAGACTGAAATAATAATAATAGCTTTATATTAATAAACAAGATAAAATAAGTATGTCTTTTACAACCATCTCATGGTTGGTCTTTGGGCATACTCCAACAATCTCACACTAACACTAAGACCAATCACTCATCTATCTAATACCAAGAGACTTAGTGTGGCATTCATGCTTCTGCTGTGTCAGAGGCTTTGTCAGTGGATCGACGATATTGTCATCGGTTAGTACTCTACATATTTCTACATCCCCACGATCAATGATTTCACGAATGAGATGGTAATGCCTATGTATGTGTTTAGATCGCTGGTGAGATCTGGGTTCTTTTGCTTGTGCGATGGCTTCGTTGTTGTCACAACATAGATTTATAGCATTTGATATGCTAGGCACGACCCCTAGTTTGGATATGAACTTTTTGATCCAAACAGCCTCTTTTGCAGCATCACTTGCTGCAATATACTTGGCTTCTGCTGTAGAATCTGCTACTGTATCTTGCTTTGAACTTTTCTAGCATACAACACCTCTATTGAGGCGAAACACAAAACCCGATTGCGATCGAGAATCATCCTTGTCAATTTGGAAGCATGCGTCAGTATAACCATTTATACTTAACTCTTCCCCACTTCCATACGCAAGGAATGTATCCTTAGTTCTTTTTAAGTACTTAAGGATATTTTTTACTGCAATCCAATGACCTTCACCGGGATCTACTTGGTACCGACTTTGTCATACTTAGTGTATATAGCATGCCATGCATGATAGATCCAATGGCTGAAGCATATGGAATCTTACTCATGCGCTCTCTCTCTTGAGGCATTGAAGGACACATTTCCTCAGAGAGCGAAATATCATGTCTCATAGGTAAGAATCCTTTTTAGATTCCTTCATACTGAATCTTTTCAGTACTTTATCTATGTATGTATTTTTGGCTTAGTCCTAAGAGTCGTCTTGATCTATCTCTATAGATCATGACTCCTAATATGTAGGTTGCTTCACCCAAGTCTTTCATAGAAAAACAATTTCCTAAACAAGTCTTCACAGACTGCAAGGTAGGTATGTCATTTCCTATTATAAGTATGGCATCTACATACAATACCAAGAATGTAACAGTGCTCCCACTAGTTTTCTTGAAGTCACATGGCTCATCTTCATTTTGAATGAAACCAAATTCTTTAATTTCCTCATTAAAACGAAGATTCCAACTTCGAGAAGCTTGCTTAAACCCATAAATGGATCTTTGTAGTTTGCATACTTTTTGGGCATCTTTTGGATCAACAAAACCCTCAGGTTGTGTCGTGTACACATCCTCATCTATTTTTCCATTAAGGAAAGCAGCTTTGACATCCATTTTCTAGATTTCATAATCATAATATGCAGCTATTGCAAGCAATATCTGGATGGATTTAAACATAACAACAAGGGAAAATGTTTCATCATAGTCTATACTATGAACTTGACGAAATCCCATAGCGACCAATCGCCCTATGTATGTTTGTACATTGCCATCCATGTCGGGTTTTTTTTGAAAACCCATTTGCACCCTATGGGTTTTATCCCTTCAGGTGGGTCAACCAAAGTCCATACTTGGTTTTCTGACATGGAATCCATCTTGGATTTCATGGCTTCTTGCCATTTCTCAGAGTCTGGGCTCGCCACTGCTTCTTAATAAGACCTAGGCTCATCTTGGTCCATGAGGAGAACTTCTCCATGCAATGTGACGAGAAATACATATCTCTCAGGTGCAATGCGTTCTTTCATAGATCTTCGCAATAATTGTGGTTCAAGAATGGTTGGATGTTCCTCAACTATTTGTGGAACTTGTTGTTGTTCAATCTCTAGTTTAGTGATCTGTGGTTGACTTTGAATTTCTTCAAGTTCAATATTTCTCCCGCTTTCTTTTCCAAGAATAAATTCTCTCTCGAGGAAGACTCTTGTTCGAGCAACAAACATTTTGTTCTCAGATGAATTGAAGAAATAGTATCCTTTAGTTTCTTTAGGATACCCTACAAAATTACATTTATGAGATTTGGGTTCGAGTTTTGTAGGCATCAAATTATATATGGAGGGTTTTTGTTATATTAATCTCACCATTCTATTATGATCTAATTAGTTACCATCATGCTAAAAACATACATTGTATCACATACATGTAAAGCAATAAATATAAATGCAATGGTTATAGCCCTTAAAACTAAGGTGGCCCATCTCAAGCAAATGGGAGAACCAAAATTACTAAAGATAGAACTTGCTTCTCAAGCACCTAATCCACCTTTGATCGGCTATTATAAAGGATAACTATGATATCTCATATCAATTTATTCGAGCATGGCCATGTATTTTCTAGTCTCACTCAATCAAGTGGCATATGATATTAATCTTATTATGTGGGAGGCACAAATCCTTTCTTGATCAACCATATTTAGCTACATAGATTGTGACATATCCAATGTCAGTCTTTATAGTGTACTCTGTTACGACACACGTTTGACCGTATCAAAATATGTCACTATCGATGTTGGAATGATGATGATATCAAGTTTGAGGATCATACATGTAGTTATCACTATGAGAAATGTCGTGACTGTCACATAATAATCCAAGAAACATGCTCATAGCAGGTCAGTCCAGTATATCATTCTCTAACACATACTTATGTATTGATTTGACATCTCCATGTAAATGACAACGCTTTGTCATCAATCAACTACATTTTAGTCTTAATATATTATTTTTGTCCATGCCCACAATAATACTCGACTAAAGACATTCAAGAATAACTATATTATTCTAATGACTTTATTAAAATTCAGTTTATTTATATATGCACAAAATAAGACTAAAATAAATAGCTTTATATTAATAAAAAAGATAAAATAAGTATGTCTTTTACAACCATCTCATGATTGGTCTTTGGGCATACTCCAATAATGTCATGCCAGCTTCTAATAATGTCATGCCTTGGCATTGTTTGTCGAGCAGATTCAAATTGGCAAAGCCTCTCTCGATGGTCATTGCACTAAATTGATCGTGCAAAAACCCCTATATCTCTATAGTGAATGTTTTTTCAGAAACCAATTTGATTAAGATCCAATCTATACTCCTACGGGGTAGATTTCACATCCGAAGTAAGTTCATCTACTTGAACATGTTCTCCTAAAGCATCTCGCCTTAGTATCGGCAACTTGATCGTTGCCACCCAAGTCTGTTAAGATATTGAGGTGGAATAGGCAAATAGTGTCAGCTCTTGCTTGTCATAGTATTTAGGAAACGGTAAAGTATGCCAGATAGAAGAAACAATGCCGAAACATTTTCATTGTTAAAAACTTAACATAAAAACAACGTTCAACACAAACATCCCCCACCAACTATTTAATCAGTTCATGGTGAGGGTATCAACCTCAAAACCTTCAACGTTTTCGAAACACATCATCATTTTACAGAAAATAAAATAACTAGACAAAGAGAGTGGGCGAGAAGGGGCCACTTGATGCATCCCTTCAAGATCCAAGCTCTCGGTCAAGTGGGTCAAACCACGTGTCCTTGGTGCAGCTGTTCTTCGATCGTTTCTCCTCACACCCTTGAATGCTTGCTTGATCATTCTTTAAATAGGCATACGAAGAAGTCCTATGATAAGCCTTTTGCATTTGAAATTTGAATGCGCAAGCGATAAGGCTTGTGATCACCTTTATCCAGATTTGAAGTGATAAGATGATTAGGTGATAAGCTGATCAGGTTAGGGCTGACGTCATTCTACCATCGATCCCTTGGCAACCAAACTTGGCATCATTCTGCTAACCAAGCTTGGCACTATTTTTCTGCTATTTTTTTGGAGTTTGGTCCAATTGCTATTTTCTCGCAGCCTGATCTGGTCTTATTTTTTTGGGTTCAATAACTTCTTGGCATGGCATCAAATTCCTCTTCTATGCCATCCGGTGCTTGGCATTGTTTGATCCATTTGTGCCAACAACATCTCGGCTTTCTCTCTGGCATTCCTTCATGCGCTGCTCTTTTCTGCCAATTTCTATGCCAAAACCTACAGAATTACCAACAAAACAACCCTTCACACTAGCATAGACAAAATTTCCAACTCCTTATGCAAATGCATGAATTTAACATCTAAATGCAACTAAATGTACTCAAAAGCAAACAAAAGCATTTTAATATAGGCAAAAAATTAGTACTTTTGAGGAGGTAACACTTATCGTTTCTATAAGCATCTTGCAGATAAATCGATTATGTAACACCCGTGTTTTGGGGTTAGGAGTTTGGCATGTGTGTTTGGTTCGAGTCGACAAAACCGATTTGATTCAATTAGACCTTAGTTTTGATTCAAATGAGATTAAAATTTAAAGAGTGGCATTTTTGTAAATAACTTGAAAAAAAGGAAGACACCTTTTTGAATCAAAAAGAAAAACAAAAAAAAGTTATCTTATCTCCTCTTTTTGCTTTTCACGTTGGAAAGAACCCAAACCCTCCCAAAACCCCAATCTACTATTCCATCCATTTCCTCCATCAATTCAAGAGCTTTTCCGAAGGTATTTTCATATTTGAGTTCTCCTCATCATCCCAAGCATTTCCATGGTTTTAGATTTCAAAACCATCAACTTTTTAAATTTCCGAGTTTTTCAAGTTTGATGAAAGTTTGGATTTTTAATGGGTTTTTCATTTCTTTTTGGTTTGTTGAGTTAGGTTTTGAGTTAATCTCACTTAAATACACCTAATATCTTAAAATGGAAGGATTTTGGGAAAAATCCCGAAGTGGGTCTTTGGGGCATTTTTCAAAGGGTCAAAACTTAAATTTTTATGTGTTTTTATGTTGGGTTGAAGGGTTGATGATATAGGGTTGTTAGGAAGGTGTTTTGGAAGCCTTTAGATGTCTTTTGGGTGTTGGAAATTGTGGTTTTCAGCTGGGAATTTGGGGAGCACGAAAATGAGAGTTTTGTGGTTAGTTTGGGGTTGAAATTGTGAAGTCTTGGCTTGTGTTTGTGAGTTGGAATTGTGACTGATTTTAGCATTGATTTGGTGAGTAATACTTGTGTTTTGATTGGTTAGAAGCAAAAGGAAACATCGGGGAAGGATCGGGATCGAATCCGAAAATTGTGGAGGCTTGACTAGCTTTGCTTGGTTTGCTAAGGAAGGGTGGTGAGTGAAACTTCAAACTTGTTTAAATTGGTTCAAGTGTGTGTAGTGAAGGTGTTGGAATGAGCTTGGTAGGCCATTCCAAGGTAGAAGTTAAATTGGTAGTTTAACTTCTTGCGTGTTTACAAGCTTAATATAATTATGCTTATTCTATTCTTGTGAAGCATGAATGGTGTATGTATGAGTATACATTGATATGTGTGATGATGAATATGTGTTATAAATGATGGATGTGTGATGTGGTTTAAAAGTAATTGGCACTAGTTAACTTACCGAGTATAAATGATCGATCATTAGGATTAGTGTGCACACGGTTGAGTCAAATTCGCGCGTGGCCTTGGTGGCGTTAAGTCATCAAGAAGGAGTACGGTAATGTAATATTCCACCGAAAATTATTTATATTATACGTGATGATGAGTGGAATCCCATCTGTAGGGCATGTGATGATGAGTGGAATCCCATCCATGCAAGGTCCGGTGATGAGTGTAATCCCACCGAGTTAATGTTGTTGTTGAGAGTAAATCCGCATCTCCGAGTAAACTAATAGTGGCCAATGTACTTGCTCTTGTGATTATTATGATGAGATGATTGCTTTATATTGTTGAGCTTAATATGAAGTAAGATGTCATATTATTGACCCTTGTGTGCTAGCTAATTTGCTATGTTGATGCCTATGTATGATTGTGTGTGATGTTAAGGATTATATGCTTGAACCCTGCATTGTCGTTGTTTTTGGTTTTAGAGCACCCTCACTAAGCTTCTAGCTTATGCTCTCATTTTCGACAATGCAGATCAGTAGCGTGGTGTTAGCAAGGAGCAAGGCGAAGGGACATTCCAAGCTTAGTAGTTGCTCAAGTATGGTTTAGTAAATAAAGTAGTAGTTTAGCAATGGGGCTGCTATGTGTTTTGTATGAGCGTTGTATGACTCATAGATGTTGATGATGTTTATGCTTTGCTTGGATTTGTAAACCATGTTATGTCTTGCTGAATGCTTGTGTTGAGAGGTTATGCCTTGGATGTTTATGTTGCTTTTGGTTGATCATGTAAACAATATATGTGAAGACTTGTGCCATTTGGCCTTTTGAGCTTTTAAGCATGCCTATTTGTGTAATATCTAACTTTATGTGAATGCTATGATGTATGTGTCTCGTTGATCATCTAAATTGCTCTCCATGCTAGTTCTAGGTTGTGGAATGTTGAATGGATGCTTGTATGTGGCTAGGGGAGTCTTAAAATGCCTTTAGAGTTAAGTTGGGTGTTGTTTTGCTGCAATTCAGTGTCTTGCAGTGCAGGGCGTATCGATACGCCTGAGGTCCGTATCGATACGGTCCTACACTTTGGGACACATAATTGGCTAGGGGTACCGATACTCAGGGGTGTATCGATACGCCCAATGCTCACTGGAATTCTGAGATTTTGGTGAGACTTTGGCGTATCGGTACGGGCTCTAGGCGTATCGTTACGATTTTATCTCGTTGACCGCGAGATGTTGACCGAGAAGGGCGTATCGATACGCTCAAAGGCTGTATCGATACAGTCTTCCTGTGTTGACTGAAGGGTGTTGACTTGGTCAAGGCGTATCGATACCCTCGATTGGTTTATCGATACGGCCTGCTCTGTAAGGTTAAAATGGGTTGTTTAACATGTTGTTTGGGGTTCGGTTGTGTTTCTTTCTTGATGCTTTCCGCTGTCGTGACCACTTAGGTAATAATATGACTTTAGACAAGATTTAATTAAAAGAAATTTTCTAGGGTTGCTAACCGAGGTGGGACCTTAACGAGTTTCACTTCGGTTTTCCCCGTGTAGCCTACTCGGACCGGTCAGCCATCCAGACCGGGACGAGGGGGTTACATTTGTTGGTACCAGAGCTTGAGGTTACTGAGACCTTGGGCAAGTAAGTGAGGTAAGTTTGATGTGTTAAGAAATTGTTATGTCTCGGTGTATGCTATGCCATGTATTCTTGTTGTTTGATCGTTCATATGATGTTTGGAAGCATGATTGTTGCGTTTGGTGTAGTGTCGAGTTCTCATTGCTACTATTACTTAATTTGAAAAAGCTTTGTAAAGGAAAATACTTGAGCACAGTTGGACCCTTGCCTTTGCTAACTTAATCCTTATATGTTGTTTGTTGTAGTTATTATCTTGCTAGCTGTAACATGAGACCACGAGGGAGGCCTAGGATGGTTCAACCGGAACCACGGGCACAAGCTCCGGGAGTTGAGCAGATTGGTGGGGCGTAGGCTCCTCAACCTCCTCCACCTCCTCCTCATCAAGAGGGAGGCGAGGCGGGAGCCGAGGGCGTAGGACCTCAAGTTGGCCAAGGACCGGTCGGAATAGATTTAGCTCCCCTAGTTCAGGCGATAGCCGGGGCTTTTCAGGCTGCAGTGGCTGGGGGTCAGGCAGTGGCACAACCCCAGGGAGAGGGTACTGGTTTTCCATTGGAGAGACTCCGCAGTTTGGGAGGTGAAGAGTTCAGAGGGTTGACACCCGAGAGATCTGAGATGTGGTTTGAGAAAACCGTTCGTATTCCGGCACAGATGGGATGTACCGGAGAACGTAAGCTAGGGTGTGTTATATCTCTACTTCAGGGTGATGCCTACACTTGGTGGGTCACCATCACTACAGGTATGGAAGAGGATGAGATCACTTGGGAGTTTTTCGAGTCAGCTTTCCGTAAGAAATATATGGGTCCCCGATATCTCGATGAGAATAAGAGGGAATTTATGGCTTTGCTTCAGGGGAGTATGACTGTGACAGACTATGAGATCAGATTTGTCAGGCTGAGTCAGTATGCATCCGAGCTTGTTCCTACTGAAGTGGAACGTTGTAACCGTTTCCGCTATGAGTTGAATGAAGAGATCAAGAGGTACACTTTAGCTTCTGACTACACAGATTTTGATGTCTTGGTCGCTAGGGCCAAGGACTTGGAGCACAGCTTGGGCTTGACCAAACGATCTGGTGGTTCTAGTTCTGGGAAGAGATCTAGTGACTTTGATAGAGGTGATGCCAAGAGGCATCGGGACAACATGCATCACTATGACCATAGACGTGGTGGAGGTAACCACGGTAGGGGCCATCAGGGCCAGAGGGCTGGTGGGAGGTTGCCCACGCGTGCTAGTTGCGGGAGGAACCACACCGGTGAGTGTTGGGGGAATTTCCACTCGTGTTGGGGCTGTGGAGCTAGGGACCATATTAGGCGTGACTGTCCAAATCAAGTGGGGCAGGCACCAGTTCAGGCTCCTGCTAGAGCCAATGACTTTCAGAGAGGCTGCGGGCGCGGTAGAGGTAACTTCTAGCCGAGAAATGATGGCCAGAGAAACATAGCACATGTAGTTGCAGTCCAGCCAGAGGGCGGAGGCCAGGCCAGAGTTTATGCTTAGCGTGGGGATCAGCATGACACAGATGTGATTGCAGGTAACTTCTCGATACAGTCTTTGGGTTTGTTTTCTTTGATTGACTCCGGGTCTATACATTCTTATATTCTGAGTGAGCATGCAAAGCTGTTGAAATTGCCTTGTGAAATATTAGAGGTAGGAGTTAGTGTTACTAGTTCCTTCGGGGATACGGTAGTAGTTAGGAGGATGTACAGAAGATGTCCGCTTATGGTTCAGGGACATGTGTTTCCAGTGGATATGATGGAGCTACCATTTTATGGCTTTGACGTGATTCTGGGTATGGACTGGCTCACTGAGCATAGAGCTAGGATAGACTTTGATACTAAGAGGATTTCTTTGAGACTCGCGGATGATTATGAGATAGTGGTGGTGGGTGAGAACGTGAAGTTCTTATCAAATGTAGTTTCAGTTCTAGAGGCTAAGAGGTTAGTTGAGATGGGTTGCGAGGCGTATTTGGCCTATGTGATGAATCCAAACATGAGCGAGGTTAGGCCTCAAGACATCCGGATAGTGTGTGACTTTCCTAGTGTGTTTCCGGAAGAATTGACGGGTTTACCACCTGATAGAGAGGTAGAGTTTGCGATAGACACTTATTCAGATTCAGCTCATGTTTCGATTGCTCCGTATCGTATGGCACCGAAAGAACTGAAAGAGTTGAAGACTCAGTTGCAAGAATTGACAGATAGAGGCTTCATTCGACCTAGTTCTTCGCCTTGGGGTGCTCCAGTTTTGTTTGTAAAGAAGAAAGATGGAAGCATGAGAATGTGTATAGATTACAGACAGTTGAATCAGTTAACAGTGAAGAACAAGTATCAGTTACCGAGAATTGATGATTTGTTTGACTAGTTGAGAGGGGCATCAGTCTTTTCGAAGATTGACTTGAGATCCGGTTACTACCAGCTAAAGGTAAGAGAGGTTGATGTACCGAAGACGGTCTTTAGGACTAGATATGGTCACTATAAGTTTTTAGTCATGCCTTTTGGGTTAACTAACGCACCGGCTGCTTTCATGGATTTGATGAATAGGATTTTCCATCAGTACCTAGATCAGTTTGTAGTTGTCTTCATAGATGACATCTTGGTGTATACGCGTACCGAGGAAGACCACGACCGACACTTGAGGTTAGTTTTGCAGACCTTGTTAGACAATTAGTTGTATGCGAAGTTGAGCAAGTGTGAGTTCTGGATCCGAGAGGTAGTCTTCCTAGGGCACGTAGTATCAGCCGATGGTATTAAAGTTGATCCGAAGAAAATAGAAGCCATTGTTGAGTGGAAGCAACCGAAGTCAGTAACAGAGATTCGTAGCTTTCTAGGCTTAGCTGGATATTATAGAAGATTCGTAGAAGGTTTCTCGAAGTTAGCCGCTCCATTGACACAGTTGCTTCAGAAGAGTGTTCAGTTTGAGTGGTCAAATGCAAGACAGAGAGCCTTTGAGAAGTTAAAAGAAGCTTTGACCCAAGCACCGATCTTGATTCAGCTAGAGTCTGGAAAAGACTATGTAGTTTACAGTAATGCTTCCTATGTAGGCCTAGGTTGTGTTCTCATGCAAGACAAGAGAGTAGTGGCTTATGCCTCAAGACAGTTGAAGATTCACGAGCGTAACTATCCGACCCATGACATAGAGTTAGCTACAGTTGTGTTTGCTCTGAAGATTTGGAGGCATTATTTGTACGGTGAGAAGTGCACAGTGTACACAGATCACAAGAGTTTGAAGTATATCATGACTCAGCGAGATTTGAATCTCAGACAGCGTAGGTGGTTAGAGTTGCTAAAGGACTATGATCTTACGATTGAGTACCATCCGAGTAAGGCCAATGTAGTGGTTGATGCTTTGAGTAGAAAGGTAGCTGTAGATTTGAGAGCCATGTTTGCTATATTGAGCTTGTCTGGAGATGATGGCTTGGTGGCCGAGCTGCAGGTTAGACCTACTCTAGGTCAGTTGATTAGGGATAAGCAGCTCTTAGATAGATCTTTGGCACCACACGTGCAAGACATAGCCGAGGGTAGACCTTAAGACTACAGTTTCAGTACCGATGGGGTCTTGTGTTTCAGAAATAGGATAGTTGTGCCATAAGACAGTGACTTGAGACATATGATCTTGACTGAAGCGCACAGTAGTCCGTTTGCTATGCATCCTGGAAGTACGAAGATGTACCGCGATTTGAAGAGTGAGTACTTTTGGGTTGGGTTGGAGAGAGATGTAGCCGACTTCGTGAGTAAGTGTATGGTGTGTCAGAGAGTGAAGGCGGAACATCAGGTTCCCTCAGGTTTGTTGCAACCATTGAGGATTCCGGAATGGAAATGGGAGAACATTACCATGGATTTTGTTTCGGGCTTGCCTTTGACTCCTTCGAAGAAGAACTCAGTTTGGGTTATAGTAGACCGTTTCACGAAGTGTGCTCACTTCTTAGCAGTCAATACGACTTATACATTATATAGATTGGCCGATCTGTATATTGGTGAGATTGTTAGACTGCATGGTGTGCCGAAGTCTATTGTGTCCGATAGAGACCCGAGGTTTACAGCTCGATTTTGGGAGTGTCTGCATACAGCTTTGGGTACCCGTTTGAATTTCAGCACGTCATATCATCCTCAGACCGATGGTCAGTCAGAGAGGGTTATATAGATTTTAGAGGATATGTTGCGTTGTTGCATCATTGATTTTCAGGGTACGTGGGAGAAGCATTTGCCTCTAGTTGAGTTTGCTTACAATAACAGTTTTCAGTCGAGCATTCAGATGGCTCCGTATGAGGCCTTGTATGGTAGGAAGTGTAGAACTCCAGTTTGTTGGGCTGAAGTGGGACAGAAGTTGTTACCCATGCCGGATTTGCTTAAGGGGACAACCGATAAGGTGAAATTGATTTGCGATCGCTTGAAGGCAGCTTCAGATAGGCAGAAGTCCTATGCCGACTTTAAGAGGAAGGAAGTTCAGTTTTCAGTGGGTGAGAAGGTGTTCCTAAAAGTGTCTCCGTGGAAGAAAGTAATGAGATTTGGCCGAAAGGGGAAGTTGAGTCCGAGGTACATAGGACCATATGAGATTGTGAAGAGGGTTGGCCCAGTTGCTCATCAGTTGCGTTTGCCATTAGAGCTAGAGAAGATACACGATGTGTTTCATGTTTCAATGGTCCGTAAGTATAGGTCGGATCCATCGCATGTTATGCCTGTAGAAGAGATTGAATTGAATCCGGATTTGACTTATGAAGAAGAACCAGTTGAGATCTTAGCTTCTGACAGTAAGGTGTTGCGGGGCAGATCGATTGAGTTAGTAAAAGTGCGGTGGCAACGTCGAGGGGTGGACGAGGCCACTTGGGAGAGGAAAGAGGATATGGAAAGACAGTTTCCTTATCTTTTCAGTCAGGTAATTTCGGGGATGAAATTCCTTAAGTGGGAGAGAGTTGTAACACCCATGTTTTGGGGTTAGGAGTTTTGCGTGTGTGTTTGGTTCGAGTCGATAAAAACCGATTTGATTTAATTAGACCTTAGTTATGATTCAAATGAGATTAAAATTTAAAGAGTGGCATTTTTGTAAATAACTTGAAAAAAAGGAAGACACCTTTTTGAATCAAAAAGAAAAACAAAACAAAAATTCATCTTCTCTCCCATTTTTGCTTTTCACATTGGAAAGAACCCAAACCCTCCCAAAACCCCAATCTACTATTCCATCCATTTCCTCCATCAATTCAAGATCTTTTTCGAAGGTAATTTCATATTTGAATTCTCCTCATCATCCCAAGCATTTCCATGGTTTTAGATTTCAAAACCATCAACTTTTTAAATTTCCAAGTTTTTCAAGTTTGATGAAAGTTTGGATTTTTAATGGGTTTTCATTTGTTTTTGGTTTGTTGAGTTAGGTTTTGAGTTAATCTCACTTAAATACACCTAATATCTTAAAATGGAAGGATTTTGGGAAAAATCCCGAAGTGGTTCTTTGGGGCATTTTTCAAAGGGTCAAAACTTAAATTTTTGATGTGTTTTTATGTTGGGTTCAAGGGCTGATGGTATAGGGTTGTTAGGAAGGTGTTTTGGAAGCCTTTAGTTGTCTTTTGGGTGTTGGAAATTGTGGTTTTCAGTTGGGAATTTGGGGAGCATGAAAATGAGAGTTTTGTGGTTAGTTTGAGGTTGAAATTGTGAAGTCTTGGCTTGTGTTTGTGAGTTGGAATTGTGACTGAGTTTAGCATTGATTTGGTGAGTAATACTTGTGTTTTGATTGGTTAGAAGCAAGAGAAAACATCGGGGAAGGATCGGGATCGAATCCGGAAATTGTGGAGGCTTGACTAGCTTTGCTTGGTTTGCTAAGGAAGGGTGGTGAGTGAAACTTCAAACTTGTTTAAATTGGTTCAAGTGTGTGTAGTGGAGGTGTTGGAATGAGCTTGGTAGGCCATTCCAAGGTAGAAGTTAAATTTGTAGTTTAACTTCTTGCGTGTTTACAAGCTTAATATAATTATGCTTATTCTATTCTTGTGAAGCATGAATGGTGTATGTATGAGTATACATTGATATGTGTGATGATGAATATGTGTTATAAATGATGGATGTGTGATGTGGTTTAAAAGTAGTTGGCACTAGTTAACTTCCCGGGTATAAGTGATCGATCATTAGGATTAGTGTGCACACGGTTGAGTCAAATTCGCGCGTGGCCTTGGTGCCGTTAAGTCATCAAGGAGGAGTACGGTGATGTAATATTCCACCAGAAATTATTTATATTATACGTGATGATGAGTGGAATCCCATCCGTAGGCCATGTGACGATGAGTGGAATCCCATCCATGCAAGGTTCGGTGATGAGTGTAATCCCACCGAGGTAATGTTGTTGTTGAGAGTAAATCTGCATATCCGAGTAAACTAATAGTGGCCAATGTACTTTCTCTTGTGATTATTATGATTAGATGATTGA
The DNA here is from genome assembly GCA_030270665.1 of Hibiscus trionum. Lineage (NCBI taxonomy): Eukaryota > Viridiplantae > Streptophyta > Magnoliopsida > Malvales > Malvaceae > Hibiscus > Hibiscus trionum. The sequence continues at coordinate 21,479,432 of BSYR01000011.1, forward strand.
TTTATATTGTTGAGCTTAATATGAAGTAAGATGCCATATTATTGACCCTTGTGTGCTAGCTAATTTGCTATGTTGATGCCTATGTATGATTGTGTGTGATGTTAAGGATTATATGCTTGAACCCTGCATTGTCGTTGTTTTTGGTTTTAGAGCACCCTCACTAAGCTTCTAGCTTACGCTCTCATTTTCGACAATGCAGATCAGTAGCGTGGTGTTAGCAAGGAGCAAGGCGAAGGGACATTCCAAGCTTAGTAGTTGCTCAAGTATGGTTTAGTAAATAAAGTAGTAGTTTAGCAATGGGGCTGCTATGTGTTTTGTATGAGCGTTGTATGACTCATAGATGTTGATGATGTTTATGTTTTGCTTGGATTTGTAAACCATGTTATGTCTTGTTGAATGCTTGTGTTGAGAGGTTATGCCTTGGATGTTTATGTTGCTTTTGGTTGATCATGTAAACCATATATGTGAAGACTTGTGCCATTTGGCTTTTTGAGCTTTTAAGCATGCCTATTTGTGCAATATTTAACTTTATGTGAATGCTATGATGTATGTGTCTCGTTGATCATCTAAATTGCTCTTCATGCTAGTTCTAGGTTGTGGAATGTTGAATGGATGCTTGTATGTGGCTAGGGGAGTCTTAAAATGCCTTTAGAGTTGAGTTGCGTGTTGTTTTGCTGCAATTCAGTGTCTTGCAGTGCAGGGCGTATCGATACGCCTGAGGGCCGTATCGATACGGTCCTACACTTTGGGACACATAATTGGCTAGGGGTACCGATACTCGGGGGTGTATCGATACGCCCAATGCACACTGGAATTCTGAGATTTTGGTGAGACTTTGGCGTATCGGTACGGGCTCTAGGCGTATCGGTACGGTTTTATCTCGTTGACCGCGAGATGTTGACTGGGAAGGGCGTATCGATACGCTTAAAGGCTGTATTGATACGGTCTTCATGTGTTGACTGAAGGGTGTTGACTTAGTCAACGCGTATCGATACCCTCGATTGGTGTATCGATACGGCCTGCTCTGTAAGGTTAAAATGGGCTGTTTAACATGTTGTTTGGGGTTCGGTTGTGTATCTTTCTTTATGCTTTCCGTTGACGTGACCACTTAGGTAATAATATGCCTTTAGACAAGATTTAATTAAAAGAAATTTTCTAGGGTTGCTAACCGAGGTGGGACCTTAACGGGTTTCACTTTGGTTTTCCCCGTGTAGCCTACTCGGACCGATCAGCCATCCAGACCGGGACGAGGGGGTTACAGATTATATACAAGAAAAGTAAAGGATTTCATGGGTATTATTATGATGTACTAATCCTTTAAGTACATGTAGAACATGATGTGGCCTCGGTACTTTTTTAATGATGAAATGTACGTCGAGGAAAAGATACAACTCTGACTTTCAGAACATTTAAACAAAAATTGCAGGAAAGCGACACAGGAAACCCTGGGGCAAAGAGAGAACATGGACAATCTTTTGGGGAAAAAGCTGCAGCAAGATCAATCCATTAAAGGTTCATATTATTCAAAAGCAAATATTATTACTTCTGAGGCATTGCTAGACAATAAAGCTTTGTGAATGTTAGATTGAACAAAGATGATAGTTGAATTCAACAATGGGAAATGTTACAAAGAACATTACAGAAAATATATTTTATTCTAGTGAATAGAGCCTGTAAGCTACAAAGACATAAGTTAATGATCTCTTTTTGAATCATGAAAGAAATGCTGACAGAGAAACTGAGCAAAGAAGTATCAAGAGTGGTTTTACAAGAAAAGTGTTGTATCAGTACTCGAGTTGTTTCGATGTGAAGTGCATGGTGAGACATGACAAGAGAAGAGTTTTTGTGTTGAATTTCTGAAAAGGCAAGTAAGAGTTCCATCGGAATTGAAATTAGTCATATTTGGAACAAAAGAAAAACATCATTGAAAAGAAAGAAGAAAAAAAAAACAAGGTGAAAACCCGTAAGGGTATTTCAAAAAAAGAAGAAAAAAACCAATGTGAAAACCTGAAAGGGAGCTTTGAAAAGCCGCTTTAGAGAAAAAGATGCATAGATCCTAAAGATTGAAGCCGAGTGTGAGATGGGTTACCTTGTCAGCAGAAGGAAATTTAATGCGAAATGAAGCAAGGGAGTTGTGAGCTTCCCCGGAGATTAGAGCTCACCCAAGTGGTCCTCAATTGACATCCTTCATGCATCATATATAGCTAGGCCTCCATAAGATAAGAGCATGTTAACTCATACATTCAAAGCATTTTTGCATATTTTGGCAGGAATTTACAGAATCAATAGAGAACGAGAAAATATTTCAATCTACAACTTCGAGATTGGAGAAGTAGATCCAGCAAAGATTAGTAAACATTTCAATCACATTTCTGTGAACAAAGACATCAATCCAAGACTTCCTTTTGAAGAAGAGGATTTCAGCAAAGATTGTCTAATTGTCTGCACAAGACAGAAAGTGCATTACAATTCTAAAATCTCCGAATCATCAATAAGTTCTTAGGGTATGATGTTAAGTCCTTCGGGCCATCACCTTCGGGAGTGATGAGAACATTTGATTGTTTGCACAAGACAAGAAGTGCAATACAATTTTAAAACCTTTGGGTCATCAGTAAGTCCTTCGGGCATGATGTTAAATCCTTTGAGCCATTACCTTCGGGAGTGATGAGAACATTTGATTGTCTGCACAAGACAGAAAGTGCAGTGCAATTCTAAAACCTTTGGGTCATCAGTAAGTCCTTCGAGCATGATGTTAGGTCCTTTAGGCCGACATCTTCGAAAATGATGTGAACTTTTTGAGTGTCCTCACAGTAAGACAATGGGGGCATGGTATCAACAAAGATTTTAACCTTTTCGGTCATCAATTTCAAGGAAAAGAAGGAAATTTAGTGATGCTCGTCAAATATTGATGCACTTTAGAGCAAGTATACTCGTCTTATCAAGTAATAAAGTGAAGAGTAGAGTGTCAAACGCACGAGGGTTGGATCAATAACTATGAATTTTTTCGACTTAAGAATGTGTTTACAAGTATTGGTGATTTTAGATTTAATTAAAACTAAATTAACTAATTTATAGATAGCTACGATTAAGACAAACAACTAATTAAAAATATAGTATGGTAGTTTATCAAGCAATGAAAATAAAAGAGTCGAGCGTCCTCGAAAAAACTCCCTCTATGCCGTCCAGCTGGGCTGTAGGTCCACTCTCCGTCAACCTCTCTCAATGGCATTGTTCGTTCAAGAGAATCTTATAGCTTCACGGCGATGGTTCTCCGTAAGCTTTAGACTAGGACTGTCATCTAAACTCACACTCTCCTTTGAAGTACCGTCAAAGTTTCTCTTATATATGTGGTAAAGCTAGGGTTCCAGTACCCTAAAGTGTGCGCGACTTCTTTAAAGAAAATCCATTAGTTTCCCGGTTCATTAAATGTTACGTATCAAGGAAAAAGTTGTTGAGTTGATCACACAATTGCAAATGGCCAAGAGGGGGGTGAATTGGCAATTAAAAATTTGATGGGAGGAATTGGTGAAAAGTAAAAGATGACACAAGTAGTTAGAGTGGTTCAAGTTCTCCAAATGAACTCTACATCCACTACCTTAGTTCCCACTAAGGATTTTCAACCAATTCACTACTTGAATTCTTCCCCTTTTCTTGGATGAGGAGGTAACCTTACAAATTCGATTAAGCTTTCTACCCAAAGATTAATCCACTCAATTTACAAAGAGAAGTTTTGGTAAACTCAAGTAATTCCTCACAAAGGATAAATGTCTACCCAGTTACAATTTCAAACACCTCAAACTCACTACAAAATGACAATTGAAAACAATAGAGTTGGGTACAAGAATTTAACTTTGAAGAGCACTAGGGTTTGGATTTTTGCTTTGATGTTGCTTGTAGGTTCAATAGTTGTTGCCTGGTCAATTGAAGCTTGTTTTTATACCCTTGCATTGATTTCTAGCCGTTTGGGTAGTTGGGATCATCAATAGAGCCGTTGGGAGCAATTTTTCCGCATTAAATGCAGCTCTGCGGCCTACTGTATCGGTACTCGGGAGGGGCGTATCGATACCTGCATCAAAGAGGAAAGAGCCGCTGTGCCTGAAAACAGGGCGTATCGATACGCATAGAAGGCGTACCGGTACGGTTTCAAGGGGCGTATCGATACGGAAGGCCGTATCGATACAGTTTTTGCTCACTGGAATCCCAAGCCAAGTTTACATAAAAAGTGTATCGATACACATACCAAGCGTATCGGTACGGTATAACGATCTTTTGAAAATTGGGAAACCAACCAACTGACAAGTAACGGCCAAATAATTAAATGCTCAGATTTTTCAAAGATGAGCTTATCGTATCGATACGGTTGCAAGGTGTATCAGTACGGTAATTCCATTAAAATTCCAGTGGCAAAATAGGGTATCGATATGTATAAGGGTATCGATACGCCTGTGCGTTTTTGCATACTTAGGCTTGAAAAACATAGGAAAAGACTTAGGGAATTATATATATGTTTAAGAGCCAATCTTTAAATATTATTTTGTTCAAAAATACTTGTCAATTGTGAGACTTTAAAGAGTACTTAAAAATTTATTGTTTTGCAAATTGGTCCTTAAGTTTATGTGTTATATCAAAATCAATTTCGGTTTTACAAAAGTCCTCATGGGCAGAAGCAGATTCATCTCTAACTCTCTATGCTTCGTCAGCTCTAGCCATGCGATCTGCTCGTCTCCGGCTCCAGCAACCTTCCAGCATCATGCGCATGCACCACAAAACACCACATTTCCCGTGAAAAGCACCAATATATATATGACAATTAAAGCACATGCGGTGTAACTCCCTATCTACATGCAAATATGTACAATCTAACATAAATGCAACCTATATGAGCTTGAAAACATGCAAAAGACAAAGAATAAGGGCATGTAAAATAGATCAATTATGCACTCGTCATTTAGGTTACTAGGTTGGAAAGCAAGATAGATCAACTTCGGGCTCAAATGAGAAAGATTCACAATTCAATTGGTCAAACATTTGAGCGTTTATCATTGAAGCACTTGAAGTTTTTAACGATTTACCCAAATTGTACATTTAATTTATAATTAATATTGAAAGATTAATGATAGATTCGAATTTTTGCAGGTCACATATGTTTCAAGCATAGAAGGATATCAATCAATAGATGGAGAGAAACAAAAGATATCATGCGAGCTTCAGACTGAAAGATTGAGACGCTTTAGGTAGAAAGCAATGACTCTAAAAATCGCAGTGCTTCAAGCGGGAAATTGAAGATATTTCATATTGCTTTAGGAGAATTTTTTATTAATTGGCGATATTTCTTTTTGAAGGTTCAGTTTTTCCCCAGAGAAGAAGGTGAATCAACATTCCTAGCAAAGAATGAAGAGCTCCTAATAAGAAGAGTTTGCACAACAAAGAATATAGAGCTCTTAATGAGAAGAGTTCGCACAATAAAGAATACAGAGCTCCTAATGAGAATAGTTCGCTCAGCAAAGAATACAGAGCTCCTAATGAGAAGAGTTCACCCAGCAAAGAATACAGAGCTTCTAATGAGAAAAGTTCGCCCAGTAAAGAATACAGAGCTCCTAATGAGAACTCGTCCAGCAAAGAAGGAAGAGCTCACAATGAGAAGAGTTTGCCCTATGAAGAATGAGGAGTTCCTAATGAGAAGAACTTTCTTGTTCAATGCCTTTACAGAGAGGTGGATCAATATTTCTAGCAAAGAATGGGAAGTTCTTAATGGGAGGAACTTGCTTGTTCAACGTCTTCACAGAGAGGTGGATCAACATTTCTTGCAAAGGATGAGAAGTTCTTAATGAGAGGAACTTGCTTGTTAAAAGCTTTTATAGAGAGGTGGATCAACATTTCCAACAATGAATGAGGATCAACTTTTTTGTAGAGAAAAGTGGATCAAATTGCCAAGAGGAATTAATGAGTTCATAATGAGAAGAACTAGTTTAGACTTCGGTTTAGCCTTGGCAGAAAGATTAGGAAGTTCATAATGAGAAGAACTTGTTCAAGCTTTCTAAAGAGGAAGGAGTGGAAGTTCATAATGAGAAGAATTTACAGCTCATAATGACAATCGTTAGGTTTGGACAAAATTCGTGTCTTTGCAGTCTTTGCTCAATTCCCATTCCACAGCAATGAGCAAAGAGGGGCAACTGTAATATCTAAAATTTACCCGGATATGGGTATATACATATATACTATATTTCACTATAAATAAAACCTAAAATAAATAAATAAATAACATAAAGCCCCAAAAAATAATGATAAACTATCCAAATCCTTTATAATGTCCCTATGTCAAAAGGCCCAAATTGCATATTGTTGAGTGGATCGAATGATCGAACTAAACCAAGAGGGGGGTGAATTGGATTTTTAATGTTCTTGGTGGTGGAAATTTCAAATAAAAAGATAGACAAGGAATTTTAGAGTGGTTCAAGTTCCAAATGAACTCTACATCCACTACCTTAGCTTCACTAAGGATTTGCAACAATTCCACTAATTGTTCTTCCCCTTTTCTAGGCTAAGGAGGTAACCCTTACAATTTTCGGTCAAATTTTCTACCCAAAATTTGACCCAATCCTCACACAATTGAAACAAAGAATTTGTTGGCTAAACAAGTATCTCTCAATACATAAACTAGCCCTATTACAAGCACTCAACCCAATTGAAATGATAAGAATGAAAAATACAATTGGGGTTACAAGACAATAATGGGATTTAGGCACAAATGCTTGGATTTGATGTTTGGATGTTTGCTTTTGGATCAATAGTTGTTGCTGAGGCTTTTAGAGGTCCCTTTTATACCTTCTCATTGATTTCTAGCCGTTGTGGTTGTTGCATTCATCAATAGAGCCGTTGGGGGTGTTATCTCCCCTCCATAAATGCTGTCTGCAACCAACTGTTTCGAAACGCCCGACCCTGTTTCGAAACAGACCAAAATAGAAAGAGTCGTTGCGGTGCATTAAAGAGCTCGTATCGAAACGGTCAGACCTGTTTCGATACGCTAAGAGCCGTTTCGAAACTTGTTTCGAAACATTTTGCCACTGTCAAGGGTCGTATCGAAACGACTTGAGCTCGTTTCGATACGCCTTAACGGTTTGTTAAAAATCAGTTAAAAATATTCAACGATCATATTTTTCAAATCAATTTAAGAACCGTTTCGAAACACTGGATGACGTTTCGATACGGTGTCTTTTTGTTCTAAAGCCGTTTCGAAACTTGTTTCGAAACACATGTTGGCAGTGTTGAAATCGTTTCGATACCCGTTTCGAAACATGGACTCACAGTTTCAAAATTGTTTCGAAACGCCTTAGGCCGTTTCGAAACGGTGACTCGAAAATCACTGTTTTGGCTTTAAGAACACTTCGAAAATATTTGATAAACTTAGTTTTTAACTTAGGCATATTCTTTAAAACATATAGGGATGTTTGAGGACTTAAAAATTCGTTTTCACATTTTCAATTTAGTCCTTAGGTTCTTTAGTTATATCAAAATTAAAATATCGGTTTCACACATATCAAAGCCCAATTCCTATGTTTACATTCCTTTTAAAGCTATATCCAACCCTTGTCAGCCCAAGAAACACAAATATATCAGAAATTCTAGTTTTCCTGCTCAAATAGTGTCACGTGTCGGTTGTTGATTGGCCTAAACCGTTTCACACTGGTTATGGTTTTCTTGAAGCTTATCTAGAGACAGCTGGAGCTGACGTCATTAGGAACACCAAAAATTGAGGATTGAAGAATAAAACCACCAACACTAACTTTAAAAATGCATATAACCCTTATGGCACATTGACAAAACGGTCATTACTACAATTCAATCGGGAACATGTAATGGTGTTTGTGAGCGCGTACCCAAATCCAACCCAAGGTTCCAAAGTTTGGAAGATCAAAAAGATAACAAATAAGTGTCATCTATGCGACATCATCAAAACTAACCCTGAGAAAACATAAAATGCATAAAACGGTCAAACGAATGAAAAGAAAGACAAAAGACGTATTAAAAGACAGAAAAATGTGTCACAAAATAAAATTATTCTTATTATATACTAGAAAAAAAATTAGGTATAGTAAAATAAAGAAAAAAAGAAAGAGTATTAACGGTCACGGCCATCACTAAAACCGATATCAAAATCGATCAAATATAAATAAAAAATAAGGAAGAAAGTGAGCAACGGTTTGAGAGAAAACAGTAGAGTTTCTATTACAAATAATAATTATGTTCCGGTATAAATATTGGTGTACACATAATTTGGTAAATTCCATTATATCTTGATAAAGTCTTAGATATTACGGTAAAATAAAATATCTACTATATAATATAAACTCTAAATGTGGTACTTTGAATATAGTTCAGGAACTTCGACCAAATTCTGAAGTCCACGTTAATTATCGTAGTTAGTTAGGGTATTCATGGTTAGCTAAAATACGTTTAAAATGTATGTTTTGTTTTTAATGTAATTAAAACGTATTATCTTTAGACATTATCATTTAATTGCACTAAAAACATAACTTATATGTAGGGGATGGAATCAGATGGGCAAGGACGGTTTTACATTCTACACTCTGTCCCCAACACTTGCGATTACGATTTCGGGGAATCCCATTGAATGCTTCAGGGATTTTTCTAGCCTCATACCTTCCCTGCACGGATCCCCGCAATTCTCAAGGAATCCCTATCCCTAAAAAAATTAAACAAAATTACTATTTTACTAACCAAAATAAACGACCAATTCAGTTTAAAATATAAAGTTTGGATACTTCATTTGGAAGCAATTACAAAATGGTAAAGATTGATAGGGTGTTGTGTTGGGGAAGATTTAGACGAGAGTTTTAGCTTATATCTAAAACTAAGATAGAAACATGTTGAGAAATTTGAGTGTGACTAGGTTTAAGAGAAAGTTAAATGATAATAATATAATTAGGTTTTTTTATTAAGATATGTATAAAGGGTATATAGATAAATAAGTATATATTTTTTAAAAATCTTGTAAAATATCGGGGATCCTTGCAGAAATTTGTTGGGATCCCCACGGTTACAGTTCGGTTATCCCTACGGTTCGGATATAGTAATCCTCGTCCACTTCTCTATTTGAGCTTCGGTGATAAAATTTCGCTCGCCCCGTCCCTTTGGGTGAAGATTTCGGTTATTTCTCATCTCGTCGGTACGAATCTTTACTGTTTTCGAATATTCTCCACCCAATTCTACCCTTACTTATAAATTAACCGTAGTAGTATTTTGATTAACCCTGAACACCCTTAATAGCAGTGATCTAATCCAGTTTAAGGTTGAATTTTACTCGATTCATTAATCAAAATGCATAATAATTCACCTAAACAATTACGGAAGCTAAATACTCTTAACGACCATCAAACATATTCATATGTCGTCATTCACAACCCAGGAACATGCCTTTTTCCAACGGAAACCATACAATCGATTGAAAGGGCAAAATCATAAATCTAACCCAAATCGATTCAACACAGTGAAAACTAGAAATTAATTAAATATTTAGACTCCGAAACTTAAAAATATCTTGAAAAGTATCAATTTAATTCAATTTGAAAAAGTTGGACCAATTTTTCAAAACATGCATTTGATGTAGGGATGTCAGTGGGGAGGGTTTTGTGAGAATTCACCTCACTTCGCATTCAATTGAGTAGAGATGATTACGAATTTCGCGGGTTGTAAGGCGAGAATTAAGATAAAAATTAGATTCTCCGTAGGTGGTGGGGAAGGCATGAATATGACTTTGTCCCCGTCTCATCCCCACCTGCCCCAACAGATCTTATAACATGTTATTATAAATATTATTAAAAATATAATATCAATTTGAATCATAGTCAAATTTAAGGTAATTTATACTGACTTGACTTGGGATTAAAAAGTTCAATATATATTATATATAATTGAGTTTAAGATTGATCAGATCAAATATATAAATATTTTTTAAAATACAGAGTCAAATTTAAGATAATTTATATTAACTTATTAGAATATTTATGAATGTATATATAAAAACGTATATAATATTTATGTTTATTGGTTTTTTCTTTAATGTTGTCTACCGTTAAGCCTCCTTTTTTAGGTTTGTTTTTTTCTCCTTTTTAATTTTATTTTCTTAATATTATATATTATTTAAATCCTATTGGTATTTGTTCTTATTTTTTTAGAAAGTTGTTTTTTCATTGTTATTTTCTTTTTAATTCTTTCTATATTGTTTATTTGTTAAAGCAACTGAAATATTATTTTACATGTTATTTTTGCTATTTTTCTGTCCTTTACAATAGACTTTAGTATTTTTTAGTCCAAACTTTTGTGTTGTACAAAATTTAATTTTGTATATTATTATTTAAAAAATAATAGTTAGAATAATGTCACATATATGATGGAATCCGAATGACAGATATTTTATACATTTTTCATAACAAATTTGATTTATATATTATATGAATGGATCATGAGGTGAGTAAAGATGGGATTGGGTGGGTTTCATGACCCACATGGGTGATGGGGCGAGAATAGTTATAGTCTTGCGGGTTGCGGGGTAGGAATAGTTTTAGATTTTGTATTCGCAGCGGGTCAGGACAAGGGTAAAGATAAATTTTTTTTATAGAAATGAGTGTGGAAAGAGTACCCTTCGCACCCTCCCGCTAATTGACATCCCTAGTTTGAAGAACTAAATCATAAAAATCGTGGTAGTTTTTATAAAAAAATTCTAAATATAAAATTTTGAGTTGAAATATGCAATTAAATTAAGGGTAAACTACCTGGAATACCACTCAACTTTAATGTGTGACTCTAATATGCCACTGAACTAAAATTCGATACTATAATACCATTGAACTTCACTGTGTGATTCAAAGTTAGCACTCCACCGTTACTTCCGTTACAGAATTCTGACGTGGACTCTAACTCCCATTACAGGGATGACGTGATATAAGACTTAAAGAAAGAATAAAAGAAATACAACTTATACCGGTATAAGACTATAACCCTAAACCATTTCTCTTCCCAAACCTTGTCTCTTTAGCCCTCACACTAACCTTAAACTCCCCACTTCCTTCATTAGCCATCCCTTCTCTCAACTCTCTATCTTCCCCTCAAGCCCCTCCCACCACCACCCCTTTTACTGAATCCAAGTTCTTGCAGCTTGGACTTGAAGATGGGTCTGTCTTAAAAACCATACCTTTTTGTATCTCTTTACTTTTGTTTCAATTAAGCCAATGTATGTATGTATGTATGTATGTATGTATGTATGTATGTATGTATGTATGTATGTATGTATGTATGTATGTATGTATGTATGTATGTATGTATGTATGTATGTATGGTTAGTGTTTAGTTGTTTTTCTTGATGGTGATGAGTGTTGTGACAGGAAAATTAGGCCTTGCCCATCAACAAATCCGGGTTGTATTTCAACAAATGCAAAGTCATCATCTTTTACTTTCCCATGGATTGTTCCTGAGAGTTCTAAAGAGAATGCAGTTCAGGTTTGACAAATTTGTTCTTTGAGCAATTTGCAGTTCAGGTTTGGTTTTTTTGAGAGCTTGTTTCATTGCAGGAACTACAAGAAGCAATTCTCAAAACTCAGAAGAATCCCAAGATTGTGCTTGTTGAAGATACCCCAAATGGTATGTAAAGACTAAACCAGCTGCATTGTTCTGTGTTTTCATATTTCTCGAATTGCTCTCGTTTTCGGATACGGTTTCGAATATATATGATGTTGCAAATTGGGGTTTAGGCCTTTTGATGTTTGAGATTTAATGATATGGGACTGAAACAAATCAGGGAAATATATGCAAGCTGAGGTGGATGGAAGGTTTGGTCCTGATGTGATGGAGTTTTTAGTGAAAGGGGATGCTATAGTCTTATACTGGTATAAGTTGTATTTCTTTTATTCTTTCTTTAAGTCTTATACCACGTCATCCCTGTAATGGGAGTTAGAGTCCACGTCAGAATTCTGTAACGGAAGTAACGGTGGAGTGCTAACTTTGAATCACACAGTGAAGTTCAATGGTATTATAGTATCGAATTTTAGTTCAGTGGCATATTAGAGTCACACATTAAAGTTGAGTGGTATTTCAGGTAGTTTACCCTTAAATTAAAATAAAAAGGTCAAAAAGTAAAAGAACATCCAATTGTCAACAACAGAGAACCTGCAAACAATATTTCTGACTTACCTCAGTCAACATTGGGTCCTTCACATCACACCAGAAGAGAAGATTTCTGACTTACCCGAATTCAAGTCATAGAAGAGTTTAGGGCCTCCCATACTCCCAGAACAGAAGCAATCGTGCCTTTAGAAGAAAAAAAACCCAGCAAATCATCAGCAAAGCAACGATTTGGGAGTCGCACCCTGACATTTTTTATAAAAAAAAAACACTCAGTGTTCAACTGCTTTATCAAGTAAATTTAATTAGACATTCATAGTATGACAAAAAGATAAAGTGACAGAGGATTATATTGCCTAACATCTTTGTCTCTCTCAAGGATTTAAAAAATGGTCGGGGTCGCGTTTCGGTCGCGTCGCGATTGCGGCCATAACAGTTGTTATAACGGTCACAGCAGGTGTCACGGTCATGAAATCTTTTTAAACTTACAAAACTTATTGTAAATCATAATAGATATAAATATAAATATTATCTTATCAATAAAGAATCATACCTCAAAAAAGAACAACCAAGGACGGCACGGCACGACACGACAGATTTAAGTTTTATTTCAACGCCCACAAATGAAAATCTTCACAGCTTTTTTCATTGGAAGTTTGAACCCTTCGTCTTCACTTTTTCAGTCTTTTTTTCAATATGTTTTCCTCTTTCTACATGCCCTTTCGATTCAATCATTCAAAGTTTCAAACTCTTCAAATACCAGCAAAAATGCCCCTTCCCTTCCGCGCTCTTGCCCTTTTTTTTTCTTTTCTTCAAAACCAGCCCCTTGGCCCTTTGTCTCGTTTCAACAAGAGATTGGGTCTAAGAAAAATTTTGATTTTTTTTTGCTTGTTTGTGTTGAAATCTGGATTGGGGAATGGAGAATTGGAGTTGGCGATGCAAATTGCAATGGTTTGGACTTTGGATTAGAGTAGAGCAGAATGGAGAATTGGAGTTGGCGATGCAAATTGCAATAGTTTGGACTTTGGATTAGAGCAGAGCAGAATGGAGAATGGAGATGCGTTTGATGGAACACCAAGCACAATCGTATTCGAAATAAGGAAACCTAAGGAAGTATCTATCGCAAGACATCAGTCAAATCAAACCAAACTCGAACATCTTGTGCATTAGTCCTAAGCTTACAGGAAAATACCGAAATGGGAAACCTGGTTAAGGTACTGGTGATGAAGAAGATGGCAATGGAGCCTGGGGCAAGGGTTCTCTTTGGAGCTCCTTGACAACAGCAGCCAAAGCCTCGGGGTTCAGACCCAAGTCACAGAGGGCAATGAGGACCGAGAGAGTATGCCGATCAAGTCCCGTGTCGAGAATATTCGACATATGAACCCTTCCTCAATCTGCAGGTTTTTACTTTTTAGATTGTAAATTGCAATCTATTGATTTTTGTTTTTAATTTCTCAACTTTTATGGCTTGGGCAGAACAGGGAGTATATTCCCTTTTACATCTCCTTTTTCAAATTTCAAAAAAAATGTTTCTATTTTTTTTAATTTTTTAACATCTTTGAATTTCAAATAACGGTGGATAACGCACCGCTATTGTCGTTATTGATCGTTAACAATTAAACAACGATTGCTATTGACTGTTATCGGCGTGATTCTGATTCCCACAGTTATTTATGGTATTAACGGTTTCGATTGGCGATGTTACCATTAAATAACGGTCGTTATAACGGTAACGGACCGTTTTTTCAATCCTTGGTCTCCCTTAATAAAACCCACAATACCATCATTCAGAGAAATAGAAAATATAGAGTGGTAACTTACTATATACGAACAAAAATCATCTACCTCTTTTTGATGTCTCTATCTATGTCTCAACGCTAAAAAATTAAATCCTACATTTTAATCTTAAATTTTAAATCTTAAACACTAAACCCCAAAACTAAACTCTAACAATGAACCCCTACCCCAAAATCTATATTTTAGTGTTGGAACACCAAAAGGTAGGATTTCTCTTCTACTTACTACTAATTTTTTATACTATCCTTAGTCTAAGTTGGTTCCTAAACAATTTCTTTCCCTTTCTTGCCATTAGGGGTGTAAACGAGTCGAGTTGAGCTCGAGTAGTGCTAAGCTCGACTCGGCTCGTTAAGATTTCGAGTCGAGTTCAAGCTTGAATAATTTTTAACGAGCCTGGATAATCTGAGCTCGGCTCGGCTCGCTAAGAACTCGAGTCGAGTTCGAGCTTGAGTTGAGTTCAATTGAGTCGAGTGTTGATTAAGCTTTAACCGAGTCTGATTCGAGTAGCTCGCAATCTGACTCATCCATTTAAAGCCTTTTAGGAAAAAACCTTTGATACACAAGTTATGTAAACTAAAGTTTACACAAGCTTGTTAATTTTAAGGTTTAGGGTGTTAGTTAAGGTTTTAGGTTGTTGGGTTTAGAATCAAGATTTAGATTTTAGGGTGTATGCTTTAGGATTTAGATTTAGGAATTTAGATTTTAAATTTAAAAATTAATATTATATTTTCGAGTAGCTCATGAGCTTTTCGAGTCGGGTATCGAGTAGCTCAACTCGACTCGTTAGGAACTCGAGTCGAGTCTAATCGAGCCGAGTGTTAACCGAGCTTTGACCGAGTCGAGCTCGAGTAGCTCGCGATCTATTTCGTCTCATTTACAGCCTTACTCGCCATCGAACAAATACAATAACGCGTGAAGTCTACTACATTAACTTGACCGGGTAGATTGTGAGGCTTAAAGAAATTTCTTTAGTAAACAATTACTACAATTATAATTCTGACTGTTAAATGTTCCAAATTACTAAATTTCTACCATGTTTCATCTCAATTATTGTTGGACTTAGGCTCATTTAGGTTGCATTATTAGTCATTCATGCATATTTGCATTACTTTCTTCCTTGCCATGCTTGATTATCTTTAATTGCTTATTTAGTGGAAAAGGTACTACTAGGTATGTGTTTTGTATATATGCAGGGTAAAACATATATTGTCGCGACAATTCATTGCCAAACCCTGTCGCATGATCCTGACCGAGCGAAACCGAGCCATGCTGTGCGATACTGAGCACACCCGATCGAGCAAAGACGACCGAGAGACCATTTCCAGGCCATTGTTGTGCTGAACTATGCCGAACCATTGCCGAGGCAATTCATTGCCAAGGCAATGCCCGGGCAATTTCTGACAATGGAGAAAAAGAGCAAAGTGGTAGGCGACTTGAAGAGCGTAAAGCGCTGATTTTTTAGAGATAATTTGCATGAAGATCGGAGCTTGGATATGCATAGAGAGGTTAAAGAAGATTAAATTCCATGAAAATAGGAGGAGTTTTAGGAGGAATAAGAGAATAAAATAAAAGAGATTTATTTCTTTTATTGTCTTTAATTCCAACTTAACTTCTTATTCTTCAAGGATGACTTTGACCTACCCATCTCCTATAAGTAAGAGGCCAAGCTGTCCAAAAGGGACACGACTAGAGAAAAAGAGACCAGAGAATAGAGATCGATTGAAGACCAAGGCTGCCTAAGTTTTTCTTTTATTTTTCTTCTTCGGTTGATGTTCTTGTTGGGAATTAATCTTGTGTTGTTTCCAATCTCAATAATTAACTAAACTATCTTAGGCTAGGGTTATTTTGTTTAGTGATTGTGAGAAAACGTTTGGATTCTATTTAGGTTTTTGTTATGCAATTTAAGTTCAAGGTTTGCTTATTCTTGGTGTTTATCTTTACTTGCAATTGAATAGGGAGATGAAATTATGATTGCATCCATTTATCTAATATCAGGAGAGTTAGATTAAAGAAATGAATAAGCATGGTTTTTGCTCAAATCGATGAAGACTAATTTGGCTTAGGAATAAGTACGAATTTCAATGGCTAAGAGAGGAGTTAGATTGATTGATGTTCACCCTTGGTTCATGCTGGGAGGTATTATCAAGGCTTGCACATTGATAGAGTTTTGACTTAGGGATAAGAAGGAACCATTGAAGAACATCTTGCCGAACCTTGAAGGTTGTCACGAAAATGCCCAGGCAGTAGCTTAATTCATTACCCTGTCAACCGCCTTACCAATTTCCCAGGCAATCACCTTGTGCATTACCGATACAATCGTACTGCCCATTGCCGAGGTAATCATTCCGCCCATTGACGAGGCAATCAAGCCTTCTCTTGCATGCAAAACCGAGATTGTTCCATTCGAATTCCACACTACGACACAATATAATCCGGCCTATTCTCTTTTTCTGTCAACTTATCTTTTTAACTTACTCGTTTACTTTAGTTTAGTTGATTATTCAAACCAAAACTATTATGTAATGCCCCAGGTTTATGGGTCGGGTGTTACGCAGGTAAATCGGGTTCGAGTCGTGGGCTCGTTTTAAATTAAATTGGGCTCTGGTTTTAATTAAAACGGGGTTTGTGGCTCATTAAGGGTAAATTAGTAATTTTAAAATAAAGTAAAATAAGGTGAGAAAAAGGAGACTTTTGAAATGTTTTTCATCTTCTTCTTCCTCTAGCATTTTCACGTCAAAACCCTCCCCTTAACCCCTAAACACTATTCCATCAAATTTTTTCATCATTTCAAGGGCTCTCTTCAAGGTAATTGCATTTTTTGACTTCTTCTTCTTATTTCAAACAATTCAATGGTTCTAGTTTTACATAAACACCCTTGTTGAAGTTTTTAAGTTTTCAAGTTTTAAAAGAAAAAGGAAGAAGCTTTAAGGGTTTTTCGTTCAGCTCTTGATATGAAAAGTTCGTTTATGTTTTAGTCTTGCCCTAATGTGTATTATATGTAAAAATGGTGGAGTTTTATCAAGAATCCCGAAATGGGTTTTGTGGGTGTTTTAAAAGGGGTGAAAACTTGGGTTTCGGGGTAGTTTGGTGTAGGTTAGTTGGGCTTATGTTTTGTTAATGCTTGGGGGTTGTCTTGAAGGTGATCAATGGTGATTTGAGTGTTGAAATTGATAGTTTTCTGCTGGGTTGTGTGAGAGTACGAAAATGAAGAAGTTTGGATAGCTCATGGTTTGGAAATGTAGTAAAAGGGGTCTTGAAATTGTGTTTTGATTGTGACAGTTGTTTTGTGGTTGAATTGTTGAGTAAATTGTTGTTTTTGATTAATTAGAATCAAGGGAAACCATTGGAGAAGCTTTGGGCTCTATTTCGGGAAATTTGAAGGCTTGAGATCGGTGTTTCGGCTTCCGTTTAGGGATCATCGGTGAGTGGAAAATATTTTGAACTTGATTTGATTTCGAAATGGGCTTTGGGTGGAGCCTAGAGGGCTAACCCAAACCCAAGTGTAAGTTTACTAATTTTACCTTGATTGTTGAGTGTTGGTGAATGAACAATTGTTGTGATATTGTGTTAATGGTGGATTGCCTTTTCTTCCGTTTGATGTTGTTGTGTAGTCGTTGTTGGTGTCGAGCCTCACGTGGTGGTTGTCGTAACTACGGTGATGTGTAGTCCCACCAGTAGTGACTAGTAGAAGAGTACGATGATGTGTAGTCCCATCGGAAAACTACTAGTCGAAACGGTGATGTGTAGTCCCACCGCGTTTTGGTTATGCATGTGCATACCATGTAATTGTGTTGGTTGTGTCTCCTTTCGTACATTTAAATGGTTTACTTTTCAATTAAGAAATGTGTTTTGAAAACTGTATTGTTGATGTGTTTTTAGAGCTCCGCTCACTAAGCGTTAATCTTACGCTCTCTTCTTTTCCGCAATGCAGGTCGTTAGTGGCTTGGGAGGCAAGTGGGCAAAGGAGAAGATTCTCAGAGTTCTCGGGTAGCTCAAGTATGATTCATGTTTTGTAATAATGCTTGGACAATGAGAGTATTAGGCTTTTGTATGGAGTTGGTGTTCAAACTCCTTAGTTTGGCTTGTTGATGTTTCTAGCGTGTTTGGATGATGATACAATGTTGGAGCATGTTTGTTATAGCCTTTAACTCTTTTGTTGGTTTGTTTAAGCATGCTTGAATTGCTAGTTTCCTCTATGTGTGCTTAGTTGGTGGTTGTTGCTTCATTGTATGTTTAGACCGTCTCGTATGCCTATTAATGGTTGCTTAGTGAAGTATGTAAGTTGGTATGTCGCTAGTAGAGTCGATAAATGCATCTAGGGTCGAGTCTGTGTGTTTTAGCTGCTAAAATGAGACTTGCAGTGCAGGGCATATCGGTACGCTCAAGGGCTGTACCGATATGGTCCTTGCCTTGGGGCTCATTTTGGACAGAGCGTACCGATACACGATGGTGTATCGATACGCCAAAACCTCTCTGGAAATCTAAGAAATTGACGAGATTTTGGCGTATCGGTATGGGCCCTAAGGGTATCGATACGGTCCTTGTAGTTTGACCGTGAGGAGTTGACCGTTGAGGGAGGATTGGCACGATCTTGCTGTGTACCGATACGGTCTCCCTGAGTTGACTTTAGGGCATTGACCATGTCCAGGCGTATTGATACGGTCATCTAGCGTATCGATACGGCCTGTTATAAAAGTTAAAATGGGATGTTAAATTGCATGTTTTGTATGATTGGTATCTGTGTGTCTTTCCCGCTGTGTGTCCCGACACATAGGATGTATTAAAGCATTACAAGATAATGTTTAAAATGAATTTTCTAGGGTTGCTAATCGAAGGGGAGCCTTAACGGGTTTCACTTCAGTTTTCCCCGTGTAACCTACTCGGACCGGTCAGTCGTCCAGATCGGGACGAGGGGGTTACATATTACATGTGTTTTTACTTTTCGGTGCGAGGCGATAGATTCTTGAAGTAGAACCAATCCCTGTGGAAACGATATCTTTCTATACTATAACTTGCGACGTGTATACTTGCACAAATTGCGAAACACTCAAGCCATGCAACAAATTTTTGGCGCCGTTTTCGAGGATTGGCAATAGCGACTTTGTTTTTATTTTCTTGCACTTTTTTTAGTTTCAAAAGGGTTAACAAGATTTGGTTTTGCATTGGTATATGACCAGGGCGAATCCAACAGCTCTAGACAATGCTTGCGGCCTCTGCTTCATCAATCCCAACTGAAGCCGCTCCACCAACCCGAGAGGAAAAAGGCAAAGCACCATTGACCGAACCAAGTCACACCGAAACATGGTCCGACTTTTCCAATTCGGACAAGTCATCCGCCATCCAACCAAAGGCAATGCCATCACCACCTGCCGCGGCAAAGCGCAAGGCCTCCACCACCGAAGAAATAACCATTGATTTGGACAACGAGAACGAGGTGGCAAAAGAACCGGTACCTACATTAGCTACACGCCTCAACCACCTCGAGCAAGCAAAAGGATCAAGCAAACCGCAAGAAGAAAGCTCATCATCCAAGACGATGACCTCTCCGAGTCATTGTAATTTTTCTTTCTTTTCTTGCATTTAGTTTTTATTTTTCTTTTTTTAACTTCCATGTAATCATGCATTGAGGACAATGCTTCTCTTGAGTTTGGGGGGAGTACTTGTTTTTAGTTTAAGATCATTTTAGTGCATTTATCCTTAGGAAGTGCATTTAGGTTGCATATGTACTTGCCATGCTTTTAATTAAATATAATTTCTAGGACTTGTTGAATTTCTAATGATAAATTTTGGGGTGCTACACTTAATTGAAAGAAAAAAAACTTTAATTTAAGGATTGCATGAAAAGGACATAGAATCTTACTACGATACTAAAAGTCAAATGACACAGTTATGGCTTGTTGATTGAGAGAGACTTATTGAACTTAGGCACCACACCTAATTGAAAGAACTTTAAATTAAGGATCGCATGAAAAGGACTTAGAATCCTACTATGATGCTAAAAGTTAATTGACACAATTGTGGCTTGTTGATTGAGAGAGACTTAGTGAAATTAGGTTACTTAAATTTTTGGGCAAATTAAAAGAAATTAGATTAAAGCTAGAGTTGACCGAAACTGGCTCTAGCCAAATTTGTAACGCCCTGATTTTGGGCCTAGAAGTTTTAGAGTTTGAATCGAATCGGTCGAGAACGGTTCGAATCTTTAAGGGAGATTTAGGGAACACCTAGTTCGGGATGCTTTAAAATTATGGAAAAATATCTAAAAATCCTCATTTATTATGTGAATGATTATGGTGAAAACAATTTTACAAAATAAGGTTTGGAAATACTACATTTCGATGTAGTGACCAAATCGCAGTTTTTGCAAAAGTTGACTAGTGACTGTTTTGTAAAGGATTGAAACTTTGAATCTTTAAGGAGCTAATTTTACCAAAATGTTTTTAATCATATTTCTCTTTATTTTGGGTGTTTTAATAATGATTTAATAAAGGGAATTAAAGGATAAAAATCTATTTTGACTTTCATAACTACTTTACGATCTTTTTCCCTCTTTTCATTTTCTCTCAACTTCCACTCAGCCAAACACATTTCCTCCATTAATTAGCCTCTGATTTTCATTCCTTTTGATGATATTTCAATCTCCTTTTGATTCCTAAACTTTTCCTCATCAAATCCTCTTGTTTTCACTTTGGATTTTCAAGGAAACTTGCCCAAATTAAGAAGAAATCAGCCATTAGAGGTAAGCTTCGTCCTTCTCCTCTAATGATCAGTTATTTACTGAAATTCACAAGTTATCAATCCTTTGTTAATGATTTTTGAGTTGCTTAAATGTTAGAAACATGAAATTGTGTCAAAACTCAAGGTTCTTGGTGAGATCTTGATGATTTTCGTAACTATTGGTTAGGATCTGTTTTGAGGTTGATTTCTAATGTATTTTGGGTGGTAATTGATGTTATAAATGAGGTTTTATCAAACAAATCTAGAATAGGTTCGGATTCGTAAGTTTTGCATGCTAGATTGGTGGTTTTTGGGGTGGTTTTGGTGTTCTGTTGTAGCTGGAGGTTTAAGGATGAGTTTATGGTGATTTTTGGTGTTGATTGAGGTTTAGAAATGATTAGAAGTGATAGATCTTGGCTGGGCTTTGTTTTGGAAGAATTTGGAGATGATTTCGGCTGTTTTTGGTGACCGAAATGATGCTTATGGGTAGAGCAACGAGTTTGATTAGTTGGCTGATGATTTCAATGCATGATGATGCATTAATCCTCTGCTCTTATGTGTATTAAGCATGGGAGATATCTTCGTACGCCTTTGGTGTTGATCCGGAAGTGCCGGAAGCTTAGATAGCGTTTCGGCGAGCAAGCGAAACGTAATCGGTGAGTGTAAATGGTTTAAGAAGTCTTTAAGGGACAAAGAAACATGGTTTGGGGATTTAGGATTGGTTTGAAACACCATCCTAAGTCCGGAAGTAAGTATGGCTAGATTTGCTCTCAATTATGTGGTTGTTACCCCTAAAATGCTTTTACATGCTCTTGTTTTGAGATAGACAAATTCCTACTGTTTTATGCATGATTTGTAGCATGAGATGATGCTTTGTAGAGATTTCATGAGATAGCATGTTGCATTGAAGAGTTTTGAGTTTTTGACTTAATGCAAAGCATGTGTTATGATTTTGAAATGAGATGAGAAAGATTTGAGAAATGTGCATTAAAAATAGTAGGTGAGACGATGTTTTGACATAATATATTGGCATAGAAGATGAGATAGTTATCGGATATAATTGATCGATCAATAGGATGGGAGTGCACTATAAACTAAAATTCGTATGTGCTCTTTGGAGTTGGGCAATAGGGGTAGTGCCATCCCAATCCAAAGTGAGAATCCGATGATGAGAGATACCATCGGGGTAGGACTTGGTGAAATACCCAAGCTTTGTGGCGATGAGAGATACCGCCATGAGAGTCCGACGATGAGAGATTCCACTAGGGTAGGACTTGACTTTGAGTCAAGCTAATCCGCATATCCGAGTAAAGATGAAATGTGAAATGCCAATATAATATATAAAAATGTATTTGATTCACATGTACCAAATGTTGAGATGATTTATGCAATGAGAAATGCATATGAGATTTGAATATGAAATGCTTTCGTTTTCACAAGCATGTGTATGGCTTTGCCATGAAATTGCATTGGTTTAAATGCATGAGATAAAATAAGGGTACATGTGTTTTCAAATGGAGATTTGCTTTGGAAAGGTTTTCAAGCATGAGATAGAATGAGCATGTTGTAGAAAATGGCTTTTGAGAAAGTGTTTTGGATAATGTATTATTGTGTTGGTTTTCTTTAGAGCATGCCTCACTAAGCAAACATGCTTACGCTCTCTTTTACCAATAATGCAGATAATTGAAGTGTTTTTGGGCAGCAAGAAGGTTAAGAACATCCAAGGAAGTGTAAAGCTCATGTATGGTAATGTTTTTACATATTTTAGTTTTGATATTTGGCAATGGGGCTCCAAGGTTGTATTTGGGAGATGTGTTTTGAACTCCCTATGTTTGTGGTAAGTTTGTGTTGGCTTTTGAAGTTTGTAAATGGTCCTATATGGTTTATTTGAGGTTTGAAGTTTATATTTGGTTCATGTGGTTAGGAAGCATGCCTATAGATTAAATGTTCATGTGTTTGATGCCATGCTCTAGCTTAAGCCTCTTTTATATGTCCATTGATGTTTAATCTTGTTGCTGGTATGTTTTGGTATGATTTAGGATATGTTTGGATGAGATAAGAGGTGAAAAACCAGAAAATATTGCTGTTGCAGGGCAGGATGTATCGAAACACCCTTATCTGTTTCGAAACAGGGGCCCAAAATGGCCATGGTGTTTCGGAACGGATGAAGGTGTTTCGGAACACTTTGGCTACTGGAGAGGGCTGTTCCGGTACTGGCCTCGGAACGCACCTGAGTACCGAAATGGTCAACACCGTTTTCGATACGGGCATTTCGATACGAAGATCAGAGTTCCGAAACGGCTGACCATTAGATGGCAAATTTGAATTGTTTTAAGTTCTCATGTTTTACATTTTAGTCTTGGATGTTGTGCATGCAATTGTTTAATCTTGGAAAGTTCTTTTAAGATGAAATTTGGCAGAGATTCATGTAATATGAATAATTACATAATGGTAAGCCTAAAATCTGCAAGGTCCTTATATTTTCCAAAATTTACATTTTGGTCCCTAAAAGTGTAAATCTTACAATCGGATCCCTAATTGATTTCCGATCGCTGTGCTTTTCTCTCCAATGTTTCCTGAGTAATCACATAGGCTTTATGTGAATCTAGAAAAGAAAAAAAGAAAAAAAGGGTCGTTAATCAAGGTTGACTTTCGGGTTGACTTTTGTTTTCCCCGTGTAATCTTCGTAGTTCGGGTCAAGCATTTAGGTCGGGCTAAGGGGGTTACAAAATTAATGAAAATTGTGTGCTTAGGATACTTCGCCGCTATAACATGTCCATTTAAATTGAATACACTAAAAGTGAAGGACAAAATTAGCATGAGTAAATGAAAGACTTCACAGGATGGCTCTACTCAATAGGCTAGGGGGTTCGTTGTTTGCTCCAATCTTATCTTCAAGCACCAATCCCTATGGAGACAATATATTTCTATACTATAACTTGCGACGTGTATACTTGCACAAATTGCGAAGCACTCAAGCCACACAACAAGATTTTGGCGCCGTTGTCGGGGATTGGCAATAGCGACTTTATTTTTATTTTCTTGCACTTTTTTTTTTATTTTCAAAAGGGTTAACATGATTTGGTTTTGCATTGGTGTATGACCAGGGCGAATCCAATAGCTCTAGACTATCCATTTATCTAGAAATTGAACGCACATGTCAAAGACTTATACATAGACTGAGAGCAGCAATGGCTGACCTACCTGATGCCCGAAATGGCAATGTGCATGGCGAAAACAATCAGAATGCCGCAGCAGGAGATGGAGTGATCTTCGCACGGAACTTAATCGTCCGAGATTATTTAGAGGAAGACCTCAACGGACTAAACTCAGGAGTTGTCTCACCTGCAATCGAAGCTGCCCACTTTGAATTAAAGCCAATGATGTTTAATATGACCAATACAATTGGTCAATTTGGCGGCTCAGCAACTGAAAATGCCAGACAACATCTCAAATCTTTCATGGAGATTTATAATTCATTTAAGCTACAAGGAGTCCATGAGGATGTTTTGAGGCTAAAATTGTTCCCCTATTCACTGAGGGATAGGGCGAAACTGTGGTTGAATAGTATTCCATCCATATCAATAGGATCTTCGAATGGCTTATGTCATGATTTCTTTGCTCGATTTAATCCTACAAATTTGACTGATAAGTTACATAATGAGATCACTTCTTTTCTCCAGGTAGATGATGAATCCATGTACAAGGCTTGAGAGCGATACAGAGAGCTTTTACACAGATGTCCCTTACACAGATTTATATTGTGGACACAAATGACGATGTTTTACAATGCATTAAACACACCGACAAGGATGATGCTAGATGCCTCGACAAATGACATACTCCTAGACAAGCCACTAGAAGAAGCAATGGAGATCTTGAACAGACTTGCTAAAAATGATTACCAGTTCCCAACTACCCGAAGAGGAGGAGTCAGACGCCACGCTACAATAAACGAGCTTGAGTCATCGGATTCGATTCTCTCACAATTGGCTACCTTAACCAATTTGGTTAAGAACATGCAACAGCCAAGAAACACACAAGAGGTCAAGGTAGTAGGTTCATTTTGTGACTTATGTAATGGTAACCATGATTCTTCTGAGTGTCCGCAAAACCTAGAGTCCGGTTTTTATGTTGAAAACTACAACCGAAACAAAAATGTGATGTCCAGCACTTACAATCTGTCCTGGAAGAAACATCCAAATTTCTCATGGAGCAATCCCAACAATGCCCTCAATCAGAACAATCAGAATGCTCCAGCATTGGGATTCCAACAGAACATGCCTCGGCAATCGATGCTGCAGCAACAGATGCCACTACAATAATCAATATCGTCTAGTTCTTTGGAAAACTCTCTAAATGCTTTCATGTCTCAAGCTAGTGCATATATGGCTAATACTGATAAGTTCATAAAAAATGATGCCTTTATTGACATGACTTAGATGAGAATGCAGAACCATGAAGCAACTTTGAAATCATTGGAAACTCAAGTAGGGTGCAATGTGTACGTAAAAAGGGAGGTATACCTGTGGTAAGCAATGAAAACAATGAACTAATCCCAATTTAGACTATGACCGGTTGGAGGGTTTTCATGGATTACCGTAAGTTGAATAAAGCTACTAGGGAAGATCACTTTCCTTTACCCTTTATTGATCAAATGCTTGACCACCTTGCAGGTAAACCCTTTTATTGTTTTCTTGATGGTTATTCAAGTTATAATCAAATTGCCATAGCACCAGAAGACCAAGAAAAGACCACCTTTACATGCCCATACGACATTTATGCCTTTCGAAGGATGCCATTCGAATTGTGCAATGCCCCGACAACTTTCCAACGATGCATGATGGCAACTTTCTTCGACATGGTAGAATATTTCTTGGAAATCTTCATGGATGATTTCTCAGTATTTGGAGATGATTTCGAAAATTGTCTAGGCAATTTGGAGAAAGTACTCAGATGATGTGAGGAATCTGATTTGGTCTTAAATTGGGAGAAGTGTCACTTTATGGTGAATGAAGGCATAGTTCTCGGCCACAAAATCTCATCTAAGGGAATTGAATTCGAAAAAGTAAAAGTGGATGTGATCTAGAAACTACCCCCACCAACTTCAGTCAAAGGAATTCGGGGTTTTTTGGGACATGCATGTTTTTATAGAAGGTTTATAGAAAATTTTTCAAAGATTACTAAACCTTTGTGTAACTTGCTTGAACATGATAAAGCCTTTGACTTCAATGACTCATGCATTAAAGCATTCGAGACCCTGAAGTAGAAACTAGTAACTACACCAATCGTAGACCCACTAGACTAGACATTGCCATTTGAACTTATGTGCGATGCAAGTGATTTTGCAGTAGGAGCAGTCCTAGGTCAACGAACATGTAGGATCTTTCATTTGATTTACTACGCTAGTAAAACTCTTAATGAGGCGCAAGTGAACTACACCACTACCGAGAAAGTGTTACTAACTGTAGTATTCACTTTTGATAAATTTCGTTCATACATGATCAGAACCAAGGTCATTGTTCATACTGACCATTCGGCAATTAAGTAACTATTTACCAAGAAATATGTCAAACCTCGTTTAATTTGTTGGATTTTACTTTTACAAGAGTTTGACATTGAAATTAAGGATAGGAAAGGTACCGAGAATCAAGTTGCCGACCACTTGTCCCGGCTGGAACAAGGAGAAAACGATACCACAAACACATAAATCCAAGAAGCATTCCCGAATGAGTAGCTACTCATTGCCCAGGAAATTTCGACCAGCATTGCCACAGCAACCATTGCCCCGGCAATGGCACAAGGGATTGTGAGATGAACCCGATAATGTGACCCGAGTCATATAGATGTGCCCGATCGTGATTCTAGTAAGACATATTCTTTGCTACGCTTTGAACTCTGAGATATCACAAAACATACATGTGAATGAAGAGTTAGTTAAAGAGAGATGAATGCTCATCTAAATGCTATTGACTACAAATAAATGAAATGTTTCTTTCTTATCCTTTTGATGGATGAATTTTGCTTTAAATTGAGATGAATTTAGCCTTAAATTCGTCCAAAAGGAGTGGTGACTCTTGGGCTGCTTCATTTTGCTTGCAAATGGATAAAAGAGAATGAATGTGGACATAGGATGAATGTAGACATCCCACACATCCAAATCAGCTTGTCTCTTTGAATTCCTTGATGATTTTATCACTTAATTTGATGATTAAATGATATTAAACCAGCCTTCATTGCTTGCCCATTTTTGGAATATGATCAACCTTGCTCTGATGCCAATTGATATGAACCCGATAATGTGACCCGAGTCATATAGATGTGCCCGATCGTGATTCTAGTAAGAAATATTCTTTGCTACGCTTTGAACTCTGAGATATCACAAAACATACATGTGAGATGAATAGCAATATAATAAAAAATAATGAAGAAAGGAATTGGATAGGTAATTTGGATAGTATGGTGGCTAAGGATGGAGGATGATAATCATGGAAAGGTGTAAATCAAAGAAAAAGTGATGTGAGATGCTAAAGGCGGCGTGGATTTGTATGGTTGCAAGGTTAGCGAATTGTGACCCGCTAGCTATAACGAGCTAGGAACCAACAATATACTTTGATGGAGTCGATGTGGAGGAGTGTGGAACGTGACCCACAAGCTATAAGAGAGCTTGTAACCAACGCTATATTAAAATGAAATGGATAAAAGACTACAAGCACAACTTGAAGCCGATAAAGTTCTCGCAAGAACAAGATGAAAGCAATCTTTCAAAGATTTATATTCTCTAAAAAAAAGTCCCTACAAATGAATCTAAGGTGCCTATTTATAGTGTGGCTAGGCACCATATGAAAAGTCACACAAAAGAGAGATGAATGCTCATCTAAATGCTATTGACTACAAATAAATGAAATGTTTCTTTCTTATCCTTTTGATGGATGAATTTTGCTTTAAATTGAGATGAATTTAGCCTTAAATTCGTCCAAAAGGAGTGGTGACTCTTGGGCTGCTTCATTTTGCTTGCAAATGGATAAAAGAGAATGAATGTGGACATAGGATGAATGTAGACATCCCACACATCCAAATCAGCTTGTCTCTTTGAATTCCTTGATGATTTTATCACTTAATTTGATGATTAAATGATATTAAACCAGCATTCATTACTTGCCCATTTGTGGAATATGATCAACCTTCAAAAATAATAAATAAAGGCCTTGAATGCATAATTTGAATGCTGATTATTGCATGTCCCTTCTCTTGAACGTGAATGGCCTTCATTGGTTCATAATTTCAACCTTGAATAGGTGAATTATGAAGCTTAAATGCTTTGTTACTCTAAGAAGATGAACAGCCTTGAAAAGATGAAAAGAATTCAGCTTTGAATTGCCTTCAATTGCCTTGTTTGGATGAGTAAAGATGGTCATCAATGACTTGTTTCCAAGTTGAAGTTGAAAAGTCTCTTCTTTAATCCACATGTCACATGAACCTAGACACACACAAAGGATTTATTCAAACTTAAAATAATATATGCATGAAACAATTAAAGAGTTAGTTAATTGAGTGAACTAGTTAAATGAATGAACTAGTTTAATTAAAGAACTAACTTTATTGAATTTAACTAAATGCATGAATGAAGTTTGAAATACTTAAATTCTCATGCAAATGCATGCATGAGCAAGGTAAGGCATTCCTCCCTTATTATTTCTTCTTTCTCACGTTCATGGCTTGTTGTAAACAAGCTTTCCATGGCTGATTGAAACTCCTTGGCCCGTGCACGTGTAATGGGGCCACTTGGGTACTTCTCCGGGTCCTTGTTCTTGATGGTCATATCATTCCCTCCCTCTTTAAAGCGATTTGTCCCCAAATCATCACCTACATCAAAAGAAGATAAATCAGCAACATTAAAGGTTGCACTAACATTAAACTCACCTGGGAGGTCTAGTTGATAAGCATTATCATTGATCCTCTTAACTACTTGAAATGGCCCATCTCCTCGAGGCATCAATTTAGATTTCTGTTGGGCTGGAAACCTTTCTTTTCTCATGTGCAACCATACCCAATCTCCCGGCTCAAAGACAACTCTCCTTCGACCCTTGTTTGCTTGCTGCTCATATTGCTTGGTTTTCTTTTCAATATTATCCCGCACTTGTTGATGAAGTTTCTTAACAAATTCAGCTTTGTTAAGTCCATCTTTATTCACAATTTGATCAGCGGGTAATGGCAATAAGTCCATCGGAGTTAATGGATTGAACCCATACACAACTTCAAAAGGAGTGTGTCCCGAGGTGGTATGGACTGATCGGTTATATGCAAACTCCACATGTGGTAAGCACTCTTCCCATGTCTTTAGATTCTTCTTAATAATGCTCCTAAGCAACGTGGAGAGTACTCGATTCACCACTTCGGTTTGGCCATCCGTTTGAGGGTGACAAGTGGTGGAAAATAGCAGCTTAGTTCCAATCTTACTCCATAAGGCTCTCCAGAAGTGGCTTAAGAACTTCATGTCTCGATCGGAAACGATAGTTCTTGGCACACCATGTAATCTCAAGACTTCCCTGAAAAACAAGTTAGCAATATGTAAGGCATCATTAGTCTTGTTGCAAGGAATAAAATGAGCCATTTTGGAAAATCTATCCACTACTACAAAGATTGAGTCTTTGTTATTCTTTGTGCGTGGAAGCCCTAGCACAAAATCCATTGAAATGTCCATCCATGGTGCTTCTAGAATAGGTAGTGGTGTGTAGAGTCCATGTGGCATGGATTTAGACTTAGCCTTCTTGCAAGTGATGCAACGTTCACATAACCTCTCTACATCTCGTCTCATCTTTAGCCAATATAAATGCTCTTGAAGTATGGCCAAAGTCTTTGCTATTCCAAAATGTCCCATTAAGCCTCCTCCATGGGCTTCTTTGATAAGTAATTCACGTGTGGAACCTTGTGGAATACAAAGTCTTCCTTCCTTGAATAGGAACCCATTGTCCCTATAATAGTTTTCAAACGTGCCTTTCTCACAAGCTTTGTAAATTTTTTCAAAATCAGAATCAGATTCGTATAAATCCTTAATGAAAACAAAACCCAACAACTTAGATTCTAAGGTGTTTAGAAGAGCGTACCTCCGAGACAATGCATCGGCAACTATATTCTCCTTACCTTTCTTATATTTGATGACATAGGGAAAAGATTCAAGAAACTTCACCCATTTGGCATGTCGTTTGTTGAGTTTATGTTGCCCCCGAATGTGCTTCAATGCCTCATGATCGGTGTGAATAATGAACTCCTTAGGCCATAGATAGTGTTGCCATGTTTCCATTGCGCGAACAAGGGCATACATCTCCTTATCATATGTTGGATAATTCAACGCAGCTCCACTTAATTTCTCACTAAAATATGCTATAGGACGTCCACCTTGAGATAATACCGCTCCAATTCCCACACCTGATGCATCACATTCAATTTCAAACGTTTTGTTAAAATCAGGTAAGGTAAGCAAAGGGGCATGAATTAAACATTCTTTAATGTCATTAAAAGATTTCTCTTGGTCTCCCCCCCAGAAAAAGTTAGCATTCTTCTTGATGACACTAGTTAAAGGGGCGGCAATGGTGCTGAAGTTTGGCACAAATCTCCGGTAAAAGCTTGCAAGTCCATGGAAACTCCTAACTTGGGAAATGCTTGCTGGTCGTGGCCATTCTTCAATGGCTTTAACCTTCTCTTTGTCAACCTCTAAGCCTTTAGAACTGACAACAAAACCAAGAAAGACAACTTTGTCAGTACAAAATGTACACTTGTCTAAATTAGCATATAACTTCTCCTTTCTTAAAACCAACAAAACTGACCTCAAGTGTTGAACATGTTCTTCCATTGATTTACTATAGATTAGGATGTCATCAAAATAAACCACACAAAATTTACCCAAAAACGGTCTAAGAACATGGTTCATTAACCTCATGAAAGTACTTGGTGCATTAGTTAAGCCAAAAGGCATAACCAACCATTCATAGAGTCCTTGCTTTGTTTTAAATGTTGTTTTCCATTCATCACCTTCCCGCATCCTTATTTGGTGATAACCACTCTTAAGATCAATCTTAGAGAAAAGGTTAGAACCACTAAGCTCATCTAACATATCATCTAAACGAGGAATAGGGTGACGATACTTTACCGTAATTTTGTTTACCGCTCGACAATCTACACACATGCGCCAAGTTCCATCCTTCTTTGGCACAAGTAATACCGGAACGGAACATGGGCTAAGGCTCTCCCTCACGTAGCCTTTGGCCATTAGTTCAGCCACTTGCCTTTGTAACTCCTTGGTTTCCTCGGGATTGCTTCAGTAAGCTGGACGGTTAGGAATGACGGCACCGGGAATGAAATCTATTTGATGTTCAATGCCACGGATTGGTGGCAGCCCACTTGGTATCTCTTCTAGAAATAATTCGTCAAATTCCTGCAACAAAGACACAATAGAAGAAGGCAAAGTGTGATCAAGTTGGTTAGTGTTCAATAAACTTTCCTTGTACACAAGTACAAGTAATTCCTTTCCCGACAGCAAACACTTTCTCAACTCTCTTTCTTTGGTAAACACACTCATTTTCGCACCCTCACTTTGCTCACTCTCACTTGCTTTTACCTCCATTTTTGACTCTCTCTCTTTGGCTCTTTCAATACTTTCTCTCAAATGTATTTGGTCTTTGTGAATTTGTTTTGGTGAAAGAGTGGCTAAGGTAATCTTTCTTACTCCATGGGTGAGTGTATACCGATTGGTATATCCATCATGTATGACTCGTTTATCGAATTGCCATGGCCTCCCAAGTAGTAAATGGCCAACGTGCATCGGAACAACATCGCAAAGAACTTCATCCTTATACTTTCCAATGGAGAAAGCAACAAGAACTTGCTTGGTAACCTTGAGTTCTCCTCCGTCATTAAGCCACTGCAGCTTGTAGGGATGTGGATGCTTTGTGGTTGCTAATCCAAGTTTTTCTACCATAAGAGTACTAGCAACATTAGTACAACTACCTCCATCAATAATGACAAAGCATACCTTTCCATTAACATGGCAGCGAGTATGAAAGATATTCTCGCGTTGCTCATTCCCTTCACTCGCTTGCACACTTAGGCTCCTTTTCACAATAAGGGCCTCTCCTTCTGCTGCATACTCTATATCATCACCTTCATCTTCTTGTATGGCAGCAATTTCATCTTCTTCCTCTTGTTCCGATTCAGCCTCTCCATCATCACGAAGAAGCATGGTGTTGCGATTTGGGCATTGGCTTGCAATATGCCCTCTTCCCAAGCACTTGAAGCATTGTATATCTCGGGAACGGTTTGGAACATTCAGAGCCTTACCTTTGCTAGTTTCGGCATTGGCCTTGCTTCCTTTGGGTGGTGCACCTCTTTCATTGGGTGGTATTGGAGGACTCCGTTTGTAAGAACTTTGCCCCGATCTTGATGATGCTCCCCCATAAATTCGTGTGGAACCCTTCCGTTTAAGTTGCTTTTCCACTTTTATGGCCATATGCACCATGTCTTCGATCTCCACATAATGTTGCAACTCAATGACGACCGCAATATTTGGGTCAAGGCCGGATAGAAATCTTGCCATGGTGGCTTCTCGATCCTCATCAATGTTAGCTCGGATCATGGCTACTTCCATCTCTTTAAAGTAGTCCTCAACATTACGGTTGCCTTGGGTGAGATTTTGAAGCTTGTTGAACAACTCCCTATGATAGTGAGTTGGAACGAACCTCCTACGCATAACGGCCTTCATCTCATTCCAAGTAGAAATTGGATGTTCGCCATTGCGTCTCCTGCTAGATGTCAACTGATCCCACCATATTAGTGCATAATCGGTAAATTCAATGGCTGCAAGTTTTACCTTCTTAATCTCGGAGTAGTTGTGGCACTCAAAGATGTGCTCAACTTTTTTTTCCCATGCAAGATAGGCTTCAGGATCCGTTCTTCCTTGGAAATGAGGAATGGTTATTTTGATGTTGCTAAGATTATCATCAACTCTTGCCCGAGCTCTTTGGTACCTAGGTTCTTGACGCCTCAAACTTTGCTGGGAGGCTCGCTCGTCTATGAGTTCTTCGTCCACCTCTCCCTCATACTCTTCCTCATGATCCGAATTATGCCTTCGTTGAGATCTTTCCTCCAAATGATCTAATCGTTCTTGCATCGGCCCCAACCTTTGTTGCAACAACCTATCCATCTCTCGGATAATATCTTGAAGATTGGAGTTAGTTGCATCTACGTTAACATTATTACTTCCTCCGACAGAGTTTCTCACGGAATTTTGAGACATTATTAGTAACAAAAATAAAAAAAATTAAAACCTCACAAACACAAAACCTCACCTATTCCACTCCAAGAAAATGCACTAACACTCGTGTTTCACTCGGGATGACTTTTACCCTTGATGTGCACTCTTGCCTTTTTCCACTCTTGCTCTCAATCAAGTCCTTTTAAGAACTTCCTCAAGGCTTGCAAATGGCATGTAGAATTCGGCTGAAAAAAACAAAACTTGGCGAAAGGAATTTGGAAGGTGGGATAAGAAAAAGTGGCAACAACAAAAAAAGGGTAAATTGTGAGAGTTGGTAAAGATGACAAAATAGTAGCAAAAGAAAAAAATGATGTAAGATTTTTTTAAAGAAGAATAGAGAATACGATGCCCCCTCCCTCTTTAACTTTCTCTAATTTTTTTTTCGATTTTTTTCTTTTCTTTTTTTTCCTTTTTTTTCAGAAGAGAGACAACGACTATCTTACTGAAACAATTAAAGAGTTAGTTAATTGAGTGAACTAGTTTAATTAAAGAACTAACTTTATTGAATTTAACTAAATGCATGAATGAAGTTTGAAATACTTAAATTCTCATGCAAATGCATGCATGAGCAAGGTAAGGCATTCCTCCCTTATTATTTCTTCTTTCTCACGTTCATGGCTTGTTGTAAACAAGCTTTCCATGGCTGATTGAAACTCCTTGGCCCGTGCACGTGTAATGGGGCCACTTGGGTACTTCTCCGGGTCCTTGTTCTTGATGGTCATATCAGATTGCCTCGGCAATACCACTGGCAACAACCACAACACTAAATTCGACAACACCATGGTATACGGATCTTGTAAATTTCTTAGTTAGTGGTATATTACCTTATAACCTTACTCACCAAGGGAAGAAGTGGTTCCGACATGATGCTAAGCATTATTTTTGAGACGAGCCTCTTTTGTTTAAACAATGTGCAGATCGTGTTATAAGAAGGTGTGTCTCAAAGGAAGAACAACAAAATGTGCTCGAACAATGCCATTCTTCACCTTATAGAGGCTATTTTGGAGGAACACGAACCGCGACCAAAGTCTTGCAATCAGGATTGTATTGGACTACGCTTTACAAAGATGCTCAGGAGTTTTACAAACAATGCCATCGTTGTCAACGAACATGAATATTTCAAGGCGACACGAGATGCCCTTACAAAATATCCTAGATGTTGAACTATTCGATGTTTGGGGAATTGATTTCATGGGACCTTTTTTGTCTTTATGTGGGAATCTCTACATCCTCCTTGTCGTTGACTATGTATCAAAGTGGGTTGAGGCAATAGCAACTTCAAACAACGACTCCAAAACCGTGCAAAAATTCCTTCAGAAAAACATTTCACACGGTTTGGAATGCCAAGAGTAATCATCAGCGATGAAGGCAAGCACTTTGATAACAAGCTAATTGCCAAGGTGTTGCAAAGATTTGGAGTGACAAACAATATTGCCACGGCATATCATCTACAAACAAACGGGCAAGCTGAAATTTCTAACCGGGAGTTGAAGAATATCCTTGAGAAAATAGTCAACCCCTCTCGCAAGGATTGGTCTCTTCGACTTGAAGATGAACTTTGGGCCTATCGGACAACATTCAAAACACCATTAGGCATGTCTCCTTTCCGACTTGTCTACGGCAAAAGTTGTCATCTACCGGTGGAAATCGAACATAAGGCGTATTGGGCAATCAAAACTGTGAATATGGATTTGGAGAGTGCTGGACAAAAACGCCTTTTTGGACCTTAATGAAATAGAGGAGTTTCGTGCCTTAGCTTATGACAATGCAAGAATCTACAAGGAGAAAACTAAGCGTTGGCAAGACAAGAAGCTGTTGCCGAGGCAATTCTTGCCCGAGCAATTAGTTATCCTTTTCAATTCTCGGTTGAAACTCTTCCCGGGAAAATTGCGATCAAGATGGTTCGAACCTTTTGAAGTTGTCAAGTCATTCTCTAATGGTGCCGTAATAATGAAGCCTATAAAAGATGGCCATAAATTTAAAGTTAATGGACAAAGATTAAAGCACTACACCGACACACATGTCATGCGCGATAAGGAAGTGGTTACTTTATGAGATGCATGACTATACTCTCCTTTATTATTTTTAATTTTTGTTTTTATTTTTCCACATTATTTATTTTATTTTTAGGATAAGGAGTAATTTTTATTTTATTGCCAATAAATATTTTCTTTATTTTTGCTTTTTAGGAAAAGAGTTTAAAGTGAAGAAGAATTAGAAATATAATTGGATTCATAGACCGAAATACACAGGTTGATTTTTAGGGATTTTAATCTCATATAGACAAACCACCATGGCCTTGAAACTCAAGATATTGGAACACCCACAATCAAGCAAAGAACCGGACTTCAAAAAGTATGCAACACCGGCAATCGAGAAGAGGTACCTCAAGAACTTGACCAATCGGAAGGTATGGGAAGAACAAGGCTTTTTCTACTCCTCCTCTCACACGGATTTTGGTTTGGAGTCGTTCATTTTCCGCTCGATCGAGTACCAAAAGTGGCAAATCTTTTGCCATAAACCAAAGCCGAGCAACGTCTATTGGGTTAGGGAATTCTACGCTCACTCCCCGAACCCAAACAATCCGTACGTGTTCGTTCGTGGCAAAGCTATCCCCGTTGATGCCGATACCATCAACACCTTCTATGAGATTTACATGAAAAAGGATGAACATCAAGAGTTCGTTGACAATTTCACCTCGAACGATTACAACAACATACTTGAGGATCTCACCATCGCCGACACAACGTGGAATGAGGGAACATTTAGAGGCATGGTAAATCGCCAAAGACTTAAGCCCGAGGCAAAACTTTGGAATAAATTTTTGAAAACATGCCTAATGCCCACCTCACACAACACCACGATTGATAAACCGAAACTTTTGCTCATTCTCTCTATCTTGCCCAATTGTATTATCAATGTTGGTGCTATAATATGCAATGAGATGTTTATTTGTAGTCAAAAAGGAAAAAAGGAACTCTTTACTTCCCAAGCCTAATAACCAAGTTGTGTGAGAAACACCATGTGCCTAGTGATCCCCCGGATGAGAAAACGCCTCAACGGAAGGGATGGACGAGAGAAAGATACCTTCAAATCATGGGAATAACCAAAGCCGAGCCACAATCAACCGTTGCCCAAAAGATTGTCGAGGCAACCCCTTCAGGCAATGAACCAACAATTTCTCCTACCACTGCCAAGGCAAGCGAACCGGCAACATTAACACTTGAACAACTTGCTAACATGATCCGGCCACTTGCCAACCGAATCGAAGCCATGGAGAAAAGGAAACCGTCGTTCATGAGGTATATGAAGAATTATAACAATGCTATCATCCGAGTGATCCTTTAAAAATACCCCGACAATGCGGTCAGGTTCCCAATTTTTCATGTCGATCTCATTACCTCGGCAGTGTCTACTGCTACTGCCTCAGAATTGCCTACTGCCACTGCCTCGGCAATGCCCAAGGGCCCTACCTGGACAACGCATGCGGTCTCTACCTCAACATTCCCAATTGAAGCCGCTCCACCAACCCGAGAGGACAAAGGCAAAGCACCGTTGACCGAATGAAGGCACACTGAAACATGGTCCGACTTTTCCAATTCGGACAAGTCATCCACCATCCAACCAAAGGTAATGCCATAACCACCTGCCGCGACAAACCGCAAGGCCTCCACCACCGAAGAAATAGCCATTGAGTTGGACAACTCGAACAAGTTGGCAAAAGAACCGGCACCTACACCCGCTACACGCCGTCAACCACCTCGAGCAAGCAAAAGGATCAAGAAAATCGTAAGAAGAAAGCTCATCATCCAAGACGATGACCTCTCCGAGTCATTGTAATTTTTCTTTCTTTTCTTGCATTTAGTTTTTATTTTTCTTTTTTTTTAACTTCCATGTAATCATGCATTGAGGACAATGCTTCTCTTGAGTCTGGGGGAAGTACTTGTTTTTAGTTTAAGATCATTTTAGTGCATTCATCCTTAGGAAGTACATTTAGGTTGCATATGTACTTGCCATGCTTTTAATTAAATCTAATTTCTAGGACTTGTTGAATTTCTAATGATAAATTTTGGGGCACTGCACTTAATTGAAAAAAATAATTTAAGGATTGCATGAAAATGACTTAGAATCTTACTATGATGCGAAAAGTCAAATGACACAGTTGTGGCTTGTTGATTGAGAGAGACTTGTTGAACTTAGGCACCACACCTAATTGAAAGAACTTTAAATTAAGGATCACATGAAAAGGACTTAGAATCCTACTATGATGCTAAAAGTTAATTGATACAATTGTGGCTTGTTGATTGAGAGAGACTTAGTGAAATTAGGTTACTTAAAATTTTGGGTAAATTAAAAAAAATAGATTCAAGCTAGAGGTGCCCGAAACTGGCTCTAGCCAAATTAATGAAAATCATATGCTTAGGATACTCCGCTGCTATAACATGTCCATTTAAATTGAACATACTAAAAGTGAAGGAAAAAATTAGCATGAGTAAATGAAAGGCTTCACGAGATAGCTCTGCTCAATAGGCTAGGGGGTTCGTTGTTTGCTCCAATCTTATCTTCAAGCCTAGGAAAGTAGTTGTGATGAGCTGAATCCCTAAAAACGCCATGGTTGTGAATTAATAAATGCTCAGGCAATTAAATTGACAAAGACCCATTGTTCACATAAGACTCTTGATAAGTCAACTTGCACACAACTTTGCACACACATGATCACATGCATTATAGTTTGGTTCCGGGAAAATTCATGTTGTCCAATCATCCACCCTAATTTGTGCCAAGATTTTGAAGTTTGAAGGCAAGTCTAAAGCATATCTCTTTTGATTAAATTCTTGGCAAGTAATTGTTAGTTTGCATTGCTTGAGGACAAGCAATAGTTCATGTTTGGGCGTGTGTTAAGTGTTCAAAAGTACTAAATTTCTACCATGTTTCATCTCAATTATTGTTGGACTTTGGCTCATTTAGGTTGCATTATTAGTCTTTCATGCATATTTGCATTACTTTCTTTCTTGCCATGTTTGATTATCTTTAATTACTTATTTAGTGGAAAAGGTACTGCTAGGTGTGTGTTTTGTATATATGTAGGGTAAAACATTCATTGCCACGACAATTAATTGCCGAACCTTGCCGCATGATCCTGACCGAGCGGAACCGAGCCATGCTGCGCGATACTGAGCACACTCGACCGAGCGAAGACGACCGAGAGACCATTTCCAGGTCATTGCCGCGCCGAACTATGTCGTGCCATTGCCGAGGCAATTCAATGCCTAGGCAATGCCTGAGCAATTTCTAATAAGGGAGAAAAAGAGCAAAGTGGTAGGCGACTTGAATAGCGTAAAGCGCTAAATTTTTAGAGATAATTTGCATGAAGATCAAAGCTTGGAATTATATAGAAAGGTTGAAGGAGATTAAATTCCATGAAAATAGGAGGAGTTTTAGGAGGAATAAGAGAATAAAATAAAAGAGATTTATTTCTTTTAGTGTCTTTAATTCAAACTTAACTTCTCCTTCTTCAAGGATGACTTTGACCTATCCATCTCCTATAAGTAAGAGGCCAAGTCGTCCATAAGGGACACGAATTGAGAGGAAGAGAGGAAATGATAGAGATCGATTGAAGACCAAGGCTGCCCAAGTTCTTTTATTTTCTTGTTCAGTTGATGTTCTTGTTGGGAATTAATCTTGCGTTGTTTCCAATCTCAATCATGAACTAAATTATCTTAGGCTAGGGTTATTTTGTTTAGTAATTGTGAGAAAACGTTTGGATTCTGTTTAGGTTTTTGTTAAGCAATTTAAGTTCAAGGTTTGCTTATTATTGGTGTTTATCTTTACTTGCAATTGAATCGGGAGAGGAAATTGTGATTGCATCCATTTATCTAATATCAGGAGAGTTAGATTCAAGAAATGAATAAGCATGGTTTTTGCCCAAATCGACGAAGACTAATTCGGATTAGGAATAAGTACGAATTTCAACGGCTAAGAGAGGCGTTAGATTGATTGATGTTCACCCTTGGTTCATGCTGGGAGGTATTATCAAGACTTGCACATTGATAGAGTTTCGACTTAGGGATAAGAAGGAACCATTGAAGAACGCCTTGTCGAACCTTGAAGGTTGTCGCCAAATTGGCCAGGCAGTAGCTTAATTCATTGCCCTGTCAACCGCCTTACCAATTGCCCAAGCAATCACCTTGTGCATTGCCCAGGCAATCATATTGCCCATTGCCGAGGCAATCATTCTGCCCATTGCCGAGGCAATCAAGCCTTCTCTTGCATGCAAAACTGAGTCTATTCCAATCGAATTTCACACTACGACGCAATATAATTCGGCCTATTCTCTCATTCTGTCAACTTATCTATTTAATTTACTCGTTTACTTTAGTTTAGTCGATTATTCAAACCAAAACTATTACTTGTGTTTTTACTTTTCAGTGTGAGGTGATAAATTCTTGAAGTAGCATCAATCCTTGTGGAGACGATATCTTTCTATACTATAACTTGCGACGTGTATACTTGCACAAATTGTGAAGCACTCAAATCACGCATATTTGGAATAAGAAAAAGAAATGAGCATTTTCCTTCTCAAAAAGGACTCTTGGCGTGTCTTACACGAACCTGAAATCTGTGACAAAACAATAGTCATCAACCAAAGCAAAGACCCAACTCACTATAAATACATATGTCCCAACTGAAGCCGAAGCTATCAAGAGTTGTTTACACACTTATTCTTCCCCCTTCTACTTTGTTATTATTCATTTCATTCTCTCAAAGCCGAAAATGAAGGTTAGCTTTTCATCTTTGCTTCTTTCTTTAGTTTCCAGCACGCACAAACACATAGAGAAGCATGGAAATTAATTGAATTTGAATGGTCTTTTCCCTCCTTGTTTTTTGAGTTATGATTTGAGCAATAATTAACAGCAAGTGGTTTTGTTTTGTTTTTTTTACAGAAAGTTGTGTTGAAAATGGATTTGCACGATAACAAATACAGACAGAAAGCCATGAAAACAACTCTGGCCTTTCAGGTATAGTATATTTCTTTCACGTTAAACTAATTTCATCATAATTACAACATCTTCCCGATCGAAACGTTAATCAAGAAGGAAAATAACTTACATACCCTTAATTCTGCAGGAGTTGAATCAGTTTCCTTTTACATGAAAGACTTGAAAATGACAGTGATAGGAGACATTGATCCAGTGGAAGCAGCGAATAAACTAAGGAAGCTTTGTTATACAGAGATAGTTTCGGTGGGACCAGCAAAAGAGCCAGAGAAAAAGAAAGAAGAACCAAAGA
This sequence comes from Hibiscus trionum, assembly GCA_030270665.1. Lineage (NCBI taxonomy): Eukaryota > Viridiplantae > Streptophyta > Magnoliopsida > Malvales > Malvaceae > Hibiscus > Hibiscus trionum. The sequence goes on from BSYR01000011.1 coordinate 21,519,681, forward strand.
AAGATGCCCCAAAAGCACCTTTAGCCTACCCCTATCCGTTGGTATATCAACCTCAAATGCCTGAATATTACAGTTACGGTAGAGTTATTCTTGATGAACCAGCTGGTTGTGTCATCTGCTAGAGGAAGAGGATGAACGATGAGATGAGTATCTTTATATATATATATATAAACATATCTTTTGAGGTATTATATTTTTAAGGCAAATGCCGGAATTCGAACATGTATAAGATGAGACAATATAAACATTTTTTGCCACTACGGCAATTAGTGGATTTCGGTGCAAAAATGTATTTTAATAATTCTGAAATGTGTAGTTATGAAAATCCATAGAAATTGTAGATATAAAGAGTTAAATTGACTGATTTAATAAGAATTAAAATCAAAATAGTAAAATGAGTTGTTATACAATTTAAAAAAAAATCAAATCACCACTTTCATTAACAATTTAACATAGAATGACCAAAATGATAACAATTTATCATGTCAGTAGCTGAATTAAACGTTTTTTAAAATTGGATAACCAAAATAGAAATTAACCTATAGAGTGACTATCCAACTAATTTACCTAAATCATTATTCTAATTATCAATCTTGTGGGGGAGAGGGACTTTTAATTTTAAGAATGCCTAATGACAAATTTTGGGAGCTTCTATCGTGAGCTCCTTAAAAGAGCACTTGAGGAAAGGTACCAACTGTTTAACCGATTGTTTATTGACAACAAAAATTGTAAGAATATGTCGTTAATTATGTGCCGAAATATTAGATATTTGGGTTCGTTTTTTTTTTCCTGGTTATGAACCAAAATGTCTATAGATCAAGTTTTGGTATAGAGTTTGAAATTTTGGTTCTTTAGGGTTATATATATATTGAATAAGGGTTTTATATATTTTTGACAAATCGCTAAGCATTTGGAGAAATAATAAAGATATGTTTAAAGTTGTTAAAATCTTTGATCTAAACACTTTTTAGTGAACCGGTTAGTAATTTAGGTGAATTATAAAAATCTAGATACATAAGTACATAGTTTGGTGTAGAGGTGAAACTTTAGTATCTGGTCACAAATTTTGCATTATGACCTAGCTTTAGAAAAATTGGAAAACCATTAGAAATTTTGGTTCACTATTATAAAATTTGGTATATAAAAATTTTGACAATCCATTTAGAACATATTCATAAATATTAGATACTCTAAGTACATATTGTATAGCGGTAGAGATTTTAGTACATGTTACGAGATTCAATAATTGACCAACTAGTTAAAGATGTTAATATTTTTTATTTTATATAAATTTGAATCTCTCGATATTTATTGTGAAAAATATAAATATCTTTTTACTTAATAAAAAAAATAAAACCCCGGTATGGAACAGATTATAGTGCATTACATATTTTATCAATTGGATGTAGAAACTTTGAGAAACGAATAGAAATTTAGGATAATCATAGAAATTTTTGTGTGTATATATTACGAATAGCCATAATTTCTTACGGGCTAACCAAAATTTGTATACTTTGGTAATATATATATATATATATATATCATAAAATTTAGTACGCATGTACATATTTTGGTGTAGCGTTAGGTATTTATGATTCAAGTTACATATGCTGGCTTTATGGCACGACCTTAGAAACTATAGTAAACGATTAGAAAATTTGGGACTCAGTATAAATGTTGTTATATACATAATTTAATAAATTTCATTGTAATTTGGTAAAGTCATAGATATTACAATAAAGTAAAATATTTATAATATCGTGTAAATTTTAAATGTAATACTTTGAATCTAATTCAAAAGTTTGGGTATTTTTTATTTTGTTAATACGCATATTCGTTTTACGATCCATATTCGGGGTACAATGATATTCCTCTCAACAACGTCGTCTCTAAGATTTGAACTCGCGTTCTCTCCTAGTGAGTGCAATGTGCATTATCAATGCACCCAACCCTTATTGATATTTCGGCCAAATTTTAAAGCCCGCATTAATTACTGGAATAACCTAATTCAATTTTAAGGTTGAATTCTACTCGACTCACTAATAAATTGCATAATAATTAACCTACACAATTACGGAAGCTAAATATTCTTAACAATCATCAAACATATTCATATGAGGTCATTCACATCCTACGGACATGCCTTTTTCTAACCGAAAAAATATTATCGATTAAAAGGAGAAAAATAGTAATCCAACCAAAATCGATTCAATACAGTGAAAAAACAAAAATCAATTGAACATTTAGACTCCAAAACTTTACTTGAAAACAAATCGGAAAAAATCAACTTAAACCGATTTGAAAAAGTTGAACAATTGTTAGAAATATGCGTTTGAATGACTGAATTGTAAAAATAGTGATAAATTTTTTGAAACAATTTTAATTACAAATTTTCAGTAAAAATATGTAATTAAACTAAAATTTGATCAGAACTAAAAGTTTAAAACAAACTGAAGTTCAATTGCACATGGTAATAGTAAACATTATTTGAAAATATAATAGTAATATCAATGAACCCAACAAGTGGTCCAAGTGAAAAAGCGAATGATGTTCATTCAAAAGACTCAAGCTCAATCACAAAGTCTGTAAGATGTGAAAAAAAATGATGATAATGTCATTATCACTTATTTATTGGGTAATGTAATATTTCCATGGGAATATAAGGAACAATACATGTTAGATTATTTTGTCTCTAAAATTTAGTGTTTTGTAAATTTAATCTTTTAAAATTAAACCATTAGACCTTTTTATAAATCGGGTGAGCCACTTAGCTCGGTCTTATATAATTTAAACAAATTAAAAATACATATTTCATTTTAATTTAATTATTGAATATAAAAATATTATATTATATTATATTATATTAAAAAATGGATAATTTGGAACATTCTGGTGTTGACATGGGTTTGATTTTTTTTAAAAAAAATCAGACATCGACCCAACCCGACCAATGAACACTTCTAATCCAAATCAAATACAAAACAAAAAAGGCCTGATTGTTTAGTCCACAATGATGATTATTTTGTAATATTAGATATGCCATGAAAAATATATTATTATATATTAGAAAAACAACAATATTAATTATTAAGGAGGATTAATCCACCGTCGGTTCGCCGCCGTCGCTTGCATAGTTCGGAGGGGAGCTTCTTCGACCCAAAACTGGTCTTCGGCATCCAAAGAGACATCTTTGGCTAAAGAGTGTGTTGCTTGATTCACTGGTCATGGTGCAAATTTAAAACGGCAGATGGGCAGTGATCTTGCCATTTCCTTAATTTCCAAAATTAAGGCACTAATTTTTTATGAGTCCGGTGTTGGAGATTGGAGTTTCTTAATTATTGAAAGGGAATCACCTTCTACAATTACGGCCGGAAAACCCATATCAATGGCGAAGAGGATTGCATGTGTAACGATCTAATTTTCAAGTTGATCATCCGAAGTATAGTTTCGGGTCAAATATTTGATTCAAGTATTAAATTAAAGGAATGAGGTTTTGGAGGATTAAATTTTAAGTAAGTGATGACTGTTTTGTGTAAGGATTGAAGGTTGAGGATTTATGGTGCGAATATACTATTATGCTTTGGATAAGGATGTTTTGAATTAAAAGTGGGAAAAGTGAGAGAAAATTGGATTTTTAATTCCCTTCTCTTTCTCCCTTTTCACCCTTTTTTCTCTCTTTTTCTCTCTCTTCTTCTTCAATCTTTAGACTTCGATTTATCGAGATTCGATTGTCCGTTTTCGACACCTCCATCGCACTGTGTTCATCTCCTCAAGATGAGTTCTCCGGTACCAGCGGAACCATCATCGGAGTCGTCGTCGGAGGGGGTGAGAGAGAGAAGGTTTCGTGTTGTTGAGTTGGGGTGGTTCGAGTGCTCAAAAGTAAGAACAGAAGTCACCATCGTGTTCACCAGTGTGAAGAAAGTCAGTCTAGGCCTTCATCGTCGCCGTTTGGCCATCATATGTCGTCGCACGCACCGCCGCACGCACGTGGGCAACGTTCGGCCAAGGATGGGCATATATATATCTAGCAGCTGGGCCTTGGGCAAGCCGTTGGGCAAGCTGTACGAGCTAGCCTGCCGAGCCGAGATGAAGGCCCAACGAGTCGGCCTGCCAACCGTCAGCCGCACTGCCAACCGCCACCGTCGGCGTTGACTTTTTTCGAGGGAACCTACACGAGGGTTTCTCAACGTTGTAAGTTTGTTGGCGTAGTCCGTTTCGCCAAATTCGAACCTAGTAAGTTATTTTTACGCATTTAACCCCTAAAGTAGTCCGATAATGTGAAATGGCTTATGTAGTCGTATTTGTTTTATCCAAGGGCTTTGTGGACTCGAGTATTAGGTTTAAAGAGTTGAGTAGAAGAGCTTGGATGGGGATTTATCGCTTTGGCTTAAGGTTAGTACACCTCGAACTCTGAATACTTCATGAGCATTATAAATATGATTGTTTTGCGTGTTAGTATTTGCAAAATAGGTAGATGATGAATATGCATGTTTGAAGGCTGGTGGTATGAGACTTGATATATGTGTAATGCATGATGATGTTACGAATATGATGAGACTTGTTGAGTGTGTAAAAGTTCTATTATTTACACCCTTTTTAACCCATATTTCTGCTGCATTCAAGCATCATTGCATTGCATTTAGGTTAGTTTTTAGTAAAACATCACAATTATACAAAAGGCACGGATTCTACTAAAAGATGGATATTTTCGCAGGTATCTGTCATAGTAGACGATGAAGGCAGGCGCAGGGCAGAGAAGCAGGAGAGCGGAACTGGACAAGCAACCAAAGGAGACGAACCTGTCAAGGACCTGTCGTGACAGCATGGTGACAGCAGATTTATGAAGAGGAAAAGTCAAGTGGACCTCGATAGATAGAGAAAAATCTGCTCGTCTGTCGTGTGAAAGCCAAATATTTTTCCAAGCCCCGGATCAAAAGATATGTCAAGCCAAAGCTCAAGGAGAGGAAATTCCTAGAAACAAGGATGGCGGCTGCAAAGTAGGAGATTTAGAGATTAAGTCTTTATTAGAATCTTACTTCTAATTAAAGTTGTAATCCTTGTTACCTTAGATAACTTGAGCCCAAAGCTTATATAAGGGCATAGTTTTGACCTAGGAGAGAATCATCCCGAATTCTACCCCATAACCGATAACCAAAACCCCCCTGCCGTTTACCTGTCACCGATATGTTCTAATTTCCCCCAAGGGCTACGGGTTGTTTTGTAAAGTAGTTGTAAGGGTTGCGTTGTTTTAGGATTTTTCAAGTTCAATAAAATAAACTTCAAGTTCTTTTATCTTGGTTTTAATATCTTGCAAGAGCATCGGGAGAGCATTGTGAGGTTATCCATTTACTTAGCATCGGGAGAGTTAAGTATACGAAAGAGATAAGAGCGCGTTCTCTAGTTCATAGTTGAATCATCTCGTGCCTAGGGATAGGGCGAGGTTAAGTGGCTAAGGAAGAATTCATACACATCGGTGTTCATCCTTCGATTCACGCCGGGAGGTATCATCAAAGACGTGACCATCGACAGACTTGTGCCTAGGGATAGGGCAAGGCAGATCTGGGATTCTTGCCAAGCTTGAAGTACGGAGTTGGTGTGTCTGCTGCCGCGACTACCAACGGACAGACGCCGCGACAGGTGCTGTCGGCGACGGGAGCGACGACAGAACTGGAGATCCTAAGCAACTCAATACCTGCACTACTGGGCAACTCAATACCAGCTTATTCTCTCTATCTTAATTTCTCAATCCTTTATTTTACGTTTTTACCTTATTATTCTCGTGACAACTCTTAACTATTTCCTTTGCTTTCGTGCAGTAAACAAGGTGAAGTCATTAGCCCAATCCCTGTGGAGACGATATCCGATATTACGTATCACTTTACTACTTGCGTCGTGTATACTTGCACTATAATTGCGATAGACTATTTTACACGCAACAAGTTTTTGGCGCCGTTGCCGGGGATTGGCAACATAACTACATCTTTCTTTTATTGCACTTTTTATTTTTATTTTTATTTTTATTTTTCTTTTTATTTTTCTTTAATTTTTCTTTTGTGTTTTCAACTCTTGCTTTTCACGAGGTTTTCTTGTTTATGCGCAGATCGAAAAGAGGTGAAGATCCTGAATATAAATTAGATCCAGAGATCGAACGTTCCTTCAATCTCAAGAAACAACTTCGCCGACTTTTAGACAGAAACGAATATCTCGAAGAACAGCTAGAGAAGATGGCCCATAACCAACCTGCTGGTGGACCTGCCGCCAATCCGCCCGCAGCAGGTGGACGACGGTCATGTCGTGACTACATGCTGAATGATCATGTAGAGCTGGAGACCACGCTGCCGGATATTGATGTTGACAACTTTGAACTTAAACCTGTCATGTTTAGTATGATCAACAACGCCGGACAGTTTAGTGGTTCTGCGACAGAAGATGCTAGGGAGCATCTCAAAACGTTCCAGGAGATCTGTGGTTCGTTTAGACTGCCAGGAGTTAGTCCGGAGATACTGAGGCTTCGGTTATTCCCCCATTCATTAAGGGATAGAGCTAAAACTTGGTGGAATAAGCTTACACCGGGTTCTATTATGACTTGGGCAGATCTAACTCGTGAATTCTTATCTCGTTTTAATCCTTCGCATTTATCTGAGCGATTACGTAATGAAATTGCTACTTTTCAACAGGAAGATGACGAGCCAATGCACGAGGCCTGGGACAGGTTTACCACTCTTCTTCGAAACTGCCCTATGCATGGATTCCCCGTCTGGAATCAGGTTACAAAGTTCTATAACGCTGCCAATCTACAAACTCGCATCCGAATTGATTCTGCAGCGAATGGATTATTATTGGATAAAGATCCGGATGAGGCCCTGCAAGTTTTGAAAAACCTGGCCAAGAATGAGGAGCAGTTTCCGACTGCTAGAAGAGGGGGTAAACGGGTACTAGCTGTCAAGGACTATGAGGCCGACAGCACTATGAAATCACAGGTAGCATTCCTTACTAAAGCCATGAAACACTTATTGAATGAAGAGGATATACGAGGATTTGCTGTCGAGGAAGTTTGTACTACTTGTGAGGGAAATCATAGTAAGGATGAATGCCCTATAAATATAGAAGAGGGAAAATATGTTGGAAATTACAAGCCAAACTACAATTCCAACAACTACAATCCTAATTGGAGGAAAGATCCCAAATTTTCTTGGAGTAACCCTAACAATGCGCTGAATCCACAAGTGCATAATCAGAATCAAGGGGGTCCCCGATTGTTGACGCGACAGCAACAGCAGCCGCAACACCTGCCACAGAACCTGTCGCCGCAACAGCAACAGCAGCCACCACCTGCCACAAGCAGTGTATTGGAACAGACTCTGGCCACTTTTATGTCTCAGACTGGTACATATATGGAGAATATTAATCAGTTTGTCAAAAAGACGGAAAACTTTATGGATGAAACCAAGATGAGGATGACAAATCATGAGGCGACCTTGAAATCTCTAGAGACACAAATGGGTCAGGTGTCCCAGCACATTAAGCCGAGGCAGAATGGAGGTTTCCCTAGCAATACTGAAAATGCTAGACCGCCCCCACATGAGCAATGTAAGGCGATTACTACTAGGAGTGGGAAAAAGTTACCAGGACCGGAAAAAGAAGCTGAAACAGAAAAACCTGCCTTGGATAAACCTGCCGAGGAAGCTGACCCGACAGGTGACAAACAGACTGCTGCCGATAAGCCTGTCACGACAGCAGAAGCGACAGAGGAGAAAAATGAAGAACATCGTCCTCAGATTCGTATGCAGTGGGAAGGACGTGTAGCTGACTACCGCCCCCCACCACCCTTTCCTCAACGGATAAAGCAAGCTAAGCAAGAATCTCAACTTAAAAAGATTTATGATATTTTTAAACAGGTTCAGATTAATATTCCGTTGTTAGATGCTGTTAGAGAAATGCCCGGTTATGCTAAATTTCTAAAGGATGTCATGTCCAAGAAATACAAACTTGGGGAGTTTGAAACGGTAAGGATGGCAGATGGTTGCATGAGTATTCTTCATCGGCAGCCACCCCAGAAGAAGAAGGATCCAGGGAGTTTCCTCATACCTTGTGTAATCGGTGACAAATTTGTGGGTAAGGCACTTTGTGATCTAGGTGCTAGTGTTAACCTAATGCCCAAATCTGTTTTTCAGAAATTAGGTATTGGCAAGGCACGACCCACGACAGTTACCCTACAGTTAGCCGACCGCTCTTACGTTCATCCAGAGGGAAAGATTGAAGACATTTTGGTAAGAGTGGATAAGTTTATTTTTCCTGCTGACTTTCTTATTTTAGATTGTGAGGCAGACGAAAACGCACCAGTCATCCTAGGACGACCCTTTTTAGCCACGGGAAGATCACTGATTGATGTGGAGAGAGGAGAACTCACCATGCGAGTAAACGATCAAGAGATCAAGTTGAATGTTCTCCAATCAATGAAACGTGCTGATTTAGACGAGGAGTGCAAGGCCATCATTGAGGTGACCTTTGATTACCCCTGTTTCAGGTCGGGCTGCCGTGATATAAAACTTGGTCACTGCTGCGACAGCCACTTAAAAACCTGTCACGACAGCAACGACGACAGCTTCGACGACAGTGACTCCTCTGCATCCGATACATCTGACACTGCAGGTCAAGAGGAGGTCGACTGGTTAGACCATCGTCCAGGTAAGTTATTCGAACCCTTGAATTACACTTCGGGTAACCATTTAATCCAAAAGCCATCTATTGTTGAACCACCTGTCTTAGAACTTAAGCCCCTGCCAGGGCAGCTTAAATATGCTTATCTTGGTTGTGATAAAACACTGCCCGTAATCATCTCTGCTAAGCTGCCGCAGGAACAGGAACGACAGCTGGTCGACATGTTAAGACAGCACAAAAAGGCAATTGGATGGACGATAGCAGACATTCAGGGCATTAGTCCGGCAATCTGTATGCATAAAATTCTATTAGAGGAAGACCATAAGCCGACTATTGATGCCCAAAGGCGGTTAAACCTTGCGATGAAGGAGGTAGTGCGTAAAGAGATAATTAAATGGTTAGACGCTGGTATTATTTACGCCATCTCCGACAGCAAATGGGTAAGCCCGGTGCAATGTGTTCCAAAGAAAGGAGGAATGACAGTGATAACCAATGATAACAATGAGCTAATCCCAACCAGGACTGTGACCGGTTGGAGGGTTTGTATGGACTATCGGAAGCTTAACAAAGCTACCCGAAAGGACCACTTTCCTTTACCCTTTATTGATCAAATGCTTGACAGATTAGCGGGTAAATCTTATTATTGTTTTCTTGATGGTTATTCAGGTTATAACCAAATTGCTATTGCACCGGAGGATCAAGAGAAAACAACTTTCACATGCCCCTACGGAACATACGCATTTAGGAGGATGCCATTCGGCCTCTGTAACGCACCTGCCACCTTTCAAAGGTGCATGATGGCAATATTCTCCGACATGGTCGAGGACTTCCTTGAGATTTTCATGGATGATTTTTCCGTTTTTGGAGACAATTTTGAGAGCTGCCTCGGCAACCTTCAAAAGGTACTTGAAAGATGTGAAAAAGCTAATCTTGTTCTTAATTGGGAAAAATGCCATTTTATGGTAGATGAAGGGATAGTTCTAGGCCATAAGATTAGCTGCCGTGGGATAGAAGTCGACAGGGCGAAAATAGAGGTCATTGAAAAGTTGCCGCCACCAACAACTGTCAAGGGCATTAGGAGTTTTTTAGGGCATGCTGGTTTTTACAGGAGATTCATTGCAAATTTCTCAAAAATCACCAAGCCTCTATGTCATCTCCTAGAGCAGAACCGACCCTTTGACTTTAACAAAGAATGTACTGAAGCATTCAAGGTTCTGAAGGAAAAATTAGTGACAGCCCCCATAGTACAGCCACCAGACTGGACACAACCGTTTGAGATCATGTGTGATGCTAGTGACTATGCTGTCGGGGCAGCACTTGGGCAGCGCACGGACAGGCTGTTTCACGTCATATACTATGCAAGCAAAACATTAAATGAAGCCCAAGTGAACTATACCACCACAGAAAAGGAGCTGTTAGCTGTGGTGTTCTCCATCGACAAGTTTCGTTCTTACATACTTGGAACGAAGGTTATAATACACACCGATCATTCTGCCCTCAAGTATTTGTTTGCAAAGAAGGATGCAAAGCCTAGGTTGATACGATGGATCTTGCTATTACAAGAATTCGACCTTGAGATCAAAGACAAAAAGGGGACAGAAAATCAAGTGGCAGACCACTTGTCGAGGTTGGACATGGGACAGAGTCTACCCTTAAATGAGACACAAATACTTGAGACCTTCCCAGATGAACAACTCTTTGCTGCCGCAGTCGCTGTCGCGACAGCCATGACGGCAGGTAAGTCTTCTAACCTTCCTTGGTATGCTGATTTCGTTAATTTTATAGTTAGCGGAATATTACCTACTGATCTAAATTATCAAGCAAGGAAGAGGTTCCAAAATGATGTTAAACATTATTATTGGGACGAACCTCTTCTTTTCAAAATGTGCGCAGATCAGGTTATAAGAAAGTGTGTACCACAAGAAGAACAAGAAGACATTCTCCATCACTGTCATGCCTCACAATATGGAGGTCACTTAGGAGGAAATAAAACGGCTGCCAAAGTGCTGCAGTCAGGGTTCTACTGGCCGACACTCTATAAAGATGCACAGGAATTTTACAGAAACTGTGACAGGTGCCAGAGGACAGGTAACATCTCGAGGAGAAACGAGATGCCACTGCAGAATATTTTAGAAGTAGAAATCTTTGATGTTTGGGGGATTGATTTTATGGGACCTTTTCCATCCTCGTGTGGAAACCTTTACATCCTCCTAGCAGTGGACTATGTCTCCAAGTGGGTAGAAGCAATCGCAACGCAAAAGAATGATGCCAAGACGGTCCAAAAGTTTCTGCACAAACACATTTTTTCTAGATTTGGCATCCCTAGAGCGATTATCAGTGATGAAGGGAGACATTTCGATAATAGGGTAATTGCTGCCGCTTTAAAAAAATATGGTGTCAAGCACAAGATCGCGACAGCATACCACCCACAGACCAATGGACAGGCTGAGATATCAAACAGGGAAGTGAAGAACATCCTTGAAAAGATGGTTAAACCAACTAGGAAAGATTGGTCTTTACTTCTGAATGATGCATTATGGGCATACAGGACAGCTTTCAAGACTCCATTGGGCATGTCTCCATTCCGACTGATTTACGGGAAAACCTGCCACCTGCCTGTCGAGATCGAGCACAAGGCATATTGGGCAATTAAGGCAGTGAACATGGACTTGGACAAGGCCGGCCAGAAAAGGTTATTGGATCTTAACGAAATCGAAGAATTACGGACAATGGCCTACGATAATGCAAGAATTTACAAGGAAAAAACTAAGAAGTGGCATGACAAGAAGTTGCTGCCACGACAGTTCTGCCCAGGGCAGCTTGTGTTGTTGTTTAATTCGAGGTTGAAACTCTTTCCAGGAAAGCTAAAATCTAGATGGTCTGGCCCGTTCCAAGTGGTTCAAGTTTTTCCCCATGGTGCCATTACAATTCAATCATTAAAAGATGGGCACCAATTCAAAGTCAATGGACAACGCCTCAAGCACTATCAGGGGACTGAAGCCCCAAGACTACAGGAAGTGGTTACTTTAGATGATGACCCACAAGGCATCACTAATTTAACCTAATTTTTATTTTTATTTATTTTATTATTATTAGGAAATTAGGTTTGTTTTATTCAAATAATGTTTGGTTTTTATAATTTCAGTTTTTAGGAAATAAAGGAGTCAAGAAGAAAAGAAGAAGTGGCCCAAGCCCACCGCCCATCCATCAAGCCCACTAAAACCCATTCATTAAAGCCTGCCGTTCCAGCTGCCGCAACAGACGGACAAGACAGGCTATCAACAGACTGACACGGCAGACGCACAGCAGACGCATTAATACGTGTCAGACGCGTCAGACACGCTATATTCAATCTGCCGCCCCGTTATTCTCGCCTGCCGTTGCGGCATTAAACGGGCAGCTCCGAAACAGCTATAAAACCCCCTTCTCCCTTTCACTTTTCATCACTTCAGATTTTCTCTCTTGCTATTCTCCTCTAGTTTTATCTCTTTTTCTTTCATTTGCAGCCCTTGCAACCAAAAATGTCTTCACGACAAACCCGACAAAACACCGCTGCCGCTTCCTCTTCAGCAGCAGCAGCCCCGTTCGCCAACAAGGAACTATGGGAGGAGCGGAGCTTCATCTATAACAGAGATGCCCCCCATATGGGACTCCGGCCGTTCATAATGAGGGCCATAACAGCACAACTTTGGGAGGATTTTGCCGAACAGCCGGCAGAGCTTAACGACACCCTGGTCAGGGAGTTTTATGCGGCGATCGACAGCAAGACGGCGACATCTGTCACCGTTCGAGGAGTGACAGTTCCTTTCACCGCCAGCAGCATCAACCATGTCTTTGGCCTCTTCCTTGGCCCCAACGATGATGCTCATCAACAGTTCTGGGACACCCTCGACGCTGCCGGCCACGATGCTGTCATGAGGGAATTGACAGAAGCAGGCACGACATGGAGCACCAGTAAGAAAAACCCCCACTCTGTCAACAGAGGGCAGCTACTCCCCGAGGCAAAACTATGGAACGCGTTTATCAAAAAGCGTATCCTGCCCTCATCTCACCACACAACAGTCAACAGGCAGCGGTTGGCCCTCATCCACTCTATCATGCACGACAGGCCCATTAACGTGGGCAGGTACATGAGGGACAGCATCCTTGATTGTGCATTCCGCTCGGACTCGCGATTATGCCTACCGTCGACCATCACTGCCCTCTGCCGCTGTGCTGCCGTACCAGAAGAGCCATCCGACAAAATTAAGAAGGTCAGCGGCTGGACAGACAGCAACATCTCCAGCCTCATGGAGGTCGTAGCTGCATCTCCCATCAACGCCTTCGACCCAAACGCCCCTCCTGCTGAGTCTGATGATGAGCCGGCCACCGAACCTGCCACCGAAGCTGCCACCAACACCGCTCCGACAGATCAGAACGCCCAGATCCTTGCTGCCATCTTGAGGGTAGAGGAGCGCCAGATGGGCTTAATGACATTCATCCGTGACTTCTCCAATGCTACGGTAAATTTCATTACCAATACTTTGAATTATACGGATGTCAATTTCCCCACCTTCCCCGCCCATTATTTCAATATACCCTCCCCCACTCCCACACCACCTGTCTCTCCCCACGGAGAATCTGCCTCCTCCACACCATCCCCAACGGCAGCCGGCAGCCCCTCGGCAGACACTTCACCTCGAGGAACGAAGCGAGCTGCCACTGATGACAGCCCTATTGTCGGGAGGAATTTGGACAGCGCCTTCACAAGAGTGAAACGCATTAAGCATGTGGCCGACAAAAGAAGACTGTCCAAAGCCATCACAAGCGACAGCTGGGACAGCAGCAGCAGTTCCGATGTTCGACTAGTGGAAGAACCCGCCCCTCAACAGCCCGATGAACCTGTTGAGCAACCTGCCGTTGAGCCTGTCCAGCCACCACCTCAGCGCAGGCGCCGCTATCAGATCCGCGTCAGCAGCAGTAGTGAGAGCAGCACGTGAAAATTTAAGTCTTTATTGTCTCTTATTGCTGCCTGCCTTTATATTTTGTGATGTATATTTTTATGTCATTTTGCATTGAGGGCAATGCAACCCTTGAGTTTGGGGGTGGCACCCTCCATCATTAATGGAGTCTTTAGTTTTTCTTTTAATTATTGTTGTGTCTTTTTATTCAAGTTCTTTAAAAAAAAAAAAAAAAAAAAAAAAAAACAGAAAATTAAAACTGTTGGCTTAAAACTGTGAAGTTAACTTACCTGTCATGACAGCTCTGTAGTGGCAGCATCTTTAGGACAGATTAAGGAAAAGTTTAGAGCCTTTCTATAGTTCTGAAAATTTAAACACTTTTGTGACTGTTATACTGCTTAGATTTCTGTTAGCCAAACTAGAATAGGAAAACTTAGCACTTAGAGTAGAAAAGAGACTAGAATCTCAGGAAACCTAGAGGTGCCTACCACCGGCTCTAGGCAGATAACCAGAGAAAAACTTCTAGAGGTGCCTATCACCGGCTCTAGACAGTTAACTAGAGGTGCCTGAAATACTGGCTCTGGTAAAAGAGAAGAAGTTTGAAAAAAAAAAGGAAATAACTAGAGGTGCCCAATTCTGGCTCTAGTAAGAAAAAGAAAGAAAGCAGTCTCGTAGAAAAACTCTAAACAAGCTAAAGTCAATTATTCTAGTGAAACTAAGAGAGTCTTGGCATATAACTGTTCACAAGCATGCACACACTGCACGAGAGCTATAGGGAGATTCCGGACAGATCCTAACCTTTCCGACAGGTTGCTGCCGCCATAGAGAATGAGCGACGGGTAAGGGACAGTTCACTGTTTGAAGGCCAACACAAAAAAATATTTTTTTTAATTGCTTGAGGGCAAGCAAAGACTTGAGTTTGGGGGTGTGTTGAGTGTGTAAAAGTTCTATTATTTACACCCTTTTTAACCCATATTTCTGCTGCATTCAAGCATCATTGCATTGCATTTAGGTTAGTTTTTAGTAAAACATCACAATTATACAAAAGGCACGGATTCTACTAAAAGATGGATATTTTCGCAGGTATCTGTCATAGTAGACGATGAAGGCAGGCGCAGGGCAGAGAAGCAGGAGAGCGGAACTGGACAAGCAACCAAAGGAGACGAACCTGTCAAGGACCTGTCGTGACAGCATGGTGACAGCAGATTTATGAAGAGGAAAAGTCAAGTGGACCTCGATAGATAGAGAAAAATCTGCTCGTCTGTCGTGTGAAAGCCAAATATTTTTCCAAGCCCCGGATCAAAAGATATGTCAAGCCAAAGCTCAAGGAGAGGAAATTCCTAGAAACAAGGATGGCGGCTGCAAAGTAGGAGATTTAGAGATTAAGTCTTTATTAGAATCTTACTTCTAATTAAAGTTGTAATCCTTGTTACCTTAGATAACTTGAGCCCAAAGCTTATATAAGGGCATAGTTTTGACCTAGGAGAGAATCATCCCGAATTCTACCCCATAACCGATAACCAAAACCCCCCTGCCGTTTACCTGTCACCGATATGTTCTAATTTCCCCCAAGGGCTACGGGTTGTTTTGTAAAGTAGTTGTAAGGGTTGCGTTGTTTTAGGATTTTTCAAGTTCAATAAAATAAACTTCAAGTTCTTTTATCTTGGTTTTAATATCTTGCAAGAGCATCGGGAGAGCATTGTGAGGTTATCCATTTACTTAGCATCGGGAGAGTTAAGTATACGAAAGAGATAAGAGCGCGTTCTCTAGTTCATAGTTGAATCATCTCGTGCCTAGGGATAGGGCGAGGTTAAGTGGCTAAGGAAGAATTCATACACATCGGTGTTCATCCTTCGATTCACGCCGGGAGGTATCATCAAAGACGTGACCATCGACAGACTTGTGCCTAGGGATAGGGCAAGGCAGATCTGGGATTCTTGCCAAGCTTGAAGTACGGAGTTGGTGTGTCTGCTGCCGCGACTACCAACGGACAGACGCCGCGACAGGTGCTGTCGGCGACGGGAGCGACGACAGAACTGGAGATCCTAAGCAACTCAATACCTGCACTACTGGGCAACTCAATACCAGCCCATTCTCTCTATCTTAATTTCTCAATCCTTTATTTTACGTTTTTACCTTATTATTCTCGTGACAACTCTTAACTATTTCCTTTGCTTTCGTGCAGTAAACAAGGTGAAGTCATTAGCCCAATCCCTGTGGAGACGATATCCGATATTACGTATCACTTTACTACTTGCGTCGTGTATACTTGCACTATAATTGCGATAGACTATTTTACACGCAACAAGACTCATGGAGACTTTAGAGACCGTGTAGGGTCATTTGAGATGCTCATATAGTTACTTGATTGATTGATAAAATTGTGATTCCATGTATGTTTGTTCGATTAGATTGATGTAATTTGATGGGAAATATTCTTAAGGGATAAATACTCGATTAAATGATTATGAAGCTGGTAATTAATATCAATTGATTGAATGCGTTAGTAAACAAACCCTAATGAATTTCATAAGCTTCGGGGATTGAATAAAGCGTTGTAATATTGTAATTTGAGGAAATGGTGCGAACCCATAAGTGCGGTATCGGCACGAGCTTCGGTCGTACTAGCACGCATTTAGAGGCCGTATCGATAGGACTCGACCCGTACCAGTACTTGTGGAAATTAAGGTTTTCCAGTAAGCTATGTCATTATCGGTTGCGTGTGAGTACCGGTACCTAGGGGTACCATGTCGATACTCGTATTCGAGTACCAGTACCCACTGGGCTGAATAATCTATAATGCAGTTAAAGATGGAAATCTATGCAGAATATCAATGAATTAATTTATGCCTTAATTAATGAGATAACACGGATTAATGAGATAATTAATGAGGATGATTAATGTACACTTCTATAATGTATTAACAAGTTGGTAAACTTAATTGAGTGACTTGATAATTGATATAAACCATAGAGTTATGGTAATTGTACCAGTGTTGTGTGTTGTATGTTATCGTGTCGATGTTGTGTGTTGTATGGACACTTGGTTGATTGAGTCACCTTTTATTGATGAGATCTGAATACCCAGATAATGTGTTGCAATATCATGGTTAGAGATGTCGAATGTACGTTCCCGAGGCTGTGTGACACTGGACCTCACTTAGAGTGTACGTTCTTGAGGTTGTGTGAAGTCGGGCCTCACTCTAGGGTTATGGTTATGATTTTGTGTGTTTTTGCTCGGATGATTTGGTGAGATCCCGAGTATGTTTGGGCCTTGTGTGCCAGGTATGATGTTTCGTATGTTGAGAGCATGTGTTTATGCGTCTAGTGGTAGCTCCACGTATTTATTTATCTCTTCTTATTGCTCGTACTAGCTTGCATGCTTATGTTTATGATTAGCATGAAGTATAGTAGAGTAGATGTGTGCCACTAGGCTTTGTAAGCTCAACGCTCAAAATCATTGTTTCCGTGTATAGGTTGATTATTGCATCGTGGGATCAAGGAGCACTATCAGTTCGAGATTCTAGCATGTGGTGATTCCAGAGTTTGGTACTTGTGTTTAGTGTGTCATGTATTCATAGGACCTTACATGGTGGAGTATGTAATTCTTATTTTTGAAATTGTATTAATCAAATCGGATGTTCAAATGTTTTAAATTAAATTGGAACTCAATTGTAACATTTTGATTACTTATTTATATTTTCAACTATTTGATTTAAATGTTTTTAGGAAATACCTTATCGGGCTAAACCAAATTGAGAAATTTATGGTAACAGGTTGGACGGAAGGCCCAAATGTAACATCTGTGTTTAGGGTGTTACAGCATGCAACGCCGCAGTAGCTTCTGCAACAAACATCGAAGCCTGATGGTGAGTAAATCTTCTACTTGAACTCATAATTTCCCTTGATTCGTTGCAAATAATTACTCTCGACAGGATTCATTTGATTGCACAGAGTGAATGTAATGACCCAAATTTTCGAGTCAACGATTGAGCGTTAACCCGAATTTTAGACCTATGTGTTGGTTTGGGATGTTGGACCTATTGGGTTGAAATTGGGCCTTTTGGATGAGTTTTGAGCATTGGGCTTGGTAAGATATTATTTTGAAAAAAAAAAGATGAGTTAAGGGGGGGACAAGATAGCTTTTGATGAGGTCACCATTTCCCACCTTTTTCCTCATCTTTCTTCTTCACATTTTCTCTCTAACACCCATTGCTATTTGGATTCAAAAGAGCCAACTTTCCTAATCATTTTTTCTCACCCAAGATTCAAGGTTAAAGTATGTTAATCTCTTCCCCAAGAGCTTCATGAAAAGTGTCTTCTCCTCTCAAATAGGTGAGTCTACCATTTATGGGTTTTTAAGAGGTTATGAGCTTTGGGGTTTATATGGAGCTTTCTCTTGGATTTTAAAGTTGTAAATTCATGGTAGATTCTTCCATAATCTTTCGTTCATGTTTTAATTCGTTTTTCATGGTTGTTTGGCTAGACGAGATGTTTGGGGGGTTTCTTCCAAGCTTGAGTTGAGAGAAAAGTTGAGGATTTTAAGTGTGTAAAGCAAATTCGGATTTGTTGCTTAAGGTCAGTACATCTCTTACTCCTTTGATTCTTGAATATCATAAAGTAAATTGCCTTGCTTGATTTTGTGGTTGAGATTGCTAGTTTTGGTGTTAAGATAGCTTAAGCTTCATTAATGGCAATTTTGGGATTAAAAGTTAATAAGGTGTAAAAAGGGTAGTAAATCATTCTAATCAACTCTCATAAGATGTAGAATGTTAATGGGTTAAATGTTTCATTTTTGGGGCTTGGGAAGTGATTTCCTGAGTAATGGAAGCCATTTTTGGGCTTCGGGATCAGTACGCGGGGAGCCTGTACCGATACCCCGTGTTCTTGTCGATATAAACAAGCAGAATTAAAAGGGTGTATCGGTACACCCTAGGTGGGTATCGGTACCCCATATTCTTTGTGAATTCTAGTAGCTAAATTGCGTACCGTTACGCTTAGGGGAGTATCGGTACCTGTAGAGTATCGGTACACGGCCCCGTGTACCGGTACGGGGTGTTGGTTTTCCCTTTCTCCCGTGAAGTTGTGTATCGATACGCGAAGGGTGAGTGTCGGTACGCGAAGGCGTGTATCAGTACTGCTTGGGCAATCTGCCCGTAAATTACATTTTGTGTTCGAATTGCTGGAAAAATTCGATAATTTTGGAGCTTTGAATAAGAAATTGATTCAAATGTTGTTGAGGAAAATGTGGAACCAATTGTTGGTTCGTAAATGTGCAGACATGCACGACGTGGGTAACGCAAATGTATGAACCGGTCTGGTCATTCGTGGGCTTGCAGATATTTTGACCCAAATTTGAAATAAATTTTCCTCAAATAAAAGCATAAATTTTCCAAATTTTATCTTGGAATTAAAAGGGTAAATATTGGAAGTTACCTTTAATTCAGATAATAATTTTGGAAATTGCTTTATAGGAGAATCAATTGATTCTCAATATTAAATGCTCCATTAGGTCAAAATTTCCACTTATACTCTCATGATACTCCTATAAATAGGGAGTAAACCTTCTAGGTTTAAACACAAATAAAAACCACATAAAATTTTTATTGTTTTACTATGTGGATTTTACAAGTAGTTTTCAGTGGTAGATGAAGGCAAGGGTCAGTTCGTGATATGCACAATAGTGCAACTGTGGCTGATCATTTGTTGTTGTATCCTGGGAGACAGACGACCAATGAGCTCGAGCACCATAGGAGTGGTCGAAAATCTGTCTTAAGGAAACTGTGTTCGTGCAGGCCTCAACACGTTTCTTTTGGTTCCAAATCAGTTTGATTTATATATTGTTGTATTGTTCTTAATTTTGTACTGCTCGTTTAAATAATATTATTTTATCTTATTTATTTATTCTTGTATTAACGCTTATTTTCTAACAATCTTAAGACAGATTCTCGAATTTTAATCCAAGACGAACAATTTACCACAACAGAGTATTCATCTCGAAATCGTGAGTTTATTGCCGCGGCGAATTGCAAGGATTTACCTAACAGAATAGTACATGAAATTTCATATGAATTCAACATATGATTTCACGTGAATTTGGTGAGGTTAAAGGTTTTATTAAATTTCATTAAATGTTGAGTATGGAATTTAAACATGTAATATTTCTTAAGTTTGTTGCGCTATTAGATGGAAATTACCAAAATTGAACCAAGGAAATTACGAGTCCCGAGCAAGAGTGGTGCGCTCTTCAATGGTAATTTTAAGGTAAAACTTTATTATTATGGTATTATTACCTAATATTGTTTTTGGCCTTAAATATGAAAAAAAAATTTGTCTTGTTCAGTTAGTAAGAATCAATGTGATTCTTTTATTTTAAGATATTTATTCCTTAAATAATTTTGGCCTTTAATACATTTGGCATGAAAAAGGAATATCTGATGTCATATTTATATGTGATAATTATTATTTCTTTCGAACTAATAATTTCCTTTTTGAGAAATTTTATAGACACGAACAAAATATTTAGGCAAAATCGTGATTTGTTTTGCAAACAAATATCTCGTAAATAATTCATTTTAGGAATTAATTTCTGTCGTTTTAACGGATTTACGTGATCTTTTTCAAAACAAGAATAAAAAAATTAAAGGATCAATTCCTTTGATTTTGTTGCCTTGATATCTTTGGTTTGGGTTTTAGTGCTACTAATCCCAATATTTAACAGAAGATATAAGGGAAATAAATCACTGAATTTATTTCTTCGTTAGAATCTTGTGTTGATTCTAATTTTGGAAAAGAAGATAAATCATTGGATTTATTTTCAAGAGAATCTTGTATGATTCTAAGGTTGCGGGGAAAATTAAATCATTGAATTTAATTCCGTAAGAATCAAGTATGATTCAATTTTTGTAAAAGGAAATAAATCATTAAATTTATTTCTATGCTAGAATCATGCGTTGATTCTAACTTGTTAAGAAAAATAAATCATTGAATTTATTTTCGTAAGAATCAAATATGATTCAATTTGTGTAAAAGGAAATAAATCATTAAATTTATTTATGTACAAGAATCATGTGTTGATTCTAACTTCTTAAGGGAAATAAATCGTTAGATTTAATTTCGTGAGAATCTAGAATGATTCAACCTTGAAATAAATTAGTGAATTTATTTTGGAAAGAAAAATAGCTTAAAGTTATTATTTCTTAAAAAATCAAGTATAATTCCATTTTAGAAATAAATCGGTGAATTTATTTTGGAAATAACATTGGTTACTAAATTCCGACTGAGGTCTCGAATCAAAGCATAGAAGAATTTGGTTCTCTATGTCAAAATTAAATTCTTAAAGCCTATTCTGATGCATGCTATGAAGTGCACAATGTTTAAAAATGGCTAAAAAATCGTAAGGGTCGTTGGACCATAAATGGAAGATTCTAAATTGTTGTGAATCAAAGGTAGTGATTTCGATTGATTACTCATGCTTGGAATGATTTCAAGAATAGAATCCATAAACGGTGATTGAAAGAAAATTTAAAAGTGCATGTCTAAGATTAGTTCTTGAGAGACTTGGTATTTAAGCGTGCCTAGTGCACCACCTCTCTTTCATAAGTTACCTACATGGTACATTATTTATTATTGTTCTTTCTATTAATACCGTGTGAACTTTTGTTTGGGGTTTAGTTTACTAAATCTCCATCGTCTAACAAAAGTTAGAAATTATGTTTTTGTTTATGGTTTTAGTCTTTGACTAAATTCCCGACGTTTAACAGATTCATAATGCTTGGTTTTGGATTGTGTCTACGTGACACAATGGAAAAATCAATGAAATTCATTGAAAAGAATTTCAAACATGACAAAAAAAATGTTGCATATTTGACCATGATAAACCTAGTCAAATATCTGAAGGATGATCCTCCTATTATTAGAGAGGATAAGGTAAATATTGTTACCACCTTGAAATGTTACTAAGGTAAATATTGCTAAGAAAAATATTATCATGGCAAACGTAGTAGAAGTCAAAAACGACTTTAAACTGTAAATTAGACGGTGTGTTCAAGAAACAAAATTTCATGAAAAAAATAATTCAATTGCCATAAGATGGGGAAAAAGTCTTCGGACTATAGACTTCCAAATGAGGGCAATGTTATTGCCATAACAATTGATATGACAACATATTGGTTGAAGTAATATGTTTATTACCTTCATTGATGATAGCACAAAAAATGTTATGTGCATTTACTTAAAAGTAAAGATGAAGCTATAGTGAAAATTGTTCTCTATGATAATGATGTTGAATCCCAAAATTAATTAAAGGTTTAAGATGGGGAGAAGCTCTATATGAGTAACGTTGGTACTATAATGTGTCTAACATGTGGGGAAGTTGTTCTATAAGCTAATTACCTTTTAAATAAAATTCCCCATAATTAAAGAGGTAAGACACCATATAAGTTATGGAAGGTAATTAAACCTTCCTACAACTACTTGAAAATGTGGGGTGTCTTGCAAAGGTAATGACCTCATTACTGAAGCAAATGAGAATAGATCCACAAAATTGGTGGATTGTATTTTTATTGGCTATACAAAACATAGCAATGTATATCGATTTCTTGTGTATGAATCGAAGAACCCTGAGATTCACAAGCATACGATAATAGAAGCAAAGGATGTCTTTTCTTTAAAAATGTAATCCCTTGTAAATCTAGGAAAGTTGGTCAAAGTTCAATCAAACAAACTCCGGAGACTATCGATAAAGATGGCTCAAATGATCAATAAAGGGTTGAGCTTGAAATAGAGCCACAAAGAAGTAAACGAGCAAAGGTAGAAAAAAAATTGGATCGATTTTTCTAAACTTTATGTTAGAGGTTGAATCTCAAACGTATAATGATGTTATACGTTCATCTGAATGCACCTTATGGAAGGATGCCATTAAGAGTGAAATTGATTCCACCATGCAAAACTATACATGGGAATTAGTGGATTTTCCTCCGAAAATTAAACCACTGAGTTCTAAATGAATTTTCAAACGAAAAATGAAAGCAGATGGAACAATTGATAAGTAGAAAGCCATATTGATAATAAAAGGTTACCGATAAAGGGAAGACCTTGACTATTTCGATAGATACTCTCTTGTATCAAGGATAACCTCCATAAGGATGATACTTATAATTGTCGCTTTGCGGAATCTAGAAGTACATCAAATAGATGTTAAAACAGCTTTCCTAAATGGAGATCTTGATGAAGAAATATACATGGAATAACCTGAGGGTCATGTAGTTTCAAGTCAAGAGAGGAAAGTCTGTAGATTGGTGAAGTCCTTGTACAAACTTAAACAAGCACCAAAGTAAAGACATGGGTAACCCGACGGTTGTGTGAGCACGGGTAAAGTAGGGTTTCGTTGACCATTTTGTGACTGATGTATGGATGTATTTATGTATGTTGTGTGGTTGCTATAGATTGATAGCTTATGCACGCTATGGATGAGTGATTAGGTTATGGCATGTATTAACTCGATGGGCTGTGTGAGCTCCAGTATCTCGATATGCTATGTGACCTCGAGTTTGGTAATGCTTGTAGAATCATGTAAGATTTGTTGTAAGCTTAATTATACCTTGAGATAGGTGATCTAAGAACTCTAGCTAGTGTAGGCTAGATGAAAACTCATACATAGTAAAGCCTTATCTATGCTCTCTTGACTATATTTATCTTGCATGCTTATTTTATGATAATCACTAATTTTGGTAGAGTAGAAGTGTGCCACTGAGCTTTTTTAGCTCAACGTGCGGATGTGTTATTTTTCCATGCGTAGGTTGACAGGTCACCCTTTAGAGGAGCTCATCAAGAAGGGATTTTCCAGCACCGCGTTCGCTTCAGAGTACAGTACTTGTTATTTTAGTTTAGGCTAATGTATTCATAGGACCTTGCCACTGTTTAGTTTGTAACTCTATTTGAAATGTTATTTTGTTAAACGGTGATTTAAACTTGGAGCTCATGTTTTGTAAACTTACTTAAATGCTTATTTAAGTACATGCATTTTATGGATAATTTGGTAATTTGAAAATAGCTAAACTTGTGGTTTTAAATTAAAATTTTGATAGGTCGATTTTGGGTGATCCGAATGTAGTACTTCAAATTCGGATCGGGATCAAGGTGTTATAGTAACTCGTATCAAAATTCACTTTCACATATGGTGATAGTGGTGGTTGCCATTTCGGTAGATGCTAAGCAGGAGAACCATGTAGTCTAGGGGAAAGAGTCTGTATCTCTTGGCAAAACGAGTGCACAAAGGTAACGAGCTCTTCTTTCCTCTGATCCCCTCGTGATAGAACTTATTCCTTGCATACCAAATTGCCCACATGATTTCTGGAGGTCTTGGCAGTGGTTGTCCTAGCGCCATTTACTAATAGCTGCTGGATTTCATGGTGCTTGCTTAGGTTGGGACAGGAGATGGATCTCATGGTGTATGCTTATTTGGAATAGGAGATCAAATGGTGATTACGGTTGTTGTTTTTTCTTGTATTACTTGTTATGTGTCTACTCTTTTCCTCCATCTAGGTTTATGGAGGTTTTTAACGAGGCGCACATTTCATAATTTAGTTTTATAATTCAATAATAATTATCATTGCCAAGCAAAAAAAAATAATATATACATTTGTTTTTAAACATTATTTAATATATAAACAATATATTAATTATAAAATATAGACAAAGTTCAGTTGAAAATGTTGTATAAACTTTCATAAAAATGTCTTTTATTTTTTATGACCATCAATATACAATCTATTGACTAATTAATTTGGATTGAACACTATTAAAGCGTATTCACAACGTCATGATTCAAACCTCTAACCTTGCTTTAGGGATCTAGTGTCTTATCCTATTAGACCAAATAATTTTAATTTTTTAATATGGGTAATTGAGTTTTATTAGAAACAATGGAAGGTTCAACAAATACAACATACCTAAACATAACGAAAGATTAAGAGATTATATCAAAAAAAAAAAACTCATACAGATAAAAAGAAACATAAAACTTATTTACAATGACAAAAAAACTATCACAAAGACAATTTAGTAGAGTGTATTGATAGGTAATCTTACATTTTGCCGACAAATATCATAATTTTACATTTATGACAAATAAATCAAACAAATTAATTTGACATTTCTGATAAGGGTAAACTACTGAAATGATCACTTATGTTTAGAGTTTGTACATTTTTATCACCGATTTTCAAATTCGAACGTTATAGTCACTTACGTTTTCGACTTGTAAACTTATAGTCACTAAGACGCTTGTTGCCGTTAAACGTTAACGAGAGGTTGATCTGGCACAATAAAAAGAAAGATAAATTACCTAGATAGTCCCTAAACTATTACTTCACTCCTATTTCGACCACCGAAATAAAAATAGTTTCTATAATTACACTTTTAATCCTCCATATTTACATTTTTATTATTTCTTCTCCCCTCCACCATCTTCCATATTCTTTCTTCATCTAACTCAATCTTTAATTTGTTACAATATTAATTCCTAAATCAAACTGTATATTTTTTCTACTTTCTTTTTTTTACTATATTTCTTCAAAACTTTCTTCTCCTCGTTTTTCTCAATTTACTTTTCGTCTCCATACAAAGTTGAGGAACCCCTAAGCCTTTGTTCACTTGACGTTAGCTTTCTAAGATAACTATTTTCATCTATTTTTAATTCTACAATTTGTCTTTAATTTCACACTTCCTTGTTTTAGCCTCACCTTTTATGTATTTGGCAAAGTGGGTTGCTTTTTTTTTTTTTTACATATGTTTCAGATTTTGTTTGGTTTTTTTTAATTCTCTATTTTATGGGTATTAGATTTTATGCATTTGATGTAAATTTATTAACCATAATTTTGATAATATTTTTAGTTTGGTTTTTTTATTAATGGGGTTAGATATCTATGGTGGTCTATACTGATATTTAGTTTTAAAATTTTATGAATAAAACTAGTGATTATTAGATTTAGTTTTCATCTGGGTTGATCTTAAATTGTGTTTTTGATCGCATGGTTTGGTGGAAGCTGTGGAGGGCTTTTTATTATAATGAGGAAAGGGTCAAAAAGCAACTGCAACTCAGCATCCTACAAACTTTTCAAGGACAAGGCAAAGAACCGAATGGATGATCTACAGGGAATGTTATTGGATCTGTAGTTTGCAAGGTAGGAAAGTTGCAACATTGATGTTGCAGTTCTAGAGGAGCAAGTCAATCAGATGCTTCGTGAATGGAAAGTCGAGCTTAATGAACCTTCTTTGGCTTCTTCATTGCAACAAGTTAGGGAAGCCACAAATTCTCATTTTATATTAATTGCATTTATATGCTCCGTCAATTAATTTTGTTTAGTAGAAAAAATATACGGTGTGAATTAGGGATTAATATAGTAGAAAATTAGGAATTGAGTTAGATGAAAAAGAATATAGAAGATGGTGGAGGGAAGAAGAAATAAAAAAATGTAAATATGGAGGATTAAAGTGTAATTATACAAATTGTTTTTATTTCGGCGGTCAAAATAAGAGTGAAGTAATAGTTTAGGGCTATCTAGGTAATTTATCCTTCTTTTTATTGTGCCAGATCAGCCTCCCGTTAACGTTTAACGACAACAAACATCCAGTGACCATAAGTTTACAGATCGAAAACGTAAGTGACCATAACAATCGAATTTAAAAATCGGTAACAAAAAATGTACAAGTTCTAAACATAAGTGATCATTTGAGTAGTTTACCTTCTAATAATACACCATATACAATCCATTAACCTTATTCACAAATCACAGAACTAATATTACATTAAGTAACTATGCTTTTGTGTCTTTAACATCATTATTTCTTGCATTCCCTGTCTTAAGCTGCAATTTCTTTTATGAAAAAGAATATCCAACCAAATATATGCATGAATGGAAGATTGTGGCAGTATGTTCTTTATTAGATGGATAATGAAAACAGAGTAAGCAACATTGCAGTTGCAGAGACTATTAATCTCCTTAATTTGGTCCCCAAAAAGGCAAAAAGAAAAGTTGAAGTTGGAGACTTGGGTTTGTACGTAAGCGCCGTAATTAAAATTCCTACTACAACGGCCTGATGTTGATCCGAGCAGCCCCCAATCACCACTACCCATTATTTTCCTCTTTCCACATTTCAACCCAATTGCGTTGAGCTTCTTCCAGTCCCAGCAGCGAACCCTTCCTCTCCGCGTCCCAACTGGAAGACAATGTCCCGTAAGCAATCCCAAGCGTCGATGCCCCAAACGTTATTAGTGTGGTCAAGAACGGCAGCCACAACGGCACATCCCACAAGTTCCGGTCTTTGGCTTCCCCGAACAGGTTCAGCAACGCCACACCCGTGGCCAGTGGAACTCCAACGGATACCAAAATCCTCCTTATCATTCTGTCGAACACCACCTGGGGAATTTCGTCGTCCTCGTTGTTGTTTTTGTTCTTGTTGTTTGAGTCTTTGGCTGTGGCTGGTGGTGTGCCGGAAAACCCTTTGGCGTTGGCCTGCAGTTTCCATGTGGAAGAGGGTTGGTTTTGTTTCTGGGTTTTGAGGATTGAAGGGAGGATTGTTCGGGTTCTTGGATCCCATGGTGATGGCTTTGGATTTGGAAGGTAAAATTGTTGGGTTTCTAAAGAGAGTAGAGTCTTCATTGTTTCTTTCTTTGAGCTTTCTTTCCACCAAACAATTTTTGATCTTATAACACAATCACCTTATCCAAAACATTGAATGGCACTGCTTTCTCCTTTAGTTTTGATATGAGATATTTTGGTTTTTTGGTTCCATATTTGACGTGTAAAGTTTGTGGAATAGATGATATCGTCTCATTGAAATCGTAAGACTTAATTGCATCCCGTATCTTTAAATTATGTAGTTCGATTCTTAAATTTTTGAATATTTTAATTTTATCCTTAAATTATAATTTTTATTTTAAATTGATAGCTAAATTTTTTAGTGTTCTAATTTCATTATTAAACTATGACATTCATTCTAAATTAATCCTTAAATTTTTGTACATTCTAATTTCACTTCAAATTATACATGTTAATCATGTCCATTGTTAATAAAGCTGTTATAAAGATTGTTAACTTTCATGTAAACACTAGCATGTATCATATAATAATATAATATGACATAACCAATAATTAATATTGGGTTAAAATAAAATAATAATTTTAACTTTAAAACATAAAAACAATTATATAAACAAGTTGAGATAACAAAAAATAAACCTTTCAATTTTATTCTAAATAGTGATTTTGAGGGATGCGATACAATATTATCGTATGACATATCATATTGTTATATAAATTTTAAACAATTAGCATGTATCGATAGTTTGGGATAGAATTGAAACATTTAAAAATTTAGAGATTAATTTTAATTTAGAGTCATAGTTTAGAGACATGTGGTGTAATTAACTCAAAATAATATTATAATATTAGTTTTTTTAGTATTCTAATTCAATTACAAGGTAGTATCTTAGCCTGGTTTTAAATTTGGATAAACTCACACACACTTATAGACAACACTACTCAAGTACCGCTGTACTGGTCATCTAAGAAGAACAACGTCACCGTTTACCACTAGGACCGCTAAATGGGTTCCATAATTCTAGTTTTATTTTTTTTCATTAATTTGATATATAATTTTTTGACGTGGAATAATTTTAATATTCTCCTTATTCCATTCACTAAGTCAAAGGAGCAGTCATTAACGAAAAACATGAGAGCAGGAGCCATGTATTAGTTCCAAAATATTTGCTTTGTTATGGACCGAAATATTATTAAATATAATGAGAAGTTGGCAGATACTATACAACATTTGATCCTTTATTTTTGAGAAACTCGTATCATTAAAACCTAAGAACCATGCCTCAGCCTCTCGTACGATTTTCTGGATACCTGCACAAGTAGATCCACACACAAAATACAAGGGAAACTATTTAACGCTTGAACCTCAACAATGGAACTGAAGTTAAATGTAGTTTTCTCGAGTTCCCCATACCTGATGGTGAGATGGAGAAATTGCGGTAGGTTTCCCAGGGGAAGAACACATAGCTGGCTTGGAGAGTGGTGACTGAACGTACGGTGAAATCGGCGAACGAGTTACCGGAGAATGGGGCTTCGAAGAAATCGGACTTCCATTAGCCGAAGAAATCGGACTTCTCCAGTGAATCTGAGATGCTGTTGCTCCTCTTAATGGCGATCTTCTCGAAGGTTGCATGTTGATTGTAATTCTACAGGGGGAGGGGATAAAACTTAATGAAAAAGCTAAAAAATGACAGGTTATAACGTTGATGAAATGATGTGAACGAAGCTTACCTGTTGTGAACATCAACATATTCATCAGTTTCATCGAATATTTCCTCCTGCAAAACCCAAAAAAATGTTGAATACAGGCTTGGATTCGGATTAGAAAAGAGAGAAGCAAAGATGAAATAGTAGGAAAAAAACCTGCAAAAGTTCTTCCATAACATCCTCCAGTGTTATGATACCAAGAACCTCCTCGTCCGAGGCCGAAAACAATTCCAAATCTTCATTGGAGAGGGTGGCTTGTTCCCATTTCCTCAGTCGTTGACGTATTTTACTGCCGACCTCCATGTTTGATGTCGGACTTTGGATATCGATGATGGTAGAATTTGCAGAGGGTGCGCTTGAAGCTATGCTATGCTGCTCATGTCGATCATATTCATGATGCTGCTTAATACCTGAAAATTTGAATATTTGGTGGTATAAAGTTCATAAACTCATGTGTATAAAAATGTTTTTCTTTTATTCCAATATGAGATTACGGATTGTAGATGTTTAATTGCATAAACCAATTAAATTAAGTCTTGAATTCTATATCATGTTTTTGTAAAGAACTATAACTAGAGTTGTTTATAGGCTAGACTAGACAAGATATCAGCCAGGCAACCATGCATGATACCAACGACATACATAGTGGTTCAAGTTCGATTCGATTCAAAGTATGAATCTTAAATTTTATTCAAATTCATTCTAATTTTGATCTGAAATTTGCTCGAAAAGTGATTAGGGACGAAACAATGATTGAATATTGAGAGGGGCTAAAATATTAAAAAAATACAATAAGTTAAGTATTTAAACTCAAAATTCATAAGACAGTGCCTAATCTATCTAATATTTAAACTTACAAGTATCTGAATTATTATTAGACCAAAAAAATTGAGATCACAAGTTCATCCTTCGTTAGTTTAGCCTTTACTTGCTTAAATATTTAATAAATTCTTATTTTTTAATTTAAATACTTAATTTTTTACGGTGATCACAATACTATTAGATCAAATTTAACGAATATTTAAAATTTTCGACAAAGGTCTAGTCCCCTTTAAACCCCCAAGGTAGCTCCGCCTTTAAAAGTGATGTTCGTTGTTAGTACACCACACACTTGATTGAGTTTAATGTATTTTTATAATATTTATACTATCTATTTTTCAAATGATATGAAATTATGAATTACAAGAGATATACAGTTAAGAGAAATAACATACATTATTTATAGAGTTGAAAAATAGGGATGAGTTGTTAACCAAGCTTGTGGTGAACAAAAATAATCCGATTTTTTTATTTCTATTTATACTCCAATACTTATAAACTAAATTCTACCCTCTAACTCAAAATTCTAAATTCTAAAAAATTAAATCATAAATCATAAGAGTCCATTCTAAATTTAAACTTTTAATGTTAGAACATACATACGAGCACCAAAAAAGAGCATATAATTTTTATTTGCATATGGTGTATTGACAAGGGAGAATGTTATAGTCTTAGTTGACAATTAAATCATCGTGATTAATTTCGAATAACTCCTTCATTTTCGTTTATCAAAGAAAAGAGAAAAACAATGAGAGTAAAATGAAAAACAAAATTATAAAACCCAGCCCATATTTTAGAATGAGAAAATATTTTATGTACCGGTAATGAAATTTTTTAGTTTTTGGTTATAATTTAGGATTTAAAGGTTGGAGGTTTAGATTTTAAGGTGATATGTTAGGGATTTAAGTTTTAACCTATAAATTTTAAATTTTAATTCTACACCCTAAATTCTAACAACCCCTAAATTCTAATCACTTAAACATAAATCTCTAAATCCTAAGCCCTAAATTGGAGAAATTATTTTATAAATCTGACTCACCACGTCATCTATGGTCCCCATCCACTAAAAATCAACCAACTAATCATCTTTTTCCATGTCACTAATCCATTCATAATCAGCTTTTATATAACCACCCACCCCCTATTTACATGGCATAAAAATGTGAAGATTCATCCTTAGAAAAAATGATATGAAAAAAAAGAAATTATGTGGTTAATTTTTAGTAGACGAGACCATGGATGACGTGGTGAGCTAAGACCATATAATAATTTTTCCCTAAATTAAGTTCTTAAAACCTTAAATCTATTTTTTTTTGGATAAGTGTTGTATTTTATAAAACCTTAAATCTAGGGCGCTTATAGAAACTAAAAAGTTTTTGTGTGGTATAATTACTTTTTTTTAAATTATGCCAACCCATATTTTAAAAGAGTATAATTTTACTTCTCTAAATTATTTAAACTGTGAAATTTAAAAAAAAAATCAAATTTTCATGCTTCTTTGTCTTTTCCTCTCCGTTTTATTTTTCTTTTTCTTTGAATATAAAAAACACTGGTGAAATATCTTTCATGAATTTTTGTTAAAAAGCTTAAGAAATTCCAAAGGGAGCCTAAACTTCAATGTAAGATTGTTGGAAATTTCTAATTTTCCACCAATCCAAAAGTAGTAGAGGAAAGGTGAAATTTTGATTTGAAAAAATTCTATATATACAACAATTATACCTTTCACCTTTGACTTCACCCGTTTGGAATTTGAGTGAATTTTGGTTTCTGCAGCCTCATTTATATCATCCTTGCTCTTAACAACAACAGCCATGTGACTGTGTCCCTCCTGGAATAGATTCAATACATCATAGAGAGGTAAACGATCATGAACCCTGTCACAGATTTAACACCAATACAATCAGTTCATGGTAATGACTTCATCTCCAAAATTGTATAACCGGTGGTGTATCAAATGTCCGAGTCCGACACATATCTGAACTTAAAACTAACCTGGGGATGCATCTAATAGTAAGATTCCTAATACAGGTTTCGTCTTCGGGACGGAACTTGATCAGATTTTTTACCAGTATTAGGCCGATGATATTTGCTGCCCCACCTGAATAGATAGGTACACGACTGTGGCCTTTTCTCATGATTAGCCCCATTGCTTTCCTGTACCGTTCAACATAAGTTGATGAGAGGAGAGAATAAATTGAGATATTAAGCCAGAGACGTAGAAGAAGATCACACTCGTCGAGTTTCGAGTTTATGTCGAGTGAAAAAATATCACACAGGGGTGTCATGGCATCTTTAGCAGTTTTTTGTGTCATATCCAGAGCTCCAGAGATAATTGTTGTTTCATCATGGGTCAGTTCTCCACCTTTCCCAGCCTATAATTAAACATGAAAATGTTACCAATTTTGTTCTGGTTTGAGTAGTTACACCAATATTACTTTAAGGGTCTAATCAGTTTAAGTTCGGCTCGAGCTTGGATATGTTTTAATCAAATTTATTAAGTTGGAAAGCATTACCAACCTCATTTCCAAGCATGTCTACCAGTGTTTTGAGCTCAGCACGCCGAAGAAGAGCAGAATGTCTTTTCCCCAGCAGCCAATCCAGGAGCTGCAACAATAACAAGAAATGAACCAAATATTCATTATTTTCACTTTAAACCTCATCAATTTCATGTTCCAAAAGGGTTTCAAAATCCCAAATTACCTTACTAATCGGATAAGCTATCGGGAAGAGGATTATTACGATGAACCGAACTAAAACCGAGAGCTTTGCTCCAACACTCAGCCCATACCGAGAACATACAGCTTGAGGAATGATCTAATCAAAACAATACGTTACTTTCAACCTAAAAACATAACCACCTCTCATTGGATTAGGTTGGTCGGGTCGACTATCAAGCAGAACATGGAAGATTTACCTCACCAAATGCCAATATAAGAGTAACAGATATTAATATTGCGCACCACTCGGACAGAAGGGAATCGAGGAAGATCGGAAGAGCCTTGTATTCAGATACATAGAATTTCAGAATTCAGTGTTCTAAAAGATTGAAAAATGTATAAACAACAGGTGTTATATATATAGATACCTCCATTGCAAGGGCATTGCCTATAAGGAGAGTGCATAAGAGCAGGTGCTGATTCTTAACTATCGGTAGAATTTTCTCTGCATTCTTCCTATCTTGAGGTTGACCAGCCTTGATGACAACTTCAAGATCAACCAGACTTAGGGACATAAGCCCCAGGGTAAGGCCAGACATGAGGCCGGCAAACAAGACAAGAACCACGCATACAACCAAATACACCCAGAACATAGACTCGCAGCAGGGCACATCGTTGGCTGCCATCCTATCGATTGATTAGCTGGCTTGATCGATCAGAGTCGGATTATGAGCAGCAGCAGTAGAAGAAGAAGACAGTATTGATTACTTTAACTGATAATTGGAACAACAGAGTAGAGAGAACAAATGAACTATATAGCTAAAAAGCAGCGGTTACCAAGACATTGAAAAATGGACAGAAATGAAACCGACTGCTGCTGCGTCATGCAACGCCAAAAGTGCACACCCAAAGCTCACATTCAACGCGTACTCCACCACCCAAGCGTGAAAAGCATGAATATATAATTATTAAAACATTCTTAAAAATGTATTAACAATATTAGATCAGTTAAAACATTAACATAAAAACAGGTGAGCAGGTGGAATTATTATCCTACACGCGTGCAGGGAGGGCCGGAGGGGAGCTGGTGGAAAAACGGGTGAAAGCATTAACATAAAAATTTAGGCCAAATATGGATGATTTTAGGTAATGAAGTTGACACATTCTAATACTCTTTGACAAAAAAGAAAACAAATGAGTAGTTGAAAACTTGAACATTTTAAAACCATAAATGACCAACTTTCACTGTTTGTAATGTGTAAGATCGTCTTCATGCTGTTTTGTGGCTCTGCCCTTTTCATTTAAGAAAAAGGCCAAGAGCTGCCTCTATTGCTTCTTTTTTTTTCAGCTTCCTAAGAATTTTGACCTTTTCTATATAAGCAACTCTCTAATTAATTTTGTCTAAATTAAGGAACTTACCACCAGGGACTTATGTAGGGGCAAGTGCAAAGGGAATATAAATTCTCTGCCTTTTTTCTTGTCCCTATTTACGATCGTATACTAAAAATTTAGTTTTAGAATTTAAAGTTAAAATATAAGATTAGCGTCTATAATTAGGGTTTAGAAAAATTTACTACAATAATATATGTTTTTAGTGACAAATTGGTAGTGACTAGAAGAAATATTGTCAAAGACATTAAACTTTTTGTGACAAATTTTTTGTGTGACACTATTAGTATGAGTAATTGTGATGCATTTTTTTTGGTCACTGTTATAGTAGTAATTATGACAATTATGTTTTTCACAATTAAATTCTCACTATAAGTCTATAGATGTGATAGAAATTTCATTGACACTAAAATTTGACACATGATAGTGACGATATATAAAGTGTTCACTATTATTTGATACTTGTTGTGACAATGAAATTGTTTGTCACTTAAAATTTTACTTTTTGTTGTGATAAATTTTGTCACCATTGAAAAAATAAAATTAGTGACAAATTAGATATTGTCACAATAATATTTTTATTTTTATAATACTAGTAATAATAAAAATTATAAAAAAATTGAAATTACCATAATCTTGTTTGTCAAAAGGTAAAATAATTCTATTCTTTTCTATATATACTATGTGTAAATTCTTGTTTTGATCATTAAATTTTGATCAATTTTAGTCCCTATTTTTTAAAATTTTAAAACTTTAATCCTAATCCAAACGGGACAACTACAACATGACTAAATTAAAATAACTAAAAATGATCAAATAAAAGAAAAAAACAAATATGCAACTTATGTATAATAAATGGGCTAAAAAATTTTACTGGACATATTTAAAGACTACCATTAATTTCAAGAACAAAATTTAAAAATTTTAAAAGTACAGAAACTTAAAGTGACCAAATTAAGGTACAAAGACTAATATGAAACCATAGACATGATATATGATAATAAAATTTTACCTTATGAAAAATTTTACACTTAATATTTGTTTTAACTTTGCTTGTGGAGTTAAAATGTGCATTGTTAATATACCAAATAATTATCGCATAAAAAGGATAATTCTATCAATAATTTAAATTAAATTAATTTATTTGTTTAATTAACATATAATATTTAATATTTTAGGTGTAAATCTTAATATTTTCATGTTTATATTTTAAAACCAACTCAATTATTTTTATATATTTTCTTCAACAAACACATTTTGTATAAAAAACCATAGAAAAATGAATTAAAGTATTATCATGATAATATTAGTGTTATAATTAATACATATTTTAAAAATAAATAAAATCAATCCCAATTACAGTTTAACCTAAATACTATTTTCTTTAAAAATAATATTAAATTTCTTGCCTAGCCTAGTGGATAAACATTGCACTCTCGCCCTAAAGATTTCATGTTCGATCCTCCTGAAGCCATGTATTGCATTTATTTACTAAAAACCGATATCTAAAGGTGCCACATAATCTATAATTAAAGTTCAATGACCTAATGAAAGGTTAAAAGTGTTAATATGGTTACAACTAAAAATATAATTATTATATAATTAATTTTTTATTATTGAAAGTGACAACATGTTTTAGATACTATTTCAATATGTATTTGTGATATAATGTTTGTCACTAATAAGAATTATATTATTGTCTAAATTTTAGTCACTGTTGTTAATCTTTTTTGTGTCAAAAATGTAGTCACAAAAAATATTACTAATTGTGACGAAATGCATGAAAGTTGTCACTAATATAATAGTGAGAGTTATTTAGTGATGACTCATAAAATTTATCACTATAAATTTCAGTGACTAAATTTAATACTTTTAGTGACAAATTTCAATGTCACTAAAAACGCATTTTCTTGTAGTGATTGGGGGTATGATGTACTTTTTATGATTTAGGATTTAGGGTTTAGGACATAAATTTAGGGTTATGACTTAGAATTTAATTTATTTAGTGTTGTGGCATAGAAAGGGCATCGAAAAGGGTCAAACGACTTTTGTTTGTGCGAAGATGTTCCTCGCGAACAAAAATCCGCTACCCTTTTTTGGTGTCCTTTTCTATGCCCCAATATTAAAAAATTAAATTCTAAGCCTTAACCCTAAACTCAAAGGCTAATCCTAAATTCTAAATCATAAACCCTAAACAATACACATTACTCCTAATTCCCTAAACCCTAATCTAAACATTAAACCTAAAATTTAAACATAATTTTTTATTGTAGAGCATATATAAAGGCACCAGAAAAGAGCAAGGGATTTCTATTCATCCCTCCACCATAGTATTATTATCATGGGAAAAAAATTCATACATTGGCGTAGAAGCTTTTAGTTTCCACAAGCACCTTAAATTTAAGGTTTTGGGACTCAGTTTAGGGTTTAGAGTTTAGGAGTTAAAAATTTAGGGGTTGTGCTTAGAATTTAGTGTTTATGGTTAGAATTTAGGGTTTATATGTTAGGTTTTAGGTTTTAGAATAATATGTTAAAATTTTAGGTTTTAATCTATATATCCTAAATTCTAACCTTAAACCTTAAATTCTAACCACAACCCCTAAATTCTAAACATGTAAACTTAAACCTTTAAATCTTAAACCCTAAATTGAGTCCTTAAACCATAAATCTAAGGCGCTTGTGAAACCTAAAAGTTTTTACCGTCAGTGCATAGTATAATTACCCTATTATCATATATAAATTGTGATACTTTATTACTTAAAATATAGTAAAAAATATTTTAACTTAAAAACTATAATATTATTTTGATATAATGTTAAAATATGCTCTTAAAGTTTGAATGAATGAAATAAACACTTTAATTCCTTTATTTTTTAAACACTTTAGTTCAACTTTTCATTTTTGGATGGAAATGATTTTTTTTATGAAAATTGTTAATTGATTAACCGTAATGTTTTTTTTGCTAGTTAGACATGTTTACGTAGACTGAAATAATGACATGTCATTTATACGTATAAGTGATACTGTGACATGTTGTCACACTAAAAAGTATTATTATTTTTTTAATTAAGGCTAAAGTGGTATTTTTGCCCCTGAGTTTGACCCAAATTAGCAATGTCGCCTATCGCTCGAAAATGCAATCAATTAGATCCTCCAATTCGCACATTGCAGCAAATTAGCTCTTTGACCAACATTGACCGACGGAACTGTTAACTATTGCATATGTGGCCGTTAGCTACATGCCACATCACGGCTGACGTGTTAAAAATGCTGACGTGGCATCAGAATTAAAAAAATAACTATTTTTATATTAAATTTTAACAATTTAGATGATGACACATAGCATCATCTGATTTGTTTTAAAATAAAGAGTTAAAATAACCCATGAAATGGAGAGGCTAAGAATTAAACCCAAGTTTAGATGGTGAAAAGTTTAGTACTTCACCACCAGGCCAACCTCTTAATATTGTAAAGACACACCAAATATAATATATAACCTCATCAAAATAGTATCAAAATAGTATGGTGGTTGCTTCTTCTTTGTTACAATAAGAAATTGTTCTCATGGTTGTTCATGTGAATGATGTTGCAGAAAAGAAACAGTGCCCCTCTTATACTTGACAGACAGTTGAATACATACTAGAACTGGAGAAAGAAATCGAGAAGCTAACTTTGAGGAAGAATGACATGTTATCAGCAGTTAAACATAAGCAATCTGCAGTCAAACATGTTTGTGCTCAGTATGAAATCTAACCTGTAAAGTGAATACCTATCCTCAAAATGCACTTCCTTTGTTAAGAAATCAGCTTCGATTGTTGCCTTATACTGATTGCTAAACTTCTTATTCACGTATCTAGAAGCAATTTTGTAAAGGCAAGTGTAATACTCGTATTTTGTCCGAGTGTGCATATATAATATTCAAATACCAAATAAATAAATAAATAGTCCAAAATATACAATATAGAGTCCATTTTACATACCCAATACTCATTTTCATTATACAAAGCGCAAATGTAAGTATCATGCCCGAAATACATTTTTTCCAACCCATTTACAACTCATACCCATCTGTCAGCCCAATAAACACATATAAACCAGGCAAAGAAACACAAAGCTCATATGTACTTTTATTTCCTGCCCAAAAACGAGACCCAAGGGACACATGTCGCGCTCCCATTTGCTCGTCCCGTATTCACGCGGATTGAGCCCCAGCTGGAGCCATCTATCTCCGCTGATGCCAGCAATGACGTCACACCGCACTCAGGTATAAATAGAGAGAGAAACAATAATTAGGCAATCATTGCAACAATAATTACGTCAATAATTGGAGAGAGAGAAGAAACTGAAAGGTCTCACTAGAACCGGAAGAGACGCTGGAATTGGACGCCGTCGCCGTTGATCGGAGCACCGTATCGTCGCCCGAGCTCATCGGAAGGTAGCATTTCTTTCTCTCTTTCATTTTCCTGCACTGACACATCAAACCAAATAGAATTAAACCTCAAAATTAAAAAAAAGTAGCTAAAAACAAAATAAAACCTAGATCTAAAATTCTAAAACTAAAATTGAAGAGTCTCGGTTACTTATCTTTTTTTGAGTGTCACCAGAGTCCGTGAGTGGAGAGCTAGGTACGGCCGGAGTCGAAAATGATAGAGTGAGGAAAGGTTTTTGGTCTCGGGGAGGTAGCTTAGGATGGGGAAGACATGTGTTTCTATCAAAACGGGCTTTAGATTAAGGTTTAGGATGGGAAACGAAACATTTTTGGAGTTTTTAGAGTTTCAGTGCGACGGAGGACGGTGGCCGAAAATTGCTCCGGAGGCGGAGTTGCAGGTTTGGTCGGAGGGGATGATCGAAGACCTAGGTTTAGCTAGAGAAGATGATCAGAAGTTGCAGGAGTAGGCTGAAGAAGGTGATCGAAAATACAGACTGACCGGGGAAGATGGTTGGAGAAGTTTTGGTCATCGGAAAAAGGTTAAGGATGACCGACATCGCCTCCGGTGACCGAGAAACAAATTGGGTTAGGTTTCGTGATGGCCGAAGATCAAAGTGGAAATTTGGGAAAGTTCTTGCCACGTTCTTAAGTTTTTTAGGGTTTTGATCTTCAAAAACAAGAGAGAAGGGGAAACTAAGTGTTTGTGAGGATTGAACGTGAAAAAAGGATGAACTGAAGATGATATTATGAAAAAATGATGGGTTTGATCTGATAGAAACATGAAGAGGAAGTGTTTTGGTGTTTAAAACGGATTGAAATGAGGAAATGAGAAGAACAAATGATGAAAAAGTGATGAATTTGGAGTTTTTATTAAAGTAAGGTGAGGTTTTCTAGGTTCGGTGTGTTTGAGTCGAGAGAATTTAGAGAGAGAGGGAGTGAGGAGAGAGAGAGTGATTTAGAAGAAATGTCTGAGTTGGCCTGGTCGTTCCCCTTTTATACGCGAGTCAACACGACAACGTTTTGGTGCCGGGTCGTGGTAGGATCCGCGCGTCTCTAAGCGGGTTCGGATACGGGTCCGTGATCCGACTCGTGTTTTATGGTTTGGGCTGGTCGTTTTGGGCCTAGTTTAAGTGGGCTTGGGTTATTCTTTCAAGGGAATTAGACTTGGGCTCTTGAGTTTACCCTTTCTTGCAGAATGGTCACTAATTCCTTGTAAATCGGCTCTATAATTTTGAACTTAATGCAATTTAGTCCTAGAATCAGTTTAATTTACTTTGTTTAATTATTCTAATTTATTGATGTATTTATCTTGTATGCTTGAATGATTTTTAAATAAAGATGTAGTATATTCGTTTAGAAGAATTTAACTCACCTAATGTAATTAAATTAGAGTCTTTTAGGACTAAGTTCTTTAATTAAATCCAATTAATTTGCTAGGAGATGACACTATAGAAAATAAATGAATATTGGATGAAAGTCTAAATGTCCTAAGTTGATTAGTATCACATTGTAATGTGATGTTAATCAATGGGATATTTAGATAAGAGATTCAATACTTCATTTGAACATAGAAAATGAAAATCACATGTAGTTTGCTTAATAAAATTAAAATAGGATTAAATAATTAGTGACACTAAAGTTAGGAATATTGTTACTTTTGGGCCTAATATGCGTAGTGTCCAATTATTTGGGTGTTACCATAAAAACCCAAAAATTAATAATATTCATAGAAATTTAATAAATTAATTAATGGAGCCCTAATTATGTCTTACTTAAAAAGGATAATCAAATAATTGGACATGCATCAAACCTTTTGTGTTGAGATGCATTTTGAATATAAATTGAAGTGTCCTAATGTATTTAGACGTTCCAAAACTTATATTCGTCCAAAATGTATTTTCTTACAAAAGGATATCCCCATTCAAAAATAGAATCCATTTAACAATTAAAAGATTTAATTAAAATCAGATTAATGTTCGAAATACCAAAATACCACGTGGAATTAATGAGGTACCGATAACGGGCGTTTGTAGGGGTGCTAACCCTTCCCTACACGTAACCGACTCCCGAACCCGAATTTTATTAAAAGAATCTCTAGTCCATTTTTATGGCGTCCGGTCTACCAAAGTGACCGGTGGTGACTCCCAAACGATTTTTAAGGAAATAAAGAAATTTTGATTAAAAATGGAAAAACCACTAATTTTAAGATCAAATTAAAATGAAAAACTCCGATTTCAAAACCATAATCGTCAGGCTGTTTTTCCACAAACGGGTTTTAAAAAACGGTCGCGATAGCTTGGCGACTCCGCTGGGGATAAAATTGAGAGGCAAGCCTATTAATTAATTCCACGTGGCATTTTGGCATTTCGAACATTAATCTAAATATAACTTTTTCTAAAGAATTGTTGGATGGATTTCCAAGAAGAACGAGGGTAGTTTTTGTGTATGTTATTTTTGTCATTCATGCATAAACCCTCAACCTGGGTTTTTCACCCTTAAGTGGGAGTAAGACAATATCCGACGTGATGCTCTCCAGCTCCGAGTTTAGATTTTTGTCTTCTTCCGGTATACTAACCTTATGTGTCGTAGGGCCCACGCCTCCGTTATAAGGGACATATACTACCGAATCGATGTCTTACTGTCGCAGTAGATGATAACGACAGTTCAGGAACCAAGAGTCTAGAACAAAGCCCACATTCTATTTTAGAAGCCCACCCTCTAGAGCCAGACAGTGACCTAGGACAGGTGCTGCTGGTTTAAATGCATTTCTCTGATTATTTTCCTTGCTACATATTATGTGTTTCTCTAAATTAATAATTTGTTTACATGTTTTTCACATTAACTCACAAGTACTAACACGAGTTTTTGTTTGTTTGTTTTGAATAAATCCCGTCATAAATTGCATTTGTTTTGGCATCGAATTGGGAGTCAGTCAATTTAGAAGTATTAGATATGTCCCAAGAGTTTAATATAGGATAAGATAATACAACAGTCCAGACCTGGTCCGAGCAAACTCAGCACAAGAAGGGGGACAACCTCGGTAAGAGTGGAGTGTCCAAAATGAAGGGTTATGTAAAGATAAACATCAATCAGAATACATGTTTACCGGAATTAAAAGAAATGTGAGATCGGTGGGATAATGAAATGAAGGAGAAATTTAAGAAGGAATTTGGAGACATAGCCTTACTATTAAGTGTAAAAGTTGATCAAGAGTTGCTTAGAGCCATGGCACAATTTTGGAACCCAACGTACAATTGTTTCACTTTCGGACAAGTAGACATGACACCAACACTGAAGGAATATGAGATAATGGTTAACTGTCCAAGAATTAAAAGTGATAAGATTTATACCAGACCCGTTAATAATTCAAGCTTCATCAATAATTAATATCATTAACAGGAAAAAAGAGTGGTTGGACAGGAAAATGGCAAATAATGACAACACATATCAAAATGAAGATAGACAACGAATCAATTGGAGGAGCCTTAAAGAACTGATATTGGCAAGTGATGATGAGCCAATCAGGATGAGAAGCCTTTTCGCCTTGTGTATTTGAGCGATTAGACAAAGGAGTCAACCCAGTGCCTGCAATCTTGACAGAAACTTACAGATCATTGACTGCTTGCAGGAGATCAGAATAAGGAAGGTTTTGGGGATATGCACATCTGCTTGAAATCTGGTTTAGAAGTCACATGTGGAACACATCTTACAGAGGGACCAGGTATCTTGACACACATATTCACCGATTGAAGAACACATAGCTACCTGTCCATTAGAAGAAAAGAGTGAAAAACACTAGGAAGAATATTTCAAGGACTTGAAAGATACTGATGTGGTATGGAAGGCTCCATGGTTGAATAGGGGAACAACTTTCTTATATCGGTGTGGAGATAGACACTGGGTCCCACTACCGGGAATTTGGAAAGGAACGACTTATTACCCTTTGCTAGTATCTAGACAATTTGGTTCAAGACAGCTTATACCGGCTACTGCAGGCATGGAAAAGTTCGAGTACACACACAAGACGAATGACTACAAAGGGATAGTAGTTCAGACTGCAAAAGCATGGGAAAGGCTAAGAAGGGTCTAACCATATCAAGATTCAAGAGTGATGGCGAGATATGATGAATGGAGAATGCAAAGGATCAATGACAACATATTCCAAGAAAGGTCGGTAAATGCTAGTTCCTCTACTCGGAATGCTAAGGAAGCACCCTCAGCTTTAGAGAAGCTCAAGCATGACCGTGAGTTGGATTTGAAGAATTACGAAAAGGGAATTAGTGATCTCACTGAAGAACTGACTATGGCGAAGCTGCAGGTAAGCATGCATGAGGGAAAGGAAAAAGAGCTGATAGAACAAAACAAGAAGATTAGTCATGATCTGAAAGAGTTGCAGGAATTGCACAATGATTACAAGGCAAAGCAAAAGGAAGGAACGAGTAAAGTAGTAAAGAGCCTG
Organism: Hibiscus trionum; assembly: GCA_030270665.1. Lineage (NCBI taxonomy): Eukaryota > Viridiplantae > Streptophyta > Magnoliopsida > Malvales > Malvaceae > Hibiscus > Hibiscus trionum. Next base: position 21,562,346 of record BSYR01000011.1, read on the forward strand.
TCGGAGAAACTGGATGTAATGACCAAGGAAGGAGACGATTATAAAAGGATGTATGAAAAGAAGTCTAGGTCAAGCAAAGAATCAAGCAGTAGAGTGAAAAAGAAGCTAGGAACTTCGATCTAACAAGTCAAGTAATGCAGCTAGAGCAACTAATCATAAAATACCATAATGAGGACAAAGTACAGTTGGAAATGGAGAAGGAATATGTACGGAAAAAGGTAACGGGGCTAGAGAATGTTGTACCAGATTTGAAGGATAAACTTGCGGGTTATGAAGGAGTGCTGACCGTAGAAAGTGGAGCATGGTAAGATAAGTACGAAGCGCACGACGCACCGTTCAAAGCTAGAATGATGAATTGGTGAGTTTTAAGAAACATGTCAGGAGTGTTGCCTCGTACGTCCAAATATTGTCAAGGCAGGCTACGAGTTTGTTGGAGCAACCCAACATCGAGCAGGAGCATGGAGAAGTTATCACTCACTTTCTACATGAGCTGGTCAACTTAGGAATTAGTGCTAGCAGTTTCTTGTAGGAAATTTGTCTTTTCTTTGTAATTGAACTTTCGAAAAAGTGGATGTTTCCAAAAGACTAGTTCCTAAAATTCGATGCCTTCTTTTTCTGCATTCATGCATTTAAAGCTTCATAATATACATTGCAAAATAAGGAATTTAATGAAGAAATATTTAATGGCAGTTTGCTTTTAAGCCGCAATCATACCACATTCATAAGGAACTCGCATGCGCTCTAAAGCCATGGATGTTGAAGATAGAATTGCCAGTATGAAGAATGATTGGGTGAAGACACAAAATCAATTTGACAAAATGGAGCAATATATCAAAGACCATTTCGCCCAGACATAAGCAGAGATTATCGGTCAGCTGACTGCCCTATCAGGACCGAAGGAGTTTGGAAAAGCTAAAGCTCCTGAAGGTGCTTCAAATGACGTGAATGATCAAGCTGAAACTACATCTCATATCAGAATGCAACATGAAAAACCTTCTCCTGCGAAGAAGGTCCACATCAACTTGGCAAGAGCCACACCCAGTCATCCAGTGCATGCTGGGGCAAATTTTGGAAGTGGCGACGAAGTCCCTGATCTAAATACTTTGAATGAGATAGAAAATATTCGTGATGAAATTGAAAGGAAGTACGAAGAGCGCTGTAAAGCCTTGGAAGACCGCTTGTTGGAGTTACAGAAAGTAAATGAGTTGGGGCCAGGCGCTGCTGAAATGAGTTTAGTGACTGATTTGATACTACCTCCAAAATTTAATGCCCTGGATTTTGAAAAGTATGACGGGACTACTTGTCCAAAGGCCCACCTCACAATGTACTGCCGAAAAATGGCTGCCCACTTAAAGGATGAGAAGTTGCTGATACACTGCTTCCAAGAAAGCTTAACTGGTTCAGTGGCCCGATGGTACACACAGTTAAGCCACGTGAACATTCGATTGTGGAAGGATCTTTCAGGAGCCTTTGTAGAACACTACAAACATGTGACATAGATGGTCCCTAGTCGAGTTATGTTGCAAGGCATGTAGCAGAAAAATGATGAAATGCTCCGGCAATATGCTCAAAGATGGAGAGATGTCGCAGCTCAAGTACAACCTCCACTGATGGAAAATGAGGTTTCCCACATGTTTGTTCAAACTCTGAGAGGGCCACTTTTCGAGAGGCTGATTAGTAATGCTACTCAGAATTTTGCTGATATTGTGATGACTGGAGAATTGATAGAAGCAACGATAAAAAATGGTCGGATTGAGAGTAGAGAGAGCTCCCGAAGGAATTATAAGAGGAAGTATAGTGAAGTGAACAATACAAGTACATACGAGGCTTCGAAGAATGTGACCATTACCTCACCTAAAACTATAGCGGGAAACTCACAGAGTTCAAACAAGAAAGACTCCCGTGGGCCAAGAAATGATAGGATGAATTTTACACCCATTCTGATGACATATGCTGAATTGTATCCCTAGTTGCATGAAGCAGATTTGGTGAGGCCATATCATTTGACACCCCTGCAGTCTCCTTACCCTCCATGGTAAAAATTTGATTCCCAATGTGAATTTCATGCTGAGATACCGGGGCATTCGATTGAGACATGCACGACATTCAAGAAGGTGGTACAGAATCTGATCAACACTGGGATCTTAAATTTTGACGAGCCTAGCATTTCCGTGAACCCTTTTGCCGAGTCATGGTGGGCAAGAGGTGAATGCTATTGAAGAAGATAATGAAGCAAAACGGTTGAAGACTGATGTCTCAGAAATTAGATCTCCGCTGAAATGGGTGTTTGAAAAATTGTACAGTGCCAGGATGATTGAAATAAGCATGAAAGTGGAAATGGAGATACAATGTAACGCCCCGGGTTTAGGACCTGGGAGATAACTGGGTTTGGTTAAACCGGTTCAAGTTAGTTTAGTTGAGAGAAAACATTTTTATTGAACCCTAAAAGGATTTTTAATGAAAATGGAGTAAAAAGGGAACTTTGGAATTAAAAATTAAAAGAAAAAGGGTTTTCAAAATACACCCATCATCTTCTTCTTCCTTCATTTCATGTTATTTTCTAAAACAACCCCACTTTATACTATTCCATTGGAGCAAGCTCATCACCCACACAAGTTTTCAAGGTAAGCTCTCCCTTGTTTTGATTTTCTTCCCTTAAGCTTGTTATTAGTTAAAATTTTCCTTAAAACCCATTGTTTGAAATTATTTCAAAAATGCCTTGAGTTTGAAAAAGATGAGAATGAGGGGATTTTCATTCAGGTAGTTTGATGCCATGTTTAAGGGTGTTTTTAATCTTGTTTTGGTGTTCTAAAAATGCTAAAATAGTGTCTAAAAGTAGGAAACCTGAAACTAATAAAAAGGAGGGGTTTTTGGAGTTGAAAATGTGGGTTTTGGGTTGTTCTTGTGAGGAACCTTGAGCTAATGGTTTCTAGACCTTGGGTAAGTGTTTTGGATGTTTAAAGAGGTAGTTTTGGTGGTAAATTTGTTGGGTTTTGGCTGGTAGTTTGTTTGTAACGTTTTGATGGTGTTTCCAAGTGTTCCAGGTGTGAATTGTTTTAGTTTTGATTATGAATGATGAGTTTATGTGTTATTGAAAGTTTGGGGGCTTGATTTGGGTCTAATGCATCATTTTTGGATTGGCTAGAAATAGGGGAAACGAGTTTGGGTCCTTTGGACGTGAGACCAGATAGTTCGGAGGCTTGAATCGGTGTTTCAGCTATTGTTTGGGTCCTATCGATGAGTGGAAATGTTTTTTAGAATTTAGGTTGAGCTTGGAAGGCCAACCTAAGCTCGAGAGTAAGTGTTTAAATATTTACGTTTTACTTTTTCGAAAATTCCTTTTTAAGCTCGCTATGCTTTGTTGGTATGAGATGATTGTGTGAAATCGATTTATGAATGTGGTATTGTTACGTTGGTTTATATGATGTTTTAGTATTGACAAATATGAGGGTTTTACTGGGTATAATTTGCCGACCATAGGATTAGAGTGCACTTGTAAAATTCACGCGTGGCCCTAGTGATATAAGATGCCATTAGGGAGGAGAACGGCGATGTAAGATGCCACCGGAAGCTTTATTGTAGACCTCGATGATGTAAGATGCCATCGTGAGTCTTATTGTTCTTATAGATTCGGTGATGTAAGATGGCATCGAGTCCAACCCGTGTATCCGAGTAATGTAACCATAATTGCCATTATACTATTGTATTGGAAAGTTGAATGTTATCGTGTTGGTGTTGAGGGTCATGCCGTATTGTTTATGTTGTTGCTTTGCTTGATGTAAGATGCCAAGCATATGTAAGATTGTTGATATTCAAGTTGATGGAATTCATGCTTGTGGCCTTGTTTTTAATTTATAAATGATTTTATCTAAAACTGCATTGTTGTTGTGGTGGTTTTGAGCACCACTCACTAAGCTTTTATGCTTACGCGCTCCTTTCCAACAATGCATATCATTAGTGTTTCGAGAAGCAAAAGAAGGTGAGGGAAAGGCTCCGGTGATCGTAACTTAAGCTCAAGTATGATTTTTAAGTTGTAATAATGATTTAACAATGGGAATACTTGATTTTTGTGGTTAGGGAGGTGGTTGTAAACTCCCATGTGTTAGACCATATTGCTACATGTTTTAAATGTTGATACCATGCTATGTTGAGGCTTGCTTGGGCTTTTGGCTAAATGCTTTGTGTTTTGACTTGTTGGTGTTTTGAGCTAAAGTGTTCCTTATGAGCTTTGAGTTTGAGATCCATGTTTGTGTGTATGCATGTTTGAAGCCTATTTTTAGGGTGTTTTGCCTCTAGATTGTTTGCTTAATATGTTGCCATGTGGTTTGTGATCTTCCGGGGTAAGTTGGGAATGTTTGAGGATGCCAAAAGGCAGTTTCGGGCCAATCTGTGCCCAGACGTTTCAGAACATCTGATATGGTTTCGGAATGGCCAGGCTTTGGGGGCACTCGTATCGGAATGGGGTGGTGCCGTTTCGGTACGTTTTGCCTCTGAAGACTCTCGTTTCAAAACCATGAGAAGCCGTTTCGGTACGTTTTGCCACTGGAGGCTCCTATTTCGGAACCAAGAGGAGACGTTACGAAACAGCCTAATCTTGCTTTTTGCTGAGAGCCCGCGTTTCGAAACGGGCAACCCCTGTTTCGAAACACAGACAATTAAAGTGGTTAAAAGGCATCTTTGAAGGTTCCCAAATGTTACGTTTTAGTCCCTTGTGCTTGTATGCATCCTAAATGAGTTTGTATGTATGGTTGAGTTGGTTTTTCTTCGTGTGCTTGGAATTTGACTAATTAACTAATTGGTAAGTTTAAATTACCTTTTTGCCCCTGCTTTGGTGTGGTTTTACAAAATGGTCCTTCGTGACTGTTTGGCTCCAATTGGACATCCGATTGATGTCCGATTGAGACGTTGTTCTTTCGCTGTGACCCTTAACACCATAGGACTGTTAAATTGCATTTAGACAAGATAAATTTTAATCTAGGGTTGTTAATCGGAGGAAAATTCTCGGATTTTTCTCCAGTTATCCCTGTGTAACTCTCTCGATTCGGTCTTGCGACTAGACCAGCCCGAGGGGGTTACATTTGTTGGTATCAGAGCCAGGTTACGAGGTTTCCTCTGGAAGGTAAGTCAGGTAAGCTGTTTCTGTATATGTTTGTCTGATTTACAAGGTGTTTGTGAGCATGACTTTGCATTCTGTTGATGTTTGAAGATTGGTTAAGCTTTCCCATTGCTAGGTATTATTATGGAAAAGTGGTTTTGAATTAAGAGAGCTTAAAACACGAATCTCTGCCTTTGCTGACCCAATGTTTATCTCGTGGTTTGTGTTTGTTGTTTTAGATTATTTTATTGTTATGGTGAGACCGAGAGGACGACCTAGAGCGGGTGACCAGGCATCCGAGAATGCGAATCTTCCTCCTCCTACTCCCGATGGTAATGGGGTGAATGTCGGAGGTAATGCACCTCAAGCGGGTGCCAATATTGGAGGTGATGGTAATGGGCCTCAGGTTGGCCAGGGTCAGGCTGGTGCGGACATGGCTTAGATACTTCAGACTTTAGCCAAAGCTTTTCAGACGGCTGTTGTTGGTCTTCATGCTGCAGCACCACCTCAGGGTGCGGGGACAGGTTTGCCTCTTGAGCGACTTCGTAGCTTAGGCAGAGTCGAGTTTCGTGGTATGTCTTATGAGGGTTCGGAGGCATGGCTTGAGAGCACTACTCGTATCTTGGGTCAGATGGAGTGCTCGGACACTCGCAAGTTGGGTTTTATTATCTCATTACTTCAGGGGGATGCATATGCTTGGTGGACCACAATTATCTCAGGTATGCCCGAGGCCGAGGTTACTTGGGAGTTCTTTCGTAGTGCGTTCCGCAAGAAGTACCTCGATGCTCACTATCAGGATGAGAAGAAGAGAGAATTCATGGATTTAATGCAAGGCAGTATGTCTGTATCCGAGTATGAGGTATAGTTTGTGTGCTTGAGTCAGTATGCTTCAGAGTTGGTTCCCACTAAGAGGGAAAGGTGTGAACGGTTCCATTACGGGTTGGTTACAGAGGTGAAGACCTACATGCTTGCTTCTGATTACACCGAGTTCGATGTCTTGGTCTCTAGGGCCAAAGACATTGAGCAAAGTCTAAGTTTGGCTGCTCGATCGGGTGGCTCTAGTTCAGGGAAAAGGTCTGCCGAGTGGGAGCGAGACCGTAACAAGAGACACAAGAATAGAAGGCACCAACCAGACTTTAGGCGTGGATGTGGTAACATGGGACGAGTCCATTAGGGTCGTGGTTTTGTTGCTCGCACACCCGAGTGTATTAGATGTGGGAGGAACCATTCCAGAGAGTGTTGGGGGTACTTTTCCTGCTTGTTAGAACTGTGGATCTCAAGCGCATTTGAGGCGTGAGTGTCCTCATCCGGCTAGGGGTGGTCAGGCACCTGCTAGAACTATTGAGTATCAGAGAGGTCGTGGGCGAGGCCAAGGTAACTTCAAGCCGAGAAATAATGGTCAAAGGAATGTGGCTCATGTTGTCGTGGTACAACCCGATGGAGGTGGACCGGCTAGGGTTTATGCACAGTGTGAGGCTGGGAATGAGACAGACGTGATCGTAGGTAATTTTGTGTTACAGTCCTTATCGTTGCTTTCGTTGATTGATTCTGGCTCGACACATTCATACATTTTGGCTGAGCATGCAAGATCTTTAGGTTTGCCTTTCGAGTTGTTAGATATAGGTATGAATGTTACATGTTCTTTTGGTGAGACAATTGTAGTCAGGAAAGTGTTCCGGAGATGTCCTCTAATGGTTCAGGGTCACGTGTTCCCTGTTGACATGATGAAGTTACCCTTTTATGGTTTCGATGTGATTTTGGGTATTGATTGGCTTGTGGAGCATAGAGCTAGGATAGATTTTGAGACTAAAAGAGCTTCTTTGAGGCTTTCGGATGATTATGAGTTAGTAGTAGTTGTCGAGAACATTAAGTTCTTGTCTAATGTTGTTTCAGCTTTAGAAGCTCAAAGGATGATGGATTTAGGTTGTCAAGCTTACTTGGCCCATGTGATGAATCCGAATATGAGTGAGGTTAGACCGCAAGGTATCATAATAGTTTGTGACTTCCCGAATGTTTTTCTAGAAGAAATGCCTGGTTTGCCTCCAAATAGGGATATTGAGTTTGCTATTGAGACGTATTCAGATTCTGCTCCCGTATCGATTGCTCCGTACAGAATGGCACCAAAAGAGTTGAAAGAGTTGAAGACAACTTCAGGAGTTGTCAGATAGAGGTTTTATTAGGCCTAGTATTTCACCTTGGGGTGTTCCGGTCTTGTTTGTGAAGAAGAAAGATGGAAGTACGAGGATGTGCATAGATTATAAGCAGTTGAACAGGGTAACAGTGAAGAACAACTATCCTTTGCCGCAGATTGATGATTTGCTTGATCAGTTGAGAGGTGCTTTAGTGTTTATGAAGATTGATTTGAGATTGGGCTACTATCAGTTGAAGGTAAAGGATGTGGACATACCTAAGACAGCCTTCCGTACGCGATATGGGCACTACGAGTTCTTGGTAATGCCCTTCGGTTTGACTAATACCCTAACTACATTTATGGACATGATGAACCGAGTGCTTCACGAGTTTTTGGATAGGTTTATCGTAGTGTTCATAGATGACATTTTGGTGTACTCTAGGACCGAGGAAGAACATGATGATCATTTGCGATGAGTGCTTCAGACTTTGCTTGAAAATTAGTTGTATGCCAAGTTGAGAAAATGTGAGTTTTGGATTAGGGAAGTAGTCTTCCTAGGTCATGTGATCTCGGCCGATGTGATTAGTGTGGATCCCAAGAAGATAGAAGCAATATTGAGTTGGAAACAACCGAAGTCAGTGACAGAAATCTGTAGTTTTCTAGGTTTAGCCGGATACTATCGAAGGTTTGTTGAGGGGTTCTCGAAGATTGCTGCACCTTTGACCAAATTGTTGCAGAAAAATGTTCTGTATGAGTGGACAGATGCAAGACAGCAAGAGTTTGAGAAGTTGAAGAAAGCATTGACAGAAGCTCCTATTTTAATTCAGCCTGAACCAGGGAAAGAATTCGTGATCTATAGTGATGCATCCTTTGTAGGTTTAGGTTCTGTGCTTATACAAGAGGGAAGAGTTGTATCTTATGCTTCGAGACAGTTGAAGGTTCACGAGAAGAACTACCCTACCCACGACATAGAGTTAGCGATTGTGGTCTTTACTTTGAAGATTTGGAGACACCTTCTTTATGGTGAGAAGTGCACAGTTTACACCGACCACAAGAGTTTGAAATATTTGATGACTCAGAGAGAGTTGAATCTTAGACAGCGTTAGAGCTTCTTAAGGACTATGACCTCACAATAGAGTACCATCAGGGTAAAGCGAACGTAGTGGCCGATGCTTTAAGTAGGAAGGTGACAGTTGAGTTACGAGCTATGTTTATGAGATTGAGTGTGTCACGGGATGGCGGATTGATAGCCGAGCTACAAGTTAAACCCTCGTTAGTTCATTTGATTCGAGAGAAACAGTTGCAAGATAGAACTTTGGCACCTCACGTGCAAGATATAGTCGAGGGTAAACCCACAAATTTCTGCTTTGGTGAGAATGGGATCTTATGTTTTAAGAATAGAGTAGTCGTTCCAGAAGATGTCGAGTTGAGACGTACTATCTTGAATGAAGCTCATAACAGTCATTTTGCTATGCATCTGTGTAATACGGAGATGTACTGTGGATTGAAAGATGAGTACTTATAGATTGGGTTAAAGAAAGATGTGGCCGAGTTTGTGAGCAAGTATATGGTTTGTCAGCGAGTTAAGGCCGAGCATCAATTTCCTTCAGGTTTGTTACAACTGTTGAAGATTCCAGAGTGGAAGTGGGAACGGATTATCATGGATTTTGTGTTAGGTTTACCGTTGACTCCTTCGAAGAAGAAATCAATATGGGTAATAGTTGACAGATTCACTAAGTGTGCTCATTTCATACTTGTTCATACTACTTACGCCTTAGACAAGTTGGCCGAGTTGTATATTAGTGAGATTGTGAGACTGCATAAGGTACCGAAGGCTATTGTGTCTGATAGAGATCCAAGGTTTACGTCCAGATTTTGGGAGTGTTTTCATCGTGCCTTGGAGGCTTGGTTAAACTTCAGTACTTCGTATCACCCACAGTCAGATGGTCAGCAGGAGAGAGTTATTCAGGTGTTAGAGGACATGTTGAGGTGTTGCATCATCGACTTTCAAGGTTAATGGGAGAAGCATCTACCGCTAGTAGAGCTTGCGTACAATAACAGTTACCAGGCTAGTATTCAGATGGCACCGTATGAAGCTCTGTATGGTAGGAAATGTAGAACACCTGTTTGTTGGGCCGAGGCCAGACAAAAACTTGTACCGATGCCAGACTTGCTTAAGGGCACTACCGAGAAGGTAAAATTGATTTGTGATCACTTGAAGGTAGCTTTAGACTGACAAAAATTGTATGCCGATTTGAAGAGAAAAGAGGTTGAGTATGCCATCTGTGACAAATTTTTCTTGAAGGTGTCCCCGTGGAAAAAAGGTAACGAGGTTTTGTAAAAAGGGGAAGTTAAGTCTGAGATTCATTGGTCCTTACGAGGTAGTTGAGAGGATTGTTCCTGTTGCGTATAGGTTGAGATTGCCACCCGAGCTTGAGAAGATTCATGATGTGTTCCATGTTTCGATGCTCCGAAAGTATAGATCAGATCTGTCTCATGTTATGCCAGTGGAAGAGATTGAATTGAATTCGGATTTGTCGTACAATGAAGAACCAGTCGAGGTTCTAGCTACCGATAGCAAGGTACTGCGAGGTAGGACCATATATTTGGTGAAAGTCTTGTGGAGACATCGGGGTGTGGAAGAAGCCACTTGGGAAAGAAAAGCGGACATGGAAGAGCAGTTTCCATACCTCTTTCCATCAGGTAAATTTCTAGGACGAAATTCCTTAAGTGGGGGAGAGTTGTAACGCCCAGGGTTTAGGGCACGAGAGATAACCGGGTTTGGTTAAACCGGTTCGAGTTAGTTTAGTTGATAGAAAACATTTTTATTGAACCCTAAAAGGATTTTTAATGAAAAGGGGGTAAAAGGGAACTTTGGAATTAAAAATTAAAAGAAAAAGGATTTTCAAAATACACCCATCATCTTCTTCTTCCTTCAGTTCACGTTATTTTCTAAAACAACCCCACTTTCTAATATTCCATTGGAGTAAGCTCATCACCCACACAAGTCTTCAAGGTAAGCTCTCCCTTGTTTTGATTTTTCTTCCCTTAAGCTTGTTATTAGTTAAATTTTCCTTAAAATCCATTGTTTGAAATTATTTCAAAAATGCCTTGAGTTTGGAAAAGAGGAAAATGAGGGGATTTTCATTCGGGTAGTTTGATGCCATGTTTAAGGGTATTTTTTATCTTGTTTTGGTGCTCAAAACCCATTTTTGGATTGGCTAGAAATAGGGGAAACGAGTTTGGGTCCTTTGGACGCGAGACCGGATAGTTCAGAGGCTTGAATCGGTGTTTCGGCTATCGTTTGGGTCCTATCGGTGAGTGGAAATGTTTTTTTGAGAGTTTCGGTTGAGCTTGAAAGGAAAACCTAAGCTCGAGAGTAAGTGTTTAAATATTTATGTTTTACTTTTCCGGAAATTCCTTTTTAAGCTCGCTATGCTTTGCTGGTATGAGATGATTGTGTGAAATCGATTTATGAATGTGGTATTGTTATGTTAGTTTATATGATGTTTGAGTATTGTCAAATATGAGGGTTTTACTGGGTATAATTGGTCGACCATAGGATTAGAGTGCACTTGTAAAATTCGCGCGTGGCCCTAGTGATGTAAGATGCCATTAGGGAGGAGTACAGTGATGTAAGATGCCACCGGAAGCTTTATTGTAGACCTCGGTGATGTAAGATGCCATCGTGAGTCTTGTTGTTCTTATAGATTCAGTGATGTAAGATGCCACCGAGTCCAATCCGTGTATCCGAGTAATGTAACCATAATTGCCATTATACTTTTGTGTTGGAAAGTTGAATGTTATCGTGTTGGTGTTTATGGTCATGCCATATTGTTTATGTTTTTGCTTTGCTTGATGTAAGATGCCAATCATATATAAGATTGTTGATATTCAAGTTGATGGAATTCATGCTTGTGGCCTTGTTTTTAATTTATAAATGATTTTATCTAAAACTGCATTGTTGTTGTTGTGGTTTTGAGCACCACTCACTAAGCTTTTATGCTTACGCGCTCCTTTCCAACAATGCAGATCGTTAGTGTTTCGGGAAGCAAAGGAAGGCGAGGGAAAGGCTCCGGTGATCGTAGCTTAAGCTCAAGTATGGTTTTTAAGTTGTAATAATGATTTAGCCATGGGAATACTTGATTTTTGTGGTTAGGGAGGTGGTTGTAAACTCTTATGTGTTAGACCATATTGCTACATGTTTTAAATGTTGATACCATGCTATGTTGAGGCTTGCTTGGGCTTTTGGTTAAATGCTTTGTGTTTTGACTTGTTGGTGTTTTGAGCTAAAGTGTTCCTTATGAGCTTTGAGTTTGAGATCCATGTTTGTGTGTATGCATGTTTGAAGCCTAATTTTAGGGTGTTTTGCCTCTAGATTGTTTGCTTAATATGTTGCCATGTGGTTTGTGATCTTTCGGGATAAGTTGGGAATGTTTGAGGATGACAAAATTCAGTTTCGGGCCAATCTGTGCCCAGACGTTTCAGAACATCTGATATGGTTTCGGAATGGCCAGGCTTTTGGGGCACCCTTATCGGAACGGGGTGGTGCCGTTTCGGTACGTTTTGCCTCTGGAGACTCTCGTTTCGAAACCATGAGGAGCCGTTTCGATACGTTTTGCCACTGGAGGCTCCTGTTTCGGAACCAAGAGGAGACGTTCCGGAATAGCCTAATCTTGCTTTTTGCTGAGAGCCCGCGTTTCAAAACGGGCAACCCCTGTTTCGAAACACGGGCAGTTAAAGTGGTTAAAAGGCATCTTTGAAGGTTCCCAAATGTTACGTTTTAGTCCCTAGTGCTTGTATGCATCCTAAATGGGTTTGTATGTATGGTTGATTTGGTTTTGCCTCGTGTGCTTGGAATAAGACTAATTAACTAATTGGTAAGTTTAAATTACCTTTTTGCCCATGTTTAGTGTGGTTTTGCAAAATGGTCCTTCGTGACTGTTTGTCTTCAATTGGACATCTGATTGATGTCTGATTGAGACGTTGTTCTTCCGCTGTGACCCTTAACACCATATGACTGTTAAATTGTATTTAGACAAGATAAATTTTAATCTAGGGTTGTTAACTGGAGGGAAATTCTTAATTTTTTCTCTGGTTATCCCCGTGTGACTCTCTCGATTCAGTCTTGCGACTAGACCGACACGAGGGGTTATATACAACCTGAGGTGTATTGCGAGTATCATCAAGAATGTGGTCACGAGATTCAGTATTGTCACAAGTTTAGGGACTTGCTTTATAAAATGATGGATAACAAAGAGATCGAATTCTTTGAGAAAGCAAGAATGAGGAAAGAAGTTGAGGTGTGCACCTCTGAGTGTCCCGGAGTTAAGTACGGGATCCATAAGCCCTTGGTTGTCTTTATTAAACCATAGGCTACAAGTGCGAAACCGATAGTAACCCCGAAGGTTGTGATCTCGACTCCTGCACCGTTTGCTTTCAAAAGTACCAATGCAGTTCCTTGGAATTATACATCCAATGTAACCATGGCAAGAAAAGAGAAGCAACAAGAAGAAACAAAGTCAAATGATGAAAAGAATGATGAGTTAGAGGAAAAGAAGGATAAGCAGCCTGATATAGGGGCAATAAATGAAGTGGGACACTTTACCCGAAGTGGTAGATGCTATTCTTCTCCAAAAGTACTTAAAGAAGCGAAGAAGATTAAAGGGAAGGCTTTGGTAACACCATAAAAGATTTTTGGAGAGGTTTTTGCTCCAAAGATAAACGAGTCGATAATAGAAGAACATGCACAAGAATTTTTGAGGTTTCTGAAACACAATGAATACAACATAGTTGAGTAGTTAAAGAGACAACAAGAAAGGATTTCTGTCTTGGAGTAACTGTTGAGTTCCGAAGGGCATCACAATGCTTTGATGAGGGTGCTAAACTAGACATTTGTACTTAATGATATATCTGTGGACATATTAGATAGAATCATGAATCATATCAATGCTGACAACTACATCATATTCACTGTGTAGAACTAATGTTTTGATATAATAATTGAAAAATGTTTTGGACTAATTTAAAAAGAATTTAAAACTTGTTTTTAAGTCCAAACAACTTGAAATTATGTTAGAGGTATTTTAAGAGGTTTTTGGCAAAGATTTCTCATGTTTTTAATAGCCAAACTTGTGTTTTCAAAGTACCCGTACCGATACGGTCTTACCCGTATCGATACCTTTTTGCCCCAGTTTGGCCACTGTCAAAACCCGTATCGATACAGGCCTTTGCCGTACCGATATGGATCGGGATCGTTTCGATATGCCAGGTAAGCGTACCGATCCCCTTTCAACCACCCCAACGGCTATTTCCCAACGGCCATTCAAAAGTGAACCCGTACCGATACGCCCTCAAGCGTATCGATACGCCTAGGCTGGCAAGAGCCCAACGGCTAGTTTCGGATGAAGGTCGTACCGATACCGTTCCACGCGTATCGATACGAACATCTACAGAACATCATTTATGAAGGGAAATAAAGTCCTCAACGGCTCCAATATGATCCCAACGGCTAGTAACGGCTACAAACTCATTTGGGAGTATAAAAGGGACCTCCAAGCATCAAGTAAAGGCTAATGCTCATATTGTCAAACATCAAATGATCAAGGATTGTCTTAGAGCTTAAATTGTCATTTATTGTATAGACAAACACTAGTGAGCCAAAATTGTCAAATTTGCTCAAGTGTTTTAGGTTTTTGGTGAGTGCTTAATTGTGCAAACAAACACCTATTAGAGGGTTTTAAGTTTGCTTTGTTTATCTCTTTGTAAGAGAGGGTTTCAATCAAGGCTTTGGGTAGAAAGCTTGATTGTGTGTAAGGGTTACCTCCTAAGCCTAAAAAAAGGGGACGAATCAATAGTGGATTGATTGAGAAATCCTTAGTGGGGAGCTAAGGTAGTGGATGTAGACCTTGGTTAGAAGGTTGAACCACTATAAATCATTGTGTCTATTTACATTCTAGCTTCCACAACCCTTCCACCCAAAAATCCACCTCTCCACCACTTGTGAGCTAAATTGGTTGATCGAATCGAGCATCACACAACTCAATAATTGGTATCAGAGCTTGGCTCAATCGAAGGGGATTCACATCCTATTGAGAAGATCCGGCAAGCTCGATCACTTTTTCATCAACCGGCTCAATGGCACATTCAATCGACAAACTGCCTTTCTTTGACGGAACTCACTATGCCCATTGGAAGACAAAGATGAAGTTCTTCATCAAATCAAGAGATTACAAGCTATGGGATGTAGTTGAAGATGGTCCGTTCGTGCCTCAAAGTAGTAAAGCGGAGTGGAGTGCCGACGATCGCAAGAAGATGGAGCTAAATTGCAAAGCCTTGCACATTCTATTTTGTGCATTTGGTCCATCCATCTATGAAAAGATGTCTTCTTGTGAGAGTGCCAAGGAGGTATGGGACAAACTTGAAGTCACATACGAGGGAACCGATGAAGTCAAGGAGACCAAAATTGGGCTCCTAACCTTAGAGTATGAGAACTTCAAGATGGATCCGGAAGAGAACATCGAGAAGATGTTTGATAGATTCTCCACCATCACCAATGGTCTTAAAGGTTATGGAGAAGCCATCCCGGAAGAAAAGCTTGTCCGAAAGCTCATCTACTCACTTCCCGAGTCATGGGACTCAAAGAGGACCGCCATCATCGAAGCCAAAAATTTGAAGTCTTTAAAGCTTGATAAACTCATGGGGTCACTCCTTACTCATCAAATCATGAAGAAGAACAAAGAGGATGAGAAGAAGAGAGAAGAAATTAGAGCTATGGGAGAGAAGAAAATCAAAGGGCATGGCATCAATGCAAGTGTCATGGCTCTCAAATCCTCCACTTGCCATCATGTCTACTCAAGTGAAGAGGAGGATGAAGATGAAGATATAGTTCATCTCTTCAAGAAGTGTGCCCCGTTCATGAAGAAAGCCTTGAGAGAGCTTGAACGAGAACCTAAAAGAAAGGAGAGGGCAAGCACTTCAAGCCATAAGAAGAAGGCACATGTGGCTACTTGGAGTGATGAGGACTCCACCGACGATGAACAAGCCAACATTTGCCTTATGGCCATCGAAGAAGATTCAAGGGTAACTTCTAATTCATCTACTTCATGTTCTTATTCTTTTGATGAATTACAAGATGCCTATGATGATTTGGTTTTAGATTTTAAAAGCCACATTTTGAAAAACAATAAATTGATTTCAAAGTTAAAAATTCAAAATGATTTGCTTTCTAAAACCAAACTTGAACTTGAAGCAAAACTTGAAGAGTTTGAATTAAAATGTTTTGATTTACAAAAATTGCTTCAAAATGTTAAAGAAGAAAAATATTTGATTTCCAAAGAGCTTGAAAAGAAAAACAATTTTGGAAAATCAAATTTTTATGTTAGACAATCTAGTGCCCCTAGATTTATTAAAGGAAAATGTTTTAGAAGTATTTGGGTCCCAAAAGGACTTAGTACTTCAATTAAAAAGGATGACATTGAAAAATGGAATCCTAAGGGGACTAAAATTTGTGCTACTAACGTTCTTGGATCCAAAGCAATTTGGATACCAAAAATTACTTGATTGTCTATTGCTAGGTGTGATGGAGATGTTCAACAAGTCAAACATTGAGGGGGAGCTCCATGCACACAAGGAAGAACACTTGAAGAAGGAAGGCTTCACATCCTCCCTTGGGTTCAAGTGTTGGTAAAAATTCTAGTTATTTTTGCATTTACTTGTTTTAATTTTTCTTAATTCAACTAGATGATCATAAATGTTGGACTAACATTTTGATGATGCTTTGAGTAAGGGGGAGCCAATTTTAAAACCAAATTCTTATTTGTGTCTATTCTTATCTCTATTGTTATTTTGAACTTAATGTTTTAAATTCTTTTTGATATAACAAAAAGGGGGAGAAATGGTTTGAAAAATTGAATTTTCAAATGAATAAGGGGGAGCCTTATTTGATTTCACATACTTAATCTCTTATTCACATTTTCAAAGATAAAGGGGGAGAATCCCAAACAAATTTTCAAGTTAGTTTTATTATATCAAAAAGGGGGAGATTGTAGAACTAATGTTTTGATATAATAATTGAAAAATGTTTTGGACTAATTTGAAAAGAAATTAAAACTTGTTTTTAAGTCCAAACAACTTGAAATTATGTTTGAGGTATTTTAAGAGGTTTTTGGAAAAAGATTTCTCATGTTTTTAATAGCCAAACTTGTGTTTTCAAAGTACCCGTACCGATACGGTCTTACCCGTATCGATACCTTTTTGCCCCAGTTTGGCCACTGTCAAAACCCGTATCGATACAAACCTTTACCGTACCGATACGGATCAGGATCGTTTCGATATGCCAGGTAAGCGTACCGATCCCCTTTCAACCACCCCAACGGCTATTTCCCAACGGCCATTCAAAAGTGAACCCGTACCGATACGCCCTCAAGCGTATCGATACGCCTAGGCTGGCAAGAGCCCAACGGCTAGTTTCTGATGAAGGCCGTACCGATACCGTTCCACGCGTATCGATACGAACAGCTGCAGAACAACATTTATGAAGGGAAATAAAGTCCTCAACGGCTCCAATATGATCCCAACGGCTAGTAACGGCTACAAACTCATTTGGGAGTATAAAAGGGACCTCCAAGCATCAAGTAAAGGCTAATGCTCATATTGTCAAACATCAAATGATCAAGGATTGTCTTAGAGCTTAAATTGTCATTTATTGTATAGACAAACACTAATGAGCCAAAATTGTCAAATTTGCTCAAGTGTTTTAGGTTTTGGGTGAGTGCTTAATTGTGCAAACAAACACCTATTAGAGGGTTTTAAGTTTGCTTTGTTTATCTCTTTGTAAGAGAGGGTTTCAATCAAGGCTTTGGGTAGAAAGCTTGATTGTGTGTAAGGGTTACCTCCTAAGCCTAAAAAAGGGGACGAATCAATAGTGGATTGATTGAGAAATCCTTAGTGGGGAGCTAAGGTAGTGGATGTAGACCTTGGTTAGAAGGTTGAACCACTATAAATCATTGTGTCTATTTACATTCTAGCTTCCACAACCCTTCCATCCAAAAATCCACCTCTCCACCACTTGTGAGCTAAATTGGTTGATCGAATCGAGCATCACACAACTCAACACACTGATGATGAAATTCTCGAAGGTGGGATGGGGTCGGTGAAGGCTTTGAACATTACCACACATTGTAAAGGGTATGTGTTACCATGAGTTCTAATTGATAACGGATCGGCGCTGAATGTTATGCCAATGGCAATTCTGCAAAGGTTGCCCATTGATGACTCTCACATGAAAACATACCAGAATACTGTAAGGGCCTTTGATGGAACAACACGAGATGTGTTGGGGAGGATTGAAGTACCATTGTTGATCGGTCCGATAGTTTATAATATAGATTTTGTGGCAATGGACATTGTAAAGTGCTCATAAGCCCTATATTTTGTATGCATTCCATCTCATATTATTGTTGTTCTTAAGTGCATTTTAGGCATATTTAGGTGCATGCATGCATTGTTTACAGTATTCTCTGCTTTACCTTTTTTGTTGAATATCTTTAATTTGGTAAGAAAAGATACTGTTTTAGTTTAGTTTTAGTTGCAGATGCTAGAAGCTGACAGAAGGAGAAAGCTGAAGAACTGATGTTGAGGCAGCAAGCCAATAAGTTGTATTGAAGTAGCTCGACACAGAGAGAGGTGCTGTCGAGTAGCTGCCGCCGCCATATTTGCCGCCTAGGGCAGTAACCGGAGGATTTGGTGAATTGGAGTGCGATTGGAAGCGCATAATTTTCTAATTCCAATGAGACCATCCAAGTAATTTATTGATGCCAGAAACAACGGACAAAGCCACCAAGGGAGAGATTGTCCAAGGCGGCCTAAGCTTACTTGTGGCACAAGGAGTCCAATTTCAAGTCAAAGAAGTCAGAATTTAAAGGATGCATTCAATGCAAAAGCTACTTTACCATGAGGAAGACTTGTACTCCAAGGAGGACTTACCCTAGGCCAATGCCTGTAGAATTAATGTTTTGATATAATAATTGAAAAATGTTTTGGACTGATTTAAAAAGTATTTAAAACATTTACAAAGTCCAAACAACTTGAAATTATGTTTAGGGAAGTTTTTAAAAGGGTTTGTAATGTGTTTCAAAGCCAAATTTCTCAAACCTGTCCAGGTGTTTCGAAACACCTTACGGCGTTTCGAAACAGGGGGCTCCAGTAGCAAAAACGTTTCGAAACTTGTTTCGAAACGGGCTTTCCCTGGATAGGATTTTTGCCCAGCGTTTCGAAACGGGCTAGGCCGTTTCGATACGCCTTCGTGGCATTGACCATAACGGTCATAAAACCTAACGGCTCTTTCCCAACCAACTTTTAAATGCAGGCGTTTCGATACGGGCTTATAGCGTTTCGATACACATTTCGAAACGGCAAGGGGGTGTTCCGAAACGGGTACCCTGACAGACTGCAACGGCTCTTTCTACATTGAGAGTGTTTCGAAACGGCTTCGAGCATTTCGAAATGGGGAGCTGCAGAACTGCATTTATGGTGGGAATTAAAGTCCTCAACGGCTCCAATTTGATCCCAACGGCTAGTAACGGCTACAAACTCAATTGGGAGTATAAAAGGGACCTCCAAGCATCAAGAGAAGGCTAATGCTCATATTGTCAAATATCAAATGATCAAATATTGTCTTAGTGCCTAAATTGTCAATTCTTGTATAGACAAACACTAGTGAGCCAAAATTGTCAAATTTGCTCAAGTGTTTTAGGTTTTGGGTGAGTGCTTCATTGTGCAAACAAACACCTATTAGAGGGTTTAAGTTTGCTTTGTTTATCTCTTTGTAAAAGAGGGTTTTGATCAAGGCTTTGGGTAGAAGCTTGATCGTTTGTAAGGGTTACCTCCTAAGCCTAGAAAAGGGGACGAATCAATAGTGGATTGATTGAGAAATCCTTAGTGGGGAGCTAAGGTAGTGGATGTAGACCTTGGTTAGAAGGTTGAACCACTATAAATCATTGTGTCACTTTTCTTTTTAGCTTCCTAAACCCTTCCACCCAAAAATCCACCTCTCCACCACTTGGTGAGCAATATTGGTTGATCGAATCGAGCTCCTCTCAACTCAATAATTGGTATCAGAGCTTGGCTCAATCGAAGAGGATTCACATCCTATTGAGAAGATCCGACAAGCTCGATCACTAGTTCATCAACCGGCTCAAATGGCACAATCTATCGACAAACCGCCTTTCTTTGACGGAACCCACTATGCCCATTGGAAGAAAAAGATGAAGTTCTTCATCAAATCTAGAGATTACAAGCTATGGGATATAGTTGAAGATGGTCCGTTCGAGCCTCAAAGAAGAAAAGCGGAGTGGAGTGCCGACGATCGCAAGAAGATGAAGCTAAATTGCAAGGCCTTGCACATTTTGTTTTGTGCTTTTGGCCCATCCATCTATGAGAAGATGTCTTCTTGTGAGAGTGCCAAGGAGGTATGAGACAAGCTTGAAGTCACATACGAGGGAACCGATGAAGTCAAGGAGACCAAAATTTGGCTCCTAACCTTAGAGTATGAGAACTTCAAGATGGATCCGAAAGAGAACATCGAGAAGATGTTTGATAGGTTCTCCACCATCACCAACGGTCTTAAAGGTTATGGAGAAGCCATCCCGGAAGAGAATCTTGTCCGAAAGCTCATCTACTCACTTCCCGAGTCATGGGACTCAAAGAGGACCGCCATCATCGAAGCCAAAAACTTGAAGACTTTGAAGCTTGATGAACTCATGGGGTTTCTCCTTACTCATCAAATCATGAGGAAGAACAAAGAAGATGAGAAGAAGAGGGAAGAAATTAGAGCTATGGAAGAGAAGAAAATCAAAGGGGCATCAATGCAAGTGCCATGGCTCTCAAATCCTCCACTTGCCATCACGTCTATTCTAGTGAAGAGGAGGATGAAGATGAAGAGATAGTTCATCTCTCCAAGAAGTGTGCCCCGTTCATGAAGAAAGCCTTGAGAGAGCTTGAAAGAGAACCTAAAAGAAAGGAGAGGGCAAGCACTTCAAGCCATAAGAAGAAGGCACATGTGGCTACTTGGAGTGATGAGCACTCCACCGACGATGAACAAGCCAACCTTTGCCTTATGGCCATCGAAGAAGATTCAAGGGTAACTTCTAATTCATCTACTTCATGTTCCTATTCCTTTGATGAATTACAAGATGCCTATGATGATTTGGTTTTAGAGTTTAAAAATCACATTTTGAAAAACAATAAATTGATTTCAAAGTTAAAAATTCAAAATGATTTGATTTCTAAAACCAAACTTGAACTTGAAGCAAAACTCGAAGAGTTTGAATTAAAATGTTTTGATTTACAAAATTTGCTTCAAAAAGTTCAAAAGGAAAAAGATTTGATTTCCAAAGAGCTTGAAGAGAAAAACAATTTTGGAAAATCAAATTTTTATGTTAGACAATCTAGTGCCCCTATATTTGTAAAAGGAAAATGTTTTAGAAGTGTTTGGGTCCCAAAAGGACTTAACACTTCAATTAAAAAGGATGACATTGAAAAATGGATTCCAAAAGGGACTAAAATTTGTGCTACTAACGTTCATGGATCCAAAGCAATTTGGATACCAAAAATTACTTGATTGTCTATTGCTAAGTGTGATGGAGATGTTCAACAAGTCAAACATTGAGGGGGAGCTCCATGCACACAAGGAAGAACACTTGAAGAGGAAGGCTTCACATCCTCCCTTGGGTTCAAGTGTTGGTAAAATCTAGTTGCTTTAGTGTTTATTTGTTTTATTTTTATTTATGTCAACTAGATGATCATATATGATAGACTAACAATTTTGATGATGCCTTGAGTAAGGGGGAGCCATTTTAAAACCAAATTCTTATATTGTCAAAATTTTTACCTCTATTGTTATTTTGAACTTATTGTTTTAAATTCTTTTTGATATAACAAAAAGGGGGAGAAAGAGTTTGAAAAATTGAATTTTCAATTGAATAAGGGGGAGCTATATTTGATTTCATATCTTAAATCTCTTATTCACATTTTTAAAGTTAAAGGGGGAGAATCCCAAACAATTTGTCAAGTGAGTTTTATTATATCAAAAAGGGGGAGATTGTAGAATTAATGTTTTGATATAATAATTGAAAAATGTTTTGGACTGATTTAAAAAGTATTTAAAACATTTACAAAGTCCAAACAACTTGAAATTATGTTTAGGGAAGTTTTTAAAAGGGTTTGTAATGTGTTTCAAAGCCAAATTTCTCAAACCTGTCCAGGTGTTTCGAAACACCTTAGGGCGTTTCGAAACAGGGGGCTCCAGTAGCAAAAACGTTTCGAAACTTGTTTCGAAACGGGCTTTCCCTGGATAGGATTTTTGCCCAGCGTTTCGAAACGGGCTAGGCCGTTTCGATACGCCTTCGTGGCATTGACCATAACGGTCATAAAACCCAATGGCTCTTTCCCAACCAACTTTTAAATGCAGGCGTTTCGATACGGGCTTATAGCGTTTCGATACGCTTTTCGAAACGACAAGGGGGTGTTCCGAAACGGGTACCCTGACAGACTGCAACGGCTCTTTCTACATTTAGAGTGTTTCGAAACGGCTTCGAGCGTTTCGAAACGGGGAGCTGTAGAACTGCATTTATGGTGGGAATTAAAGTCCTCAACGGCTCCAATTTGATCCCAACGGCTAGTAACGGCTACAAACTCAATTGGGAGTATAAAAGGGACCTCCAAGCATCAAGAGAAGGCTAATGCTCATATTGTCAAACATCAAATGATCAAATATTGTCTTAGTGCCTAAATTGTCAATTCTTGTATAGACAAACACTAGTGAGCCAAAATTGTCAAATTTGCTCAAGTGTTTTAGGTTTTGGGTGAGTGCTTCATTGTGCAAACAAACACCTATTAGAGGGTTTAAGTTTGCTTTGTTTATCTCTTTGTAAAAGAGGGTTTTGATCAAGGCTTTGGGTAGAAGCTTGATCGTTTGTAAGGGTTACCTCCTAAGCCTAGAAAAGGAGACGAATCAATAGTGGATTGATTGAGAAATTCTTAGTGGGGAGCTAAGGTAGTGGATGTAGACCTTGGTTAGAAGGTTGAACAACTATAAATCATTGTGTCACTTTTCTTTTTAGCTTCCTAAACCCTTCCACCCAAAAATCCACCTCTCCACCACTTGGTGAGCAATATTGGTTGATCGAATCGAGCTCCTCTCAACTCAACAATGCCCTATATATACCCGATCATACCTTGTATTTTTGACAACTCATTGTCGGCATAGATAGGTTTCTCTTGTGTTTTCTTGCCGCCACTATGTTCTAAATTCTCTAGGGTTTGGGTTATGTTGTAAAATAGTTGTGAGAACGGTTGTTTAGGTTTAAGTTTGTTTTTGCAATAAATTCAAGGTTTGCTTATTTCATGTTCTTCATCGTTTTCAATTGAGTCGAGAGATCGATTGTGAGCAATCCATTTTTTTGGCATCGAGAGAGTCAAACTCACGAAAGAAGTAAGCATGATCTCATCAATACCAGGTATTGATTAATCTATCCTAGACATAGGTTGGGGTTTAAGACGGCTAAAAGAGGACTAACCAAAGGTTGCTGTTCATTGCAAGATTCACGTCGACATGTATTATTTGCAGCGGGCATCAACAACATTCAGACTTAGACATAAGCTGAGTTATTATCGAAGCGTTCTACCGTGCCTTGAAGGTCTGCCGAGTTTGCCGCTGAGCTAATCGTCCGTTCCACCTGCCGAGGTAGCAAAAGTGTCGAAGCATCAATCTGCAATCTTCCACCGAGGCAGCAAAGTCTGGCAGCGCAATAAAACTTAACCTCTTCAACGCAGTTTCACACTACGGAGCAGCATAACCTGACACATTCTATCACTATGATCTCTTCTACTATTTACTTGTGTTTATTTATTTTTCCCTTAAACAAACTAAAACTAACTTGTGCATTTATTTTCTGTGCAGGAATTGACATTCGAATTAGCTGTCCAATCCTCATGGGAGACGATATATTTTATACTATAACTTGACAAGAGTGTGCACTTGCGCTCATATTTAGAGAACACTCAAACGCTCTACACGTTTTTGGCGCCGTTGCCGGGGATTGGCAACAGTAAATTCGTCTTTATTTTTCTGTACTTTTATTTTATTGCATTTAATTTCATTTTTTATCTTTTTATTCGAATAAAAAAAGAATTTTACAATTTTCTTGTCTAGTGCATGACCAGAGCCAACCCATTGGCCGAAATCGTTTTCATGGAAAAGATTGAACGAAGAGCAAGAGAAATAAAAAAAGAAGCAAGAGAAGCCCTCGAAGAAGCTAAAGAGAAAGGAAAAACAGAGGCAACCATGCATAACGGCCAAGACGACAACCCTGCCAACAATGCCCGAAACGGAAAGGATGGGTAGCAAAATCCGCCCCTAGGCAGCAGCCCCCGATTCCGCCCAGGTAGCAACAGTATGTGCACACCACCAGAGATTATTTGGAGAACAACTTTAGAGGATTTGACCCAACTGTTGCAGAGCCTGAAATCGAAGCAGATCACTTCGAGCTAAAGCCCGTGATGTTCAATATGATAAACAAATTGGGGCAATTTGGAGGATCTGCCATGGAAGATGCTCGGCAGCACTTGAGGGGATTTCTCGACATTTGCAGAGCCTTTAAGATACATTGAGTCCATCAAGATGTTCTTAAGCTGAGATTATTTCCCTATTCATTGAGGGATAGAGCAAAGCAGTGGCTGAACAACCAACCGGCAGGATCATTCAACACTTGGACGGAGTTGTGCAAGGACTTCCTAGATCGTTTCAGTCCTTCAAACGTGACTGACAGATTAAGAAACATAATCACTGCCTTCCGCCAAGGAGATGACGAACCGATGTATGAAGCTTGGGAGAGATACCAACAGATGCTAAACAACTGTCCGCTTCACGGTTTCCCTTCCTAGACTCAAGTGTCAATGTTCTACAATGGAATAAATCAACCGACACGAATGATGATCGACGCCTCAGCCAATGGAATCATCCTAGATAGACCACCCAAGAAGGCACTACATATTCTGAATAAAATTGCAAAGAATGACTACAAGTTCCCTACAGCCCGCCGCGGTGGCATAAGGCGGCCAACTATTGTGAATGAAGTAGAGGCCATTGAATCTATCAATGCCCGCCTGGATAAACTGACACAACTGGTAATGAATATGGCCAAAGGGAAAACATATGAGGCCAAGGCTGTGGAGCCATTTTGTGATGGGTGCGGGGGCAACCATGATTCCTCTGAATGCAGTGAATCCGCCAACTTCATGGGAACTTATGAGAGGAACAACAGACCCAACACCAAAACATACAATCCAGGCTAGAAAAAACATCCAAATTTCTCCTGGAGTAACCCATACACAGCTGCAAATCCAACCCAGCAACCAGGAGGATATCAGCAGAACCTGTCACGACAGCCGCCTCAGCAGCAACAGATTACGCACAATAATTCACTTGAATCCACTTTACATACTTTTATGTCTCGCACTAGTGATTTTATTGTTCGTACTAACAAATTTATTGACAATAGTGATTCTTTTATGGACAGGACTGAGATGCGGATGAACAACCAGGAGGCAACAATAAAGATCCTAGAGACCCAGTTCGGGCAGTTCACTGAAATCATAAGCAACAGGACAATGGGTGCATCATCCAGTAACACAGAGGTCACAACAAAACCCACTTATGAGCAATGCAAAGCAATAACTACAAGAAGTGGGAAACAATTGGATGAGCCCAGAATAGAGAAGCCAAAGGAAAAGCAGCCAGAGCTACCCGCCGCAGTAGCACATGAACAACCTATTGTGATAGCAAAACACCCTGATGTCCATGTAGATGACGGCAACCCTGAGACAGATGATCCTAAACCCCCACAGATTAGATTTCCTTACAAGGAACGCATCCAGGACATCCATCTGCCGTCGCCCTTTCCCCAAAGGCTTAAACAACAAAAGAAAGAGTACCAGTTCAAGAAATTTTTGGATATTCTAAAGCAGGTACACATAAACATCCCACTCGTGGAAGCCATACAAAACATGCCAAATTATGTGAAGTATCTGAAAGATATGGTTTCCAAGAGAAGGAGAATTAGGGAAAAGGACAGATCCAGACAGCTTTATCATTCCATGCAAGATAGGCATCAACCATGACATGAGAGCTCTATGCAACCTACGAGCAAGAATTAATCTGATTCCCAATGATGTCTTCAACAAATTAGGAATTGGAAAAGCAAAGCCAACCTTCATCATGCTTCAACTTGATGACCATTCCTTTGTGCAACCGGAGGGAAAAGTTGAAGATATCCTTGTACGAGTGGCCAACTTCATTTTCCCACCTGACTTCCTCATCCTCGACTGTGAGGCAGACGAGAACGCCCCCATCATTCTTGCGCAACCATTCTTAGCCACGGGCAGAACATTGATAGATGTAAAGAATAGGGAACTCATAATGAGGGTAGATAATCAAAACATAAAGATACATGTTTTACAGTCCATGAAACCAGCCAAAGAAAAAGAAGTATGCCCAGAAACACATGCCTTTAAGGTCAGCCAAGAAGCAGAGCAAGACAGCAGCTGCCAGGGCAAAAATCAGAGCAACAAAGATCCTGAAGAGCAAGATGACCCACCTGGACAAAAAGCAAAAACACAACCAGCTCAAGAAGTGGTTATGTTTTGGAGATGCACCTCAATGCACTCCCAACATAACTTAATTTTTTTATATATTTCTTTTTATTTTTTTATGTTTTAGGATTAGATTTTATTTTTTTGCAATTTATTTTCCGCATTTTTTTTTCTTCAGATTTAATTATTCTCAGTTTTATTTATTTAGTTAATTATTTTTATTTTTAGGTTTAGGAATAAATAAAGCCAGACCAAGAAGAACGCCCAACAAAGATCCCGCCCTCCATGCCATCGAGACAGCTGAAGGCAGCCCACCGAAAAAAATGCGTAAAAACTAGGATACCACTAACGACTAGCTGCCAAAAGCTATAGCGTAACGGGCATTTAATCCCGAAACACGCGCCACAAATATGCCCGTTGGGAATTTAATGCCACCACGACATCTCTCGGTAACCCCTATATATACCTCACTATTTCATTCATTTTCATCACTTCACCTCCTTGTTTAAACCTCCTTTGCGTTAACTTGCTTCCATAATATTTCAATTTTTAGTTTACTTTCAACTTACAATCGTCTCACAACTATGGAAGCATCACAATCCAAACCCTCTTTCCAGTGTTTCTTCTCCAAATTAGACCAAACGAGGCACAACACACAATTCGCCAACAAGGCAGTTTGGGAGGAGCAAGGGTTTCACTACTCGCAGCAAACGGGAGACTTGGGTCTCAAGCCCGCCCTCTTCGAGAAGATACACGGCCATGGAGGGGGATCTTCACAAAGTAGCCTGAGGTGGCCAACATCACCCTCGTCCGAGAGTTCTACGCCCACCAACCTCGCCCAGAAGTTCCATTCATTTTTGTTAGGGGAGGCAGTAAAACTCAATGTCGCCACCATCAACAGGTTCTATGGGCTGAAGATGGACGACAACACCCATGAGGAATGGCGGCAGACACTAACAGCAGGGAACTATGACAGAATGAAGGACAAGCTCTGTGAACCAAACACCCCGTGGCTGGCGGGGAAACACAACAGTTCTGTTTAGCGCCGTTGTCTGCTATCGGAGGCAATGTTGTGCAATACATTCATCAAGAGACGCGTGCTGCCCACCTCCCACAACACAACAGTCGACCGGCCCCGTCTCGCCTTGATCCATTCAATCATGAACAACCGGCTGATCAACGTGGGTGACATAATTTGGAAGGAAATCTACAGCTGCTACCGGAAGTCCAAGGGCTGACTCTACTTCCTCTCCCCCATCACCGGGCTTTGCGCGAACTTCAACGTCCCCTCCGACTCCAAAGATGTGCTGACACCACCAAGGGAGGGCTGGACAAGGAAGGTCAGGCTCCAGATAATGCAGGCGCCTGAGACGGAACCGATCACACCCTCTCAGCCGTCGGTCAACAACACCGCTGCCCCAGCAACAAGAGGCAGTACTGAGGCTGCCCAAATCTCTAAAGTTATCCAGCTTCTCTACACATTGATCGACAGTAACAAGAGAATAGAGAAGCAGCAGCTGACCTTCATGAAGTACGTGGGGGAAGTTCAAGAGGCCTTTTTAGCCTATTTGTTGCAGAAGTTCCCAAACGACAGCCCCTCCCTACCCAGATTCCTAGAAGATTTGGCAACCACAACTGCACCCAGAGAGACTACACCGCCAGAAGCTGATGCCCGCCACGTCGCCTTCCACCGCCAGATGCCCTCTCTGACACAATACCCTTCCTACTTCGCCACCTCCTCATCTCACACGGTGGACGACACTCCAGAGAGGCATCAACAACAACTTTCTCCGACGATCACAGCGACAACAGTAGCAAACACCTCACCGTCCAACGATGCTGGGCAACAGACGACAGAAACCAGAGAACCAACATCAACGGCAGAACCGTCGGTAGCACCCATTGTGGAGCCAAGCAGGAAAAGGAAGAGACATATACTCTCGGCCGAACCAGCGCCAAAAAGATGGGGAATCAGAATCTGAACCAGACCATAGTGGAGCTCATTGCCCCACTCCCAAGATAGTCCAGCTGCCGCGCACAGCAAAAATTTCACCTACCAAGCCTGCTTTCAGGACCTCTGCCAGCCGCCGCCTGGTCATCCAATCATCCTCCTACTTCTCTGTCTCAAAGACTCCAGCATCATCTCAACCATCCGACAACTTCTAGCGTTGTTTCTTTTCTTTCTTTATATTACTTGTTTTTCTATTTTAATTATTTTTCTTGTCTTTTATTTCTTTTTTTTATTTTTTGCATTGAGGGCAATGCCCATCTCGAGTTGGGGGGGATTAGCACTCATTATTGTTTAGGCATATTTAGAGCATATAGGTTGCATAATGTACTTGCCTCTAAAATTAATCAAAAGAATTTTTTGTTAGAACTTGTGCCTATGATAGGATAGTCGATCTTAAATTTTTCGCACCATAATAAAAAGAACTTAATTTTGGGGAAAGCATGTAGTAAACTTAGAATTTTTCTATAAATGCCAAAAATTAAAAACACTATTGTTACTTGCTGAATTTTATTGAATTTATGATAAACATTGCCTGCTTGAATTATTTGTAAAATTCTAACATGGTTGCAGGAAGCTGCCGCGACAGGCAACAAATAGAAAAAGAAAAGCATTGACACGGCAGAAGAAAAAAAATTATGTTATTTTCCCTAGAGGTGCCCGAAACAGGCTCTAGGAAGAATCATGTGCAAGAACACTCCGCTGCTATCAAAGTCCATGAATCTAAATTTTTTTGAAGTGACAGACAAATTACCATGAGTGAATGAAAGTATTCACGGGATGACTCTACTCAATGGATTCGGGGTTTTGCAGTTTTCTCCTATCTTAATTTCAGACCTAAAGAGTAGTTGTGATGAGCTGAAGCCCTTATTGCCATGATTATAAAATGTGCTTAATTATGCTGCCTCGGTAGCAACCTTATATTACCTTGATAGCATCTTTGTTCACTTAGAATATTCTTCAGATTCAGCCTGTACACAGTTTGTGTAAACACTGCACTAGCATTGTAGTTTAATTCTGAGGTAATTCGTGCTATTCTCCTTTCACTAATCTAATGATAGGTGCCACGGCCTTGAGGTGCTAAATGAAGTTTAAAACAAGTTCTTCTTTCTGATTAGTGCAAGGGCAAGTATGTTTAGGATTGCATTACTTGAGGAAAAGCAATAGTTCGAGTTTGGGGGTGTGTAAAGTGCTCATAAGTCCTATATTTTGTATGCATTCCATCTCATATTATTGTTGTTCTTAAGTGCATTTTAGGTATATTTATGTGCAGGCATGTATTATTTACAATATTCTTTGCTTTGCCTTGTTTTTGTTGAATATGTTTGATTTGGTAAGAAAAGATATTGTTTTAGTTTAGTTTTAGTTGCAGAGGCTAGAAGCTGACAGGAGGAGGAGAAAGCTAAAGAACTGATGCTGAGGCAGCAAGCCAAGGAGCTGTACTGAAGCAGCTCGACACAGAGAAAGGTGATGTCGAGTAGCTATCGCCGCTATATTTCTGTCGACAGGGCAGCAACCGAAGGATTTGGTGATTTGGAGTGCAATTGGAAGAGCATAATTTTCTGATTCTAATGAGCCCATCCATGCAATTTACTGATCCCAGAAACATCGGACAGAGCCGCCAAGGGAGAGATTGTCCAAGGCGGCCTAAGCTTACTTGTGGCACAATGAGTCCAATTTCAAGTCAAAGAAGTCAGAATTTAAAGGATGCATTCAATGCAAAAGCTACTTTACCATGAGGAAGACTTGTACTCCAAGGAGGACTTACCCTAGGCCAATGCCCTATATATACCCGATCATACCTTGTATTTTAGACAACTCATAGACGACATAACTAGGTTTCTCTTGTGTTTTCTTGCCGCCACTATGTTCTAAATTCTCTAGGGTTTGGGTTATGTTGTAAAATTGTTGTGAGAACGGTTGTTTAGGTTTAAGTTTGTTTTTGCAATAAATTCAAGGTTTGCTTATTTCATGTTCTTCATCGTTTTTAATTGAGTCGAGAGATCGATTGTGAGCAATCCATTTGTTTGGAATCGCGAGAGTCAAACTCATGAAATAAATAAGCACGATATCATCAATACCAGGTGTTGATCAATCTAGCCTAGACATAGGTTAGGGTTTAAGGCAGCTAAAAGAGGATGAACCAAAGGTTGTTGTTCATTGCAAGATTCACACCGACGAGTATTATCTGCAGCAGGCATCAACATCATTTAGACTTAGACGTAAGCTGAATCATTATCGAAGCGTTCTGCTGAGCCTTGAAGGTCTGCTGAGTTTTCCACCGAGCCAATCGTCTGTTCCACCTGCCGAGGCAATGAAAGCGTCGAAGCATCAATCTGCCATCTTCCGCCGAGGCAGCAAAGTCTGGCAGCACAATATAACTTAACCTATTCAACGCAGTTTCACACTACGGAGCAACATAACCTGACCCATTCTATCACTTTGATCTCTTCTACTATTTGCTTGTGTTTATTTATTTTTCCCTTAAACAAACTAAAATTAACTTTTGCATTTATTTTCTGTGTAGGAATTGACATTCGAATTAGCTGTCCAATTCTCGTGGGAGACGATATCTTTTATACTATAACTTGACAAGAGTGTGCACTTGCGCTCATATTTAGAGAACACCCAAACGCTTTACAGACATTAAGCCTATATACAATTGTATGTTGGGAAGACCCTGGATTCACTCAGCTGAAGCAGTCCCGTCGTCCTTTAACCCGAAGCTCAAATTTGTTATTGAAGGGAATCTGGTCAGTACCGGTGAAGAGGAAGACATTATTGCCTCAATAGCTACTGACGTCCCCTACATCCAAGCAGATGAAAACGCCCTTGAGTGTTCTTTCTGGGCTTTGGAGTTTGTAAATGCTACCTTTGTTACTAAGGGCAAGCTGTTCCTGTGACCAAGGTTATCAAATTGCACTAAAATGACTGTAAAAGAAACACTAGGAAGGGGGCGAAGACAGGAAAAAGGACTTGGGAAACACTTGCAAGGACACTTACGTCTGAGGCCTATTATCATAAAGAAGATCCATTTCGGGCTAGGGTTTAGTACAAACATGAAAGACTAGCCGAGGGAATTAAAGAAAAGAAAGGAACAGAGGAAGGCTTGTTTACTAGGGAGTGAAACTTCTTCTAGATTGGTAACTTCCTTTGACATGACGAATATTTTCAAGTCCCGTGGGTTTGCAAATGTTGAGAGACAGCTGGAAGAAGTTAATCGAGAGGCCGCAAAGATACACGAAGAGGAAATTTTCAACAATAATTTGGATGGGCTCATCATTGGTGGAATTTTCGAGGGAGTTCGACATGGATAATTTTTGGAACAGATTCACCCATGTCCCCAGGCGAGATGTTGAACAACTGGACCACCGAAGACTTCCATCTTGTAGCTAAGAATAAAACATAGTAAATGCCAGGATCCACCTTATACTTTTTCCCGCAAGTATAAGGGATTGTCTGTAAAGGGTCGTTATACCTATCCATTTTAATAAAGATGCTTTTCATGCTGATTCACAAATGGCAAACATGTTTCTTTAATTTTTTGCATCCTTTCCAAAATATATTATTATTTCCTTTGCAGGTCTTCAATTATCGACTGCATGAATGATCCTAAACCTAATCCTAGAGTAGGTTATGAACCGCCAGTGTGTTTAGTGGAAGTCAATGAAGTCGAGGATGAAACAAAATGTGAAATCCCTAAAGAATTACTAAGGTTGGTGGAAAAAGAAGACAAGAAGATTTTACCTCATAATGAACCCTGCAGAATGGATGAAGAATGCCAAGAAAAATTTGATAAAATCAAGAAATATTTGACGAATGCTCCAATATTAGTCGCACTAGTTCACAGATCGTTGATCATGTACTTGACGGTCCATGAAACTTATGTCCATTGTTGCAGCATAGAAGAAGAAATCGATAAGCATCCCTAGTATTATGACATTCTGCAATATCTGAAGTATCAGACTTATCCACTGGGGGAAAATGACAATGACAAAAGAACTATTAGAAGGATGGCTTCGGGATACGTGCTCGATGGAGAGATCCTTTATAAAAGGGGAAAAGATCAGATCCTGTTAAGATGTGTCAATGCCAATGAAGCAAAGAACATCATGGCAGAAGTGCACGACGGAATATGTGGAACACATGCCAATGGATTCTCGGTAGCCAAGAAAATCATGAGATACGGCTATTATTAGACAACCATGGAAGGAGACTGCATTGAATATGCCAATAAGTGTCATAAGTGTTAGATATATGCTGACACGATTTATTCTCCACCAGTACCTCTTCATACAATAAATTCGCCATGGTCTTTTGCTGTCTGGGGAATGGATGTTATCGGGCATATCCACCCTAAAGCTTCTAATGGACACCGTTTCATTCTTGTGGCCATAGACTATTTTACCAAGTGGGTAGAAGCAGCTTCTTATGCCAACATCACAAGAACAACAGTTTGCAAGTTCTTGAAGAAAGATATAATTTGTCGGTATAGTTTGCTAGAAAGAATCATCACTGGTAATGCTACCAATTTCAACAACAAAGTGATAACATAAGCATGTGAGCAATTCAAAATCATTCATCACAATTTTGTGACTTACCACTCTAAGATGAATGGAGCAGTGGAGGCAACAATAAGAACATCAAGAAGATCATATCAAAGAAATAGAAACTTACAAAGATTGGTATGAGAAACTACCCTTTGCATTATTTGCATATCGAACTTCAATACGAACCTCAACTGGGGCAAAACCTTACTCTTTGGTCTACGGGACAGAAGCGGTACTTACCATTGAGGTCAAAATCCCATCTCTTCATGTTTTGTCCGAAGTGAAGTTAGATGATGCAGAATGGTTACGGGATCGATTTGACCAGTTGAATCTTATTGAGGAAAAGAGGTTGAAGGCAATATGTCACAGTCAAATGTACCATAAAAGAATGATGCGGGCGTATGATAAAAAGGTACGCCCAAGAGAATTCCGAGAGGGAGATCTTGTGTTGAAAAAGGTCTTGCAAATACATCGAGATGATCGCGAAAAATGGATGCCTAACTGGGAAGGACCTTATGTGGTTAAAAAGGCCTTCTTTGGAGGAGCGTTGATCTTGGCTGAAATGGACGACAAGGAGTTGCATAAGTCAGTGAACTCTGATTCAGTCAATAAGTATTATGCTTGAAGAATTCAAAAAGAGAATGAAAAAAAGAAAAAAACGGAGTGAAAACCCGAAAGGGAGCTTTCGTAAAATGAAAATATCTATGGTGAAAACCCAGAAAGGGCGCCTTAGATATGTCAAAAAAAGAGAGATGAAAATAAAAGGGGGTTCAAGGTGAAAATCCGTAAAGGGCGCCTTCACACCAATGGAGGATCTAAGTTGAAAACCCATAAAGGGTGGCTCAGAAGAATGAGGTTAGGCATCCGGCAGGCAAAATCTCCCAGACACCTGGTATTTTGGAAGGGATTTCACATTTGTAAGCATCCCAGCAATGTTCGAGGATTGTTGGACATGTGTGCAAGTTCAGCTCTATATCTGGTCGATGGGGTGGTTGTATCCTTCATGCCATGGATGCTTGGAGATCTAACCTTGTTTCTTGATTTTGTTGTTTCAGTTTGCCATGACTATTTCAAATCCTGTTGTATTTTGATTTATATGCTTCAATAAAATTCATGAATTCACTTTGGAGCTTTCTTTTTTATTCCAAGACATCATAAAATTGTTGATACAATGTATAAAAGAAAATAATTTCTTGGTATTACTATGTTTTTAAAGTGCAGGTGAACCTTATAACTCTGGGATATTGAAGAAAAGTGTACAGGTCAAGATGGTGTGAACTTGGAAACAAACTATGAAGATGTCAACAGAGTCTGTCACCCGAAGAACATTGATTTTTATCTCTATGAGATGAACAAAACTACAAGACCAACACATTATCATGTTCTTTTGAATCAGCAGCTCAGTTGAGACAGTTTATGAAGATTAAGCTTGAAAAAAACTGTCCACAACCCCATGTTCTACTGTTGAGAACCATCATTTTGTAAAGGCTCTTGGATTTGGCAAAACTTCAACATTGAAGGATTGGGTAATTGCAATGTTGCCTAAACAAGGTGACATATGATTTGCCAGGTCAAGATTTTGTCAGCTATAATACCTTTCCTTAGC
This sequence comes from Hibiscus trionum, assembly GCA_030270665.1. Lineage (NCBI taxonomy): Eukaryota > Viridiplantae > Streptophyta > Magnoliopsida > Malvales > Malvaceae > Hibiscus > Hibiscus trionum. The sequence goes on from BSYR01000011.1 coordinate 21,596,387, forward strand.
GTCAAAAAAAGATAAGAAAAAGAAAAAAGAAAAGAGAAAATGAGGTGAAAACCTGAGAAAGTGCCTTTAAAAAAACCAAAGTGAAAACCTGAAAGGGCGCTTTGAGTAAAGCAACCTAAAGTGAAAACCCGAAAGGGCGCTTTAGAGCAAAGGGCCAGAAATGCAGAAAAGAGATTGTGACGGTCGATTCTGAATGTGAGATGGGAATTAAAAAAGAAGCATCAAAAAGGGTCCTAAGAGGGCAAAAGTTGATTGATGAATCTCAACAAGTCATTGTTCATGCATCATGTAAGAAATTAGGGTCATGCTAACCCTCATATTTTAGTTGTTTTGATAGGAAGTAGATGGAAAATAGAGCTCCTAATGAGAAGAGTTCGCCCAGAAAAGATGGATTCGTAACGAGAACAGTCTGCCCCAACAAAGACAGGGCTCCTAATGAGAAGAGTTCACCCAGTAAAGAAGGATTCCTAATGAGAAGAGTCTGTCCCAGCAAAGAAGAACTCCTAATGAGAAGAGTTCGCCCGCAAAGAAGGATTCCTAATGAGAAGAGTCCGCTTTGACAAAGACAGAATTCCCAATGAGAATAATTTGTCCAGCAAAGAAGAAGAGTTCGATCAATGAAGGAAAAATTCCTAATGAGAAGAGTTCATCCTCAGCTAAAGAAGGAGATAAAGGAAGATTGAAGAATTTTATAATGAGAAGAATAGCTTCAAGATTCCATGAGTGGATGGTTCAGACAAAATTTGTGTCTTTTCAGTCTTTGCCCTATTTCTGTTCCACAACAATGAGTAAAGAGGGGCAGCTGTAATACTCGTATTTTGTCCTGGTGTGCATATATAATATTCGAATACCAAATAAATAAATACTCCAAAATATACAATATAGAGTCCATTTTACATACCAAATACCCATTTTTATTATACAAAGCCCAAATATAAGTATCAGGCCCGAAATACATTTTTGCCAACCCATTCACAACTCATACCCATCTGCCAGCCCAATAAACACACATAAACTAGGCAAAGAAACACAAAGCTCATATGTGCTTTTATTTCCCGCCCAAAACCAAGACCCAAGGGACACGTGTCACGCTCCCATTTGCTCATCCCGTATTCATGCGGATTGATCCCCAGCTAGAGCCAACTGTCTTCGTTGATGCCAGCAATGACGTCACACCACACTTAGGTATAAATAGAGAGAGAGAAGCAATAATTAGGCAATCATTACAACAATAATTACGGTAATAATTTGAGTGAGAGTGAGAGAAGAAACAGAAAGGTCTCACAAGAATCAGAAGAGATGCCAGAATTGGACACCGTCACCGTTGATCGGAGCACCGTATCATCGCCTGAGCTCATCAGAAGGTAGAATTTCTTTCTCTCTTTCATTTCCTGCACTGAAATATCAAACCAAATAGAATTAACCTTAAAATAAAGAAAAACAGTAGCTAAAAACAAAATAAAACCTAGATCTAAAATTCTAAAACTGAAATTGAAGAGTCTTAGTTACTTATCTTTTTTTAGAGTCACCAGAGTCCGTGAGTGGAGAGCTAGGTTCGGCCGGAGTCGAAAATGATAGAGTGAGGAAAGGTTTTTGGTCTCGGGTAGGTAGCTTAGAAGAAGAAAGACGGGTGTTTCTATCGAAACGGGCTTTAGATTAAGGTTTAGGATGGAAAACAGAGCATTTTTAGAGCTTTTAGGGTTTCAGTGCGACAGAGAATGGTGGCCAGAAATCGCTCCGGTGGTGGAGCACGGTGGGCGGAGTTGCAGGTTTGGTCGGAAGGGATGATCGGAGACCTAGGTTTAGCCGAAGAAGATGATCGGAAGTTGCATGAGTAGGCCGGAAAAGGTGATCGGAAATACAAGCTGACCGAAGAAGATGATAAGAGAAGTTCCAGTCATCGGAAAAAGGTTAGGGATGACCGGCATCACCTTTAGTGACCGGGAAACAGATTGGGTTTGGGTTTCGTGATGGTCGAAGATCAAAGTGGAAATTTGGGAAAGTTCATGTCATGTTCTTAGGGTTTTCAGGGTTTTGATCTTCAAAAACAAGAGAATGAGAAATTAAGTGTTTGTGAGGATTTGAAGTGAAAAAATGATGAACTGAAGATGATATTATGAAAAAATGGTAGGTTTGATCTGATAGAAACATGAAGGGGAAGTGTTTTGGTGTTTAAAACGAATTGAAATGAGGAAATGAGAAGAACAAATGAAGAACAAGTGATGAATTTGGAGTTTTGATCGAAGTAAGGTGAGGTTTTCTGGGTTCGGTGTGTTTGAGTTGAGAGAATTTAGAGAGAGAGGCAATGAGGAGAGAGAGTGATTCAGAAGAAATGGCCGAGTTGGCCCGGTCGTTCCCCTTTTATACGCAAGTCAACATGGCACCGTTTTGGTGCCGGGTCGTGAGAGGATCCGCGGATCTCTAAGCAGGTTCGGATACGAGTCCGTGATCCGACTCGTGTTTTATGGTTTGGGCTGGTCATTTTGGGCCTAGTTTAAATGGGCTTGGGTTATTCTTTTAAGGGAATTAGACTTAGGCTCTTGAGTTTAGCCTTTGTTGAGTTTTAGGGTGCTCGATTCGTTCAACCGATATTGCTCACCAAGTGGTGGAGAGGTGGATTTTTTGGTGGATGTGGCGAGGAAGCTTAAATGTAAATGACACAATGATTTTAGAGTGGTTCAACCTTCTAACCAAGGTCTACATCCACTACCTTAGCTTCCCACTAAGGATTTCCAATCAATCCACTATTGATTCATCCCCTTTTCTAGGCTTAGGAGGAAACCCTTATACACTGATCAAGCTTTCTACCCAAAGCCTTGATCAAACCCTCTTTACAAGAGATAAGAAAAGCAAACACAAATCCCTCTAATAGGTGTTTGTTTGCACAATTAAAGCACTTACCCAAAACCTAAAACACTTGAGCAAATTTAACAATTTTGGCTCACTAGTGTTTGTCTATACAAGAATTGACAATTTAAGTACAAATACTATATTTGATCATTTTTTGATTCACAATTGAAGCATTAACCATATTTTGATACTTGGAGGTCCCTTTTATACTCCTTGAAGAGTTTGTAGTCGTTACTAGCCGTTGGGGTTGATTTAGAGCCGTTGGAGACTTAATTTCCCACTATAAATGCAGTTCTGCAGCTCCCCGTTTCGAAACACTCGTGAACCGTTTCGAAACACCCTTTAGGTAGAAAGAGCCGTTGCAGTCTGATGCAGCACCTGTATCGAAACGCCCTTGGCCATTTCGAAACACCCGTATCGAAATGTCTGCCTCCGTATCGAAATGATTTGCATTTAAATGTTAGTTGGGAAATAGCCGTTGGGGTTTATGACCGTTGTGGTCAATGCCACGTAGGCGTATCAAAACGGCATAGCCCGTATCGAAACGCTGGGCAAAATCCTCATCCAGGGAAGGCCCATTTCGATACCCGTATCGAAACGCCCAAAGGTGTTTCGAAACGCCTGGAAGGTTTTGTGAAGTTTGGCTTTGAAAAACATGTTAAACCCTTTTAAAAAACATCTCTAAACATAGTTTCAAGTTATTTGGACTTTGGAAATAGTTTTGAATTCTTTTTAAATAAGTCCAAAACATTTTCCAATTATTATATCAAAACATTAGTTCTACAATCTCCCCTTTTTGATATAATAAAACTAACTTGAAAAATTGTTTGAGATTCTCCCCTTTAACTTTAAAAATGTGAATAAGAGATTAAAGATATGAAATCAAATAAAGCTCCTCCTTATTCATTTGAAAATTCAATTTTTCAAACCATTTCTCCCCTTTTTGTTATATCAAAAAAAATTAAAACATTAAGTTCAAAATAACTATAGAGGAATAAATTGACAAAAATAAGAATTTGGTTTTAAAATGGCTCTCCCTTACTCAAAGCATCATTAAAAAATGTTAGTCCAACATTTATGATCATCTAGTTGACATAAATAAAAATAAATCAAATAAAATCAAGAACAACTAGATTTTTACCAACACTTGAACCCAATGGAGGATGTGAAGCCTTTCTTCTTCAAGTGTTCATCCTTTGTGTGCATGGAGCTCCCCCTCAATTTTTTACTTGTTGATCAATCTCCGTCACACCTAGAAAAAGACAATCAAGTGATTTTTGGTATCCAAATTGCTTTGGATCCATAAACGTTAGTAGCACAAATTTTAGTCCCCTTAGGAATCCATTTTTCAATGTCATCCTTTTTAATTGAAGTGCTAAGTCCTTTTGGGACCCAAACACTTCTAAAACATTTTCCTTTTACAAATCTAGGGGCATTAGATTGTCTTACATAAAAATTTGATTTTTCCGAAATTGTTTTTCTTTTCAAGCTCTTTGGAAATCAAATATTTTTCTTCTTGAACTTTTTGAAGCAAATTTTGTAAATCAAAAAATTTTAGTTCAAACTCTTCGAGTTTTGCTTCAAGTTCAAGTTTGGTTTCAGAAATCAAATCATTTTGAATTTTTAACTTTGAAATCAATTTAATGTTTTTCAAAATGTGATTTTTAAAGTCTAAAACCAAATCAACGTAGGCATCTTGTAATTCATCAAAAGAGTAAGAACATGAAGTAGATGAATTAGAAGTTACCCTTGAATCTTCTTCGATGGCCATAAGGCAAAGTTTGGCTTGTTCATCGTCGGTGGAGTCCTCATCACTCCAAGTAGACACATATGCCTTCTTCTTATGGCTTGAAGTGCTTGCCCTCTCCCTTTTCATGGATGCTCGTTCAAGCTCTCTCAAAGCTTTCTTCATGAACGGGGTACATTTCTTGAAGAGATGAACTATCTCTTCTTCTTCATCCTCCTCTTCACTTGAATAAACATGATGGCAAGTGGAGGACTTGAGAGCAATGGCATTGGTGTTGATGCCAAGCCCCTTAAGCTTCTTCTCTCCCATAGCTCTAATTTACTCCCTCTTCTTCTCATCCTCTTTGTTCTTCTTCATGATTTGATGAGTAAGGAGTGACCCCATGAGTTCATCAAGCTTCAAGGTCTTCAAATTTTTTTCTTCGATGATGGCGGTCATCTTTGAGTCCCAAGACTCGGGAAGTGAGTAGATGAGCTTTCGGACAAGTTTCTCCTCCGGAATGGCTTCTCCATAGCCCTTGAGACCATTGTTGATTGTGAAGAACCTATCAAACATCTTCTCGGTGTTCTCTTCCGGATCCATCTTGAAGTTCTCATACTCTAAGGTGAGGAGCCCAATCTTGGTCTCCTTAACTTCATCGGTTCCCTCGTATGTGACTTCAAGCTTGTCCCATACCTCCTTGGCACTCCCACAAGAAGACATCTTGGTCTCGATATAGAGCCGCATCGAACCGTCTTTCTTTTTCACGAACAAAACAGGGGCACCCCAGGGAGAGATGCTCGGTCGAATGAATCCCTTGTCTTCGACCTCTTGTATATGCTTCTTCAATTCTTTCAGTTCAACCGGTGTCATACGATAGGGAGCAATGGACACAGGATTAGTTCCGGGTTGAACTTCAATCTTAAATTCGACTTCCCGAGTTGGAGGAAGACCAGGGAGTTCCTCAGGAAAAACATCAGCAAATTCAGATATAACATGCATTTCTGGCAAACCGAAATCAAGCTCATCTTGTAATGCCATAGCAGCAAAAATAGTAGTCGGTTTTTTGTCTATCAACAGAATGGATTCTTTTCCTAAACCCCGTAAATACAACCTACGGTTTTGACAGTCTACCCAGGCTTCATGTTTTCCCAACCAGTCTAGTCCTAAAACTAGATCAAATTCACATCTAGCAACACATAAAGATTACAAGGAAAGGGTATATTTCGGATTGTTATCTGACAGTCTTTACAAATCAAATTTATAGGCATACTACCTCCTATAGGGTTTGAAACAATTAGCCCAATTTGTACAGTTTTAGGTTTCAATTTAAGTTCATCTAACAAGTATGAGCATATAAATGAATGGGTTGATCTCGAATCTATCAAAGCGTAAACAGGTTTAAGGTTAAATTCAACCGTACCCGCAATGATATCGGGAGACTCTTCTTCTTCTTTGCCACGAATGTGATAGACACGAGCTGGGGCTCGAGATTCCTGATAGGTAGTGGCTTTTGAATGATCAGCCTTGCCTTTCCCCTAATTACCCAATTGAGCTTGTCTCGGGTTCTTGTTTCGACCAGATGGTGCCGAGTTCGGATTAGAGTGACGAGTAGAAGTTTGGTCATCCTTCTTTAGACAGTCACGAATATAATGATCATTGCCTCCACAGGCGAAGCAGAAATTAGTCTGAAATTGGCATTTGCCGAAGTGCTGTTTTTGACAGAATTTGCAAGTAGGTCTCCTTTCAGATTTTCCGGTGCTGTTAACAGAAACCACCGGAATTGCCATCTTGTTTGAAGATGGAGGTCGATAATCATTCTGAGAGACAGGTGAATAAGTAGAGAAGGACTCATTCTGAAGCTTCGGCCTCTTCGACTACCGGGACTTATTGTCACCCTTTTTACCCTTGTCCGGACGATAACTACTCTTTTACTTTTCTGCGACCCTCATCGTAGCTTCATTAGAAATAGCTCGGTTCAAAAGAGTTTGAAAGTTTGTGAGACCAAGAGCAGTAAACATCGGTTTTAGCTCGTCGTTCAGACCACCGACGAACTTACGGCATTTCTCTTCTTCAGTCTTAATGTAAGCAGCTCCGTATTTGCAGTATTTGCAGAAATCAGCAACATATTGTTCAATCGGCCGATTGGCCTGCTTCAAGTACATGAATTTATTTCTGCAGTCGGCCAGATATTGTTCGCTAATGAACTTCTTCTTAAACTCATCAACGAAGAAGTCCCAGGTCACTGACTCAGCAGGGGTAGTCAGAATCGTGGTTTCCTACCAGCTTAAATCGTCTTCAGTTAATAAGGAGACTGCACACTCGAGTTTATGCTCATCGGAATATTTGAGTTGCTTAGTCAAGATCTGGATAGTTTTATCGAGCCACTGCTCACCTTTTTCCGGTTTCTCGATATCAAGACCACTAAAAGGAGTAGCTCGGTGTGAAGCGAGCTTGTCGATTAGGGCTTGAGATGGTGCAACAACAACCGGGGCTGCTCGTACACCCGTTGCAAAGTGATCGAATATTTCTTTGACACTGATAAAACATTCCCGATGAATAGTTTCGATGGTCGCATTGTCCAAAGGAGGAGGGAATTGTACTCGAGGTTGCTCTCGAGGTTGTTCAGGTTCAACCGGGGGTCGCATAGCAACACTATCCCCGTTCTTAGTATAAGATCCTTGGGGACTCTCATCGTCCCGAGCTAAGTTGGTAGCAGACATTCTATAAGGAATTCAGAGGAAAGTTCGGAATTAGAGAGCGAAGTCACAAATAATTCAATATAAGACTCCTAGGTGGCATAGTGTAATCCTATATGATGCATGACATGTTCGGACAAATTTTAGGATCTATAACCTAAAGCTCTGGTGCCAATTTAGCCAACACCCCTCACCCGGTTTAGGAGCGAGAGATGTTACGACATATAACGAACGGTTCAGAACAAATAAACAATCGAAACAAAACATGAAACAATATCAATCAAAGCCATGCAGCTTGTATATTATCAAACTTAACATACATATGAACTTAAAAACATGTTATCCACTAAACTTAAGTATCTTATACTAACCAAGTTTATACTTATAACATATTGGACTAATACCATAACATAGCATAACCACATGTATACAATTCTTAACATTATCAAATCACCTAAGCCTAATAAGACCATGTTTGAATTACAACAAGACAACCTCTAAGTTCAAATGCTAACTTTTTATTCTTAGAATCATGATATATATTCATATCAACCCATTAAAAAAAACATGTACACTTCTATATAACCATCTAAAGCTCAAGCTAAATCAATGCATATTAATAGACATTCTACTTTCACAATTTGAAGCATATACATATATCACTCTCCTTAGTAATCAAGACAAACTATAGCATACATCATATACATAAAACATTATATTCGAATGGTGCTATGACAACATAGGCATATAAGAATCATACACCATGAACACTATTACATAAGGAGTCATTCGAATAAAGCATATAACCTATTAGGAAATCTAGGTACAATTTGATAATCTAAACAAGCACGATCTTACATGTTCACATTCATCCATTTGAATAACATGATATCTAGATAACACATAGCATTTGCAAATCACATATCAACACTTTAATCATACACAACCCATATATATATAATGCAACCATTATATGTCAACATATAATTATTACAAAACAAGCTTATACTTACCTATATATATACATAACCAAGCCAAGTCTTAAACTTAACAATTACATGTTAAACACCCAAAGTACATGTATCATATGCATGTGACACTTATATACATCCATGCCACCAACTAAGATATCCAAAAGAGTCATACTTGTGCTTGGACTTCAAGGTCAGCTCTCTAAGACAATCGACTAACTTTCGCGACTAGTACCTGAAATTTTTAGAGCATATACAATCTTTAAGGTTACCTAACTAGGCTTTAATCAAAGTTCACCTAGCTAGTCCATCATGCATAAGTTGACTTAGCTAATCTTGTAACCATTTCAAGTAACCATTGATGCAACATAAACAACATACTTTTATGTTCATTCATACAACAAGTATCGATCAAAACATTATCCTATACAAAAACAAGCATCATTTAAAAGCATTAGCATATACAAGGCAAGTAGGCATATCAATTTCATTTCATTGGTACTTATCATTTAGGTACTTATCTTTCAAGACATGTAACTTTTAAATATGTTGCCTTGGATGATTAATGAACAAGGTAATCAAGTCTACGTGTGACATATGACTTTGGATACCCAAAGGTATCAATGCTTTGTAACCAACTTGTAACATGTAATCAGAGGATGCCATAGCATCAAGGTGACTTACCACCTTAAGGAATATTGGTGACTAACCACCATCCTTTAACAATAATCAGAGGAGCTCAATGACTCTAAGGCATGCCCTTCTACCTATAGACACTAATCAAACCAAGATCTTATCTTAACTTATATGTTTAACAAAACCAATAGCTTGTTATTCAACAATTCACCAAACATGTAACAATATCGATCTTTATTTCAGAGCAATCATTCAATTCATGATAACATGAAAAATCAGCAAGCACATATTATCATTTTCATCATGTAAACATCAAAATACAGTAGCTAAAATCATCATATAAGTTCATGTCATATGGTTTATTCAATCATCAACCCAATGTAACATATCTAGGCCAAAGTAAGCTTATCTAACTAGCATAGTCAACATATCATAAGTCTTTCCTTTAATCCTTCTTCCTTAGCATTTTAGTTTTTACCAACCATTATTAGGTTCATTTCATGCTTTCTTCATGTTATCTAATAATAAAAAATAACAAGGTTAGGATACTAATCCTAACACTTTAAACAAAACTACACTCACAATACTCCAAGCTAGTTTGTCTCCTTAATGATGATGCCTCTCCCTTTCTTCTTGGTTTGATCACCCCTTGATTCCTCTAATATCTCTTAACCAATATGCTCTTGAATCATATTACAACATATATAACATCCATTAGTATCAACCTTAGCACAAAAATCCAACCAAATCAAGCAAACAACAATAAACACACAAGTTGTCCTTAACATGTCAATTTTGAGCATTGTCCACTAATCTGTCTATAACTTTTTATTCCCTAATCCAAATAAGGCATATCATACTATTCTGGAAAGCTTATAAACACACCTTTAAAACCATGTATGGCTCATATTTTTAGCATTTCCCAGTTAATACAGTTTTACATTTGAAAACAGGCCAATTTCAGGGCCTAATCTGTCCAACCTTAAGTTAGTGACTTTAGTGCATTTAAATCATATATTTCACAATTCATTTGATTCTAAGCTATTAACCACATTAACCTACATGTATTAACATAACAATGAAGTTCTAACATCTTTAAAAACAGAGCATTCAAGTCCTCAATTTAACAATTTTTTTTACAAAACAGTCACTTTTAATCCATTTTAATCCTCTATGTTATCTAAATGCAGTTAACCTATCAATTGAGACTTAATTCAAGCTTGGCCATTAAATTTTTATTCATTCCATGACTCCCCTGTTTCAAGCATAAATTTTCAGAATTTATTAACACCATTTTGACCCCTAAACATTTCGAATTTCACAATTTAGTCCAGCAGATTCCAAATTCATTCAGTTTCAGTCCAGTCAACTTCTAACAACAATTAAGAGACCTATACTTAACATTTTTGAGCAACTCATACCTCTATTCCATATAAAATTTTGTACTCTACAACTTTCTATAAGAACACTTTTTCCGGAAATGACTCTAACATGCTCAATTTTCCAGATTTCTACAGGGTATCATACAAGTACGAATCTGGACAGATTCATACCTAAGTTCATGTTCATGCTTCAATTTCCAGAAATTCATCCTAAATTCAAGAACCCAGCAAACTTTACACAATATATCACATTTCTAAGTATTTTTCCAGCAATTATTCATAACCAAAATCATCAAAATAAACAATAAATCTCAAGAACAACATCAAATGACTAACAAACACTTACTTGAGCTATGGAATCAACATGAATGTATTTTCCCTTTAATTTCCAGCAACCAAGCTCAATCTTCTCTCTTGTTTTTCACTGATTTTTAGCTAAGAGTGATGAAGGAATAAGATGATAATGGCTGAATTTTACACTTGTTTACCCTTTTTTGTGATAGTGGCCGAGTATGGTCCTTTCTATGGACACTTGGTATTTTACTTAGCCACGTATATTCCACTAAGTGGAATTAATATAATTTATGCTTATTTTTAACTTTGATTATCAGCCACAATTTACATATACTTATACTTATTTTCATATATTTATCTTATATTATTATTAGTTACCAATTCAATCTTAGTTAGGTTATAATTGTTTACGTTATCATCGTCGTTTTTCTATCGTTTGAACTAGGGTACGTTTCAAGGTGTTACACAAAACCTAAAATACTTGAGCAAATTTGACAATTTTGGCTGACTAGTGTTTGTCTATACAAGAATTGACAAGTTAAGTACAAAGACTATATTTGATCATTTTTTGATTCACAATTGAAGCATTAACCATATCTTGATGCTTGGAGGTCCCTTTTATACTCCTTGAAGAGTTTGTAGCCGTTACTAGCCGTTGGGGTTGATTTGGAGCTGTTGGAGACTTAATTTCCCACCATAAATGCAGTTTTGCAGCTCCCCGTTTCGAAACACTCGTGACCGTTTCGAAACACCCTTTAAGTAGAAAGAGCCGTTGCAGTCTGATGCAGCACCCGTATCGAAACGCATGCCTCCGTATCAAAACGATCTGCATTTAAATGTTAGTTGGGAAATAGCCGTTGGGGTTTATGACCGTTGTGGTCAATGCCACGTAGGCATATCGAAACGGCATAGCCCGTATCGAAACGCTGGGCAAAATCCTCATCCAGGGAAGGCCCGTTTCGATACTCGTATCGAAACATTTTTGCTACTGGAATACACCGTACCGAAACGCCCAAAAGTGTTTCGAAACGCCTGGAAGGTTTTGTGAAGTTTGACTTTGAAAAACATGTTAAACCCTTTTAAAAAAACACCCCTAAACATAGTTTCAAGTTATTTGGACTTTGGAAATAGTTTTGAATTCTTTTTAAATCAGTCCAAAACATTTTTCAATTATTATATCAAAACATTAGTTCTACAATCTCCCCATTTTTGATATAATAAAACTAACTTGAAAAATTATTTGAGATTCTCCCCTTTAACTTTAAAAATGTGAATAAGAGATTAAAGATATGAAATCAAATAAAGTTCCCCTTATTCATTTGAAAATTCAATTTTTCAAACCATTTCTCCCCTTTTTGTTATATCAAAAAGAATTTAAAACATTAAGTTCAAAATAACTATAGAGGAATAATTTGACAAAAATAAGAATTTGGTTTTAAAATGCCCCCCTTACTCAAAGCATCATTAAAAAATGTTAGTCCAACATTTATGATCATCTAGTTGACATAAATAAAAATAAATCAAATAAAATCAAGAACAACTAGATTTTTACCAACACTTGAACCCAAGGGAGGATGTGAAGCCTTCATTCTTCAAGTGTTCATCCTTTGTGTGCATGGAGCTCCCCTCAATTTTTGACTTGTTGATCAATCTCCATCACACCTAGCAAAAGACAATCAAGTGATTTTTGGTATCCAAATTGCTTTGGATCCATAAACGTTAGTAGCACAAATTTTAGTCCCCTTAGGAATCCATTTTTCAATGTCATCCTCTTTAATTGAAGTGCTAAGTCCTTTTGGGACCCAAACACTTCTAAAACATTTTCCTTTTACAAATCTAGGGGCACTAGATTGTCTTACAAAAATGTATTTTCTTACAAAAGGATATCCCCATTCGAAATGGAATCCATTTAACATTTAAAAGATTTAATTAAAATCAGATTAATGTTCGAAATGTCAAAATGCCACGTGAAATTAATGAGGTACCGATAACGGGCGTTTGTAGGGGTGTTAACCCTTCCTTACACGTAACCGACTCCGGTGGCGACTCCAAAACAATTTTTAAAGAAATAAAAAAAAATTGATTAAAAATGGAAAACCCCTAATTTCAAGATTAAACTAAAATAAAAAATCCCGATTTTAAAACTATAATCGTCACTGTTTTTCCACAAACATATTTTAAAAAACAGTCGCGATAGCAAATAAAAAAAAGCTCATATTGTTAACAATTATAATTAATTAATAACAAAATACGAGTATATGGCTTCATTTTCTCAGTAACTAAAAAAATGACCACTACCGGATATTGATTCACAGACGTTTTCCCTATCCTACAAATCACAGATCAATCACAATCATAAACGTTGAATTGCACACACACACAAAAAACATATGAAAATTCTATAAAAAAAAATTACAGGAGAAATTGAGTACGGATTAACGACAAACGCAACCAGTAATTCCAATCGAAAGATCCGAAAGTAGTACACGCAGGTTTAAGAAAAAGGAATTTGACTAACCCGCTATCGCCGAGGATGATGACCTTCAAGAGCTAATGAACAAGAAGATGCAACAGCCATGTTATTTATGAGGTTATATATACATTTGGTGTGTATTTATAAGGTTAAGTGGTTGGCCTGGTGGTGAAGATCTAAGCTTTTCACCCACTAGATTTAGGTTTGATTTTTAGCCCTTTTTTTCACGAGTTAATTTAAATTTTTACTTTAAAATTAATCAGATGATGACATGTGTCATTATTTGATTGGTTAAAATTTAATATAAAAATAAATGTGAAAAATTGTTAATTTTATTAAAAATGTGATGCAACGTCAATATTGACACGTCAACTGTGTTTTGGCATGTAGTTAACGGTCACTTATGCAACAGTTAACGGTTCCGTCGGTCAACGTTAGTTAATGGGCTAATTTGCTACAATGTGCGAACTGGAAGACCTAATTGACTGCGTTTTCGCGCGAGGACGACATTGGTAATTTGGGTCGAACTTAAAAGTAAAAATACCCCTTTAACCTTTAATTAATAAGTTTTCTATAAAAAAAATATATATCATCCATTATACTACTTGACACGAGACTAGTACTATTTCTCAAAAGAAAAATATAATGGGGTGTGCAGTAAAAGGAGAATGTGGACTTGTTTAAGCTTTCAGTTTTGAATGTAGTAAAAGGACATTGAACTTTATTTTTAAATGCGCGTGCTTTGTGATGAAAATGTGTGGTATGTTTATTTAGGATTATTTTAGGATGTATGATGTTAAGTGCATGGACATTTACTACAATATGATCATATAACTTAAATCAATATTCTGGAATTTCTAGCATGTCTAAGTAACAATATAGGTTAATAGGTTCATTAGGATCCTAAGATGATAATGAACTGCGTATTTTGTTTCTTGATGTGATGTTGTCCGTGTTCAAGTTATGGTCTAACATGAAATTTGACTTGATACATCAAATACTTAGTTTAGGTGGATTTTTTTATCGGACAAGTCCTAAATAATGAAAAAAGAGAGTTAAATATACTCATTAGATTGGCTAAATAACCAATTATGCTAAATTTGATTTGGTGGATAATAAAAAATAACTTAAACTGCATAAATAGATTTATCATCACATTGACAGGTTTGATGTGAATTTGATGTTACGATGACACGGCACAGACTCAAAAAAAAATTCACAATAGACGAAAGCCTGATGGAGTAATGCCGCGTGGAGGTAGAAGACATGTTTTTGTTAGTATGACATGTTTGAAGTATGTTCATTATCCATTAACATTAAAATCAATTAAGCCCATGTTAGTAACCAAAAAGTGCATATTCATTTTTTATTTTCTAATAAAAAAATCGATACTTTAAGATCATATTGACATTAGGAGGAATGCAACCCTTAACTCGGTCTAGGCGCTAGACCAAACCGAGCAAGTTACATCAGGTTTGTTGTAGTAAATTTGAACCGAATATTTTGAATTAGGTCCATTTTTTCTTATCTTATGTTATCTTATCTAGATGCATCATTAGAACCTAGGGTGAACACTTTGGTAGCGGTTAAACTCATGACCAAGATGGACAACGAAACGATCAAGCTTTCTACCCAAAACTTGATCAAGGTCACTCTTTTACAAGGAATTATTAGCAAACTTAAATTGACCTCTCAAATAGGCTTATATGTTGCCCAATTATAAGTGAACTCTCCCCAAACTTGAAATAAAAGATTACAATGAAAAATCACAAGTTGGGTACAAGGGTTTGACTCTAAAAGGCTCAAAGAGATTGGATTTTTGCTTGAATGCTTCTCACTTGATGAATAGTTGTTGATGTAGCTTTTGAGTCTTACTTTTATATTCCCTCATTGATTTCTAACCGTTTGGGTAGCTGAGATCATAAATAGAGCCGTTGGAGATCATTTTTTCGCAATAAATGCACTTCTGATGCATGACGTATCGGTACACGGGAGCCCCGTATTGGTACCTGTAAGATAGAAACTAGCTGTTGCAAGAGTAAATGCAGGGGTGTATCGATACGCAGGAAGACGTATCGAAACGGTCTTAGTGTAAAATGGGGGTCGTATCGAAACGGCTAGGTCGTATCGATATTATGGAAAATATAGTTTTCCACTTGTTTCTCATATATCGGCACATATAGTGACCATTAGATAAACCATTATTTCATTAAAACCACATCGAATACATGGATTTTTCGGTAGACTCACCTCTACCAAACTATACCTTAACCCGAATAGGCTCACATATATCCTACCTCAAGGTACACCATCAACTTGGGTTGCCTAGTTAAACCCCATATCACATGTGATACTCCAACAGCCTGACTAGCCTAGTTAAACCGCGTTTCTCAAGGACCATGGTGCGATCGACTTAACATATTATAGTGTACTTTAAACCCTATGGCATGGCAACAATATCCGATACTTTATTTCCATTTGTCACATAGAAAATATACACTTTTAAACACATTTACTTAATGTTTTCCATATGCAGTTAACAAAACATTTCCATATGCAAAAATCACATTACCCAAGGAAACAACCTCATTCCATTTAGAAGCTATTTCTCAATGCTCTTAGTCATCCATATACTTGATAAATCATTACATATCATTTAAAAGATGTTGGAAATTTTGGATAAATAGGAAAGTTTGAGACATATTTTCTATGGGTAAAGGCAGAGGTTCGAATGATGAATTTATTAATTCACATTCTAATCCATGAGACCTTCACAATGGTTGTAACTCCCCGAGTTTAGGGCCGGGAGTTATCGGATTAGTTGGACCGGGACAGGTTAAATTAATTTGGAGAAAAACTATTTTCTAACACACTTAAAGTGTTTTAAAGGAAAAGGGGTAAAAAGGGAACTTTTAGTAAAAAAGAATAAAAAAAGGGTTTTTTTCAAAAGTCATCATCTTCTCTATTTGATTTTCACGTTCAAAACCCCCCAAACCCTATTCACTATTCAATTGGTTTCAAGCTTCAACCCAAGTGATTTCTTGAAGGTAAATGGTTCCTCAACTTAGTTTCATCTTCCTTAAGTCCTAAATGTTGAGATTTTTGTAAAACTCATAGATTTAACTTGTTTTTATTTTTAAAGTTTGGTTTGAAATGAAAGTAAATTTATGGGTTTTCGTTTGGGTTGGTTATGGCTAAGTTTGAGGGTGTTTCTAACTTTGTTTTATCACTAAAATAACATGAAAAGGATGGGTTTTAATGGAAACCCGAAATAGGTATTGTGGGTGATTTTAAGAGTTGGAAATCTTGAGTTTTTGGATGGGTTTTGAGTCTAAATGGCAGCTGGAGGTTTGGTAGCTTTGATTTGATGTTTAGGGATGTTAAAATGTAGATTTTTTATGGTAAATTCGTTGGGTATGGCTGCAAGTAGTTTGGGACTGAAATTGTTATGTTTCGGGTGAAGTTTGGGCTTGAATCAATGTGTATTGTTGCAAGGTTGTTGAGTTCCGGGTCTTTTCTATGTTTGTGAGTGTATTAGTGTTCTAATGTTCGATTTTGGGTTGCTCAAAACAAAGGAATTTGATTCGGGCTTTGTGGACGGAAATCCAGGTATTTCGGAGGCTTGATTCGGCATCCCGGACATCGTTTATGTATTGGCTGGTGAGTGGATCGATTTTAAAAGCCTTAACATGGTTAAGGGAATGTTTTGGAAGTTTAGAATGAGCTTGAAAGGCCAATCCAAGCTCAAGAGTAAGTTTTTAAGGGTTTTATGCAATTAAATTGTGTTTTATGATTCTTGAATGCAAGTTGAACATGCTATGTTGTTATGTGTTGAATTGCATTGTTATGCATGTTGAGATGTGGGACTTGTGTTTATACTTGCATTGTGAGTACATGCTTTGCATGAAAGTTTGGACATGGTAAGTGGTTCAAGAATCACTAATGCTTGTAGTTGTGATTGAGTATATTGACATGTGTTGGGTTGTTACCGGATATAATTGATCGATCAATAGGATTAGAGTGCACTCAAGGTAAAATTCGTGCGTGACCTTAGTGATGTTAGATTCCACTAAGGAGGAGTGCGATGATGTTAGATTCCACCGGAAGTTATGTTTTTACTAGACGGGTGAGTACGGTGATGTGAGATTCCACCGGAAGTGTCTAGTGGGTTTGAGAAACTATCCGCATATCCGAGTAAAAACGTTGAATGTCAATATACCATGATGCTTTACTTCTCATGTTAACCATGTTGTTGATGCTATCTATTATGCTTATGCATTGTTGTTTACTTTGCTTGCGGTATGAGAATTAGCATATGGTAAGCCTATGGCTTGTGGTTGCATTCGGTAAATGCACGTGAAGGTAAAATGCATGTGGTTATGTGTTCAAGCATGTGGAAATGATTTGGAAATGGTTTTGGTTTTCAAGCAAACTATGTTTTAAAACTACATTGTTGTAGCTACCGTTTGAGCACCGCTCACTAAGCTTAAACGCTTACGCTCTCTTTTCCAACAATGCAGGCCCTTAGACCTTCGGAGCAGGTCGGGGAACAAGGGAGAATCCAAGGGAGTTTGGTTTGCTCAAGTATGGTTTAGACTTCAATAATTATTATTTAAGCAATGGGATAGGACCTTTATGTATGAAGTGTTGTTGGCATGTCCTTTTTGCTTAGAAAAGTTTGCTAGGTTGTGTTTGGCTTGTAATGCCTTATGCCATGATTATTTATGCCTTTGTTTGGCTTTTGGCTACGTTGGTGAATACCTTATATGCATGTTCCTTCTAAGAATCTTATCTTGTTGGATGTTGCTTCGTTGAGTGTTTATGTTGCTTCGTATGTTTATCCATGGATGTCTTATGTTGTATTTGAGCTTGTATGATGCTTGAATGCTTGATATATGGCTTTTGTGTTGAGTCTTTGTGTTTTTAGCAACCAAAACTAGTCTTGCAGTGCAGGGCGTATCGATACGCTCAAGGGCGGTATCGATACGGTTCCTTGCTTTGGACCTTGTTTTGGGCAAGGCGTACCGGTACGCGGGGGTGTATCGATACGCCAAATGCTCTCTTGAAATATGAGAAATTGACTAGATTTTGGCGTATCGGTACGGGTGCTAAGGGTATCGGTACGGTCTTCGTAGTTGACCATAGGAAAGTTGACCGTTGAGGGCGTATCAATACGCACCTTGTGGGTATCGATACGGTTTCTCTAGGGTTGACTTTGAGGTGTTGACCAAGTCCAGGCGTATCGATACGGTCCTCTAACGTACCGATACGACATGTTGTAAATTTTAAAAAGGGTTTGTTAATTGCATGTCTCGTGTGTTTTGTATCCATGTGTGTTTCCGTTGCGTGTCCTCTCACATAGGATATAATTAAAGCATCTAGACAAGATAACCTTAAAAGAAATTTTCTAGGGTTGCTAATCAGAGTGGAGCCTTAACGGGTTTCGCTTCGGTTTTCCCTGTGTAACCCGTTCGATGCAGTCTGGCGGCTAGGCCGGGTCGAGGGGGTTACATTTGTTGGTATCAGAGCCTAGGTTTCGCCTAGGTTTATTGAGTTTCCGCAAGCCGAAAGGTAAGTGAGGTAAGTTTTATGGTGCAAGCTTGTTGATTGTGATTGCATGGTGGTTGTAAGCATGCTTGTGGCTATCATTGTGTTAGTTGAGAAATAGTTAAAGGCACCCATTGCTAGTATACTATTATTGTAAGTGATTTTAAGTTTAAGGACTTGAGCACCTTGGACCCTATTCCTTGCTGACCCCAAATCATTTCACTTGTTGTGTTTGTTGTTTAGCTTTGCATCTGTTAGCATGGTGAGACCGAGGGGAAGGCCGAGGATGGATAATCTTAGGGTTGAGTGGATTGAGAATGTTGAGGATGTGCGAGGAGAGAACTTGCCTCCTCCTCCTCCTCCTCCTCTGGGTGGTGGAGCGAATGCGGAAGGTGTTGGACCCCAAGCTGGTGAGGGACAGGCAGGTATTGATGTGAATCCATTGATTCAGGCTATAGCTGGGGCTATTCAGAAAGCATTAGCGGGTGTTCGGGTTGTAGCACCGCCTCAGGGTGCAGGTTATGGTTTACTGTTAGAGCGACTCCGTAGCTTGGGCGGGGTTGATTTACATGGGTTGTCACCCGAGGGTTCAGATGTATGGTTTGAGAGCACAGTTCGTATTTTGAGTCAGATGGAGTGCTCAGAAGCACATAAGTTGGGTTGCATTGTCTCTTTGCTTCAGGGAGATGCCTACACTTGGTGGACTAGTATCACTACGGGTATACCAGAGGCCGAGGTTACTTGGGAGTTCTTCATGACTGGTTTCCGTAAGAAGTTCCTAGGTCCTCGAAACCTAGATGAGAAGAAGAGAGAGTTCATGGCTCTAGTTCAGGGTAGCTTGATCGTGTTTGACTATGAGGTGCAGTTTGTACGTCTGAGTCAGTATGCTTCTGAGTTAGTTCCCACTGAGGCGGAACGATGTGAGCATTTCCGTTATGGGTTGGTCCAAGATGTGAAGACCTACATGTTGGCTTCCGACTATACAGATTTTGATGTGTTGGTCGTTAGGGCCAAGGACATCGAACAGTCTTTGGGACTTACGGATCGCAAGGGTGGATCTAGTTTCGGAAAGAGTACTGCTGAGTGGGACAAAGATCGTGCCAAGAGGCACAAGGATAGGAAACCTCATCATGATCAAAGACACGGAGGTGGTAATCCGGGACGAGGCCATCACAGCCAAGGGACTGAGAATCGTACTTCCGAGTGCAACAAGTGTGGTAGACGTCATTTCGGTGAGTGTTGGGGCACTTATGGCTCTTGTTGGAACTATGGGTCTAGGGCGCACTTGAAGCACGATTGTCCACATCCTCTTAGGGATGGACAAGCTCCTGCACGAGCTGTCGAGCATCAGAGAGTCTGTGGGTGCGGTCGAGGTAACTTTCAGCCTAGGAATGATGGTCAGAGGAATGTAGCTCATGTTGTCGCAGTTCAGCCCGAGGGAGGTGGGCCAGCTAGGGTGTATGCACACCGTGAGGACATGAATGAAACAGATGTGATTGCATGTAATTTCTCGTTACAGTCTTTGACTTTGCTTTCCTTGATTGATTCCGGTTCTACGCATTCGTACATATTGAGTGAGCATGCAAGATTGTTAGATATTCTGGTTGAGATATTAGATGTGGGTATGAATGTCACTAGTTCCTTTGGTGAGACAATTGTGGTCAGAAAGATGTACAGAAGATGTCCTTTGATGGTTCAGGGTCATGTTTTTCCTGTGGATATGATGGAATTGCCGTTTTATGGTTTTGATATAATATTAGGCATGGACTGGCTTGTAAAACATAAGGCTAGGGTAGATTTTGAGACAAAGCGGGTGTCATTGAGACTTTCAGAGGATCACGAGGTAGTAATAGTGGGCGAGAACGTTAAGTTCTTGTCCAATGTAGTTTCGGCCTTAGAGGCTCAGAAGTTATTGGATGTGGGTTGTAAGGCGTACCTAGCCTATGTTATGAATTCGAATATGGATGAGGCACGACCGCGAGACATTAGGACAGTTTGTGACTTTCCGAGTGTGTTTCCAAAAGAATTGCCTGGTTTGCCTCCAGATAGAGATGTAGAGTTTGTTATTGAGACTTATTCAGATTCAGCTCCAGTATCGATTGCACCGTACCGAATGGCTCCTAAAGAAATGAAAGAGTTGAAGACACAACTTCAGGAATTGATAGACCGAGGGTTCATTCGTCCGAGTACTTCACCTTGGGGTGCACCGGTGTTGTTTGTGAAGAAGAAAGATGTCAGTTTGAGAATGTGTAACGATTATCGACAGTTGAATAAGTTGACAGTGAAGAACAAATATCTGTTGCCGAGGATTGATGACATGTTTTATCAGTTGAGAGGTGCTTTAGTGTTCTCGAAGATAGATTTGAGATCCAGTTATTATCAGTTGAAAGTAAGAGATCAAGATGTACCAAAGACAACTTTCCGCACTCGTTATGGGCACTACGAATTCTTAGTAATGCCCTTTGGTTTGACTAATGCACCGGTAGCTTTTATGGACATGATGAATAGAGTGTTTCACGAGTACTTGGATCAGTTTGTGGTAGTGTTCATTGATGATATTTTAGTGTACTCTCGTACCGAGGAAGATCATGATCGGCATTTGCGTTTGGTGTTGCAGAAATTGTTAGACAATCAGTTGTATGCCAAGTTGAGCAAATGTGAATTTTGGATTAGAGAAGTAGTCTTCTTAGACCATATTGTATCGGTCGAGGGAATCCGAGTGGATTCCAAGAAGGTTGAGGCAGTTGTGAATTGGAAACCACCAAAGACAGTGACCGAAGTTCGTAGTTTCTTAGGTTTGGCCGGTTACTATAGACGTTTTGTTGAGGGTTTCTCAAAGGTTGCAGCTCCTTTGACTAAATTGCTACATAAGGATGTTCGGTTTGAGTGGACTGATGCAAGACAACAAGCATTTGAGAAATTGAAAGAAGCCTTAATCGAAGCTCATGCTTTGATTCAGCCTGTGCCAGGGAAAGAGTTTGTAGTCTTCAGTGATGCGTCGTATGTTGGCTTAGGTTGTGTGCTTATGCAAGAGGGAAGAGTAGTGGCCTAGGCGTCTAGACAGTTGAAGACTCATGAGCATAATTACCCTATGCATGACATGGAATTGGTTGCAGTGGTTTTTGCTTTGAAAGTTTGGAGACGCTACTTGTATGGTGAGAAATGCACAGTGTATACGGATCACAAGAGTCTGAAGTATATAATGACACAAAGAGAGTTGAATCTTAGACAGCGTACGTGGCTAGAGTTACTTAAGGACTACGACCTCACGATTGAGTACCATCCGGGTAAAGCCAATGTAGTGGTCGATGCTCTGAGTAGAAAGGTAGCAGTGGAATTGCGAGCTCTGTGTGCTAGATTGAGTTTGTCTAAAGATGGTGGTTTAGTGGCCGAGTTGCAAGTTAAACCTTCGTTGCTTCAGTTGATTAGAGAGAAACAGTTGCAAGATAGATCATTAGCATCTCATGTACAAGACATAACTGAGGGTAAACCGATAGATTTCTGTTTTAGTAGTGATGGAGTCTTGTGTTTCAAGAGTAGAGTAGTTGTTCCGGAAGATGTAGACTTGAGACGCACCATCCTAACTGAAGCTCACAGTAGTCCGTTTGCTATGCATCCGTGAAGTACGAAGATGTATCACGATTTGAAAAATGAGAATTTCTAGATTGGTTTGAAGAAAGATGTTGCCGAGTTTGTGAGTAAGTGCATGGTTTGTCAGCGAGTTAAAGCCAAGCACCAGTTTTCTTCAGGTTTGTTACAACCGTTGAGAATTCCCGAGTGGAAGTGGGAGAGAATCTCTATGGATTTCGTATTGGGTTTGTCGTTGACGCCTTCTAAGAAGAATTCGGTTTGGGTAATTGTTGATCGTCTTACGAAATGTGCGCACTTTTTGGCCGTTCACACCACTTATACTTTAGATAAGTTGGCTGATTTGTATATCAATGAGATAGTGAGATTGCATGGTGTACCGAAATCTATAGTGTCAGACAGAGATCTGAGGTTCACGGCTAGATTTTGGGAGAGTTTGCATAGTGCTTTGGGTACTCGACTGAATTTCAGCACTTCATATCATCCGCAGACCGATGGTCAGTCAGAGAGAGTCATACAAGTGTTGGAAGATATGTTGAGATGTTGCATTATTGAATTTCAGGGTTCATGGGAGAAGCATCTACCATTAGTAGAGTTTGCATATAATAACAGTTATCAAGCGAGCATTCAGATGGCACCTTATGAAGCTTTGTATGGTAGAAAATGTAGAACACCTATTTGTTGGGCCGAAGCGGGACAGAAATTGATACCTTTGCCTGATATGCTTAAGGGTACTACCGAGAAAGTACAATTGATTTGTGACCATTTCAAGGCAGCTTCGGATAGACAGAAATCTTATGCATACTTGAAAAGAAGAGAAATAGAGTATGTCGTGGGCGACAAAGTGTTCTTGAAAGTCTCACCTTGGAAGAAGGTGATGAGGCTTCGTAGGAAGGGAAAGTTGAGCCCGAGATTCATCGGTCCGTATGAGATAGTTGAGAGAGTGGGTCCCGTTACCTATAGATTGAGATTGTCGGCCGAACTAGAGAAGATTCACGATGTGTTTCATGTCTCGATGCTTCGGAGGTATAGATCAGATATGTCGCATGTTAAGCCAGTTGAGGATATAGAATTGAATCCGGATTTGACCTACGATGAAGAACTAGTTGAGATTTTGGCTTCGGACAGCAAAGTGTTGCGAGAAAGGACCATTGAGTTGGTTAAGGTTAAGTGGCGACACCAAGGGGTGGAAGAAGCCACTTGGGAGAGGAAGGATGAAATGAGAAAGCAGTTTTCGCATCTCTTTCCACCAGGTAAATTTCGGGGACTAAATTTCTTAAGTGGGGGAGAGTTGTAACGGCCCGAGTTTAGGGATGGGAGTTATCAGATTAGTTAGATCGGGACGAGTTAAATTAATTTGGAGAAAAACTATTTTCTAACACACTTAAAGTGTTTTAAAGGAAAAAGGGCAAAAATGGAACTTTTAGTAAAAAGGAATAAAAAGGTTCTTTTCAAAAGTCATCATCTTTTCTATTTGATTTTCACGTTCAAAACCCCCCTCAAACCCTATTCACTATTCCATTGATTTCAAGCTTCAAACCAAGTGATTTCTTCAAGGTAAATGGTTCCTCAACTTAATTTCATCTTCCTTAAGTCCTAAATGTTGAGGTTTTTGTAAAACTCGTGGATTTAACTTGTTTTGATTTTTAAAGTTTGGTTTGAAATGAAAGAAAATTTATGGGTTTTCGTTTGGGTTGGTTATGGCTGAGTTTAAGGGTGTTTCTAACTTTGTTTTATCACTAAAATAACTTGAAAAGGATGGGTTTTTAATGGAAACTCGAAATGGGTATTGTGGGTGATTTTAAGAGTCGGAAATCTTGATTTTTTGGATGGGTTTTGAGTCTAAATGGAAACTGGAGGTTTGGTATCTTTGATTTGATGTTTAGGGATGTTAAAAGGTAGATTTTTTATGGTAAATTCGTTGGGTATGGCTGCAAGTAGTATGGGACTGAAATTGTTATGTTTCGGGTGAAGTTTGGGCTTGAATCGATGTGTATTGTTGCAAGGTTGTTGAGTTCCGGGTCTTTGCTATGTTTGTGAGTGTATTAGTGTTCTAATGTTCGATTTTGGATTGCTCAAAACAGAGGAATTAGATTCGGGCTTTGTGGACGGAAATCCGGGTAGTTCAGAGGCTTGATTCCGCATCTTGAACATCGTTTGTGTGTTGGCTGGTGAGTGGATCAATTTTAAAAGTCTTAACGTGGTTAAGGGAATATTTTGGGAATTTGGATTGAGCTTGAAAGGCCAATCAAACCTCAAGAGTAAGTTTTTAAGGGTTTTATGCAATTAAATTGTGTTTTACGATTCTTGAATGCAAGTTGGACATGTTATGTTGTTATGTGTTGAATTGCATTGTTATGCATGTTGAGATGTGGGACTTGTGTTTATACTTGTATTGTGAGTACATGCTTTGCATGGAAGTTTGGACATGGTAAGTGGTTCAAGCATCGGTAATGCTTGTGGTTGTGATTGAGTATATTGACATATGTTTTGTTGTTACCGGATATAATTGATCGATCAATAGGATTAGAGTGCACTCGAGGTAAAATTCGCGCGTGGCCTTAGTGATGTTAGATTCCACTAAGGAGGAGTACGGTGATGTGATATTCCACCGGAAGATATGTTTTTACTAGACAGGTGAGTACGGTGATGTGAGATTCCACCGAAAGTGTCTAGTGGGTTTGAGGAACTATCTGCATATCCGAGTAAAAACATTGAATGTCACTATACCCATGATTCTTTACTTCTCATGTTAAGCATGTTGTTGATGCTATCTATTATGCTTATGCATTGTTGTTTACTTTGCTTGCAGTATGAGAATGAGCATATGGTAAGCCTATGGCTTATGGTTGCATTCGGTAAATGCGCGTGAAGGTAAAATGCATGTGGTTATGTGTTCAAGCATGTGGAAATGGTTTTGATTTTCAAGCAAACTATGTTTTAAAACTGCATTGTTGTAGCTACCGTTTAAGCACCGCTCACTAAGCTTAAACGCTTACGCTCTCTTTTCCAACAATGCAGGCCCTTAGACCTTCGGAGCAGCTCGGGGAACAAGGGAGAATCCAAGAGAGTTTGGTTTGCTCAAGTATGGTTTAGACTTCAATAATTAGTATTTAAGCAATGGGATATGACCTTTATGTATGAAATGTTGTTAGCATGTCCTTTTTGCTTAGACAAGTTTGCTAGGTTGTGTTTGGCTTGTAATGCCTTATGCCATGATGATTTATGCCTTTGTTTGGCTTTTGGCTACGTTGGTGAATGCCTTATATGCATGTTCCCTTTAAGAATCTTATCTTGTTGGACGTTGCATCGTTGAGTGTTTACGTTGCTCCGTATGTTTATCCATGGATGCCTTATGTTGTATTTGAGCTTGTATGATGCTTGAATTCTTGATATGTGGCTTTTGTGTTGAGTCCTTGTGTTTTTAGCAGCCAAAACTAGTCTTGCAGTGCAGGCGGTATCGATACGCTCAAGGGCGGTATCGATACGGTTCATTGCTTTGGACCTTGTTTTGGGCAAGGCGTACCGGTACGCGGGGGTGTATCGATACACCAAATGCTCTCTAGAAATTTGAGAAATTGACGAGATTTTGGCGTATCGGTACGGGTGTTGAGGGTATCAGTACGGTCTTCGTAGTTGACTATAGGAAAGTTGACCGTTGAGGGCGTATCGATACGCACCTTGTGGATATCGATGTGGTTTCCCTAGGGTTGACTTTGGGGTGTTGACCAAGCCCAGGCGTATCGATATGGTCCTCTAGCGTACCGATACGGCATGTTGTAAATTTTAAAAAAGGTTTGTTAATTGCATGTCTCGTGTGTTTTGTATCCATGTGTGTTTCCGCTGCGTGTCCTCTCACATAGGATATAATTAAATCATCTAGACAAGATAACCTTAAAAGAAATTTTCTAGGGTTGCTAATCGGAGTGGAGCCTTAACGGGTTTCGCTTCGGTTTTCTCCGTGTAACCCGTTCGATGCAGTCTGGTTGCTAGGCCGGGTCGAGGGGGTTACAACGATATCTTATATGCTCAAAACGGTTGAGTGATGAATGAGAAATTGATGCTCAAAGTAGGGTACTTGTGAACTATGTAAGGAAAAATAAAAATCGTTATCCCACATTAGTAGGATAACAAGCATGAGAAGTGTTTATATACATCAACCCACTTGCTAGTCATTGAATAACTTGGTTTAAGATTGTGCCTCGCGCAGGCGCAGGGATGTGAATCAAAGCTTGTCAAACCCCTTTCGGGTTGGGGGCACATCCGCACGTCGTAGGCGACGCGAATGTCAAGACCGTTCAAGCCCTTCGTAGGCTTGTTAGATATTTTACCCACTACAAATTAATTTTTCCTTATATATTGCATATCTTTTTGAATATTCCGAATTAAAAGGATATTATTTGGCTTCCTTGATTTCGGATATTAAATAAGGTAACATCTTGCAGTTCACATTTATATATTCGATTAAATACAATATTAATGGCTTATTTTCGAATTTATTTAGACACAACATTAATTAGCATAATATCAGAATATATAATTTCCAATAATACTCCCTCGTGAAACCCCTATAAATAGTGTGCAAACCTTTTAGGTTTTACACAGTACAAACGCAGAGTACTTTCAATTGGTTTCACTCTGTGATTTTTAAAATTAATGTTTTCGGTGATAGAGGAAGACTGTGTGTTACACAGGCCTTAACAAGTAAACAGTTTCAATTGTGTTATTAATATTTCAAATTTTTACTTCGAATTATTTATTGTTTTTTCAGTTTATTAATAAAAATTAATATTTATTTTATTGTTTATTATTGTCTTGGATTATTAACGCCCTTTTTCACTTTTAATAGCCTTTTATTGCATGTTTATGACCAATCGTATATGGAAATTTCCATTAAATGTTGACCTTGAATAATTTTTGTTATTATTAAGCAGATATACGGTTTCGAATTCTTTTTCTAAGAAGAACAATTAACGTTTCAAGAAAGTGGTTCATACCACGACGAGATTTAACCTTCGGTCAACTCTTTCCAAAAAAAAATTCCATCGAAATTAACGATTTAATTTTGATAAGATTTCGCTCATATTGAATTTCATAATTATTATTAATTGTGATCATTATTATTTCTTTTTTTAGTAATAATTTCTTTTGAGAAAATTATTGAGACAAACATGATTCCTACGCAAAATCTCCATCAGTTGTGGAAATTAAGATCTCGTAAATAATTCGTTTCAAGATTTAATTCCTGTCGTTTTAACGTGTTTACGTGATTTCTCTTTCAAACAGAAATTGTCATTGGAAGTAACATTGGTTACTGATCATGTTTCAGAATTATAATTTTGTTGGATAACAAAATCAAAATAATCAAGAATTAATTTTCTGGTTATTACAGAATTATTGCTAATTTTGGGAAATACTCTTAAACGGATAATTGGAAATCTTTTTTTAAAGTACATGTCTATGATTAATTTCTTGAAAGCCTTGGTATTTAAGCGTGCCTAGTGCACCTCCTCTCTTTCATACTAACCTACCTGGTGCATTGTTCATTATTGAGATTTCTCATATACCGCGTGAACATTGTGACTATGAGTCATAATAGAGGTACAACAAAAAGGCTCGACAAAGCTGTCAACTTAAATATTGCCAAGTCAAATGTGATGGAAGTCAATGAGAACTTTAAAAGAGGCATAATGAATGAGGCCAATGCTGTGGAAGAAATTTCCAAGCAAATATCCAATATGAATGTATGTGTTGTAATTTCTGAAAGTAACATGGTTAACTCAGATCCAAGAGAATGGTGGCTTGATACTTGTGCCACACGTTACATATGTAGTGACAAGGACTCATTTGTTGAGTTGGTTCTTAGTGAGAACAAGGAGAAGCTCTACATTGGCAATGATGCAACTTCTAAGATCAAGGGGAAGAGAATTGTAGTTTTGAAGATGACTTCGGTCAAAGAGCTGAAGCTTCAGGACGTGTTGTATGTACCTAACATACAAAAGAATCTTGTTTCTAGAACCCTCCTAAGTATGCATGGCATTAGGATGATGTTTGAATCCTAAAAGTTAATTTTGTCAAAAGGGAGAATATTTGTGGTAAAAGGATATGTATTGAATGATATGTAGAAACTCAATAATATCTCTATAAAAGCTAAAATAATGAATAAAAAAATATTTCTTCTTCTGTTTATATGCTTGAGTCAAATGATTTATGGCATGATAGGCTCGAACATGTTAATTATGATACCTTATGTAGGTTGATTAACTTGGAGCACATTCTCTCATTTCACATTAATTATAATCATAAATGTGAAATTTGTGCTGAGGCAAAATTGACAAGGTCTTCATTTCAAACTGTTGAAAGAAGGACAGGACCTCTTGATCTAATACATATCGATGTTTGTGACTTAAAGTTCGTCCAAACTAGAAGAGGGTATACATATTTTATTACCTTCATTGATGATAGCACAAAATACTGCTATGTATATTTGCTTAAAAGCAAAAATGGAATTATAGATAAATTTATACTCTATAAGCAAAAAGTTAAAACCCAACTTAATAAAAAGATTAAGATGGTAAGAAGTGATCGTGGTGGTGAATACGTTGAACCATTTGGTCAATATTTTTCACAAAATGGTATTATTCACGAACTAACACCACCTTACTCTCCTCAATCCAATAGAGTAGCCGAACAGAAAAATCAGACTATAAAGGAAATGATGAACGTTTTCCTAGAAAGCTCTGGGTTATCACAGAACATGTGGGGAAGCTATTCTATCAACTAATTACCTTTTAAATAAGGTTCCCCTCAAGAAAAGAGACAAGACAACATATGAATTATGGAAAGATCGAAAACCTTCCTACAATCACTTGAAAGAGTGAGGTGTCTTGCGAATGTAATGGCCCCGTTACCTAAACAAATGAAAATAGGTCATAAAACAGTGAATTGTATTTTCATTGGCTATACAGAACATAGCAATGCATATCGATTTCTTGTGTATGAATCGAAGAACCTTGAGATTCATAAGAATACGATAACGGAATCAAAGAATACCTTTTTCTTTGAAAATGTATTCCCTTGTAAAGCTATGGAAGTTGGTCAAAGTTCAATGAAACAAACTTCAATGACTATCGATAAAGATAGCTCAGATGATCAACAATGGGTTAAGCTTGAAATAGAGCCACGAAGAAGTAAACGGGCAAGGGTAGAAAAAAATTTTGGATCAGATTTTCTAACCGTTATGCTAGAGGCTAAACCTCAAACGTATAATGATGTTATATGTTCATCTAAAGGCATCTTATGGAAGGATGCCATTAAGAGTGAAATTGATTCCATAATGCAAAACCATACGTGGGAATTAGTGGATCTTCCTCCGAAAATTAAACCACTGAGTTCTAAATGGATTTTCAAATGGAAAATAAAAGCAGATGGAACAATTGATAAGTATAAGCCTAAATTGGTAATAAAAGGTTACCAACAAAAGGAAGGCCTTGACTATTTCGATACATACTCTCGTGTATCAAGGATAACCTCCATAAGGATGATACTTGCAATTGTCGCTTTGCGGAATCTAGAAGTACATCAAATGGATGTTCAAACAACTTTCCTAAATGGAGATCTTGATGAAGAAATATACATGGAACAACCTGAGGATCATGTAGTTTAATATTAAAAGAAGAAAGTATGTAGATTTGTGAAGTCCTTATATGGACTTAAACAAACACTAAAGCAATGGTATGAGAAGTTCGATAGTGTCATGATGACAAACGGCTTCAAGATAAATGAGTGTGACAAAGGTGTATATGTCAAAACTAGTAACATTGGATATATTATTCTATGTATGTATGTTGATGACATACTTATTGTTAGACGCAACAATGAAATGGTAAAACGTACCAAAGACATGGTAAATTCAAGATTTGACATGAAAGATATGGGACTAGCCGATAAGATTTTGGGCATCCAAATCAAACAGTCAACTGAAGGTCTCATATTAACTCAGCCACAATATATGGACAAGGTCCTTGAAAAATTTGGCAAGAATGATTCTGGTATAGCCAAAACTCCAATAGACACATGCCAACATTTGTCCAAGAACAAAGGCCAAAATGTTGACCAAGTAGAATATGCAAGGGTCATAGACAGTCCAATGTACCTCATGAGCTGCATTAGACCAGATATTGCTTTTACTGTGTGTAGTTTAAGCAGATTCACAAGCAATTCGGGTGAAAACCATTAGAAAGCGATTATGGGGGTACTGGATATCTTAGATATACTCAGAACTATGGATTGCATTATTAGAGAGATCCTGCAATTTTAGAAGGATACTCTGATGCCAGTTGGATATATGATATTCAAGATACCAAAGAAACAAGTGGATATTTCCTCACTTTGAGAGGATGATTCGTGTCAGAGAAATCCTCAAGACAAATGGTTATAACCAGATCCGCAATAGAATTTGAGTTTATAGCTCTAGACAAGTCTGAAGAAGAAGCCGGATGGCTTTAAAATTTCTTGGAGGATATTCTTGAATGGCCAAAGCCAGTGCCCACATTATGCAT
The DNA here is from genome assembly GCA_030270665.1 of Hibiscus trionum. Taxonomy (NCBI): domain Eukaryota; kingdom Viridiplantae; phylum Streptophyta; class Magnoliopsida; order Malvales; family Malvaceae; genus Hibiscus; species Hibiscus trionum. The sequence goes on from BSYR01000011.1 coordinate 21,627,114, forward strand.
ATATTGTGATAACCAAGCAACAATTGGCAGAGCACAGAGCTTTATGTACAATGGTATGTCGAGACATATGCGTCGCCGACATAATATCATTAGACAATTGATCTCAAATGGAGTTATCTCTATTGATTTTGTAAAATCAAATGATAACGTCGCGGACCCGCTAACCAAAGGGTTAAATCGAGATCAAGTTGAAAAAACATCAAAAGGAATGAGACTAAAGCCTAGGAAAATTTAAGGCGCTATGTGAAGGAAAAGCCTACCTAGTTGCATAGACCTTTTACGGTCATTGTGAAGGGTTCTTCTCCCAAGTCCGTTCCTATGATGTAAACATTGATATAAAATGGAATAGGCTAAGCAATGATTTTAATGACCATTGTATGTTTCGGTGAGCCGAACAACATAAATCACTTATGTGAGGGTGAAGTGGGCCCGCTTCAAGGAGACTATTGGGGAGTAGCTCTCTAAAAATCTTGCAGAACCAGGGAGATGTTCACTACCATATGAACATAACCATGAGAACTAAAAACCTCGTCAGAGATGTAGTTGCGTGAAGTATGTCATCGTTTACACAAACGGGAGACAGTTCAAGGACATCACATCTATTAATCAGCCAGTAAAGTAAATATACTTTCACAATGAAAGGTTCAAGGGTGGACACCTACCTATTCTATGCCGCTATCGATCGTAGAATCTATCACCACATCGAGTCAAAATGTTTTGATAAAATGATCAATTTCATTCATGTGGGGGATTTTGGGAAATTGTGATAAATTAGGAACTTTTAGACATATTTTCTATGGGTAAATGCGGAGATTTGAATGATGAATTTATTAATTCATATTCTACCCTATGAGACCTTTACAATGATATCTCATATGGTCAAAACAGTTGAGTGATGAATGAGAAATTGATGCTCAAAGTAGGGTACTTGTGAACTATGTAAGGAAAATGGAAAACCCTTATCCCACATTGGTAGGATAACAAGCATGAGAAGTGCTTATATACATCAACCCACTTGCAAGTCATTGAATGACTTGGGTTAAGACTGTGCCTCGTGCGCAAGCGTAAAGAGGTGCAAATCAAAGCTCGTCGAACCTATTCGGGTTGGGGGTGCACCCGCACGTCGTGGGCGATACGAATGTCCGGATCGGTCGGGCCTTCCGTGGGCTTGCGGATATTTTACCCATTACGAATTAATTTTCCTTATATATGATATATCTTTTTGAATATTTCTAATTAAAAGGATATTATTTGATTTCCTTAATTTCGATTATTAAATAAGGTAACGTCTTGCAGTTCACATTTATATATCCGTTTAAATACATTATTAATGGCTTATTTCCGAATTTATTTGGACACAACATTAATGACCATAATATCAAAATATATAATTTCCAATAATACTCCCTCGTGAAATCCCTATAAATAGTGTGCAAACCTTTTAGGTTTTACACAATACAAACACAGAGTACTTTCAATTGGTTTCACTCTGTGATTTTCGAAACTAGTGTTTTCGGTGATAGAGGAAGACAAGGTTAAGGTTCGTTGATCACTGCAGATGTGCTACTACTATGTTTATTATGTTGTTGTATTTTGGGAGATAGACGTCCGACGTTTCTCAAGCACCGTAGGAGCGGGCGAATCTGTCTTAAAAAAATTATGTGTTACACATGCCTCAACAATTAAACAGTTTCAATTTTGTTATTAATATTTTGATATTTTACTTCAAATTATTTATTTTTTTGTTCGGTTTATTAATAAAAATTAGCATTTATTTTACTATTTATTATTTTCTTGGATTATTAACTCTCTTTTTTCTAACAAAAGATGCATAAAACAGTAAGTAAACCAATTCATGCTTTTAAATCAAAACATGTAAATCAAGTCTCATATCAAACCGATATTCAAAGGCGGAATTAGGGAAAACTCACTCCTGAGCTTAGTTAAGCTTGCTAGGCTTAATCGAAACTCCCAAATCCTTATTCAAACCTTTAAGAGTGTCCAAAACACATATACACTCACCAATGCGCAACGCTTTGCTCACTGTTGCGTTCCAAGCCTTCGAAACGAGCCAACTTCCACAAAATGAGCTAGGCTTGATTCTCCCATGTTTTGGCAACACAAATCAGAGGCAAACTGCATTAAAATGCATTCTAACACCAGCCTACAATGATCCCCTACACTCACCACGAAATTGCACCCAAAAATCATCCGAAAACTACTCCAATCAACAACCAAACGATCTCTAGCCACAACCTAACGTTTCTAGCATCTTAACACCATCAAAGATCATCCAAAAACATATCTAACACATCCGTATACCTCTAGCAATTAAGATTCAATCAAAACAGCCCCTAAAACTACCTTAAACCACCATAGAAAGTAGTCAATTAAATAGTTTCGGGGTTGATTACAAAAATCTCATCTGACATTGTTTTTAAACAATCAAAATGTGATTTAACCCATCAAGAATCTCCAACAAATAACTCATAAATTAAGATTTTAGGCAAAATATCAAAAACATCAATTAAGATCATTTCCAAGAATTAAATAGCAAAACTAAGATATTAAACATCATTTAGAAGTCAAACACTAGAGAATATCAATAAAGAACTTTAGTTTTAAGAGAGGCAAAGAAAATTACCTTTGAAGTCTTTCCACCGCAATTTGACGTAAACTCTCTTTGTTGAATAAAATAAGATATAGAGAAATCTTTTAGGAACCTTTGACAAAGTTTTGTAAAGAAAAAAGAGAGGAATCTTTTGACATAATCTTCATTGAAAACAATCAATTTTTCATAAATCTATTGAAGAGAAAATGACGAGAAAATGAGAGAAAATTTTGGAGGAAAATATTGGAAAAATAAAAAATGAAAGAAAATGCTTTTGTCAAACCAATTAACCGTCAACTTCTTCTGCTAATTATGGTGGAAAACCCAATTAATATTTTTAGGAAAATTAGCTCTCTAAGGATTCTTAGTTTTGGCCCATTTTACAATTTAGTTATTAAAAACAGTTTTGCATTTATTACATGCTGGCCATTAAATCCAAAATGTCATCTCAATTGATTAAACGGTTTTTAATTCCAACCCAAAACGCTTAATATATTTATTTCTCGAAACGTATTTTAATCGCCAAATCTAATTTCCCGATCCGAACCTACTAACTAAACCGCCAAAACTCTTAAACCCAATTTCAGGGAGTTACAAGGAAAGGATCGATCTCTCAAGTCTTTTTGTCTTTGACGAATTTTTTATAATTATAAAGATTAATAGTTGTAAAACAATAATATTTCATGGATAATATTAGTACTAACCTGTTGATAAATGAAAAAAAAATCATGTATTGTCGATAATAACAAAATAATAAATTATATGTCGACGTCGTTTTTGGTCCGGGCCGAAGTTGATTGGGCCTTCGAAGGCTCGTCGTGGATTGGAGTCGCCATCGGTCATTTTGGATTGGGTATGACCGAAAACCTGTAAAATTGGCCTGCGTCTGAACCGGAGTCAAGTTGGGCTCGGGAGTCGGTTACGTGTGGGGAAGGTTATAGCACCCCCACAACGCCCAAAATTGGTACCTAAAGGGGGTTGCGTTGTCTAAAAGGCTTCAAAGATAGGGTTAATAGCACTACTATACGCGATAAGAAAAAATCGAATAAATTAAAAAAAACTAAGCATGCTAAAAATGATATATATATAAAAAAAACAAATGGAAAATTAATATTTTTCATCGAAGACCATAACCTTAAGTCAAATCATAATTTATCTCAAATTAAGCGAATTATTAATCAAACATCTTTTAGGACCAAATCCCATTATTCGCAAAATTTTAAGACCAATTTATAACTAAACTCAATTTTAAATCCAACTAAAATATTAGTCATCCATCTTAAAAGGAGAAAAAAAATTGATCAAGGCAACCTGAGTAAATTGTTCGTTCTTTAATCATCTAATTAATTATGGGAATTAAGGACCTAATTAAAAGAATTTAAATATTAAAGTTCAAAAAAAAAAACTAACTAAACCTAAAATATAAAAAAAAGCCTAAAGTAAATGAAGGACCTAGGGCGTGATTATCCCCTAAACTTACAAAAGCAAAATCAGAGCCAATTCATGCGCGTTTCAGTTTCCCAAAGATGTTGATTTCCAATGCATGTGCTGTCACCATTAAATTATTTAAATAAAAAGTGAAATCAATTTGAAATAAGCTTTATTTGGTTTCTCCGTGCAGTGTGAGCTGTTCTAATTAATGGAGTTACCATATTCGATTCCCGTGCACTGAGCCATTATTATTAATGAGGTTCTGATTTCTTTTATTTTTTTTTTATCCTTGAAGCTTATTAAACGGTTAACTACATCTCCTTTAACCTATTTTTCTTTCTTTCTTTAATCAGAACAAAGCAATACCATCTTCATCTCTAGTATTTCAGTCACCGCTGCCACCGTTGGCCAAACGCCGACGACGGCGAAATTTTTTATTTGATCGTTTTTTTTTAGTTCTAAGCCCGAATCTAACGTCAGTTTCAGCAAAAACGAAACAAATCGAAGTAGATCTAGACAAAACGATTCGAGTTTTACCTTTCTCAAACACTTGAATCCGTCGTTGGATCGGTCTGCTCTCGGAAGATGTTGAATCTGACAATATTGTGGGCTCTTCCACCGTTGCGATCTAGCCAATAACACTCCGACCACCGTGAATCAAGGTAAAAATGTGGCTTTCTTCTAACTATTTTTCTGATTTTTGCTCTGATTTTCTCCTTCCTTTCTCAACTGAGTACCCCCCTCCCGTTCTCTTTGCCTTCTTATTTATAGCCCAAAATTAGGGTTTTTTTTTAAGTTTTTTTTCTTCCCGGATTTTTAGGGGATAAGCTTGGATGTGGGTGTGGAGCGCAAGCAACGGGGATGCTGATCAGGTAGAAGAGTCCTCGCGGCCATGGACTCTTACGGGCGGCGAACTAGGGTTTTTTTTAGGGTTTTTTTCATTTTCACATTATTTTTTCGAATTTTCTGTAATTTTTTCGTTTTTTTTTCTTTTTCCTTGCTTTTTTCATTTTATTAAACCTGTTGGACCATATATTAGGCCCTAGAAAAAAAATTGGTGTGTACAGCTGCCCCTCTTTGCTCATTGCTCGAATGAGAGGGATGAAGCAAAGATCAGAAACAACAATTTTTTGGTGATAATGTCATTCTCTTTTGGAGGCGAATCATGACACTCCCTCTTGGAGGCGATTAACATCATTCCTTCTTGGAAGCATACATTGGTATTTCATTTTGAAGGCCATTGATGACACTTCATCCTGAAGGCGATCGGCGGCACTTCATCTCGAAGGCGATTGGTGGCACCTCATCTCGAAGGTGATTGGTGGCACTTCATCTCGAAGGCGATTGGTGGCACTTCATCTCGAAGGCGATTGGTGGCACTTCATCTCGAAGGCGATTGGTGGCACTTCATCTTGAAGGCGATTGGTGGCACTTCATCTTGAAGGCGATTGGTGGCACTTCATCTTGAAGGCGATTGATGGCACTTCATCTTGAAGGCGATTGGTGGCACTTCATCTTGAAGGCGATTGGTGGCACTTCAGTCAACCTGTCTTGATAAAAACATGCATGTGTTTCTAATGTATTTATCTTACATGCAAAATGCTCCACTATTCTAAATGCATGAAAATTGCATATATTTTAAGTTCTGAATTTATATTTATTGAGATCGAAGTCCTTGTACTTTTTCTGTCTGCCTCGTATCGTGCCTCTTGAATTCGTTCCTTTTCATTTATCCAAGAATAGTGTTCGTGAGTATTTTCTAGCCTTATCATGTTCTAAAAATCTCTTTTCGAGTAATACGTCGAACATCAAAATATATTGTAAACCCCCTTAGGTAGAGCAACGAGATTACCAATCAAAAGAATGCACAAATGTCCCAAATGACAAGTACAAGGAAATGCAAGATAACGAATATATATATATTATTGAATGAAAGTGGTCTGAGCCTTGACAGATGATAATCAAACGTTTAAGAAAACAAAAGGAAACGAAAACAAAAGAAAGAAGGGAGAAAAAAAAAAGAGAAAAAAAAATGCCCCTAAATATCAATTGCGAGGACTCAATTGCTACTTTGCTCAAGGGTCTTTTTGAATATGACCTCCGCCCAGTAAAATTTGAGTTCTTGGACCACATATGAAGGCATGTAGATTTTCCCTTGATCATATTTGTACTATTCTTGAGCTTCTGACCCTTGAATCTTCTATTGATTCTCAAACGCCTTTTCGGTTTTTTACCTCTTGGCTTTTCTTTTTCTTTTCTTTTCTTTTTTTTTTACCAACAGGGCCCTTTCGGGTTTTCACCTCTTGGCCTTTCTTTTTCTTTTCTTTTCTTTTTTTTTACCAACAGGGCCCTTTCGGGTTTTCACCTCTTGGCCCCCTTTTTTTTTTTACCAACAGGGCCCTTTTCGGGTTTTCACCTCTTGGTATGTCATGAATTCAAGCATAATACTTCTTCACTGAGTCAGAATTCACAGGACTGGATAACTCGTTCCCATCCATCTCGATTAGGATTAATGCTCCACCAGAAAAAGCTTTTTTCACAACAAACGGCCCTTCCCAATTTGGCATCCATTTTCCTCGAAAATCCCTCTGCATAGGCAACCTCTTTTTTAGAACCAAATCCCCTTTTCGAAACGTTCTTGGTCGGACTTTCTTATCATGAGCTCGAATCATTCGCTTTTGGTACATCTGCCCATGACAAATTGCTTTCAATCGTTTTTCTTCTATCATATTCAACTGGTCATATCTAACTCGAATCCATTCAGCTTCGTCCAACTTAAGTTCCATTAAGACTCGAAGAGACGGAATCTCAACCTCAATCGGTAATACTGCCTCCATTCCGTAAACTAAAGAATATGGAGTTGCCCCCGTAGATGTTCGCACTGATGTACGATACGCTAGTAAGGCAAAAGGTAATTTCTCATGCCAATCCTTATATGTTATTGCCATTTTCCCCACAATCCGCTTGATATTTTTATTGGCTGCTTCTACGGCCCCATTCATTTTTGGGCGATAAGGTGCTGATTTATGATGCTTTATCTTAAACTGCTCACACACTTCCTTCATCATTTGGTTGTTCAGATTTAAAGCATTGTCAGAGATAATTCTGTCTGGTAGACCATATCGACAAATGATTTCCTTTTTTAGGAACTTGCATACTGTCGACCTGGTTACATTGGCATACGAAGCAGCCTCCACCCACTTGGTAAAATAATCAATCATTACAAAAATGAAACGATGTCCGTTTGATGCTTTTGGCGTAATCGGTCCGATCACATCCATGCCCCACGCTGCAAATGGCCATGGGGCCGTTATAACATGAAGAGGTGAAGATGCCGCATGAATTTTATCTCCGTAAATCTGACATTTATGGCATCTCTGAGCAAAGTTGACGCAATCTTCTACCATAGATAGCCAGTAATAACCCAATCTCATAATCTGCCTAGACATACTAAGGCCATTTGCATGAATTCTACAAATTCCCTCATGAACTTCCTCAATAATCTTTTTTGTCTCATGGTTTTCTACACATCTGAGCAGCGTTTGGTCGCTCCCTTTTTTGTATAGAATTTCTCCGTCAAGAACGTACCCTGCAGCCATTCTTCTAATTGTTCTTTTATTCACATCATTTGCCCCCTCAGGATATTTTTGATACTTGATATATTGTAGAATATCGTAGTACCAAGGGTGATCATCTACCTCATCTTCGATGATATAACAACTAGCGGGTGAATCATAAATACTCATTTGTATGGGCATTATATCATCTTCTTTGTTTGCTTTAAACATAGAAGCCAAAGTTGCCAATGCATCAGCCATTTGGTTATCTTCTCGGGGTAGGTAATGGAAAGATATCTCCTCGAACTCTTTTATTAATTCAAGGGCGAGTTTTCGGTACTAAATCAATTTTGCATCTTTAGTTTCCCAGTCTCCACGAAGTTGATAAACCACTAACGACGAATCGCCGTATGCTTTTAAGACTTTAATTTTTCGCTGGATTGCCGCACGAAGTCCCATTATACACGCTTCATATTCCGCCATATTGTTGGTACACTCAAAATTCAGTCGACCCGTAAACGGATAATGATTCCCTTTGGGAGACACTAAAACTGCCCCAATTCCATGCCCAAATGCGTTTGAAGCTCCGTCAAAATTCATTTTCCAAGGTTTCCTGCCATTTAGTTCCTCTTCATTAGCAGTTAAGCACATTAAGTCTTCGTCAGGGAACTCAAAACTCAAAGGTTCATACTTAGAAGAAGCACGACTAGCTAAAAAGTCCGCAATGGCGCTACCTTTGATGGCTTTCCGATTTACATACTCAATATCATATTCAGAGAGTAAAATTTGCCACCGAGCCATCCTTCCTGATAAGCCTGGCGATTCCATCATGTATTTTATTGGATCTAGTTTTGCAATCAACCATGTTGTGTGGTATAGCATGTATTGACGAAGCCTGCGAGTCGTCCAGACTAATGCGCAACATAATTTCTCGATAGAAGAGTATCTCGATTCACAATCAGTAAATTTTTTGCTGAGGTAGTAGATAGCTCGCTCTTTTCTCCCAGTTTCATCGTGTTGGCCCAATACACAACCCATAGAGTTTTCAAATACAGCTAGATACAAAATCAAAGGCTTGCCTGATACAGGAGGAACTAATACAGGAGGTTTTGACAAATATTGCTTAATTTTATCAAAGGCCTCTTGACATGTTGAGTCCCATACGCCCGTATTATGCTTCCTTAAGAGTCGAAAAATGGGATCACATTTATCGGTTAATTGAGAGATGAACCGAGAAATATAATTTAAACGACCTAAGAAACCTCGAATTTCCTTTTGAGTACGTGGAGGCGGAAGCTCTTGGATAGCCTTGATTTTATCAGGATCTACCTCAATACCTCGCTTGCTAACAATAAAACCCAACAATTTGCCTGAAGCAACTCCGAAGGTGCATTTTGCCGGATTTAGCTTCAATTGAAATTTCCTCAAACGTTCAAAGAGTTTTCTAAGATTTGTGATGTGTTCTTCTTCTGTTCGAGACTTGGCGATCATGTCATCCACATAAACTTCTATTTCTTTATGCATCATGTCATGGAACAATGTCACCATGGCCCTTTGATATGTTGCCCCTGCATTTTTCAAACCAAAAGGCATCACTTTGTAGCAAAATGTGCCCCATTCTGTTACAAACGTAGTTTTCTCCATGTCGTCGGGATACATTTTGATTTGATTGTAGCCGGAGAAACCATCCATAAATGAGAACAAGTGGTGTCTTGTTGTATTGTCTACCAACGTGTCTATATGTGGTAGAGGAAAATTATCCTTAGGACTAGCACGATTAAGATCTCGATAGTCAACACACATTCGCACCTTTCCATTTTTCTTTGGTACCGGAACAACGTTAGCTACCCATTCTGGATATTTGGCCACTTGCAAAAATCCAGCATCATATTGTTTCTTTATTTCCTCTCGTATCTGAAGTAACATATCTGGCTTCATTCTTCTGAGCTTTTGTTGTACAGGCTTGCATTCTGGCTTCAGCGGAAGTTCGTGTGTTACAATATCTGTATTTAATCCAGGCATATCCTGGTAGGTCCAGGCAAACACATCCTTGAATTCTTGAAGTAGGGAAATGAGTTTGTCTCTTGTATCTGAAGATATGAAAGTACCGATCTTTATCTCTCTCTTGTCGTCCTGAGTTCCCAAGTTCACTGTGTCCATTGGTTCTTGGTAAGGAAGAATTTGTTTATTCTCATGCTCAATTAGTCTAAGTAGATCAGGAGACAATTCATGTTCCTCATAGTTGTCGTCAGACTCATACTCTCCTAAGCATATGGTCTGTTCAAAGTTGACTTTTGAGCTCGAAGCAATGTCATTCGTGCAATTGATATCTAAAGGCCTGCAAATGTGTAAGAGAAAATATATATATACAAGGCACAAGAAAGGGAAGTGTAGAATGTTTTAATGAAATGGGACAAGTGAACAAAAGAAAAGAATGTACAAACAATGAGACCAGATTGAAAGGGAAAATGCATTCATTTATTGAATTGATAAATTGATGCCTAAATGGGGGCCCTTACAATAAATCCCCGCTACTTTCGGGCTTAAGTAGTGGGGCAAGTTTCGAGCATTACTCTGATAAAGATTTAAAAACAATGGGGAGTTCAACAGCGGTCCAGTTATCCAAGACACAACCCGGAGGACACGGGCGAATTTTTGACCGATTTTTTGCGATTTCTTCCTCTTCCCCTATAGCGTTTATGCTCAGTTCTTCGAACCTCTCTGAAGGCACCCCTAGGATTTTCTTTTCAGAGTGAATGTGTCCCCCAGACACGAAGGTTTCAGAAATATGGGGAAATGCCATCAATTCCCCTTCGATGCTCTGGCCAATCAATCTGGCCCTTCTCTTTGCTCTCATTTTCAAAATTTGTTTCATCCTTTGACGTGGATTTGGCTGAAATCCAACACCACTTCGATCATATTTCAGACATGGTTGTATCACCGTGTGCATCCCTTGCAAATATTTCCCAAGTCCTTTTCCTGATTTGGCTCCTTTCCCGACGGTGAGCCGTATTCCCATCATAGTATTCTTTGAGAGTTTGGGTTTTGGGATCTTATTTCCTTCAGCAACAAAAGTGGCATTCACGAATTCGAGTGATCGAAATGTACACTCGACTGCATTTTCATCAACATCAATGTATGGAGCTTCCGTTGATGCAGATGCAATGATATCGTCCTCAGCGCTAACGCTTACAAGGCGCCCGTCAATTGCAAACTTAACTTTCTGGTGAAGCGTTGAAGGTACAGCTCCGGCCGCGTGAATCCAGGGTCGTCCCAATAGACAATTATAAGCAGGTGTGATGTCCATAACAATAAATTCTACGTTATACGTAGCTGGACCAATCAGAAGTGGGATGTCAATCTTCCCCACGACTTCTCTCCTGGTTCCGTCAAATGCCCTTACGGTTGTGTGACAGGGTCTCATGTGAGCTTTATCCACTGGAAGCCTATTTAATGTGGTCATGGGCATGACGTTCAAAGCAGATCCATTGTCGACCAGAACATGAGGTAGTATATGTCCATTGCAATAGGTAGTTATGTGCAATGCTTTGAAGGACCCCGTACCTTCAAGAGGAATTTCATCTTCGCTAAAAGAGATAAAACTGTCAGCGTGTAGATTATTTACCAATCTATCCAACTTATCCACTGAAACATCACTTGGGACAAATGTTTGGTTTAACACTTTTAGGAAAGCATTTCTGTGGGGCTCTGAACTCAGCAACAAAGACAACACAGATATACGACCTGGTTCTTTGTGTAATTGTTCAACCACACTGTATTCGCTATGCTTGATGAACTTCAGGAATTCATGTGCTTCTTCCTCTTTTACAGGTTCATTAATTTCTAGTTTTTCTCCAATCAGTGGGAACTTGCCCTTTTGCTCAACATCTCTTATCTCTACCGATTTTGCAATTTCAGGAGAGTAACATCTTCCACTTCGAGTGAAGTTCCCAACTCCACTAATTCCTGCAGCCGCAATTTCAGAATCCTCTTTTCCTATAACAGTCATGTTACAACCATAGATCCATGGCACTTGTTGATTACTCTTGTATGGGAAAGGAGAAGGAGTCTCAATCACCAATCGAGGCAGAGGCTTCTCTAATTCCTCTTCGTGCATTCTGGGCCAATTAATCACAAAAGGTCGTCTGCCTTCATCACTTTTTTTGGACGATTGTCCATCCACAGTAAAAACATCCCTAACTTCTTGACTCTTTTCGAAGAACTCTATTTCTTTATTGTCCATCAGTTTCTGGACAATCTTTCTAAACTCATCACAATGTTGAATCTCGTGATCCACATCATCATGGAATTCACAGTAATCACCTTTACTAGTCATAACAGCTCCACGGTTAGAACTCACCAATCCTCTTTCTGCCAATTTCTTCCAAACCCACTTTAACGGTGATTGCACTTCAGATAGTCGTGTCTTAATCTTAAACTCACCACCTCTCATCACAGCGTTAACTTTTGGTTCTTCATGTGTCGGCAGAGGGTTATTAGCAACATTTGGCCCATCTGACGTGTTGAATTGAAGGATATTTTGATTAATCAAACTCTGAACCCTTCTTTTGAGGGCTTGACAATTTTCAATTGTATGACCAGGGATTCCAGCATGGAATTCACAATGTGCAGAAGGATCGTACCATTTTGGATATGGTGGTTGCAACGGTGTGAGAAAGACAGGGGACATCAATCGTTCTTCCAATAATTTAGCATACAACTCTTTGTAAGAAATTGGAATAGGCGTGAAAGATTGTCTTTCTGTATTAGTCCTTGGTGGCTTGGGCCCTCCTTGCGGTTGTTTGTCTTGATTCGGAGAGGTTGTAGTGGGTTTCGAGTATCCTGTACGATACACAAATTGTGGTGATGATTGATATCTGGGATATGGATGTCCATTATCTCCCACAACATTAATTTCATTCTCTTTCTTTTTGGTATACGATTTTTTTGAAGTCTCGAAACTGCTAAGTTTCCCATTTTTAATAGCACGTTCAATTGCTTCACCTGTTGTCACTAGATCGGCAAAGTCTCTAGTGGTATTACCGACAAGCTTCTCATAGTATGTTGACTCCAAGGAATCAATGAAGAGGGTCGTCGTCTCTTTTTCAAGTAATGGTGGTTGGACTTGTGCAGCCATATCCCTCCAACGTTGGGCATATTGTCGGAACGTTTCATTGTGCCTTTTTTGCATGTTTTGGAGTGTCAAACGATCAGGTACCATGTCCAGGACATGCTTGTATTGTTCTTTGAAAGCACGTGCTAAATCCCTCCATGTGCTTATTTGGGCCATATTCAACTGATTATACCACCGCATGGCAGACCCAGCTAAACTGTCCTGAAAGCAATGAATTAACAACTTATCATCGTTCCCGTACCCCGTCATTTTACGGCAAAACATAGTAAGGTGGGCATTAGGACAGCTCGTGCCATCAAATTTCTCGAATTCTGGCACTTTAAATTTTGGGGGCAAAATCAGATCAGGGACCAAGCTCAGCTCCATTACATCTGTCCCTATGAAGGCATCAGTGCCTTCCATAGCTTTGATTCTTTCTTCCAAGCACCTGAACTTGTCATCATTTATTCCAAAATATTTGGGTTGCCCTTTCTTCAAATTTTCCAACTCATTAGGGTCATCAAAATTTGGGATTTCTGGTTTGATTGGGTTTCCCCACATGTTTGAACCAGAAGCGCCTTGAATATTTGTTTGGTTCTGGACATTTGATTTTAGCCCGCCAGCAGAGAACACAAACCGAGGATGTGTTTCTTTTGACCCAAAAGGTGATGAGGAGTCTTCCTCGTGAACTTCGTGGGTTTTTCCTTTTTCAGCGTTTGTTGCCTTGGATAACAATTGTGACAGTTTATCCTCTAACTTGCTTAGAAGAATCTCTTGACTTTTCCCTATGTCGTCTCTCAAGCCCTTTACATCCTGAATAACTTGTTCTTGAAATTTTTCTAGCTTCTGGAGTCTCTCTTCCATTTTTCTAGCTTTGAATCTCGTGTAGTGAGGATGGTCGCTTTGATCGTCCCTCGCTTCCAGTATCACTAATATTGAACTCCCATGGATTAGTGTTTTATTTAATGTTAATGCATGTGAAACACATGGTATAAATGTAATGTGTAATGATGAATGCAAGAATGAATGCAACTAAGTGTTGGTTAGAAAATTAATAGGATAGAAGAATATTCGCACAAACCGAAAAAAGAACTTTTATTAAATAATTGAAAAAAAAATCTAATCCATCCACCAAAATAAAATAAACTAAAAAATCATCCATGAACATCCACAAATAAAAAATATAATATCCCAAAAACATAAAGAAAAAAAGAAAATCTCCAATCATCGTTTTTAATGACAAAAAAACAAATTAACACCAAACTCGACGGTATGGCTTAGCTTGACCTCCCAACTTCTCAACTTTTCCCAAAAACTTCTTCCATTCGTTTGCAAAGTGTGTCGAGGAATCGATCCAATGCTTCAACGACCCTGCTTCCTTGGCCAAATCGGTGATGTGCTCAGCTGTCTTCCGGATCTGAATGAGCGCTTCCCTCATCAAGTCTTCCCTCACCTTGATATCACCCCTTGCAAACCGAAGTCGTAGGTCCCACTGTTCCTTGCTAAGTTTAGCATCCCTTTCCATATCATCTATCAAGTCCCTGTGTTGTTGTAGTGAATTTTCCAATGCTGTTACCAACTCCTTCAACTTTTCATTTTCAACTTGCGCCTTTTCAAGCTCAATCACCGAGTCTTGTTGTTGGTAGATTTGAAGAATCCCTTGCAGAGATGCAAGATGTTCCTGCAGTTCTTGGTTCTGAGCGCGACTAACTATGAGATCATTAAGGGTTGCCGTATTTGTCTGTTGGGCTGCTTGCAAATTAACTGTAAGTTCCTCCACTCGATTTTCTTTGGTTTTCAATAGCTTCATACAACGCTTCATATCGTTCTCCAGATCGCGAATCTCTTGCTCCCATTCTTGTGGAGTTTTGTGCAAGTTGGCGTTCCTTATCTTCTCCTGAAGTCCCCTATAGCCCTCTTGTAAGTCTTCTAAATCTGCACTTACAGTGCTCAGCTTCTTTTCAAACCCCTTTGACTGATTTTTAAAATACGCAGCATTGTATTCTAGCTCTTCATTTTTTGCTTCTAGCTCAGCAATCTTTTTATTCAGCACCTTCTTCTCCTCCTCACTCTCTTGTCTGATTATGTCAACTTCAGTAGGCATTTCTCTGAATCGTTCCTCTAAAGTTGGAGCATTCCCCTGGCTAGGTGGTGGGATGTTGCAATTTTTCCTCTTTGTTCTCCAAATTTGGTAATCCGAAGTAAGCCTTAGAGGTCCGAATCTGGCTTGGTATGGGTGAGCCCAAGCTCTGGCTATCTCAAGAATATGCTTTTTAGACTTCTCTCTCTCGAAGACGAATTCACACTTCCCTAATCCCCTCGTGGCTGGGACAAATTGTAATGATCCATATTGCCTTGATACCAATAGAGGAGCATATCCAGTTGCACCCCAAATACCGAGAAGAGGGACCCAATCAAAGACACCACACTTGTACAGGATATAATTGTAATCCAACCAATAAACCCGCCAAGTAATGTCCTCCATCCTCAGGTCTCGCAAGATTGATTCCCATTCTCCCGACGTTTTTTCCTTTTTTGGCTCCTCTGTTAAGAACTCCCTTAATGGTGAATATTGTGGAGTATGTACGCGTCTGGACAACTTCCTCTTGGCTCCCAAGTGACTTTGCATCCATACGGTGAGGAGTTGTGCACATCCTATGAAATATACGCCTTCATGCCTTTTGAGGAAATTAAGGGATCGAAAGGTCTCCGCCAAGATAGCCGGAACTGGATTAAGGCCTGAATCGAGCTCTCCAAATAAATCTATCACTGACGCCTCAATGTGTCCAGCTACTTTAGGAAAAATGATCAAGCCATATATCCCTAAGGCAAATATATCAACTTGTTTTCTCGGATCAGGGTGAGAATGGATCAATCCCCGAAGTCTATCCCAAGCGATGGCTTTACTTCCCCCTTTGCCTTGAAACTGGGCTTCCACCCATGACATGCTAGTCCCAGTCAAAGTCATAAGCTTCTCCTTGTATGTCTTAGGTTGAGCTCCTTTCACATAAATTTCGAACTCATGGACCTTCCTTAGATGGAGCAGCGCCGCATACTCTTCTATTGTCGGGGTCATGTCTTCCCCATTGAAAGTGAAGCAATTGTATAAAGGGTTCCAAAATTGCGCCATAGCCCGTATCAACCCTTTGTCCGCATGCACTTGTAGCAAATAGGCTATGTCTCCATATGCATCATACATCATCTGCCTCTGATCAGTCTTCCACTGGCCCCAAATCTCTGCTAATTCTTGGGTGTCGTTCTGCTTAAGCTGAAGGTGAACATATCCTGAGAATTGTTCATCTGGTCTTGCTAGTATACTGTCGCCTCTCCTTCTCTGGGTGTTTTCTGACCATTTTCGAACATCATCATTTTTCTCCGATAAGCATTGAATTCTTTTGGCCATGATGAAGATTTTTCTATCGAATTATTTTAATAACCAACACCCTTCTATGATGATAATGATGATGCATGTGTACATAAACAATAAACACCCAAAGAAATTTGATTAGTGTCGCACAACTATAACAAATAATTAAATACAAAAAAAACATAATATGAATAGTAAAAAAAAACAAAACGAAACGAAACACATGTTCATATATCAATGGGTGACATCTTAAGGTTTGAGTTCAGCATGGCTCTAACATGGGTGGGTTTCTACGGTTTGTTATATGAGGTTACGGTTCTAGACAGGGTACCCGAATTGTCCTCACTGACGCCTACTAAGGCTAGTAAGGTCCCTAGTCCTCCCCCATTATAGGTTCTCAGGACCAGGTTCAACTCGAGGGGATGCACTTCCCTATGACCATACGGAGGTTACCCTCACGAAGACATAGATCATATGCATCCCGGAGGCGACAACTATCCCATACGGAGGTTAACCTCACGAAGGAGCAGCGTTTTTCCCCCACTTAAACGGGACCAAGCTCGGGTAGAAAGCTCATGGAATGATGCAACACAACATGTACCCCTTTCTGTGTGGCTTGACTCTCTTGAATAGTCCCCAGCGGAGTCGCCAAGCTGTCGACGTCGTTTTTGGTCCGGGCCGAAGTTGATTGGGCCTTCGAAGGCTCGTCGTGGATTGGAGTCGCCATCGGTCATTTTGGATTGGGTATGACCGAAAACCTGTACAATTGGCCTGCGTCTGAACCGGAGTCAAGTTGGGCTCGGGAGTCGGTTACGTGTGGGGAAGGTTATAGCACCCCCACAACGCCCAAAATTGGTACCTAAAGGGGGTTGCGTTGTCTAAAAGGCTTCAAAGATAGGGTTAATAGCACTACTATACGCGATGAGAAAAAATCGAATAAATTAAAAAAAAACTAAGCATGCTAAAAATGATATATATATATAAAAAAAACAAATGGAAAATTAATATTTTTCATCGAAGACCATAACCTTAAGTCAAATCATAATTTATCTCAAATTAAGCGAATTATTAATCAAACATCTTTTAGGACCAAATCCCATTATTCGCAAAATTTTAAGACCAATTTATAACTAAACTCAATTTTAAATCCAACTAAAATATTAGTCATCCATCTTAAAAGGAGAAAAAAATTTGATCAAGGCAACCTGAGTAAATTGTTCGTTCTTTAATCATCTAATTAATTATGGGAATTAAGGACCTAATTAAAAGAATTTAAATATTAAAGTTCAAAAAAAAAAACTAACTAAACCTAAAATATAAAAAAAAGCCTAAAGTAAATGAAGGACCTAGGGCGTGATTATCCCCTAAACTTACAAAAGCAAAATCAGAGCCAATTCATGCGCGTTTCAGTTTCCCAAAGATGTTGATTTCCAATGCATGTGCTGTCACCATTAAATTATTTAAATAAAAAGTGAAATCAATTTGAAATAAGCTTTATTTGGTTTCTCCGTGCAGTGTGAGCTGTTCTAATTAATGGAGTTACCATATTCGATTCCCGTGCACTGAGCCATTATTATTAATGAGGTTCTGATTTCTTTTATTTTTTTTTATCCTTGAAGCTTATTAAACGGTTACCTACATCTCCTTTAACCTATTTTTCTTTCTTTCTTTAATCAGAACAAAGCAATACCATCTTCATCTCTAGTATTTCAGTCACCGCTGCCACCGTTGGCCAAACGCCGACGACGGCGAAATTTTTTATTTGATCGTTTTTTTTAGTTCTAAGCCCGAATCTAACGTCAGTTTCAGCAAAAACCAAACAAATCGAAGTAGATCTAGACAAAACGATTCGAGTTTTACCTTTCTCAAACACTTGAATCCGTCGTTGGATCGGTCTGCTCTCGGAAGATGTTGAATCTGACAATATTGTGGGCTCTTCCACCGTTGCGATCTAGCCAATAACACTCCGACCACCGTGAATCAAGGTAAAAATGTGGCTTTCTTCTAACTATTTTTCTGATTTTTGCTCTGATTTTCTCCTTCCTTTCTCAACTGAGTACCCCCCTCCCGTTCTCTTTGCCTTCTTATTTATAGCCCAAAATTAGGGTTTTTTTTAAGTTTTTTTTCTTCCCGAATTTTTAGGGGATAAGCTTGGATGTGGGTGTGGAGCGCAAGCAACGGGGATGCTGATCAGGTAGAAGAGTCCTCGCGGCCATGGACTCTTACGGGCGGCGAACTAGGGTTTTTTTTAGGGTTTTTTTCATTTTCACATTATTTTTTCGAATTTTCTGTAATTTTTTCGTTTTTTTTTTCTTTTTCCTTGCTTTTTTCATTTTATTAAACCTGTTGGACCATATATTAGGCCCTAGAAAAAAAATTGGTGTGTACATTACATATAAGAATGATCAATTTTTTAACAATATAAGAATGATATTTTATTTAACATTACAAAAAACATATTTCAATCATAATTTGATGTATGCATAGTATTATAAATTTTTATTAAAATAAACTTTTTTTGTAAAAACTAATTTACACTTTGACTTAATTTTTAATTTTTTTTATCTAAGTCACCTAACTTTGAATAATTTACAATTTGATAATTGATATTTTATTTAACATTACAAAAAAAATATTTCAATCATAATTTGATGTAATATATAACAAATACAAATTAAAAGTATATGATATACAATATATGTCACACCCTGAATTTAAGACTGGATGAATTCACAAATTAAGGAAGTTTTGGGCCTTAATTCGGAAATTTAGAGGACTGGTTTGAAGATGGAAAGAACTTCAGATTTACTGTTGTAAATCATGGTGAAATGCAATGGCACGCCTTGAAATTTCCCCCATATGTATGTGGTATAACTATAAGTTCAACTTTTTCAGCAAAACATGGAACCTGAATGATATTTCACTAAGGCTTAGATTGCGGTTGCTTTTAAAAAGTGCGGTAAAAAAGTGATTTCCAAACTAGCTGTTGAAAAGTAATTTTGAAAAGCTGGTTAGTGTTTGTTATTGATGTCAAAAAGTAATTTTGAGGAGATAAAATATCTATTTTAGACATGATAATGAAAAGTAAAAGTAAACTTGGATGATGTTCAAATAGTTAATGTTATGATATATGAAATAAGTCAATTTTAATTATAATAAAAATTTTATTTTTTTTATAAATTTTAATTTGAAAATATAAACTACATTCTAGATTATATACGGACATATCACTTATAAATTAATAATAAATTACAAATAAATTACAAATAAAATAATTTTATTCTCAATATAAATATTATAAAATATATATTATTTTACAATTATGTATGCATAATGTACAATAAATTATAATTAAATAATAAAGGTAAAATTGTAATTTTATTTTCAAGCTAGTTTTTCCACCCAAGAAGCTATAAAATCTAGCTTTTTAGTTTGGGTGAAAAAACTAGTTTTAAAAGCAACCAAAAACGCCAAAAATCATATGAAAACACTTAAAAAAGCCTATTTGGGCTGCCAAACGCAACCACAAACGAGACCTAACTCACTTTGTTTTTCCTCTCAATTTTCAGCTATCAAGCACGGCTATTTCAGTGTAATGTCGTATCATGTACTTAATATGTTCTTGTACTAGAGACATATTGAATATGATTTGAGTACTTCTTAGTATTTTATTTTTTTATTTTTTCTTATTCTTCTATTATTTTACTTTTCTGTCTTTCTCTTGTTTCTTATCAACACAATTTTACTCACATGAATCAACTATAAGTATATATATGTATATGTGATGTCATGCTTACATGATTTTTGTATGACTTTTTATTTTTATATTTTTTAGAATATAAAATTTATTTTACATTGGTCGTACCCTAACCGTACTCGTACCTTATAATTTTAAAAACTGTCATTTCTCATCTCCGTTTCCGTACTCATATCTAAATTCGTACCAGTGCAACATAGATTTTCAGTTTATTTTCCCTAACCATTCGCCATCCTTTCAGTCAACCGTTCGCCATCAAGTCTTCAGTCGTAGCCGTGCACACCACCGATAGACAAACTAGTAACCACCGTGCTTGAACGTGTCAATGCCTTGCTATCATCGTGCACATGTGTCAATTACTGCTATATGTTGTTTTGGAAGGAAGGAATGGAAATAATAATATTATTATTTCTTCCAAAATCGTATTGTAATTTGTGTTACTATTATTTTACTAATGGTTGGGTGTTTTTAAAGCTACTGTTTGTGCATGGTTGCAGTGAGCAAACTTTCCTCGAGCTTGTCCTACTTAATTGTATCATTGTCCCCACAACTGAGTGTTCAACGTTATGTATTTTACATTAGGATTTCGATCCAATCGTGTGGGTCTCGATTCGTCTTTGGACAAAGGAAAAGCTATTATTCGGTGAGGGTTGACATCATATTACTTTAGGTGTGTGTTTCACTTGTGCTAAACCATGTTGATATCTGAATTTAGTGAACGTTATTACTATGTTGATATCTGTTCTGGAATGCGTTTACCAAGGTAACATATTCCCACTTGCATTTTGTCGTTGTGTGAATCTGTTATTATGCGACTGTATTACTCTATGAAAACATGGTTCTATATCTGAAAAATTAGACCGAGTAGTCTGTATATTTGAATAACATGTATTACTGAATAGTTTAAATGTATGTATTGTTATTATTATGAATTAAGTGTGCACAACATAAACATGTATATTCGATACCCATATCTGAATGTCCTAAACCTCAGGTTAACGTATATCTGTTCTGTAATCTGAAAGTTTGGTACATATGTTATGTTATGACAGTCTAGTACATATGTTATGTTCTGAAAGTCTGACATTTGTCATGTTCTAAAAGTCGATATAAAATTCTACACTTTGCATGTGGATTGAGATATTAAGGACGAAGTATTATCTAGACTTGCGTTACGATGCTCATGTATTTGTTTTTATAATTAATATGAATATTAAATATTGTTAGTTGACGTGCAGGGTTGGATCTGAGTTCCCTGAAAAACTCGTTAACGGTGTGTAGTGGATGGATGGGTAGATAGAGGTTTACTAGTCCGAGTCTGCATTGATTTTGTCTTGTTTGCATCTGTTATGTATTGTCTGAGTCTGTATTTGTTATGTATTGTCTGATTCTGTATTTGTTGTCTTTTCTGACTTTGAATGAATAATCTGATGTTTGGTTGAATATCTATTTTCAACATAATCTCTAGTTAAAATCTGTACATGTATGTTCTCTGGTTATGTTATACATGTATGTTAGAAATTTGGTATGTGGCATAATAAACAAAGCAATAACAACATGGACCAAGACATGCATAGGAGACAAGATTTAACGTGGTTCAGCATAGCCTACCTTAACTGACGAGAGAAACGAACAATTCACTATCAACGTAGAGAACACGAAAATACAAATACATGATAACACTTGTAATTCTAAAAACCCATGTACAAATCTCATAACTCGGTGAAACCAAAATGCTCTTCTCAACATCCCTACAATACTCATCTCTACAACGTTGTCACACTGGTTGTATAGAACCTAAAAGTGGTTACATCTCTCTAGAGAATAATTCTCTCATATCTCTCATAATTCAAAAGGTTAAACATAGTCTATATTTATAGACCCGAGTACTTGATTGTAACACCGGGTTTAGGGGTCGGGTGAAAATAATAATAAAATAATATTTTGAGTCTCAGTTTTATAATTAAAATAAAAATATATATTATTTGGACTTTGTGATTTCAAGCAAACATTTTTTTATGTTGGACTTAAATAGATTTAAAACTCATTTTCCATGGGATTTGTAAATATTGAGATTTGCCATCTCATTAATGGCAAATCTGTAAATAAATGAACTTTCATTTAAAACCCCTTTTAATTAAAAGTGAGCCTTGTCTTCTTCTTCTCCATTTCCCCATTTCTCTTTCAAACGACAAAGAATAGAGCTCTTCTCCAAATCACTATTTCATTCCTTTTCATCTTCATCCTTGAAGCTTTTCAAAAGGTAATGGCATTTTTGACTTGGCCTTGGCTTCCTTTACATTTTGGTATCTTTAGATTTCATTAAAACTGTGTATTTTTGCATTTGGGTTTTTCAAAGTTTTAGGTCAAAGGTTGAAGCTTTATGATTCTTTATCAAAGCTTTTGATTTATTATGGTTAGATACGTTGTTTATGAACCATAAGGTCCAACATATATGAATTTTGAAGTGTTTTATAAAGATTTTTGTATTTAGGTTTTGATGGGGGTTTTGAAGGGTTTAAAGGATAGTTTTGGGTGTGTTTAATGTTAGAAATTGAGGGCTGATGTTAGAGTAATAGTTGGGTTGTTTTGGAAGCATTTAAGTGTGTAAAACAGTTGAAATCATGAGTTTTGGTTTGAGTTTGAGGGCTGCTCGGGTTTGGGGGTTTGGGGTTGTTCTTGGCTTAAGAATCATGTGTTTGATGCTTGAGTAATGTTCCCGGTTTGCTACATTATTGTGGGAACTGATTCGAGGTTGTTTTGTTTGTGTTGAGATGCTTAGAAGCAAGAGTTTGTGTTGGTGAACCATCAGGAGTGAATCCAGAAGCTTGAAGGTCTTTGTTGCTTGGTTGTTGAGCTTGGAAGTGAAGGTGAGTGGTTAAATGTTTTTAAATGGTTTTAAAGTGTTGGTTCAAGCATGTGGACTAGGTTGGGCTTGGTAGACCCACCTAGAATTGAGATTAGAGTGGTAGCCTAATCCCAAGCTTTAGTTAGAGACTTTGGTTGAACTCAAATTGTTGCTTATGCCTCATGTTTATTTGTGTTTATGGTGGCTATGTATAAATGTGTTATACGCGTATGTTGAGGCATGGTTGTGATGCATTGTGATATGCATGTGGTTTGTGCATGATGTTAATCATGGTGAGTACGTGCTAAGCACGGAAGTGATATGAAATGAGGTTGTGGATTGTGATAATATTGGCACTAGTATGCTTGGGTAAAAATGATCGATCGTTAGGATGTTAGTGTGCACACGTGAGTCAAATGCGGGCGTGGTCTTGGTGATGGTAGTCATCAAGATGGAGTACGGGTTCGCCCGGAAAACCATCTTATATATATGTTAGTCGGTGATGAGTGTAATCCCATCGACGGGGCGTGAGGATGAGTGGAATCCCCTCCGCGTGAACGGTGATGAGTGTAATCCCACCGTAAGGTAATGGTTGTGCTGGATGTGAGTTCCAACGTGTTATCCGTATATTCGAGTCATAGCTAGGTGCCAATATGTGATGAGATGTGTACCATTATGTGGTGTTATGTGTTGCCAATATAGATTATTATATGTGTTTACATATGATGAGGTTTTGAGCTTGTTGAGCATGGCATAATATTGAATATATGTTCATGCATCATGTGTATTTTGGTTTATGTGGATCGAAGGTAAGATCATGCATTCTACCTTGGTTGTGCTCGTGCTTGGACCCTGCATTCTCGAGGTTTGTTTTACGAGCTTACCCTCACTAAGCTTTATGCTTACGCTCTCTTTTGTTCGACAATGCAGATCCGTAGTTCGTGGGTTGCTAGTGCAAGAAGTGGGCCTCCAAGTGTGCTTTGTGGTGATATCTTAGCTATCAAGTATGGACATTTTAGTTAAAGGGTGTAATAGTCAAGCAGTGGGATATGTATTTGTTTCTTTGATGCTTTGAAGTATGTTGGTGTTGGTTGTTTAGGAGCATGTTAGACACCTTTAAATGTTTATGTTGTTTTGGCTTTTGGATGACATGTTTGGGTTGTAAATCATGTTTAAATTGCCTACCTTAAATGCCATGTATGATCTTTTATATGGATGCCCTATCTTGTGTCCTTATGTGTTTTGAGTTTGTTTGAAATAGGGTGCATGCCTCTTGAGTGTGTTTGTATGTTGTGTATGCTTCTTGGGGTCGTTAAGGGCGTTTGGGATCATTTAGAGATGTTTAAAACTAATTTTGGGAATTCACAGACTGCAGGTGTTTCGAAACGGGTTGTACTGTTTCGGAACGGGTGTGGTTCCAGGGCCCCCCGTATCGGAACGCGTTTCGGTACGGTTTGGCTACTGTGATCCCCTGTTCCGATACGAGTCTCGAAACACTTTGGCTATTGTGATTGTCTGTTCTGAACGGGTAACGGAACGCTTAGGCAAATTGGGACTCTGTTCCGAAACGGGGTGGATGCATTTCGGTACGGGTGTCTGGCTTTTCAAATTGGATCCCGTGTTCCGAAACGGGCAGTGCCTGTTTCGAAACACATGCTTGGAAATGGGCTTTTAGACATCTCTAAAGGGTCTCATGGGTTGGGCTTAGGCCCTGTTGTTGTTAGGCTTTCTGTGAGCCTTGTTTCCGCTGTCGTTGATCCACATAGGACATATTAATGCATCTAGATAAGATAATAATAAATGAAAAAGTTTTCTAGGGTCGGTAACCGAAGTGAAGCCTTAACGGGTTTCGCCTTGGTTATCCCCGTGTAGTCCGCTCGGATCGGTCGGACGCCCGGACCGGGACGAGGGGGTTACACTTGTTGGTATCAGAGCCTAAGGTTTCCGAGACCTTGGGCAGGTAAGTGAGGTAAGTTAAGTTCTTACATTGAAATGCACGGTGTTTGCTTGCCATGTAAGCATGTTTGCTTGTTTATCAAGTATGCCTTGTTGAATGCTTGTTTGAGCATGTATGTGTGTTGTTTTGTTTGAGGCATGTTGTGTAGAGTCCCATTGCTACTATTACATCGGAAAAGGAATTTTTAAAGTGAGGGAACATACTTGAGCCACTTGGAACCCTTGCCTTGCTAACCCTATCTTTTGTGCTTTGTTGTTGTAGTTGTTGTTTGTGAGCGCGATGTCGAGGCCTAGGGGTAGACCGAGGGTGGTTCTTCAGGAACCACGTGTTGCGGCTCCTGGTGATGAGTCGGTGGTTGGAGTTGAGGCTCATGTAGAAGAGCATGTTGCTGGAGTTGGAGCTCCTCCACCACCTCCTCCGCCTGGTGAGGGAGGCGAGGCTGGAGTCGAGTGAGAGGGACCTCAGTTTGGCCAAGGTGGCCAAGGTCCTGCCGGAATAGATATGGCTCCGCTTGTACAAGCTATAGCAGGAGCATTTCAGGCCACAGTTGCCGGAGCTTAGGCTGCAGCTCAGCCTAGAGGTGATGATGCCAGTTTACCGTTAGAGAGGCTCCGTAGCCTAGGGGCTGAGGAGTTCAGAGGATCTACTCCGGAGAGGTCTGAGTTGTGGTTAGAGAAGATTATCTGTATCTTAGCTCAGATGGGTTGCGTTGGTGCCCGGAAATTGGGCTGTGTGATTTCTTTGCTTCAGTGTGATGCCTACACCTGGTGGGTCACCATTACTACTGGGGTTTCTGAGGCTGAGATTGGATGGGATTTCTTTGAGTCTGCTTTTCGGAAGAGATACTTGGGGCCGAGATATCTTGATGAGAAGAAACAAGAGTTTTTGGCTCTAGTTCAGGGAGATGCTTCTGTGACTGACTACGAGATTGGTTTTGTTCGTTTGAGTCAGTATGCTCCAGAGTTGGTTCCTACTGAGAGGGACCATTGTAACCGTTTTAGATATGGGCTTCACGAGGAAGTTAAGAGGTATACCTTAGCTTCAGATTTTGATGTCTTGGTCGCTAGGGCCAAGGACATTGAGCACAGCTTGGGGCTGACCAAGCGATCATGAGGATCTAGTTCTGGAAAGAGGAATAATAACTTTGACCGTGGAGATGCCAAGAGGCATAGAGGCGGTGGACAGCAGTTTGACCATAGATGTGGCGGTGGCCACCAGGGCCATAGATGAGGAGGGCGTTTGCCCGAGTGTACACGTTGTGGGAGACAGCATACTGGAGAGTGTTGGGGTAACTTCCATGCTTGTTGGAACTGTGGTTCGAGGGACCACTTTAGGAGGGAGTGTCTGCATCAGGCGGCACAGGCACCGAACATAGCTTAGGCTCCTGCGAGAGCGATAGATTATCAGAGAGGTCGTGGGCGCGGTCGTGGCTACTTCCAGCCTAGGGCTGATGCACCTAGGGTAGATGCTCAGAGGAACTTTGCTCACGTTGTGGGAGTGCAGCCAGAGGTAGGTGGACCAGCGAGGGTCTATGCTTAGAGAGAGGCCGGGAACGACACTGATGTGATAGCAGGTAATTTTGAGTTACAGTCTATGTCTTTGCTTTCTTTGGTTGATTCGGGTTCTACGCATTCCTACATTTTGAGTGAGCATGCAAAGAAGTTAGATATACATGTTGAGATCTTAGATGTAGGTATGCATGTGACTAGTTCTTTCGGTGAGACAGTTGTAGTTAGACGGATGTATAGAAGGTGTCCGCTGAAGATTCAGGGTCATGTGTTTCCCGTTGATATGATGGAACTTCTGTTCTATGGTTTTGATATTATTTTGGGTATGGACTGGTTAGTTGAGCACAGAGCTAGTGTGGATTTTGAGACGAAGAGGATTTCTTTGAAACTTTCTGATGACTACGAGGTAGTAGTAGTAGGTGAGAACATTAAGTTCTTGTCGAATGTGGTGTCAGCTTTAGAGGCTCATAGGTTGTTGGATTCTGGTTGTGGGGCTTACTTGGCTTATGTGATGAATCCTAATATGAGTGAGGCTAGACCGAAAGATATTAGAACAGTTTGTGATTTTCCGGATGTGTTTCCTGAAGAGTTACCAGGGTTGCCTCCTGACAAAGATGTTGAGTTTGTGATTGAGACTGTTTCAAGGTCTACTCTAGTTTCTATAGCTCCGTATCGTATGGCTCTGAAAGAGTTGAAAGAATTGAAGAGTCAGCTTCAGGAGTTGTTAGACCGTGGTTTCATTAGGCCTAGTAGTTCACCTTGGGGTGCTCCTGTGTTGTTTGTAAAGAAGAAAGATGGCAGCATGCGAATGTGTATTGAAGGCAGTTGAATCAGTTGACCGTGAAGAACAAGTATCTGTTGCCTCGTATAGATGATTTGTTTGATCAGTTGAGAGGTGCTTCAGTGTTCTCGAAGATAGACTTGAGATCGGAGTACTATCAGTTGAAAGTGAAAGAGTGTGATGTTCCGAAGACAGCTTTTAGGACTAGATATGGTCACTATGAGTTCCTTGTGATGCCGTTTGGGCTCACGAATGCACCTGCAGCATTCATGGATATGATGAACAGAATTTTCAGACCGGTTTGTAGTTGTCTTCATAGATGACATTCTTGTGTACTCAAGATCGGAAGAAGAGCATGATGAGCACTTGAGACTTGTTCTGCAGAGATTGATGAGCAATCAGTTGTATGTGAAGCTTTGTAAGTGTGAGTTCTGGATTCGAGAAGTTGTATTTCTTGGCCATGTTGTTTCAGCTGAAGGTATCCGTGTTGATCCGACGAAGATTGAGGCTATTGTTGAGTGGAAACAACCTAAGTCTGTGACTGAGATTAGGAGTTTCCTAGGATTAGTCGGTTACTATAGGTGATTTGTTGATGGCTTCTCTAGAGTAGCTGCTCCTTTGACTAAATTGTTGCAAAAGGGAGTTAAGTTTGAGTGGTCAGATGCGAGACAGAAGGCTTTTAAGAAATTGAAAGAAGCTTTGACGAATGCTCCAGTGTTAGTGCAACCAGTTTCAGGTAAAGAATTTGTGATCTATAGTGATGCTTTCTACATAGGTTTAGGGTGTCCTAATGCAAGAAAGAAGAGTTGTTTCTTATGCTTCGAGACAGTTGAAGGTGCATGAGAAGAACTATCCTACTCACGATATAGAGTTAGCCGCAGTTGTGTTTGCATTGAAGATTTGGCGTCACTACTTGTATGGTGAGAAGTGTATAGTTTACCCCGATCATAAGAGCTTGAAGTATTTGATGACTTAGAGAGAGCTGAACTTGAGGCAGAGAAGATGGCTTGAGCTATTGAAAGACTATGATTTGACCATTGAGTACCATCCGGGTAAGGCAAATGTAGTAGCTGATGCTTTGAGTAGAAAAGTTGCAGTTGAGTTGCGAGCTATGTTTGCTAGATTGAGTGTATCCGATGATGGTGGTTTGATCACAGAGTTGCAAGTGAAGCCTTCTTTGATTCAGTTGATTAGAGAGAAGCAGTTGCAAGATGTGTCTTTAGTTCCTCGTGTTCAAGACATAGCCGAAGGTAGACCGACCGAGTATAGCTTCAGTGGTGAGAATGTGTTATGCTTTAGAGACAGAGTTGTAGTACCGGAAGATGTTGAGTTGAGACGTCTGATTTTGAGCGAAGAACATTCGAGTCCTTTTTCCATGCATCCGGGTATTACCAAGATTTATCGTGACTTAAAGAATGATTATTTCTAGGTTGGTTTGAAGAAGGATGTAGCCGAGTATGTGAGCCGTTGTATGGTTTGTCAGAGAGTGAAGGCAGAACATCAGGTTCCTTCAGGTTTGTTAAAGCCTTTGAAGATTCCGAAATGGAAATGGGAGAGGATCACCATGAATTTTGTGTCGGGTTTACCGTTGTCTCCTTCGAAGAAGAATTCGGTTTGGGCGATAGTTGATAGATTTACTAAGTGTGCTCACTTCTTAGCAGTGAACACTACAGATTCTTTAGACAAGTTGGCGAATTTGTATATTCTCGAGATTGTGAGACTTCAAGGAGTTCCGAAGTCTATTGTTTCAAATAGAGATCCGAGATTAACTTCGAGGTTCTAGGGTTGTTTGTATAGTGCCCTAGGTAGCCGTTTTCATTCCAGCACTTCTTATCATCCTCGGTCCGATGGACAGTCAGAGCGAGTGATACAGATTTTAGAGGATATGCTTCGTTGTTGTGTGATTGACTTCCAGGGTTCTTGGGAGAAGCACTTGCCTTTAGTTGATTTTTCTTACAACAACAGTTACCAGGCTAGTATACAGATGGGTCCTTATGAGGCTTTGTATGGTAGACGATGTAGGACTCCGATCTGTTGGGCTGAAATGGGTCAGAGATTGTTACCTATGTCGGATTTGCTTAAGGGGACTACTGATAAAGTGAAGTTGATTTATGACCGTTTGAAAGCAGCTTCCGATCGTCAGAAGTCTTATGCAGATTTGAAGAGAAAAGAGATTGAGTTCTCCGTGGGTGAGAAAGTGTTTCTGAAAGTATCTCCGTGGAAGAAGGTAATGAGATTTGGCCGGAAAGGCAAGTTGAGTCCGAGGTTCATTGGTCCGTATGAGATAATCGAGCGGATTGGACTGGTAGATTACCGTTTAAGATTGCCTTCTGAGTTAGAGAAGATCCATGATGTTTTCTATGTGTCGATGCTTAGGAGATATAGATCGGATCCGTCTCATGTTATTCATGTTGAGGAGATAGAGTTGAATCCGGATTTGTCTTACAAAGAAGAGCCTATTGAGATACTTGCTTCTGATAGCAAGGTGTTGCGTGGCAAGACCATAGAGTTGGTCAAGGTGTTGTGGAGACATAGAGGTGTGGAAGAGGTCACGTGGGAGAGGAAAGCTGATATGTTTGAGCATTTTCCGTACTTGTTTCTGTCAGGTAATTTTGGGGACGAAATTCTTTAAGTGGGGGAGAGTTGTAACACCTGGGTTTAGGGGTCGGGTGAAAATAATAATAAAATAATATTTTGAGTCTCGGTTTTATAATTAAAATAATAATATATATTATTTGGACTTTGTGATTTCAAGCAAACATTTTTTTATGTTGGACTTAAATAGATTTAAAACTCATTTTCCATGGGATTTGTAAATATTGAGATTTGCAATCTCATTAATGGAAATCTGTAAATAAATGAACTTTCATTTAAAACCCCTTTTAATTAAAAGTGAGCCTTGTCTTCTTCTTCTTCATTTCCCCATTTCTCTTTCAAACGACAAAGAATAGAGCTCTTCTCCAAATCACTATTCCATTCCTTTTCATCTTCATCCTTGAAGCTTTTCAAAAGGTAATGGCATTTTTGACTTGGCCTTGGCTTCCTTTACATTTTGGTATCTTTAGATTTCATTAAAACTGTGTATTTTTGCATTTGGGTTTTTCAAAGTTTTAGGTCAAAGGTTGAAGCTTTATGATTCTTTATCAAAGCTTTTGATTCATTATGGTTAGATACGTTGTTTATGAACCATAAGGTCCAACATATATGAATTTTGAAGTGTTTTATAAAGATTTTCGTATTTGGGTTTTGATAGGGTTTTTGAATGGTTTAAAGGATAGTTTTGGGTGTGTTTAATGTTAGAAACTGAGGGCTGATGTTAGAGTAAGAGTTAGGGTTGTTTTGGAAGAATTTAAGTGTGTAAAAAGGGTTGAAATCATGAGTTTTGGTTTGAGTTTGAGGGCTGCTCGGGTTTGGGGTTGTTCTTGGCTTAAGAATCATGTGTTTGATGCTTGAGTAATGTTCCGGGTTTGCTACATTGTTGTGGGAACTGATTCGAGGTTGTTTTGTTTGTGTTGAGATGCTTAGAAGCAAGAGTTTGTGTTGGTGAAGCATCGGGAGTGAATTCGGAAGCTTGAAGGTCTTGGTTGCTTGGTTGTTGAGCTTGGAAGTGAAGGTGAGTGGTTAAATGTTTTTAAATTGTTTTAAAGTGTTGGTTCAAGCATGTGGACTAGGTTAGGCTTGGTAGACCCACCTAGAGTTGGGATTAGAGTGGTAGCCTAATCCTAAGCTTTAGTTAGAGACTTTGGTTGAACTCAAATTGTTGCTTATGCCTCATGTTTATTTGTGTTTATGGTGGCTATGTATAAATGTGTTATACATGTATGTTGAGGCATGGTTGTGATGCATTATGATATGCATGTGGTTTGTGCATGATGTTAATCATGGTGAGTACATGCTAAGCACGGATGTGATATGGAATGAGGTTGTGGATTGTGTTAATATTGGCACTAGAATGCTTGGGTACAAATGATCGATCATTAGGATGTTAGTGTGCACACGTGAGTCAAATGCGCGCGTGGTCTTGGTGATGGTAGTCATCAAGATGGAGTACGGGTTCGCCTGGAAAACCCTCTTATATATATGTTAGTCGGTGATGAGTGTAATCCCACCGTAAGGTAATGGTTGTGTTGGATGTGAGTTCCAACGTGTTATCCGTGTATTCGAGTCATAGCTAGGTGCCAATATGTGATGAGATGTGTACCATTATGTGGTGTTATGTGTTGCCAATATGGATTATTATATGTGTTTACATATGATAAGGTTTTGAGCTTGTTGAGCATGGCATAATATTGAATATATGTTCATGCATCATGTGTATTTTGGTTTATGTGGATCGAAGGTAAGATCATGCATTCTACCTTGGTTGTGCTCGTGCTTGGACCCTGCATTGTCGATGTTTGTTTTACGAGCTTACCCTCACTAAGCTTTATGCTTACGCTCTCTTTTGTTCGACAATGCAGATCCGTAGTTCGTGGGTTGCTAGTGCAAGAAGGGGGCCTCCAAGTGTGCTTTGTGGTGCTATCTTAGCTATCAAGTATGGACATTTTAGTTAAAGGATGTAATAGTCAAGCAATGGGATATGTATTTGTTGCTTTGATGCTTTGAAGTATGTTGGTGTTGGTTGTTTAGGAGCATGTTAGACTCCTTTAAATGTTTATGTTGTTTTGGATTTTGTTTGCCATGTTTGGGTTGTAAATCATGTTTAAATTGCCTACCTTAAATGCCATGTATGATCTTTTATATGGATTCCCTATCTTGTGTCCTTATGTATTTTGAGTTTGTTTGCAATAGGGTGCATGCCTCTAGAGTGTGTTTGTATGTTGTGTATGCTTCTTGGGGTCGTTAAGGGCGTTTGGGATCATTTAGAGATGTTTAAAACTGATTTTGGGAATTCACAGACTGCAGGTGTTTCGAAACGGGTTGTACTGTTTCGGAACGGGTGTGGTTCCATGGCCCCCCGTATCGGAACGCGTTTCGGTACAGTTTGGCTATTGTGAGCCCCTGTTCCGATACGAGTCTCGAAACACTTTGGCTACTGTGATTGTCTGTTCCGAAATGGGTATCGGAACGCTTAGGCAAATTGGGACCCTGTTCCGAAACAGGGTGGATGCGTTTTGGTACGGGTGTCTGGCTTTTCAAATTGGAGCCCGTGTTCCGAAACGGGCAGTGCCTGTTTCGTAACACAGGCCTGGAAATGGGCTTTTCGACATCTCTAAAGGGTCTCACGGGTTGGGCTTAGGCCCTGTTGTTGTAACGCTTCTCGTGAGCCTTGTTTCCGCTATCGTTGATCCACATAGGATATATTAAAGCATCTAGATAAGATAATAATAAATAAAAAAGTTTTCTAGGGTCGGTAACCGAAGTGGAGCCTTAACGAGTTTCGCCTCAGTTGTCCCCGTGTAGTCCGCTCGGATCGGTCGGACGCCCGGACCGGAACGATGGGGTTACATTGATCACCAAGAAATCTTATTAAATAAGATATCCTACCTAAAATAGATATTTACTCATTAAACTAAATCCTAATTACCAAGTAATCTTAAATCACTAGAATTATAATAAAACCTGACTTAATTACCAATTAGAATTTGGGCCAAAATATAACAAATCTCCCCTTGACAAAAATTCTATTCGAACATTGGTCTTCAAGTCTTCAACAGTTTCAATTTTTACGTAAGTCAAATATTCGTTGAAGCACTGCCGCCAAATCTTCAACAACTCCAATTCTTATGTAGTATCTGTTGAAGCACCGTTGAATCAATTGAGAATTACTCCACTGCAACTAAAAGCTCGTTGCAACAATACTCCTCTAGCATGTCTCAAACATCGCTCCACAAAATACGCAGCAAAATTCCTTCTAAAACGCGTAGCTCAAACCATAGCTCTGATACCATTTGTTAGGAATTTGGTATGCGGCAAAATAACCAAAGCGATAACAACATAGACCAAGACATGCACATGAGACAAGATTTAACGTAGTTTAGCACAACTTACCTCCATGGACGAGAGAAACGAACAATCTACTATCAACGTAGAGAACACGAAGAGTACAAATACATGATAACTCATGTAATCCCAAAACTCAGTGTACAAATCTCATGACTCGGTGGAACCAAAACACTCTTCTCAACATCCCTACAATACGCATCTCTACAACGTTGTCACAATAGTTGTAGAGAACCTAAAAGTGGTTACATCTCTCTAGAGAATAATTCTCTCTATCTCTCACTCTCTCATATCTCTTATAATTCAAAAGGTTAAACATAGTCTATATTTATAGACTCAAGTATTTGATCACTAAGAAACCTTATTAAATAAGATCTCTTACTTAAAATAGATATTTACTCATTAAAGTAAATCCTAATTACCAAGTAATCTTCAACCACTAGAATTATAATAAAAACCAACTTAATTACCAATTAAAATTTGAGTTAAAATATAACATGTATGTTCTCTAGTTACGTTATGCACGTTGAGACCATACTGAGATCTATAACTCATACCTTGTTTTGTTTTTCCTTAAGTTTCAAATCAATGTATAATAAAAGTTCGTACTCGGCATCACTTGGAGATTCCTAATATTGTACGGTTTCTATTTTTCAAGTATTACCCTTTTTTTGTAAACTATTTATTTTTCTGGATTGTAACTTTGAATTGATTTTATGGACTATTAATTTATGGATTAATATCCTATACACTGGCGGTGGAAAACAAAGTTTCCACAAGCGGGGTTATTTAGGAGTTTAGAGTTTTAATTTAAGGTTTAGAGGTTAGAGGTTTAGGTTGTAGGGTTTCAAATTTAGGATTCATGGTTAGAATTTAGTTTTTAGGGCTTAGGGTTTTTGGTTAGATTTTTAGGGTTTTAAGGTTAAAATTTTAAATTTTAGATTTAGGCTTAAAAATAAGCATGCTTGTGTAAACTTTTTTTACACTAGCAGTGTATCAAATATTAATCCTTAATTTATTTACTGCTTTTGTTTAATGATATTTCAGATTCGGTCTTAACTTATAGGCCGAGTTTGAGATGTCACAATATAATAGCCTTTTTTTCTTCTCTTTTGAAAGAATAACATGATAGTGCCAACAAAGGTTAGGTGTAATGGCAAGGTACATTGCCCTCCCAATAAAAAAAATTCAGAGATGACATTATTGAGAGGGAGAGCCACAAATCCTGAACATAAATCATAAAATAGATATGTATTTTACCAAAAAAAATATAATAGTAAATAATAATATTTTGTTATCAATTAATAACACAAGGTAGACAAAGTAATAAATAATATATGATACACAAATATAAAACAAGAATATTAGAAAATCTAGCTCTCAACATTTATCCATTTTGTTAAAAAAAGTCAAATTTGACCCATCAAATTTTAAAAATTATTTGTTGACCTCATATATAAAATAAAATGTCATGTTAACATAAAATACACCTCGCTATAGTCCGGGCCAATTTTACCTTAAAAATATTAAGGGTTATTTTGATAAAATACGTAAACGTTAAAAGTCAAATTTGTCATTATATCTAAAAGTATTATAATTAAACTAAGGGTTATTATCTATACACTAGTGGTGAAAACTAAAAGTTCTACAAGCGTCTTAGTTTTAAGATTTAAAGGTTTAGTTTAGCATGTAGGGTTTAGAGGTTTAGGTGTAAGGATTTAGAATTTAAGGATAATGGTTAGAATTTAGGGTTTAGAGGTTAAGGTTTACTTTAGGTAATATGGTGAGGATTTAGGTTTTAATCTATAAAACTTAAATTATAACCCTAAATTGTAAACTTCAACCACTATCCCTAAATTCAAAACCCATACCCCTAAACTATACACCCTAAACTAAGTCCATAAACCCTAAAACTAAGGCGCTTGTAAAAAATTTTAGTTTCCACCACCAGTGTATCAAATAATTACCCTTAAACTAATATTATTAGATTATATAAAAAACGACAATAAATAATTGATAATAAAAGATTATAGTATTTTTTTTAACAATGGAAACTGGATTTTATTAAACAACATGAAAGATATTACAAATACAATACATCAAAAATAGAGAGAAAAAAGACGACTAGTCCACTAAAAATCTCATACAAATGTGCAAATTAAAACAAAATACTTCCATAGAGAAAACTAAAGCCGCGGCGATCTTTATACGAGCACCAAACGACCATTAAGGTATGCTAAAATCATGTCAAACGACCATTAAGGTATGCTAAAATAATGTCAAACGACAGATGAAACAACCACAAATCTAATGAAAAGCGTGCCACAAAAGTAAAGAAAACGCGTGCCACAAAAGCAAAGATTCTTATTAAAATTAAAGAAAGAAAATATGAAAGAAAAAAAGAATAACGAAAAAAATGAGTACCGGCAGTCGGTGACCAGCACTACCGCCGCAAGCAAACGGCGCTTTAGGTTTTTATATAAATTAAATTAAATTGATTATAGTAATTTTAAAGTTAAGATTGTAAATTTTACATAACTTATTAAAGGTATTTTTTATTAGTATTATTAATTGCATCCGCCTGTATGGCTCCTGAAATATGCCTAGAGAGGATCCTCTAGTCCATATAACTTAAAAATTGAATAAAGTTGGTACAATTTTCTGCTTGATTGTATATTTCATCAAGGAAAGATGATTGAAGAAAAGAATACAGTCCTTACCTCCATAAACAAGATACATTTGATGGCAAACCGCAGAAGTTTTGTTTGTTTTCTTCTTTGAGCCTGCCATATACAAAAACCTTGGAGTGGTAAGCAAAATGATACAGAATTATGCTGTACAGCGCCTACTCGAC
The DNA here is from genome assembly GCA_030270665.1 of Hibiscus trionum. Lineage (NCBI taxonomy): Eukaryota > Viridiplantae > Streptophyta > Magnoliopsida > Malvales > Malvaceae > Hibiscus > Hibiscus trionum. The sequence goes on from BSYR01000011.1 coordinate 21,662,841, forward strand.
AACTTCAGCATTCATTTTGATGAGCCTGTTTTCTGTTTTTGTGGCCTTTGATGGCTCCTTGGGAACAACAAGTCGTTAATTTGCCTCTCAGCACTATACTCTGAAGTGGCCTGCAAACGGCAATTCAATTGAACAGAGGTGGCATCCAAGAAAAAAAAGAAAGGGATGTGTGTGTATATATATACCAGTGACATACCCGGTCATTAAATGTGAATCTTAAGGTTTCAATTTGGGTTCCACAGCAAGCTCTCAGGACAAATCCAAGGGAATCCACACTTATAATAGCCACCTCCTATAATAGATTGCAAAGAAAATGAATCATTTTTATGATCAATAAAAAGTATTAGCTAACCAAAAAAGAAATGATACTAAATACCAAGGCTAGATGGGTTCCTCGTATAGAAACATATAATCCTGCCTTCCAACTTAAATGGTGGAGAGACAGGTATAAGGGGTATATTAAAAAAGAGGGTCAACTTATATGCTTCAGAAACTTAAAAATTTCACACAACTTAAAAGAGTATAGTCAAGTCAAACTTGGTAGATGTGGATCAACATCCGGCAGACTTTCAAAAGTCTGGTGATTTCATAGACTTTAAATTCTTTCTTTTTACCTCAACTTGAATACCCTTGCATCTCAAACAGAGTGATTTGAGTGCTTGTGTGGTCTTTTCTCCGTCAGCTTTCAAGCGAGATATAATTTTGGCTGCTGAGTGTGCAATAGCATCAGGTTGAGCTTGCTTGAAGTCTTCTAATTCAACATCTGTCTGGAGAGGCAACAGAAATACATTATTATCCTGAAATCTTATACGGATATAAAAAGGATCAAGGGGGGGGGGGGGGGGGGAAGTGAATATTACTCTAATAGCAATAGCAAAGGCAGGTCGAGAAAAGCATATTACTTGCCACATAGTAGTATAATGCAAAAGGAATATAACCTGTTGTAATATAGAAAACTTTTAGGCTTTGCTTGGTATGAAGGATGGAAATGTGGAAGGATGGAAAATTTGTTAATCAAATGGTTAAGATTCAAAGTAAGAAAGTGGTTATGAATTTACACCATTTGATTAACAAATTTTCCATGCTTCATACCAAGCAAAGCCTTAATGTTTCCAAAAAGGCAATAGACCCATAAAATCTTGACAAAATCCTGGACTTAGTCGCAGTCAAATATTTCCAAAGAATGACCGTTCTATTTCGAAAAGATTTATCAAGCAAACCATATGTTTATAAAAGAATGTCTCTTGATTACTGAGATAAACTATGCACATCAATCATCAGTGTATCCGAGAAAAACGAGACCATAACAGTTGCTAATATCTCACACACATAACATATATGTCCATTCATTAATCAAACCAAATTTACAGGAGAAGAGGAATGAGAACCACCGATACTGAAAGACTTTAACAAACCTGATGTCCATGAGCTGTAATTAGCTGGATTTTAATCATCTCTAATTTGTAAAACGAAGACCTGTTTGATGAGATTTCATTTTTCTCCGATTCTTCTGATGTTGAACTATCTCCCGATAATTCTGATTCATTTCCATGACCATTAATTATGCCAAGCTCTTCTAATTTGTCTCCCTCAAATTTCTCAGCCAAACTTGTATCACAGCTACAAGACTGATTGGTAGAGATATGCTTCTGAATTTCAGAATGTTCATCAGTGAAGGCAGGCCTTAGAAGACCTTGGATAGCTAAACCATCTGAAGGTTGTTCCATCCAGTCTATAGGATCATCTGATGCAACCTGCAAAACATAAATTAAGAGTAACCCATTGGGAAAACGTTGTTGGAACAAACCATGAAGAAAATATCTTTTCTTGTAGATATGGATGCAATCACGGGGTAAGGCACTTAAACTCAAACTTCATACATGTTAGTAAATGCTATAGCTATGAACTTGGATTTTACTCCAAGTAGTCTTCCTAACAATGTTTCCAGACTAATTTGCTTTTAGTATCAAACATAAAGTGTCATTACCTCAGTCAACGTCTTGGCAAAGTACATAGGATGGGATGAACGCATTGTCTCCAATTTTGCCCAGTCTCCAAAAGTTCCATCAGAGTCATCTTGATCAGCTTCATCTTCAAAAGCAGCAATCCACTCCTACAAACAAACAAAAATAATATTTGAAAGGAAAAGCTAAATTCATCTTCATATTTGAATAAATTCATGCATAAGTTAATTTGAAAGGAAAAGGGAGAAGAATGGAAAAGGACAAACCTCATCATAATCTTCATCATCATCGCCATCGTCATCGTCATCTTCGTCTTCATCTTCAATATCAAAATCTTCATCATCAATTTCCTCAATTCCAAAATCAACTTCTAATGGACCTGATAACTCAATTTCCTTCATGATTTCCGTAGTGTCAAATCCTATAAGGACTTGCTGCATTATATGAACTAAATGAGCTTTATGAACACAGTAGCAAAAAAGAGGACTCTTTTGTTAACTTTTTTTTTATATTGGACAGAAAATCAACTCAAAATGAGGCCCATTTGCAGGTTAGAATGATGCAGTCATTATTATATAGAACATGCAATACATATCTCAAGAATCAGTTATGAATGGGTTACATGGACAAACAACGGCAATGTCAAATTGGAAAAGCGAAAACAGCGGCAAGATCTAAATACCGACTTGAGAGTTGAGACATGCATGCAAGTCATGCATTAGCAAAATTGTTAGAAAGAAAAATATTTCATACCACAAAGTTATTTTCTACAGTAAGACTTCGCAAAATATCTTCATCATTTTTCACATGCAGGTATACATCTGCAAGGCATCAGAGAACTACGTCAATTTTCCAATGGAGGCGGTCAAGCTCAAATACTTGAAACAGGAATAGTCAACTTACTTCCATCTTCATCAGTTGCATAAGGCAAGTCTGGCCACATAATATTTTCATGAACTTCACCATTAATCATCCCTGAAAACATAACTGTTGCTTTACTATTCACCTGAAAATGACATACTACAGCCAACATTAGCCATTTGAACAGACTGAAAAGCAGGAATCAGAAGCATAAGAGTACATATTCCAAATGTTAACCAAACCAAAATGCATAGAAGAAATCTAATTTACTATTCTTCAACAATAACAAACAGGAATACAACGTACAAAAAGGTTATTTACATTAAATCCATTCCTATGGAAGTTGATTCCATAATCAACAGTGAACGCAATACCTCAATGATCGTCCTAGAGGTTTCAGCTGCTGTGAGTGTAGCATCAGCACTATTTTTAGACATCGACTCACCCATCTCCTCAAAGGGATGGTAATGGGGACTTCCATTCTGCTTGGCAGGATCAGATGCTGAACCTAAATGCTCTGCTGTTGCTCGAATGTTATTCTTTATCCTTCTTGAAAGGGAAGCACTATTTAGTCTTCGAAATCCATTCCTGCGAACAACTCGTAGACTTTGCTTAGCAAGATGGAAAGCTAATCGAAAAGATGGAGAATTGAAGGAGTAGAAAAGTAGACTTTGCTTAACAATGATGAGCAGCTTGAGCAGCCGGCCAAATGTGCTTCCTCGGCATGGTAGAGTTAAAAAGGAAGGAAAATATATATATAACTTTTAACCCTTAACTTACACCTTTTGAAGAGAAACAGAATTACTGTTCTGTTTTCATTGAATAATTAATTATCGTTACATCAGTAGATTATATCCTAAATAGGTTAGGACTTTTAGTTTTACAAGGAGACCTAGTTAGGTTTGAACTCTAACTCTATCTGTTAGGTACAAGATAAAGATACACTTTAACTTATTTACAAACTCTAAGATTGCATTATCTAACACCTTTCTCGTTTCCTCTCTTCTTATCATTCCAATTTAGAATAATTTGTTTTTATGCATAAGTATGAAAAATGATCATCTTTTCTATTTTTCTTACTGTTCTTTCATTCCTAACACTTAAAAAATATTTTCTTGCTTCTTTTCCATTCTCCTCTCCATCCTTCCATTTTCTCACTCAACCAAGCACATGCTTAAACCTTAATACTCATAACTATTATTCTTTATCTCCAGACACATTCTACAAAAATACACGAAAAACTATTGAAACCCCCGAAGGAAAAAAAAAAACCATTTTTCCCTCATAGGATTAGGTTGCAGTCTAAAAATGAGTTATTAGAGGAAAATTGAAATCACATGAGAGAAAGAAAGGGGGGATTCTAACAAGTAATTACACAAAAGGAAAGGATGAATTAAACATAGTACCAAGTTACGTTGAAGCTGCCTCCGCAAAACAGCCGGCGAGAGGTGACGTGACAACTGGTAACCTCAGTGGAGCTGCACGTAGTACCAGAACCTACTCAAACAGTAAATGCACAACATATACAAAAAAAAAAGAGTTAAGTATCTGTTTGGCAGCGAAGAAAATGCTAGAAAAATATAATAAAAGCTAAACATATCGTGTTGTTCGTTGCAACTCAGTTGAGTTGAGCTACTTCATAAACTCAGCTAATTCGAGAAGCCCTAAACAGGATAGAAACTTTATGATTTTCGAAAATGTAAAAGAGGCAAGGTGAAGTATAGGGAGGAGAGTTACGGTGTAAGGCGGAGGAGTAGAAGAAATTTGCAGCGGCGGGGAATCGGACGGCCGTAGCTGATTCTATCATCATCATCTCAAAAAATACAGAAAAAGAAAATTAGTTGGGTCATATGAAAGAGTGCGCGATCTTTTGTGATGCACAAAGCGTTCGTTCTCCTTCGAATAGCTAACGAGAAGATGAGGTATAAAGGTAGATCTCCTCTGCGGCGAATGAGATTTTGTATATTACTGCAATCGTACACGTGGGAATATTTAATTGGACACTCAATTTACATAAATTTTTTCTGAGATAGGAAAAGACAAATAAGCCCTCAGGAACTTAAATGACACCTTGTTTGGATATCTAGAAAATCAGAAGAAAAAAGAAAAATTGGAACAAGAGAGAAAAATATCTTCTATATCTACGGACATTGAAGCCATCTCCTGGGACTCAAACATTGAAATCTGCTGTCTCTTAAACCCTCGAACTCTCAAACCGGTAAGCCTCTGCCATTTTCCGTCTCTTTTTTAGTAATTGAGTTTGGTTGCTGAGAAAATGCTGGAAAATTTTTGTTAGCTTTTTCGAAACAAGAAAGTTGCTTTGTTAACGGTAACTAATGCTATCAGAATTAATCAGTATTTCTTCTTTTTCTTTCTGGTCTTGCATTATGCCAGGATGCTTTGTTGTAGATATGCTCTACCACTTATTACTAAAAGATTGGAATCAGTTAAAATAACCCAGAGACCTAGGAGTACTGTGGTATGTTTTCAATTCAACCTTCAGTATTATATGAAAGATGTATGAAATGTGATTTAAAAAAAATTAATGATTTTCAGGTATGCGCTGCTAAAGGACCAAGACCTCGATATCCCCGGGTATGGAAATCAAGGAAGAGAATTGGGACTGTCTCAAAATCAGCAAAGCTTGTTGCCTGTGTAAGTTCTTTGCTTTTACTAGCTTAACTTTTACAAGTTAAATATTAGAAAAACAGATATCCTCCTAGCTAGTTGGTTCCTGATTCTGAATTGAGTGTGTTAAGCTGAGTTTTACATGGTAGAGTGAACTCCTGCGTGTAATGATCGATGTAAATTCGATTCTTTCTATGGTAATGTTGAGATAGTAGTCATCTATTATTGGCCATGGTTATTTAGGTAAAGCAACTGTCAAATGTCAAGGAGGAGGTTTACGGGGCTCTCGACTCCTTTATTGCGTGGGAGCTAGAGTTCCCTCTAATTATAGTGAAGAAAGCATTGAAGATCCTTCAGAATGAACAAGAGTGGAAGAGAATAATTCAGGTAACTACCTGTCATTTCAGTTTTTTCTTTTTTTGATTTCTCTTTAATTTTGTCTTTTCTTTTGGCTTTCTACATTTAAAAGAGCTAAGTCTAGGGAAGTGCACTTGCACTTGCAGGTGATAAAGTGGATGCTAAGCAAAGGTCAAGGAAGAACGATGGGAACATATTTCACCTTACTGAATGCTTTAGCAGAGGATGGGAGACTGGAAGAGGCTGAAGAGCTGTGGACCAAACTGTTTTCTGATCATTTAGAAAGCACCCCGCGTATTTTCTTTGATAAAATGATTTCGATTTATTACCACAAGGACATGCACGAGAAGATGTTTGAGGTATTGTATTGTCATCTCATTCAAGACTCTTATTACCGGTGACGGAGCTAGGATCAATAATTGGGAGGGGCTAAATCACTCTACATCAAAAGAATAAGGATCTATTAAGTATTTAAATCTAAAAATTGGAAGGGTCAAAGGCCTTATTTGACTAATATTTAAACTAAAAAGACTTAAAATGTCATTACAATGGTGTGCTTTATCATAATTTGAATGTATAGGTTGTGCATTTCTTTTATCTTCCATTGATTTCTCTGAGTAAGCAATTTACTGCATCTAATTCTGATCCCAAGTCTGGTTTTATATTCCCTTAAACTCCATGTAGCAGAGTTGAGATGGTTAGTCAAAACTGAAAATAATGTTGTATTGGAACACCTTATGCTAGAAACTCCTGTACACCAGTAACTTCAAATCTGTCACCATCATGTTTTGGTGCTTTTCTTTGTCAATACGATGCATAGCAGTCTTCAGTTCCTCGTGTTTTAAATCTTCTGTTGACTTAAAATGATGATCAGTTTGGTTTTAGGTACTAGCTAATTATACATTTATCATTTCTGAATTAGTTTAGGCTCCATTTGGGTGGTGCTTTTACTTTATGCTATTTCTGTTGTTGTCAGTTCTTTTTTATTTTTTTGCTTCCAACTTTCTATTGGAAAGAACAAAAAGAAAAGGCATCAAACAAACAGAGCCTTAGTAATTTAAGTTTTTAAATATGTTATGACCCCATGACTGAGTGATGGATGTCCTAGCTTCTCCACGCCTACTAATGTAACCACACAATACTTTTACAGGTATTTGCTGACATGGAAGAGCTTGGTGTAAAACCAAGTATATCAGTTGTTTCAATGGTTGGAAATGTCTTCCAAAAGTTGGGCATGTTGGACAAGTATGACAAATTAAAGAAGAAATATCCACCGCCGAAATGGGAATATCGGTACATCAAAGGAAAGCGTGTCAGAATCCAAGTAAAGCAGCTACAGGAATTTGATAAAACTGCCAAAGGCATCACTGAGGACGAGGAAACTGAAGAGAATTCGAGTTTAGAGCATGAGGAAGCGGAAGCAAGTTCAAATAAAGTAAAGCAGCTACAAGAATATGATAAAGTTGCCAAAGGTGTCACTGAGGACATTGAAGCTAAAAAGAATTCGAGTTTAGAGCTTGAGGAAGGAAGCTCAAATAAAGTAAAACAGCTACAGAAATTTGATGAAGTTATCAAAGGTGTCACTGAGGACAAGGAAACTGAAAAGAATTCGAGTTTAAAGCATGAGGAAGCTGAAGCAAGTTCAAATACATTCACTGCTGGAGCTAATATATAACTTCTTGATTGATTGATAGTCTTATATCCAGCAAGCCTTGACCTTGATAGTTAAGTGCAATATACTGCAAGTTAAGGAAAGCTATATGACAAGGATGAACAACCCTTTCTCATGTCATATTATTATGTATCAGCACTATCCGTATCAGGCTAGGTTTGGTCCGGGCTTCATGTAAACAAACATAAGCAAGCTGTAGGATGGTAAGAATTCTTTCTTCCTTTTCTCATACAGAACTAAAAATCATTTAATGAAGTTGATGATTGAATTCGAGATACATAGTTGTGAATTGTGACTTAGCTACTTGTTGGTTATTCATGGTTGATATGGAGTCTTAGTTTCCTTGATACATATATTTATTTGGAGGGTGAGATAAAAGATTATTGTAATGTGTTGAGAGTTTAGTCGAGCCTTTTGCTTTAAGGGCAAGGGGAGGATGTGTGATGCTCTTATTTGTGGTCAAATCTTGGTTGCATTTGTATCTCAATAATTGTGATTTAAAATGGGACATTAACATGATTAAATCCAATTATAGGTGATCAGAAATTGTTCTCATAGAACTTTTTATGACAAAAAAATGTGGAACCCTGATTATAAGTTAGTATTGTGATTTGAGCTATGAACTAGTGATCTAAGTAAAATAATTCTCTTTTTTATGGACAGAATCAGTAGCCTTAGTACATTGATATTATTGTGACTGAGACTTCTACGGAAGGGATTGTAGAATCACTCGTGGTGCATGGTGAAAAGTTTGAAAAGTTAAATGGAAAAAGCTTCCAGTGGTGGTCGTTGTTCTGTTTGACCACTTTAAACTTGCTAAGTTCTCAACTCAGGACCAACTAAAGCTCTGTGGAATTTAATCTGATGCCATAAGCATTTTTTTTATGTATCGAAGTGGATGATGAACAACTTTGTACAGGGTGGTAAAACTCGACTCGACGCGGAAAAAAATTAAATTATTCGACTAGATGCGAAAATAGTCGACTCAACTCGTAATTTCATAAACTCGAGTCAACTCTAAAAATTTTCAAATAAAGTTTGAGTTATAAAATAGAAATTCGAATAATTCGAAATCTTGAATTTTTTTGTGATTAATATATCAGTTTTCAAGTTCGAGCTAAGTATCTAAATTTTGCCTCATATATATCTGTCACATATGAAAAAATATGAAGAAATATATATGTGTTGTATATGGTTATAAAAAACAATTTAGATTGGAACTATATAGTATCATAACATTATAAATGTTTACAATTAAATTTGAACAGACACTCGAACAACTCAACTCGAAAAAATTTCAAATAATTTTTTAGTTATAAAACAAAACTCTTCAACTGACTAACTCAAAATTCTTTAATTCGACTCGATCGAATGCTCACTCCTAACTCTATATAGAAGTGCATCTACTTCCATGGTACTTTACATTGAAAAAGTCATTCTGAAGATGACATGTGAGAAACTTCTCAATTGCAACAATGTATTATATGTACTTGATTAAATTGAAAAACGTTTTACCAAAACCGTTAATGTTAATATGAGATTTCTTTTGATTTATTTGATGTTTATGAAGTATTAGAGTCAAGAAAATATGAATGAGTACATTATGAAAATGTTCATTATTGCTTCAAAATTTAAGGCACATAAGATCAAGTTTTCTGACAATTGTTTATTTTTATGATTTTAGTATCGTTTCATGTATAGTTTTACCGCTTCAAATTTAGTTATAACTATAAAAAATGAGAAATAGGCTTTAACTAAGCTCATTTCTCATTGTATGAGAGGAAGAGAAATTGAAGCATTATAATTGCAAAAGTACTCATTTAGTTAGCGCCTCTAAAAATAAGGGCAATAAAAGAAAATATTAGTATAAAATTATTAAAGGTCAAACTCGAAAGAAACAACAATAAATTACAAAATATTGATTCTTTTATAACAAGTTAGGACACATATAAAAAAGTAAACTTCAAAAAGTGGGTAACTACTCTCATTATTTTTTAGTGATCTATGAGCTATAAGTTTTATGATATAACAATGTTAAGTTTAGAGGGAGAAATAAGTTTAGATACATTGCTTTTGAGGAGGAATCGGATTATTATTTAATTCATAGTATCAATTTTGACCATGTTTAACTTTCCACAACTATTATTGATCAAGAAGTGAATCAAGAACCTCAACAATACAATGTTGAACAACTCATATTCAAGATAAAGTAATTGTTTCAAAAGGAAAAACTCAACAACCTCAAAAAAAAACAAGTGGCATTAAAGAGATTCATAAGAAAAAGGAACAATATTATTTCATATTATTTTATTGTATTTTTTCAAGAAAATAAAGATAACAATAAAATAGTAAAAAATACTCAGTCATTCTTTTCATCAAACCATAAAAAGTTATAACTCTTAAAAGTTAATTGATGTTATACAAAAAGAGTATAATTTTATGCAAAATAATAAAGTTTTGGAATTTGTCTTATTATCCGAAGTTGTAAAAGCAACTAGTTATAAATGGACATTTAAAACAAAAATGGATACAAATGGTAATGTGGATAGGTCTTGTATCTAAAGAATATACTCTAAAAAGAAAGCATTGATTTTTGTAGACTTTCTTTCCAGTTTTTAGAGATGTTCAATCGGCTGGTTCGGTTAACCGATCGAACCGAACTATCTAAAATTTATTAACCAATTTTTTTCTTTTAACCATTAACCGAACTAAAAATTTTTCAAATTTTTTTAACCAAACCGAAAAAAGTTCCGTTAATTCAGTCAGTTTTTAAATTATTCGAAATTTGTTATAAAATTTTGGGTAAATTACACAAATGATCACTAAATTATGCTAAAATGATCTTTTTAGTCAGTAAACTTTCAGAAGTAACAAAAGAATCATTAAACTTATCAAAATATTACAAAATGGTCAATGACTCATTGCACATTATAAATTATTGATAAACTTTGAAAAGTTTAATGATATTTTTTAAAAATTCAATAAATTTAATGATCATTTTGTGATAATTAGATAAATTTTAATGACTATTTTGTAATATATAAAAAATTAATGATAATTTTATAACTTTTAAAAGTTCAGTGACAAAAAAAATATATGTAATATACATAATATTTAATATATAATAATTTCAATTAATGGTTAATTCGCTTAATCGACCGATTTCAAACCGAATTAACCAATAACTGAAATTTGAAGAAAAAAATCTTAACTGTTAAGCGATTATACTTAAAATTAACCGACCGATTAACCGAAAAAACTTCAGTTTAGTTGGTTAATTTGATTAAAACCGAAGTATAAGCACCCATACTAGTTTTATAGAAAGAATCATCTAGAACAATCATGACACCTGTTACTCATGTTAATATTTAGTTACATCAAATGAATAATACATGGAAAAATTAATGAAACAATTTATATGGTGCAATCAGAAAATTTGTGTCTATTGATATAAAGTCAGTGATATGCAAATTAAGAAAATTCATCGATCTTAACTAGGCCTCGTAAATGGTATCATAAGTTTCACCAAGTGATTAATTTGTCTCGATTTTGAGATGAATTTGGTTGATGGTACTATAAGTTCAGTGGGCGTAAACCAAGTAATACTCATATTGCTAAAGAAAACAAATTTAGTTTTACTCAATACCTTAAAAATAACCTTAAATTTTAGAACATACAAAAGATTCTATATGCATAAACTATTGAGAATCTAATTTATGCTAAGTATGTATACGTTCGGATATTGCGTACAATGTTGGAATGTTAGGCAGATATTTAAACAATACTATTATAAGCCATTGGATAGCAGGCAAGAGGGTTATGAGATATCTTTAGAGAACAAAATTTGTACGCTCACATATCGAAGTTCTGATAAGTTAGGGAATATCAGGTTTGCAAGCTTCAATTCTATTAAAATATTAATGTAAAAGAATTTTGTCACATAGGCCGCTAATTATGGATTGGATAAAAAATCACTTCAATTATTTTGTGACAATAAATATGCATTCATTTATTCTATAAACATTAGGAACATTTCAAAATTGAAGCACATAAATATTAAGCTCTTAATTGTTAAAGAAAATTCACAGCGGTTGTGTGTTTATAGAGCATGTTGGTACAAAGTCTAAAATTACACGCTTATTAAGAAACTAACATATTAGGTCTTTCATGAGCACCCTACTCATGTTTATAATGTTATTTAAGGATATTTAGTTTTAGTATGAGTTTGTAATTTTGAAAAAATGTTCATTCGTTTTAAACACAATTTTAGTTACTTTAGTTTAAAGATATTTTAAGATTATTTTTGTAGAAATAAAGTTCTTTTTTGTTTATGCACATTCTGCTTTTAGTAAAGTTTGATCTCACTAAAGATTATGAGGAAAATTGGAAATAAACATGTTTAGTTCACATTTCATATAATTTTTTCTGCTACGCATCCATGATTGATCTATGTCATTTGACTATATTTATATATGTGATCATTGATGGGTCTACTCATGATTTATATGGCAAATACTACTTTAATCCTATATGGATATAGTTGATGGACGAGATTATTATAGAATACTTATTATATGGTAGCAAATTCTGAGCTCATAAGGTTGTACATTTGTGAGGGGACATATGTTACCCAAGTGGAAGATAATGCTATTATAAAGTATGACACAAAATTAAGTGACCAATTATGTTCGGCGTTGTTGGGCTTGATAGGCTCGAATTACTTCAACCGATTTAGATAGCCAAGTGGTGGAGAAGTTGGATTTTGGGTGATTTTGTGGGAGGTAAAAAATTGGACAATGGACACGAGGATTTATAGTGGTTCGGCCTTCTAACAAGCACCTACATCCACTACCTTAGCTTCCCACTAAGGATTTTACCAAATTCACTCATGAATTTCTTCCCCTTTTTAGGCTAAGGAGGCAACCTTTACACACTCAAAGCTTGAGTAAACCCTCTTTACAAGAGAAATTTGAGCAAACTTGAAATCCCTCACTAGGTAGATAGTTTGCACTCTTAAGCTCACTCACCCAATCCTAAACACTTGAGCAAATTTGACAAAGTATAGCTCACAAGTGTTGTCTATACAAGAAATGTACAATTAAGCTCTAAAGATAATCTCTCATCATAATGTTGTTAACAATTGAAGCATTAACCATCTCTTGATGCTTGTAGGTCCCTTTTATACTCTTAATTGAGTTTGTAGCCGTTGAGGACCGTTGGGGTTGAATTAGAGCCATTGAAGCTTTTATTTCCCACCATAAATGCAGTTCTTACAGCTTAGCGTATCGATACTCCTCAAATTGTATCGATACGATCCCAATAAAGAAATGGCCATTGAGACTTCTAGCTGGTGCGTATTGATACGCGTGGCAACTGGCAAGCGTATCGGTACGGTCCTGCAATTTAAAATACCGTTGGGAAAATGACCGTTGGGGGTAGTTGGGAATATCGGTACGCGATATAACCGTATCTGTACGCGAACTAGCCGTTTGCTATTTAAAACATATCGCATCGATACAGCAAAGCGTATCGATACGGATTTTGGCTACTGGAGTTTTACTGTAGCTGAAACCCTAGGGCGTACCGATACAGTACTAGACTGTATCGGTACGGGTACTTGAAAAACACTGGTTTGGCTACTTTAAAAGCATTTTAAGTTATTCCAAAGCCTTTTAAAAACCCTTAAACATAATTTCAAGTTGTTTTGACTAAAAGCATATTTTAAATTCTTTTCAATTTAGTCCAAAACATTTTTTCAATTATTATATCAAAACATTTAGTTCTACAATCTCCCTCTTTTTGATATAATAAAACTAACTTGAAAAATTATTTGGGATTCTCCCCCTTAGTATTTTAAAAAATTGAATAAGATATTAAAATTTGAATGAAATTAAAGCTCCCCCTTATTCTCTTGAAAAAAAATCAAACCATTTCTCCCATTTTTGTTATATCAAAAGGGATTTAAAAAGACATTAGGCTCAAAATAACTTAGGGAAAAAATGACACAATTAAAAATTTTGGTTTTAAAATTGGCTCCCCCTTACTCAAAGCATCAAACAATGTTAGTCCAATAATATGATAATCTAGTTGAATTAAAATAAAAAAATAAATTCAACTAAATTTTACCACACTTGAATCAAAGGTAGGATGTGAAGCCTCCTTCTTCAAGTGTTCTCTTTGTGTGCATAGAGCTCCCCCTCAAATTTGGACTTGTTGATCATTCTCCACCACACCTAAACAAGACAATCAAGTAATTTTTGGTATCCAAATTGCTTTGGATCCATAGACGTTAGTTGCACATATTTTAGTCCCCTTAGGAATCCATTTTTCAATTTCATCCCTTTTAGTCGAAGTACTTAATCCTTTTGGGACTCAAATACTTCTAAAAACTTTTCCATTCAAAAATCTAGAAGCACTAGATTGTCTAACATAAAAATTTGATTTTCCCAAATTGTTTTTCTTTTGAAGTTCATTGGAAATCAAATCTTTTTCCTTCTTAAGATCATCAATCTCCTTTTGATGATCATTTTCAATCGTTTGAAGCAACTCTTGTAAACTTAAAACTTTAAGTTCAAAATCTTTGATTTTTTCTTCAAACTCTAAATTGGTTTTAGAAAGCAAATCATTTTCGGTTTTTAACTTTAAAATCAATTTCTTTTTTTTTCGAAAATGAAGCCTTGAATTCAAAAACCAATTCATCATAGGCTTCTTGTAACTCATCAAAAGTGTATGAATTTGAACTAGATGAGTTAGAAGTTACCTCCCCCTCATTGAGGGCCATAAAGCATAGGTGGGCTACCTCATCATCGGTGGAGTCTTCATCACTCCATGTCGCCACGTATGCTTTCTTTGAAGATGATCCCTTTTTGTTGGACTTGTGGGAATCCTTCATTTTCTTCGATTCATGCTTGGATTTAGCCATTTCGCTCTTCATGAATCGGGTGAATTTCTTGAAGAGATGAACCATCTCTTCATCTTCACTTTTGTAACACCCCAAAATCCGGTCTAGTCGAAATTAGGTTCCAACGATCATAAAGTTTGCACCGATAAAGTCTAAAGACGATATTGGCTAGCTAATCATTGACATTGGACCCTAATTGAGTTAAATTATTGTTATTGGATCATATCGAATAATATCAAAAATATTACAGTGGCTAAATTGTGGAAACTGAAAAAATTTAGGGTCAAAACCATAAAGAGTAGAAAGTTGAGGGACTAACCTTGCAATTAGCCCCCTCTTCAATTTTAATGACACAAACGTGGAACAATCTGGTGAAGTCACTTCACCTAAAGGAAACTTAATTCCATGGAACACTTATAATCTTAAAACAAAAAGAAAGGAATAGAAAAGTTTACCGAGAGTTTTCCCAAGCAAGCACCTCTCTCTGTCATCTTCATTATCTTCCTCCAAGCTAGCACCTCCATTGGAGAGAAAGCTTTAGTTTAGTTTTCCTTCGATTCATTGATATCAAATCGTTGCTATCGATCGAGTAAGCTATATTCCTCAATTAATTATTGGATTCCATGGATAAATCAAGACTAATCTCAAAGCTAGGGTTTTAGCCATCCATGGATAATCCATCATTGATGCTTATATTGAATTTGGATATCGATTTTGATATCGTAATATCGATCCTAATTATCTCCCTATTGATTTTCTAGCTCAATAAGTGGAGAGATAGGTTTCACCATCTCCATCGAAAGCTAGAAGCAAGGGTATTGTCATCTGAGAGCCGTAAGAGCATCGAATTTCAAGGTGAGTGTAGTCGGAGTCTCGGGATTAGGCGAAAAGCCTTCATGAATCTTTTATAGGTGTTTTAGAGCATATCGCTAATATTATCATTGAAGAAGTTGTATTGGATTGTTAATCGGACACCTTGGTAAGTGTCGGTAAGTTGTTATTGAATATCGGACATAGTCATTGGTATCGTCATTGTGCATTGTCATTGATATGGTTATTGTCATCGAAACATTGTAAAGAAATCATCGGATATTGATATTGATATTGGACCATGAAACATTGATAATGAGACATGTATGACATTGATAATATTGAGATCATTGGTCATTGGAATTCTTATTGAACATTGAATATGGAAATGAACATTGAAACCTTGGATTTGAATAGACATTGGATACAATTGGCATGCCATAGAATTCATGAGCTCAATGTACGAGTGGACTACGGTCCTAAGGCTACGGCCTATATTGATTTGGCGAGGCGGAGGGATGTGTATTGATATTGGTCATATTGGCGAGGCGGAGGGACTAGACCATTCTTTAACTTGGCGAGGCGTAGGAATTCGCGTATCCACTATCTTGATTTAATCCAAGGATTAATGATGAGATAAATATGTTAAACATTGTTTATTGATGCATAATATTGATAATGATAAACATGAGAGCATGTATATTGATACTTGTTACATTGATGTTAATATTGTATATGACTACCTCACTAGGCAATGTATGCCTAACGTGTTTCATCTCATGCATTTCAGGTTGAAAGATCGTGTGTTGGAGGATCAGATTGTCAAGGCAAGACAAGTCACTGCAAGCCCTAAAGTAATGTATTTTGACCTTATAAACTCCTAAAAAGGTGGCAAAGTAGTCGAACTATTCGTTTATGCCTATTTTGATATGTTCGTGAGATGCCTATATTGTAATATGGTGGATAGCCCTAAATGGCCTTTTTGTTTGGCTTAAAGTGGTTAAAAAGTGCATACTTGGCTCATAAAGGTCAAAACATAGTAAACAAATCTGTATGGTCATGAAATTTGACTTGCTAGTTGTTTTTACCCTTTAATTGTTGTGTGTGAAGTTTCGTTGCATTTGGTCATCGTTCGGTGGGTCAAATTGAATAAATACCAGCAAAAATCTGTCATTACAGGTCAGGCCGTATCGGAACGGGTGATGGCGTTTCGATACGGGTATGTATAAATGAACCTAAAGATCAGGACGTACCGAAACGGGTTTAAGCCGTTTCAAAACATTTGGTCATTGGAATCGATTGTTTCGATAAAGGTTCATAGCGTATCGAAACGGGTCAAAGTCAAAGTCAAATGTAGTCAAGTCGTTCCGATACTGGGTGTTGACGTATCGAAACGGTCTAAAGAGAAAAGTCAACATGGGTTGACCATCGTCCACCCGTTTTGAAACGGCCCTAAGGTGTTTCGATATGGGGTTAGTTAAGTTAGTTAAAGGCATATTAAACAGATTGCAATGTTCACAGTTTAGTCACTGAATCTTTGAAAGATTAAATTGAATGAGCTATTGGGCTCCAAATTGTATGAAATTTTACAGGTATACTAATATTGTGGTGAATTTCAATCTAGTATAATCAATTGCATTGAAGGACCCCTTTTTTTTAGAATTTACAAATTGGTCCCTAAAACTTGAAATAGTTAATATTGGTCCTTATTGATTAATTATTGCTTTGTGTTTTCTAATTGGACTAAGTTATATCGAGGTATTGAGTTATTGAATGTTATTGGTTTAATTATTATTATAAAAATGAAATTTTGTTGTACTGATTATTATTTTGATCATCGGTATCACCTTCCGACCCGGTTCTCAACCAGACCGGGAAGGGGGTGTTACATTTGTGGTATCAGAGCTAGAGTTTAGTCGATTCTAGGACTAAACCGAAACTTTTTGCATTGTTATTGTGTTACTTTGCCACCTAGGAGTTATATATTGTGTATATTGTGACTTGTCGACTAATCTGATCTTTCATATAGATATGTTTGAGACTAACGAAGCTCACATAGATGAGCTTGCTACTGGCTCCTCAGCGCATGGCGAGGAGATTAGAGGAGGAAATCCTCTGAACCTACCGCAACCGCAAGACCCTCCTATTCAGGGCACCGATCTTGCAGCACCTACCGTTCAGGCTGAGTGTTACAAGAACATGGCTGACATGTTCAGGCAGTTTGTGACTGCTATGAGGGCCGAACAAATCGTGCAAACTATCGCTCCTGTTTTTCAACACACTTTGGCACCTATTGATAATCTCTCACGGTACCGAGCTTATACTTACATTGGACAAGATGATGACAACCCTAAAGTTCGAATACTGGTTAGACAACACCTTGCGGATTCTGAATAAGCAACTTCAGTGCTCTGACGAGCACAAGCTTGAATGTGCCATCGCATTGCTAACCGGTGAGGCATTTCATTGGTGGGAAACTACCATTTTGACAGTTTCAGAAGATATAGTGACTTGGGAGTTCTTCTTTAGAGAATTTCGTAAGAAATATATCAGCGAGTTTTATCTTGCTGAAAGGAGAAGCATCTTCCTCCACCTCAAACAAGGCAGACGACCGATCGAACAATACATACATGATTTCTGCAAGTATTGTAGATACGATGCTGAGTACATTAAGAATTAGGAAGAAAAGTGTCGGGTGTTCATTGCAGGGCTTAATGATGAATTACGCCCTATGTTCACTGCGTTAGGAATTTCTGATTTCCAAGACCTTGTGAATCAAGTTAAGGCCACTGAAACTGCACAGAAAGCTCAACGAGCTAGTGGGTCTAGAAAGTCCGAGAAGAGGTTCAAGGATGATTCTCGACCTCCGTGATGGAACAAGAAAGGGAGATATCAAGGCCCCAAACAGAATATCTATCCACAACCCTCCCATTCTGGAAACATTGAGAGACCTCAGTCTGTGACACAGTCTTTTGCTAAAGCAGCATCCGTTGATAGCACTAGAGGTTCGAATCGAGGCAACCATCATTCACTCTGCAATTATTGTCAGAATAGGCATCCAGCATGTCAATGTCGTAAGTAGGCTGGAGTCTGTTACTACTGTGGTGAGCAGGGTCACTTTATACGTGACTGTTCTTTGAATGCAACTAAATCTATCGCTACACCGACTACTGCTGCTTCTCCTGCTCAATCCTTTCGAGGTAAAGGATCGAAGCAAGTATCATCAAAACCTATGGACGGTCGAGTGGTCCAGGGAAACCCTTTAATAAGCAAGATTCAAAAGCCCTTACCCAAATGTATCATGTGAGGAGAAGAGAAGAAGAGGATGAACTTGATGTCATTGCAGGTACAATCGAGTTATATTCGCATTCTTTATATGCATTGATTGACCCTGTTTCTACTCATTCTTCTATAAGTACCATTGTAGTTAAGAAGTATAATATGTCTTCGAACCAATAGCATCGAGAATTTCTGTAACCAATCCTTTAGGAGATTATGTCACTGTATGGGTAGTGTGCAAGATCTGCCCTTTAATGATCCAAGGGATTCCTTTTCCGGCCAATTTGTTGGCTTTACCGATCCATGTGTTCGATGTCATCCTAGGGTTAGATTGGCTTAGTGAGCATCAAGCTTGGGTAGATTGTTGTAAGAGGAAATTATACCTTCGAGGATTGGGTAAGAAAAGTGTCGTACTGATGAATGCGAAGAATCCATCACTGTATGCTTTAACATTGGAAACCAAAGGCGAATCACAGTTGCAAGACATTGACACTGTGTGTGAATTTCCTGATGTCTTCCCTGATGAACTTCCGAGATTGCCCCTAACCCGTGAAGTGGAGTTTGGCATCAAAGTGCAACCTGGGGCTGCTCCAATTTCCATTGCACCATATCGTATGACAGTTGTGGAATTAAAAGAATTAAAGGCTCAGATTCAAGAATTATTGAACAAAGGTTTTATTCAACCAAGCTCTTCGCCCCGGGGAGCTCCGGTTCTCTTTGTTAAGAAGAAAGATGGTTCTATGTGATTGTGTATTGACTACCGACAATTGAATAAAGTAACCATCAAGAACAAGTATCCATTGTCTAGAATAGACGACATGTTCGATCAATTAAAGGATGCTTCTGTGTTTTCCAAGATCGATTTAAGGTCGGGCTATTATCAGATGAGAGTTAAAGAGTGTGATGTACCAAAAGCTGCCTTTCGTACAAGATGTGGACACTACGAATTCTTGGTGATGCCTTTTGGGTTAACCAATGCACCGGCAGCCTTCATGGATTGATGAATCGAGTCTTTCGACCCTATCTCGATAAGTTTATAGTGGTTTTTATAGATGACATATTGATCTATTCCATAAATGAAGCAGAGCACCGAGATCATCTTCGTATTGTGCTTCAGACTCTAAGAGAGAAGTAGTTGTACGCTAAGATTTCTAAGTGTGAGTTTTGGCTCACCAAAGTTGCCTTTCTGGGACATATCGTGTCAGCTTCGGGTATTCAAGTGGATTCAGAGAAAATCCAAGCTATTGTAGATTGGCATCCACCGAAGAATATTAGAGAAGTCAGAAGTTTCCTTGGGCTTGCTGGCTATTATCGAAGATTTGTGAAGGGATTTTCTATGATAACTGCCCCTTTAACTAAGTTTTTGAGGAAAGAAGCTCCTTTTGTTTGAACTGAAGTTCAACAACAAAGTTTCGATCAGTTGAAACAAGTATTAACTCATGCACCCGTCCTAATCCAACCTCAGTCCGGAAAGGACTACACAGTCTATAGTGATGCATCGCACCTCGGGTTAGGATGTGTTTTGATGAAAGAAGGCAATGTCATCGCGTATGCTTCGAGACAACTTAAGTTGCACGAAATGAATTATCCCACCCACGACCTTGAATTGGCTGCAGTTGTCTTTGTATTGAAAATCTGGAGACATTATCTCTACGAAGAAAAATGTTATCTCTTTACCGATCATAATAGCCTTAAGTACCTATTAACTCAAAAAGAGTTGAATCTTCAGCAACGGAGGTGGATGGAACTCCTTAAAGATTATGATCTGGTCATTGATTACCATCCGGGCAAGGTCAACGTTATAGCTGATGCACTCAGCCGCAAACCTTTGCCTGGTAAGCATTGACAATAAATTTGGGGTTATATGTATTATGTAGTACATTAACTCATCGTAATATTGCTATATTGTAGCCCCTCGAGCAATTAACGCTCACTTCCGACTTCGAAAGCATCATTGTCTTGTAGCTGAACTTCAAGTTCAGTCCACCATCGTTTCGCGAATCAAGGATTTGCAAAAGCAAGATCCTGAGCTTCAATCCATTGTTTCAAAGCTATTGGACAACCTCGACTTCAGAATTAATTCTGAATGACTCTTGTGTTTTCATGACCGAGTCTGTGTGCCTAATGATAAATCTCTCCGCACTGATATTCTCTCTGAAGCTCATTCGAGTTCTTTTTCTATTCACCACGGGTCTTTGAAGATGTATAAGGACTACGTGAACTTTATTGGTGGCCAGGCATGAAGCAAGCCATAGTTGATTTCATTTCCAAGTGTCTCGCGTGCCAACGTGTTAAGGCGGAACATTATACTCCTACTGGATTATTGTAGTCTATTGATCCACCGAAATGGAAATGTGAAAAGATCACTATGGATTTTGTTAATGGTCTACCGTTAACTCTCGCAAAGTATGATGCCATATGGGTCAATGTAGATCGTTTCACGAAGTCAGTCCATTTTATACCGGTTAGAATGGACTACGGACTGCCTAAATTAGTTGACTTGTATATCAAGAAAGTAATCCGACTCTACGGAGTACCTAAGTCTATTATCTTTGATCGAGATCCCCGATTTGCATCTCGGTTTTGGAGAACCTTACAAGGAGCTCTAGGCACTAGAGTTAATCTTAGCACAACTTTTCACCCTCAATCTGATGGCCAGTCAGAAAGGGTAATCCAGGTAAATCATCGAAAAACTTATCCATTGAAACCTTATAAATTTGCATTGTTATTGAACCTCCTTATACAGAATTGGAAGATATGCTTCGGGCATGCATCATTGACTTTGGTGGAACTTGGGAGAAATCTCTACCCCTTGTCGAATTTGCCTACAATAATAATTACCAATCATCAATCCAAATGGCCATGTATGAAGCATTGTATGGTAGGCAATGTAGAACTCCATTGTGTTGGTCGGAACTTGGCGAGGGTAAGATGTTAGGCCCTGACTTGCTTCGAGAGACTAAAGAACGGGTCACCATTATTCATGATCGTTTAAAGGCTGCCTTTGATCGATAAAAGGCTTATGCTGATCTCAAGAGAAGAGATATTGGGTATGAAGTTGGTGAAAAAGCCTTCCTCAAAGTATCACCGTGAAAGAAAGTTTTAAAGTTTGGCAATAAGGGAAAATTGAGCCCCCGATTCATTGGACCCTTTGAAGTCATTGAAATAGATGGCCCTGTGGCATGTCGACTATTGTTGCCCTCTGAATTGTATAAAATTCACGATGTTTTTCATGTATCGATGCTTCGGAAATATCGTTCTGACCCTTCACACATTGTGGAACCTGAATCTATAGAAGTTCAACCAAATATATCCTACGATGAGGAACCGCTTCAAATTCTTGCAAGAGAAGTCAAGAGGCTTCGCAACAAAACTATATCGTTAGTTAAGGTGCTCTAGAGGAGTCATACCATTGAAGAAGTCACATGGGAGCCTGAAGAGACCATGAAACAACAGTAACCACATCTCTTCGGTTCAGGTAAAAATTCGAGGACGATTTTTTCTTAAGGGGGAGTTGTAACACCCCAAAATCCGGTTTAGTCGGAATTGGGTTCCGGCGATCGGGAATTTTGCACCGGTAAAGTCTAAAGACGGTATTGGCAAGCTAATCATTGACATTGGACCCTAATTGAGTTAAATTATTATTATTGGATCCTATCGAATAATATCGAAAATATTATAGTGGCTGAATTGTGGAAACTGGAAAATTTGGGGTCAAAACTATAGAGAGTAAAAAGTTGAGGGACTAACCTTGCGATTAGCCCCTCCTCAATTTTAATGACACAAACGTGGAACAATTTGGTAAAGTCACTTCACCTAAAGGAAACTTAATTCCATGGAACACGTATAATCTTAAAACAAAAAGAAAGGAATAGAAAAGTTTACCGAGAGTTTTCCCAAGCAAGCACCTCTCTTTGTCATCTTCATTATCTTCCTCCAAGCTAGCACATCCATTGGAGAGCAAGCTTTAGTTTAGTTTTCCTTCGATTCATTGATATCAAATCGTTTTTATCGATCGGGTAAGCTATATTCCTCAATTAATTATTGGATTCCATGGATAAATCAAGACTAATCTCAAAGCTAGGGTTTTAGCCATCCATGGATAATCCATCATTGATGCTTATATTGAATTTGGATATCGATTTTGATATCGTAATATTGATCCTAATTATCTCCCTATTGATTTTCTAGCTCAATAAGTGGAGAGAGAGGTTTCACCATCTCCATCGAAAGCTAGAAGCAAGGGTATTGTCATCCGAGAGCCGTAAGAGCATCGTATTTCAAGGTGAGTGTAGTCGGAGTCTCGGGATTAGGCGAAATGCCTTCCCGAATCTTTTATTGTTGTTTTAGATCATATCGCTAATATTATCATGATAGAAGTTGTATTGGATTGTTAATTGGACACCTTGGTAAGTTCGATAAGTTGTTATTGAATATCGGACATAGTCATTGGTATCGTCATTGTGCATTGTCATTGATATAGTTATTGTCATCAAAACATTGTAAAGAAAGCATCGGATATTGATATTGGACCATGAAACATTGATAATGAGACATGTATGACATTGATAATATTGAGATCATTGGTCATTGGAATTCTCATTGAACATTGAATATGGAAATGAACATTGAAACCTTGGATTTGAATAGACATTGGATACAATTGGCATGCCATAGAATTCATGAGCTCAATGTACGGGTGGACTACGGTCCTAAGGCTACGGTCTATATTGATTTGGCGAGGCGGAGGGATGTGTATTAATATTGGTCATATTGGCGAGGCGGATGGACTAGACCATTCATTGACTTGGCGAGGCGTAGGAATTCGTGTATCCACTATCTTGATTCAATCCAAGGATTAATGATGAGATAAATATCTTAAATATTGTTTATTGATGCATAGTATTGATAATGATAAGCATGAGAGAATTTATATTGATACTTGTTACATTGATGTTCATATTGTATATGACTACCTCTCTAGGCAATGTATGCCTAACGTGTCTCATCTCATACATTTCAAGTTGAAAGATCGTGTGTTAGAGGATCTGATTGTCAAGGCAAGACAAGTCACTAAAAGTCCTAAAGTAATGTATTTTGACCTTATAAACTCCTAGGAAGGTGGAAAATTAGTCGAACTAGTTGTTTATGCCTATTTTGATATGTTCGTGAGATGCCTATATTGTAATATGGTGGATGGCCCTAAATGGCCTTTTTGTTTGGCTTAAAGTGGTTAAAAAGTGCATACTTGGCTCATAAAGGTCAAAACATAGTAAATGAATCTGTATGGTCATGAAATTCGCCATGATAGTAGTTTTTACCATTGAATTGTTGTGTGTGAAGTTCGTTGCATTTGGTTATCGTTCAGTGGGTCAAATTGAATAAATACTAGCAAAAATCTGTCATTACAGGTCAGGCCATATCGAAACGGGTAATGGCGTTTCTATACGGGTATGCATAAATGAACCTAAAGATCAGGACGTACCGAAACGGCTTTAAGTCGTTTCGAAACATTTTGTCACTGGAATCGATTGTTTCGATAAGGGTTCATAGCGTATCGAAACGGGTCAAAGTCAAAGTCAAATGTAGTCAAGTCGTTCCGATAAAGGGTGTTGTCGTATCGAAAAGGTCTAAAGAGAAAATTCAACATGGGTTGAACACTTTCCACCCGTTTTGAAACGGCCCTGAGGTATTTCGATACGGGGTTAGTTAAGTTAGTTAAAGGTATATTAAACAAATTGCAATGTTCATAGTTTAGTCACTGAATCTTTGAAAGTTTATATTGAATGAGCTATTGGGCTCCAAATTGTATAAAATTTTACATGTATACTAATATTGTGGTGAATTTCAATCTAGTATAATTAATTACATTGAAGGACCCCTAATTTTTAGAATTTATAGTTTGGTCCCTAAAACTTGAAATTGTTAATATTGGTCCTAATTGATTAATTATTGCTTTGTGTGGTCTAATTGGACTAAGTTATATCGAGGTATTGAGTTATTGAATGTTATTGGTTTAATTATTATTATAAAAATGAAATTTTGTTGTACTGATTACTATTTTGATCATCGGTATCACCTTCCGACCCGGTTCTTGACCAGACCAGGAAGGGGGTGTTACAACTTTACTCCTCGCTTGAATTAACATGTGGAAATGTAGAGGATTTGAGAGCAACGGCACTCGCGTTGATTCCTAGCTCCATGATTTTCTTCTTCCCTATCTTCTTTATCTCTTCTTTCTTCTTCTCCTCTTCTTTTTCTTTCTTCATCATTTCATGAGTGAGAAGAGACCCCATGAGTTCATCTATCTTCAAGGTCTTTAGATTTTTAGCTTCGATGATAGTGTTCTTCTTTTGAGTCTCATGACTCGGAAAGAGAATAGAGAAGCTTTCAGAAAAGCTTGTCTTCCAGAATGATTTCTCCACAGCCTTTGAGTCCATTTGTGATGGTAAGGAATCTATCGAAAATCTTTGTGAAGTCTTCATACGGTTCCATCTTGAAGTTCTCATGCTTGTGGTTGAAGAGGCCGATCTTGGTCTCTTTTACTTCATTTGTTCCTTCGTATGTGACTTCAAGCTTGTCCCATACTTCCTTGGCATCTTCGCAAGAGGACATCTTCTCATAGATGTTGGGGCCAAATGCACAAAAGAGGATGTGCAAGGCCTTGCAATTAAGCTACATCTTCTTGCGATCATCCGCACTCCATTTCGCCTTACTTCGTTGTGGCACGAAAGGACCCTCTTCAACAATATCCCAAAGCTTGTAGTCTTTGGACTTGATAAAGAACTTCATTCTAATCTTCTAATAAGCGTAGTTGGTCCCGTTGAAGAATGATGGTTTTTAGATGGATTGCGCCATTTGACCAGTTGATAGAATTGTTGTACCGAGCTTTCGGATGGCCTCAATAGGATGTTAATCCCCTTCGATTAACCTCGCTCTGATACCAATTGTTGGGTTTGATAGGCTCGATTTACTTCAACCGATTTAGATAGCCAAGTGGTGAAGAAGTTGGATTTTGGGTGATTTTGTGGAGGTAAAAAATTGGACAATGGACACAAGGATTTATAGTGGTTCGGCCTTCTAACAAGCACCTACATCCACTACCTTAGCTTCCTACTAAGGATTTCACCAAATTCACTCTTAAATTTCTTCCCCTTTTCTAGGCTAAGGAAGCAACCTTTACACACCCAAAGCTTTCTAACTCAAAGCTTGAGTAAACCCTCTCTACAAGAGAAATTTGAGCAAACTTGAAATCCCTCACTAGGTAGATAGTTTGCACTCTTAAGCTCACTCACTCAATCCTAAACACTTGAGCAAATTTGACAAAGAGCTCACAAGTGTTGTCAATACAGGTAATGTACAATTAAGCTCTAAAGACAATCTCTCATCATAATGTTGTTAACAATTGAAGCATTAACCATTTCTTGATGCTTGGAGGTCCCTTTTATACTTCTAATTGAGTTTGTAGCCGTTGAGGTTGAATTAGAGCCGTTGGAGCCTTTATTTCCCACCATAAATACAGTTCTGCAGCTTAGCGTATCGATACTCCTCAAATCGTATCGATACGGCCCCGATAAGGAAATAGTCGTTGAGACTTTCAGCTGGTGCGTATCGATACGCGTGGCAAGCGTATCGGTACGGTCTTACAATTTAAAATACCGTTGGGAAAATGACCGTTAGGGGTAGTTGGGCATATCGGTACACGATACAACCGTATCGGTACGCGAACTAGCCGTTAGCTATTTAAAACATACCGTATCGATATGGCAAAGCGTATCGGTACGGGTTTTGGCTATTGAAGTTTTACTGTAGCTGAAACCCTAGGGCGTATCGATACAGTATCAGACCGTATCGGTACAGGTACTTGAAAAACACTGGTTTGGCTACTTTAAAAGCATTTTAAGTTATTCCAAAGCCTTTTAAAAACCCTTAAACATAATTTCAAGTTGTTTTGACTAAACACATATTTTAAATTCTTTTCAATTTAGTCCAAAACATTTTTCAATTATTATATCAAAACATTTAGTTCTACAGGCGTGCCTTGGGTATTAAAGTGTTATGAAAATAAAAGTGTAGATACCCTAAGATATATTTATAATTTGATGAGAGACAAAATTATAAATGCCTAATAGTTGATTTAATAATCACTTTATATGAAGAGGTTGTAACACCCCCAACCCGGGCCGGGAGCCGAGGGCGTTACCGGAAGCGGAAAAAACGGACAAACGGAACTTATCAGACAAAAGCGGAAGCATTTCGAAAAACATGATATTATTTTAATCAGTTATTTCATATGTCGAATTCTTAATTAATCAATTACATGCCATTCGAAAACTTAACTAAATGGTCTAGGTGATTTCCGATTTAATCCAAATTACTAATAGTTAATCAATTCAATTTCATGCAACACATAATACATTTCCAATTTCATGGCATTTGATTTCCTTTACTTAGGACCTTACAAAATTAACATAACTTATATGCCCCTAAACATGTCAAGCTATCGACTATGGACAACAAAAAGAATCGACACAACCACTAGCTTGACTTACATTTTTATACACAAAATAATGAGGCTACCTACTTAAATACAAAACATGATTCTAGCCTCCTAACCAAGCATCACGGAGCATATAATTTCAAACACCATTTCAAACTTAAGTTACGACCAAACATAACAAAACGAATCCTGAGACAGACTTCAAAGCCACCATCTAGGAGTCTAAAGATAAGACTTAGATCGTACATATTTCAGAAACTGTGATCTTGAGAACTTGATAACTTTGATCCAACGAAAGCTAGCTTTAGGGTCCGAGCTATCCTGCTAAGGTTGGGAAGAAGAAAACAACGGAGCGGTAAGTACAAAAAGTACTTAGCGAGGTAATGCTAAAACTAATTCATTCTTGAGCTTTAGCGTGTTCAAGCATTAAGTTTACTTAGCTAGGCTTATTAACAATTCAACTGCACCCAACTAAGCTCATGAAAAATCCATACACATAGCATCATACAAGTCATATCCACATTCATAGCACATGCTCGGATACATAACATATCACCATAATTTATCACATGCTTGCACATAAGTCGATCAATAGCATAAAACAATCCATTTTCAGCATACTCAATCTCATGCTTAGCAATTGAATAAATCAAGATCTCATGCTAATCCATACATAGCATTTTAACTTATCAAATCGAATTCACAATTTCACCATAGCATGTCATTCGAATAGTCTCAAATTATCATTCGAAAATCAGAATTTCCCATTTCTAAATTATATGTATTCGAATAGGGTCATTACCCAAATTTCACATAATCGGACTTATAAGCAATTCATATGCTTCATATCATAATCGGAAAGGACCAACGTCCACATATCATAACATTTCATATCATAATCGGAAAGGACCAACGTCCACATATCATAGCATTTCATTTCATATCATATCATATCATGCTAAGCCACACCTTCATTTATCCACATCATAAGCTTATTTAACTTAGCAAGTTCCATTTAATTCATGTAATTCATGTCACATTGTAATTCATTTCATTTCTTTAATTTGGTTTCATAGCTCAAGCATTTTATTTAATGTCTTTGCCCATGGTAGAATAGTCGTAACAGAAATTCGAGCCATCGGAAGGGTAACATGTAACGCATATAGTTGCCCGCGACAACATCAAGTATTGCACAAAGCAACATCAAAGGGGATGCCCATAGCATCGTGTGTCTCGAACAGCAATCAAGAACACACATCTTATCAAGAGTACACAAAGTACTATCAAAGATTGCACAAAGCAATATCAAACGGTGAGCTCAGACTCTAGGCATGCCGTTCTTATCTAAAACGTCCAATCGACCAAGGGCGTAATCTTGTTAAGTGATTAGTTCATTAATTCATTTAACATGTACATTTTTTAAGAATTTACTTTGCATGTTCATTCGATCATAACATCATGCATGGCAGCAACATCATTCATACATAATCATATGCATTTTCAAGCATAGCATAATCATACCATAGGGCAGTCCACATATCTATTTTATCGAGTATTATCAAGAATCTATTTCATGCTTTTTCATCATACAATTAACCACATGGGCAGTCCACATTTGCACATACTCAAACAATTATCAAAATCCAAATCGAACATATAATTCATGGCAATTAACATCATATAAAACAGCCCACATATTGCACACAATCAAACATAAATCACAAACTTCAAATCATGCATCCAATTTCCTTTATATCTCCTTCCCTTACTAAACACATTACCGATTATCATTTAGTCCAATTTCATGCATATAAAACATAAATTACAGAAAATAAAGTGGTTCGGACACTAGTCCCAACCCTAATGAAAAATTACACTCACGAAAGTTACACTCACGAAAGTTACACTCACGATCCTTAAGCTTGATCTCGAATTGAGATGCCTTTGCTTCTTCCTTTCAAACGATCGATCCTAGCTTCCTCCGAGATTTCTTCGCTATTCCGATCTTAACTCTCAACATTAAACAAATACACACTATATTAGGAAGCAATTCAACCATAATTACTTCACAATTTCAAGCATGAACTCCTAATTTCAATTCTGACTTTTCATTAAACTAGTTGGAGGACTAGTTAGCGTTTTAATCATAACTTTTTAACTACTAATCCAAAATTAACTTATCATATACCGTTGGAAAGGTATTAAACTCAATTTTACTGACATGTTAATCTCATATTTTTATCTTATTCGAATCGATACAGTTTATTGTTTAATTACACTCATTTCGGTAAATCTGGACAGCATGCACTGCCCAACTTTAAAAATTCATATCTTTTAATTTACATACTGAAATTGAGTTCCGTTTTCTCTCAATGATTCTAGACATATCAAAGTTTATACAGTATAAATTTCAGCTTTAAATATATTATATCAGATTTTTGGTGAATTTCCAAAGTTACTGTTTTTACATTGAACACCACTGGACAGTTTTCTTAACTTATACTTTAGCTTAAAAATACACTTAATCACATACATGAATCTAAAATTACTTCATGGTATGACTTATACTATTTTTCCATGATATTTTACAGTCCATTTAAACTTTCAATTTCAACATTTAAGTATTCAATTTACCGATTTCTCCAAATCAGTCCCTAATCTCCAAACTTTCGATTACATGACCATTTTTAGTTCAAATCAAAATAACATCTTTTTAACTCATTTTTTTAGCAACCAACAATCTTTTATGACAAAATATTCATTTCTTCACAAATTTCTCCTAGTGAGAATTTTCAGATTTTAATCCCTAGCAAACTTTCCAAATGCTCAAGATTTTACATTTTCTTTCAAAACAGTCCCATTTTTACTCTATTCATATTTTCTTAATAAGTTTTCACATATTTCAACATTTCATCTTGTTATTTCATTCAAGATTCATATATTTCCATGTTCATACAAGTTTTAGGTTTGCATGCATGGTTTTTAACTCAACCGAAAACTACAAAGAGTAGGAAACTTACTTTCTTTAATTTCTTGACAACATTAGCTACCTTCTTCAATTTCCTAGCTTAGTCATCCACCATGCAACCGAAAATCTCACTATTTTTAGCTCTAAAAAATGGCTGACTTTTGAGCTTCTCTCCTCCCCCATATTTTCTTTTCTTCACGGCAAAGGAGAGCAAAATGGGGAAGGAAGACAAGCTTCCATCATTTGGGTGATTTGATAGCTCTCTAAATTACCTATGAGCCCTTTGTCTAACTCTTTTACTTTTAATTTACTAAGGGCAGCCCCAAGGATATTTTATCCTTAACATGCAATTTTTACTATTTATAAACCTTTTAATTTGATCACCAAATTGCCTTGTTACATGCTTTATTGAATTTTATCAATTTCATCCGATTTTCAAGGAGTGTAATGTTATTTAATTTCTCTTTGTATTCTTTTAATTCCACACTTTAGATCTTGACATCACTAACTCAATTTCATTAGTTTACCAATCGGCTAAACTACTTAATTCGAATCTAATTTCCTTTCTAATCCGAATTGGTGCACTAATTGCCCAATTGAGAACTTTAGGGACCAAATTGCAAAGTTCACAAATTTGCAAGCTCAATTTGCTTCTAAGAATAAATAAAATAATTAAATTCTATGGCTTTAAGTTCTAGGACGGAAATGTGGGTGTTACAATTCCCTCCTCCTTAAAGAAAGAATTCATCCTCGAAGTCTTACCTGAACTGAATAAATGAGGATATTGCTTCCGCATCGTATCCTCGGGTTCCCACGTTGCTTCTGTAACGTTATGATTCTTCCAGAGAATTTTAACAAGAGGGACGCTCTTGTTACGAAGCCTTTTAATTTCTCTATCGAGAATCTGAACAGGTTCCTCTTCATAGGAGAGGTCGGGATTAAGTTCAACTTCTTCTGGTTCGAGAATGTGAGACGGATCAGATCGATAACGCCTTAACATAGAAACATGAAAGACATTATGAATCCTATCGAATTCAGGAGGTAGTGCAAGGCGATAAGCTACAGGACCAATTCTATCACTTACTTTGAACGGTCCAATGAAACGCGGACTAAGCTTTCCTTTCTTGCCGAAACGGAAAACTTTCTTCCACGGAGAAACTTTGAGAAATACTTTATCTCCGATCTCATATTGGATGTCCCTACGCTTTAGATCAGCGTATGACTTCTGCCTATCAAAAGCTTGTTTCAATCAGGAATGAATAATTTGAACTTGTTCTTCAGTTTCCTGAAGCAATTGAGGTCTTAAAACTTTATTATCTCTGAGTTCAGACCAACACAAAGGAGTTCGGCATTTCCTTCCATACATTGCTTCAAAAGGAGCCATCTGAATAGAAGACTGATAGCTATTATTATAAGCGAACTCGATTAACGGTAGTGATTTCTCCCAGTTCTTACCGAAATCGATAATACAAGCTCTAAGCATGTCTTCAAGAATTTGAATTACTCGTTCAGATTGCCCATCACTTTGAGGATGAAAAGCTGTGCTAACATTTAGCTTAGTTCCAAGAGCCTTATGTAGAGCTTTCCAGAATCGAGCTGTAAATCGAGGATCTCGATCTGAAACAATAGAAGTTGGAACTCCGTGTAAACGGATAACTTCTCGAACATACAGTTCTGCTAAGGTCTCAAGACTATAATTCATCCGCACCAGAATGAAATGTGCTGATTTAGTGAAACGATCAACGATTACCCAGACATCATCACACTTTCTAGGAGAGTCATGAAGACCAGTCACAAAATCCATCGTAATTCGTTCCCATTTCCATTGCGAAAATTCAAGAGGTTGAAGTAATCCAGTTGGAGCACGATGTTCAGCTTTGACTCGCTGATAATTCAGACATCTCAATACAAAGTCATTGATAGCCGATTTCATTCCAGACCACCAATACAAGGGCTTGAGATCCTTGTACATCTTAACAGATCCAGGGTGGATTGAAAAAGAACTTTGATGTGCTTCTTGCAGAATTTCAGCTTGT
Organism: Hibiscus trionum; assembly: GCA_030270665.1. Taxonomy (NCBI): domain Eukaryota; kingdom Viridiplantae; phylum Streptophyta; class Magnoliopsida; order Malvales; family Malvaceae; genus Hibiscus; species Hibiscus trionum. Next base: position 21,694,817 of record BSYR01000011.1, read on the forward strand.
AATTCCTTGTTATTAGGAACACAAATCCGATCTTTGAAATATAGAAGACCATTTGACTTGACAGAAATGTCAGGATTAGATTCAAGCTTAGACAAGATTCTCTGAAGTTCCGGATCAACTTGCTGGAGTTCTTTGATTCTAGAGATTAGAACAGATTGAACTTGGAGTTCGTTCAGATAATTCCGAGCTTTACATAGTCGGAAATGAGCATTGATGGCCAAAGAAGTTATGAACAAACAAATCAAAGATATTACTTGGAAAGCAAGACATTATTCGAATGGTTTAGGGAATTTTCAAGATTGAACTTTTTTTTAGATTTTTAGAATTTCGAGGGACGTACCGAGGTTCGGTTTCCGACTCAGAGCATCGACAACCACGTTAGCTTTTCCAGGGTGATAGTCGATGGTCAGATCATAATCTTTGAGTAATTCCAACCACCTTCTTTGTCTAAGATTCAGATCTTTCTGAGTAAGCAAGTATTTCAGACTTTTGTGATCGGTGAATAGCTTACATTTCTCACCGTACAAATAATGCCGCCAAATTTTCAGTGCGAACACAATGGCTGCTAATTCAAGATCATGAGTTGGATAGTTTAGCTCATGAGGCTTAAGTTGTCGAGAAGCGTATGCAATCACATTACCTTCCTGCATCAAAACACATCCAAGGCCGGAATGTGACGCGTCGCTGTAAACAACGAACTCTTTTCCAGACTCAGGCTGAATGAGAACAGGAGCGCAAGTCAAGGCTTGTTTAAGCTGATCAAAACTTCTTTGTTGTCCTTCGGACCACTTAAACGGTTCACTCTTTCTGAGCAATTTGGTTAGTGGTGCAGCAATTACCGAAAATCCTTTCACAAATCTCTGATAATACCCAGCTAAACCAAGGAAACTGCGGACCTCGCTTACATTGCTCGGAGGTCGCCATTCAAGAATTGACTGAATTTTCTTAGAGTCAACTTTGATTCCTTCGGCCGAAATAACATGTCCGAGGAAAGACACTTCTGAAAGCCAGAATTCACATTTAGTGAACTTAGCAAATAGCTGATTTTCTCGGAGTGTCTGGAGTACAATCCGAAGATGTTGAGCATGTTATTCTCTGTTACGAGAATAGACCAGAATATCGTCGATGAATACAACAACAAACTTGTCAAGATGAGGCTTGAATACTCGGTTCATCAGATCCATGAATGCAGCAGGGGCATTCGTTAACCCGAATGGCATCACCAGAAATCCGTAATGACCATAACGAGTTCTAAAAGCAGTTTTGGGTATATCTTCATCTTTCACCCTCATTTGATAATATTCGGATCGAAGGTCAATTTTAGAGAATACACCAGCATCTTTCAGCTGATCAAACAGATCTTCAATTCGGGGCAATGGATACTTATTCTTGATAGTGACTCTGTTCAATTGCCGGTAATCAATGCAAAGTCGCATTGTTCCGTCTTTCTTTTTCACAAAGAGAACTGGAGCACCCCAGGGAGAAGTGCTGGGTCGAATGAAACCCTTATCTTCCAATTCTTGAATTTGCTTCTTTAGTTCTTGCAATTCAATAGGTGTCATACGATAGGGCGTAATGGACACAGGATTAGTTCCAGACTGAACTTCAATTTTGAACTCAACTTCTCGAATTGGAGGAAGTCCAGGGAGTTCCTCAGGAAAAACATCAACAAATTCAGATACAACAGGCATTTTTGTTAAGCCAAAATCTAATTCATCTTGCAAAGCCATAGCAGCAAAAAGAGATGTTGGTTTCTTGTCAATTAGCAGAATTGACTCTTTTCCTAATCCCCTCAAGTACAGTCTTTTATTCTGACAGTCAATCCAGGCTTCATGTCTACCCAACCAGTCTAAACCTAATACTAGGTCAAACTCACATTTAGGTAGAACATACAGATCACAGGGAAAAGGTACATTTCGAATAGACACAAGACTATTCTTACAAATCAGGTTGATTGGTAAGTCACCTCCTATAGGGTTTGAAACAATTAACCCAGTTTTAACAAATTTGGGCTTTAGCTATAACTTGTCGATCAAGTGAGAACACACAAAAGAATGAGTTGATCCCGAATCAATTAAAGCATAAATAGGAGTAAGGTTTAGTTCAACCGTACCCGCAATAACATCCGGAGACTCTTCCTCATCCTTGTCACGGATATGATAGACTCGAGCTGGAGCTCGTGATTCCTGATGTGTGGTGGCTTTCGACTGATTGCTTCTGCCTCTGCCCTGATTCCCAGACTGAGCTTGTCTAATATTCTTGTTCCGATTGGATTGTACATGACTCGGATTAGTAGAGTTTTGAGCAGGAGCTTGATCTCTCATCACTGGACAGTCTCTGATATAGTGGTCACTTCCGCCACAAGCAAAACATAAGTTGGCCTGCTTTCGGCACTGACCAGAATGTGGTTTCTGACAATGCTGACAAACGGCAACCTTCTCTGAATTCCCAGGGCTATTAACAGATATGACCGGGACCGAAAGTCTACTCACAGAATGAGGCTTCGGTGTGAAGTCACTACGAGGTGCTGGATTACACGAAGAAGTACCTTCTTTATAGCTTCTAGACTTCTTTGATTTCCAGTGAGACTTGTCATCACTCTTACGCTTCTTATCATGACGGTAACCGCTTCTCCTCTTTTCTACGGTCCGAAACTTGGATTCTGTAGCAATAGCTCGATTTATGAGAGTTTGAAAGCCCGTGATATCCAGGGCGGTAAACATCGGACTCAGCTCATCATTCAGACCGTCGATGAACATACGACACTTTTCTTTCTCTGATTTGATGTACTCAGAAACATACTTGCAGTACTTACAGAAATCAGCCACGTACTGCTCTATTGGTCAACCCGCTTGCTTCAGATGCAAGAAACGCTTTCTTCGATCGGCCAAGTACTGTTCACTGATGTATTTCTTCTTGAATTCATCTACAAAGAATTTCCAGTTCACCAATTCAACTGGAGCAGTTAGTGTTGTAGTTTCCCACCAGTTCAAGGCTTCATCAGCAAGTAAGGCTACAACGCATTCGAGCTTATGCTCATCGGAGCACTGAAGTTGCTTAGTCAATATCTGAATAGTTCTTTCTAACCAATACTCAGCTTCTTCAGGCTTCTCTTCAATAGAGCCTGCAAAAGTATAGGCTCGGTGCTGAGCAAGCTTTTCAATAGGAGCTCTGCTAGGGGCAGCAGCTACCGGAGCAGGTTGTTCGTGTCTCATGTTCGTTAAAAGCTGATCGAACATTTCTTTCATGCTCAGAAGACAATCTCTTTGAACATTCTGAACAGTCGGATTGTCAGTGTTCGTCCGAGGCTGAACAGGAGATTGTTGTCGAGTGTTATCTGGTACAGGAGGGTTCTCCTTATCTGGAGGGTTTTCTTTCATACGGACACTATCCCCTTCACTTGAGGATTCTTGAGGACTTTCATCGTCTCGAGCTAAATGTGTCTCTTTCATTCTAATTCAGATCAAACAAAATTTAAGTTAGGATCAAGTCACAAGTAACAATATGTATGATCCCTAGGTGGCTTGACTCAACTAATGACGCACACAGAACACATTCGAGGTCTATATGACCTATTACCTAAAAAGCTATGATGCCAACAAATGTAACACCCCCAACCCGGGCTGGGAGCCGAGGGCGTTACCGGAAGCGGAAAAAGCGGACAAACGGAACTTATCAGACAAAAGCGGAAGCATTTCGGAAAACATGATATTATTTTAATCAGTTATTTCATATTAATGCGCACGCGGAAGATGGGCTAACAAAAACTTTCTTAACTTAGACACAATTACTTTTATTCATGTTACCAAATTACGAGCCAATTTAAAACTTTTATTATCATTTTCTTATTACTATTACAATTAGGTCATAATGTCGAATTCTTAATTAATCAATTACATGCCATTCGAAAACTTAACTAAATGGTCTAGGTGATTTCCGATTTAATCTAAATTACTAATAGTTAATCAATTCAATTTCATGCAACACATAATACATTTCCAATTTCATGGCATTTGATTTCCTTTACTTAGGACCTTACAAAATTAACATAACTTATATGCCCCTAAACATGTCAAGCTATCGACTATGGACAATAAAAAGCATCGACACAACCACTAGCTTGACTTACATTTTTATACACAAAATAATGAGGCTACCTACTTAAATAAAAAACATGGTTCTAGCCTCCTAACCAAGCATCACGGAGCATATAATTTCAAACACCATTTCAAACTTAAGTTACGACCAAACATAACAAAACGAATCCTGAGACAGACTTCAAAGCCACCATCTAGGAGTCTAAAGATAAGACTTAGATCGTACATATTTCAGAAACTGTGATCTTGAGAACTTGATAACTTTGATCCAACGAAAGCTAGCTTTAGGGTCCGAGCTATCCTGCTAAGGTTGGGAAGAAGAAAACAACGAAGCGGTAAGTACAAAAAGTACTTAGCGAGGTAATGCTAAAACTAATTCATTCTTGAGCTTTAGCGTGTTCAAGCATTAAGTTTACTTAGCTAGGCTTATTAACAATTCAATTGCACCCAACTAAGCTCATGAAAAATCCATACACATAGCATCATACAAATCATATCCACATTCATAGCACATGCTCGGATACATAACATATCACCATAATTTATCACATGCTTGCACATAAGTCGATCAATAGCATAATACAATCCATTTTCAGCATACTCAATCTCATGCTTAGCAATTGAATAAATCAAGATCTCATGCTAATCCATACATAGCATTTTTAACTTATCAAATCGAATTCACAATTTCACCATAGCATGTCATTCAAATAGTCTCAAATTATCATTCGAAAATCAGAATTTCCCATTTCTAAATTATATGTATTCGAATAGGGTCATTACCCAAATTTCACATAATCGGACTTATAAACAATTCATATGCTTCATATCATAATCGGAAAGGACCAACGTCCACATATCATAACATTTCATATCATAATCGGAAAGGACCAACGTCCACATATCATAGCATTTCATTTCATATCATATCATATCATGCTAAGCCACACCTTCATTTATCCACATCATAAGCTTATTTAACTTAGCAAGTTCCATTTAATTCATGTAATTCATGTCACATTGTAATTCATTTCATTTCTTTAATTTGGTTTCATAGCTCAAGCATTTTATTTAATGTCTTTGCCCATGGTAAAATAGTCGTAACAGAAATTCGAGCCATCGGAAGGGTAACATGTAACGCATATAGTTGCCCGCGGCAACATCAAGTATTGCACAAAGCAACATCAAATGGGATGCCCATAGCATCGTGTGTCTCGAACAGCAATCAAGAACACACATCTTATCAAGAGTTCACAAAGTACTATCAAAGATTGCACAAAGCAATATCAAACGGTGAGCTCAGACTCTAGGCATGCCGTTCTTATCTAAAACGTCCAATCGACCAAGGGCGTAATCTTGTTAAGTGATTAGTTCATTAATTCATTTAACATGTACATTTTTCAGAATTTACTTTGCATGCTCATTCGATCATAACATCATGCATGGCAGCAACATCATTCATACATAATCATATGCATTTTCAAGCATAGCATAATCATACCATAGGGCAGTCCACATATCCATTTTATCGAGTATTATCAAGAATCTATTTCATACTTTTTCATCATACAATTAACCACATGGGCAGTCCACATTTACACATACTCAAAAAATTATCAAAATCCAAATCGAACATATAATTCATGGCAATTAACATCATATAAAACAGCCCACATATTGCACACAATCAAACATAAATCACAAGCTTCAAATCATGCATCCAATTTCCTTTATATCTCCTTCCCTTACTAAACACATTACCGATTATCATTTAGTCCAATTTCATGCATATAAAACATAAATTACAGAAAATAAAGTGGTTCGGACACTAGTCCCAACCCTAATGCAAAATTACACTCACGATCCTTAAGCTTGATCTCGAATTGAGATGCCTTTGCTTCTTCCTTTCGAACGATCGATCCTAGCTTCCTCCGAGATTTCTTCGTTATTCCGATCTTAACTCTCAACATTAAACAAATACACACTATATTAGGAAGCAATTCAACCATAATTACTTCACAATTTCAAGCATGAACTCCTAATTTCAATTCTGACTTTTCATTAAACTAGTTGGAGGACTAGTTAGTGTTTTAATCATAACTTTTTAACTACTAATCCAAAATTAACTTATCATATACCGTTGGAAATGTATTAAGCTCAATTTTACAGACATGTTAACCTCATATTTTTATCTTATTCGAATCGATACAGTTTATTGTTTAATTACACTCATTTCGGTAAATCTGGACAGCATGCACTGCCCAACTTTAAAAAATCATATCTTTTAATTTACATACTGAAATTGAGTTCCGTTTTCTCTCAATGATTCTAGACATATCAAAGTTTATACAATATAAATTTCAGCTTTAAATACCTTATATCCGATTTTTGGTGAATTTCCAAAGTTACTGTTTTTACATTGAACACCACTGGACAGTTTTCTTAACTTATACTTTAGCTTAAAAATACACTTAATCACATACTTGAATCTAAAATTCCTTCATGGTATGACTTATACTATTTTTCCATGATATTTTACAGTCCATGTAAACTTTCAATTTCAACATTTAAGTATTCAAACTTACCGATTTCTCCAAATCAGTCCCTAATCTCCAAACTTTCGATTACATGACCATTTTTAGTTCTAATCAAAATAACATCTTTTTATCTCATTTTTTTAGCAACCAACAATCTTTTATGACAAAATATTCATTCCTTCACAAATTTCTCCTAGTGAGAATTTTCAGATTTTAATCCCTAGCAAACTTTTCAAATGCTCAAGATTTTACATTTTCTTTCAAAACAGTCCCCTTTTTACTCTATTCATATTTTCTTAATAAAGTTTTCACATATTTCAACATTTCATCTTGTTATTTCATTCAAGATTCATATATTTCCATGTTCATACAAGTTTTAGGTTTGCATACATGGTTTTTAACTCAACCGAAAACTACAAAGAGTAGGAAACTTACTTTCTTTAATTTCTTGACAACATTAGCTACCTTCTTCAATTTCCTAGCTTAATCCTCCACCATGCAACCGAAAATCTCACTATTTTTAGCTCTCAAAAATGGATGACTTTTGAGCTTCTCTCCTCCCCCATATTTTCTTTTCTTCACGGCAAAGGAGAGCAAAATGGGGAAGGAAGACAAGCTTCCATTATTTGGGTGATTTGATAGCTCTCTAAATTACCTATGAGCCCTTTTGTCTAACTCTTTTACTTTTAATTTACTAAGGGCAGCCCCAAGGATATTTTATCCTTAACATGCAATTTTTACTATTTATAAACCTTTTAATTTGATCACCAAATTGCCTTGTTACATGCTTTATTGAATTTTATCAATTTCATCCGATTTTCAAGGAGTGTAATGTTATTTAATTTCTCTTTGTATTCTTTTAATTCCACACTTTATATCTTGACATCACTAACTCAATTTCATTAGTTTACCAATCGGCTAAACTACTTAATTCGAATCTAATTTCCTTTCTAATCTGAATTGGTGCACTAATTGCCCAATTGAGAACTTTAGGGACCAAATTGCAAAGTTCACAAATTTGCAAGCTCAATTTGCTTTTAAGAATAAATAAAATAATTAAATTCTACGGCTTTAAATTCTAGGACGGAAATGTGGGTGTTACAGAGGTAGTGGTCCCCAAAAAAATATGTTAACTTGTTTTTTCTCCTTTACTATCAGAGAGTTTTATGTCAAGAGAAAACTCATCTTCTTGGAAACCCATATCAAATATTCAAACTTTCAACATCAAAATTCTAGATTATCAATTTATAAATATATTCAGGTACACTTTCGTATTTAGTTTATTGTTCTTGATTATTTGACATTATAGATCTTAGATTAAATTTTATATTATATTGTGGCTTGGTTCTAATAATTTAAACGCAAACTTAATAAAAAGAAAATTAGATAAAGTTCTATTTATCAACTTGGCTAACTATATAGATAAATCAAGTTAAACAAATAAAAGTTTACTTTGTTGGAAAATTTCGATAATTTTGGAGCTTTGAATGAAAATTTGATCCAAATGTTGTGAGAAAAATGTGGAACCAATTGTTGGTTCGTAAATGTGCAGGCATGCACGACGTGGGTAACGCAAATGTCCGAACCGGTCTAGTCCTCTATGGGTCTGCGAATATTTTAACCCAAATTTAAAATATTTTTTTCCTCAAATAAGAGCATATATTTGCCCAATTATGTTTTGGAATTAAAAGGTAAATATTAAAGTTTCCTTTAATTCAGACAGTAATATTGGAAGCTGCTCTTTAAAGGCTCATTAATTCTCAAAATCAAAAATGCTATATTAGGTCAAAAGTTTATACTTATACCCCTCGTGAAACTCGTATAAATAGGGTGTAAACCTTCTAGGTTTGACACAACTCAAAATACAGAGAATTTTCTATTGTTTAGCTCTGTGATTTCAAAAAGTAGTTTTTGGTGATAGGAGAATGTGATGTTATAGTTCGTGATCTCTGTAGTTGTGCTACTGTAGTTGATCATCTAGTTGTTGTATCCTGGGAGACAGACGACCAAAAATCTCAAGCACCAAGGAGTGACCGAAAATTTATCTTAAGGAACTGTGTAGCTACAGGCCTCAACTCGTTTTCAATCGGTTTGGTTTTAGATATGTTATATCTATACTTCTTATTCCGTTCGTTCAATATTTCAATATAATATTTATATTTTATTAATTTATTATTTTTTGGATTAATGATTTTCTAACATGCTTTGTATATGATAAAAGAAAATGATACAAAATATCAAAATTTGGCACCTATTCTCGAGTGGAATATATGAACCCAATCCATTTTCATTTGTTTCATAGGATCAATCTTTCAGCTTCTCTCTGCACTGAAATAATACCAATCTTATCTGATGGTGGGAAAAAAGAGACTCATCCTGAAAAGATACAACCATGTCATGGTGGGAAGAAATATTTTCAACAAATCAATCGCATAAAACATCAATGATTTCGGCGTTATGGTTTGAATATTCCCCTTTAGGAATTTATTGGGGAAAATAACCCCCAAAGATTGATATTGGGAAAAATACCCCCCCTTTCATGCCATGTAGGACGAATTCGCGTCCTGGGGAAAGCGAATTCAAGATTCGCGTCCTGCAGGACGCGAATTCCTGGGACGTTTCAGTGGAAAGGGAATTCGCGTTTTGCAAAACGCGAATTCAACGATTTATTGCTGCCCCCACACGAGAAATTCAACATGAAAATGAATTGAAACCAATATAAGATGTTTAGGTAGCAATATTTGTGATCGAATAACGGATTATCGGGGTACCCGATTAAATTTTTTGAACTATAACAGTGTCGTATTGAAACATATCTTTAAGATGGTGTGAAGATACGAGCGTATATAATATCCTAAGATGTGTGAAAATGGCCTGGAAATGAGCAAGTAACAATGTTTTAAAAGGAAACATTATCGTATAGGCATGTTTAAATGCATTTTAGGGTGTGTTTCAAACTTTTTTTTGGTTTTTCCTAAGTTTGGAGACAAAGATGTGCACCTTAATTTTGCAGTGGTGCTAAAGTTCCGAGGAAGACGGTGTCCGAAAATGTGAGAAAATTGTGTTAAAAATGCTATCAAAGTAACATTTTTGAAGAAAAAAATGTGTCCATAGGCATGTTTTTTTTTTGAAATTTAAAGGGCCTCGTTAAAAAACCCCTCTAAACCTATATAGGGGGAAAAGAGTGCCCATAAGATTTATTAAATTACCAGATAATAGAAGTTCACAAATCAGAAAAGACTACACAATGGTTGATCTAGTTAATTCGGGGGCCGGTCCTAAGAGGGCATTTCCTAATATCATGTCCAGTGTTCCCACATTTACTGCACCTCCTAGGTTGTCCGGTCTTTTCTCTCGGAACCATATCTTCGGCACAATGAATCCTCGTTGATTTTGGCCGGCCTTTTTTCTTTTGTCGCAGGGAGGGATCTGGGCATATCTTTGGTTCGTTGCTGATTATACGACGGTCACGTGCATTTCCGATCGGAGGGAACTCGTTTCGGTAAACCTTGAAAACGGTTTCGAGCCTGTATACCGGATCAATGAGTGTCGTTGCATCAAAATGAACCGATGCACATGCTGCGAAAGCATGCGAACACGGGAACTTGAACGTCTGGAACTCCCCGCAATCGCACGTTCGCTTTTGCAAATCAACCACGTAGGTGTATTGCATTATTCCTTGTAGCGGTTCAGAAAATTGCGTGACCTCAAAGATATGTTCCCGACGAGAGAAGCACAATGCACCCATCGAGTTAGCATGCGCAATGGACGCTTGGATTTTGTCGGCGAGATCTGGATTAAATATGCGACCAGCTGCCATCCAGTTCATTGCTTGTTTGCCGAGGGTTGCGAAAAGGGTTGCCAATCGGTAATATGTTGCTTTGACAACGGACGTGATAGGTAAATGGCGCGTTCCCTTAAGAGACGAATTGATCGCCTCAGCCAAGTTTGTTGTCATATGGCCGCATCGACGACCCCCGTCATAACATCGCAACCATTTCTCCTTCGGTATCTCCATAAGATAGTTATACCCGAATGGATTCCTCAATTGCAACTCCTCCAGCAGCTCTTCCACTTGATTAACACGGTGTGCGTTGCCTGTTGAATAAGACATGTAAAATAGTTAATTGGTAATAATATGGAATTGGTGGACGTAGAATAACAAAATGGAATGGTTGCATACCCATACGGAGAACCATTATACGTTCATCCTCGTTCTTGAACCTCTGATAGTAGTTTGCTGCTATATGCCGCAAACAATACCGGTGATGTATGTATGGGGGTTTCCATGAATCTCACAAATGTTGAATTGCTCCCCAAATCCCTGCGCCTCTATCTGAAGTAATAGCTAGGCCATCTTCACGTGTACGCAAAACCCGGCGCATGACATACTTGCGGAGGTTGTAAAGGAAAAACTCCTAAGAAGGGATATTTTCCTTTTCAACAATCGCAAAAGCAACTGGGATACATTTTCTGTTGCCATCCTGGGCAACTGCAATTAGCAATATCTGCGTGTATCTGCCATATAAAAATGTACCGTCGATCTGGAGCATAGGTTTGCAGTGACGGAAAGCTTTTATGCATTGGGGGAACGTCCAGAAAAGGCGATGAAATTCGACCTCCCCTGGTACAACACGATCGTTGTAGTACTTCGGAACAGTCTCCAATTCCACAATTGTCCCTGGATTGTATTCCTGCATAACTTGAAGCCATGATCGCAGATCGTTGTATGATAGCTCCCATTGCCCGTACAGTGTTTTGATGGCTCGAGATCTTGCATACCATGCCTTATCGTAATTGACGGTGTACTTGTAAATGGATTTGATGGCAGCTATACACACTGGCACAGATACACGTGGGTTTGCTTTCACGAGTGGAAGGATTGCATCGGAAAGCACGTGTACATCCAAGTTAGGATGGTCTTGGCTGAGGCTCCCAACGGAGCATGTATGAGGCCCTGTATATCTCGTTATTTTCCACAGGTTATGCAGCCTTTTCAATTGCGACACACGAACCCTCCATGTACATCCGGCGGACTTGTGAGGACACTCTGCAATATATTTCCTGGCCTCGGTCTTCCAAACGGTGGACGTAACTGAGCGCTGAATGTTGTAATGCTTGATGGCAGCCTCCGCGAGCATTTTTGTCCTGAAGACCATTCCTTCATGTAGCTCAGTCGAACCCACATTCCATTGGTTGAACTGGTCTAATTGTGGATGTTCTGGGAATTCAGTATCGAAGAAGCCATCCATATCCACTGTTGTGAAGTGCGAAGGTGGGTCGTAATATGTTGCGCAACTGGTTGGTCCATGCAGTTGCGTCGAACGAACATCATCATCCTCATCATCCTCAGAAGAGTTTTCTGCGCTCTCCTCTGATTCCACCGGCTCGTCAATGTCAGATGGATCAGAAGGAAATAGACCCATCTCGTCACCATCAGGCCCAACCTCTGTACGCGGCTCTTCATCAGAAAGCGCATCATCAAACTGGAAAAGTTCTGCGTCATCATAAACCTGTGCGTGAACAGGTTCTGAAGTCATAACCGGATCGACAGTAGCGGCGGTTGAATGTCTCCCCGCTAAGAACATATCATCCACATTTCGGTGACTTGGGATGTATGTTGAGTGGCGCCCGGTAGAGAAATCATCGAACGGGTTAAACTGTTCATTGTACGTTGAAGACGCCGTGTATGGAATGTGTGTTGAGTGGCGCCCCGTAGAGAAATCATCATAGTTTGGAACGTATGGACTGTATGACGACTCTTGGGTTGGTGGCAAGTTAAGGTCAAATTCGAACCTTGGAACGGAAGAACGTCGTTGCCGCGAAGACGAAGACGATGAAGCTTCATCGGTTCTTGTTTGAAGAAGGTTGAAGTCACGTCGTAAACTCGATGTCGGACTAATAGCATTTGGATTGAACTCGAGATTTCCTCGTAACCAATTTGGTACCACATTTTGAGCTGCAACGTGAACTTCAGCAAATGTTACAAATAGCTCTATGGCCCATCCCATTGAGTACTGGCTATGTGTATCTATCATCATTTCTACAGAACTGTAGTCTTCCACATCGAATATTGTGTAATACAGTGGCTCTATCGACGTTGGACATCGATACTTCAAAGACTGCAACTCCCTTCCGGAGCGATTGGGAACCTTCCTGGATATTAAGGTCCTAAGCGACTGGAACGTTGATCATCTCGGAATGTTGATCGTAACAGTATTTTCAGATTGAAATATGATCCCAATGTATGAATCGTGGACCATCTGACCATCGTAGTATACTATAGCTTGAATTCTCGGTGCCATTTCTGAAAATCGAAGAGCTTTTGTGATTCTTAAGTTTTGTTTGGGTGCATCTAGAAATTCTGCACCCCTCAATTATAAATAGAAATCTGTCTGGTAAAGCATTGGTGAATTCTGTAGCAATAATTTTTGAGTTGTCAGCCTAAAGCCCGGTAAAGCCTGTAAAGTAGAGCAATAATTTTAGAATTCGCGTTTTCCAAAACGCGAATACAATTATTCGTACTGAATTCGCGTTTTGTAAAACGCGAATTCTTTTGGAATCTATAGAATTCGCGTTCTACAAAACGCGAATTCAGTACGAATAATTGTATTCGCGTTTTGGAAAACGCGAATTCTAAAATTATTGCTCTACTTTACCGGGCTTTGGGCTGACAAATGCATTATGGTGAAACTGCGTTTCTAACACGCAATATAGGTCCCTGCATGCCTATAACCATCTGTATAAATAGGCTGTATTTCTGCCTTAACATCCCATCAAACTTATTACTTTTCTATCTTCCCCGGTTTTCCTGCATTTCTACATTTCTGAAAGATAAAATGGCTCGATATTCAGCTACTGTATTTTATCGTGGAACATACTTCTACACATCTTTTAGTGAAACGATCACAAGAAATGAATTATTTGAGTTGATCTCCAAACGAGTTAAAGAGTCAACCAGCGCAAAAATAGAGGCTTTGCAAGTGAAAGTACCAGTCAATGAGCCCGGCCCCGAGGAACATTATATGCTCACACTGTCAGATAAGAAAGCTATGCGAAAGATGTTTCGGGCATACAAACTTGCTGGGGGAACAAACATCGAGCTTAGCGTGAAATTTGATGACGGATCAAGTTCTTCAACAAATGTTGTAGCTGTCCAAGACGAGAATGCGTTAGCTGGCGAAGACGAGAATGAGTTAGCTAGTCCAGACGAGAATGACGTGTTCTTAAAAATTTATCAGAGACGGCAGGAGAAAGAACAAATAATTGAGGAACTAAACTTAACATCTGACATAAGTACCGACTACGATTAGTAATGTAATTTTGATTAAGTTATGTAAGTTATTTATCTTGCGTACTTGTAATTTGTGAACTCGGTGCTTTCGATGTAGTGCTTTTGATGTAAGTTTTTAAATATAAAAGTATCAATTAATAATTCTGAATATATAATACTTTAATTAAGAAAATATAAATTAAATAAACAACTAATGTCGAAAAACATAGAAAAAAATATAACTACTGCATATATCTATGTCCGCCGGTACCACAATCTGGTGGACGTCGATTACGACCCGGATTGCGTCGTCCATGTTGGGTGGGGCCCTGTTGAGGATCATGATCGGGCTCGTTGACGTTGTCGTCGATTACGACCCGGATTGCGTCGTCCATGTTGCATCGTCCAACGTGTTCTCAAAAATAATAGAGGAACTAAACCTATCTTGCGTACTTGTATTTTGTGCTTTCGATTTAGTGCTTTTGATGAAAGTTATTTATCTTGCGTACTTATAAATAACTAACATGAAAAAAAACATAGAAAAACATAATAGCTCATACATACTCATGAAAAAAACAACTGAAATAGTTTGCACGAACTATATTCGAAAAAGATAGAAAAAAAATATAACTACCCCCTATGTCCGCCGGTCCCACAGTCTGGTGGATGTCGAACTCGAGGTGGATTACGTCGTCCACGGTGAACCGGATCCTGTTGAGGACCATGATCGGGCTCGTCGTCAATGTCATCTCCAGCAGTACCACTTGGGCCGACAGGCCAACTAGACAAGAACAACGACTGTGGAGGTGTGTGCTGAACAAACCCGGGGCCCGAACTATCATAAGGCCTAGCATGAAACGGGTATGGGGAAAAAGCAGAGGGAGCAGTGGAACTCGAAGATCCGCCAGTCGGCATCGATGATCCACCCATCATCCCCACAGTAGGAGTGAAAAAGCCTTCCGTCGGACTCGGAGGCCTCGGCTGAATCATCAACTGGGTGGGGCCCTGGGGGCGAATCGGATCGGTAGCTCTGGAGGATGAAGCACCTGCTCCCCTTCGACGTTGCGATCCACCTGCTCCCCTCGTACGCTGAGTCCGGGGGCGGTTGCGCTGAACAGGCTCATACACAGCTGCTTGTTCCTCCGGAGTGAGAAGATACGGTTTCCCATTACCAAAGAACCATGCAAAGTAATCAGCACTCACCATAGGCTCATCAAACATTCGGTACTCATTCAGTGCCTGCCGCTGATGCCTATACTGCCACTGTGCAATCCACTGCACATGTTTCACCGACCAGTCCACCTACCACAAAACATCAACAAAATTATTGTTTATAAATTGTAAAGTAAGTATAAATAAATAACTATTAAATCAAATTTAATTATTATACCTCAAGTTTTCCTTGTCGGGTGATCCTATGTAAGTCATCCAAATTAGGCGGATCTATCGGAATTGTTTGCAGACACCCGAACTGGCGTTGGACGCGATCGACCGGATGCCACTCAACTACAGCGTACCAGATGAGAGGTACCACGGCCGTCCAAGCGGAAACTGTCCCAGGCTCAAAATTAGGCAGACAGTCGTTGATTTCCGATTCAGAGTACGGGGTCCACAAAAACTGTAAATTAAATATAGAAATAATTAAAAACAACTAAACTAAACTATATTCATATTAAACTTCAACTTAATATAAAAATTAAAATATTTACCTCATTTGCAGATTTCGTGTCAATATTCTGCCTAATAGAATGCATCATAGTCGGAATCCCAACATGAGTTAGAGCATGGAACCACCTACATAACATCAAAACATACTTTTAATATTTAAAAAATATATATTAGGAAAATAACCAATTTATTAATAAAATTTAGTTAAGATTATTTTTCTTACCGCAAACATAGTGGATAGGAATAGTCAGCTGGCGCGGACAAGTCAGGGCGTAAAAATGGCATTCTAAACCACGCCCAAGACTGGAGTAGCAAAAGACATCCTCCGATGTCGTGTCGATCAGCACTCGCAGCCTTGCACAACTCCCTATACATAAATGCAAGTACTGCCGAACCCCAACTTAATTTACCAGCCTCTTCAAAATCCCGCAAGTGCTGCAACCACAACATGTGAACTTTGTTGCGAGTTTTGTCGGCAACCAAAATTCCCCCGAGGATCTGTAAGATATACGCCCGAGCATATGCCTAAAATATAAAGAAAAAAATATTAAAATATAATAATTTTATAATTTCATTACTACTAATAAAAAATTATTTCTTTTACCTTCTTCACATCTTCATTGGCTCCAGCAGGCAAATTAGCGAACTGCGTACGCAACCACTTCAGCGTCACACATCCGCCCTGTAGTTTATCGGGCTTATCTCCTAACAAGTCCATACACAAGCCCTCCCAATCGTCACTGGCGGCACCAGTGATAGCCTCCCCATCTACAGGCAGGCCAAGAATATACGACACATCTTCTAATGTGATGGTCGCCTCACCACATGGTAAGTGAAATGTATGTGTCTCTGGCCTCCACCTCTCCACAAGCGCGTTGTTTAAATCAACGTCTAATTTCACACCCCCTCAATGAAGCTTCGCCACATGCCCAAATCCGGCTTCGGCTATGTAATCGGCTAGATCAGGATCTGGGCCCGCCCAAACCTTAGTGATGTAAACCTCCAACCGACGTTCTTCTCCATTCTACAAATAATTAAAGACACACATATTAACAATCACATATTATGTCAAAATTTTTTATAGTGTACAATAAAATACTAAATATATTCTAATTTTATTAATTTTTATTCTATAAGTCAACACCAAAAATATATTCGAATTTAACTAATTATCTTAGTCTAAAAATAAATAGTATTAACATATTCGAATTTAACTAATTTTCTTATTCTAAAAATAAAATAAAAACACATATTCAATTTAACTAATTTTGTTACTCTAAATCTAAAATCTAAAGAAATATTCGATTTTACCTAACATTTTTAGTCTAAAAATAAATATTATTAACATATTCGATTTTAACAAACTTTCTTAGTCTAAATATTAATTCTAAATACATATTCGAATTTAACTAATTTTGTTACTCTAAATCTAAAATCTAAAGAAATATTCGTTTTTAACTAACATTCGAAGTCTAAAAAAATATTTTTAACATATTCGAATTTAACTAATTTTCTTAGTCTAAATATAAATTCTAAAGATATGTTCGAATTTAACTAATTTCGCTAGTCTAAAAATAAATACTATTTACATACTCGAATAAAAAAACTTACATTATTTCGACGATAATTGCTTACGTGACCATCTTCTAATCTCAGAAAACCCGCCATTATCACACTCTTCCTTCTCTAACAATATAAGATCTCTTCAAATTTTTGGGAGAGAATGAAGCATTCTCTCCCAAACCTCTTCCTTTTATAGAGAAATCGCTGCCTGGAAACAGCGAATTCAAACCGAATTCGCGTTCTGCAGGACGCGAATTCAATACAATAAAGTGAATTCGCGTTTTGCAGAACGCGAATTCTATTTCCCAACCGTTCGTATTTACTCCAAATCGCGTATTTACTCCAAATCGCGATAATTTGGGGATAATATCGTGGAATTCGCGTTTTGCAGGACGCGAATTCCCTTTTCCACTGAAACGGCACAGGAATTCGCGTCCTGCAAAACGCGAATCTTGAATTCGCTTTCTCCAGGACGCGAATTCGTCCTACATGGCCTGAAAGGGGAGTATTTTTCCCAATATCAAAGTTTGGGGGTTATTTTCCCCAATAAATTCCCAAAAGGGAATATTCAAACAAATTTCCCAATGATTTCATTGCAATTATATAAAATAATAAACTAGAGAAGAAAAAAAAGCAACAAAGATACAGACTTATTAATCATAAAAGAAAACTAAAAGGAAGTTAGGTGGATTTTAACTCAACATTTTAGACCGTTGATAAGTTGGTCCATACTAGATAACCAATAATATAGTACTCTTTCCATCAAAAGAAAAATTTAGAGTAAACTACATAAATGCTTCATCGAATTTTTAGGGCAGATTCATTTTGGTCATCGTATTTTTAAAATATTCGATAAGATCACTTAATTTTTAGTTCGATTTCGATACGGTCCCTTACGTTACCTTCCGTTAGATGTTGACGTTAGTTTTGATTTTTCCTTAATAAAAAATGGGTAAACTACATCAATCATCACTCAACTTTCTTCACACTCCTATTCTGGTCACTAGAGTTAGCAATTTTCAATTTAATAACTTAACTTTCGAATTGTTCATATTTTGGTCACTCTCAAATGACATGGTTATACAAATAAAAAAATTTGATTGATTCTTAAAAAAATCAGGTAATGATTTTTTTTACTTAGCTTTTTAAATTTATCATATTTGATATTTTAATAAGCAAAGTAAAAAAAAATTATTACTCGAATAGAATATTCTAATTAACTGGTCAATCGATTATCTGATTTAATTAGTACAATATAAGATCGAGAATTGAATAATCTGAATTTAGCAACTAACCAAAATAATTTTAAAGATTAATCGAACACCATTTTGGTACAAAAATTTAAAATAAATTATTTCTATTCGATTATGGTTCACAATTTTAAGCAAAATTGATTAACCGGTCTGATCTATTATATACAATATTTCTAAATTTTATGCATTACAATATCTTATAGTCTAGTGATTTTGATACCCTTCTAATTTTAAAAAAAAAATTGGCTCTGAGTGGGATTAATAGGTGTGGACTTTCAATTTTTGACTTTCTAGTTGTTTTTATAATTTTATCACAACCGAACAATTATTAAATTTACCATATTATCATATTTGATATTTTAATAAACAAAGTAAAAAAATCATTTCCAGAATCAAATATTTCGGTTAACTAGTTAATCGATTATCTGATTTAATAGGTACAATATAAGATCGAGGATTGAATAATCTAAATTTACCAATTAACCAAATAAGTTTTTATTAATCAAAATTTTCTATTTGTATAAACATGTCATTTGAGAGCGGTCAAAATATGAACAATTCAAAAATTAAGTTATTAAATTAAAAAATTTTAAATTCTACTGACCAAAATAGGAGTAAGAAGAAAGTTGAGTGATGATTGGTGTAGTTTAGTAGTTTACCCATTTTTATTAAGGAAAACGAAAACTAACGTCAGCTTCTAACGGAAGATAACAGGAGGGGATATATTCAAAGCGAACTAAAAGTTCGATGATTATATTGAAATCGAACTAAAAGTTTGGTGACCTTATCGAATATTTTAAAAGTCTGGTGACCAAAATAAATCAGCCCTAAAAATTTGGTGATTATTTATGTAGTTTACCCAAAATTTTAATGTGTCATCAAAAAGAAAATATATCGAAAATGGTCTGTAACATTGTATTTTTAGATGGTCATCAAAAAGTCTGACAAAACCACATCCAAAAAGGTCAAAAACCCCAAGTTATGAGACTCGAATCTTAGCATTTTCACCTCAAAGAAACAGCTGCACTGAACCATAAGAGGAAAATGTCAAAATGAGATATAACTTGGATACTGTTGAATAAGCCTTTAACACAAAAGATGGTTAAAGATGCTATTTTCACTCTGCACACTAATCATAAGACGAAGAGACAAAGACCCCTTTAATTAACAGCCACAGTCACAGGTATACATATGACTTTCTTTTCTCCTTTGTAACTGTAGTGGCGGATCCAGAAATCTTTTTAACTTTTAAGGATAAGCACAAGTTAAAATATTTTTGAAGGAGGACACAAGTTATAAAATATTAAAATATTTTTAATTGTTTAATTTTTTAAAAAATATTATATAATTTTTCAAATTATTCAAATTTTAAAATTCAAGGAATTGAATTTAAATAATGATTCTAATGGTAAAAGGTGGCATGTCTCTCATGATCCAAAATCAAACAATATTGTCTACAAAATGTACTATGAATTATATTTAAGGCTAAAAATAAAACGGAAACTAATGCTAAAATTTTTTTGTAGTTATACTAATATTGAAGGGGAGCTTGTAACGCTTCAAAAGTCTTAATTTAAATACAAACTCAAGCGTAAGAAGACAATAGCAGCCACCGTTTCCCATGAAAGATCATTAATGTAACGAATAAAAGTCTGAATCCAACTTGAACCTATTGAGTGATTTCAATTGTAAAAGATGATGTGTTTCATCCAAATGACCTGGATTCGAGCACTATATGTGTACGATGTGCGTGCGTCATTAAAAAATTAAAATACTAAACATATACTATTATGTAATCACACCAACATATTAAAAAAAAGTTTGAATCCAACTTTCGACTCACACATTCAATTTGATCTTCTTAAGTAGAAAGTCAGTAAAATCGTTATTATTTATTAAGAAATTAGTTATTCAGATTTTTCGTTTTATAAAATTACTTTAATAAGCAATTTATTTACGAGCAATGATTTCTTGGTTTTATTAGAATGGACGGGGCCTGGAAATCTTGAGTGCCTAAGTTCGAGTCATATTTATATTAGTTTTTGAGATTTTGATGGCTTAAAAGTGAATTTAAAAATTAAATTTTTAATAATTAATATCAAAAAGGAAAATTTTATAACGTTCGACGAACACCGTTAAACACCACTAATGATGAACACCACTAAAATAATTAATAAAGATTAAAAATCTCAAAAACTAAATATATAATTATAAATTATTTAAAATAAAATATTAATTAAATTATTTTTCATATATATAATTTTTGTTAATTTTTTTAATAATTAGATCAAATACCAACCAGTAATCCTAAACCCTAAACCTTAAATTCTAAACCCTAAACCCTAGAACCCTAAAACTTAAAACACAGACCTCGAAAGTAATCAACATCATCTCACAGTAAATCTGAAAACATGCAACTAAGATTGAATCGAAAACCTTAATAATAATTGTAAGCAACTCGGTCAAGATAGCTCCTTCCTGAGAAAGGTATTCCTTTTTGCTTATATTTCTCAAATAACTTAATGCTCCAACTGGGAACACGAATTTGATCATTTGGATTTGGATTTCATTTTATATGTAAATGATAAGAATGAAATGCATATTCGGTCTAGTATATAGATGAAATGTTCAAAAAAAAAAACCCTAAATCCTAAACTCGATATTCAAATTTAGGGTTTAGAGTTTTAGTATTTTAGGTTTAGGTTTTAGGTTTATGGCTTAGGGGTTAGGGTTTATGGTTTTGGGTTTAAGGTTTATGGTTTATATTTTTTTGAATTTACTAAGGTTGATATTTGATTTAATTGTTTTTAAAAAAATTAAAAAATAGTATATATATATTGAAAATAATTTAATATTTTATTTTAAATAATTTATAATTATATGTTGAGTCCTTTAGATTTTTAATCTTTATTAATTAATTTAATGGTGTTCAACGATGTTCATCGTTAGTGGTATTCAGCGGTGCTCGTCGAACGGGGTAGACTCATCCTATTAAAAAAAGAATTTTAAAGGTAAGCTCATAATAATAAATGTTAGAAAAATTAGATCCCTAATAACAAGTATTGAAAAAATAATTGAAAATAAACTTCTAATGATAAGTATTAAAAAATTGGACCTATAATAACAAGTATTGGGGAAAAAATTAAAAATATGCCCTTAAAACTAAATATCGAAAATGTTGAGTTGAGAGGTGCTCGATTTGTCAACCGATGTTGCTCACCAAGTGGTGGAGAGGTGGATTTTTGGGTGGAAGGGTTGTGGAAGCTTAAATGTAAATGACACAATGATTTTAGAGTGGTTCAACCTTCTAACTAAGGTTTACATCCACTACCTTAGCTCCCCACTAAGGATTTCCAATCAATCCACTATTGGTTCGTCCCATTTTCTAGGCTTAGGAGGAAACCCTTATACACTGATCAAGCTTTCTACCCAAAGCCTTGATCAAACCCTCTTTTACAAAGAGATAAGAAAAGCAAACACAAATCCCTCTAATAGGTGTTTGTTTGCACAATTAAAGCACTCACCCAAAACCTAAAACACTTGAGCAAATTTGACAATTTTGGCTCACTAGTGTTTGTCTATACAAGAATTGACAATTTAGGCACTAAGACAATATTTGATCATTTGTTGATTGACAATATGAGCATTAACCATATCTTGATGCTTGGAGGTCCCTTTTATACTCCTTGATGAGTTTGTAGCCGTTACTAGCCGTTGGGATTGAAATGGAGCCGTTGAGGAATTTAATTCCCACCATAAATGCAGTTCTGCAGCTCCCCGTTTCGAAACGCTCGAACCCGTTTCGAAACACCCTTTAAGTAGAAAGAGTCGTTGCAGTCTAACGTAGGACTCGTATCGAAACGCTCTAGTCCGTTTCGAAACACCTGTTTCGAAACACATGTCCCCGTATCGAAACGACCTGCATTTAAATGTTAGTTGGGAAATAGCCGTTGGGGTTTATGACCGTTGTGGTCGAAGCCACGTAGGCGTATCGAAACGACATAGCCCGTTTCGAAACGCTGGGCTAAAATCTCATCCAAGGAATGCCCGTTTCGATACTCGTATCGAAACGTTTTGCTACTGGAATCCCCCGTATCGAAATGCCCTAAGGTGTTTCGAAACGCCTGGACAGTTTTGTGAAGTTTGGCTTTGAAAAACATGTAAAACCTTTTATAAAATATCCCTAAACATAGTTTCAAGTTGTTTGGACTTTGGAAATTGTTTTAAATACTTTTTAAATCAGTCCAAAATATTTTTCAATTATTATATCAAAACATTAGTTCTACAGAAAAAACTAGGTCATTGATAACTAGTATTAGAAAAAAAATTAAAAGTAAACTCCTGATAATAAGTACTAGAAAAAAATTAGACCCTTAATAATAAGTACTGAAAAAAAAGTTGGGCTCCTAAGAATAAGTATTAGAAAAAGAAATTAGGCCCCTAATAATAAGTATTAGAAAAAATAATTTTAAAAGTAGACTCTTAATCATAATTTATAGGTATTAAACAAAGTTGGACAAACAAAAATAAGAATTGAAAATGAAATTTAACATCTAATAATAAGTATTGAAAAAAAGACACTTAATAAAAAGTATTAAAAAAATAATTCAACCTTTATAATGAGTATTAGAAAAATACACGTGCCATGGGCATGTGCCCCTCATATCCAAGACCGACGACGAGTCTGGTCCTATCATGTCTAAAAATTTAAATTTAATCTAGTATTATTTATAATATTAAATTTAAATATATTATAATGTTATAAATTTAAGGGTAAACTATTCAAATGGTCACTAAATTATCCCCGAAAAAATAAAATGGTAACTAAACTTTTAAATGTTACAAAATAATAATTAAATTTTATGTTTTGTTATAAAATAGTCACTATGTCGTTAACTTCGGTTAAAGAGGTGATATGGTTGTTAATTTTTTTTTTTGTATAATAGCACATTTAGTCTTCCATAGTTACACATTCAATCAATTTAGGCATAATTTACGAAAATTAAAAAATTTAACCCACAATTTGTATACATTATTATAATTTAGTTCTAATCCTAAAACTTAACTCTTGATATTTCAAAATTACTCCAATTTAGTCTCCTGCATCCTTCATATTTCATTATCTCTCTTACGTCAACTCCACATGAAATTAATGGCGGGTCGACAAGAGTCATGGGCACAAGCTGTGTCAACACAAGTGGAAACCTCCATGGGGTAAGGCTTGAACCTCCCGGTATACAAATAACTGGAAAAAACTTTAGAAGCTTCAAGCTCAATCTTGCTTGAATTCTTTGGCAGTACAACTATTGTTATCAATTCACGACTGAAAGCATCTAAAAAACCAACTTGCTTGAATTTCCAGAACCTCTTAATTGTCATAATAATGAAAAGAAAAGGAAAGTTAAGGATTTTAGAAAAGATCACGAATCAGATCCTAGAAAAAAGAAAAACCCAATAAATAATAACTATTTACTTTACAAAATGAAATAAAAAGAGAAACTCGGCAAAGATCAAAGAGAGAATTTGATGTTCTTTTTTTTTTCTTTTGTGATAAACTCAAGAGCAAATGGTTAGCGAAGACTGGAAGAGTTGCCAGCCTCCTGGGGTTGCCTTTGCCGGTGTAATAGTTCTTTGGGTACTGCCCAGATCTGAGAAACAAATGGAGCTTTTCGATGTGAGAGATCTTAAAAGAAAAAACCCCAAAGTTTTCAAAAAATAAAGAAACTTCAGTCATCCTTGATTGAAATCTTGTAAGCTTTGATCGTGTTTCTTGAAGGAATATGCAGAGAAGAAAAGGTTGAAATTAATGGTTTTTTCGTATTAAACATAATTGATTAAATATGTAAATATGAAGGATTAAATGTCTTATTATACAAACTTTCATAATTGACACGTCATGAAATTAACGACCGTTAACGATATGTAACGTTCAAGTTATAGTTTTGTAACAAAACATAAAGTTTAATTGTCATTTTGTAACTTTTAAAAGTTGAATTTTCATTTTGTTTTTTCAAGATAGTTTAGTTGCCATTTTGGTACTTTAACCTAAATTTAATTTAAATACTATATTATAATATTATAAATCTAATTCAATTCAAATTAAATATAAGGTAAACTACATAAATGACCAACATATTATTAGAAAAGTTGCGATTTGATCACCTTACTTTTTTTTGAAGCAATTAAACCATCATATTATCAAATTGGATGCAATTTGACCACCAGCCGTTAGAGGTTAACAGAAGGGTTACGTAACAGTTAAAAAATAAGGGTATAACTACACATTTGGTCCTCATTACTTATACACTCTATTAATTAGATCCTAATTTTAATTTAATAAAATAAATTAATTATTTAATGATTTGGTGGCACATGTCATCACCTTATTGGAGGACTTTAATTATTTTTATTTAATTTAATTAATTAATTTTCCCCCTCCAATCAGGTTGTGACACATGTCACATGATTGGGGAAGGAAAATTGAAAGCAAAGAATTGAGGGTAGGGGGATTCAAACTAGGATTGGATTGGTGGGAAGAAGCTAGGCTTGCCACTAGGCCAATGTCACGGACTTAATTCTTCAAGCTCAATCCGTGAGGCACTATCACTCTCGGCACGATGCTAGTCAGCCTTACTCACGCAACGATATGGCAAAACACGAGGAGCAAGAGAGTTTACAAGGAAGGAACCTTGTATTAAGCAACGGAAGCTTACAAGAAACTTTACAAGTGTTTGAGTACACAACTCTTAGGTGATTTACAAATGAGGGGGTGACCCTATTTATAGGCACCCACATCCTCGACGGACGGCTAGGATCGTTTTGATCCAACGGTTACAATGTTGCCTCCAAAAATATCTAAGGTGCCTAGATATATCTAGAGAATTCCATACTTATCCATATACATCCCTACTATTCTAGATTACTCCTATAGTTCTACATATGTCTATAGGTTTCTAGAATGTTCCGGAGTTGTCCCGAGCCTTCCGGACTAGTCCCGAGCCTTCTCGATCTCTCTCGGGTCTTTTAGGTTCCTCCGGATGAGCCTAGATGAGTGTGGAACCGTTTGGAGCTCACTAGGCCGTTCTAGATCCTTCCTTGGATCATCCTTGGCCTTAAAATGCTCAAGGCCTCTCATTTTGCCTTTGTTGGTTCGTGAGCACCTAGGTGGGGCTCCTTGGGCGCGCGTTGCGCACCTAGGCGGGGCACCTCGGTGCTTCTCGATGCACCCTGGCGGGTGTGCCCCTCGGCTTGCTTCGGTGTGACTTGGTGAGGCGTGACATCCTCCCCCACCCGATCTCGCGACGCCCTCATCGCGTCTCGGTTGAGCTGCCAATGTGTTGCTGGTGTGCCTCCCTCGGCTCCTAGCTTTCCTCGTCTTCACCCTCGACTTGGCAGCTTGGTCCTGGGCAATTGTATTTGGTTGTGCCTTACTATCAACCCCTTTGATAAAGGCAACCAGACACTTTCGTATCGGACATGACCTCATCACATGAGGTCCTTCACATAGGTAGCACTTTACCCTCGTGCTAGCCTTTGTTGCGGACTTAGCCTTTGCGTTACCACGATTCCCTCTCGTGGGCTTGTCCTTGGTGACGCCACCTCGCTTACCCCATGCAAGCTTGGTCGGTGACTTGGCCTTACCCTCGGCCTTCGGAGATGATGGGTTGCCTTTGTGCTCCATGTCGAGCCTTGACCCTGGCTTAAGTCCCTTGGTGTCGTGTCCCTTGGGGATGGAACTTCCCTCGTTCCTCTTGGTGTCCCCTACTGATTGAAGTGCTGAAATGAGTTGTATGGATCCCATTTGTGCACCCTCATCGCCACTGTCGGTGTCACTGCCTTCACGATGCTTGGCAAGGAGTGAACTAAGGGCTTGGCGTTGTGGACATTCCCGCGTCCAGTGGTCACCATCATAAATGAAGCAACCGTTTGGTGGTGACTTCCTCGTTCCTTGGAACTCCTTGAACTTAACCTTATCCTTGCCCTTCCAAGGGGACAAGTCTCGATGCCTTGGTGAGTGGCCTTCCTGATGGCCCTCCTTATGATAGCTCTTGTCTCCCCCACCTTTGGCATGACCACCCTTCTCATCCCTCGACCTTGGGGTGGTCTCCTTGTGGCTAGAATAGTCGACAAGGCTCTCGGCTACGACAATTGCATCGGCAAGGGTTTGGACTCCCCTTCGCCTTAGCTCGGTCTTGGCCCAACTCTGGAGGCCATTTAAGAAGTAGAAGAACGAGTCTTTCTCGGACAAGTTGGGGATCTCGAGCACCAAGCTAGTGAACTCCTTCACGTAGTCATGGATACTCCCCGACTGCTTCAACCTTCGTAGGCGAGCTCTTGCCTCATCCTCGGCATTCTCCGCATAGAATTGCCTTTTGAGCTCCCTTTTGAAATCGGAAAAGGTAGAGATGGTGCACGTACCTCTCTCGACATCGAGACGCCTTCTCCTCCACCAGAGCATGGCGGTGTCGGTGAGGTATAGGGTCGCTGTCTGGACCTTAGAGGCATCGTCCCTGATGCCAACGGCTTCTAGGTATTGCTCCAAGCCATACAAGAAGTTGTCTACTTCTTTTGCGTTGCGTGTCCCCGAAAAGGTTTGAGGCTTGGGCACCTCGACCCTTCTAGCCTCCACAGTGGTTCTTGGCCCGGCTCCCATAGAACGTTTGCACATGGCTAGGTCGCCTTGCAATGTTTCTAGTTGAGCATACACGTTGGAAAGTTCATGTTGAAATGACTCACGTACCTTTGTGAGTTCTATCATGAGTGCGTCGCGTACTTCACCCATTTCTGCGCGCAGGGTCTCATCTAGCTTGATCTTCATAGCCCTCACGGCTGTGTGGATCTCGGCATCCTTCGCTTCAAGGCCTTCAATCCGCTCATGAAGGTCGTCCACTTGGGCACCCATGCCCGAGACGTTTTCCTCCACGCGAGTCAAGCGCGATTCAAAGCTAGAGAGTTGGTCCTTGGATTTGGCACGAGGCCTTCCTTCCGCAAGGTCGGCCTTTACTTGATGCCCACCTTGGTCATGCGTGGCCTCGGTCTCGGACGGGCTAGCAACTTGGTTCTTGACGGTCTTGGCCATGCTCCCGAGCGATCGGAACTTGCTCTGATACCAACTGTCACGGACTTAATTCTTCAAGCTCAATCCGTGCGGCACTAGCACTCTCGGCACGATGCTAGTCAGCCTTACTCACGCAACGATATGACAAAACACGAGGAGCAAGAGAGTTTACAAGGAAGGAACCTTGTATTAAGCAACGGAAGCTTACAAGAAACTTTACAAGTGTTTGAGTACACAACTCTTAGGTGATTTACAAATGAGGGGGTGGCCCTATTTATAGGCACCCACATCCTCGACGGACGGCTAGGATCGTTTTGATCCAACGGTTACAATGTTGCCTCCAAAAATATCTAAGGTGCCTAGATATATCTAGAGAATTCCATACTTATCCATATACATCCCTATTATTCTAGATTACTCCTATAGTTCTACATATGTCTATAGGTTTCTAGAATGTTCCGGAGATGTCCAGAGTTGTCCTGAGCCTTCCGGACTAGTCCCGAGCCTTCTCGATCTCTCTCGGGTCTTTTAGGTTCCTCCAGGTGAGCCTAGATGAGCGTGGAACCTTCTGGAACCCCTCGTATTGGTGTGGAAACGTTTGGAGCTCACTAGGCCATTCTAGATCCTTCCTTGGATCATCCTTGGCCTTAAAATGCTCAAGGCCTCTCATTTTGCCTTTGTTGGTTCGTGAGCACCTGGGTGGGGCTCCTTGGGCGCGCGTTGCGCACCTAGGTGGGGCACCTCGGTGCTTCTCGATGCACCCTGGCGGGTGTGCCCCTCGGCTTGCTTCGGTGTGACTTGGTGAGGCGTGACACCAAGCTTACTTTTGTGTTATGAAGTATCACATATAGTATATGTTTATATTATTATTAATGCTTGGAAAAATTGAAAGTAACAAAATTGGGGCTGAAGGAATTCTTACCAAGGCTCCATTGGTAGAAAGAAGGATGTGCTTACCACTAAACCAAGCTTATTTTGTGATATGAAGTACAACATATAATATATATGTTATATTACTGTTAATGCATGGAGAATGAAGGAAATGCGGTTTTAGGAAACTCGAACACAACATACTTATGATGCATAAACATCTAACACAATTAAATAAATCTAATAATTAAATTAAAGTTAACAATATTTTGTATATATTTTAAATTATATTTAGTGCACGATTAAAATAAAAAATTTAAAATTATATTAAATTGATTGAATTATGTTCGTAAGTTTAAATTCGCTAAATAAATTTAATAAACACATTACCATCTCTTGTTGCCCATTTTGACTCCAAAGTGCACGGGGCTTAAGCATTGGTGGTTTAGCTTCCTAGTGAATGATGGCTTTAAGCTTATGATCTCCAATGCAAAGCTAATGCTTTTTACAGCTATGTGTAATAGAGTCTCGATAGACTCCACCTTATCTAAACAGTTCAAAACAATTTCATCTCTCTCAATTATTTTATACAATCGACTAATGTTTCTCGTCTCAACAATATATTATTTGAATTGTTTTGATACCACTTGCTATGAAATATTACTTTTCCCAAAAAACATTTATGATGGAAAGAATAATATTATCACTTTTAAACTTCAATATCTACCTTTTTATGTGAGATTTACACATTCAGTCACTCTCAAAGTCAACTATTTTTCTTTTTCTTTAGAGCGTGTGACATAATAATATCCTCTATCATCAAAACAATATCATCAAAGTAGTGCCTTATATCCTAAGAAACAAAAATAAATCAACTAACCTCATGTTATTCATGGATCAAAGTAGTTTTTTTGCTTTTTATATTCCAGCCTATAGTGTTTTATAGTAACATATTTTCTAACTCTAAGTCTGCTTAAACCATTTCTCCAAGGTTTTAGGATAGTAGTTGAAGTCCTACTTTCATTTCTTGCATTATCTTTCGAGAAACTAATAATTTTAATATGCCCTTAGCATTTTTGCATATGTAATTACCACTTTATTTCCACTTACCATTTTTATTTTAATGAGGTCATATTTATCACCCATAAGGTCTTAAAAATGAGTGTTTCAATACTAGGATGTGGGTTGTTCTCTCCATTTCTTATCTCTTCCTTTCCATAGGAGAAATATTATGTAGCCTTGATTATAAGAGTGTTCTTATTCCTTTTTTTACACGATAAATTTAGAAAGGAACCATTTTAGTTTTCGGATTTGATTTATTCATTTTTATTTTCGACAATTTTTTACGCTATCCTACTAGATTGATAGGATAATGGTTATTTTGTAGGGTAGACGATCACCATACTATTGGTAAAGTCGCGATTTGACCACCTTACTTTTTTTCTAAGCAATTAAACCAACAAACTATTTAGTTGGTTGCAATGTGACCACCAACCGTTAGAAACTAACGGAACGAGTGGCGTGGCAGTTAATAAAATTGATATAATTATATATTTGGTCTCATTGTTTGTACATTTTATCAATTTGGTCTTAATTTTAATAAATAAAATTATTTAATTATTTAATTAGGCGGCGACACGTGTCGCCACCTTATTGGAGGACTTTATTTATATATTTTTGATTTCAAGCCAGTTTTGAAAAAGAAAGAAAATGATAAAGAGGATTTCAAGCCACCGGTGGTTGCTGAACTGAAAGCCGAGCAATCGATATTAAATGGCGCGGCAAAGATGGAGATGACGGGGGAACTAAAGTGGATGAGATATTGAGCGAAGCCAACAGAGATGAAGATGAAGAAAACGAAGCTGATGAAGATATGGTTGTTCGCGAAATCGACGTCTTCTTCAGTCCTTCAATTGGCGCCGACGCTCAGGTAATTGCATTTTTATTTCTTTTATTTCCACTATTGTATAATTTTCAGCTTTGCTTATTTTTTGGGAATAAAATTGCAGTTATATGTTTTTTAATATCCTTTAAGACCTTGCTGGCGACCATACGAATTGGATGAACGATGAGAGGAGGTTGGTATCTCTTTCTTCTCCTTTAATTGGAACCAATCTTATTCTTTAGTGATTTTGTAGGTAAGAGTGAAACCTGGTAGTGGGGAAGTGGAAATTGACATGTCTGTCGATGTTGATTCGACCAATTATGATAGTGAAAGTGATAAAAAAATGAAGATGACAAAGCAGGTTTGGCTCTGATTCTACATTTAATCAAAGTTCAAATTTTTATTTGAATGCTTTGTGTTTATCAATATTTTACATACTGCATTTGTTTGTATAAGTTGCATCACCTCTAGGGGTGATAACGAGCCGAGCAGAGCCCGAGCCTGGCCAGGCTCGGCTCGGAAACAGTATAATTAGGCTCGGCTCGGGCTCGAGGCTCGTCGAGCTTAGAATTTTAGGCTCGAGCTCGGCTCGAAAATAATTCTATTGGGCTCGGCTCGGGCTCGTCAGGCTCGGCTCGAAATGAAAAATTTTGCTATAGTTTTTTTATATAAAATATTCGTTAAAAATTCATTTCATAACCAACACTAAAACAAAATTCAATGACCGGAAAGGGAGAAAGTGCCACAAATTAGATTAATCCAAATAATCAATAAATATTCTTATAATCAGGCTCAGCCCTGGGCAGGGGCAGAAAGGGCGCCCGCCCAGGGCCCACAGCTTAAAGAAATTGCATGTTTATAATTTTATTCGAATTGTATTTATTTTTAATAGTCTAATTTTTCAATATTTGTTATTAGGGGCCTAATTTTTTCAATATTTGTTAATAGAAATTTAATATTTTTCAATATTTATTATTAGGGGCCTACTCTTAAAATTCAACTTTTTCTAATACTTGTTATTAGGGGCCCGTTTTTTTTAATATTTGTTATTTTGGGCATACTCTTAAAATTCAATTTTTTCAATTATTGTTATTAGGGGCCCAAATTTTCAATACTTGTTATTATGGACCTACTCTTAAAATTATTAATTTTTCATTACTTGCTATTAGGGACATAGATTTAAATAATAGTATGCAACCGCAACAACGACTGTTACATGACGATAGTGGTAGTGGCGGAGCTAGAATTTTTTTATAGTGAGGTCATGAGTGAAGTATGATGTATTGAGGATTTCTATACCACTAGAATAAGCATTGTTGACCGCATACTCCAAACAAATTAAGTGGGGTCAAATCTAATATTTCCTATGAAAAATCTATATTACCTCCTTAAAAGTCTTATGCCCCAAAAAATCAAGTAGATTCAATTGCACCCCCAATTTATATG
This sequence comes from Hibiscus trionum, assembly GCA_030270665.1. NCBI lineage: Eukaryota > Viridiplantae > Streptophyta > Magnoliopsida > Malvales > Malvaceae > Hibiscus > Hibiscus trionum. The sequence continues at coordinate 21,726,467 of BSYR01000011.1, forward strand.
CTACATCCGCTCATGGGTAGTGGCACCATCTAAAACTGCGTTACTTGCAATTTTTATGTCCACAATAACATATGTTATTAAGATATTTCACAACCACGATATTTGTAGTGACCGAAATAGCATCTATAATGCCCGCAACCACAATAAAACCTAACATGAATGTAAATACGACGGCAATCGCAATTTAAATTTTTAATTTGGGGCCCATATTTTATATTCGCCCTGGGCCACCAAAAATCCAGAACCGACCCTGCTTATAATACAAACACATAATTAAAGAAAATACAAAATCAAACAACAATAAACTAATGAAAGAAAATACAAACACATAATTTAATTTAGTGCATATGTAGATTCCAAGCCTGTTCACGAGCTTTTCGAGCCGAGTCCGAACCCGAGTCGAGCTTTGACCGAACTGAGCCCGAGTAGCTCGCGAGCCGGTCAGGCTCATAATCACCCCTAATCACCTCATTGGGTTTTTTACATAATCAATCAAAATTCAAGTTGTTGTGTTCCTTTGGTTTGTTTGTAACCTTGTTTTGTGCTTGTAAATCAATTTCGTTTGATAATCTAATTTTGTATTGTGACTACTCTTTAGACTTTATCTCCTTCATGGCTGCCATCACGCCCAATTGGCTATGCTGTTGGAGTTTTAATGAGTGATAAGGTACGTGTAACCACTCGAACCCGCTTATGCGTTTCACCTAACTTTGGGCGGTCACAATCTATAATCAAACTTCTTGCGAAATATTTCAGTCAAAATATCAAAACTGATATAGTTCCCTTACGGGAGATTTACGAACCATACTTTAAAACCTGTTAACGAAGATATATCAATACTATTCTCATAACGATTATAAAATCTATTTGTATTGCTTTCAAATCCATCCCAAAACAGTAAGTATTAGTTTAGTAACACGTGGTTACAAAATATGTGAAATGAAAGCATAAAGTGTTTGGTTATAAACTAAAGCCAACATCCAGCAAAACTAAAAGATAAGTCGTATCAAAATATAGACATAAGTCACACAAATACAGACAATTTGGAAGATAAGATGTAAAACCTATGTTTGATTTTGATATAATTAAATCTATAAGGATCAAATTGAAAAACTTAAAATTGTTTTATAAGTCCCTTAATAAGTTTTTAAATCACCAACACCTTAAAACTGATTTGAAAAACTCAAACTCAAAATATTTTCTAAGTGTTCCAAGGCCAAACTATAGAAAACCGTCTATGTGTATCGATACGCTTCCAGACGTATCGATACCTTTTTCACAAAGTTGGTCACTGGAAAAATACGTTTCGATACGCCCTTCAATCGTATCGAAACACCATATCGAAACAGATTCAGTCTGTATCGATACGCTCCTTTGTAAAGTCTGAAAGAGTTTGAATGGTGTACCGATACGGGTTCATCCGTATCGATACGAATTTAACGATTTTTTAATTCATATCGATTTAAATGCTTTCGACCATTGGTGTAGGTTGTTAGGTAACCAAATTTCAAAGTGACCGTTGACCCGTATCGATACGATAAACCCTCGTATCGAAATGGAAACTTCCAGTGAGCTAAGTCGAGAAAAAGGTATCGATACGGTTCCACCCGTTTCGATACCCCGTATTGATACGCCTTCAAGCGTTTCGATACCCCTTAATTATTGTGCACAACGGCTATTTTCTCTGTGATACAGGTATCGATACACCTTTCCAGCGTACCGATACGATAGGCTGCAGAGCTGCATTTAATAAGGAAAAATTGTTTCCAACGGCTCCAAAACATCCCCAACGGCCATAAACGGCTAGAAATCAATGAGAAGGTATAAAAGGGACCTCTAAGAGCTCCAGCAACAACAATTGAACTACAAGCAAACATCCAAACATCAAATCCAAGCATTCGTGCCTAAATCCCAATATTGTCAAGAAATCCCAATTGTATTTTTCATTCTTATCTTTTTCAGTTGGGTTGAGTGCTTGTAATTGGGCTACAATTTGTATTGAGAGACACTTTCTTAGCCAACAAAATCTTTGTTCTATTTGTGTGAGGATTGGGTTAAATTTTGGGTAGAAAATTTAACCGAAAATTGTAAGGGTTACCTCCTGAGCCTGGAAAAGGGGAAGAGCAATTAGTGGAATTGTTGCAAATCCTTAGTGGTGTGCTAAGGTAGTGGATGTAGACTTTGGTTAGAAAGTCGAACCACTCTAAATTCCTTGTCTATCTTTTTAATTAGCAATTTCCACCACCTAAACCTTTAAATATCCAATTCACCCCCTCTTGGTTTATTTCGATCATTCGATCCACTCAACAATTGGTATCAGAGCCTATCTCTTTGAGGATTAACAACCACAAGAGGAATTCCTAGGAAGAGTGTGATCATCAAAATATCAAGAAATGGCTTCTACATCCGGTTCGAGCATGTACGAGTCTCAATCCACTACAAAACCGCCCTTCTTCAATGGTGACAACTATTCATTTTGGAAGAATAGAATGAGGCTCTTCATCAAGTCCAATGACTACTTGGTTTGGGATGTGATTGAAGATGGCCCTTACATTCCATTGAAGCAAGATCGTGAAGGGAGGATGGTCTTAAAGAAAAAGGCGGAGATGAGTGAAGAAGAAAGGAGAAATATTCAAATAAATGACAAAGCTCTCCACATGCTCTTTTGCTCATTCGGTCCGGATATCTACTCCAAAGTATCATCCATTGAGAGTGCCAAAGAAGTGTGGGACACTCTTGAGACTACCTATGAGGGAACAAATGAAGTCAAGGAAACTAAGATTGGAATTCTCAATCTTAGTTATGAAAATTTCAAAATGGAACCCGATGAGACGGTGTCTAAGATGTTTGATCGGTTCTCTGCCATAGTTAATGGGCTCAAAGGATTTGGAGAGGCTATACCAGAAGAAAAGCTTGTACGGATGCTACTCTATTCACTTCCCGAATCATGGGATGGGAAGAGAACCGCCATCATAGAAGCTAAAAACTTGAAGATTTTAAAACTTGATGAGCTAGTTGGCTCTCTCCTTACACATGAGATTATGAAGCAAAGTAGGGAAGAAGAGAAGAAGAAAGAAGAGAAGAAAGTAGAAAAGCTAGAGGTTGAAAAGAAGAAGAAGATGAGAATAGCTCTCAAAGCTTCAACACTTGAGGAGAGCTCTTCTAGTGAGGAGGATGAGCTAGAAGAATTGGCTATGATAGCCAAACGATTCTCACACCTTATGAGGTCCAACCGGGGAAGAAGAATAAAAAAAAAGGACTTCAAAGGTAAGAACAAAGAAGAAGCAAGGGATCAAATCACTTGCTTTGAGTGCAATAAACCCGGTCACATACGTTCGGAGTGCCCTCAACTCAAGAAGAAAGGCTTTGAGAAGAATAAGAAGCTCAAAGCTAAGCTTTCTACTTGGAGTGATGAGGAGTCATCGGAGGATGACGAACAAGAAGTGGCCAACCTTTGCCTCATGGCACTTGAGGAAGATTCCTCTATGGTAACCTCTAACTCATCATCTTTTGATTTTACATATGATGAATTATATGATGCATATGATGAGTTGCAAGAGGTCTATGATGAATTAGTTGAGAAATATAAAGAGTCGGTCATTAGAAATAAGAAAATCATTTTGGAACTAAATGAGAAAAATGACTCACTCTCTCAAGCTAATTCTAAATTTGAGAAAAATATATTAGGGTTGAAAGATGAACTAAAATTTTTTCAAAATGAAAATGTTGACCTTAATAATCTTTTATCTCAATGTAATAGTGAACACCAAAAGGTGTTAGATGAGCTTAACAAGCTCAAAGAGTCCTTTAAAAATGTTGGTAGTGTGAAACATGAAATTGGTGAATCTTTTAAAACAAACCAACTTAAGAAAAGGACTAATAACTACAAACAAGGTAGTCTTCCTAGACATAGAAGAACTAAAAGAATTAGAAGTGTATGGGTTCCTAAGGAACTTGTAAAATCTAATAACTTTATTGCTATGTCATCTTGGATTCCTAAGGGAATCAAGGTTTTGGGAGCTAACACTCATGGACCCAAAGTGATTTGGGTACCAAAAACAAAAGCTTAATATCTTTGTTTGTAGGGGGAGCATTACTACAAGGGCAAAGCACAAAGTCAAAACTCATGGTACCTTGATAGTGGATGCTCAAGGCATATGACCGGAGACAAGAGTAGATTCATGGATCTAAAGCCAAAAAGTGGAGGAGTGGTGACATTTGGTAACAACTCCAAAGGCCACATTAAAGGTATTTGCTCCATAGGTAATCACTCTACTATTCTCATTGAAAATGTCTTGTATGTCGATGGTCTTAAACATAACTTATTGAGCATAAGTCAATTGTGTGATAAAGGATTTAATGTTTTATTTGATAACAATGGATGCAAGATTGTTGACATTAAATATAATAATATTATGCTCATAGGTCATCGCATAGGGAACATATACATGGTGCATCTAGATGACATTCATACATCTCATGCATGCTTAGTAGCACAAAATGAAAATGATGCATGGTTATGGCATAGGAAACTAGGACATGCTAGCACTAGTGTTTTAGAAAAACTAGTTTCCCTTGATCTAGTTAGAGGTTTACCCAAGATAAAATTTTCAAATGATAAAATTTGTGATGCATGCTCTAAGGGTAAACAACATAAGTCTTCCTTTAAATCCATTAATGATATTTCTACAAGTAGATGTTTACAACTAATCCATATGGATTTATTTGGGCCAATCAGGACTATGAGCTTGGGTGGTAAGTCTTATGCATTTGTACTTGTTGATGATTTTTCTAGATTTACTTGGGTTCTATTTTTAAGTACTAAAGATGAGGCTTTGGAAAAATTCATCACATTTTCAATTCTAACCCAAAATGATCTTGAACTTAAAATTTCACATATTAGAAGTGATCATGGAACCGAGTTTCAAAATTTAGGGTTTGAAGATTTCTTAAATGAAAATGGTATTAGCCACAATTTTTCGGCTCCTCGAACTCCTCAACAAAATGGGGTAGTTGAGAGGGAAAATAGAACTTTGCAAGAAATGGCCAGAACCATGCTTTGTGAAAATAATTTACCTAAATATTTTTGGGCGGAAGCCACAAACACAGCTTGCTATATTATTAATCGAGTAACAATTAGACCAATTTTAAAGAAAACACCTTATGAGATTTTAAAATCTAAAAAGCCTAACATTAGCTATTTTCATCCTTTTGGTTGCAAATGTTTTGTTTTAAATAATGGAAAAGACAACTTAGGTAAATTTGATGCAAAAAGTGATGAAGCTATTTTCTTAGGGTACTCTTTAAACTCTAAAGCCTATCGAGTATTTAACAAAAGAACTTTAGTAGTAGAAGAATCTATACATATTGTATTCGATGATAACCCCCTTCCAAGGAAGGATTCTTGTGATGATGATGATGTAGGAATCATAAATGCCCTTGATGGAGGACAAACTTCAAAGGAGGATGAGATTCCAACAACAAAAGAAGAGGACACACAAGATCCACCTCTTGAATCCTTGAAGGATTTGGCTCTTGAGGAAAAGGAAGTAAGCTACCCAAGAGAGTTCAACTATGTCAAAGATGGTGAAATCTTGGGTGATCCATCCAAGGGGGTAACCACTCGATCTTCTCTTAGATTAATGAATCATGTTGCATTTATCTCATGCATAGAGCCTAAGAATATAAAAGAAGAATTGAAAGATGATTTTTGGATTATGGCTATGCAAGAAGAGTTAAATCAATTTGAGAGAAGTAACGTTTGGACATTAGTTGATAGGCCTAGTAATCAATCTACCATAGGAACTAAATGGGTCTTTAGGAACAAGCTAGATGAGAGTGGTAATATTGTGAGAAATAAAGCTAGACTTGTAGCACAAGGTTACACTCAAGAAGAGGGAATAGATTTTGATGAAACCTATGCACCCGTAGCTAGAATGGAAGCAATTAGGATGTTGCTTGCATTTGCTTGTTATCATAATTTCAAGCTTTTTCAAATGGATGTTAAAAGCGCGTTTTTAAATGGTTTTATAAATGAAGAAGTGTATGTGGAACAACCACCGGGTTTTGAAGATTCAAAATTTCCAAATCATGTTTTCAAACTCACTAAAGCTCTTTATGGTTTAAAGCAAGCTCCTAGAGCTTGGTATGAAAGACTTTCAAACTTCTTAATTGAAAAGGGTTTTGAAAAAGGTAAGGTGGACACTACACTTTTTATAAGAATGTATAAAAATGACATCTTGGTAGTTCAAATTTATGTTGATGATATTATTTTTGGTTCTACTAACGAATGCCATTGCCAAGAGTTTGCTAAGCTAATGCAAGGTGAATTCGAGATGAGCATGATGGGGGAGCTTTCATTCTTTTTGGGACTCCAAATCAAGCAAAAGAAGGATGGCACCTTCATAAATCAAGCAAAATACATAAAGGATATGCTCAAGAAGTTTGGCTTGGAAAATGCAAAGCCTCAAGCCACACCTATGAGCTCATCTACAAAGCTTGACAAAGATGAAGGAGGTAAGTGTGTTGACTCTAAGCTTTACCGTTCTATGATTGGATCATTGCTTTACCTTACTGCAAGTAGACCAGACATATTGTTTAGTGTTTGCTTGTGTGCTAGGTTTCAAGCTAGTCCTAGAGAGTCTCACCTTATAGCCGTTAAGAGAATCTTTAGGTACCTTATAGATACTCCGTGTTTAGGTCTTTGGTACCCTAGAGACTCCACCTTCAACCTTCATGCTTATTCGGATGCGGATTATGGGGGTTGCAAAATCGATAGGAAAATTACTTTGGGAACTTGTCAATTCCTAGGTAGTATGATCATATCTTGGTTCTCTAAGAAACAAAATAACGTAGCCTTATCTACCACCGAAGCCGAGTACATATCCTTAGGGAGTTGTTGTGCTCAAGTCCTTTGGATGAAGCAACAACTCTTGGATTATAGAATTAAAGTTGAAACCATACCCCTAAAATGTGACAATACTAGTGCTATATGTTTAATAAAAAATCCCATCCAACACTCTAGAACCAAACACATAGAAATAAGGCATCATTTCATTAGAGATCATGTCCTTAAAGAAGATGTGGTTATAGAGTATGTAGACACCTTAAATCAATTAGCGGACATATTTACAAAACCTTTAGACAAAGAGCGTTTTTGGTCCTTAAGGAGAGAGTTAGGTCTAGCTAGCCTATCTTGACCTTTTAGGACCTCTTTTGTGCTTAAAATTGCTTGATCTTCTGAAATTGCATGTTTGTGTGTTGTAACTCTTGAGAATGTCCATGCCTATAGCTAGGGGGTATGATTCTATTCAAATATGCTTAGAACTGTTCATTCATCATTTGCATTCCTTTAGGAGGTGTTAAAATCGAGCCTATGGTTGTTCTTTAGGCCTAAAATGAATTTCTGGGCATAGGGTATCGATACAGATCTACGCGTATCGATACGAGTTCTTCATTAGCTTCCCAGATTTCATTTTGCCTTAAACGGGTATCGATACGGTTATACACGTTTCGATACGAGCTTCAATCATTTCGATACGGATTTCATCTGTTTCGATACGATTCTTCAACGGGCATTTTTAGGGGAATTACGTTCCTACCCCCGTATCGATACACCCTCAGGCGTATCGATACGCGATTGCGCAGACAGCTTTAAATTTGGCATTTAAAGTCTTCAACTTTTACCAAAACTTAAATTCTCAAAACTCTAAAAATCCTAGCCGTTTTAGCATATTAATAGGCTCTTCCTCCCTCATATTTTCACACCACAACTTAAAAATTCAAAGAGGGTTTCATATCAAGCAAAGCTCTAAAGTTTTTCTCATCAATTTGGTGCTAAGTCTTTCTTCAATCGTCTCTAATCCCTAACAAGGTAAAACAATTTTTTTCCTTTCTTTCAATTTTTTTTTTGTTTTTCAAAATTTCTTCTTCAAATTCTATTTTGCAAAATTTTTCTTGATCTTTATACATAAACTTGTATTTTCTAGTTCATAACACCCAAGGAATCTAGGAAGAGACCTTGTGTTGCTCTAACCGGTGAATCATCTAATCTCGAAGAGGGTGCTCGTCCAAATTACACCCAAATCTATGAAAAATCCTTTGAAACGCCCGGAGCTCTCACATTTTTTCGTCAATTCGAAAACTACAAGATTCGTGCGGAAAGGGTAATATCCATTCCTTTTCTTAACTCGGAGCGATTCAAATTTGAATATCTCCCTTTGCTTCAACTTTGGAATTTTATGGATTTTCTCTCCATTCCTGGGTTTTATTTCCGCCTTTTAGTTTTGATCTTTTATTCTAATGCTAAAATCATTGCTCGTAATGGGGTTGTTACCGGAGTTAGTTCCTATCTCATGGGCAAGAGAATCCTCCTTGATGTAAAATCTGTATGTGAAGTTTTTAATTTGGAGGATGAAGGCCTTGAAGACGAGAATGCTTTAGGACATGTTCTTAGTGGTTCCGTCACCGTCCTCAATGCTCAAGATCGAATCCTCCATTTGATGGTCTCTTGGTGGTTTAGGCTTTTCGGAGGAAAGTACTCTACCATCCGTCAAGTGGATGACTTTTGGATTCGTTGCTTCCGTGAGAGAAAACGTCCAAACCTTGCTCGCATCATGTTTACGGAGATTGTTTATCTTGTGCAACATCGCCACACCTCTCTTGTCACCTGTTTCACCTATGGTACGACCCTAAGCTATTTCTTTTTGAAAAATGATATTGATTGCTCGTATGACTATCCAACCCCCCTCACCGATCCTATTGATGAACGCTCTCTTGCACGGGGTAAGTTCCATTATTTTAATGGTAGTTGGTTACGTCTTTCCGAGCTACCACCCGAGGCCACGGAACTATTGAAAAATCCTCAAGATGCTCAAGCTCCTCAAGCTCCTCAAGCTCCTCCACCTCCTCCTCAACCTTCCATGGATGCTCTTATGACTTTTCTTAATTAGCAATTCACGGGGTGGCGCACGGATATGGGAAATCGTCTAACCGCTTTTGAAATAAACTTTGATTCAAGGATGACGAACGTGGAGAATCGTCTAACTTCTCTTGAAGGCGGGTATAACTCCTTGAATATTTCTCTCTCCGCTTTTCATGATGAGTGGCGTAATAGCATGAGGAATAATAATCCAATTATCGATGAAGATGATGAAGATGACGATGCCTAGTAGCTTCTCCTTGCATCTCATGCATATCATCTAGGATATTTCTATTTATGCACCTTTGCTTTATGTTCTTAGGACTAAGTTTGCTTTATTTTAAACCTATGCTTTGACTTTCTGTTTTTGTTTGGATTTTCAAGTTGATGTTATGCTTTATTTTGAACTTAATAATATTAATGTTGCTTAATTATACCTTTGCCTATGTTATGCACTTTACTTTGTCTCATTTTTTTTATCTAACAAAAAGGGGGAGAGGAAAGCTCACAAAGGAAAGCTCATAACAACACTTAAAAATTTTGATTTTTAAACTTAAAAGTTACCTAGCTCATATTAAGGGGGAGTCAATTTTGTAAAGTTTTTCAAAGTGTCAAAAATTTTAAGTTTTAGTTTTGTTATATCAAAAGGGGGGAGATTGTAAAACCTATGTTTGATTTTGATATAATTAAATCTATAAGGATCAAATTGAAAAACTTAAAATGGTTTTATAAGTCCCTTAATAAGTTTTTAAATCACCAACACCTTAAAACTGATTTGAAAAACTCAAACTCAAAATATTTTCTAAGTGTTCCAAGGCCAAACTATAGAAAACCGTCTATGTGTATCGATACGCTTCCAGACGTATCGATACCTTTTTCACAAAGTTGGTCACTGGAAAAATGCGTTTCGATACGCCCTTCAACCGTATCGAAACACCGTATCAAAACAGATTCAGTCTGTATCGATACACTCCTTTGTAAATTCTGAAAGAGTTTGAATGGTGTACTGATACGGGTTCATCCGTATCGATACGAATTTAACGATTTTTTAATTCATATCGATTTAAATGCTTTCGACCGTTGGTGTAGGTTGTTAGGTAACCAAATTTCAAAGTGACCGTTGACCTGTATCGATACGATAAACCCTCGTATCGAAACGGAAACTTCCAGTGAGCTAAGTCGAGAAAAAGGTATCGATACGGTTCCACCCGTTTCGATACCCCGTATCGATATGCCTTCAAGCGTTTCGATACCCCTTAATTATTGTGCATAAAAGGCTATTTTCTCTGTGATACAGGTATCAATACACCTTTCCAGCGTACCGATACGATAGGCTGCAGAGCTGCATTTAATAAGGAAAAATTGTTTCCAACGGCTCCAAAACATCCCCAACGGCCATAAACGGCTAGAAATCAATGAGAAGGTATAAAAGGGACCTCTAAGAGCTCCAGCAACAACAATTGAACTACAAGCAAACATCCAAACATCAAATCCAAGCATTCGTGCCTAAATCACAATATTGTCAAGAAATCCCAATTGTATTTTTCATTCTTATCTTTTTCAGTTAGGTTGAGTGCTTGTAATTGGGCTACAATTTGTATTGAGAGATACTTTCTTAGCCAACAAAATCTTTGTTCTATTTGTATGAGGATTGGGTTAAATTTTGGGTAGAAAATTTAACCGAAAATTGTAAGGGTTACCTCCTGAGCCTGGAAAAGGGGAAGAGCAATTAGTGGAATTGTTGCAAATCTTTAGTGGTGTGCTAAGGTAGTGGATGTAGACTTTGGTTAGAAAGTCGAACCACTCTAAATTCCTTGTCTATCTTTTTAATTTGCAATTTCCACCACCTAAACCTTTAAATATCCAATTCACCCCCTTCTTGGTTTATTTCGATCATTCGATTCACTCAACATAAGAACATTACAACAGACTAAATGCTAATTGTGCCGATCCTCCAGTTGCCGGGTCCAAAAGGGTAGCCTATCACAAGTATCTGAAAGGGGAGAAGAGAAGGGCATGAGCTAGGGAGCTCAGTGTGTTCCAATAAGTGCAGATCAACAAGCATAAATACATATCAATTATATCATAAGAACACGTAACGAATCAATACAAATGCTCGAGTGCATGCAAGGGTTCACTAGTGACTACCCTCCAACCTTACACCAAATGCAGTCCTCCGGAACTGCATCCATAGGGACTTACCCTAGGCCCGATGGGCATAGGTGCCACCTAAGAGGCTGCCTTAGGTCCATAAGAATTTACCTGTGCTAAAGCATCGGAACCTACCCAAGGGTAGACCTTGAGTCCATAAGGATTTACCAGCTGGATCAGGGCTGCACCTGTAGAAACTTCATAACATAACCCAAATGTATACCCTAGATAGTAATCAGTGTTCAAATTCCAGACATGAGTAACAGAATACATGTGACATACATATTCTATTAAGAGTATCAGAAACGGAAGATTCATGCTTTTGATAGATAAATGGGCATACCATTGAGCAGAGCAGACATTTTCATCATTCACCATGCAAACAGATTGTACCATCATAGGTCAAGCTAACAGATCATGCTATCAAATTCATCAGACAACCAGGAAATACCATCACAGATCAAGCAATCACACACCAAGTATACAGATTGAGGAGACATACATCAGGTAGGCAGAGAATGTCATCATATATCCAGTTCATCATTTCATCTCATTTTCTAACATAGTGATGCAATCTCAATAACAATTGAATATTCATCAAACTGTGATAAGGTTTTTTGAAAACGACTAACTAGGTCTTATCACCATTTTTTAAATCGGTTTTATTAAAAAGGGGGAAATTCGTGTTTTGGAAAACTGTAAAAATTTGGAGTCGCCACCGGCCACTAGGGTAGGTCGAACACCACAAAACCAGAGATTCCTTTTAAAACGGGTTCGAGAGTTGGTTACGTGTGGGGAAGGATTAGCACCCCCATCACGCCCGGAAATCGGTACCAAATTACTTGTTGCCTTTTGATCGATAGAAATTATTTAAAGACCAAAGTGAATTTAATAAAGTGTTCTTAGGTGAAAATACGATTTAACTAGCGCGGGCTTTTTCAAATTGCGACTTTGGAATTAATTAAACACTTAATTAGAAAGGATGACGGTACACCGGACCATAGACTAAACCGACATCATATAAGACTGACTGTCGTGTTAGTTTAGGGTTCGGATCCCGTACGTCACCTTTATGCATGATGTAGACAAGTAAAGGATGATGCGTGGTATTTTCATTTTTACGCTTTCGCTTACCTAGAGACGGTGAAAATTAACCCAAATATTCGATCGACGTCCATTAAGCTAGGACTGCCGTTTTTCGGATACCGGGGGTTAATTAATACCTCTCTCGGGGTATATTTTTAAGTCTGGTTATCATGCTTGATTATTGGGCCTCGTGAATGACAAATATATATATATGCATATCATGAAAACAAACAAAAGCCCAAAAGGCCCAAAATTCATAATAAATAAAGCATGCCTTCATTAAGCCCAAATTACGTGTCAACATATATATTCGATTTAAAGAATAACACATATATATTCGAACCCCACGAGACTTAAACAAAACGACATATATTCGATAAAATGGTAATCAAGCAATAAAACGAACCATGCGGGACCCACAAGATTATAACAAACATACCGTGTCAACATATATATTCGATTTAAAGAATAACACATGGCATTAAAAGCATGCATTATCAACATACTAAAAACAAATAGACAAAAAACGTACCAAATTGACATATATGCGAAAACAGTGGCAAAAATGTAAAAAAGGACTGAACGGACACGGGGACCAAAATGAACACAGGGCGAAAGAAGGGGGACTGAACGGACAATAAGACCAAAAACGACTCGATCTGGGACGGAAAGACGAAACGACTTAACTCCCCGGGGACCTAAAGTGCTATTTTCCCATGCAGAAGCACCTAAGATGCTAATAACCTAACGTGGAGGGACCTAACACGCTAATAAACCAAAAATAAAACAACCAGACACTATAAAAACCCGTCTAAGCCCATCGGACACCCCTTTTGCCCAAAACCTAGACCTAGCCGTCACCCTAACCCTCTCTCTCGACTCTCAAACGCCGGCCGCTGATATTCACCGTCCGGCAACCCTAAAACTCACATTGACCAGAGAAAAAACTAACCCTAAAGAACCCAAAAAAACCTAAAGAAAACCATTTACCTCTGACTTTCCTCAAAAACAAAACTCGACACCCTTCTATTCTTTTCGAAATGAAACCCAGAAAACAAAGCCCCTAAAAAAAACCTACCAGACACCCAAGAGATGGGACGATACAGAGACGAAGGGAGACCCTTCTTGTTTCCCCTGACCGAGTCACCGTTTAGAGCCACCGGATGGCTAGGATTATCCTCGGCAGATGAGTGAGAAGTCGAAGAAAAGAAGACGAAAGGTAAAAAAAAGCAAAAAAAAAACCTTTCTTTTTATTTTCTATGCTTACATGCAACAATAGAGATCGATATACCTGAAACTGATGTCTGGAATTAGTATTGCTCTTCGTGTTTTTTTGCGGGAGATCACAAATCCCGTTACAATGAGTATCGATTCGGCTTTATAGCCGTATTTTCGATTGTTTTTACATTTTAGTTTATCGGATGGAAAATGCTCATTGGCTCATATATTTCATTTGGTCGGATTCATGTGTGATTCTGTCATTCCCCTGTCATTCTTTTGCCTTTTGTTCGTTTTCTTTTTCTTTTCCCCTTTTCATTTGATGCGTTTTGATATTTGCTGATCCCTCTTTCTTTGCGCGCATGGTTCGTACGGCGGACTGTCGTGGCCACTAGATCGTCCGTTGGATCGGATGGGGACGACGTGGTGAGCTCTCGGGTGCATTAAAACGTCGGACGTGTGCTTCACGCGTGCGCGTGGTGACCTCAAACGCCGCGCATGGGTAGTAGTAGTAGTAGTAGTAGTAGTAGTAGTAGTAGTAGTAGTAGCAGTAGTAGTAGTAGCAGCAGTAGTAGTAGTAGTAGTAGCAGCAGTAGTAGTAGTAGTAGCAGCAGCAGTAGTAGCAGCAGTAGCAGCAGTAGCAGCAGTAGCAGCAGTAGCAGCAGTAGTAGCAGTAGTAGCAGTAGTAGCAGTAGTAGCAGTAGTAGCAGAGTAGTAGCAGTAGTAGCAGTAGTAGCAGTAGTAGCAGCAGTAGCAGCATTATCAGCAGTAGCAGAAGTAGCAGCAGTAGCAGCAGTAGTAGCAGTAGCAGCAGTAGCAGCAGTAGCAGCAGTAGGAGCAGTAGGAGCAGTAGTAGCAGTAGTAGCAGTAGTAGCAGTAGTAGCAGTAGTAGCAGTAGGAGCAGTAAGAGCAGTAGTAGCAGTAGTAGCAGTAGTAGCAGAAGTAGTAGTAGTAGTAGCAGTAGTAGTAGCAGTAGTAGCAGCAGTAGGAGCAGTAGTAGCAGTAGTAGCAGTAGTAGCAATAGTAGCAGCAGTATTAGTAGTAGTAGTAGTTACCACAGAAATACCAAGAAATCTTTTGCTTTGTAAATCTATTTCAAACTGCTCGAGTTATTCTTTGAAAAGAGATGAATGAAGACGCCAGATAATATTTATTAATATATTTGAAGTTCATGAAAAGTTTATATGTCATGCATGGAGAGAACAAATGATGCAATAGCCTAAGCATTTTCCTCGTGAATGATGTGGGAATCCATCGACCTAGGCAGACCCTTTGCTAGCATTATCCAGCCTGTTTCTGAATCCTGAGAGATCCTACTCGCTGATCGTGTACTTATTGGTACTTCCTTGCGGATACCCATCTTCAATTCTCAACTCCCCCTTAATCTCAAGACGCCTTTTTCGAGTTTTCGTTCTACGATTCCCCCTTTTTCTCCGTTTTCTTATTTTTTTTGTTTTTTTGTTTTGTGAAGCGCTCTTTCGGGTTTTCACTCCACCTTTTTTAATACTTAAAGCACCATTTTCGGGTTTTCACTTTAAGTATTTATTTCCCGCGAGGCGCCCTTTCGAGTTTTCACCCCACTTTGTCTTTCACGCACAGTCCCCTTCCATGGTTGACCAAAAGTAACCATACCTCATGATCTTACGGGCCATTGAGAAGCCGTTGGCATGGGTCCCACACAACCCATCGTGAACTTCTTCCATAATGCTTTTGGACTCCCAAGCGTTAATGCACCTCAGCAGTACTTGATCCTTTCCCTTCTTGTACAAGATTTCCCCGTCTAGGACATATCCGGTTGCCATTCTCCTAATGGTCCTCTTATCATTCTCATTAGCTTCTGCGGGGTATGTCTGGTATCTAATGTACTGCAAGATGTCATGATACCACGGGTTACCGTCCACCTCTTCTTCTATGCTGTAACAGTGGGCTGGTACTTCCAACATTCGCATCTTAATCGGTCTCATCTCTGCACCTGAGCCTGCCTTGAATGTGGCAGCTAAGGTTGCTAGGGCGTCTGCCATCTGATTATCCTCTCTGGGTGGTGAGTAAAACTGATCTTCTCAAAATTCTTGATCAGTCCCTGGACCAAGTTGTAATACTTTATCAACTTTGGATCCCTGGTCTCCCATTCATCCTTGAGCTGATATATTACCAAGGAAGAATCCCCAAACACATGGAGTTTCTTTATCCTTCTTTCAATGGCTGCACGCAACCCCATGATGCACGCCTCATATTCAGCCATGTTGTTGGTACAGAAAAAGTCCAGTCTACTGGTGAAACGATAATGTATCTCCTCCGGAGAAACTAGCACTGCCCCGACTCCGTGGCCTAGAGTGTTGGATGCCCCATCAAAGTATAGCCTCCATGATTCTCCTTCAACGGTGTCATTCTCACCCATAGTT
Source organism: Hibiscus trionum (assembly GCA_030270665.1). Classification (NCBI taxonomy): domain Eukaryota; kingdom Viridiplantae; phylum Streptophyta; class Magnoliopsida; order Malvales; family Malvaceae; genus Hibiscus; species Hibiscus trionum. Next base: position 21,742,244 of record BSYR01000011.1, read on the forward strand.
ATACACATAAGATCTTCGTCAGGGAAGCTGAAGTCTAATGGTTCATAATCATCTGAGGCTCGGCTCACCAAGAAGTTTGCTATAGCGCTCCCCTTTACTGCCTTCTGACTCACATACTTGGGACGAAGGTGGTGGTCCATACAGACCACTCAGCATTGAAGTATCTGTTCGCTAAAAAAGATGCAAAACCTAGACTGATACGTTGGATTCTGCTACTGCAAGAGTTCGACATTGAAATCAAGGATAAAAAAGGGACAGAGAACCAAGTTGCAGACCACTTGTCAAGATTAGAGATGGGAAAAAGTCTACCGACAGACAAGACCCACATACTGGAGACTTTCCCTGACGAGCAACTATTTGCTGCCACGAGCACTGCCGCGACAGCCATGGCGGCATGTAAGTTTTTTGAACTTCCTTGGTACGCTGATTTCGTTAATTACATAGTCAGCGAAGTGGATTATGTATCCAAATGGGTATAAGCGATCGCCACACAGAAAAATGATGCCAAGACTGTTCAGAGATTTCTGCACAAAAATATTTTCTCCAGGTTTGGAATACCTAAGGCGATCATTAGTGATGAAGGGAGACATTTCGACAATAGGGTAATCGTTGTTGCCTTAAGAAAATATGGCGTAAAGCACCGGATTGCAACAACATACCACCCTCAAACCAATAGACAGGCCGAAATATCCAATCGGGAAGTAAAGAACATTCTTGAGAAGATGGTTAAACCTACTTGTAAAGATTGGTCTTTACACCTCAATGATGCACTCTAGGCCTATAGAACAGCATTCAAGACACCATTGGGAATGTCACCCTACAGGCTTATATATGGGAAAACATGCCATTTACCTGTCGAGATAGAGCACAGAGCTTACTGGGCTATCAAGGCAGTAAACATGGACTTAGATAAGGCAGGGCAGAAAAGGCTACTTGATTTGAATGAAATTGAAGAAATTCGAGCAATGACATACGACAACGCAAGAATTTACAAGGACAAAACCAAGAGGTGGCATGACAAGAAGTTGCTGCCACGACAATTCTGCCCAGGGCAACTTGTGTTGTTGTTTAACTCTAGGTTGAAACTTTTTCCAGGAAAGCTTAAATCTAGATGGTCCGGCCCATTCCAAGTTGTGCAGGTTTTTCCCCATGGTGCCATCACGATCAAATCTCTAAAAGACGAGCACCAATTCAAAGTCAACGGACAGAGACTAAAGCATTATCAGGGGACTGAAGCCCCAATGATGCATGAAGTAGTTACTTTAGGAGATGCCCCTCAAGGCATCACTAATTTAACTTAGTTTTTATTTTTTTTTTATTTTATTTTTCTTTTATTTATTTATTTATTAGGAATTCAGAATTATTTTATTTTTAGGAACTAAGTTTTTATTTTAATTATTTTTAGGAAATAAGGGAAACAAGGAGAGGAGAAGAAGTGAACCAGCCTACCATTTCAACAATAGCCCAAAAGCCCAAAGGATGAGTCTATCGTCACAGCCTGTCATCAGCTGTCGCGACAGACGCAGAAAATGCAACCTGTCACAACGCTGTCGCGGCAGACACGCAAACGCGTAACAGACGCGCAGCAGATACGGAAACGCGTGACAGATGCGTCAGAAACCGCGTAACAGCTGGCCCCGTTATTCACGTCTGTCGTTACAGCTCCAACGGGCAGAAACCATTCATCTATATAAACCCCATTCACTATTCATTTTTCAACTCACTTTTACTCTCTCAACTTGCTTTCTCTCTAGTTCTCAAATTTCTTTTTATCTTCCACAGCCTTGCAACTATGACTAGCAGACAAACGCGCAAAAGTGTTGCCTCTAGCTCGGCCGCAGCAGTGAGCACACCCAGCCACAGTGCCATCCTAAATCGCTTTGCCTCAACTGACTCTGCCGGCAGATATTACCACTCCTTCCAGAAGAGGGAGATGTGGGAAGAAAGGGGTTTTCTCTACAACGAGCCCACGTGAGACCTAGGGCTTGAACCATTTATTGCAAAGAAGATCCATGCACTGAAGTGGCAGTGATTTGCTGCCCAGCCGGTAGAAATGAATGTCACGCTGGTCCGGGAGTTTTATGCTGCCATCGACAGCAAGGATATCACAACCGTGACGGTAAGAGGTAAGGAACTTACGTTTGAGCCTTCCTACATCAACACTCTCTACGGCCTTCATGTCAGTAGAAGGGAAGACACCCACAGAAGGTTCATCGAAAGTCTGTCGCCGGTAGACTATGATGCTGTGATGGCAGAAGTAACGGAGGAGGGAACAGAATGGAACACCGACCCCAAGCATCGGTGGACGGTGAAACGCACTCAACTCACTCCCGAGGCCAAACTATGGAACCACTTCGTAAAGAAGAGGATAATGCCTTCCTCCCATAACAGCACGGTCGACCGACCCAGGTTAGCACTTGTCCATTCAATCCTTAATGAAAGACATATAAATGTCGGCCGGTACATAAGGGAGGGGATTTTGGAATGTGCTCTCCGACTGTCGGGACCTCTTGTCTTCCTGTACCTCATCACCGAAATCTGCCAAGGCTATAATGTCCCAAAAATCGCCGAAGACTTCAAGGTCTGAGGGAAGGGATGGACGGAGCGTAACATCTTCAGCCTTATGGAGTTGAAAGCAACAACACCGCTCTCCTACTTCAACCCGTCTGCCACAGCAGAGGAGCCGGCAGGCCCCAATCAACCTGAACCTGCCGCAGTAGAGCAGCAGCAGCAGCCCCTCTAACAGATGCCTCCACTCAGATTCTGGCCACACTAAAAAAGATGGAGGAAAGGTAGCTCGGTCTGATGAGTTTCGTCAGAGACTTCATGGCAGCCACGGTACATTTTATTCACAATAATTTAAATTTTGGAAATGTACAATTTCCTGCCTTCCTAGAGCAACACTTTGTTGCCCCTACACCTACACCTACTCCTGCTGCCACACCAAAAACCCCATCTACTGCATCTACTCCAACTTCGGTCGCGACAGCTGAAGGCGGTAGCCACACTGCCACTACCTCTGCCAGAGGTGAGAAACGAAAGAAGCCGCTGCCAGAACTCGATGACGACTACTTCGTAGGGTTCTCATCATCCTTCGTGTGGAAAGACTCTGATGGGGAGCCCTCTGTTGCTAGAAACCTTTCCAAGGAGTTTGCTCCTATGAAAAGGCAGAAGCCCAATCAAGCTGGTGAAGGACCATCCGGCCAGGGTAAGTCTGCCAGCAGCAGCAGCAACTCGGAAGACGAGGTACAAGTGCTGGACAAGCTACCCCAGATCTCACCCACTCGGATCCAGCCGCCAAGGGAAGCTAAGAAGAAAACTGCCTCCGCCTCTCCTAGCACTCTGCCGGCACCCACAATGAAGGTCACTGCCCGCCGGCAGCTACAGATTAGCAGCAGCAGAAGCGATGACATCTCCTCAAATTAAGTTTCTATCTTATTTTTGCTGTCTTGCTGTTTTATTTATATTGTGATGTATTTTGTTTTTATTTCTTTTTCTTTTACATCTCTGTTATCATGCATTGAGGGCAATGCAACCCTCGAGTTTGGGGGTGGCATCCCTCCAGTAATGAAGTGTCTTTTAGGTTTTAAAATTGTGTCTACGTGTTAATTATTATTTAAGTTTATTTTTGTCAAAAAAAAAACAAAACAAAAATTCATTTGGCTTAAGTCTTTGAACTGAACTTACCTGTCGTGACAGTCTCTGTCGTGGCAGTGCCTTTAGGATTTTTTAGGAACAGTTTAAAGCCTTACTATAGTTTTGATCTTTAAACACCCTTTGTGAATCTTATGATGTCTAGACTTCTACTAGTAAACTAGAAAAGGAAAAGCTTAAACACTTGAATTGCACCTAGAGGTGCCTAACATTGGCTCTAGGAAAAGAAGTTAAGAAAATTTAGACTCAATACACCTAGAGGTGCCTAAAACCGGCTCTAGGAAGTTAGCTAGAGGTGCCCAAAAAACAGGCTTTAGTCAAACTTAAAATAAGAAAACCGAGTCTAAGAAAAACTAAAGGAGCCTAAGAATTGCCTCCAAGAAAATGAAAGTTGCAATAAAAATTCAAGTGAGTGAATTAGCTATTCTAGTAAACTAAAAGAGTCTAGGCATATAATTGTTCACAAAACATGCACACACTACACGAGAATTATAACAATGTTCCGAATAAATCCAGAAATGTCCAACAAGGTGTTGTTCGCAATAGGGCATGAATAGTAGATAAGGAAAAGTTCACTAATTTAAGCCAAACAAAAAGTTTTTATTTTTTTTAGTTAGTTAGGTCATAATTGCTTGAGGACAAGCAAGAAATTGAGTTTGGGGGTGTGTTGAGTGTGCAAAAGTTCTACTTTTTACCCCTTATTTAACCCATATTTCTGCTGCATTCAAGCATAATTCATTGCATTTAGGTTAGATTTCACATATACATCACAAGTAGATAAAATGGCACAGTTGATACTGATTTTGGTTGTTTTTGCAGGTAGATGCTGCGGCAGACTCAGGGCAGTGAAGAAGCAGAGCTGGAACACATGACTAGAGTCAAGAAGGAGGACGTTGCCGTGGCCACTGCCGTGGCAGCCATGACGACAGCAATGGTGAAGGGAAAAGTGAAGTGGATCTCGACAGATAGAGGAATTCAAGCCAGTCTGTCGTGGGCCACTCCTATATTTTTTTAGCCCTAGCTCAGAATGAAGGTCAAGCCCAAATTTCAAGGAAGAAACTCAAAGCAAGAAAAAAGGACGAATTAAAGGCATCTACTCAAAAGATTTAATCTTAATTAGAGTTGTACTTTAGTTTGAACTTGTATTCTTACCTTATTAGAAAACTTGAACCCAAGGCCTATATAAAGGCATGTAATTCGACCTAGGGTAGGATATCTCATTCTCTAGCCGTCTTCCCCAAAACCCTAGTCGTTTTCCCCCTCTCATCATGTTCTAAATTTCCCCTAGGGCTAAGGGTTGGTTCTGTAAACTAGTTGCAAGGATTGTACTATTTTTAGGAATTTTCTGTTCATTGAAATAAAACTTCAAGTTTGCTTATTCTGGTTTTCAACATCTTGCAAGAGCATCGGGAGAGCATTGTGAGATTATCTATTTACTTAATATCGGGAGAGTTAAGTATACGAAAGGAATAAGTGCGGGTTGTCCAGTTTATGGTTGAACTATCTCGGAGCTAGGGATAGGACGAGGTTAAGTGGCTAAGGAAGAATTCAACAACATTGGTGTTCATCCTTTGATTCACGCTGGGAGGTATCATCCGAGAAGTGTCATCAAGAGTACTTGGACCTAGGGATAGGACAAGTCACAGCAGGGATTCTTGCCAAGCTTGAAGTATAGAGTTGTGTGATCGCTGCCGCAACAACAGACTGCTGCCGCGACAGGTGTTGCCGCGACAGGGACGACGACAGAACATGAATTCTTATACAGTACAACATCTGCACTACCGAGCATATCAATATCGGCCTATTTCTTAACCCTGAAAACTCTGTTATTTTATATTCAGTATTCTTCAATATTATTCTTCAATAAATTAAACTCTTTTCTTTCGCTCTTGTGCAACAATCCAAGGATAAAGCTATTTCCAGTCCTCGTGGATTCGACATCCGATACTTTGAGTATCACTTTATTACTTGCGTCGTGTACACTTGCACTACATTGCGATAGGACTTTTGACACGCAACAAGTTTTTGGCGCCGTTGCCTGGGACTGGCAACATATCTTTACCCTTACTTTTACTGCACTTCTTCTTTTTAATTTTTCTGTTCTTATTGGTATCATTTACCCTGTGCTTTTCACAAGGTTTCCTGTTTGCTTATGCGCAGATCTAGACGAGGCAAAGAACCTGAGTATAAACTAGACCCTGAAATCGAACGTTCGTGCAATCTCAGGAACCGAGTCCGCCTTTTGGTAGCAAGAAACGACTACCTCGAGGAACAACTAGAGGCAATGGTGAACGGAAGACAGAACAATGGGGTAGATGATAACCAGGGTGTTATTGGAGATCATCCCCAGAATGCCCAGAACGATAGGCCTGCTGCCGAGGCCGCACGTCGGTCATGCCGTGATTACATGATCAATGGTCATGTGGAACTGGAGACCAATTTGCCAGACGTGGAAGCTGAAAATTTCAAGTTGAAACATGTGATGTTCTGCATGATCAATTCCGCTGGCCAATTTAGTGGTGCTGCTACAGAGGATGTTAGAGAACATCTGAAAATGTTCCAAGAAATCTGTGGATCGTTTAGATTACCAGGAGTAAATCCGGAGATACTGAGGCTTCGGTTATTTCCTCATTCACTGAGGGACAGAGCAAAAACTTGGTGGAATAAACTAACGTCGGGTTCAATACGAACTTGGGCGGATCTCACTCGTAAATTTTTATCTCGTTTTAATCATTCCCATTTATCTGAGCGATTACGTAATGAAATTGCTACTTTTTCAACAGGAAGATGACGAGCCAATGCACGAGGCATGGGACAGGTTTACCACTCTTCTGAGGAATTGCTCGATGCACGGATTCCCCGTTTGGAATCAAGTCATAAAATTTTACAATGCTGCCAACACACACACTCGGATGAGAATAGATTCAGCATCAAATGGACTGTTGTTGGACAAAGATCCAGACGAAGCCATGATAGTATTGAAAAAATTAGCAAAGAATGAAGAGCAATTTCCCACAGTGAGGAGAGGTAAACGACTGCTAGCTGTGAAAGACTATGAAGCCGACAATTCCCTAAAGACACATGTTGTGTACCTCACAAAGGCAGTAGAAAATTTGCTAAAGAAAGATTCAAAACATGTCTACTCCGCGGAAGAGGTATGTGAAACTTGCAGTGGGAATCACAGTTCGGAAGACTGCCCGTTACAGCTAGAGGAAGGGATGTATGTTGGAAACTATAAGAAACCGAGAAATTACGACTCCAACAATTACAATCCCAACTGGAGGAAAGACCCCAAGTTCTCCTGGAGTAACCCAAACAACGCACTGAATCCTCAAGTGCAGAACACTCAAAACCAGGGGGCACCCAGAATCCTGACACGGCAGCAACCGCAATAGCAGCTGGCAGCCGCACCTAGTATACTGGAGCAGACTTTGGCCACATTTATGTCACATACAGGAGCTTATATGGCAAACATGGATCACTTCGTCAAGAAGACTGGGTCGTTCATGGATAAAACAGAGATGAGAATGACTAACCATAAGGGTACACTGAAATCACTAGAGACACAGATGGGCCAGGTTTCCCAGCATATTAAGCCAAGGCAAAACGGAGGATTCCCTAGTGATACTGAAGTCGCTAGACAACCCACACATGAGCAGTGCAAGGCTATTATAACTAAGAATGGGAAACAACTGCCAGGGCCGGAGATGAAAATCGTACCGATCGAGGAACCAGCCCTAGAAACATCTGCCGAGAACACTGCCCCGGCAGAAGATAAACAACCTACTGCCGCCACACCTGTCACGACAGCAGAAGGGACAGAGGAGAAAGACAAGAATGCTGAAGAACCTAAGCCTCCTCAGATCCGAATACCATGTGAAGGACGTCTGGAAGATTACCGTCCTCCACCTCCTTTTCCACAGCGGTTACAAAAGCAGAAACATGAGTACCAGCTAAAAAAGATCTATGATATTTTTAAGCAGGTTCACATCAATATACCGCTGTTAAAGGCCATCAAAAAGATGCTCGGTTATGCGAAATTTCTCAAGGATGCTATGTCGAAAAGATCCAGACTTGGGGAATTCGAAACGGTAAAAATGACAAAGGGATGCATGTCTATCTTGCACAGGCATCCACCCTAGAAAAAGAAGGATCTTGGGAGCTTCATCATATCGTGCATAATTGGTGACAAATTTGTGGGTAAGGCACTTTGTGATCTAGGTGCTAGTATTAATTTAATGCCAAAATCTGGGTTTCAGAAATTAGATATTGGACGAGCACGGCCCACGACAGTCATGCTGCAGCTGGCAGACCGCTCTTACGTACAACCAGAAGGGAAGATCAAAGATATTCTGGTAAGAGTGGATAAGTTCATTTTTCCTGCTGACTTTCTTGTTTTAGACTGTGAAGCGGATGAGAACGCACCAATCATCCTGGGGCAACCCTTCCTAGCCACAGGCAGATCACTGATTGATGTAGAGAAGGGAGAACTTACAATGAGAGCAAATGATCAAGAGATCAAGCTCAATGTTCTCCAGGCAATTAAACATGTTGATGCAGAAGAGGAATGCAAGGCCATCACCGAAGTAATCCTTGACCAACCCTGCATCAGGTCGAGCTACCACGACATTAAATTTGGTCACTGCCACAACAGCCATCTAGAAGACTGTCACGGCAGCAACGACGACAGTGACTCCTCCGATTCAAACATATCAGACACTGAAGGTCATGAGGAGGTAAACTGGATAGGAAATCGTTCAGGTAAGTTATTCGAGCCCCTAAACTGCACCTCAAATGAACACATAATCCAAAAGCCTTCAACTGTAGAACCACCTGTTTTAGACCTTAAGCCCCTGCCAGGGCAGCTTAAATATGTTTTTCTTGGTTTAAATTATATGTTGCCCGTAATCATCTCTTCCAAGTTAATGCAGAAACAGGAACAACAGCTAATAGGGATGCTGCAGCAGTATAAAAAGGCTATTGGATGGACGATAGCTGACATCCAAGGCATCAGTCCGGCATTATGTATGCACAAAATTCTCCTAGAGGATGATCATAAGCCGACCATTGATGCTCAGAGACGATTAAACGATGCTATACGAGAAGTGGTTAGAAAAGAAATTATCAAATGGCTTGACGCTGGGATAATTTATGCCATCTCGGATAGTAAGTGGGTGAGCTCGGTGCAGTGTGTTCCGAAAAAGGGAGGAATAACCGTGGTGACCAATGAAGAGAACGAACTAATCCCAACCAGGACTGTGACCGGTTGGAGGGTTTGTATGGATTACCGGAAGCTTAACAAAGCTACCCGAAAAGATCATTTTCCCCTACCTTTTATTGATCAAATGCTTGATAGATTAGCGGGGAAACCTTATTATTGTTTTCTTGATGGTTACTCGGGTTATAACCAGATAGCTATTGCACTGGAGGATCAAGAGAAAACAACCTTCACTTGCCCATACGGCACTTATGCTTTTCGGAGAATGCCATTTGGACTCTGCAATGCACCAGCAACATTCCAGAGGTGTATGCTGGCGATATTCTCTGACATAGTGGGGGACTTCCTGGAAATTTTCATGGACGATTTTTCCGTCTTTGGAGACAGTTTTGAAGGCTGTTTAGGCAACCTACAGAAGGTGCTCGAAAGATGCGAGAAAGCGAACTTGGTCTTGAACTGGGAAAAGTGCCACTTCATGGTGGATGAAGGGATAGTCCTAGGCCACAAGGTAAGCTGCTACGGCATAGAGGTCGACAGACCAAAGATAGATGTGATTGAAAAGCTGCCGCCACCTACCATAGTCAAGGGAATTATGAGTTTCTTAGGGCATGCTGGGTTTTATCGAAGGTTTATTGCAAAATTTTCGAAGATTACCAAGCCTTTATGCCACCTATTGGAACATAATCGTCTCTTTGACTTCAATACTGAATGTACTGAGGCATTCAGAATCCTGAAAAAAAAGCTAGTAACAGCCCCGGTTGTACAGCCACCAGACTGGAGTTTACCATTTGAAATTATGTGTGATGCCAGTGACTATGATGTAGGGGCAGCACTTGGGCAGAGGAAGGACAAGCTATTCCACGTAATTTATTATGCCAGCAAATCACTAAACGATGCCCAAGTGAATTACACCACAACATAAAAGGAACTGTTAGCAGTGGTGTTCTCGATTGACAAGTTCCGTTCGTACATACTTGGGACGAAGGTGGTGGTCCATAGAGACCACTCAGCACTGAAGTATATGTTCGCTTAAAAAGATGCAAAACCTAGACTGATACGTTGGATTCTGCTGCTACAAGAGTTCGACATTGAAATCAAGGATAAAAAGGGGACAGAGAACCAAGTTGCAGACCACTTGTCAAGATTAGAGATGGGAAAAAGTCTACCGACAGACAAGACCCACATACTGGAGACTTTCCCTGACGAGCAGTTGTTTGCTGCCACAAGCACTGCCGCAACAGCCATGGCGGCAGGTAAGTTTTCTGAACTTCCTTGGTACGCTGATTTCGTTAATTACATAGTCAGCAGAGTACTATCTCCCGAACTTAATTACCAAGCAAGGAAGAGGTTCCAAAATGATGCAAAACATTATTATTGGGACGAACCTCTTCTTTTCAAACATTGTGCAGAGCAAATTATCAGGAGGTGTGTACCACAGGATGAGTTGGAAGTTGTGCTTCACCAATGCCATGCTTCCCCACATAGAGGACACTTAGGTGGAAACAAAACCGCTGCCAAGGTTTTGTAATCTGGTTTTTATTGGCCCTTACTGTTCAAGGATGCCCAAGCATTCTACAAAAGCTGTGACAAGTGCCAACGAACTGGGAACATCTCAAGAAGACATGAGATGCCACTGCAAAACATCTTAGAAGTCGAAATCTTCGATGTATGGGGGATTGATATCATGGGACCATTCCCAGCATAATGTAGGAATCTATATATCCTACTGGTAGTGGATTATGTATCCAAATGGGTAGAAGCGATCGCCACACAGAAAAATGATGTCAAGACTGTTCAGAGATTTCTGCACAAAAACATTTTCTCCAGGTTTGGCATACCTAAGGCGATCATTAGTGATGAAGGGAGACATTTCGACAATAGGGTAATCGCTGCTGCCTTAAGAAAATATGGCGTAAAGCACCGGATTGCAACAACATACCACCCCTCAAACCAATGGACAGGCCAAAATATCCAATCGGGAAGTAAAGAACATTCTTGAGAAGATGGTTAAACCTACTCGTAAAGATTGGTCTTTACACCTCAATGATGCACTCTGGGCCTATAGAACAGCATTCAAGACACCATTGGGAATGTCACCCTACAGTCTTATATATGGGAAAACATGCCATTTACCTGTCGAGATAGAGCACAGAGCTTACTGGGCTATCAAGGCAGTAAACATGGACTTAGATAAGGCAGGGCAGAAAAGGCTACTTGATTTTAATGAAATTGAAGAAATTCGAGCAATGACCTACGACAACGCAAGAATTTACAAGGAAAAAACCAAGAGGTGGCATGACAAGAAGTTGCTGCCACGACAATTCTGCCCAGGGCAGCTTGTGTTGTTGTTTAACTCTAGGTTGAAACTTTTTTTAGGAAAGCTTAAATCTAGATGGTCCGACCGATTCCAAGTTGTGTAGGTTTTTCCCCATGGTGCCATCACGATCAAATCTCTAAAAGACGTGCACCAATTAAAAGTCAACGGACAAAGACTAAAGCATTATTAGGGGCCTATAGAACAACATTAAACCTACTCGTAAAGATTGGTCTTTATACCTCAATGATGCACTCTGGGCCTATAGAACAACATTCAAGACACCATTGGGAATGTCACCCTACAGTCTTATATATGGGAAAACATGCCATTTACCTGTCGAGATAGAGCACAAAGCTTACTGGGCTATCAAGGCAGTAAACATGGACTTAGATAAGGCAGGGCAGAAAAGGCTACTTGATTTGAATGAAATTGAAGAATTTCGAGCAATGACCTACGACAACGCAAGAATTTACAAGGACAAAACCAAGAGGTGGCATGACAAGAAGTTGCTGCCACGACAATTCTGCCCAGGGCAGCTTGTGTTGTTATTTAACTCTAGGTTGAAACTTTTTCTAGGAAAGCTTAAATCTAGATGGTCCGGCCAATTCCAAGTTGTGCAGGTTTTTCCCCATGGTGCCATCACGAACAAATCTCTAAAAGACGTGCACCAATTCAAAGTCAACGGACAGAGACTAAAGCATTATCAGGGGACTGAAGCCCCAAGGATGCATGAAGTAGTTACTTTAGGAGATGCCCCTCAAGGCATCCCTAATTTAACTTAGTTTTATTTTTTTTTATTTTTCTTTTATTTATTTATTTATTAGGAATTAAGAATTATTTTATTTTTAGGAACTAAGTTTTTATTTTAATTATTTTTAGGAAATAAGGGAAACAAGGAGAGGAGAAGAAGTGAACCAGCCCACCATTTCAACAGCAGCCCAAAGGATGAGTCTGTCATCACAGCCTGACATCAGCTGTCGCGACAGACACAGAAAAATACAGCATGTCACCACGCTGTCGCGGGAGACACGCAAACGCGTAACAGACGCGCAGCAGACACTGAAACGCGTGACAGACGCGTCAGAAACCGCATAACAACTAGCCCCGTTATTCACGCCTGTCGTTACAGCTCCAACGGGCAGAAACCATTCATCTATATAAACCTCATTCACTATTCATTTTTCGACTCACTTTTACTCTCTCAACTTGCTTTCTCTCTAGATCTCAAATTTCTTTTTATCTTCCACAGCCTTGCAACTATGACTAGCAGACAAACGCGCAGAAGTGCTGCCTCCAGCTCGGCCGCAGCAGTGAGCACACCCAGTCACAGTGCCATCCCAAATCGCTTTGCCTCAACCGACTCTGCCGGCAGATATTACCACTCCTTCCAGAAGAGGGAGATGTGGGGAGAAAGGGATTTTCTCTACAACGAGACCACGGGAGACCTAGGGCTTGAACCGTTTATTGCAAAGAAGATCCATGCGCTGAAGTGGCAGCGATTTGCTGCCCAGCCGGTAGAAATGAATATCACGCATGTCCGGGAGTTTTATGTTGCCGTCGACAGCAAGGATATCACAACCGTGACGGTAAGAGGTAAGGAACTTACTTTTGAGCCTTCCTACATCAACACTCTCTACGGCCTCCATGTTAGTAGAAGGGAAGACGCCCACAGAAGGTTCATAGAAAGTATGTTATCGGCAGATTATGATGCTGTGATGGTAGAAGTAATGGAGGAGGGAACAGAATAGAACATCGACCCCAAGCATCGGTGGACGGTGGAACGCACTCAACTCACTCCCAAGGCCAAACTATGGAACCACTTCGTAAAGAATAGGATAATGCCTTCCTCCCATAACAGCACAGTCGACCGACCCAGGTTAGCACTTTTCTATTCAATCCTTAATGAAAGACCTATAAATGTCGGCCGGTACATAAGGGATGGGATTTTGGAATGTGCTCTCCGACTGTCGGGACCTCTTGTCTTCTTGTACCTCATCACCGAAATCTGCCGAGGCTACAATGTCCTAGAAATCACCGAAGACTTCAAGGTCCGAGGGAAGGGATGGATGGAGCGTAACATCTTCAGCCTTATGTAGCTGAAAGCAGCAACACTGCTCTCCTACTTCAACCCGTCTGCCACAACAGAAGAGCCGGTAGGCCCCAATCAACCTGAACCTGCCGCAGCAGAGCAACAGCAGCCAACATCAACAGCCCCTCCAATAGATGCCTCCACTCAGATTCTAGCCACACTAAAAAGATAGAGGAAAGGCAGCTCGGTCTGATGAGTTTCGTCAGAGACTTCACGGCAGCCACGATACATTTTATTCACAATAATTTAAATTTTGCAAATGTACAATTTCCTGCCTTCCTAGAGCAACACTTTGTTGCCCCTACACCTACTCCTGCTGCCACACCAAAAACCTCATCTGCTGCATCTACTCCAACTTCGGTCGCGATAGCTGAAGGCGGTAGCCACACTGCCACTACCTCTGCCAGAGGTGAGAAACGAAAGGAGCCGCTGCTAGAACTCGATGACGACTACTTCGCAGGGTTCTTATCATCCTCCGTCTGGAAAGACTCTGACGGGGAGCCCTCTGTTGCTAGAAACCTTTCCAAGGAGTTCACTCCTATGAAAAGGCAGAAGCTTAACCAAGCTGGTGAAGGACCATCCGGCCAGGGTAAGTCTGACAGTAGCAGCAACAACTCGGAAGACGAGGTACAAGTGCTGGATAAGCTACCCCAGATCTCACTCACTCGCATCCAGCCGCCAAGGGAAGCCAAGAAGAAAACTGCCTCCGCCTCGCCTAGCACTCTGTCGGCACCCACAATGAAGGTCATTGCCCGCCGACAGCTACAAATTAGCAGCAGCAGCGATGATAGCTCCTCAAATTAAGTTTCTATCTTATTTTTGCTGTCTTGTTGTTTTATTTATATTGTGATGTATTTTGTTTTTATTTCTTTTTCTTTTACATCTCTGTTATCATGCATTGAGGGCAATGCAACCCTCGAGTTTGGGGGTGGCATCCCTCCAGTAATGAAGTGTCTTTTAGGTTTTAAAATTGTGTCTACGTGTTAATTATTATTTAAGTTTATTTTTGTAAAAAAAACAAAACAAAAATTCATTTGGCTTAAGTCTTTGAACTGAACTTACCTGTCGTGACAGACTCTGTCGTGGCAGTGCCTTTAGGATTTTTTAGGAACAGTTTAGAGCCTTACTATAGTTTTGATCTTTAAACACCCTTTGTGACTCTTATGATGTCTAGACTTCTACTAGTAAACTAGAAAAGGAAAAGCTTAAACACTTGAATTGCCCCTAGAGGTGCCTAACATTGGCTCTAGGAAAAGAAGTTAAGAAAATTTAGACTCAATACACCTAGAGGTGCCCAAAACCGGCTCTAGGAAGTTAGCTAGAGGTGCCCAAAAAACATGCTCTAGTCAAACTTAAAATAAGAAAACCGAGTCTAAGAAAAACTAAAGGAGCCTAAGAATTGCCTCCAAGAAAATGAAAGTTGGCATAAAAATTCAAGTGAGTGGCTTAGCTATTCTAGTAAACTAAAAGAGTGTAGGCATGTAATTGTTCACAAAACATGCACACACTACACGAGAATTATACAAGGTTCCGAATAAATCCAGAAATGCCCAACAAGGTGTTGTTCGCAATAGGGCATGAATAGTAGGTAAGGAAAAGTTCACTGATTTAAGCCAAACAAAAAGTTTTTATTTTTTTAGTTAGTTAGGTCATAATTGCTTGAGGACAAGCAAGAACTTGAGTCTGGGGGTGTGTTGAGTGTGCAAAAGTTCTACTTTTTACCCCTTATTTAACCCATATTTCTGCTGCATTCAAGCATAATTCATTGCATTTAGGATAGATTTCACATATACATCACAATTAGATAAAATGGCACAGTTGATATTGATTTTGGTTGTTTTTGCAGGTAGCTGTTGTGGCAGACTCAGGGTAGTGAAGAAGCAGAGCTGGAAAATAGGACTAGAGTCAAGAAGAAGGACGTTGTCGTGGCCACTGCCGTGGCAGCCACGACGACAGCAATGGTGAAGGGAAAAGTGAAGTGGATCTCGACAGATAGAGGAATTCAAGCCAGTCTGTCGTGGGCCACTCCTATATTTTTTTGAGCCCTAGCTCAGAATGAAGGCCAAGCCCAAATTTCAAGGAAGAAACCCAAAACAAGAAAAAAGGACGAATTAAAGGCATCTACTCAGAAGATTTAATCTTAATTAGAGTTGTACTTTAGTTTGAACTTGTATTCTTACCTTATTAGAAAAATTGAACCCAAGGCCTATATAAAGGCATGTAATTCGACCTAGGGAAGGATATCTCATTCTCTAGCCGTCTTCCCCAAAACCCTAGTCATTTTCCCCCTCTCATCATGTTCTAAATTTCCCCTAGGGCTAAGGGTTGATTCTGTAAAGTAGTTGCAATGATTGTACTGTTTTTAGGAATTTTCTGTTCATTGAAATAAAACTTCAAGTTTTCTTATTCTGGTTTTCAACATCTTGCAAGAGCATCGGGAGAGCATTGTGAGATTATCTATTTACTTAATATCGGGAGAGTTAAGTATACGAAAGGAATAAGTGCGGGTTCTCTAGTTTATGGTTGAACTATCTCGAACCTAGGGATAGGACGAGGTTAAGTGGCTAAGGAAGAATTCAACAGCATTGGTGTTCACCCTTTGATTCACGTCGGGAGGTATCATCCGAGAAGTGTCATCAACAATACTTGGACCTAGGGATAGGACAAGTCACAACAAGGATTCTTGCCAAGCTTGAAGTACAGAGTTGTGTGATCGCTGCCGCGACAACAACAGACTACTGCCGCGACAGAGACGACGACTGAACATGAATTCTTATACAGTGCAACATCTGCACTACCGAGCATATCAATACCAGCCTATTTCTTAACCCTGAAAACTCCGTTATTTTATATTCAGTATTCTTCAATATTATTCTTCAATAAATTAAACTTTTTTCTTTCTCTCTTGTGCAGCAATCCAAGGATAAAGCTATTTCCAGTCCATATGGATTCGACATCCGATACTTTGAGTATCACTTTACTACTTGCATCGTATACACTTGCACTACATTGCGATAAGACTTTTGACACACAACAACAACAACATTTTCCAACGAGCCATCTTTCCTGTGAGCGCTGGCATCTCCATCAGAAACTTTAGAGGGTCCAATTTGGAAATCAGCCATGTGGTGTGGTACAACATGTACTGTCTAAGCCTCTTGGTTGCCCATACTAGGGCACAACATAACTTCTAGATTTGCGGGTATCGATTCTCACACTCGGTAAACTTCTTGCTCAAGTAGTAGACTGCCTTTTCTTTCTTGTTGGTCTCATCATGCTGCCCTAGGACACATCCCATCGAATTCTAAAAAACTGTCAAGTTTAGGATCAGCGGCCTATCTGGTACTGGGGGTACTAAGACTGGAGCATTGGTCAAATACCTCTTGATCTTATCTAGAGCCTCTTGACACTCTTCATCCCAAACCCCGGGGTTATTCTTCCAAAGTAGTCTGAAGACAGGGTCGCATTTGTCGGTTAACTGGGAGATGAACCGGGATATGTAATTCAACCTCCCTAAGAACCCTCAGACTTCCTTTTGGGTCTGAGGCGGTGGGATATTCTGGATTGCTTTTACTTTGTCGGGATCAATCTCAATCCCCCTCTTGCTAACCACGAAGCCTAGAAGCTTACCGGATGTGACGGCAAAAGTGCACTTCGCTGGGTTGAGTTTCAACTGATACTTCCTCAACCTCTGGAATAATATCCTCAAGTTCTGAATATGCCCTCCTTCAGTCTGGGACTTTGCTATTATGTCGTCCACATAGACCTCGATTTCTTTGTGCATCATGTCATTGAAGAGCGACACCATGGCCCTTTGATACGTTGCCCCGACATTTTTCAAACCAAAGGGCATTACCTCATAACAAAATGTCCCCCACATTGTCACAAATTTCATTTTGGTCATGTCATCAGGATCCATTTTTATTT
The DNA here is from genome assembly GCA_030270665.1 of Hibiscus trionum. NCBI lineage: Eukaryota > Viridiplantae > Streptophyta > Magnoliopsida > Malvales > Malvaceae > Hibiscus > Hibiscus trionum. Next base: position 21,759,449 of record BSYR01000011.1, read on the forward strand.
GGTTGTATCCTGAAAAACCGTCCATGAAGGAGAACCACGAATGACCCGTTGTGTTGTCTACTAGGGTATCGATATGAGGCAAAGGGAAGTTATCCTTTGGGCTTGCCTTGTTGAGATCTCTATAGTCCACACACATGCGAACCTTTCCATCCTTCTTGGGGACAGGCACTATGTTGGCCACCCATTCTGAATACTCGACTAACTTTAGGAACCCGACCTGATACTGCTTTCTTACTTCATCCCGGACTTTCAGCAAGTTATCTGTTCTCATCCTTCTCAATTTCTGTTGGACCGGCTTGCACTCTGGCCTGATCGGTAGTTTGTGCACCACAATACTCGTGTCTAGACCTGGCATGTCTTGGTAGGTCCATGCAAAAATGTCCTTGAATTCTAACAACAGGCTCATTAGCTCAACCCTGGTTTCGAACGTAAGTGTTGTGCCAATCTTGACCTCCTTCCGATCTTCATCGTCATTCCCCAAATTTAGGATCTCTATCTCCTCTTGGTGAGGGACTATCTGTCTATCTTCACTCTCCATTAGTCTGAGGAATTCTTCCAGAATTTCATACTCCTCCTCATTACCCTCTTCTTCGCCAATTTCGGCCAGATACAATGGTTGCTCAAAATCCACCTCGGGATTAAATTCAGCATCATTCACAAAGTTAATAATAGGGGTCTTGCAACATTTATGAAAAGAATGTGTATTGGGAAAACGAATGTATATTATTTACAGAGTAGGTGGAATAATAAATAATAAACGAATAATGAATGAAATGAATGGGATGCTTGCAATTTTGGAAAATCGTCTTTTTTATTGAATTTAAAACGAGCAGATTAACATAGGTGCCCTTTACAAAAGATCCCTATTGCTTGCGGGCACAAGCAAATAGGGTGAGTTCTGAGTATTACTCTGGCTTAGACCAAAAGACTACAGGCACATCCTGAACAGTCTAGTTGTTAAGAGCCTCTCCAGGAAGACAAGGGCGGATTCCTGCTAAGAAGGTCGAGCTCTCCTCATCTTTGGATATCACATTAACATCCAACTCTCCTAACGCCTCGCTGATCTTCTCTTCCTCACAAAGTTTGGCATTCTCCATATTGGCCTCGTGTACCATCTGTTCGGGGTTGATGACTCCACCCGACACAAAGTTTTTTCTCATATCGGTATAGACAATTGGCTCCCATAACATGTCTTCTCCTCGGAGTCTAGTCATTCTCCGTTCGGCTCTCTTCTTCCATTCCAATTTTCTTTGTTGAAATGTGGGCTTATGACCAAGCCCAAACTTGTCTTGTTTGTTGATAACACCTCTGACACGCAAGCATCCTTGCAAGTTTATGCCGAGTCCTCTCCCTTTCTTTGCTCCTCATCCCAAAGTCTGCCATACTTGCATCTTGGAGCATTTAGATAATTTCGGGCACGGGATCTTGCTTCCCTCCGTCACAAATGTTGCATTGACGAATTCAACGGCCCTAAAGGCACATTCGACTGCTTCCTCGTTAGTTTGGACATATGAAGCATTGGTAGCCACAAACGTTATAATGTCATGTTCGGGAAACACACTCACTAACTTCCCCTCAATGACGAACTTCAGCTTCTGGTGCAATGACGAGGGCACAGCTCCCGCTGAATGGATCCAAGGCCTCCCTAATAGGAAATTATAGGTTGGCTTGATATCCATCACCACAAAGTCGACCACATACTCGGTAGGTCCGATTAGCAACGGTACCTCGATCTTCCCCACAACTTCCCTTTGGGTCCCATCAAAAGCTCTGACTGAATTTTGACATGGCTTCATATGTGAACTGTCTACGGGCAACCTTTGCAAAGTCGCCATCGGTATCACATTTAGAGCTGAACCGTTATCAACAAGCACCCCTGGTAGGACATACCCTTTGCAATGTGTAATTATATTCAAAGCCTTTGTTAACCCCATTCCTCCATCTGGGATCTCGTCATCACTGAAGGTGATGAAGTTATCCGCAGCAATGTGGCCTACAATTTGGTCTAGCTTGTTGACCGAAATGTCGTCGGGGACAAACGTCTGGTTTAGTACCTTTAGCAGTGCATCACGGTGTTTTTCAGAATTCAACAACAATTCTAACACTGAAATTGGGCCTACTGCTTCCGAAGCTGATCGACAATGCTATACTCGATGTGCTTCAAAAATCTTAAAAACTCTTGAGCCCGTGCTTCCGTCACTGGTTCATTAATTTTGGGAAGAGGGTCCTCCCCAAACAACTTTTCAGTCTCTGGCTCGGACGACTTCTCTTTTCCCTTTGGATCTACTTCTTTGGGAGTGTCTGGTAAGTAACACCTCCCCCTTCTTGTGATATTCCCCACCTCGTTTACTACTTCAATTTCCGACTCCTTCGGACCACCCTCCTTCTTGGGCTCTTTCTCACTAGGCAACCTGCTTTCTTTCATTGGATTCGCATTCTCTGGCACTGAGACCTGGGCATCATAGTTCCATGGAACCTTCCTTTCGTCCTTAAAAGGGAAGGATGTTGGGCGAGATATTCTCAATTTCGGGGTCAGTTTAGGGCTTTCTCCCTCGGACATGCTACCCTCTTTTGCCTTGCGAGGTATAACAAAGGGTCGATCCAAACCAAACTTGACTTTGGCGTCATTAGACGCGCACACCTCTAGGTCCCCACTTTCCTCATCCTTCTCAAAAAACTCAATTTCTTTATTGTCCATCATTCCTTGGACCACTTGCTTGAACTCCCCACAACACTGAATGTCATGCCCCTCGTGCTGGTGGAATTCGTAGTAGGGTCCACTCCCCTTCAACACAACCTTCATCCCTCGGTCAATTAGGCGGACCATGCATAGCTGCTGAAACACCCATCGTAACGGGGACCTGACCTTAGATACACTGGCTTTAGCCCTTCTGGTGCACTCCTCCTCGATTGCATTCACTCCCCGACCCACATGGTTTGGCAACGAGTTAGTGGTGGTATTTGGCTCATCTAGTTGCAATACCCCAGTTTTAATCAAATGTTGCACAAACTTCTTAAAAGCTATGCAATTCTCAATTGTATGCCCCGAAACACCGACATAATACTCGCAGTTGGCTTTTACATCATACCAAGCCGGGAATGGCAGCTTGAATGGAGTGACGTGGTAGGGTCGAACCAATTCTACCTCGTACAAGTGAGTGTACAAGTCAGCGTAGGATATTGGGATCGAGGTGAAATGCATCTTTTCATCCTCTTTCTTGGGGTCCCTAGTCTCCTTCTTATTCGAACTCTGTCCCCCGCCTGATGTAGCCTGCGGTGCCGAAAGGGTAAAACTCTTCGGGGCCTTATAGGTGTTCACAATATTCACCTTGTTTTCCTTCTTCTTATAGTTCTTGCGATGACTTTCTCCACTGTCGATCCTCCCACTTTTGATGGCCACTTCAATGGACTCCCCTGTCTTTACCATGTCTGCAAAGTTCTGAGTAGTATTATTTATCAACCGGTCATATAATGTCCCCTTCAATGTGTTGATGAACATTGGGGTGATCTCGTGTTCTGGAATCGTGGGTTGGATCTGAGCAGCCACATCCCGCCACCTCTGAGCGTATTAGCGCAAACTCTCATTTACTCTTTGCTCCATCCCCTCCAACATAATCCGGTTCAGGGTCATATCTGTCACAGGTTTATAATGATCTATGAAGGCCCTTGAGAGGTCCTTCCAAGTCTTAACATTCACTCGGCTGAGCATAGTATATCACTTGATAGCGGAGCCGGTCAAACTATCCTGGAAACAGTGGATAAGCAGCTTCTCATCCTTGATAAAAGCGACCATCTTCCGACAGTACATAGTGATGTGTGCTGATGGGCAGGTGGTGCCATCATATTTATCAAAGTCGGGGACCTTGAACTTGGGCGGAAGTACTAAATCTGCCACCAGGCTCAAATCACTGGCATTGTTTCCTTGTTCATCCACTCTTGGATATTTCTGAGCTTCTTCTCGAATGCCCGAAATTTCTCCTCGTATTTCTTCTCTATCTCGGCTCTGACCCTTTCTACCTCTTCTAACATTCTCAAATCTGGCACCTCATTCTCATAGTCGCCTTCTATATCAACAGGCTGACTTGCTGCCACTCCTTCGGGGCGACTAGCAGATGCCCCCGCGAGGTTAATGAAGACCTTCTTCCCTAACTCTGGCACTTCCGGGTTAACCCTCGTGTGAGACGTGACACCCTCGTGCTCTTCCACATATGAGCTGTCAGCAGAAACTCCTTCCTTTCCCTTCATCTTGGCTAACAAACTAGTCATCTGAGCAATGATGGACACCTGCGACAGTGCTATCTGGTCGTTGATATTCCTGTTAACCTCATCTAAACGGTTCTCCAAATCCTTATGGCCTTGTTCCACTTTATCCAACCTTTCCTCCATGACTCGATACTGAGATCATGTACCGTACGAATGTGGAATGGTTGGAAATTTTAATGAACCAAAATGCAATTGTTATCTGAAATGCAAAGTCTTTTAGTTAAGTTCAAGTTATTTAAACAAAATGTGCAAATAAATGTTCAAATAGATGTATAATGCATGAATAAATGTATATTGTATGAATATTCAAATAAATGTATAATGTGTGAATGTTCAAATAAATGTATAATGTATGAATGTTCAAATAAATGTATAATGTGTGAATGTATAATGTATGAATACGAAGAGCAACACTGGGTTTGGCAAATATCATCCTCAAATAGCTCATATTAAGTGGAATATGTTTGATTACAAATTTTGGGGAAGCTGATTACATCAAAAGTCCTACATTAACAACCACTAAAAACCTAGTCATCCTAACGCTTCTTCTTCTTTCTTCCAACCCTTCTTCTTCATACATATTGGTCTAGTCTGGCGCTCAAATCCACAATCTCCCTGAGAATCCATACGACCGTTTCCCCTGCCTTGTTTGAGTCGTCCACCTGATCATGAAGCTCGGCGGCGTCTTCAGCTAAAAACTGCACCTTCGCGACAATATAGATCATACGGGCGTCCCACTGTGCCAGTTCTTGTTCTTGCCTCCAAATAGTAAAGGTGGTGAAGTGTAATTGCTCCAAAGTGGGCGTAGGGCGTACTTGGGTTTCCCCCTGATGCTCTCAATGTGATCCTTAAGCTCTTGTACCTTGGTTTCTAGCTCGTTGATGCGATCCCTCAAGACTTGGTTTTCTTACTCACTTGCTTTGAGTTTGCTAGTTGACCCCTTGTTCCTGAAAAATAGACTTTTCCAGATTCTTCACTTGGTCTTTCAAGGTCCTATTCTGATTCACCTCTCTCTCGAGCTGCCCTGAATACTCGATGCGTAGGCTCTTCAATTCATCCCCCTGACTCGCCCCACCTTCGCTAGCTCTCTTACCCTTGTTCATCCTTTGCAACTTTTGTATTTCCTCATTTTCCATCCTTAGCTCAAGCTGTAACTCGTCATTCTTCTTTTGTAATCCCCTAATGTTCCCTTTATATCGCACTCTTTCTAGTTCAAAATCAAACTTCTCTCTATTTGCCTTCTCTTCAAGCTGTGCATACTTCTTTTGTTCCTCCTCTAGTTGTTCCCTCATTAAGTCCGCTTCGGTAGGAAGTGAAGCCAACCTTTCCCTTATGGTCCTCCTCTTGTCCGGGTTCAACTGGGGAACGTTATCATCGACGCGGTTAAACCTCCACACCTCATATTTTGGGGTGACCATGTAAGGAGCATTTAGGATCCTTACCCGCCTTGCATTATTCCATGTTGAAGAAGCGGTAAACACCTGTCTTTTGTAGCCTTTTTCTTTCTGGTAGTCGACGTTGAAATCATTCAAACCCTTTGTAGCTGGAACAAACTGCTTAGACCCATACTGTCTTAAAACTAACAGAGGTGCGTAGGCCGTGTGTCCCCAAAGTCCCAACAAAGGTACCCACGAGTACATTCCACACCTGTAGCGAATACTTCTTGCTGACAACCAAGGGACTCTCCAAACTACGTCATCGGCATTCAAATTCTGAAGCACTTCAAGCCAAACTTCCTCGGTTCGCTTTGTAGGCCAATTCCCTTTGTTCAAAAATTCTTCTAAAGCTGAAATCTTGCTATCATAAATCGGTCTTGAAAACTTGACATCTGTCCAAAAGTGGCTATAGAACCACACTATTAAGAGCTGAGGACATCCCAAGAAACGACCACCTCCGTGCTTTCTACAAAATCTTAAAGACTGGAAGGTTTCTGACAGAATGACTGAAACTGGATTACCTCCCTCGGCCAATTTATCGAACAAATCTAACACCGCCTGATGGATGAAGCCTAAGGCTTTAGGAAAGAGGACCAACCCATAAATCAACAGTGCGAATAAATTCCGCTGAACCCTACCCACCGGAAGTACCGAAGCTAAGGCTAAAATCTCGTCAACCTTTAGGTACTCCTTGTTGTTCCATGTCCCAACTTGTTGGTCTACTCATGATGCCAAAGTATCTGAAAGCTTCAGAAGTTTTTCCTAAAAAGGTTTGTACTTGTTTGTCTTCGAAAAGACACGATCCTCCTGTATTTTCTTGCAATTCACAAGATCTTAGTACTCTTCGATAGTCGGTGTTAGGTCTAAATCCCCAATCGTAAAGCAACTGTAGGCTGGGTTCCAAAACCCGGCTAAGGCTCGAAGTAACGCTTGATCAACTGGGACGTACAACAGATACGATATGTCACCAAACTCACCTTTGAAAACGGTCCTTGCTTCAGAATCCCAACTGTTCCATACTTGCTTCAACCCTGACACATCATTGATTTCTGTGTTCATGAAAGTCTTATTCGCCATCACCGATCTGAACCCAACGGTAATGCTATCCTCTTCGTGTTGTTGCTCTCCTTCCGACCACACTTGTACCTCTGAATTCTTTTCATCCATACTCCTCACTATTTCCTCCATAATTCTCGCCTTTAATTTAGACTATTTCCAAACCAATGTGCTCTTTATGACATGATGATATATGCAAAAATAAGAGAAAAGGGGAAGAAAAGCAAAGGTGTTAGTCACATGATAAATATAAATCATAAGGCAAGCAATGAAATTCAAGCATTAATGAAAAAGGAAGCGTAGAAACAAGCAATTAGCAAGAAAAACCTAGACAATCTAAACTCTAGGGTTATCCGCATTGCTCTAATGGGGTAGGCTTCTTATGTTCTCACACATGAGTTCAGTTCTAACAAAGGGTACCCGAACCTATCTCATCACCTACTAAGGCAATAAGAACCCCAATTCTGGCCCATTACAGGCTTGCGAATTGGTTTCGGTTCAAGGGAAAGCACGACCTAATGACGTGGAGGGCTGCTCACGTGTCAAAAGTTGTGGATTCCGAAAGTGAATTACCGACCTGTGGAGGGATCCTCACGTGGGTATGGGCGTTTCACTTTCACATAAGAAGGTTAGCTCGGGTATAGAGCTTAATGATCATGATGCAACACATGTCGATGACTCCTTTGAAATTAAATGAGGAATTAATTCGAATACCACAAATTTTCAAAGCCCGTCTAATTTAAGTCATATTTTCAAGGAAGAACAAACTTATTAACTTCAATTTGAACTTTAAATATTTTCTATCTTTTAAAATGCAACAAGTGTTTTTATTGGCTTAACTCTCTTTTTCGTTTTGTAAAAAACAAAAAATTTGTCCCCATCGGAGTCGCCAAACTGTGATAAGGTTTTTTGAAAATGACTAACTAGGTCTTATCACCATTTTTGAAATTGGTTTTATTAAAAAGGGGGAAATTCGTGTTTTGGAAAACTATAAAAATTTGGAGTCGCCACCGGCCACTAGGGTAGGCCGGACACCACAAAACCAGAGATTTGTTTTAAAACGGGTTCGGGAGTTGGTTACGTGTGGGGAAGGATTAGCACCCTCATCACGCCCGGAAATCGTTACCAAATTACTTGTTGCCTTTTGATCGATAGAAATTATTTAAAGATCAAAGTGAATTTAATAAAGTGTTCTTAGGTGAAAATACGATTTAACTAGCGCGGGCTTTTTCAAATTGCGACTTTGGAATTAATTAAACACTTAATTAGAAAGGATGACGGTACGCCGGACCATAGACTAAACCGAAATCATATAAGACTGACTGCCATATTAGTTTAGGGTTCAGATCTCGTACGTCACCTTTATGCATGATGTAGACAAATAAAGGATGATGTGTGGTATTTTCATTTTACGCTTTCGATTACCTAGAGACGGTGAAAATTAACCCAAATATTTGATCGACATCCATTAAGCTAGGACTGTCGTTTTTTCGGATACCGGGGTTAATTAATACCTCTCTCAGGGTATATTTTTAAGTTCGGTTATCATGCTTGATTATTGGGCCTCGTGAATGACAAATATATATATATGCATCTCATGAAAACAAACAAAAGCCCAAAAGGCCCAAAATTCATAATAAATAAAGCATGCCTTCATTAAGCCCAAATTACGTTTCGTATCTTTAGGAACAAATCACAACGGTTCAACCAATCGAACATGAAAGCTAACAACAAATATACCAAGCTAACATTTTAGCACATTCAAACCATTAATATTGTAATTTAAGCATGCATCATATCAAACCCCACGAGACTTAAACAAAACGACATATATTCGATAAAACGGTAATCAAGCAATAAAATGAACCATGCGGGTCCCACAAGATTATAACAAACATATTGTGCCAACATACATATTCGATTTAAAGAATAACACATGGCATTAAAAGCATGCATTATCAACATACTAAAAACAAATAGACAAAAAACGTACCAAATTGACATATATGCGAAAATAGTGGCAAAAATGTAAAAAAGGAAGAAAAGGTTTTGAACTGGACATGGGGACCAAAATGAACACGGGGCGAAGGAAGGGGGACTGAACGGACAATAAGACCAAAAACGACTCGATCTGGGACGGAAAGACGAAACGACTCAACACCCCGAGGACCTAAAGTGCTATTTTCCCATGCGGAAGCCCCTAAGACGCTAATAACCCGACACGGAGGGACCTAACGTGCTAATAAACCAAAAATAAAACAACTAGACACTATAAAAACCCGTCTAAACCCATCGGACACCCCTTTTGCCCAAAACCTAGACCTAGCCGTCACCCTAACCCTCTCTCTCGACTCTCAAACGCCGGCCGGTGATATTCACCGTCCTGCAACCCTAAAACTCACCTCAACCAGAGAAAAAACTAACCCTAAAGAACCTAGAAACAACCTAAAGAAAACCCTTTACCTCTGACTTTCCTCAAAACCAAAACCTGACACCTTCATGTTCTTTTCGATATGAAACCTAGAAAACAAAGCCCCTAAAAAAACCTACCAGACACCCAAGAGACGGGACGACACAGAGATGAAGGGAGACCCTTCTCGTTTCCCCTGACCGAGTCACCATTTAGAGCCACCGGATGGCTAGGCTTATCATCGGTAGAGGAGTGAGAAGTCGAAGAAAAGAAGACGAAAGGTAAAAAAAGCATAAAAAAACTTTTCTTTTTATTTTCTATGCTTACATGCAACAATGGAGATCGATAAACCTGAAACTGATGTCTGGAATTAGTATTGCTCTTCGTGCTTTTTTGCGGGAGATCACGAATCCCGTTACAATGAGTATCGATTCGGCTTTATAGCCGGATTTTCAATTGTTTTTACATTTTAGTTTATCGGATGGAAAATGCCCATTGGCTCGTATATTTCATTTGGCCGGATTCATGTGTGATTCTGTCATTCCCCTGCCATTCTATTGCTTTTTGTTCATTTTCCTTTTCTTTTTCCCCTTTTGATTTGCTGCATTTTGATATTTGCTGATCCCTCTTTCTTTGCGTGCATGGTTCGTACGGCGGACTGTCGTGGCCACTGGATCGTCCGTTGGATCGGATGGGGATGACCTGGTGAGCTCTTGGGTGCACTAAAATGTCGGGCGTGTGCTTCACGTGTGCGCGTGGTGACCTCAAACATCGCGTGTGGACGTGCTGAGAATTGAGGAAGTCGCGCGTGGAATTCTCTTTGCATCTGAGCCGTTAGATCGTGTTTGATCCAACGGTTCAGATTCAGGCGGCGCAACATCATCTGATGGACTCTAGGGTTTCTGTGGAGGGGCATTCTGGAGCGCTGGATCTTCGTCTGATCCAAAGGCTCTGATCGTGCGGCGCGAACCTGAGCGGACCCTTTCCTAGGGTTTCTGGCAGCTTCCGTCTGGGCCGTCAGATCTAATCCAGATCTGACAGCTGACAATTGTCTGCACAAAACACATTGGGTTAGGGTTGGTAATTGGAATTAGGCCAACGGGCCATGTAAACCTTTTTTAGATTATTTTCTTAATTGTAAATGGACTATGATATTGAATAAACAATTGGGCTTTTATTCAACAATATTAATATCGGGCTTGTTTATTTATTAGTTCTTACATTTCTAGATTTGATAAATATAATAATAATAATAATAATAATAATAATAGATATCGATAATAGATATTAATAGTAATACTAATAATAATAATGTATGTTATACGGTAATACATAGTAATAGTAATGGATAAAGATAATAATAATAAATGTGATAATTAGATAAGATGATAATAATAATAGATAGGGGTAAGATGTAGTAACATGTTAATAGGAGTAATAGATGATTAAAAACCAACTAATACCAATAACTCTAATGACACATATATATTGTTTTCTTTTGTTTTTAATTATTACTATAACACATATATATAAGTATCAAAGCCCATTATTAAAAGAAAATATAGATGTTAACCCGGACAAAATTAGTGATTACACAAACATAGCATTGTTCATGATTAAATCGTTAGATTGTTTACTAATATGTAATCATTATACAATCCATTTAATAGAATATAGCACACATGTAACACACCTCAAAAAGTTGGTCGGAGATGGGTCTAGCGAACACTTGCCTCAGTCCGCTCGGATATAGGGTCGGATCCTAGATCATGAAAGAGTAACGGTCATAATGTGAAATAAGTGTTAAACTTGTTCTTATACACAGAGTTCATATTCATACTAATATTCACTGGAGCGTGAGGGTGAGCGGATCGAGAGGAGCTAGGCTGAGCTAGAGAGTGGTCACACGAGTCTCGAGTACCTTTCCACAAATAATACACTATTTTAGTCACTTATTCGTTTTACTATTATCTGAATTAAATAATTAAGTATATATACATGATTTGGGTTTAAGGTCAGATTAGGGGGTCTTAGAGTCGGAATTTCACAAAATGGGTTTCAAAAACGGACTCAGGGCGTCGAAAAACATAAAAGAAGGCTTTTCGAAAATTTTGACTTTTTTGGTCAAAGTCAACGCTGACGTCGGCTGGTCAACGCTGACGTCAGCAGGTCAACGGTAAACGGAGCCAGTCAACACTGACATCATGATGACATCAGAGGCCAACAAGGGGTCAACGAAGTTGACTCGGTGAGTTAACTCACTAAGTCAACTCGGGCGAGTTGACTTGGACACGGGTCGGTTCGGGTCAGAAACGAGTCGGGTCGGACTCGGGCGATGGGCTCGGGTTGACTGGGTTTGGGTTTTGGGCCAAATCGGTTCAGGTTTGGCTAATGGACCGACCGGTTCATCCGGTCCAGGCTGGCTCGAGCCGGTTCACTTACCCAAATAATCTGGTCACCGGACCACCGCCGGAAAAGTCACCAGAAACGCCGGAAACGATCTACTTAGAGGAAAAAGAACACCCATTAAACGGAACCACAAAAATAGCCAGATTACGACCTAAAACTAACCAGAAATTCACCGAATCTAACCTGAAGTTCTAGAGTTGTCGGAAAGGACACGGATCTCCGACGATGAGTTTCTCGACGCCGATTAGACGAGAAACCTTAGGGGTTTTACGCGTCTCCCTTAACCGGACACAGCCAAGCCGACGATGCTCCTAACCGGCGACGTATGTGGTCGAATTCGATAGAAAAACAGAGGTGGGCTCACGACGGGGCTGCGATTGTGATTTCGACGGTGACGGCACGCTGAAACAACGTGTGGCTGCCACAGGTGCGGTCGGACGGTTGAGCGAAGCCCTTGACGTCGGCGGTGAAGTCCACAACGCGGCGGTGACTGAAATTTGATGGTGGCCGGACAGGATGGGTAGGGATGTGGAGAGAAAATGGTTCTCGAAAGAGGGGGAAATGGGCATTAAAGTTGGATAGGTGAAAAGCTGATAGGCTTTAATTAGCTTATACCAGCCATGAATGATTCAAGTAGAAAAGGGGGAAACCTTAGCATTAAGAGTGGATTAGCTCAAACGGCTGGGTCACGTGCCTGGCTGCCTTAGGTCGTAGGTTTGAATCCTACGACCAGCAACCTCTTTCTATTTTTTTAAGTGTTACAACTCTCCCCTCCTTAAAAGAAATTTCGTCCTCGAAATTTACCTGAATAAAACAGATGTGGAAACTGCTTTCTCATGGATCCTTCGATCTCCCATGTAGCCTCACTAGGACTCCGATTTCTCCACTGTACCTTTACCATCGGAATGCATTTGTTCCTCAGAACTCTCTCATCAAAATCTAAGATCTGAATTGGTTCCTCCTTATAGGACAAGTCTGACCTCAACTCTACATCCTGAATCTGAATGACATGACTTGGATCTGGATGGTATTGCCTCAACATGGACACATGAAAAAACATTATAGATACGACTGAGCTGAGGAGGTAACTCAAGCTGATAGGCAACTGGCCCAACTCTCTTCACGATACAATACTACACAATGAAACTTGGACTCAGCTTACCCTTGCGCCCAAATCTCAGAACTTTCTTCCATTGGGATACTTTCAGAAAAACATGATCACCGACCTCAAACTCAATATCCTTTCTTCTCCGATCAGCATAAGATTTTTGTCTGTCAAAGGCCTCTTTTAGACGATCACGGATTAATCTGACGGTCTCTTCAGTCTCTTGGATCAACTCTGAACCCAAAGTCTTCTTATCATACAACTCGGTCCAACAAATAGGAGTTAGGCACTTACGACCATACAGAGCTTCATAAGGGGCCATGCGAATACTAGCCTGATAGTTGTTATTATAAGCAAACTCGGCCAAGGGCAAGAAATCTTCCCAACTACCGCGGAAATCGATCACGCATCCCTCAACATATCCTCCAGGATTTGAATTACTCTCTCAGACTGACCATCAGTCTGAGGATGGAAGGATGTACTGAAATTCAATCGTGTACCCAAAGCATTATGCAAGGCCGACCAGAAATGAGAAGTGAACCTCGAATCTCGATCAGATATGATAGATAAGGGTACACCATGCAACCTGATGATCTTTGAGATATACAGCCTAGCCAGCTTCTCCAGAGAATAAGTAACTCGTACAGGAATAAAGTGAGCTGACTTGGTGAGTCGATCAACAATAAGCCAGACATAATCCTTTTTAGAAGGAGTTAGAGGCAACCCGGTAACGAAATTCTTCGTGATACGCTCCCATTTCCACTCAGGAATCTTAATGGTTTGTAATAAACCAGAAGGATGCTGATGTTCTGCTTTGACTTGTTGACAAGTCATACAATTCGATACATAATCTGATATATCCTTCTTCATACCCTCCCAGCGGTACCTTTGCTTCAGATTCCGGTACATCTTGTCTCCACCGGGATGTATAGCATAAGGGCTGCTATGAGCCTCACTAAGTATGGCTCGCTTCAGGTCAGCATCATCAGGGACACAATAACGACCATTGAAGCACAGAACGCCATCCTGATCGAAGGCATAAACAGATGTGGTTCCCTGCTCAACTTGCTGCATGACTGGAAGTAAAGAACTGTCTAAGAGTTTGTTGGCCTTAATCTCTTCGGCCAAAGTTGGTTTAACTTGCAACTCCGCTAGAAAACTGCCATCACTATAAAGGCTCATCTTGGCAAATAGGGATCTCAGGTCGAATATGGTCTTACGACTCAAGGCATCGACAATAACATTGGCTCTTCCTAGGTGGTACTCAATCACACAATCATAGTCCTTTAGAAGCTCAACCCAACGACGTTGCCTTCTATTTAAATCCCTCTGAGTGAGGATATACTTCAAGCTCTTGTGATCAGTAAAGATATAGCACTTCTCTCCATAGAGATAGTGCCTCCAGATTTTCAGAGCAAAGATCACCGCAACTAACTCGAGCTCATGGGTCGGATAGTTACACTCATGTGGTCGTAACTGACGTGGTGCATAAGCGATAACCTTCCCATCCTACATCAGTACACAACCAAGCCCGAAGTGTGAAGCATCACTAAACACTGAAAAGTCCTTCCCAGACTCAAGTTGTGAAAGAACCAGGGCTTGAGTCAAAGCTGCATTCAGTTTCTCAAAACTAGCTTGTTGGGCATCAGACCAAGCAAAAGGAACATTCTTCCCCAAAAGCTTCGTCAAAGGGGAAGCAATGATGGAGAAACCCTCGACAAAGCGGCGACAATAACCAGCTAAACCCAGAAAGCTACGGATATCAAAGACATTCTTGGGTTGCTTCCACCTAGTGATAGCCTCGATCTTACTAGGATCAACCTGGATACCTCGAGCTGATACAACATGCCCCAGAAATGTCACTTCTCTAAGCCAAAATTCACACTTGCTCAGCTTAGCATACAAACGATGCTCTCTCAAGGTTTACAGAAAAATCTTCAAATGCTCAACATGCTCAGATTATGTTCGAGAATAAACCAAGATATCATCAATAAACACCATAACAAACTGGTCTATATAGGGTCAGAAAACACAGCTCATCATGTTCATGAAGGCATCTGGTGCATTGGTAAGACCAAAAGTCACCACAAGAAACTCATAGTGCCCATATCTAGTGCGTATAGCTGTCTTCCCACCATCAGATCCCTTTATCTTCAGTTGATAGTATCTAGACTGAAGATCAATCTTTGAGAAAACTGTGGCTCCCCCGAAATTGATCAAACAAATCGTCGATCCTGGGTAACGGGTATTTGTTCTTAACTGTTAGTTTGTTCAACTTCCGATAATCAATACATAATCGGAGTGAACCATCTTTCTTCTTAACGAAGAGGACTGGAGCTCTCCAAGGTGAAGAGCTAGGTCGAATGAAACCTCAGTCAAGCAGCTCTTGCAACTGAATTTTCAACTCCTTAAGCCCCTTAGGGGCCATACAATAGGGATTCATGGATACAGGTGCAAACCCCAGATAAGTCTCAATCTCAAACTCAACATCCCTATCCGGAGGTAACCTGGGCAACTCTTCGGGAAAGACATCAGGAAACTCGCTGACAGTGTGAATCTCTTCAATCTTGGATAGAGAACCCTTTGTATTCAGGAGACAAGCGATGAAGGTCTCGTATCCTTTCTGAATCATTCTGTCGACGGTCAGTGTAGATACTACATTAGACAGATAACCTCGACGTTCACCAATTAGAAACACTGATTGGCCATCAGAAGTCTTCAGGGTTGCCCTTTTCAACTCACAATCAAGGTTACCCGGTGCTCGGTCAACCAATCCATACCCAAGATCATATCGAACTCCTCCATTGGAAGCTCCATAAAATCAACCTAAAATATTTCCCCTTGAACCTCAAGAGGACAACGCCTAAACACCTTATCCACGGTCACTGACTGACCCACTGGCCTCATAACTCTAACAACATTCTTCGTGGCTTCTATCGGAAATGGAAGGTCTCGGGAAACAGATCTTGAAATGTAGGAGTGGGTAGAACCATTATCGAGCAATGCAAAGTATGGGACATAGAAGATGGTAAATGTACCTGCTATAACATCCGGCTCATCTCTATCATCACGTCGCATGGTGGCATATACAAGTGTTGGTTGTCTAGCCTCAGAAAAAACTGGTCCCCCACTCTAATAGGACCGTGCTCTAGAGTCTGTCCTAGCAGTCCTATCAGAGTGGGGGATGCCCGACTCTAGAGCACGGTCTAGAGCACGATCCTATCAGAGTGCCGGAGTCTGTACGGAAGTCTATGAGCGTGCAGGGGTCTAGGAGGATTCCCGAGGTGCAGAAGATGGAACAGGGAAATTCTTCAGAAAATGGTCTCCGGACCCACATCGAAAACATGTACCGGTCTTCCTTCTACACTCGCCCCCATGTCGCTTGTCACAGTGCACACAAAGGGGTACAGTGGTGAAACCAGACGAATCACCTCTACTAGCAGCTGGGGTCAAAGAAGCATCAGGCCTGGATCCAAAATTACCTCTCTGATGACCAGAAGTGCGATTCCTCTTAACAGGACACGAGGAAGGCTCAGGATTATGAGGCCTCTTAGACCGCTCTCGGTCAACTCTACCTCCACCAGTGGCTTCTAGCTCAACTTCTTCCAGGTCTTTAGCTTTCTCAACTATAGTATCAAAGTCATTATCCAGATGACCAACAACATGTACACATAGCTCATATCTCAGCCCCATCACAAATTTACGACACTTTTCCCTCTCGGTAGGCACTAAACTAGCCCCAAATCTGAGCAAGCCCAAGAATTATGTCTCATAATCAGATATAGACATATCTCCTTGAGTCAAGGTCCCGAATCGTTCTTGCATCTGCCTCATGTAGCGCTCACCAACAAAGCGGCTCTTGAAGCGCTCCTTGAAGAAGTCCCAAGTCAAACAGGCCGCAAGAACACTACTAACCATAAATTCCCACCAAGTACGGGCATTCCTACACAATATAGAGACGGCTCCCAAATATATCTTGGGTGACTCAAGACTCAAAGAATCCATACGCCTCTCCATATCGTGGAGCCATTCTTCTGCCTCGGTCGGGGCTCCACCAGTAGGGCCATCAAAAGTTCTCGCCCCATTCGTGATCAAAGTCTGAGATATGGGAACCTCAGGGACAATACCAGCTGCTCTAACCGCACCAGTGATCAACTGCAGAAACTGCCTACTAAAAGCTTCGTTAGTAACAGATGTGGGAGGCTCAGAAGAAGATGGTGCTTCTCTATCCGGAGTAGACACATTGATCCTAGAGGCAGACTGAGGAGCAGTCACTACAGTAGGGCCAAATGGTACGGAAGGCTCGGTAGGACCAGGGACATGAGCTGAAGTAGGTGGCACAACCACGAGATCGTTCATAGCATCGGCAAACCAGATAGGTCTACTGTGTCTCCGAATAGGTTGACGTCCTCCTACAACACTCATGGCAGAGGATTTCTACAAGGAATAAGCTTAGGGTCAGTTCATAGTAATGGAGAATCGAACACAATTAAGCAGATAGAATTGGGTGACTTAGCTCATTTCAAAACACCTTTTTGTAAAACTTTTCAAACATCGCGTAAAATGGACTCATACACAGTCCGAGGTTTTTAAAACCAAAAGCTCTGATACCAATAAATGTAATCACCCGGACCCGCTTATGCATTTCACCTAACTCCGGGCGGTCACAACCTATAATCAAACTTCTTGTGAAATATTTCAGTTAAAATATCAAAACTGATATAGTTTCCCCATACGAGAGATTTACGAACCATACCTTAAAACCTGTTAACGAAGATATATCAATACTATTCTCAGAACGATTATAAAATCTATCAGTATTGCTTTCAAATCCATCCCAAAATAGTAAGTATTAGTTTAGTAACATGTGGTTACAAAATATGTGAAATGAAAGCATAAAGTGTTTGGTTATAAACTAAAGCCAACATCCGGCAAAACCAAAAGATAAGTCGTATCAAAATATAGGCATAAGTCACCCAAGTACAGACAGTTTGGAAGATAAGAACATTACAACAGACTAAATGCTAAATATGTCGATCCTCCAATTGTTGGGTCCAAAAGGGTAGCCTATCACAAATATCTGAAAGGGGAGAAGAGAAGGGCATGAGCTAAGGAGCTCAGTGTGTTCCAATAAGTGCAGATCAACAAGCATAAATACATATCAATTATATCATAAGAACGCATAACATATCAATACAAATGCCCGAGTGCATGTAAGGGTTCACTAGTGACTACCCTCCAACCTTACACCAAATGCAGTCCCCCAGAACTGCATCCATAGGGATTTACCCTAGGCCTGATGGGCATAGGTGCCACCTAAGGGGCTGCCTTAGGTCCATAAGGATTTACTCATGCTAAAGCATCGGAACCTACCCAAGGGGAGACCTTGAGTCCATAAGGATTTACCAGCTGGATCAGGGCTGCACCTGCAGAAACTTCATAACATAACCCAACAGTATACCCTAGATAGTAATCGATGTTCATATTCTAGACATGAGTAACAGAATATATATGACAGACATATTCTATCAAGAGTATCAGAAACGGAAGATTCATGCTTTCGATAGATAAATGGGCATACCATTGAGCAGAGCAGACATTTTCATCATTCATCATGCAAACAAATTGTACCATCATAGGTCAAGCTAATAGATCATGCTATCAAATTCATTAGACAATCAGGCAATACCATCACAAATCAAGAAATCACATACCAAGTATACAGATTGAGCAGACATACATCAGGTAGGCAGAGAATGTCATCATATATCCAGTTCATCATTTCATCTTATTTTCTATTATAGTGATGCAATCTCAATAACAATTGAATATTCATCAAACATAGCATTGTCCATAATTAAATCGTTAGATTGTTTACTAATATGTGATCATTATACAATCCATTTAATAGAATACAGCACACATGAAACACACCTCAAAAAGCTGGTCAGAGATGGGTCTAGCGAACACCTGCCTCAGTACACTCTGATACAGAGTCAGATCCTAGATCATGAAAGAGTAACGGTCATAATGTGAAATAAGTGTTAAACTTGTTCTTATGCACAAAGTTCAGATTCATACTGATATTCACCGGAGCGTGAGGGTGAGCGGATCGAGAGGAGCTAGGCTGAGCTAGAGAGTTGTCACACGAGTCTCGAGTACCTTTCCACAAATAATACACTATTTTAGTCACTTATTTGTTTTACTATTATCTAAATTAAATAATTAAGTATATATGCATGATTTGGGTTTAAGGTGAGATTCGGGAGTCTTAGAGTTAGAATTTTGCAAAACGAGCTTCAAAAACGGACTCAGGACGTCGAAAAACAAAAAATAGGGCTTTCGGAAATTTTGACTTTTTTGGACAAAGTCAACGCTAACGTCAGCTAGTTAACGCTGACGTTAGTAGGTCAACGGAGCCAGTCATGATGACGTCAGCAGCCAATAGGGGGTCAACTGAGTTGACTCGGCGAGTTGACTCGAACACGGGTTGGTTCGGGTCAGAGACAGGTCGAGTCGGACTTGGGCGATGGGCTCGGGTTGACTGGGTTTGGGTTTTGGGCCAAACCGATTTGGGTTTGGCTGATGGACCGACCGGTTCATCCAGTCCAGGCTGGCTCGAGCCGGTTCACTTACCCAAATAATCTGGTCACCAGACGACAGCCAGAAAAGTCACCGGAAACGTCGGAAACGATCTTCCCAGAGGAAAAAGAACACCCATTAAATAGAAACCACAAAAATCGCCAGATTACGACCTAAAACTAACCGGAAATTCATCAGATCTAACCTGAAGTTCTAAAGTTGTCGGAAAGGACACAGATCTCCGATGATGAGTTTCCCGACGCCGATTGGACGAGAAACCTTAGGGGTTTTACGCGTCTCCCTTCGACGAACACATCCAAGCCGATGACACTCCTAACCGGCGACGTATGTGATCGGAATCGACAAAAAATAGAGGCGGGCTCACGACGGGGCTACGGTTGTGATTTCGACGGTGACGGCACGCCGAAACAGCGCGTGGCTGCCACAGGTGCGTTCAGAAAATTGAGCGGAGCCTTTGACGCCGGCGGTGAAGTTCACTACGCGGCGGTGACTGAAATTTGATGGTGTCCGGACGGGATGGGTAGGGACGTGGAGAGAAAATGGTTCTTGAAAGAGGGGGAAATGGGTAAATTGACGTTCGCGTTTGACGTTCGGCTGCACACCGTTGGGCGTTTCCGACGACGTTGTGTTAGGGAAAATTGTTGCCTTGGCCATGCGACCAAGCGGGTGCGGTCAGCGACGACAACTGGCGGCGAAAGCGGCGGCAGTCGACGATGAAAGTTTGGAAATTTTTAAGGATTTAAAGATTGTTTTGTGAAGCTTGTAAAATTTTGAGATTTTATAATACTTTGAAAATTCTGAGTATTTTCCATTAAAAAAATTTAAAAAATAAAATTAATGCCACGTGTTAAGCACCGATTGGTTGACAATTTTTCTAACACTCATTTAACAGCCAGACACCTAAAATTGTACCTATAGAAACTTTGGGCACCAATTTTTACAAAAAATAATTGAGACACCTAAATTATTTTAAAAACTAATATTTTTTAAAATATTTTAAATTTAATAATAATAAAAATTATTTTATTTTAAAATTATTTTTAATTTAAAAATAATAAAAAATGACATGACATGTTACAATAATAATAATAAAATAATAACAATAATAATAATAATAATAATAATAATAATAATAATAATTCAGAGTGAAAAAATATGAGCAATTTGAAAGTTTAGTTATTAAATAGGAGCAATTTAGGCATGTAAGTTTAAAAAGGGTATACTTTGGGCACCTATTTTTCATTTAAGCATTTATAATATTATTGTACTAATTGATTGTAAATTTTTAGGGTTGGAAAAATGAATTTTTAAAAATTTAAGGGTGAAATTATAAAGAAACATTTTTATTAGTGACTAATGCTTATTTTTTTAAATTGGGGGGCAAAAATGTACATGAGATAAACTTTAATGGCCATTGCAGTAATTTATCCTTATTTTTCGTTGTCATATCAACAATTCGTCAGTATTTAACGGCAACAAACGGCTGGGTGACCAAAAGTTTACATCCCGAAAACGTAAGTGACCTTACTGGTCGTTTTTCAAAATCGGTGACCAATTATGTATTGAAGGAAAACGTAAGTGACTATTCTAGTAGTTAACCCTTTTTTAAAATATTTTAGTGGTATCTTTGGTTTTTTAAAATTTGAGTATTGATGTTTCTATAGACAAATTTCCTAGAAGTTTCATATGCAGTCATCCG
The DNA here is from genome assembly GCA_030270665.1 of Hibiscus trionum. Taxonomy (NCBI): domain Eukaryota; kingdom Viridiplantae; phylum Streptophyta; class Magnoliopsida; order Malvales; family Malvaceae; genus Hibiscus; species Hibiscus trionum. The sequence goes on from BSYR01000011.1 coordinate 21,780,430, forward strand.
ATTATTGGTGTTTTTATCAAAATATCCCATTTTTATATTACTTATATAATTGACACTTAAAAATTAATTATCGATATAATAATGATGAATTATATGTATTTTTATTTATTTTTAATAAAACTCGTATGACTGATATGATGAGTTTTATAAGTTTTTTTATTTTCTTTGGTAAATTCTAAATTTAATCTTAATTTTACTTAGAGAGAAGGGGAAGTGGGATTTCATGGGAAGAAAAGGGCATTTTTGTGTAGTGGTAGTGGATCTAGAACTCATGACCTAAAGGAATATGAGAGAACATATATGAACCGTTTGACTAACCGGTCAAATGTATTTGCTCATGTTTTTATTTCTTTAATAAGAGCTTATAACGAATATTACATGAAACTTGTCATACTAACTAAGCGAGTTTCATTGAAAAACACACAAAAATTATCATACCAATAGGACGAGTTCATACAGATCGCGCTAAATCAAAAATTAATATTTTTGAATATCAAATGCTTAAATAATATAAAAGAACAGTTTGAATAAAATGCTCGATTATTGAGTTTCTTACACTAAAAATCAATATTCATAAATCATATTATTTTTTATATTTTTAAAAAGAAAATTTGGATTCGTTAACAAAACAATTTTCGTCATGTCGCACTTTTCTATTGCACCACATGACAGTTGATAAAAATGTTCTCTATGTAGAAAAATGAGATAATGAACAAATTTAGGGTCCAAATATAGAATTAACCCATTTATATTATTTGCTTTTTTTTTATAAAAAAAATCCCATTTGTAATATCCGTTCCACTCGCATTTTTGTGTTTTTATCTCTATTTGAACGATATTGTAGACCCAATCGACGAATAGAAAAGGCAGCCAAAACCAAAACGATGGTCTCACCGGCGGAGCCACCGCACCACCAAATCCACCGTGCCCTCACCAACTTCCTCCACACAACCGCCGCTTCTATCTTCTCTGTCATGCCCAATCCCAAAACGACGCCGTACCTTCCACCTTCCAAAATTTCCGTTCCTCCTGTCATATTCGCCGACTCCCCTCTCTGCCTCACTCCCTCGCCCTTCGAGTCAACTCAACATGACTCCGTCTCTTCCAAATCCACAATCAAGGGCGTGTCTTCGGCCGAGTCCAGCTCCGGCTTCTCATCAGAAGTCAGGGTTTCAGGAGTCACTTCCAATGGAAAGAGTGGTGGCCCCGCCTTCGTTGGCCAAGTCTTTAGCATGTGTGATCTTTCAGGCACTGGTCTTATGGCTGTTTCAACTCACTTCGACATTCCCTTTATTTCTAAGAGGTCTTTATCCTTTACCTTAATTCATCTGTCCTTTTTTTGTAATCTTAGTCTTCGTTTCGAAAATGGTAGGATTTGAAAAAGATTCTAACAAAAGGAAATTGGATGTTAGTTTGTAAATATAAGAGGTTTTCTTTCTTTCTTTCTTTCTTTCTTTCTTTTTTGGTACTGCAAAAGCTTATAAGAGATTGGTTCTGTTTCCTGTAATTTGAAGTTTTTTGTATGTATTGTTGTATAGAACTCCGCAGTGGCTTAAGAAGATATTTGCAAGCATTACTAAGAGCGAAAGGAATGGCCCTGTTTTTCGTTTTTTCATGGATTTAGGTGATGCAGGTATGGATTTTGCTTTCATGTGAGCTTTTGTTAATCAGTTTAGCCAAACTTCTTTTGGTTGTAAAAGTAAAAATAAAAATTGCAATCTAACAAGTCCTTTTTTTTCTTAGTTAATTATGTCAAACACCTTAATATTCCTAGTGGAGTTGTGGGTGCTTGTCGTCTTGATTTGGCCTATGAGCATTTCAAGGTAAAGTTAAATCGATTCAATCGAAGCATCTTCTTCTGTATTGAATGCAAATTGTTGCTTGATTATTAAATAAGTACTGTAATTGTAAGGGTCTGAATTAATGTTGTGGGAGTAAAAATGAGATGAATGTGGATGCTATTGAATCATATATGGTATTTCTTTAGCGTTCTCTGCAACATCTTAATGTATGCAAGAATCATTTTTCTTCTGATTTCTCATTTCGCTCCTTGTCGTGCCTTAAAAGTTTATTGCATTTAAAATGTGAAATAAGAATGTCCTGGTGAATGAATAATCTTGTGGGAAATTTTTTACCCTTAGTAAAATGCACACTAGGGGACAATTTTTGTAGTCATCCTGAAGAATTGGATTGCTGTATTTGAGTGGACTGATATAATGTATGATTTTGCATACTGTGCATGATGCGCTAATCAAGATTTTTCACTAACTGGTCATATTATTGATTTTACATTTTCTGTTGTTTTTCTAAAGTCTAATTTTGATATTATCATGATACTCTTGTGCAGGAAAAGCCTCACTTATTTCAGTTTGTTCCTAATGAGAAACAGGTGCGAACTTATTGTCAGCATGTACAATATGGAATTTTTTTTATTCTCCTCAACCAATTAGGTCTTTATGATACATTGACATTTTCGTGAAGAGAACATTTTCTGCTCTCCCAGGTAAAGGCAGCTAACAAGCTTCTGAAGACAATCCCACAAAATGGTGAAAGGAGAAAGGTTGACGGTGTTCCTGTTTTTGGTGCTGAAAACTTGGATATTGCAATAGCTACTACAAATGGGATTAAGTGGTGTGTTCTTCAAATTCTTTTGTGTCAATCGAAAAAGTTATCTATTTTTATCGCACAAAGTTTCATCTACTATCATATGGGAATTGCATATCTTTAAAATTGTTTGTCTGTTTGATGCTTGTCTCGCTCACTGTTCCTTTCATCAGGTATACTCCATACTTCTTTGATAAAAACATGTTGGATAATATTCTTGAGGAGTCCGTTGATCAACATTTTGATGCTTTAATTCAAACTCGCCACATGCAACGCCGACGTGATGTAATTGATGATAATTTGGCAGCTGAAGTGATTGAAGAAATTGGAGATGGCATGTGGGAGCCTCCAGAGGTACTGATTTCATTCTCCTAAGATTTGCATTATCAAATATTCTCCATGTTATGGATTTTAGAGACCTTGTGCTTTGTGAGATAGATGGGATAATGAAATGATAAAACCGTTCTCACTTATCAATCAAATTTGACCCTATTTTCTAATTTTGGAGCCTTGTGAGAAATAGGTGTAGTTTTTGCTTTTTCTCTAGTATTTTCCTGTATCAGCTGGGACTTTCATCTATTTTGTCTACTCAATTGTACGCTTGTCAAATAACCCACTGCATATTACTATACCACGAGGACAACCAGCATAGACTTTCAAGAGAAATAGGAGACAATGTTGGATGCTCCTTGTGAAATAAGAAGATTTATTCTTAGAGAAGAAAGTCTTTCTCTGCCGTATATTTCTATAGATCAGCCTATATTGAGTACTTATACACAGAAAATTCTGCAATACTAGTAAACATAATAAATTACATTAAGTACAATATATTTACTCCAATAATTACGCCTATAATTCTACAATCTACACACCTAGTTTCTTATTTTCTTATAACGGTGTGAATATTTTGAGAAGAAAGGAAGGGATATTATAAGAAGGGAAGAGAATTCAAATTGCTTGCTTGAAAAAAAAAGTAGTATGCTTTTATAAGCTGATAATTACAAAAGTAGAGTTTAACTAGATATCTTTTTCCTATCTTTTATCTCCCAGGAAAACTTATCTAAGAAATAAAATTTAATTCTAAAGTATAAGTAAATTACACTTAGAACTCAGAATTTAAGACGATTAAAAACTTCTTTTCTAATACTTTACGACAACTTTCAACGCTCCCCTTAAGCTGAATGCATATGTTGTACAAACCCATCTTGGACTTGAGTCCATCAAAGCTCGTTCTTGGAAGAGCTTTGGTAAGAATATCCGCAAGCTGTTGTTGAGTTGGAACATAGTTTAGTTTCACAGTCCCATTGTTGACTTTTTCATAATTAAAGTACCTGTCAATCTCCACATGTTTTGTCCGGTCATGACGAACAAGATTTTTAGCAATTTTTATGGCTTATTGGTTATCACTCTATATCTTGAAGTGATCATTTAGACCAACTTTAACTCTTCTAATAGTATTTGAATCCACATTCCCGCACAAATTCATGAAGTAAGTGCTCGAAATCCAGCCTCCGCACTACTTGAGTTTACATATTGCTTTTTGCTTCATGTGACTAGATTGCCCCAAACAATAGAGCAATAGACACTAGTAGAACTCAATTGACAGCCTCTAAATGTTCTTCATGTAGATCATTCATATGTTGGCTGGCAATGCTTATTGAGTATGCAATACCTGATCTAGTATGTGAGAGGTAAATCAACTTGTCGACTAACCTTTATTATTGATCTTTTTAACTAAAACTCCCTCTTCACTCTTTCTTAATTGAAGATTAGGATCTATGGGAGTTTCTGTTTGTTGGTTTGCAGCCAAGCATACTTGTCTTGTTTAACAAGCATAGCACGTACCTTTTTGAGAGAGCATGATTCCTGCTTTAGACCAAGGCACCAAGCCACCTCCAATCCTAAGTACTTGAGAGCACCAAGGTCTTTGATTTTGAAATCAGCAAGAACCAATCCTTTTAGCTTGATTATTTCGTCTGTGTCACTCCAGTTGTAATAATATCAATAACACAAAGGATGAGAATAATCTTTTTACATTTTGAGGAGGCTTTCACGAATAATGTATGATTAACTCGACACTGGTTGTATCCATAAGTAACCACTGCTATGGTAAACCTGTGAAACCATTCTGACTATTTTAGACCAGAGAGATTTCTTCAATTTGCACACTTTGTGACAATTCGACTGACTTTCTAGGCCTGAAGGTATCTCCATGTACATATGGCTATTCTTGATGTCAAGTATAAATGTCACCCGTCATTTACTGCTAATGACAAAAGTAGTTGAATTGAACTGTGTTTAGTTTGACAACAAGAGCAAATGTCTCCTAGTAATCAATCTCATATTATTGAGTGAATCCTTTTGCCACGCAAGAACCTTTCAATGCTTCCATTTGCCTTGTAATTTGACTGTGTAAATCCACTTGCATCATCCCATTGTTTTCTTTCACTTGCATCCCATAGGCTACATATCTCTCAATAGGATGAAGATTTCATACCTGGTTGGTGTCAAGTTGAGTGAGAGATGGTGTTTTGGTTTGAGGAGTTGGTTCACAAGGTGCTTGTTTTGTAAGGTCCCATAACGATATAAATCATATATGACACGAGTATGTTTGGCAAGTTGACAGGACTTTGGATTTTTATTATTAAACAAATGAGGGAGAATAGCTTTGCAAGATAATCGAAGTTTGGATGACCAAGACAAAAATGACATAACATGACTGGATCTAAAACAATGGGATTAAGAGAGGATTTAGGAACATACTTGAATGGACTTGTCCATTTAGAGAAGAGTTCCCTTTGATTAAGTGAAGTCTACAATAAAATTCAGCAATCCGCTAACTGAAATTCACAAAGATTCGAATAGAATTTAGTGACAGTTCAAATCACTAGATAATTTGTAACAGAAATTAGATTGCAAGTCAATTTTGAAACAAAACGACAGAAGATAGAAGGTCCTTTGTTAATTGAACTGATTCAATCCCTTCCACTTGGTTGTGGGCTGGATTTGTAAAACACACTGAGATCCCGTCATGTGATCTGAAGCGCAAGAATGGACAATCTAGGATTTCACTCTTCGATTGTCGGTTATTAATCTCTCAAGCATTGAGGGGCTGATGGATTCAACTAGCATCAATTTACTGTCGTTGAATAGGTGGTTTAAGATAAGAGTGGTTGGGTAGCTGATACCATGTGAATATTCTAAGGAGAAGGGAACGGATGGTATTAGAATTTAGGAAGGGAGAGAAAAATTCAAATTGCTTGCTTGAAAAATTAAAACTAGCATGCTTTTATAGGCTGAGAATTACAAAAGTAAAGTTTAACTAGGTAACTTTTTCCTATCTTTTATCTCTTTAAGAAAACTTATCTCATCACTTTTATCTTCTAAAATGATAAAATTTAATTCTAAAGTACAAGTAAATTACAATTGGAACTCAAAATTTAAGATAAATAAAAACTCCTTTTCTAATAGTTTTTAGATCACAGAAGCTTTCCACAAACGGTAATACTCTGCTGTTATTATTTGTTTGATTGTGTTGTCCTTATCTCCCCCTTATCTCCCAGGTTCAAGAAGTTATGGATGAAGTTGGTCATCCTGCCATACCTCTCAGTGTCATTTCGAAGGCTGCCGAGATTCAGCTTCTCTATGTTGTTGACAAAGTGCTCCTGGGCAATAGGTGGTTACGAAAAGCCACCGGCATTCAACCAAAATTTCCTTATATGGTTGATTCATTTGAGAGAAGGTAAACCATATATCACTGTCACTTTCATTGTCATTCATGGATGTTAAGTGTTTACAAAGTGATGTATTTTTTTCTTGACTTGAACAAACAAAAATTCACTAAAATAGAGCTTATTAACTATTCGCCAAATTAAGCAGTATGTCCCTGGGTGAGGTTTTAGAATAGTTAAATAAAGTGACTGTTAACGAAGCATTGCATTATTTGCAATCTTTCATGTGCTCTGCAATTGTAAACACGTCATATATTTCGTTTTTCATGATCAGTAAACTTGTCCTCCTAATTACATCAGAATTAAGAAGTTTTGAAGGAGTTTTTTTCCCTGTTGCAGGAGTGCTGCTTCTTTTCTTAGAGCCTCTGAGTCAGCCGCATGCCTTTCCAACTCTGAAACAGATCGTGACACTTCAGAGATCAAATCAGTCGATGATCTTAAAACCGAGAACAGACAGAGACAAGATTTCCAGTTTCCATGGTTGAAACGAGGGGAACCTAAACAGAGATCTGATGCAAGGTGCCACCACAGTGATTGTTCATATATTTGTCTTTCATTATTTCGATCTTACCTGTTAAATTCATCTTCTTTTGTTCTTTCAGAGCGGAGAACTCATCAAATGAATGCAAAAAGAAAAACGTGGAATCTAACCCCTTTCTTCCAAAGGTTACAATGGTTGGGATCTCAACAGGAGATGGACAGATGAGCAAATCTAGTTTGAAGAAGACTATGGAAGATCTAACCCGAGAGTTGGAGAAGACAGATAAGGGAAATGGCACTGGTAGTGATATCAACGAGTTAGAAGTTGAAGATAGAGATCCATTATTCGTTGCAAATGTGGGTGATTATTATTCCGGGTTGGCAAAGACAGGTCCAGCTCGTTGGATTCGAGGAGGTAACAACTGAAAAACCTCGTTATCTATGATGCGTATCAGGCGTGACGGTTAAACTTAGTTACCAACATCCCCCGCCCCTGTTTTGTACGTCTAAGTAGGTAGATGGCAGTACGGCGCATTCACATAGAGCTTTGCATGTAAAGAAATTTAGGTAAGGGGGGGGGGGGGGGGGGGTGTAGGCGATTAAGGTAGTATTATCCGTATGGCGTGTGATTTTGGAAATTGATCCCCGTTCCCTCCCTGTATAACAAACAGAATAAGCATTATTACCATTTACCATTGCCTCTGACCTTCAACTTCAGCTTCAGCTTTCATCTGCAATGTTAATGTGAAAGACAGAAAGTCGTGTTCTTGTTCTTATCAGCACAAACTCTTTGGCTCATCTTATTATTGTATTTATATTTGTTTTGATAATTTTTAAGGATTAGAATAGATGATGACACTATCATTAACATATGATATGACCATGAAAATTTTGCTTCCACAACTTTTGCAGCAACATTATAAAATAATATTGTAAATTTAAATATCTACGGTTATTTGAATCCATGATTTTTGAGTATATTTGAAAAAATTTAAACAAAAAGTATTAGATTAAAAAATGACCATGAAATAATAATTGTTTTATTACTTGTAATTATCAATAACATTTTGAGTATAAATACTATGGTTTTGACTTCCGGTGATTCCTTGAAATGTTTCCTTGTTAAAATCGGTTAATGTTATTTCTAGACATGTTTTAAATTAAATTCAACCTGGCTCGTAGACATACGTTTTGAACGTTTAATGTAATTTTTAAGGGTAAACTGTGCTAGGTACCACCAAATTATTGGATGACCTGTTTTTATCACAAACCTTTTAATTGGTTTAAATTTATTATCAAATTTTATTTTTCAACTCATTTATACCACCGCGCATGCTAGACCAAAACGACGTTGTTTTGTTTAAGGGAAAAAAATACACTCAATGGATCTTGAACCTGAAACCTTCAAAATTAAAGGCAACCTCCTAACCACTAAGCTAACAAAACAAAAATATTTTTGTTTTGTTTCTAGCATAAATAATATATATTCCAAAAAGTAGTTGATATTAATACAATTTATTTTATTATATAAATAATATAAATATACATATAATAATATATTAATATATATAACCAATAAATAAAATATTTATAGTAAATAAAAATTTATATTATCAATAATATTAAATATATATATTATTATTATAAAACTAAAAAAATTAATTTTCAAAAAACCCCAAAATTTACAAAATTTACAAAAAATCCCAAAATCTATCAAAACATTGAAATCTAACATATAAGCCCTAAAACCATAAACCTATTAGCGGCCAAAATAGATGGATTTAAGCTTTAAGCTTTAAGCTTTAAGCTTTTGGTGATTTTTTAATTTTTTTTAATTTTGGAAATTTCAGATTTTTTTAAACTAAATTTTTTAGTTTTTATAATAATATATTATTTGCTTATATATTTTAATATTATTTGTTTATGAATAAAATTTTAGGGTTTAAAATTTATAATTTAAGATTGTAATTTATAAGTTTAGGGTTTAAAGTTTTGTTAGATTTTAGGCTTTTTAGAAATTTTGCAGTTTTGAAAATTAATGTTTAATTTTTATAATAATATATTTATCTATTTATATATCTAATAATATTTATATTATTAATATATATATACTAATATATTTTTAATATATTCATATTTGTTGTGAGTAAAATAAAGAAGAACAATAATAAGAACAAAGAACAAGAATGGAAGAACAAAGAGATGAGAGGAAGAGGGAGATTTATATTATTCTCAATACTCAAGTATATACAATGTCTTCATTAGATAATCTATTTATAGGCATAAGAAGTACATAATACATTAAACTTTAATTAATGAAGATAATATTTCTATTGATAAAGTAAATCAAATCTCCTTGATAAAGTTCTTATCATTATAGACATCCACATAGATAAATATTCATAACACTCTCCTTTGGATGTCTATGAAGATAATGTGCCTCGTTAAAACCTTACTAAGATAAAAACCCAGTGGGAAAAAATTTTCTTTAGTGAAGGAAAAAGAGTACACACATCTTTGATGCGCATAACATGTTGCCTCATTAAAAACCTTACCAGGAAAATCCATTGGGATAAAATCTCGGTTAAGAAAAAAAGAGTGCAACGCGTATTTACTCTCCCCCATGAAAACATCACAGAAGATCTTTGAATCTTTATAATTCAATCTTGAATATTATTTTTCGAAAGATCGTGAGGGATGAAACTTTGGAGTAATATGTTCCATGATGTATTGTAGAATTAATGTTTTGATATAATAATTGAAAAAAGTTTTGGACTAATTTAAAAAGAATTCAAAACTATTTTCAAAGTCTAAATAACTTGAAACTATGTTTAGGGATGTTTTTAAAAGGGTTTAACATGTTTTTCAAAGTCAAACTTCACAAAACCTTCCAGGCGTTTCGAAACACCTTTGGGAGTTTCGATACGGTGTATTCCAGTAGCAAAAACGTTTCGATACGAGTATCGAAACAAGCCTTTCCTGGATGAGATTTTTGCCCAGCGTTTCGATACGGGCTATGCCGTTTCGATACGCCTACGTGGCATCGACCACAACGGTCATAAACCCCAACGACTATTTCCCAACTAACATTTAAATGCAGATCGTTTCGATACAGATAAAGGCGTTTCGATACGGGTGTTTCGAAACGGCCAGGGGCGTTTCGATACAGGTGCTGCATCAGACTGCAACGGCTCTTTCTACTTAAAGGGTGTTTCGAAACGGTGAGCTGCAGAACTGCATTTATGGTGGGAAATAAAGTCCTCAACGGCTCCAATTCAACCGCAACGGCTAGTAACGGCTACAAACTCATTAAGGAGTATAAAAGAGACCTCCAAGCATCAAAATATGGTTAATGCTTCAATTGTCAATCAACAAATGATCAAATATTGTCTTTGTACTTAAGTTGTCAATTCTTGTATAGACAAACACTAGTGAGCCAAAATTGTCAAATTTGCTCAAGTGTTTTAGGTTTTGGGTGAGTGCAAATTGTGCAAACAAATACCTATTAGAGGGATTTAAGTTTGCTTATCTTTTCTCTTTTGTAAAGAGGGTTTGATCAAGGCTTTGGGTAGAAAGCTTGATCGGTGTATAAGAGTTTCCTCCTAAGCCTAGAAAAGGGGACGAATCAATAGTGGATTGATTGGAAATCCTTAGTGGGAAGCTAAGGTAGTGGATGTAGACCTTGGTTAGAAGGTTGAACCACTCTAAAATCATTGTGTCATTTACATTTTAGCTTCCACACCACATCCACCCAAAATTCCACCTCTCCACCACTTAGTGAGCAACATCAGTTGAAGGAATCAAGCACCCTACAACTCAACATGTATCCACTTTCAAACTGAGATATACATCTTGCATTATCTTCACACAAGATAGCTTTTATCAAATCTTGTAAAAGTAAATCCACATATCTTTTGGATATGTTGGGTCAATGGTCTTAGCCAAACACATTTTTGGCTTGCCTCGTGCATAATAATTATTTCTACAATATTTGAGGAGGCATCAATGAATGTTTGAAGATCTAAATATAATGATCTTTGTATATCCATGGATATTGCTTGACCAACTAATATATAGTGTTTCAAAACCAAAAAAAGATATAATTATCTTTATTCACATCCAACAATCTTACAATAGATATACTTTATCCATATTGAATCTTCTTTAAGATTCTTTCAACTTATGTCCATTCATAGACAAAAAACGCATATTTAAGTGCTTGATCTTTAGGTCGAGACAAAACCACATCTCAAGATTCTTTTTTTCAAATCCTTTCCTTAAATAACCAAATGCTTAGAAAGCTCTTCATGAGTTTTAATAATATAATGAATCTTGATTCAAATTCCTTTATAAAATACATAAGGAAATCTTATCATTCTTATAGTATTTCCTCAATTAGTACTCACTAAGGCGATTATATCAAATGCGCCAAAATATTCAATGAGACATGTCTAAATAAATTTTCTCAAAAATTTCTAAATGCTTTTAGCATTTTAAATCATTTAAGGATAAATAGGGATCCATAAATAATTAGACGCATGTAATATATTTCATACTACCAAAGTAATTGCATCCACCATGAAGTAATTAAAACTCTTCATAAATCATAATTCAAGTCGAATTTACGACTACTTATTTGTGCCTCACTTGCATTACACCTTTAGGTGTTTGGACTGTTGGTCTAAATACTCTTTTAGAAGTTCAAAGCGTCTTTCTATATTAGTCAATTCAATATCTATACTTCTTGATAGATTTCTATACAAGATCCTCGTTTTCTTTCTTTACTTCTATAGAAGTATTCTATTTAAAACTATTTGTAAAATCGTTGTCGACAACTTTTTAATTTTCTGGTTCCATTCTTGTAGTGACATAACTCATCGAGATCTCTTCAAGATTTCAATCTTTATTTTAGGTACCTGAAACTCTTCAAGAGTTTTATTATTAGTTATGTCTTGGGTCTCTTCAGGAGCATCCGCCTCCAATATATGACCATCTCATATTACTTTTCATTTACGAGAATTTTGATCATTGGAATCATTTCAACAATCATGCTTCAGGCATGATTTACATCCTCTCGCTCTAACATGTAATTTAAACTTAGAGCATTTCAGCTGGTATATGAGACTTAGTTACTCTCATTGGGTCAGTAAATATGTCTGGCAGTTGACATGTAATAACATGATTATCTTATAAACTTCTGGTTCATATACGATGATCTAGATAATGATAATTCATTTTTCTTTATCCAGCTGATTATTATCTCCCCCTGATGTTGAGAAAAATCATGTCATAAATGATTATCCAATTAATGTTTAAGAGTTTAAACATAAAAGGAGACTCGTACTCAATATATATTCTCAACCCTTTTTATTCACCCATTTTGTGCGTTGTGATGGAGCAATTCATATCGCATATTCAAAAATTATAAAATGAGAAATGTATGGCTTCTGACCCAAAACCAATCATAACAGAGAGTTTATTATAACTCGTTGGCTTGATGCGTATAAGTGTTGCTATATGGAAACACCATATAAATAATAACTATTTTGTTCTCATAGTTTAGCTATTAAATAGGAGGCATCCAATTGAAATTTTGCTGAACTATATTTTTCATAATCAATAGGCTTTGTAACAACTGAAATAGCCTAAAATATAAACCCACTAGCTTTTCAAGACGAATAGTCTAACTGCATAATCTGAATCCTTTTATAACCAATCTCACAAACTTCTGGTTGTAAGTTGATAAAACAATGTAGATGCATCTACTAAAATAATATAAAACTTTCTACATTTGCGGATAAATAGGCCCATATTTCATTCAGATATGCAAGACATGCAGTCTCAACTTTAGTACAATAACTTCAAGTTCTTTTGCTAAGTGAGATCTTAATCATTTCCTTTGAGAACAAGCAACAAAAGAACTTTGTGTTTTTTTAGTAAATGAAATTTAATCAATTCCTTTGAGAACAAGCACCACAAGAACTTCAGGTTCTTTTCATAAATGTGCATATAAATCTCAATAGCTTTCGCATCATTATTGATCAGGATGGTCTAACCGATCATGCCAACTATATACAAGTGTGTATATACATTTCTGAATTTGGTAAACTAGAACATGTGATTCAATCTCACTCGTACACGTCTAGTACAACCATCAAAATTGTTCCTTTGAATAGGAATATTTAGCTCTTTCGAAACTTTCAATAAAATTTATCTTTTGGTAGCAATATATAGCTCTTCTAGAGCTTTCAACTGACTTTTTGGCTACCAAAACTTATATCCACTTTGGTTTATTTCAAATGCCAATTGATAACATATGTTATCTATAATTCCAAAAGAATATTTTGCGAACTCATATTGCTCTCTTAAAATTTTCACTTCTAGTGGTGACAATATTATTACCATTAGCGGTAATTATTGCAATATTCACAGCACTTTTCATAATGTGCTTTCTCTCAAGAATTTATTGCTCTTCTGGAGCATCAATTCTTTTAGTACTTTGAAATATAGTACTCACATTTTTCCCTTACATTTAAATGAAAAAATATATCTTATGCTTCTGCTAAGCATAAATCGTCACCATAAATTGTATTTGATAAGTAATCATGTTAAACAAAATAAATAAATATGATAATATATAAATATAAATATTAACATGAATATAAATATAAATATAAAATGTAAATAATTAATATAAAAAAGTAAATAAACATAAAGTAAAATAAATAAAAAGATAATTAATTCTCTTCAAAGTGATGAGAATAATTAGAAGATGGTTTATTCCATTCGGGGGTTATAAGGAAATCAACAACGTCCAAATGAGTTGGACTAACAATGTCCAAATAAGTTGGACCAATATCATCTTTGTCATTTTTCGCAAACAGAATTTGCTTTTATTTTTTTTCCTTTATCATTCAATCATTGTTGATTTTTCCAACGTACGATAAGTACGAGACCAATGGTTTATAACATTACATTGGTAATAAAAAAGTTCCACTTTCTTAGAATGATCTTTATCGCTCTTGTCATCCTTATAACCTCACTACCAGTGGGTAGAAGTATTCTTAAAATGACCATAATGTCTATGTCCATGCCTCGACCATGACCACAACTTCTAATGTGGCTTTTATTCTTTCTATAATATAATCTCACTTTTACTTCAGGGAATGGAGTAGAGCCAGTGGGCCTTTGAAACATTTTTCATGATATTGTGTCTGAGGAAAATATTATTTGTCGTGAAAAGTGAAGTATATTTTTATTAACATATCCTTATCATAGAGAGCAAAGATTTAATCCTCGTATGCGGCATTGTTAAATCAGTCCACAAGGTCCTTTAAAAACCTCATTTGAGGCCAGTAGCCTCGCAGAACGGGATGTCCAGCCAATATACTTGGATTATATCGAAATTATGTCTCTAATTGAATAAGGATTTACCATGTTTGCATTCACATCAGGGAATGAAACAGTTCCAATAATCGCATGGAATAAACATCATGCTTGCATTCACTTCAGGGAATGCCCCATCATTGATAATCACATGGAATAAACATCATGCTTTGCATTCACTTCAGGGAATGCCTCCCATAAAGCTTTTTGGATCAAGACAAATTTTCGTAACTTGAAATTGGGAGAAGTCTATGGTCGAGTTTTTCGACGAAGAAGAAATATTGCTTTCGAGCAAATATAAACTTTATAAAAATCTTTTTATAGGTTGAAATTTACCATGATTTATCGCACATTAAAATCATAATTTAAAGAGAGAAAAATAAAGTTTACCGATAATAATTTTCCTCTTGAGGACAATGGAGACATAACAAATGACCGAAACAACTTCTCATAATTTCTTTACGTCACTTCTCTTTCCAAGCCATTTAAGCATATCATGTAAAACTTAAAATATGGTTAAATAAAATAAAAAAACATTCACCATATTATATATCATAAAAAATATACTTATCTTTAAATATACCCAAGATAAGCATCTTCTCCTTACGATCCCCTTGATATGGATTTGGGTCGCTTGAGAGATCAATTCTTTGAGTGAGATTGGATTCGATGCGATTGAACATGCTTCTATTCTTTTAAAAAAATAAAATATAAAATAAAATATAAAGAGAGAGACAATCAATATCTAAATAATGAGAGAAAAAAATTATCTTTAGTTTCATTCTTTTCGGTAACTTCTTTTGGATTCGAACGATGAAGATCTCAGTTGATTAGAGTATTGTGTCGATAACGTGTTGTGAATAAAATAAAGAAGAACAATAATAAGAACAAAGAACAAGAATGGAAGAACAAAAAGATGAGAGAAAGAAGGAGATTTATATTATTCTCAATACTCAAGTATATACAATGCCTTCATTAGATAATCTATTTATAGGCATAAGAAGTACATAATACATTAAACTCTATGTAACACCCGGATTTAGGGGTCGGGTGAAAATAATATTTAAATAATATTTTGAGTTTCAGTTTTCTAATTAAAATAATAATATATTATTTTAAGGCTTCATATTTCCAAAACAAACCTTTTGTGTTGGACCAAATTGAATTGGAAATCAAATTCCATGAATTTTAATTGTTAATGAGATTGCCATCTCATTAATGGCAAAACTGTAAATAAACCAACTTTCAAATTAAAACCCCTTTTTACTTAAAAGACCACTTTTAAGTCATCTTCTTCCCTCACCCATTCTCTATTTCAACGTGAAAAACCCCCTCCCTTTCAAGATCACTATTCCATCTTCTTTCTCCTTCATTTTGGCTCGGTTTTGAAAGATAATTACATTCACATCTTGCTCTCATCTTCCTCTCTTTGAAAGTACCATTAGTTTTCATTTTTGCCCATGATTTTAGAATTTGAGTTTTTGGGAGTTTTGATTAAAAATGCTACCTTTATTGTTTTTAACTAAAGATTTTGATTTGTTAATGATATATGAGTTATTTATGAACCATGAGGTCCAACATATATGATTTTTAAAGTGTTTTGTTAAGTTTCCCAGATTTGGGTTTTGGTGGGTTTTTAGAAGGGTTTTAAGGGAGTTTTTGGAGTTGTTTTGTGTTGGAAATTGAGGGTTGAGGTTAGTATGATAGTTGAGGGTTGTTTTGGAATCATTTAAGAGTGTTAAAGAGGTTGAAATCATGAGTTTTGGATTGGGTTTAGGGGCTGCTCGAGTTTGATGATTTTGGGGTTGTTCATAGCTTGAAAATCACGTGTTTGATGCTTGAATAGTGTTCCGGGTTTGCTACATTGCTGTGTGGACTGATTTGAGATTATTTTGATTGTGTTGGGATGATTAGAAGCAAGAATTTGTGTTGGTGAAGCATCGGGAGTGAATCCGGAAGCTTGAAGGTCTTGGTTGCTTGGTTGTTGAGCTTGGAAGTGAATGTGAGTGGTTTAATGTTTTTAAAATGGTTTTGAGTTTTTGGTTCAAGCATGTGGGCTAGGTTGGGCTTGGTAGACCCACCTAGAGTTGGGATTAGATTGGTAGTCTAATCCCAAGCTATAGTTAGAGACTATGGTTGATCTTCGAATGTGTATGCCTCATGTTTAATTGTGATTGTGTTGGCTATGTATATGATGTTATACATGTATGTTGAGGCTTGGATTGATGCATTGTTATGTGCATGTGGATTGTGCATGATGTTAATCATGGTGAGTACGTGCTAAGCACGGAAGTGATATGAAATGATATTGTGGATTGTGTTAAATGTTGGCACTAGTATGCTTGGGTACAAATGATCGATCATTAGGATGTTAGTGTGCACACGTGAGTCAAATGCGCGCGTGGTCTTGATGATGGTAGTCATCAAGATAGAGTACGGGTTCGCCCAGAAAACCTTCTTATATATATTAGTCGATGATGAGTGTAATCCCATCGACGGGGCGTGAGGATGAGAGGAATCCCCTCCGCGTGAACGGTGATGAGTGTAATCCCACCGTTTCAGATATGGGCTTCATGAGGAAGTTAAGAGGTACACCTTAGCTTCGGATTATTCAGATTTGGATGTCTTGGTTGCTAGTGCCAAGGACATTGAGCATAGCTTGGGGCTGACCAATCGTTCTGGAGGATCTAGTTCTGGTAAGAGTCACAACAACTTTGACCGTGGTGATGCCAAGAGGCATAGAGGTGGCGGACAACAGTTTGACCATAGACGTGGCAGTGGCCACCATGGTAGAGGCCACCAGGGCCATAGAGGTGGAGGTCGTTTGCCCGAGTGTACCCGTTGTGGGAGACAACATTCTGTAGAGTGTTAGGGTAACTTCCATGCTTGTTGGAACTGTGGTTCGAGGGACCACTTTATGAGAGAGTGTCTGCATCAGGCGGCACAAGCACCAAACATAGCACAGGCTCCTGCGAGAGCAATAGCTTACCAGAGAGGCCGTGGGCACGGTCGTGGCTACTTCCAACCTAGGGCTGATGCACCTAGGGTAGATGCTCAGAGGAACCTTGCTCATGTTGTGGCAGTGCAGCCAGAGGCAGGAGGACCAGCGAGAGTCTATGCTCAGAGAGAGGCCGGGAACGTCACTGATGTGATAGCAGGTAATTTTGAGTTACAGTCTATGTCTTTGCTTTCTTTGGTTGATTCGGGTTCTACACATTCCTACATTTTGAGTGAGCATGCACGGAAGTTAGATATACATGTTGAGATCTTAGATGTAGGTATGCATATGACTAGTTCTTTTGGTGAGACGGTTGTGGTTTGACGAATGTATATGAGGTGTCTGCTGAAGATTGAGGGTCATGTGTTTTCTGTTGATATGATGGAGCTTCCGTTTTATGGTTTTGATATTATTTTGGGTATGGACTGGTCAGTTGAGCACCGAGCTAGTGTGGATTTTGAGACGAAGAGGATTTCTTTGAAACTTTCGGATGACTACGAGGTAGTAGTAGTAGTAGGCGAGAACACTAAGTTCTTGTCTAATGTTGTGTCAGCTTTAGAGGCACACAGGTTGATGGATTCCGGTTGTGGGGCTAACTTAGCATATGTTATGAATCCAAATATGAGTGAGGCTAGACCGAAAGATATTAGAACAGTTTGTGATTTTCTGGATGTGTTTCCAGAAGAGTTACCGGGTTTTCCTCCTGACAGAGATGTAGAGTTTGTGATTGAGACTGTTTCAGGGTCTAATCCAGTTTCTATTGCTCCATATCGTATGGCTCCAAAAGAGTTGAAAGAATTGAAAAGTCAGCTGCAAGAGTTATTAAACCGTGGTTTCATTAGGCCTAGTAGTTCTCCTTGGTGTGCACCTGTGTTGTTTGTAAAGAAGAAAGATGGCAGTATGCGTATGTGTATTGACTACAGGCAGTTGAATCAGTTGACTGTGAAGAACAAGTATTCGTTGCCTCGTATAAATGATTTGTTTGATCAGTTGAGAGGTGCTTTAGTGTTCTCGAAGATAGATTTGAGATCAGGGTACTATCAGTTGAAAGTAAAAAAGTGTGATGTTCCGAAGACAGCTTTTAGGACTAGATATGGTCACTGTGAGTTCCTTGTGATGCCGTTGGGGCTCACGAATGCACCCGCAACATTCATGGATATGATGAACATAATTTTTAGAGATTATCTAGACCGTTTTGTAGTTGTTTTCATAGATGATATTCTTGTGTACTCGAAATTAGAAGAAGAGCATGATGAGCACTTGAGATTTGTTTTACAGAGATTGATGAGCAACCAGTTGTATGCGAAGCTTAGTAAATGTGAGTTCTAGATTCGAGAGGTTGTATTTCTTGGCCATGTTGTTTCAGCTGAAGGTATTCGTGTTGATCCGTCGAAGATTGAGGCTATTGTTGAGTGGAAACAACCTAAGTCCGTGACAGAGATTAGGAGTTTCATAGGATTAGCTGGTTACTATAGGAGGTTTGTTGATAGTTTCTCTAGAGTAGCTGCTCCTTTGACTAAATTGTTGCAAAAAGAAGTTAAGTTCGAGTGGTCAGATGCAAGACAGAAGGCCTTTGAGAAATTGAAAGAAGCTTTGACAAATGCTCCAGTGTTAGTGCAACCAATTTCAGGTAAAGAATTTGTGATCTATAGTGATGCTTCCTACATAGGTTTAGGGTGTGTCCTAATGCAAGAAAGAAGAGTTGTTGCTTATGCTTTGAGACAGTTGAAAGTGCATGAGAAGAACTATCCTACTCACGATATAGAGTTAGCCGCAGTTGAGTTTGCGTTGAAGATTTGGCGGCACTACTTGTATGGTGAGAAGTGTATAGTTTACACCGATCATAAGAGCTTGAAGTACTTGATGACACAGAGAGAGCTGAACTTGAGATAAAGAAGATGGCTTGAATTGCTGAAAGATTATGATTTCACTATAGAGTACCATCCGGGTAAGGCAAATGTAGTAGCCGATGCTTTGAGTAGAGTAGAAAAGTTGCAGTTGAGTTGCGAGCTATGTTTGCTAGATTGAGTGTATCCGGTGATGGTGGTTTGATCACAGAGTTGCAAGTGAAGCCTTCTTTGATTCAGTTGATTAGAGAGAAGCAGTTGCAAGATGTGTCTTTAGTTCCTCATGTTCAGGACATAGCCGAAGGTAAACCGACCGAGTATAGCTTTAGTAGTGAGAATGTGTTGTGTTTTAGAGACAGAGTTGTAGTACCTGAAGATGTTGAGTTGAGACGTCTGATTCTGAGTGAAGCACATTCGAGTCCTTTTTCTATGCATCCGGGTAGTACCAAGATGTATCGTGACTTGAAGAATGATTACTTCTGGGTTGGTTTGAAGAAGGATGTAGCCGAGTATGTGAGCCGTTGTATGGTTTGTCAGAGAGTGAAGGCAGAACATCAGGTTCCTTCAGGTTTGTTACAGCCTTTGAAGATTCCAGAATGGAAATGGGAGAGGATCACTATGGACTTTGTGTCGGGGTTACCGTCGTCTCCTTCGAAGAAGAATTCTGTTTGGGTGATAGTGGATAGATTCACTAAGTGTGCTCACTTCGTAGTAGTGAACACTACAGATTCTTTAGACAAGTTTGCGAACTTGTACATCTGTGAGATTGTGGGACTTCATGGAGTCCCGAAATCTATTGTTTCAGACAGAGATCCAAGATTCACTTCGAGGTTCTGGGGTTGTTTGCATAGTGCTCTAGGTAGCCGTTTTCATTTCAGCACTTCTTATCATCCGCAGTCCGATGGACAGTCAGAGCGAGTGATACAGATTTTAGAGGATATGCTTCGTTGTTGTGTGATTGACTTCCAAGGTTCTTGGGAGAAGCACTTACCCTTAGTTGAGTTTGCTTACAACAACAGTTATCAGGCTAGTATACAGATGGCTCCCTATGAGGCTTTGTATGGTAGACGATGTAGGACTCCGATCTGTTGGGCTGAAACAAGTCAGAGATTGTTACCTATGCTGGATTTGCTCAAGGGTACTTCAGAAAAAGTGAAGTTGATTTGTGATCGTTTGAAAGGAGCTTCCGATCGTCAGAAATCTTATGCAGATTTGAAGAAAAAAGAGATTAAGTTCTCCGTGGGTGAAAAAGTGTTTCTGAAAGTATCTCCGTGGAAGAAGGTAATGCGATTTGGCCGGAAAGGCAAGTTGAGTTCGAGGTTTATTGGTCCGTATGAGATAGTTGAGCTGATTGGGCCTGTAGATTACCCTTTGAGATTGCCTTCTGAGTTAGAGAAGATCCATAATGTCTTTCATGTGTCGATGCTTAGGAGACATAGATCAGATCCTTCTCATGTTATGCCTGTTGAGGAGATAGAGTTGAATCCAGATTTTTCTTATAATGAAGAACCAGTTAAGATACTCGCTTCTGATAGCAAGGTGTTGCGTGGCAAGACCATAGAGTTGGTCAAGGTGTTGTGGAGACATAGAGGTGTGGAAGAGGCCACGTGGAAGAGGAAAGCTGATATGCTTGAGCAGTTTTCGTATCTGTTTCCGTCAGGTAATTTCGGGGACGAAATTCCTTAAATGGGGGAGAGTTGTAACACCCGGGTTTAGGGGTCGGGTGAAAATAATATTTAAATAATATTTTGAGTTTCAGTTTTCTAATTAAAATAATAATGTATTATTTTAAGGCTTCATATTTCCAAAACAAACCTTTTGTGTTGGACCAAATTGAATTGGAAATCAAATTCCATGGATTTTAATTGTTAATGAGATTGCCATCTCATTAATGGCAAAACTGTAAATAAACCAACTTTCAAATTAAAACCCCTTTTTACTTAAAAGACCACTTTTAAGTCATCTTCTTCCCTCATCCATTATCTATTTCAACGTGAAAAACCCCTTCCCTTTCAAGATCACTATTCCATCTTCTTTCTCATTCATTTTGGCTCGGTTTTGAAAGGTAATTACATTCCCATCTTGCTCTCATCTTCCTCTCTTTGAAAGTACCATTAGTTTTCATTTTTGTCCATGATTTTAGAATTTGAGTTTTTGGGAGTTTTGATTAAAAATGCTACCTTTATTGTTTTTAACTAAAGATTTTGATTTGTTAATGATATATGAGTTGTTTATGAACCATGAGGTCCAACATATATGATTTTTAAAGTGTTTTGTTAAGTTTCCCGAATTTGGGTTTTCGTGGGTTTTTAGAAGGGTTTTAAGGGAGTTTTTGGAGTTGTTTTATGTTGGAAATTGAGGGCTGAGGTTAGTATGATAGTTGAGGGTTGTTTTGGAATCATTTAAGAGTGTTAAAGAGGTTGAAATCATGAGTTTTGGATTAGGTTTAGGGGCTTCCCGAGTTTGATGATTTTGGGGTTGTTCATAGCTTGAAAATCACGTGTTTGATGCTTGAATAGTGTTCTGGGTTTGCTACATTTTTGTGTGGACTGATTTGAGATTATTTTGATTGTGTTGGGATGATTAGAAGCAAGAATTTGTGTTGGTGAAGCATTGGGGGTGAATCCGAAAGCTTGAAGTTCTTGGTGCTTGGTTGTTGAGCTTGGAAGTGAATGTGAGTGGTTTAATGTTTTTAAAATGGTTTTGAGTTTTTGGTTCAAGCATGTGGACTATGTTGGGCTTGGTAGACCCACCTAGAGTTGGGATTGGATTGGTAGTCTAATCCCAAGCTATAGTTAGAGACTATGGTTGATATTCGAATGTGTATGCCTCATGTTTAATTGTGATTGTGTTGGCTATGTATATGATGTTATACATGTATGTTGAGGCTTGGATTGATGCATTGTTATGTGCATGTGGATTGTGCATGATGTCAATCATGGTGAGTACATGCTAAGCACGGAAGTGATATGAAATGATATTGTGGATTGTGTTAAATGTTGGCACTAGTATGCTTGGGTACAAATGATCGATCATTAGGATGTTAGTGTGCAAACGTGAGTCAAATGCGCGCGTGGTCTTGATGATGGTAGTCATCAAGATGGAGTACAGGTTCGCCCAGAAAACCTTCTTATATGTATATTAGTCGATGATGAGTGTAATCCCATCGACGGGGCGTGAGGATGAGTGGAATCCCCTCCGCGTGAACGGTGATGAGTGTAATCCCACCGTAAGGTAATGGTTGTTGTTGGATGTGAGTTCCAACGTGTTATTTGCGTATTCGAGTCATAGCTAGGTGCCAATATGAGTTGATATGTGTCTCAATATGATATGAAATGTGATTCTTATATGGAGTATTATATGTGGTTACATATGATGTGGATTTGAGCTTGTTGAGCATGGCATAATATTGAATAAATGTTCATGCATCATGTGTATTTTTGGCTCATAAGGATCGAAGGTAAGAACATGCATTTACCTTGGTTGTGCTCGTGCTTGGACCCTGCATTGTCGAGGTTTGTTTTTAATGAGCTTACCCTCACTAAGCTTTACGCTTACGCTCTATTTTGTTCGACAATGCAGATCAGTAGCTTGTGGGTTGCTAGTGCAAGAAGGGGCCTCCAAGTGTACTAGTTGGGCTTTTGAATCTTTCAAGTATGGATTTTATATTATATGATGTAATGGTCAAGCAATGGGACATGTATTTGTTGTTTGAGCCTTTGAAGTATGTTGGTGTTGGTTGTTTAGGAGCATGTTAGACTCCTTTAAATGCCATGTTGTTGGTTGGCTTTTGGTTGCCTTGAATGCTTGTAAACCATGTTTGAATTGCCTATCTTAAATGTCTAAGTGTATGTTCTTGTAAAGCATGAATCTTGAATGCCATGTATGATCTTTTAAATGGATGCCCATATCTTGTATCTTTATGTGATTTGAGTATGTTTGCAATAGGGTGCATGCCTCTAGAATGTGTTTGTATGTTGTGTAAGCTTCTTGGGGTCGTTAAGGACGTTTGGGATCATTTGGAGATGTTTAAAACTGATTTTGGGAATTCACAGACAGCAGGTGTTTCGAAACGGGTTGTGCTGTTTCGAAACGGGTGTGGTTCCAGGGCCCCCGTATCGAAACGCGTTTCGGTACGTTTTGGCTACTATGAGCCCCTTGTTGCGTGTAAAAGTGTCTATCGCAATGTAGTGCAAGTGTACACGACGCAAGTAGTAAAGTGATACGCAAGTATCAGATATCATCTCCACAGGGACTGGGCTAATAGCTTCACCTTGGATTACTGCGCGGAAGTAAAAGAATAATTAAGATGTTTGTCACGAGAATAATAAAGAATACTGGAAAATAAGGAGAATTGAATCAAGATAGAGAAAATGGGCTGGTATTGAATTGCTCAGTAGTGCAGGTATTGCTAAGTCAAGGAATATCATCGCTGTCGTCGTCCCCGTCGCGGCAGCACCTGTCGCGGCAGCGGTCCGTTGGTTATCGCGGCAGCGATTACCCAACTCAGTACTTCAAGTTTGGCAAGAATCCCTGTTGTGCCCTGGCCTATCCCTAGGTCCAAGTCTGTCGATGATCAAGTCTCTGATGATACCTCCCGGCGTGAATCAAAGGATGAACACCGATGTTGTTGAATTCTTCTTTAGCCACTTAACCTCGTCCTATCCCTAGGTCCGAGATAGTTCAACTATAAACTAGAGAACTCGCACTTATCCCTTTCGTATACTTAACTCTCCCGATATTAAGTAAATAAATAACCTCGCAATGCTCTCCCGATACTCTTGCAAGATGTTAATAACCAGAATAAGAGAACTTGAAGTTTATTTTATTGAACTGAAAATTCCTAAAACAAAAGCAACCTTTGCCACTACTTTACAAAACAACCCGTGACCCTAAGGGGAATTTAGAACATGGTGAGAAGGGGAAAACGGCTAGGGTTTGAGAAGAAGGCTAGAGAATAGATGATGTCCTCCCCTAGGTCGAATTACATGACTTTATATAGGCCTTGGGTTCAAGTTTTCTAATATGGAAGGAATACAACTTTAAATCAAAGTACAATTCTAATAAAGACTAAATCTTAAGAAAAACAGTCTTTAATTCGTCCTTCCTTCTTTCTTGGGATATCTTCCTTGAACCTTGGGCTTGGCCTTCATTATGATCTAGGGCTCGGAAAAATATAGGAGTACTCCACGACAGACGGCCAAAATTTTCTCTTTCTGTCGAGGTCCATTTTGCTTCTTCTCCTCAAAACTGATGTCGTCCTTTGCTTTCATGGCGACAACCATGGCAGCATCGTCCTTCTCGACGGCTCGTCCAGTTCTAGCTCTTCTGCTTCACTGCCCAGTGCCTGCCTCTCCATCTGCTACAGCAGTAACCTGCAAAAGCAACCAATTTCAGTAGAAACTGTGCCTTTTAATATATTTGTGATGTCTAACCGTAAACTTACCTAAATGCAATGAATTATGCTTGAATGCAGCAGAAATATGGGTTAAATAGGGGGTAAATAATAGAACTTTTACACACTCAACACACCCCCAAACTCAAGTTTTTGCTTGCCCTCAAGCAACTAAGGCCTAAAAGAAAAATAAAATAATTTTGTTTTGGCTTAAAACAGTGAACTTTCTCTTACCCTCCATTCCTTCTCTGTGACGGCAGCACCTTGTCGGATAACTTAGGATTTGTCCGGAGTCTCACTATAGTCCTCGTGCAGTGTGTGCATGCTTGTGAACAGTTATATGCCAAGACTCCTTTAGTTTCACTAGAATATTTCAGCCTCTAACTCGAATTTTTATGCCAAACTTTATCTTTTTGAAGGCACTTCTTATGCTCTTTTGATTTGACTCGATTTATATATTTTTTAAGCTAAAGTTTCACTAGAGCCGGTTTCGAGCACCTCTAGCTAACTTCCTAGAGCCGGTTTTGGGCACCTCTAGGGCTGTTGAGTCTATTTTGCTAAACTTCTTTCCTAGAGCCCGTGTTAGGCACCTCTAGGGGCTATTCAAGTGTTAAGCTTCCTATTCTAGTTGACTAAAAGAGTTCTAAGCAGTATAACAGTCACAATGGTGTTTAAGTTTTCAGAACTATAGAAAGGATCTAAACTTCTCCTAAAACTATCCTAAAGGCACTGCCACGACAGAGCTGTCACGGCAGGTAAGTTCAGTTCACAGACTTTAAGCCAAAATTTTCAATTTTTCATTTTTTAACCAAAAATAAACTAAGTAAAAGACATAATTCTAAAACTAAATTAGACTCCATTAATGGAGGGATGCCACCCCAAACTCAAGGGTTGCATTGCCCTCAATGCAAAATGACAAAATAAGAACAAAATAAAAACAGTACATCACAAAATATATAGGCAGACATCAAAAATAAGTTAAGAAACTCAAATTTTTAAGCACTGTCGTCACTGCTGCTGCTGACTCGGATCTGGGGCGGGCACGAGCCTTCGGAGCTGGCTGGCGGATGGGGGTGGCAGATGTGTTCTTTGTTTTTGCCTCCCTCGGGGGTTGAATTATGGTCGGGGAGATGTGAGGGGGTTTCTCCACAACTTGGACCTCTGAACTGTTGCTGATGTCCTCACCGTTGTCGCTGCCGTCACTGATTCTGCCGCTGCCACTGCCCGGCTTGTTTTTATCTGCCATTCTCTTTTGCCGTTTCACCGGTGTACACTCCTTTGAGAGATTCCTCTTAACAGAGGGTTCGTGGTCGCTCTCTGCCCAAACAGAGGAAGAGGAAAACCCGGCAATGAAGGCCTCAAGTTCTTCCGAGGCCATTCGTCGTTTTGTTCCACGGGCAGAAGTCTCAGCACGGGTACCGACAGCGGCTGTCGCGGCAAGTGTTGGTGTGGATGCTGCATAAGGTGTTCTTGGTGTGGCAGCAGGTGTCGGGGTGTGGGCAGGGGTGGTGGCAGCAAAATAATGTGCAGGGAAGGTGGGAAATACGACATTAGGAAAATTTAAAGAGTTTCGGATAAAATGTATCGTAGATGCAGTGAAATCCCTGATGAAGCTCATCAAACCGAGCTGTCGTTCCTCCATCTTCTGGATAGCAGCAAGCATCTGGGAAGAGGAGTCAGTTGGGGCTGCTGCTGTTGCATGTTGCCTGGCTTGTGCGGCGGCAGGTTCATTTTCTGGTGGCTCTGTCGTGTCTGCTGTCGTGGCAGCCGGATCAAATGAGGACAAAGGGGTGGCAACAGTCAGCTCCATTAAGCTGAGTATGTTCTTGTCCGTCCATCCCTTCCCTTGGACTCTGAGGTCGGTGACAGCTTCAGGTACGCCGTGGCCGAGGCAGAGGGTTGTGATGAGGTACGACAGATAGAGCGGTCCCGTCGGCCGGTGTGCGCACTCGAGAATGCTCTCACGGATATAGCTGCCCACATTAATGGGCTTCTCATGTAAAATGGAGTGAATTAAGGCTAACCTGGGCTGGTCGATAGTGGTATTGTGCGACGACGGCATGATGCGCTTTTTGATGAAAGCGTTCCATAACTTGGCTTCGGGCAGGAGTTGAGTTCTTTTTACCGTCCTCGGGTTCTTATGGTTGGTGTTCCACTGTGTTCCTTCATCAGTCAGCTCTGCCATGACAGCATCATAGGCAGCAGGGTCAAGGGTGTTCAGGAACTGTTGGTGGCCATCGTCGTTGCTACCCACATAGAATCCGTACAAGGTATTGATATATTCAGCTTCGAATGGCACTTCCCTCCCTCGTACGGTGACTGCTGTCGTCGTCCTGCTGTTGATGGCAGCGTAGAAGTCTCGCACCAATGAGACGTTCATCTCCTCAGGTTGTTCGGCCAAAATCTACCACTGTAGAGCCCTAATTTTGCGAGCAATGAACGATTTGAGGCCGAAATTTCCCTTCTTCGAAGTGTAGATGAATCCCCTTTCTTCCCCATGTCTCGGATCTGGAATGAACGTGGGGTGGACGCTGTCGGGGTGGAGCTGGAGGCAGCATTCCTACGGGTGTTTCTGGAAGACATTGTTGCAAGGGTTGAGATAAGGAAAATAAAAGCGAGTAAAATCTAGAGGAAGCAAGTGAGAAGAGTAGAAGTGAGTGAAAATGACAAAATGAAACGGGGTTTATATAGAGAGGAATTTGCTGCCCGTTAGAGCTGTAACGACAGACGCGAATAACGGGGCCAGCTGTTACGCGTTTGTGTGTCTTGACGCGTCTGTCACGTGTTTCCGTGTCTGCTGTGCGTCTGTTACGCGTTTGCGTGTCTGTCGCGACAGCGTGTTGACAGCCTGTATTTTCCGTGTCTGTCGCGGCAGCTGAAACGACAGGCTCCAAAATTTGGGCTTTTTGGGCTGGTGGAAAGATGGTGGGCTGAATTCACTTCTCCTGTTCTTCTTGTCTCCTTTATTTCCTAAAAATAGAAAAATAAAACATTATTTAAAAATAAAATAAATCTAATTTCCTAATAAATAATACTAAATTATAAAAACAATTAAAATAAAATTTAGGTTAAGTTAGGGATGTCGGGTGGGGCATCTCCTAAGGTAACCACTTCTTGCATTCGTGGGGGCTTCAGTCCCCTGATAATGCTTCAAGCGATGTCCGTTGACTTTGAATTGGTGCCCATCTTTTAAAGATCTGATCGTGATGGCACCATGGGGAAAAACCTGTACAACTTGGAATGGGCCAGACCATCTATATTTCAGCTTCCCTGGAAAGAGTTTTAATCTAGAGTTAAATAGCAATACAAGCTGCCCTGGGCAGAACTGTCGTGGCAGCAACTTTTTATCATGCCACTTCTTAGTTTTATCCTTGTAAATTCTTGCATTGTCATAGGCCATTGTCCGGATTTCTTCAATTTCATTCAGATCCAGTAGCCTTTTCTGCCCTGCCTTGTCCAAGTCCATATTCACTGCCTTGATTGCCCAGTATGCTCTGTGCTCTATCTCGACAGGTAAATGGCATGTTTTCCCATAAATCAATCGGTACGGAGACATGCCCAATGGAGTTTTGAAAGCTGTCCTATAAGCCCATAACGCATCATTCAGGTGTAAAGACCAATCTTTCCTAGTTGGCTTAACCATCTTTTCAAGAATGTTCTTGACTTCCCTGTTGGAAATTTCAGCTTGTCCATTGGTCTGTGGGTGATATGCTGTTGCAATCCGATGCTTAACACCATACTTCTTCAAGGCAGCAGCAATAACCCTATTGTCGAAATGTCTCCCTTCATCACTGATGATCGCCTTAGGGATGCCAAATCTAGAAAAGATGTTTTTGTGTAAAAACCTTTGAACTGTCTTGGCATCATTCTTTTGAGTGGCGATAGCTTCAACCCACTTAGATACATAATCTACTACCAGGAGGATGTATAGATTACCACATGAAGATGGGAATGGTCCCATAAAATCGATCCCCCAAACGTCGAAGATCTCGACTTCAAGAATGTTCTGCAGCGGCATCTCGTGTCTCCTTGAGATGTTTCCTGTTCGTTGGCACTTGTCACAGCTCTTGTAGAAGATTTGAGCATCTTTATACAATGACGGCCAGTAAAATCCTGACTGCAGAACCTTGGCAGCAGTTTTGTTGCCTCCTAAGTGTCCTCCATACTGTGAATCATGGCAGTGATGAAGTATATCTTCCTGCTCATCCTCTGGTACGCATCTCCTTATAACCTGATCTGCACAGATTTTAAAAAGAAGAGGTTCGTCCCAATAATAATGCTTAACATCATTTTGGAACCTCTTCCTGGCTTGATAATTAAGGTCAGGAGGTATTATTCCGCTAACTAAGAAATTAACGAAATCAGCATACCAAGGAAGTTCAGAAAACTTACATGCCGCCATGGCTGTCGCGGCAGTGACTGCGGCAGCAAAGAGATGCTCATCTGGGAAGGTCTCCAATATGTTTGTCTCATCTGTCGGTAGACTCTGTCCCTTTTCCAACCTTGATAAGTGATCTGCCACTTGATTTTCTGTCCCTTTTTTTGTCCTTGATTTCAAGGTCGAATTCTTGCAATAGCAGGATCCAACGTATCAATCGAGGTTTTGCATCCTTTTTCGTGAACATATACTTCAATGCAGAGTGGTCTGTGTGCACTATGACCTTCGTTCCAAGTATATAAGAACGAAAATTGTCAATGGAGAATACCACCGCTAATAACTCATTCTCTGTGGTGGTGTAGTTCACTTGGGCGCCCTTCAGTGTTTTGCTGGCATAGTATATGACATGAAATAGTTTGTCTCTCCGCTGCCCAAGTGATGCCCCGACAGCATAGTCACTAGCATCACACATGATCTCAAACGGCAATGTCCAATCTGGTGGCTGTACTATTGGGGCTGTTACCAGCTTTTCTTTCAGAACTTTGAATGCCTCAGTACATTCAGTGTTAAAGTCAAAGGGTCGATTCTGCTCCAGAAGATGGCATAGGGGCTTGGTTATCTTTGAAGAATTCGCAATGAACCTCCGATAAAAACCAGCATGTCTTAAGAAACTTCTGATTCCCTTGACTGTGGTGGGCGGCGGCAGCTTTTCGATCACTTCTATCTTGGCTCTGTCGACTTCTATGCCACGACAGCTAATCTTATGGCCAAGGACTATCCCTTCATCCACCATGAAGTGACATTTTTCCCAGTTCAACATTAAATTTGCTTTTTTCACATCTCTCGAGTACCTTTTGTAGGTTGCCTAGGCAGCTTTCAAAGTCGTCTCCAAAGACTGAAAAGTCATCCATAAAAATCTCTAGGAAGTCCTCCATCATGTCGGAGAATATGGCCATCATGCACCTTTGGAAGGTGGCTGGTGCATTGCATAGTCCAAAAGGCATTCTCCTAAAAGCGTAAGTTCCGTAAGGGCATGTGAATGTCGTCTTTTCTTGATCTTCCGGTGCGATAGCGATTTGATTGTAACCTGAATAACCATCAAGAAAACAAAAGTAAGGTTTACCCGCTAATCTATCAAGCATTTGATCAATAAAGGGTAAAGGAAAGTGGTCCTTTCGGGTAGCTTTGTTAAGCTTCCGATAGTCCATACAAACCCTCCAACCGGTCACAGTCCTGGTTGGGATTAGCTCGTTGTTCTCGTTGGTCACCACGGTTATTCCTCCTTTCTTGGGAACACATTGCACCGGGCTCACCCATTTGCTGTCCGAGATGGCGTAGATTATTCCAGCATCTAGCCATTTGATTATCTCTTTTCGCACCACCTCTTTCATCGCATGGTTCAGCCGCCTTAGTGCATCAATCGTCGGCTTATGATCGTCCTCTAGAAGGATTTTATGCATACATAAGGCCGGACTAATGCCTTGAATATCAGCTATCGTCCATCCAATAGCCTTTTTGTGCTGCTGCAGCATCCCTATTAACTGTTGTTCCTGTTCCTGCATCAACTTGGAAGGGATGATTACGGGCAACATATCATTTAAACCAAGAAAAACATATTTTAGCTGCCCTGGCAGAGGCTTAAGATCTAAAACAGGGGGCTCAACAGTTGATGGCTTTTGGATTGCATGGTTATCCGAGGTATAATTTAAAGGCTCGAATAACTTACTTGGACGATTGCCTATCCAGTTTACCTCCTCCTGGTCTTCAGTATCAGATTCTGAGGAGCTGCTGTCATCGGTGCTGTCGTGACAGTCTTCTAAGTGGCTGCCGAGGCAGTGACCAATTTTGATGTCGTGGCAGCCCGACCTGATGCATGGTTGGTCAAAGGTAATTACAGTGATGGCCTTGCATTCTTCTCCTGCATTAGCATGTTTCATTGCTTGGAGAACGTTCAGCTTGATCTCTTGATCGTTCACTCTCATAATGAGTTCTCCTCTTTCCACATCAATCAGTGATCTTCCTGTGGCTAAGAAGGGTCGCCCCAGGATGATTGGTGCGTTCTCATCTGCTTCACAATCTAAAATAAGAAAGTCAGCAGGAAAAATAAACTTATCCACTCTTACCAGAATATCTTCAATTTTTCCTTCTGGGTGAACGTAAGATCGGTCTGCCAGCCGCAGTACTACTTTTGTGGGCCGAGCTTTTCCAATACCTAATTTCTGAAAAACAGATTTTGGCATTAAATTTATACTAGCACCAAGATCACAAACTGCCTTACCCACAAATTTGTCTCCGATTACGCATGGTATGATGAAGCTCCCAGGATCCTTCTTCTTCTAGGGTGGGTACCCTTGCAAAATACTCATGCATTCATGTGTCATATTTACCGTTTCAAATTCCCAAGTCTGGACTTCTTTGACATGGCATCTTTGAGAAATTTGGCATAACCGGGTATTTCCCTCACAGCATCTAACAGCGGAATGTTGATATGAACCTGCTTAAAAATATCATAAATCTTTTTAGAGTAAACTATATGAATGACCATCAATCTATTGGAAAAGTTTTAAAATGACCACCATAAAAAAAACGCGTCATTTGACTACCCAAACTATTAAAATGGGATCAATTTGACCACCGGCCGTTAAGTGTCTAACGGAAGGTGACGTGGCAGTTAAAAAATTAAAGGTATAATCACACATTTGGTCCTTATTATTTACACATTTTTTCAATTTAGTCCTAATTTTAAACTAATAAAATAAATTAATTAGGTGGTGACACGTGTCAACACCTTATTGGAGGAATTTAATTATTTATATTTGATTAATAAATTATTTTTCTCCTCCAATCAGGTGGTGACACGTGTCACCACCTATTTAGAAGAGAAAAACAAAGTTTAGCACAAATGCCATCCAGGGGAATCGAACCTGGGTGGTGTAGGTGCAAAAGCAGTGGCTAAGCCACTGCACCAAGCACAATTTTGTGCTTTAAAACACCAAATTCAATATATATCTTTTTCCAAGAGGAACCTGTGGCTTCAGGAAATATATATTGAATTTGGCAAACGAGAGAACTTTGCCAAACTCAATCCAAAATCGTCATCTGAAATAGCAGCAGGGGAAAAACCAACAGTTAGCAACCATGGTGCAAAAGATAGAGGCAACAAATCCAATTTTGTTAGAGGTTACAAACGAGTTTCAAATGCCGAAATTGTGGATTCATCAGAAACTCATAGTAGTTCTGCTAATACTTATGATAGGAGGAAGGCTATACCGCAGAGAATGAAAGCTCAATCTCATCGTTTCGTGTCAAATTTTAATTCCAACGTAATACCTTCAAGTGCAAAGGTTTCAGATTCTGGTATGGATGGTTTCAGAAAATCCTTTAGAGACATGAAAATGGCAACAGGAGTGTCTATGACCAGATCTCTAGGAGGCACTGGGCATGCGGTTGAAACTGTATCGCAGATTTTGCAACAGCTGAAGTGGGGCCCTGCTGCCGAGCAAGCACTTGAAAATCTCAACTTTTCAATCGATGCATATCAAGCTAACCAAGTTCTAAAGCAAATACCAGATCCTTCTGTTGCTCTTGCCTTTTTCCATTGGCTGAAAAACAAGGCTGGATTCAAGCATGACGGTCATACATACACCACCATGGTGGGTATCCTTGGTCGTGCAAGGCAGTTCGGGTCGATAAATAGATTGCTTGACCAGATGGTGAAGGATGAATGTCAGCCGAATGTTGTGACATACAATTGTCTAAATATATATTGAATTTGGTGTTTTAAAGCACAAAAGTGTGCTTGGTGCAGTGGCTAAGCCACTGCTTTTGCACCTACACCACCCAGGTTCGATTCCCCTTGATGGCATTTGTGCTAAACTTTGTTTTTCTCCTCTAAATAAGTGGTGACACGTGTCACCACCTGATTGGAGGAGGAAAATAATTTATTAATCAAATATAAATAATTAAATTCCTCCAATAAGGTGTTGACACGTGTCACCACCTAATTAATTTATTTTATTAGTTTAAAATTAGGACTAAATTGAAAAAATGTGTAAATAGTAAGGACCAAATGTGTGATTATACCTTTAATTTTTTAACTGCCACGTCACCTTCCGTTAGACACTTAACGGCCAGTGGTCAAATTGATCCCATTTTAATAGTTTGGGTAGTCAAATGACGCGTTTTTTTTATGGTGGTCATTTTAAAACTTTCCCAATATATTGGTGGTCATTCATATAGTTTACCCATCTTTTTAAGTTGTGATTCATGTTTCAATTTCTGTAACCGCTGAGGGAAAGGTGGTGGAGGACGATAATCAACAATACGTCCTTCCCACTGCATACGGATCTGAGGAGGTTTGGGTTCATCATCTTTCTCCTCTGTCCCTTTGGCTGTCGTGACAGGCTCATCGGCAGCAGGCTGTTTGTTACCTGTCGGGGCAGCTTCCTTGGCAGGTGTCTCCAGGGCTGGTTTCTTTATTGTTTCAGCTTCCTTCTCTGGCCCTGATAGTTTCTTCCCACTTCTAGTAGTGATGGCTTTACACTGCTCATGTTTGGGTTGTCTAGCATTTTCAGTATTGCTAGGAAATCCGCCATTCTACCTTGGCTTAACATGCTGGGAAATCTGACCCATCTATGTCTCCAACGATTTCAGAGTAGCTTCATGATTGGTCATCTGCATCTCTGTTTTGTCCATGAAAGTTTCTGTCTTCTTGACAAAGTGATTCATGTTCTCAATGTAGGTACCTGTTTGAGACATAAATGTAGCCAGAGTCTGTTCCAGTATACTATTCGAGGCAGGTGGTGGTTGTTGTTGCTGCTGCTGCTGTGGTTGATGTTGCTGTCGAGTCATCAATCTAGGTCCTCCCTGATTCTGAGTGTTGTGTGCTTGAGGATTTAGGGCATTATTAGGATTACTCCAAGAGAACTTGGGATCCTTTCTCCAGTTGGGATTGTAGTTGTTGGAGTTGTGATTTTGCTTATTGTAGTTTCCAACATACTTTCCCTCTTCTAACTGTATAGGACATTCATCCGAACTGTGATTTCCTTCACAAATTTCACATACCTCTTCGACAGCAAATACCGGCTGGGAATCATCGTTCAAGAGCTTTTTCATAGCCTTAGTGAGGTATGCCACCTGTGATTTCATTGTGTTGTCGGCCTCATAATCCTTAACAGCTAGGACCCGTTTACCCCCTCTTCTTGCTGTTGGGAACTGCTCCTCATTCTTAGCCAGATTTTTCAGTACTTGCATTGCCTCATCTGGGTCTTTGTCCAGTAGTAATCCATTTGCTGCTGAATCAATTCTAATACGAGTTTGTAAATTGGCAGCATTATAAAATTTCGTTACATGGTTCCAAACGGGGAATCCATGCATTGGGCAGTTCCGTAGAAGAGTTGTAAATCTGTCCCAGGCCTCGTGCATTGGCTCGTCTTCTTCCTGTTGAAAAGTAGCAATTTTGTTACGTAATCTCTCAGATAAATGTGAAGGATTAAAACGAGATAAGAATTCATGAGACAAATCTGCCCAAGTTCTAATTGAACCCGGCGTAAGTTTATTCCACCAAGTCTTTGCCCTGTCCCTCAATGAATGGGGAAACAACCGAAGCCTCAGTATCTCTGGATTAACTCCTGGTAGTCTAAACGAACCACAGATTTCTTGGAACGTTTTTAGATGCTCCCTAGCATCCTCTGTAGCAGCACCACTAAATTGACCGACGTTGTTGATCATGCTAAACATAACAAGTTTCAGCTCAAAGTTGTCAACATCTATATCCGGCAGCGTGGTTTCTAGTTCTACATGATCATTCAGCATGTAGTCTCGGCAGGACCGGTGTGCGGCAGCGACAGGAAGGTCGGCAGCATGACCGTTCCCTCCATTCTCGGCAGGATCTACAGCATCCTGGGGATTTTTTGGGTCGTCCCTTCTTTCTTCATGTCTTTCGTTCACCATTGCTTCAAGTTGTTCCTCTAGGTATTCGTTCCTTTCAACGAGGTAACAGACTCTTTTCTTGAGATTGAACGTTCGTTCGGGTTCAAGATCTAACTGGTACTCTGGTTCCTTCCCCCGTTGAGATCTGCGCATACGAAAACAAAAGACCTTGTGAAAGGTATAGGTTGGACAATCCAAGTAAAATAGAAAAATAAAACAAATGCAGTAAAAGGTAGGGTAAAGATATGTTGCTAGTCCCCAGCAACGGCGCCAAAAACTTGTTGTGTGTAAAAGTGTCTATCGCAATGTAGTGCAAGTGTACACGACGCAAGTAGTAAAGTGATACGCAAGTATCGGATATCGTCTCCACAGGGACTGGGCTAATAGCTTCACCTTGGATTACTGCACGGAAGTAAAAGAATAATTAAGATGTTTGTCACGAGAATAATAAAGAATACTGAAAAATAAGGAGAATTGAATCAAGATAGAGAAAAGGGGCTGGTATTGAACTGCTCAGTAGTGCAGGTATTGCTATGTCGAGGAATATCAGCGCTGTCGTCGTCCCCATCGCGGCAGCGATTACCCAACTCAGTACTTCAAGTTTGGCAAGAATCCCTGTTGTGCCCTGGCCTATCCCTAGGTCTAAGTCTGTCGATGATCACGTCTCTGATGATACCTCCCGGCGTGAATCGAAGGATGAACACCGATGTTGTTGAATTCTTCTTTAGCCACTTAACCTCGTCCTATCCCTAGGTCTGAGATAGTTCAACTATAAACTAGAGAACTCGCACTTATCCCTTTCGTATACTTAACTCTCCTGATATTAAGTAAATAAATAACCTCGCAATGCTCTCCCAAATGTAACCCCCTTAACCCGGCCTAGACGGTTGACCCGAATTAATAAGTTTACACGGGGAAAACCAAAGTCAACCCGAAAGTCAACCTTGATTAACGACCCTTTTTTTTCTTTTTAATCTTGTCTAGATGCACATTAACCCTAGATATGTTCACAAGAGAATCATACTCAAAGATCAAAACAATCGGAGAACATTCAGGGACTCAATTGAACAAATTACAACTTTAGGGACCAAAAAGTAAATTCTGAAAATTATAAGGACTTAACCCATTTAGAAGTTACCAACTTGAAATTAATCATCTTTCATGCTTCTCTGCCAAATTTCAGCTCAAACGGACATTCCAAACTCATTCAATTGCAATAACAAATTTCAGGACCAAAACGCAAGCATTTCAAAACATATAACCATCAATTTCAGAGCCCAACGGTCGAGTGTTCTGAAACAGGAAGGACCTGTTCCGAAACGCGGGACCGTTCTGAAACTGGTTCTGAAACGAGGCCTGGCAGAAGCATTTCCGTTCCGGAACGGTTCCTCCCGTTTCAGAACGCCTAGACCATTTCAGGCCCTTGTTCCGAAACGGTAGCACCCGTTCCGATACGGCCTGCCCAGATTTGCAGATTTTTGCTGAATTAACACATATTTGACCCATCAAACATGCTCCAAATGCCACCAAAATATACCAGCAAGTCATTACATGCATAAGGAACATATTGGCATCAACAATTCATAAACATGGCATCAAACAAGGAAAGCCCCAATTCTATAGGCATGCATCCTATTTAGAAAACCATTCAAGCATCAAAATACCAAACCAACCACATAAAGGCCATTTACATGTTCCAACTTCAACAACAACATTAAACCAACTTAGGGAGTCTAAAACATCTCCCAAAACATCAACATAGGTTCCCCATTGCCAAATGCCAAAAGCTAATAGTGTTTAAGAAACCTTCACCATACATGAGCTTAGTTCACCACTTGGATTCTTCACCTCCTTGCTGCCCTCAATGCACTTTAATGCTCTGCATTATTGGTTTAAGAAAAGAGAGAGAGAGCGTAAGCGAAAAGCTTAGTGAGGAATGCTCATTTAAAACCACACAATAATGCATTTATGAAACACCTTTAAAAACCTTAAATCATACATCATTTGCACATGCACTAAAGCATTTAAAACAAGCAATTCATGCTTCAAGTTCATAACATGTCACATTGGCAACAAGTGATACATTCAACATAAGATCCACACATGGACTTTTAAACACCATTGTGATCTTATAATTTCCAAGGACCACACATGGACTTTTAAACACCATTGTGTCCTTAACAAGAATCATCCATGGACTTTTAAACACCATGACAAGGACCACACAAGGACTTTTAAACACCTTTGTGCCCTTAACAAGAATCACCCAAGGACTTTTAAACACCTTGGTGTTCTTAAATAACAAGGCTTACACAAGGAATTTTAACCACCTTTGTAACCTTAACCAAGAACCAACCATGGACTTTTAAACACCATGTTGTTCTTAAAATACACAAGATTCACATAAGGACTTTTAACCACCTTTGTGATCTTAACCAAGAACCAACCATGGACTTTTAACCACCATGTTGTTCTTAAATAAACAAGGCTCACACAAGGACTTTTAAACACCTTTGTGACCTTAACCATCACTTGCCAATATGCATCATTAACAACAATATTCCACTGTTTTTAAGCATTTAACAAAGCCATAAACATCATGCATCCTTAGGCATCAAACCACATTTAAACAATGTTCAAAAACAAGGATCTCTTACCTTGAGCATCCTTCAACACATGGCTTATAATCTCAGCAAATAAACATGCTAAATATGCTTCCAAAATAGGATTTAAAACATGCAAACAAACCACATTGCACACAACCAATCCATGGTTCATCATCAAGAGAGTTTTTCTGAAAACTTACTCTTGAGCTTAGCTAAGTTGCTTAGACTTAAACTAAGCTCCCAAACCTTCAAAACATTGGTTTCAAAGCTGAAAACCAAAATCCACTCACCGATTCCGTTTCGCCTCTTGCCGAAACACCAATCAAGCTTCCGGATCTCCACCACTAGGATCCAAAGATGACTCCCCTGTTTTAAACACATCAAAACAGTAGATTAATGCATCATCATGCATTAATATCTACAATGAAAGCACCTAAACTCGCTGCTCTCATCCACACTCCATTTTCGGCTACCAAACACAACCGAAAACACAACCAAACAACTCAACAACACTACCCAGCCAAGATTCATCAACTCTAAACATCTTTAAACATTAATTAACATCCAAAATGGATCTCAACACATCCTTATACCTCCAGCTATAACAGATCATCAAGATCACTCCACAAACCATCACTATTACAAGTAAAACTTAGGAAATTCAACCTATCCGGGATTGCATTGATTAAATCTCAATTTCTCATCAATTAAACATTCATTTAACATCAAATTGACACCTCAAAACACTGCCCAATCAGATTATACGAAATTTCATCAAAATCAAATAAATCTTGCATTTTAAAGCTAAAATCAAGAATACAATTGTAAAACCTTTAATTAAACACAAATCAAGGATTGAGAACTTGGGAATTTCAGTAAAGAACTGAGAATTTAGAGGAGAAGGACGTTCATACCTCTAAACTTGAGTTTCTCCCTTTTTAGAATCAAAATTCTTGAAGATCCAAGTAGAAAATGGTGAGATTTTGTTGAAGAGATGATTAGAGATCAAAAGAGAATTAAAATCTCATGTTTGGATGTCAAAAATCAGAGGAAAAAGCTCTGGAGAAATGTGTTTGGTTTGAGAGAAAAGATGAGAGAAAATGAAAATAGAATTTTAGGAAAAGTTAGTTGGAAAATGCCAAAATATCTTCCCTTTCTTTTTATTTTATTTAAAAACCATTTATTAAACCTTTAATATTTAGGAAAAATCTGGAGAAACTCCTATTGGGTAAATAGCTCCTTAAAGATTCAAAGTTTCAATCCTTTTTAAAACAGTCTCACAGTTTTCGAAAATTACATTTTGGTCACTAACCCAAAATGTCACACTTCCAAACCTCATTTTGTAAAATTGATTTCACTTTTCTCTTATACATAATAAAAGAGGATTTTAAGACATTTTTCCACATTTTTAACGCAACCCAAACTAGGCTTTCCTAAATTCACTCTTTTATATTCGAACCGCGAACCGACCGGTCCGGTCCAAACCCAAAACTTCTAAGCCCAAAATTGGGGTGTTACATCGATACTCTTGCAAGATGTTAATAACCAGAATAAGAGAAGTTGAAGTTTATTTTATTGAACTGAAAATTCCTAAAACAAAAGCAACCCTTGCCACTACTTTACAAAACAACCCGTGGCCCTAAGGGGAATTTAGAACATGATGAGAAGGGGAAAACGGCTAGGGTTTGAGAAGAAGGCTAGATAATAGATGATGTCCTCCCCTAGGTCGAATTACATGCCTTTATATAGGCCTTGGGTTCAAGTTTTCTAATATGGAAGGAATACAACTTTAAATCGAAGTACAATTCTAATAAAGACTAAATCTTAAGAAAAACAGTCTTTAATTCGTCCTTCCTTCTTTCTTGGGATATCTTCCTTGAACCTTGGGCTTGGCCTTCATTCTGATCTAGGGCTCGGAAAAATATAGGAGTACTCCACGACAGACGGCCAGAATTTTCTCTTTCTGTCGAGGTCCATTTTGCTTCTTCTCCTCAAAACTGCTGTCGTCCTTTGCTGTCATGGCGGCAACCATGGCAGCATCGTCCTCCTCGACGGCTCGTCCAGTTCCAGCTCTTCTGCTTCACTGCCCAGCGTCTGCCTCTCCATCTGCTACAGCAGCAACCTGCAAAAGTAACCAATTTCAGTAGAAACTGTGCCTTTTAATATATTTGTGATGTCTAACCGTAAACTTACCTAAATGCAATGAATTATGCTTGAATGCAGCAGAAATATGGGTTAAATAGGGGGTAAATAATAGAACTTTTACACACTCAACACCCCTGTTTCGAAACAAGTTTCGAAACACTTTGGCTACTGGAATTGTCTGTTTCGAAACGGGTATCGGAACGCCTAGGCAAAATGGGACCCTGTTCCGAAACGGGGTGGATGCTAGGGGTGGGAATTGTCGGGTACCCGGAAAACCGGGTACCCGGTTCATCCGGGTACCTCCTTAAACGGCCTGTGTCCCGGCCCATTATATCCGGGTACCCGGGATTCGGGTACCCGCAAAATTCGGGTACCCGGGATTCGGGTACCCGCAAAATTCGGGTACCCGGGTAATCGGGTACCGGGTACCCGGTTCCTATTTTTTTTATTTTTTTTATTTTAAAATTAAAAAAATCACATGTTAAACACAAAAATATTTAAAAAAAAAATTAAACTAAAAACTTAAAAGAATATAATACAAACATAGAAAAAATGTAGGGATTTAAACTTAATTTTAGAGTGAAAATATTAAGAAACATAAAATTAAAATATAATTTTAAATATAAAATATATATATTAAATTTTATCGGGTCGGGTCGGGTACCCGGTAAGGGAAAACTTTCGGCCCGTGTCCCGGGAAATTTGCCGGGTCGGGTAATTTTTTTTCGGGAATTACCCGGTATTTTTGTTTCGGGTCGTCGGGTTTTCGGGTCGGGTCAATCGGGTCGGGTATTTTCTCCCACCCCTAGTGGATGCGTTTCAGTACGGGTGTCTGGCTTTTAAAACTGGAGCCCGTGTTCCGAAACGGGCATTATCTGTTTCGAAACACAGGCCTGTAAATGGGCCTTTTGACATCTCTAAAGGGTCTCAAGGTTTGGGCTTAGACCCTGTTTGTTGTTGGGCTTCTCGTGAGCCTTGTTTCCGCTGTCGTTTCACACATAGGTTAATTTAATGCATCTAGACAATTTTATAAATGAAAAAGTTTTTCTTGGGTCGGTAACCGAAGTGAAGCCTTAACGGGTTTCGCCTCGGTTATCCCCGTGTAGCCCACTCGGATCGGTCAAGCGTCTGGACCGGGACGAGGGGATTACACTTGTTGGTATCAGAGCCTAAGGTTTCCGAGACCTTGGGCAGGTAAGTGAGGTAAGTTGTGTTTTTATGTTGAAAATGCACGGTGTTTGATTGCCATGTAAGCATGTCTGCTTGTTTATTAAGTAGGCCTTGTTGTATGCTTGTTTAAGCATGTATGTTTGTTGTTTTGGTTGAAGCATGTTGTGTAGAGTCTCATTGCTACTATTATATTGAAAAAAGGATTTTTAAAGTGAGGGAACATACTTGAGCCACTTGGAGCCCTTGCCTTGCTAACCCTATCTTCTGTGTTTTCTTGTTGTTGTTGTAGTTGTTGTTGTGAGCACGTATGTCGAGGCCGAGAGGTAGGTCGAGGGTGGTTTGTCATGAACCACGTGTTGCGGCTCCTGTTAATGAGCCGGTGGCTGGAGTAGAGGCTCATGTGGAAGAGCCTGCTGCTGCTAGAGTTGGAGCTCCTCCACCACCACCACCACCTTCTCCGCCTGGTGAGGGAGGCAAGGCTGGAGTCGAGGGAGAGGGACCTCAGTGTGGCCAGGGTGGCCAAGGTCCTGCCGGAATAGATATGGCTCCGCTTGTACAAGCTATAGCATGAGCATTTCAGGTCGCAGTTGCCGGGGCTCAGGCTGCAGCTCAGCCTAGAGGTGATGATGCTAGTTTACCGTTGGAGAGGCTCCGTAGCCTAGGGGCTGAAGAGTTTAGAGGGTCTACACCTGAGAGATCCGAGTTGTGGTTAGAGAAGAGAGTTTGTATCTTAGCTCAGATGGGTTGTGTGGGTGCTCGCAGATTGGGCTGTGTGATTTCTTTGCTATAGGGTGATGCTGGGTCACCATTACTGCCGGAGTTCCAGAGGCTGAGATTGGATGGAATTTCTTTGAGTCTGCTTTCCGAAAAAGGTACTTGGGGCTGAGGTATCTAGATGAAAAGAAGCGAGAGTTTATGGCTCTTGTTCAGGGTGATGCTTCTGTGACTGACTACGAGATCCGCTTTGTTCGTTTAAGTCAGTATGCTTCAGAGTTAGTTCCTACTGAGAGGGACCGTTGTAACCGTTTCAGATATGGGCTTCATGAGGAAATTAAGAGGTACACCTTAGCTTCGGATTATTCAGATTTTGATGTCTTGGTTGCTAGTGCCAAGGACATTGAGCATAGCTTGGGGCTGACCAAGCGTTCTGGAGGATCTAGTTCTGGTAAGAGACATAACAACTTTGACCGTGGTGATGCCAAGAGGCATAGAGGTGGCGGACAACAGTTTGACCATAGACGTGGAAGTGGCCACCATGGTAGAGGCCACCAGGGCCATAGAGGTGGAGGGCGTTTTCCCGAGTGTACCCGTTGTGGGAGACAACATTCTGGAGAGTGTTGGGGTAACTTTCATGCTTGTTGGAACTGTGGTTCGAGGGACCACTTTAGGAGATAGTGTCAGCATCAGGCGGCACAGGCACCGAACATAGCATAGGCTCCTGCGAGAGCAATAGCTTACCAGAGAGGCCGGGGTGCGGTCGTGGCAACTTCCAGCCTAGGGCTGATGAACCTAGGGTAGATGCTCAGAGAAACCTTGCTCATGTTGTGGCAGTGCAGCCAGAGGCAGGAGGACCAGCGAGAGTCTATGCTCAGAGAGAGGCCGGGAACGACACTGATGTGATATCAGGTAATTTTGAGTTACAGTCTATGTCTTTCCTTTCTTTGGTTGATTCGGGTTCTACGCATTCCTACATTTTGAGTGAGCATGCACGGAAGTTAGATATACCTATTGAGATCTTAGATGTAGGTATGCATGTGACTAGTTCTTTTGGTGAGACGGTTGTGGTTAGACGAATGTATAGGAGGTGTCCGCTGAAGATTCAGGGTCATGTGTTTTCCGTTGATATGATGGAGCTTCCGTTTTATGGTTTTGATATTATTTTGGGTATGGATTGGTTAGTTGACCACCGAGCTAGTGTGGATTTTGAGACGAAGAGGATTTCTTTGAAACTTTCTGATGACTACGAGGTAGTAGTAGTAGGCGAGAACATTAAGTTCTTGTCTAATGTTGTGTCAGCTTTAGAGGCACACAGGTTGATGGATTCCGATTGTGGGGCTTACTTAGCATATGTTATGAATTCGAATATGAGTGATGCTAGACCGAAAGATATTAGAACAGTTTGTGATTTTCCGGATGTGTTTCCAGAAGAGTTACCGGGTTTGCCTCCTGACAGAGATGTAGAGTTTGTGATTGAGACTGTTTCAGGGTCTACTCCAGTTTCTATTGCTCCGTATCGTATGGCTCCGAAAGAGTTGAAAGAATTGAAAAGTCAGCTGTAAGAGTTATTAGACCGTGGTTTCATTAGGCCTAGTAGTTCTCATTGGGGTGCACCTATGTTGTTTGTAAAGAAGAAATATGGCAGTATGCGTATGTGTATTGACTACAGGCAGTTGAATCAGTTGACTATGAAGAACAAGTATCCGTTGCCTCGTATAGATGATTTGTTTGATCAGTTGAGAGGTGCTTCAGTGTTCTCGAAGATAGATTTGAGATTAGGGTACTATCAGTTGAAAGTAAAAGAGTGTGATGTTCCGAAGACAGCTTTTAGGACTATATATGGTCACTATGAGTTCCTTGTGATGTCGTTTGGGCTCACGAATGCACCCGCAACATTCATGGATATGATGAACAGAATTTTTAAAGATTATCTAGACTGTTTTGTAGTTGTTTTCATAGATGATATTATTGTGTACTCGAAATCAGAAGAAGAGCATGATGAGCACTTGAGATTTGTTTTACAGAGATTGATGAGCAACCAGTTGTATGCGAAGCTTAGTAAATGTGAGTTATGGATTCGAGAGGTTGTATTTCTTGGCCATGTTGTTTCAGCCGAAGGTATCCGTGTTGATCCGTCGAAGATTTAGGCAATTGTTGAGTGGAAACAACCTAAGTCCGTGACACAGATTAGGAGTTTCCTAGGATTAGTTGGTTACTATAGGAGGTTTGTTGATGGTTTCTCTAGAGTAGTTGCTCCTTTGACTAAATTGTTGCAAAAAGAAGTTAAGTTCGAGTGGTCAGATGCAAGACAGAAGGCCTTTGAGAAATTGAAAGAAGCTTTGACAAATGCTTCAGTGTTAGTGCAACCAGTTTCAGGTAAAGAATTTGTGATCTATAATGATGCTTCCTACATAGGTTTAGGGTGTGTCCTAATGCAAGAAAGAAGAGTTGTTGCTTATGCTTTGAGACAGTTGAAAGTGCATGAGAAGAACTATCCTACTCACGATATAGAGTTAGTCGCAGTTGTGTTTGCATTGAAGATTTGGCGTCACTACTTGTATGGTGAGAAGTGTATAGTTTACATCGATCATAA
Source organism: Hibiscus trionum (assembly GCA_030270665.1). NCBI lineage: Eukaryota > Viridiplantae > Streptophyta > Magnoliopsida > Malvales > Malvaceae > Hibiscus > Hibiscus trionum. The sequence continues at coordinate 21,824,411 of BSYR01000011.1, forward strand.
GAGCTTGAAGTACTTGATGACACAGATAGAGTTGAACTTGAGATAGAGGAGATGGCTTGAATTGCTGAAAGATTATGATTTGACTATAGAGTACCATCCGGGTAAGGCAAATGTAGTAGCCGATGCTTTGAGTAGAAAAGTTGCAGTTGAGTTGCGAGCTATGTTTGCTAGATTTAGTGTATCCGGTGATGGTGGTTTGATCACAGAGTTGCAAGTGAAGCCTTCTTTGATTCAGTTGATTAGAGAGAAGCAGTTGCAAGATGTGTCTTTAGTTCCTCATGTTCAGGACATAGCTGAAGGTAAACCGACCGAGTATAACTTTAGTAGTGAGAATGTGTTGTGTTTCAGAGACAGAGTTGTAGTACCTGAAGATGTTGAGTTGAGACGTCTGATTCTGAGTGAAGCACATTCGAGTCTTTTTTCTATGCATCCGGGTAGTACCAAGATGTACCGTGACTTGAAGAATGATTACTTCTGGGTTGGTTTGAAGAAGGATGTAGCCGAGTATGTGTGCCGTTGTATGGTTTGTCAGAGAGTGAAGGTAGAACATCATGTTCCTTCAGGTTTGTTACAGCCTTTGAAGATTCCGGAATAGAAATGGGAGAGGATCACTATGGACTTTGTGTCGGGGTTACCGTTGTCTTCTTCGAAGAAGAATTCTGTTTGGGTGATAGTGGATAGATTCACTAAGTGTGCTCACTTCGTAGCAGTAAACACTACAGATTATTTAGACAAGTTGGCGAACTTGTACATCTGTGAGATTGTGAGACTTCATGGAGTCCCGAAGTCTATTGTTTCAGACAGAGATCCGAGATTCACTTCGAGGTTCTGGGGTTGTTTGCATAGTGCTCTAGGTAGCCGTTTGTATTTCAAAACTTCTTATCATCCCTTAGTCCGATGGACAGTCAGAGCGAGTGATACAGATTTTAGAGGATATGCTTCGTTGTTGTGTGATTGACTTTAAAGGTTCTTGGGAGAAGCACTTACCCTTAGTTGAGTTTGCTTACAAAAACAGTTATCAGGCTAGTATACAGATGGCTCCCTATGAGGCTTTGTATGGTAAACGATGTAGGACTCCGATCTGTTGGGCTGAAACAAGTCAGAGATTGTTACCTATGCCAGATTTGCTCAAGGGAACTACATAAAAAGTGAAGTTGATTTGTGACCGTTTGAAAGCAGCTTCCGATCGTCAGAAATCTTATGCAGATTTGAAGAGAAAAGAGATTGAGTTCTCCGTGGGTGAGAAATTGTTTCTGAAAGTATCTCCGTGGAAGAAGGTAATGCGATTTGGCCAGAAAGGCAAGTTGAGTCCGAGGTTTATTGGTCCGTATGAGATAGTTGAGCGGATTGGGCCTGTAGCTTACCGTTTGAGATTGCCTTCTGAGTTAGAGAAGATCCATGATGTCTTTCATGTGTCGATGCTTAGGAGATATAGATCAGATCCTTCTCATGTTATGCATGTTGAGGAGATAGAGTTGAATCCGGATTTGTCTTATAATGAAGAACCAATTGAGATACTTTCTTCTGATAGCAAGGTGTTGTGTGGCAAGACCATAGAGTTGGTCAAGGTGTTGTGGAGACATAGAGGTGTGGAAGAGGCCACGTGGAAGAGGAAAGCTGATATGCTTGAGCAGTTTCCGTATCTGTTTCCGTCAGGTAATTTCGGGGACGAAATTACTTAAGTGGGGGAGAGTTGTAACACCCAGGTTTAGGGTTCGGGTGAAAATAATATTTAAATAATATTTTGAGTTTCAGTTTTCTAATTAAAATAATAATGTATTATTTTAAGGCTTCATATTTCCAAAACAAACCTTTTGTGTTGGACCAAATTGAATTGGAAATAAAATTCCATGGATTTTAATTGTTAATGAGATTGCCATCTCATTAATGTCAAAACTGTAAATAAACCAACTTTCAAATTAAAACCCCTTTTTACTTAAAAGACCACTTTTAAGTCATATTCTTCCCTCACCCATTCTCTATTTCAACGTGAAAAACCCCCTCCCTTTCAAGATCACTATTCCATCTTCTTTCTCCTTCATTTTGGCTCGGTTTTGAAAGGTAATTACATTTCCATCTTGCTCTCATATTCCTCTCTTTGAAAGTACCATTAGTTTTGATTTTTGTCCATGATTTTAGAATTTGAGTTTTTGGGAGTTTTGATTAAAAATGCTACCTTTATTGTTTTTAACTAAAGATTTTGATTTGTTAATGATATATGAGTTGTTTATGAACCATGAGGTCCAACATATATGATTTTTAAAGTGTTTTGTTAAGTTTCCCGGATTTAGGTTTTGGTGGGTTTTTAGAAGGGTTTTAAGGGAGTTTTTGAAGTTGTTTTATGTTGGAAATTGAGGGCTGGGGTTAGTATGATAGTTGAGGGTTGTTTTGGAATCATTTAAGAGTGTTAAAGATGTTGAAATCATGAGTTTTGGATTGGGTTTAGGGGCTGCTCGAGTTTGATGATTTTGGGGTTGTTCATAGCTTGAAAATCACGTGTTTGATGCTTGAATAGTGTTTCGGGTTTGCTACATTGTTGTGTGGACTGATTTGAGATTATTTTGATTGTGTTGGGATGATTAGAAGCAAGAATTTGTGTTGGTGAAGCATCGTGAGTGAATCCGGAAGCTTGAAGGTCTTGGTTGCTTGGTTGTTAAGCTTGGAAGTGAAGGTGAGTGGTTTAATGTTTTTAAAATGGTTTTGAATTTTTGGTTCAAGCATGTGGACTAGGTTGGGCTTGGTAGACCCACCTAGAGTTGGGATTAGATTGGTAGTCTAATCCCAAGCTATAGTTAGAGACTATGGTTGATCTTCGAATGTGTATGCCTCATGTTTAATTGTGATTGTGTTGGCTATGTATATGATGTTATACATGTATGTTGAGGCTTGGATTGATGCATTGTTATGTGCATGTGGATTGCACATGATGTTAATCATGGTGAGTACGTGCTAAGCACGAAAGTGATATGAAATGATATTGTGGATTGTGTTAAATGTTGGCACTAGTATGCTTGGGTACAAATGATCGATCATTAGGATGTTAGTGTGCACACGTGAGTCAAATGCGCGCGTGGTCTTGATGATGGTAGTCATCAAGATGGAGTACGGGTTCGCCCGGAAAACCTTCTTATATATATTAGTCGATGATGAGTGTAATCCCATCGACGGGGCGTGAGGATGAGTGGAATCCCCTCCGCGTGAACGGTGATGAGTGTAATCCCACCGTAAGGTAATGGTTGTTGTTGGATGTGAGTTCCAACGTGTTATCCGCGTATTCGAGTCATAGCTAGGTGCCAATATGAGTTGATATATGTATCAATATGATATGAAATGTGATTCTTATATGGAGTATTATATGTGGTTACATATGATGTGGATTTGAGCTTGTTGAGCATGGCATAATATTGAATAAATGTTCATGCATCATGTGTATTTTTGGCTCATAAGGATCGAAGGTAAGAACATGCATTTACCTTGGTTGTGCTCGTGCTTGGACCATGCATTGTCGAGGTTCGCTTTTAATGAGCTTACCCTCACTAAGCTTTACGCTTACGCTCTCTTTTATTCGACAATGCAGATCTGTAGCTCGTGGGTTGCTAGTGCAAGAAGGGGCCTCCAAGTGTACTAGTTGGACTTTTGAATCTTCCAAGTATGGATTTTATATTATATGATGTAATGGTCAAGCAATGGGACATGTATTTGTTGTTTGAGCCTTTGAAGTATGTTGGTGTTGGTTGTTTAGGAGCATGTTAGACTCCTTTAAATGTCATGTTGTTGGTTGGCTTTTGGTTGCCTTGAATGCTTGTAAACCATGTTTGAATTGCCTATCTTAAATGTCTAAGTATATGTTCTTGTAAAGCATGAATCTTGAATGTCATGTATGATCTTTTAAATGGATGCCCATATCTTGTATCTTTATGTGATTTGAGTATGTTTGCAATAGGGTGCATGCCTCTAGAATGTGTTTGTATGTTGTGTATGCTTCTTGGGTCATTAATGACGTTTGGGATCATTTGGAGATGTTTAAAACTGATTTTGGGAATTCACAGACAGCAGGTGTTTCGAAACGGGTTGTGCTGTTTCGAAACGGGTGTGGTTCCAGGCCCCCGTATTGAAACGCGTTTCGGTACGTTTTGGCTACTGTGAGCCCCTGTTTCGAAACACTTTAGCTACTGGAATTGCATGTTTCGAAACGGGTATCGAAATGCCTAGGTAAAATTGGACCCTGTTCCGAAACGGGTTGTGCTGTTTCGAAACGGGTATCGAAACGCCTAGGCAAAATTGGACCCTGTTCCGAAACGGGGTGGATGCGTTTCGGTACGGGTGTCTGGCTTTTAAAACTGGAGCTCGTGTTTCGAAACGGGCATTTTCTGTTTCGAAACACAAGCATGTAAATGGGCCTTTTGACATCTCTAAAGGGTCTCAAGGTTTGGGCTTAGGCCCTGTTTGTTGTTGGGCTTCTCGTGATCTTTGTTTCCGTTGTCGTTTCACACATAGGTTAACTTAACGCATCTAGACAAGTTAATAAATGAAAAAGTTTTTCTTGGGTCGGTAACCGAAGTGAAGCCTTTACGGGTTTCGCCTCGGTTATCCCCGTGTAGCCCACTCGGATCGGTCAAGCTTCTGGACCGGGACGAGGGGGTTACACTCTATATAATGAAGATAATATTTCTAATGATAAAGTAAATTAAATCTCCTTGATAAATTCTTATCATTATAGACATCCACATAGATAAATATTCATAAAAATATTAGAAATAATAGATTTATATTATTTATATAGAGTAATATTTTTTATATGATAAAATGTACTTTGGAATATATATTATTTCTGTTAGAAACAAAAAAATATGTTAAGTTGGCTTAGTGGTTAAGAGTTTGCCTTTGATTTTGAAGGTTTCAGGTTTAAGTCCCATTGAGTGCATTTTTTTTAATATTTTTCTCCAGCAAAATGACGTCGTTTTGAGCTATTTAGTATCAAAATAGCAGCACCAAAACGACGTCATTTTGGTCTAACCTCCAAGTCATCACGGTGTTAAGGAGCGTTGTGGTATAAACGACTCAAAAAATAAAATTTGGTGATAAATTTGAACCAATTAAAAGGTTGATACTAAAAACAAGTCACTTCCAATAGTTTAGTGGTACCTGGCATAATTTTTTTAATAAGAGCAAGAAGTTGGGTTTTGTTAAAAAGTAAAGAAAAACTAGACGACAGACGATAAAATCACCAATCGTATGAAACAACATTCTAAAAAAAATACCTAAATCATGTTCGACTATAACATAATATTCGCTTTGTCCAATCCAATAAGTCCAATATTGATTTTTTTAGTCAATTTTTTTTAACTTTGATTCATTATTACTTTAAATTCATTATTGATAAAAATGTGAAAAATATGGTTTATAAACTTTTTTTTATAAAATTTAAATTAATTAAAATATTTACTATAATTATGGTCAAAGTTAAAAATATTTGACCATAAAAAATAAATAGTGGACATATTACATAGGACATAAAGAGTGTATTTTTTTATCGACCCTCTATTAAAATTATATGTATATTGTCAATTAAGTTTATAGCCTAATAAAAAAAGATCACTTAAGTTCTCATTGATATTATCCAAAATTTAATCTCATACAACTCACTAATAATCGAGTAATTTGTCTGAATATTCTCTTTTAGGAATTTATTGAGAAAAATACCCCCTCTGTAAATAATATTTGAAAAAATATCCTCATTCAGGCCACGTAAGGCGAAGTCACATTTTGCAAAATAGGATTTTAAAAGTTGCATTTTACAAAACGGAACTTCCGTGTTGAGTGGATAAGTAAAAAAATATATCACGTTTTTATTACACATAAGTCTCGTTTTACAAAATGCGACTTTGTAAAACGCGATTTCGTTCTACGTGACCTGAATGTAGTATTTTTTTAAATATTATCTAGAAAAAAATATTTTTCCTAATAAATTTCTAGAAAAAAAGAATATTCAGCTAAATTACCTCTGATAATCACGATTTAAATGGATAAGAAAAATAACAAATTCCAATATTGATAGCCAAGCAAGCAAGATACATGTCCCACTGCCAAAGGAATTGGGTTCTCAACAAAAAGCAGAAAAAATTACTTTTATAAAAATAATGGTAATAATTAAATTCTTAAACGGAGAAGCACTAAAGCAGACACTAATAATTCATACTAGAAATAATTTTTATATTTAAAACACGGTTATTATTTCAGCACTGACAATGAATATTTTTTCCACATTTACGGCTAATTTCACTATAAAAATTAAAATTTTAAACCTTGACCTTAAAATCTTAATTTTTAAAACCTAAATTATAACCATAAATTCTAAATCTTAAACCCAACAACTTAAACTCTTAAACTTATTAAATTCACTTGTAAAATACAATTTTTCTACCATTAGTGCATGAAATATTTTCTCTTTAAAATATACTAAAGATGTTCGTTTGTTTACAATATTTTCTATATATTTGAAGGGCAAAGACCTTAAATTTATGTTCAGATTTAAGTATATGATGATGTAAGCTTGGTTTAGTGCATTAAGAAAGTCAATAATGGAGAAAAATGAAGTGGGTGTTTACTAGATTTGTGTTTTTTTATGGGTTTGTACATAAAACAAGTGAAGAATTAAAGTGAGTATTTTCCTGATTTTGAAGAAAAAATTGGGATCTCGAGGTTCATTGGTTAATACAATGAGGCGATGGGTTCATTGGTTGATCGGGACGATGTTGTTATTGTTGCGTTTAAATATTAAAATTGATAAAAAAAAATTTAAATATGAAACATTGAATTTATTGAATTATTTTTTCAAAAAAAGAAGTCACTAGTTTTTTTATGAAAGCTAGAGTGATTACAAGTAGTATCTGTTCTAAATATACTCTCAATCATTTGACAATGAACGATCAATCACCCTAAGAAGTCATTAGTTTTATTAATGAGAAAATACTTAAAATTATAATAAGAATTTACAAACTACCATTGTAAACTAAATATATAAATTAGACTTCCTCCTAAAACTAACCACTTTAGATCAACACATGAACTATACATGAAAAGGTTATAAACCCATCTAAATACTCGATCGGAAAATAGATATGAAACATGACTGCATCGGCAAATCGAACCACAAAAAGGGATGAAGCTATTGATAGACCACCAAAAAAACACAAATCAGAGTCGAGCACCGTGAGAAACTCTTCAGAAGTGCAATCCGCGTATCCAAATTCAAACCGAAGGTCCAAAGCAGAGAAGATCATCATGATTACAAATAAGCGACATCGATCAGTCGTGGCGTCGTCAAATCCAAACCTGATAAAAACATAAAATAAAGAACAGCCAAAGCGACCGGAAGAGTAGAAGAAAATGTGTCAAAAGACAGAGATAAATATGTCGATAGACAGAGTTAAACATACCAATAGACAGATATGAACGTGCCATAAAAACAGAAAAATCGCATCATAAAAATAAAATTATTTTATTAAAAAACTAAAGTAAAATAAATATGACGGTCGATAATCGGTAGAAAAATCAGTATCATCGCCGATTATAAAATAAAACTTAAGACGTTAAGAGGAAGAATTCCCGAACGACTAAGAAAAAAATTAAAAAAAAAAGTTTAAAGAGCGGCAAGGGATAATTATTGATATAATATACAAATTTTTAAGATAAAAGTTGTTATCATGTGATGTCATGTCACTTTACCATCACTTTTAAGTTTTAACTGCCGATAATCAATTTAACATAAAAATTAACATCAGTGATGAATTTGCCAAGAAAAATAATTCGGTGATCGAACAAGAAATACAATATTAATTGGGTGATTAAGTAGGTTGTTTACGCTTAAAAAATTATTCATGTGGTTTCCGAGATCCTAACTCTCTTTTTTTTATTTGATCAGTTTACCCCAGACTCAAAAACAAAGTCAATCGTCTTCTCCCACGCTTCTCTCAAATCAAAATCCCCTCTCGTCTCTCTTCTAGAGGCTTCCATTTCTTGTTCTTCTCTCGGTTTGCCCTTGCAATGGCGTCCGATTTGGAGACCAAAGCCAAAGAAGCCTTCATCGATGACCACTTCGAACTTGCGCTCGATCTTTACTCTCAAGCCATTCAACTTAACCCTAAAAACGCTGAACTCCACGCTGACCGCGCCCAAGCCAACATCAAACTCAATAATCTCCCTGGTATTTCCTTTGTTTCCCACGATATCTTATTTTATATATGTATTCTGGAAAATATTAATTGTTATTTGTAATTTTCGTTTGCGCAGAGGCTGTCGCGGATGCAAACAAAGCAATTGAGTTGGATCCTTCCATGTCTAAAGCTTACTTGCGTAAAGCGTTAGTGATTTCCCTACTCTTTTTCTCTCTTTATTTTGGTAATATGGTTTGGCCCAATGCTTTTGTTGTCTATGCATAAATAGTATGGATGTTGCTGTTTTTATTTATTTATTTTCTCATTTCCTTTCACGATCTGCATTAAATTAACTGTTTTAATCGCACCTTTATTATAATTGCTGAAGGAATTCCTGAATTGTTTTGATGGTGATTATTGTAGGAATTATAGTTGTTATAAATAGATAAATTGTATATTCATACTTTTCCTCTACTTTGTTTATTGCTTTCGAGGCAATTATGTATCTATAAATAATATGTAAACCAATGTCTACAGTACGGCATGTATGAAGCTTGAGGAGTATCAAACCGCTAAGGCTGCGTTGGAGAGTGGCGCTGCTTTGGCCCCAGGAGAGTCAAGATTTTCTAAGTTGATCAAAGAATGTGAAGAGCGCATTGCTGGTACTTAACTTTTAATAAGGGCTTTTAGGAAGGAATTTATCCACTAAAATTCATATATATTTAAAAAATACCTATAATGTCTTAAGAGTGTTACCTGTTTATGAATTTGTGTGTTTGTTTAGAGGAAAACGGCGAGCTACCAAAGCAGATGCTGAAAGAGGTGGAAACAAATTCTGTACCTCCAAAAGAAACTGAGACAGTGAAGGATGTGCCTGTTCCAATGGCAACAAATGCTGTACCTGTGAAAGAAGTGAAGCACTCATTTTACCAGAAACCAGAGGAAGTGGTTGTCACGATATTTGCGAAGGGAATACCGCGAGAATGTGTTAAAGTACATTATGGTGAACAAATCGTAAGTTGCATGCTAACTCGTCTGTCTCCCTTCCCCCCGCCCTTTTTTTTGGTGCTTTTGTCTGTCCTTGAGATGTTAATCAGTATATCGGCTAAAGATATATCTATTTTTCTTTGTTGCTCTGCAGTTAAGTGTTGTCATTGAAGTTCCTGGCAAAGATGCATATCATTTCCAACCTCGATTATTTGGAAAGGTATTACATGAAATTCATGTTATCAAGATTCTGGTTTGTAAGAGTAGTTCGTTGAATATGTGGTGATATTGAAAATATAAGGCTGAAGTGTGGATTGCTATTCCGTTTAGTAGTGACAAACAAGTTTATTGCTGAACCTTTTGCTATGTTATTGCATCTCTTGTTTAGATGCTCATTTTTTATGTTTTGTGTTGCTATGTTTGAACAGATAATACCTGATAAGTGCAGATATGATGTTTTGTCAACCAAAATTGAGATTCGGCTGGCGAAAGCTGAACCAATTCACTGGCCATCCCTTGAATTCAGCAGGGAAGTTGCTCTCCCCCAAAGGGTTAATGTATCTTCAGGTAAGCTGATATCTGTTGCATGTCGTCCTTATTACCAGATGTTAAACCATGAGACAACCAAATGTCTGAGCTTGATTTTGCACCCTGTACTAACTTGTTAATTCTCCCTGCGCACTTTTATGCATGCATGTGACGCTGTGTGTATGTTTTTGCAGTTTTGAACCTATATGTAATGGTAGTGTGAAATATAAATGTTTATAATCCCTGTGCACTTTTATGCATCCATGTGATGCTGTATGTATGTTTTTGCAATCTTGAACCTATATGTAATGGTAGTGTGAAATATAAATGTTTATTCTTCCTGTGCACTCGTGGTCATGTCATAAACTACTTCTTTATGCAGTAACAGCAAATCAAAGACCGGTGTATCCATCCTCCAAACCAAAGAGGGTTAATTGGGATGAAATTGAAGCTCAAGTGAAGAAGGAGGTACGTTGAGCATGGAGCTAATTTCTTCCCCTTTTGTGTGTGTGTGTTTTGAGACAACTTGCCTAGAGGAAGTTGTTGTGGCGGGATACAATGATCAACACAAGACCCTCTGTGGCTGGATTTCAGGAGAAAGATGAAAAACTTGATGGTGATGCGGCTTTGAATAAGTTTTTCCGGGACATTTATAAGGATGCAGATGAGGACATGAGGCGGGCCATGCAAAAATCTTTTGTAAGATTTTACCCCAACGGACTGTTTAATTTTGCCCCTCGAATATATGTATAACTTTGGTTATTGGATGAAATAATTGATGGATTATGGTTACATAATTGTTCATCTGCCATGGCCATGAAATAATTGCAGGTGGAATCAAATGGGACAGTGCTTTCAACAAATTGGAATGAAGTCGGTGCAAAGAAGGTGGAAGGGAGTCCTCCAGATGGTATGGAAATGAAGAAGTGGGAGTACTAAGCTCTTTGTTCTAAATGGAGAATATTGTAACTTTGGTCTTGCGGTTTTGGTCTGTGATTTTTGTTTTCTTTTCTGAAGTATAAATTTGTATCGTGTCTGGTCGGGCGTGCGTCAAATGTTGAAATCTGTTCCCAACAAGGCAACAACAGGTTGATTAGTTTCTGTGTATGTTTAAGCTTTCTATTGAGGTTTGTGCAGTTGTTTTGGTCGTTGGAACTCTGAAGTTGTGCAATGGAAGAACGGTGACTTCGTAAGTTTCTTTATACTCGGTTTGATAAGCTTTGTGAAAAGCTATTTTGATGAATTGTTGGATGCCGGTTCCTTAGTATGCATCCAGAAATTTAGAGTAAGGTGTTTTTATAATCCAAAAGATTACAATCATCGTTGTAGGATCGTACTTCAACTTGGATTCAAAGTTTAATTTGGCATCAACTTTTTTTGAATAAATCTAACTAGATACTTGGACTTAGCTTTTCGGCTCAGTGACATCTAAAATGGCTCATCGGTCCAAATTGGTACTTACAAAGGCCTTATTCAAACCAATTTGAACCATGTAGTTAAGTTTAGGGGCTAAATTGAAACAGGGCATTTAATTGGATGAAAATAGGTGCTTAATTAGATAAAAATAGGTGCCAAATTGAATCTTGAAGCCAAATTTATGTATTTAAATGGACAAAAAGGTTTAGGTACTAAATTGAACCTTAGGCCAAATTTAGGTACCCAAATAGGCTTAAATATACATTTCGTACTTCAAATGTACATTTTATCTCAAGCTGATACTTAAAGAATTTTGTTCCCAAGCTGGTGCCTGAACTAGGCATTTTCTCCCAAGTTGACACCTAAAGAATTTTTGCTCCCATTTTGGTACCTAAATTTTAAATCATTCACTATTATGATACTTTTATGAACATTTTTAGTCCCCCAAACTATACATTCTATGAATTTGGCCCTAATTAGAAACAATTCACTAAAATTAACCATTTGTATTTAAAACGCCATCAATTTAGTTATTTTTTGTGATACCGTCAAATAAAACGAGCCTAACGGATCAAAACAACAATGAGATAATTGCGTTCTACCATAATACAACATCAAGTTACTGTTAAAATTTTTATACAGGAAAAGTGATAACATTTATAGGAGAAAAACAAACAATTTAAGAGACGAACAAATAGTAATTGATAAGATTTCTAAAAAATAAAAGATTAAATTTATTGAATTATTTCGAATTAGGACCAAATTGATAGAATGTATAAATTTTGGTGTCAACTTGAGAGAATATGCTTAGTTCAATTACCAACTTAGAAAAAATGCCTAATTCAAATATCAACTTGGGAGTAAAATTTCTTTAAGTACCAACTTGAGAGAAGATGTATAGTTCATGTACTAAATATATATTTAAGCCACCAAAATATATATTACCCAAAATCCACACCGTAGATTAAAGATGATACAGTGACAACTTTATTTTTTTAGTCATTATAAGAAAATGGTCACATTTCAGTTCTGATCCATCTATTATGCTTACATTTGAGGTATAGTTCCTATACTTTAATTTGTTATCATTTACTCCATTTACATTTACAGTGTCATAAGCTAATCCAAATACTTAATGGAAAAAACTTTGATACACAAGCTAGGTAAATTTTAGTTTACACAAGCTTGTTAAATTTTGGGTTTAGGGTTTAAGGGTTTAGGCTGTAAGGTTTATAATTTAGGATTTAGGGTTAAGTTTTAGGGTTTTATGTTTAGTAATTTAAAATTTAAATTTTAAAGAAGGGTTGTGTAATATTTTATTTACACAGCTTGTGTATCACAATATAATTCATACTTAATATCATTAATTACTCATGTTAAAAGTCGGCATAAAATGAACCCAAGGTCTTAGTGAAAAAGCGGATGATGTTCATCATAGGAGACCCGAGCTCAAATCGCTTTGTCTGCAAGGTGTGTGTGCATTATCATATGAGACCCGACATAAAATGAAGATATACTAATTTATAATTACCTTAAAACTATTTAAAAGAGTCGACATAAATCTCTTTAAAAATATATCCTTATTTTAACTTTTTTAATATGTTGGTAATTACAAGGTAGTATATGTTCAATTTTCTTAGCCCTTTAATAAGGCACACACACCGCGCACACATGGTGCTCGAACCCGAGTCACCTGAATAAAATACATCATCTTTTACCACTGGGACCACTGTTGCGTGTAAAAGAGTCTATCGCAATAGAGTGCAAGTGTACATGACGCAAGTAGTAAAATGATACGTAAGTATCATATATCGTCTCCACAGGGATTGGGCTAATAGCTTTAACCTTGGATTGTTGCACAAGAAGAAAAAGAAAGAATTTAATTGTTTGTCACGAAGTAATAAAGAATACTGAAAATAAGAGATGAAAATATTCAGAGTAAAGAGTAGGCCGGTATTGATTTGCTCAGTAGTGCATGTATTGCACTGCCTAAGACTTCTCTGTTCTGTCGTAGCGTCTGTCGTGGTAGCACCTGCTGCGGCAGCGGTCTGTTGTTGTCACGGCAGCGAACACACAACTCTGTACTTCAAGCTTGGCAAAAATCCCTGATGTGCCTTGGCCTATCCCTAGGTCCAAGTCTGTCGATGAACACGTCTTTGATGATACCTCCCGGCGTGAATCGAAGGATGAACACCGATGTTGTTGAATTCTTCCTTAGCCACTTAACCTCGTCCTATCCCTAGGTCCGAGATAGTTCAACCATACACTAGAGAACCCGTACTTATTCCTTTCGTATACTTAACTCTCCCGATATTAAGTAAATGTATAATCTCACAATGCTCTCCCGATACTCTTGCAAGATGTTGAAAACCAGAATAAGCAAACTTGAAGTCTATTTTATTGAACAGAAAAATTCCTAAACAAATGCAATCATTGCAACTACTTTACAGAATCAACCCTTAGCCCTAGGGGAAGTTTAGAACATGATGAGAAGGGGAAAACGACTAGGGTTTAGGGGAAGACGGCTAGAGAGTAAGATGTCCTTCCCTAGGTCGAATTACATGCCTTTATATAGGCATTGGGTTCAAATTTTCTAATATGGCAAGAATACAAGTTAAAATTAAAGTACAACTCTATTAAAGACTAAATCTTCAGAGTAGATGTCTTTAATTCGTCCTCTCTTCTTGCTTGGAGTTTCTTCCTTGAACTTTGGGCTTGACCTTCATTCTGATCTAGGGCTCAGAAAAATATAAGAGTGCTCCACGACAGACAGGCTTAATTTCCTCTTTCTGTCGAGCTCCACTTTACTTCTTCCCTTCATTATTGCTGTCGTCATTGGCTGCCACGGCAGCGGCCGTGGCAGCATCCTTCTTCTCGTCTGTAATCCTGTGTTCCAGCTCTGCTTCTCCACTGCCATGCATCTGCTACAATAGCTACCTGCAAAAATAACCAATTTCAGTAGCAACTGTGCTATTTAATATAATTGTGATGTATGAATGAAATCTTATCCTAAATGCAATGAATTATGCTTGAATGCAGCAAAAATATGGGTTAAATAGGGGTAAAATATAGAACTTTTACACACTCAACACACCCCCAAACTCAAGTTCTTGCTTGCCCTCAAGCAAATATTACCTAACTTATTTTTTTTTCTTTGGCTTAAATCAGTGAACTCTACATTACCTACCATTTGTATTCTATCAAGAGTTGTACCTTGTCGGGTATTTCTGGATTCATTCAGAACCATGCTATAATTCTTGTGAAGTGTGTGTGGGTTTTGTGAACACTTATGCATCTAGACTACCTTAGTATACCAGAATAGTTATGTCTACAAACTTGAGGTTATGCCATTTCAATTTTTTCTGGAGGCAATTCTTAGGCTCCTTTAGTTTTTTTTTGACTCTTTATATACATGCATCTTTTCTGGAGGCATTTCTTAGGCTCCTTTAGTTTTTTCTGACTTAGATCAAAAAGAAATCTCCTAAAATAAGTGCAAGGCAGTTTTGCAAGCTATTGAGTCTGAATATTTTTTTCTTTCTTTCTTGTTTTCCTAGAGCCAGTGATAGGCACCTCTAGGGGCAGTTTCAAGTGGGTAAACATTCCCATTCCAGTGTACTAAAGTAATCTAAAAAGCATAAGAGTCACAAAGAGTGTTTTACAGGGTAGAATCATAGCAAGGCTCTAAACAGATCCTTAAATTTCCTAAAGGCACTGTCACGACAGCATATGTCGTGGCATGTAAGTGAAGTTCAAAGACTTAAGCCAAATTTTCATCATTTTTTAAGCAAACTTAAACTAAACATTAGACACGATTTCTAAGCATAAAGACATTTCATTAATGGAGGGATGCCACCCCCAAACCCAAGGGTTGCATTGCCCTCAATGTATGATGACAAAATGATAAAAAATAAAATAAAAACAACATCACAATTATAACAAGATAGTAGACATCAAAGATAAGAAAAGAAACTTAAAATTTAAGCGCTGTCGTCGCTGCTACTACTGCTGTTGATCTGAATCTGCCGGCGGTCAGTGACTTTCCTCGTCGGTGCCGGCAGATGGCTTGGAGAGGCAGAGGCGGTCTTTTTCTTGGCTTCCCTCGGAGGCTGGATGCGGGTCAGTGAGATCTGGGGTGGTTTCTCTAGCACTTGAACCTCCTCGGAAGAGCTGCTGCTGCTGCTGCTACCACTGCTACTGCTGCTGCTACCACTGCTACTGCTGCTGCTACCACTGCTACTGCTGCTGCTGCCGTCAGATTTCCCTTGGTCGGATGGTCCGACTCCGGTGTTGGGTTTCTGCCGTTTCATCTGGGTGAATTCTTTGGACAAGTTCCTCTTGACAGAGGGCTCTCCATCGGATTCCTCCCAAATTGAGGAAGAGGAGAAACCAGCTATGAACTCGTCTAGGTCGGACATGGGCTCTTTTCTCTTTTCTCCCCTAGCAGATGATGTGGCGGTGTGGCTGCCACCTGCAGCTGTCGTGGCCAGAGTTGAAGTGGACGCAGTAGATGGTGTTCTCGGTGTGGCAGCAGGGGTAGGGGTATGGGCAGGGGTGGTTGCAGCAAAATAGTGACCGGGGAAAGCAAGGAACAATACACCTGGAAAGTTTAAATTGCTTTTAATGAAATGTACCGTTGCTGTTGTGAAGTCCCGGATGAAGCTCATCAGGCCCAGCTGCCGTTCCTCCATTTTCTGCAGGGTAGCCAGGATTTGGGTGGAGGGGTCGGCTGGAGTAGCTGCTGCTGTGGGCTGCCTTGGTTCTGTGGCGGCATGCTCTGTGGGCTCTGTCGGCTCACCTGCCGCGGTAGATGGGTTGAAGCTGGAGATTGGCGTTGCGACTTTCAGCTCCATCAAGCTGAGGATGTTTCTCTCCGTCCATCCTTTTCCCCGAACTTTCAGATCCTCAACAATTTTAAGGACATTATGGCCACGACAGAGTGCTGTTATGAGTTAAGGGAAGACAAGGGGTCCTGATGGTCGCATTGCACAATCCAAAATCCCTTCCCGAATATATCTACCAATATTAATAGGCCCCTCGTTTAGAATTGAATGGACGAGAGCTAACCTTGGTTGATCTACCGTGCTGTTGTGTGAGGAGGGCATAATCCTCTTTTTGACGAATGCGTTCCACAGCTTGGCTTCGGGGGTGAGTTCGGCTCGTTTCACCGTCCTTGGGTGTTTGGGGTCTGTATTCCATTGGGTTCCTTCCTCGGTGAGTTCTGCCATGACATCATCATAATCTGCTGCCTCCAGGCTCTCCACGAACCTCTTATGCCCATCCTTTTTTTTGCCGACGTAGAGTCCGTAAAGGGTGTTAATATATTCTGGCTCCAGAGAGACTTCCTTACCACGAACCGTCACTGCTGTCGCATCTCTTCTGTCGATGGCAGCATAAAATTCTCTGACCAGGGTGACATTCATTTCTTCAGGTTGCTCGGTAAACATCTGCCAATGTAATGCTTTGATCTTAAGGGCTATAAATGGTTTGAGCCCGAGATTCTCCGTTCGTTTGCTGTAGATGAACCCTTTTTCCTCCCACATATCTCTGCCCTTGAAGGAGCTGGGAGTGGCTGCTGCTGGGGCAGAGCTTGAGACAGTACTGCGTCTGGTGTTTCTGGTACTCATGGTTGCAAGGGACTGTAGAAAAAATGAAAGCAAATGAAATTCTAGAGAGGAAGCAAGTAGAGAGAGTAAAAGTGAAGTGAAAAATGAATAGTAAAACGGGGTTTATATAGATGGAGAGTTTGCTGCCCGTTGGAGCTGTAATGGCAGGCGCGAATAATGGGGACAGTTGTCACGCGTTTCTGTTTCTGCTGCGCGTCTATTACGCATTTCCGTGTCTGCCGCGACAGCGTGTTGACATGCTGGATTTTCCGTGTCTGTCGCGGCAGCTGTAACGAAAGGCTCCTATTTTGAGCTTTTTGGGCTGATGGTGAGATGGTGGGCTGAGTTCACTTCTTCTCTTCTCCTTGTCTCCTTTATTTCCTGACAATAATAAAAATAAAAACTTAGTTCCTAAAAATAAAATAATCCTAAAGTAACCACTTTCTACATTCTTGGGGCTTCAGTCCCCTGATAATGCTTCAATCTCTGTCCGTTGACTTTAAATTGGTGCCCGTCTTTTAAGGATTTGATAGTGATGGCACCATGAGGAAAAACTTGCACCACTTGAAACGGGCCGGACCATCTAGATTTCAACTTTCCTGGGAAGAGTTTCAACCTAGAGTTGAATAACAACACAAGCTGCCCTGGGTAGAACTGTCGCGGCAGCAGTTTCTTGTCATGCCACTTCTTTGTCTTGTCCTTGTAAATCCTTGCATTGTCATAGGCCATTGCTCGAATTTCTTCGATCTCATTCAAGTCAAGTAGCCTTTTCTGTCCTTCCTTTTCCAGGTCCATATTCACTGCTTTGATGGCCCAGTATGCTCTGTGCTCTATCTCAACAGGTAGATGGCATGTTTTTCCATAAATCAGCCGATAGGGTGACATTCCCAATGGAGTTTTAAATGCTGTTATGTAGGCCCAGAGTGCATCATTGAGGTGTAGGGACCAATCCTTTCGAGTTGGTTTAACCATCTTCTCAAGAATGTTCTTTACCTCTCTGTTGGATATTTCAGCCTGTCCATTGGTTTGAGGGTGGTAAGCTGTTGCGATCCGATGCTTAACACCATATTTCTTTAAAGCATCACCTATAACCCTATTGTCAAAATGCCTCCCTTCATCACTGATGATCGCCTTTGGGATGTCAAATCTATAGAAAATGTTCTTATGTAGAAATCTCTGAACGGTCTTGGCATCATTTTTCTGCGTGGCGATTGCTTCAACCCATTTGGACACGTAGTCCACTGCCAGGAGGATATAAAGGTTCCCACATGATGCTGGGAATGGTCCCATGAAATCAATCCCCCAAACGTCGAAGATTTGGACTTCAAGAATGTTTTGCAGCGGCATCTCATGTCTCCTTGATATGTTTCCAGTCCGTTGACATTTGTCACATTTTTTGTAGAATGCTTGGCCATCCTTAAACAATGAAGGCCAATAAAAACCAGACTACAAAACCTTGGCAGCAGTTTTGTTACCACCTAAGTGTCGTCCATATTGTGAAGCATGTCAGTGATGAAGCACAGCTTCCTGCTCATCCTGTGGTATATAGGGTGGGAATTGTCGGGTACCCGGTTCATCCGGGTACCTCATTAAATGGCTCGTGTCCCGGCCCATTATATCCGGGTACCCGTAAAATTCGGGTGCCCGGGTAATCGGGTACCGGGTACCCGGTTCCTATTTTTTTATTTTTTTTTTATTTTAAAATTAAAAAAATCACATGTTAAACACAAAAATATTTAAAAAAATTAAACTTAAAACTTAAAAGAATATAATACAAACATAGAAAAAATGTAGGGATTTAAACTTAATTTTAGAGTGAAAATATTAAGAAACATAAAATAAAAATATAATTTTAAATATAAAAAAATATATATTAAATTTTATCGGGACGGGTCGGGTACCCGGTAAGGGAAAACTTTCGGCCCGTGTCCCGGCCCGTGTCCCGGGAAATTTGCCGGGTCGGGTAATTTTTTTTCCGGGAATTACCCGGTATTTTTGTTTCGAGTCGTCGGATTTTCGGGTCGGGTCAATCAGGTCGGGTATTTTCTCCCACCCCTAGTGGTACACACCTTCTGATAATCTGATCTGCACACATTTTGAAAAGAAGAGGTTTGTCCCAATAATAATGCTTAACATCATTTTGGAACCTCTTCCTAGCTTGATAGTTAAGGTCAAGAGGAAATATTCCGCTAACTAAATAATTAACGAAATCAGCATACCAGGGGAGTTCAGAAAACTTACCTGCCTCCATGGTTGTCGCGGCAGTGCTTGTGGCAGCGAACAACTGCTCGTCAGGGAAGGTCTCTAGTATGCGTGTCTCGTCTGTTGGGAGACTTTTTCCCTTCTCTAATCTTGACAAGTGATCTGCAACTTGGTTCTCTGTCCCCTTTTTATCCTTGATTTCTATGTCAAATTCTTGCAGCAGCAGAATCCAACGAATCAATCTGGGTTTTGCGTCTTTCTTAGCAAACAGATATTTCAGTGCAGAGTGGTCTGTGTGGACCACCACTTTCGTTCCAAGTATGTAGGAGCGAAACTTGTCAATTGAAAATTCCACAGCCAACAATTCCTTCTCTGTTGTGGTTTAATTCACTTGGGCATCGTTAAGTGTTTTGCTAGCGTAGTAGATAACGTGGAAGAGCTTGTCCTTCCTCTGCCAAAGTGATGCCCCTACAACATAATCACTGGCATCACACATAATCTCGAATGGAAACTTCCAGTCTGGTGGCTGTACAATTGGGGCTGTTACTAGCTTCTCTTTCAGAATTCTAAATGCCTCAGTACATTCAGTGTTGAAGTCGAAGGGACGATTCTGGTCTAGTAGGTGGCATAACGGTTTGGTGATCTTCGAAAAATTGGCTATAAACCTTCGATAGAAACCAGCATGCCCTAAAAAACTTCGAATTCCCTTGACTGTGGTGGGTGGTGGTAGCTTTTCAATTACCTCAATTTTGGCTCTGTCAACTTCTATGCCGCGGCAGCTTACCTTATGGCCTAGGACTATCCCTTCATCCACCATGAAGTGACATTTCTCCCAATTTAATACCAAGTTCGCTTTCTCACATCTTTCGAGCACTTTCTGCAGGTTGCTTAAGCAGCTTTCAAAATTGTCTCCAAAAACTGAGAAATCATCCATGAATATCTTCAGGAAATTCTCCACCATGTCGGAGAATATCGCCATCATACACCTCTAAAAGGTTGATGGTGCGTTGCAAAGTCCAAATGGCATCCTCCGCAAAGTGTAAGTACCGTACGGGCAAGTGAAAGTTGTTTTCTCTTGATCCTCCGGTGCGATGGCTATTTGGTTATAACCTGAGTAACCATCAAGAAAACAGTAATAAGGCTTTCCTACTAATCTATCAAGCATTTGATCAATAAAAGGCAGGGGAAAGTGGTCCTTCCGGGTAGCTTTGTTAAGCTTCCGGTAGTCCATACAAACCCTCCAACCGGTCACAGTCCTTGTTGGGATTAACTCGTTTTCTTCGTTGGTCATCACGGTTATTCCTCCCTTCTTAGGAACGCACTGCACCGGGCTCACCCACTTACTATCCGAGATGACATAAATTATCCCAGCATCTAGCCATTTGATAATTTCTTTTCGGACCACTTCTCGCATAGCATCATTCAAATGTCTCTGGGCATCAATGGTCGGCTTGTGATCATCCGCTAAGAGGATTTTATGCATGCATAGTGCCGGACTGATGCCTTGGAAATCAGCTATCGTCCATCCAATAGCCTTTTTGTGCTACTGCAGCATCCCTATCAGCTGCTATTCCTGTTCATGCATTAACTTGGAAGAGATGATTACGGGCAACATATCATTTAATCCAAGAAAAACATATTTGAGCTGCCTTGGCAGAGGCTTGAGATCTAGAACAAGTGGTTCTACAATTGACGACTTTTGGATGAAATGTTCATTCGAGGTATAATTTAAGGGCTCGAATAACTTACCTGGACAATTGCCTATCCAGTTTACCTCCTCATGACCTTCAGTTTCAGATGTTTCAGAATCTGAGGAGCTGCTGTCGTCATCGCTGCCGTGGTAGTCTTCTAAATGGCTGCTGGGGCAGTGACCAAATTTGATGTCATGGCAGTCCGATCTGATGCAGGGATGGTCAAGGATAACTTCAGTGATAGCCTTGCATTCTTCTTCTGCATCAGAGTGCTTTATTGCTTGGAGAACATTCAGCTTGATCTCTTGATCATTCACTCTCATAGTGAGTTCTCCCTTTTCTACATCAATCAGTTATCTTCCTGTGGCTAAGAAGGGTCGCCCCAGGATGATTGGTGCATTCTCATCTGCTTCACAATCTAAAACAAGAAAGTCAGCGGGAAAAATAAATTTATCCACTCTTACCAGAATATCTTCAATTTTCCCTTCCAGTTGCACGTAAGAGCGGTCTGCCAGCTGCAGCATAACTGTTATGGGTCGTGCTCGTCCAATACCTAATTTTTGGAATACAGATTTTGGCATTAAATTAATACTAGCACCTAGATCACAAAGTGCCTTACCCACGAATTTATCACCAATTATGCAAGGTATGACGAAACTCCCAGGATCCTTCTTTTTCTAGGGTGGATGCCTGTGCAGAATAGTCATGCATCCTTCTGTCATTTTAACCGTCTCAAATTCCACAAGTCTGGATTTCTTTGACATAGCATCCTTGAGAAATTTAGCATAACCGGGCATCTCCTTGATGGCATCTAACAGCGGAATATTAATGTGGACCTGCTTAAAAATATCATAGATCTTTTTAAGCTGGGATTCATGTTTCAACTTCTGTAGCCACTATGGAAAAGGAGGTGGAGGACGATAATTTTCAATGCGTCCTTCCCACTTCATTCGGATCTGAGGAGGCTTAGGTTCTTCATCCTTCTCCTCTGTCTCTTCTTCTGTCGTGACAGGTGTGGCGGCAGCAGGCTGTTTATCATCTGCCGGGGCAGCGTTCTCGTCAGTCGATTCTAGGGTTGGTTTCTTAACTGGTTCAGCTTTCTTCTCTGGCCCTGGTAATTGCTTCCCACTCCTAGTTGTGATAGCTTTGCACTGCTCATGTGTGGGTTGTCTAGCGACCTCAGTATCGCTAGGGAATCCTCCATTCTGCCTTGGCTTAATATGCTGGGAAACCTGACCCATTTGTGTCTCCAATGATTTCAGAGTAGCTTCATGGTTAGTCATCCACATCTCTGTTTTATCCATGAACGACTCAGTCTTCTTGATGAAGTGATTCATGTTCTCAATGTAAGTTCCTGTCTGAGACATAAACTTGGCCAAGGTCTGCTCCAATATACTAGTTGTGGCTGCTGGTGGCTGTTGCGGTTGCTGCCGTGTCAGAAGTCTAGGTGCCCCTTGATTTTGAGTGTTCTGTACTTGAGGGTTCAGGGCATTGTTTAGGTTGCTCCAAGAGAATTTGGGATCTTTTCTCCAATTGGGATTGTAATTGTTGGAATTGTAGTTCTGTTTGTTATAATTTCCAACATACATCCCTTCCTCTAGCTGTAGCGGGCAGTCCTCCGAACTATGATTCCCACTGCAAGTTCCACATACCTCTTCTGCAGCATAGACAGGTTGAGAATCCTTCTTCAGCAAGTTTTCTACTGCCTTTGTGAGATATGCAACTTGTGTCTTTAAGGAATTATCGGCTTCGTAATCCTTCACAGCTAGCACGCGTTTACCTCTCCTTGATGTGGGGAATTGCTCTTCATTCTTTGCCAAATTCTTTAATACTACCATGGCATCATCCGGATCTTTATCCAACGGCAAACCATTGGCTGCTGAATCGATTCTCATACGAGTCTGTAGGTTGGCAGCATTGTAAAATTTGATTACCTGTTTCCAAACAGGGAATCCGTGCATCGGGAAATTCCGCAGAAGAGTAGTAAACCTGTCACATGCCTCGTGCATTGGCTCGTCGTCTTCATGCTGAAAAGTAGCAATTTCGTTACGTAATTGCTTAGATAAATGGGAAAGGTTAAAACGAGACAAAAATTCACGAGTTAAATCTGCCCAAGTTCGTATTGAACCCGGCGTTAGTTTGTTCCACCAAGTTTTAGCTCTGTCCCTCAATGAATGAGGAAATAACCGGAGCCTCAATATCTCCGGATTTACTCCTGGTAGTCTAAACGAACCACAGTTTTCCTGGAACGTTTTCAGATGTTCCCTAGCATCCTCTGTAGCAGCACCACTAAATTGGCCAGCGGAATTAATCATGCTGAACATCACAGGTTTCAGCTCGAAGTTTTCAGCTTCCACGTCTGGCAGGGTGGTCTCTAGTTCCACATGATCATTGATCATGTAATCTCGGCATGACCGGCGTGCGGTAGCAGCAGGAGTAACGACAGGCTGTCCGTTTCCTCCATCTCCGATAAGATCTTCAGGACCTTGGGGATTCCCTTGGTTGTTCCTCTTGTCTTTGTGTCTTTCGTTCACCATTGCTTCTAACTGTTCCTCCAGGTACTCGTTTCTTTCTACTAGAAGGCGGACTCGTTTCCTGAGGTTACAAGTTTGTTCGATTTCAGGATCTAACTTGTGCTCAGGTTCTTTCCCTCGTTGAGATCTGCGCATAAGCAAACAAAAGACCATGTGAAAAGCACATGGTGAACAATCCAAGTAAAAATAGAAAAATTAAAGAAAATGCAGTAAAAGTAGGGTAAAGATATGTTGCCAGTCCCCGGCAACGGCGCCAAAACTTGTTGCGTGTAAAAGAGTCTATCGCAATAGAGTGCAAGTGTACACGACGCAAGTAGTAAAGTGATACGTAAGTATCGGATATCGTCTCCACAGGGACTGGGCTAATAGCTTTAACCTTGGATTGCTGCACAAGAGGGAAAAGAAAGAATTTAATTGTTTGTCACGAAGTAATAAAGAATACTGAAAATAAGAGATGAAAATATTCAGAGTAAAGAGTAGGCCGATATTAATTTGCTCAATAGTGCAGGTGTTGCACTGCCTAGGACTTCTCTGTTCTGTCGTAGCGTCTGTCGTGGCAGCACCTGCTGCGGCAGCGGTCTGTTGTTGTCGCCGCAGCGAACACACAACTCTGTACTTCAAGCTTGGCAAAAATCCCTGTTGTGCCTTAGCCTATCCCTAGGTCCAAGTCTGTCGATAAACACGTCTTTGATGATACCTCCCGGCGTGAATCGAAGGATGAACACCGATGTTGTTGAATTCTTCCTTAGCCACTTAACCTCGTCCTATCCCTAGGTCCGAGATAGTTCAACCATACACTGGAGAACCCGTACTTATTCCTTTCGTATACTTAACTCTCCCGATATTAAGTAAATGTATAATCTCACAATGCTCTCCCGATACTCTGGCAAGATGTTGAAAACCAGAATAAGCAAACTTGAAGTCTATTTTATTGAACAGAAAAATTCCTAAACAAATGCAATCCTTGCAACTACTTTACAGAATCAACCCTTAGCCCTAGGGGAAGTTTAGAACATGATGAGAAGGGGGAAAACGACTAGGGTTTAGGGGAAGACGGCTAGAGAGTAAGATGTCCTTCCCTAGGTCGAATTACATGCATTTATATAGGCCTTGGGTTCAAGTTTTCTAATATGGCAAGAATACAAGTTAAAATTAAATTACAACTCTATTAAAGACTAAATCTTCAGAGTAGATGTCTTTAATTCGTCCTCTCTTCTTGCTTGGAGTTTCTTCCTTGAACTTTGGGCTTGACCTTCATTCTGATCCAGGGCTCAGAAAAATATAAGAGTGCTCCACGACAGACATGCTTAATTTCCTCTTTCTGTCGAGCTCCACTTCACTTCTTCCCTTCATTATTGCTGTCGTCATTGGCTGCCACGGCAACGACCATGGCAGCATCCTTCTTCTCGTCTGTAATCTTGTGTTCCAGCTCTACTTCTCCACTGCCATGCATCTGCTACAGCACCTACCTGCAAAACTAACCAATTTCAGTAGCAACTGTGCTATTTAATATAACTGTGATGTATGAATGAAATCTTATCCTAAATGCAATGAATTATGCTTGAATGCAGCAGAAATATGGGTTAAATAGGGGGTAAAATATAGAACTTTTACACACTCAACAACCACTCCACAAGTTCTAATATTTTAACTTTAAATAGTTAATGATGTTAACTATTTAAATTAAAGTGTCATTTGATAAAAAAAATTAAGTATTGAAAAAATAAAAGTTGGATTTTATAAGTACTAAATTTAAATTGTAGAACGGTTTGGTATTTTTTATTATTATCATAGAACGGTTTGATATATTAGCAAAATTTATGTATTGAATAATTATGTTGTTTGATCAAAGAAATTTTGGTTTTTGAAAATTATTTATTTTGTAGATATAATATTATATTATTTTGGACAGAAAGGAGATAATTTTTAAAAGTATAATTAAAAAGTAAACTGAAATCAACTAATTTATTAATGGATTATTAAACAGACCTCAAATCTCATGATTTAACATAAGACAATTTATGCCTATTACATCAATACATCCCAAGGGCATTCTATGTTTTATTTTATTTTTATTAAGTAGAGATGTATTTACATTTTTAATACAAATATTAAGATTTAAATTTATATAAAATAAGAAAATATAAATATCTTTAACCATTCAGTCAATTAATAAATCTCACATTCTATCGTTGTTTTGCCATTGAATGTATGATAAAAAAATAACCATTTGACGTTATTCAATCTAATTTTACAGATTTATAAATAATGTAGTATTTGAATATTAGATTCATTTTCAATATTGTTTCGTAATGCATAGAAAAATAGATGATGTTCATCCTAGGAGACTCGTGTTTAATTGCTCTATCTACAAGATGTGCGTGTATTGTCAAAGGGTTAAGAATGTGTATAAACAAATACTACCTTGTAATTACCTTTAGACTATTCAAAAATAATTATTTGATTGATTTATGATTCGAAAATTTAATTTATTCAATTTATCATATAGAAGGTTTAATTAAAGGTAAAAAAATTCTATTAAAAAATTAGATGCATATGATTCTAAATTTTAATTAGCTTTTTTAACCTAACAAGTGTCTCAGTAGAAAAGTGGATGATATTTATCCTAGGAGACATTGGTTCAATCACAATATCTACAAGGTCATATGCTTTGTCAAAGTATAAGAATATCTATGAATAGATACTACATTGTACCTTTGGAGTATTAAAAAAATAGTTTTTTTTCTCTAAAAAGTTTCGAATACTCTTAAAAAACGATCCTTCTTTTCAACCACTTTTATACTTTTCATTATATTTTAAATTTACTTTTATCTTATAAATAAAAAAATATTGATAGAAGTAATCGGTCAATAACGATTTCCACAAATGAAAAAAAATCTTACCATGAAAAACTTGAGCTGTAATTTAATTTTATGAATTTGTCACTTGAATTAATAAAAAGTTGATAATTTTTTATTTAGTAAATTAATATTTTGAATAGTGAGTATTATGAATAAATCGATAATCGTTCTTTCAAAAAAAAGTTTGATAGTAAAGATATGATTGTTTTAGATCTATTAATTGACTTAGTAATAAACAAGGACAAAGTTAATATCAAACATTAGAAGGGACAAGAGTATATTAAACTTTTAAATTTAAAAATTAGGAGGGACAAAACGCTTATTTGATTAATATATGAACTAAGAAGGACCTATAATGATATTATACCAAAACATTTTAGGAGGGATAAAGCTCTCATTTAATTATCTCTATACTTAATGAAAAAATATAATTACTTTAAAATCAAAATTTTAAACATCATCAAAATAAACCATTATTACTTAGTAGGGTAATTATTCTATACACAAGCGATTGTGGAAACTTTTTTACACAAGCGCTTAGGGGTTATATTGATAGGGTTTAGGGTTAAAAGTTAAGGTTTTTAGGTTAAAACCTAAAACCCTACCCATATTATCCTAAAACTTAAACCCTAACCTTAATACTAAATTCTAATCCTAAATACTAAATTCTAATCCTAAACCCTAAATTCTAAACATAAACCCTAAATTCTAAACCATTACACTAAACCTCTAAACTAAAACCCTAAACCATATAATTGATACGCTTGTGGAAATAAAAAATTTCCACCGCCGGTGTATAGGATAATAATCCATATTGGGTAATTATTCCATACACAAGCGCTTGTGGAAACTTTTTTACACAAGCGCCTTGGTTTTAGGGGTTAGAGACTCTGTTTAGGGTTTAAAGTTTAGGGGTTTGAGTGTAGTAGTTTTGAATTTAGGGTTTGTTGATAGAATTTAGGGTTTAGGGTTAAATTTAGGATTTATAGGTTAAAACCTAAATCTCTACCCATATTAACCTAAAAATTATACCCTAACCTTAAACACTAAATTCTAACCATGAACCCTAAATTCTAAACCCTTACACTAAAACCACTAAACTATAAACCATAAACCATAAACCCTACAATTGAGGCACTTGTGGAAACAAAAAATTTCCACCGCTAGTGTATAGGATAATAATCCATATTAGGTAATTATTCTATACACAAGCGCCTTAGTTTTAGGGGTTAAAGACTCTATTTAGGGTTTAAAGTTTAGGGGTTTAAGTGTAGTAGTTTTGAATTTAAGGTCTGTTGATAGAATTTTGGGTTTAGGGTTAAAATTTAGGCTATATAGGTTAAAACCTAAACCCCTACCCATATATTCCCTAAAACTTAAACCCTAACCCCTAAATTCTAACAATGAACCCTAAAATATAAACCCTTACACTAAAACCCATAAACTCTAAACTAAAATCCTAAACCCTATATTTGATGCACTTATGGAAACAAAAAATTTCCACCGCCAGTATATAGGATAATAATCCTTATCGGGTAACACAAGCACTTGTGGAAACTTTTTTAAACACGTGCCTTAGTTTTAGGGGATATTGACTCGGTTTAGGGTTTAAAGTTTAGGGGTTTAAGTGTAGTAGTTTTGAATTTAGGGTTTGTTGATAGAATTTAGGGTTTAGGATTAAAATTTAGGGTTTATAGGTTAAAATATAAATTCCTAACCATATTTCCCTAAAACATAAACCATAACCTTAAACCTTAAACCCTAAATTCTAACCATGAACCCTAAACTAAAACCCATAAACCCTAAACTAAAACCCATAAACCCTAAACTCTAAACTAAAACCATAAACCTTATAATTGAGGCGCTTGTGGAAACAAAAAAACTTCCCCGCCAGTATATATATGATAATAATCCTTATTGGGTAATTATTCCATACACAAGCGCTTGTGGAAACTTTTTTACACAAGCGCCTTAGTTTAAGGGGTTAGAGACTCCGTTTAGGGGTTTAAGTGCAATACTTTTGAATTTAGGGCATGTTGATAGAATTTGGGTTTAGGGTTAAAATTTAGGGTTTATAGCTTAAAACCTAAATCCCTACCCATATTACCCTAAAAATTATACCCTAACCCTAAACACTAAATTCTAACCATAAACCCTAAATTCTAACCATGAACCCTAAATTATAAACCCTTACACTAAAACCCCTAAACTAAAATCTTAAACCCTATAATTGAGGCGCTTGTGAAAACAAAAAAAAATTCACCGCTAGTGTATAGGATAATAATCCTTATTGGGTAATTATTCTATACACAAGCGCTTGCGGAAACTTTTTTATACAAGCACCTTAGTTTTAGGGGTTAGAGACTCCGTTTAGGGGGTT
The DNA here is from genome assembly GCA_030270665.1 of Hibiscus trionum. Lineage (NCBI taxonomy): Eukaryota > Viridiplantae > Streptophyta > Magnoliopsida > Malvales > Malvaceae > Hibiscus > Hibiscus trionum. Next base: position 21,852,769 of record BSYR01000011.1, read on the forward strand.
TAAGTGTAGTAGTTTTGAATTTAGGGTATGTTGATAGAATTTTGAGTTTAGGGTTAAAATTTAGGTTTTATAGCTTAAAACCTAAATCCCTACCAATATTACCCTAAAACTTATACCCTAACCCTAAACACTAAATTCTATCCATAAACCCTAAATTCTAACCATGAACCTTAAGTTCTAAATCGTTACACTAAAACCCATAAACTCTAAACCCTAAACTAAAACCCTAAACTTGAGACACTTGTGGAAACAAAAAATTTCCACCGCCAGTGTATAGGATAATAATTCTTATTGGGTAATTATTCCATACACAAGTGCTCGCGGAAACTTTTTTACACAAGCGCCTTAGTTTTAGGGGTTAAAGACTCTATTTAGGGTTTAAAGTTTAGGGGTTTAAGTGTGGTAGTTTTGAATTTAGGGTTTATTGATAGAATTTTGGGTTTAGTGTTAAAATTTAGTGTTTATAGGTTAAAACTTAAATCCCTACCCATATTTCCCTAAAACTTAAACCCTAACCCTAAATTCTAAACCTTTACACTAAAACTTGTTGAGTGAGTAAAATTTCTATATTTTACCTCTTATTTAACCCATATTTCTGCTGCATTCAAGCATAATTCATTGCATTTAGGAACAGTTTCACATATACATCACAATTATATAAAATGGCACAGTTCCTACTGATTTTGGTTACTTTTGCATGTAGCTGCTGTAGCAGACTCAGGGCAGTGAAGAAGCAAAGCTGGAACACAGGACTGAAGTCGAGAAGGAAGACGTTGCTGTGGAAGCCAATGACAACAACAATGGTGAAGGGAAAAAGTGAAGTGGAGCTCGACAGATAGAGGGAATTAAGCCGGTCTGTCGTGGGCCACTCCTATATTTTTCTGAGCCCTAGATTAGAATGAAGGCCAAGCCCAAAGTTCAAGGAAGAAACCCAAAGCAGGAAAAGAGGACGAATTAAAGATATCTACTCTGAAGATTTAGTCTTTAATAGAGTTGTACTTTATTTTAAACTTGTATTCTTGCCATATTAGAAAACTTGAACCCAAGGCCTATATAAAGGCATGTAATTCGACCTAGGGAAGGAGATCTCATTCTCTAGCCGTCTTCCCCAAAACCCTAGTCGTTTTCCCCCTTCTCATCATGTTCTAAACTTCCCCTAGGGCTAAGGATTGATTCTGTAAAGTAGTTGCAAGGATTGTACTGTTTTAGGATTTTTTCTGTTCAATAAAACAAACTTCAAGTTTGCTTATTCTGGTTTTCAACATCTTGCAAGAGTATCGGGAGAGCATTGCGAGATTATTCATTTACTTAATATCGGGAGAGTTAAGTATACGAAAGGAATAAGTGCGGGTTCTCCAGTTTATGGTTGAACTATCTCGGACCTAGGGATAGGACGAGGTTAAGTGGCTAAGGAAGGATTCAACAACATCGGTGTTCATCCTTCGATTCACGCCGGGAGGTATCATCTAAGACGTGTTCATCGACAGACTTGGACCTAGGGATAGGACAGGTCACAACAGGGATTCTTGCCGAGCTTGAAGTACAGATTTGTGTGATCGCTGCCGCGACAACAACAGACTGCTGCCGCCACAGGTGCTGCCGCGACAGGGACGACGACAAAACATGAAGTTCTATCGGGAGGAACAACCCAAGGAATCCCGAAGATCCTATCGGGTCCGTCTTTTGATAGCCAGAAACGATTATCTTGAGGAACAGTTAGAAGCTATGCATAACGGGAGGAACAACCCAAGGAATCCCGAAGATCCTATCGGGGATGAAGGAAACAGAAGGCCTACTGCCGAGGCCGCACGTCGGTCCTGCCGTGATTACATGATCAATGATCATGTGGAACTGGAGACCACCCTGCCAGACGTGGAAGCTGAAAATTTCGAGCTGAAACCTGTGATGTTCAGCATGATCAATTCCTCTGGCCAATTTAGTAGTGCCGCTACAGAGGATGCCAGAGAACATCTGAAAATGTTCCAAGAAATCTGTGGATCGTTTAGATTACTAGGAGTAAATCCGGAGATACTGAGGCTTTGGTTATTTCCTCATTCATTGAGGGACAGAGCGAAAACTTGGTGGAACAAACTAACGCCGGGTTCAATACGAACTTGGGCGGATCTAACTCGTGAATTTTTATCTCGTTTTAATCCTTCTCATTTATATGAGCGATTACGTAATTAAATTGCTACTTTTCAACAGGAAGATGACGAGCTAATGCACGAGGCATGGGACAGGTTTACCACTCTTCCGAGGAATTGCACGATGCACGGATTCCCCGTTTGGAATCAAGTCATCAAATTTTACAATGCTGCCAACACACATACCCGTATGAGAATAGATTCAGCAGCAAATGGACTGTTGTTGGACAAAGATCCAGATGAAGCCATGGTAGTATTGAAAAATTTGACGAAGAATGAAGAGCAATTTCCCACAGTGAGGAGAGGTAAACGAGTGCTAGCTGTGAAGGATTATGAAGCCGACAATTCCCTAAAGAAACAGGTTGCGTACCTCACAAAGGTAGTAGAAAACTTGCTAAAGAAAGACTCAAAACCTGTCTACTCTGCAGAAGAGGTATGTGAAACTTGCAGTGGGAATCATAGCTTGGAAGACTGCCCGCTACAGCTAGAGGAAAAGATGTATGTTGGAAACTATAACAAGCCGAGTGCAAAACACTCAAACCAAGGGGGCACCCAGAATTCTGACACGACAGCAACCGCAACAGCAGACGACAACCGCACTTAGTATACTAGAGCAGACTTTGGCCACATTTATGTCACAGACAGGAGCTTACATGGCAAACATGGATCACTTCGTCAAAAAGACTGAGTCATTCATGGATAAAACAGAGATAAGAATGACTAACCATGAAGCTACACTGAAATCACTGGAGACACAGATGGGTCAGGTTTCCCAGCATATTAAGCCAAGGCAGAACGGAGGATTTCCTAGCGATACTGAGGTCGCTAGACAACCCACACATGAGCAGTGCAAAGCCATTACAACCAGGAGTGGGAAACACCTGACAGGGCCGGAGATGAAAGCCGTACCGATTAAGGAACCAGCCCTAGAAAAATCTACCGCGAACACTGCCCCGGCAGAAGATAAACAACCTGCTGCCGCCACACCTGTCACGACAGCAGAAGGGACAGAGGAGAAAGACAAGAAGGATGAAGAACCTAAGCCTTCTCATATCTGAATACCATGTGAAGGACGATTTGAAGATTACCGTCCTCCACCTCCTTTTCCACAGCGGTTACAGAAGCAGAAATAGGAGTACCAGCTCAAAAAGATCTATGATATTTTTAAGCAGGTTCACATCAATATACCGATGTTAGAAGCCATCAAGGAGATGCCCGATTATGTGAAATTTCTCAAGGATGCTATGTAAAAAAGATCCAGAGTTGGGGAATTCGAAACGGTTAAAATGACAGAAGGGTGCATGACTATTCTGCACAGGCATCCACCCTAGAAAAAGAAGGATCATGGGAGCTTCATCATACCGTGCATAATTGGTGATAAATTCGTAGGTAAGGCACTTTGTGATCTAGGTGCTAGTATTAATTTAATGCCAAAATCTATATTTCAGAAATTAGGTATTGGACGAGCACAGCCCACGACAGTTATGCTACAGCTGGCAGACCGCTCTTACGTGCAACCAAAAGGGAAGATTGAAGATATTCTGGTAAGAGTGGATAAGTTCATTTTTCCTGTTGACTTTCTTTTTTTAGATTGTGAAGCATATGAGAATGCACCAATCATCCTGGGGCGTCCCTTCCTAGCCACAGGCAGATCACTGATTGATGTAGAGAAGGGAGAACTTACATAGAGAGTAAATGATCAAGAGATCAAGCTCAATGTTCTCCAGGCAATCAAACATGCTGATGCAGAAGAAGAATGCAAGGTTATCACTGAAGTAATCCTTGACCAACCCTGCATCAGGTCGAGCTGCCATGACATTAAATTTGGTCACTGCCACAACAACCATCTGGAAGACTGTTACGGCAGCAACGACGACAGCAGCTCCTCAGATTCAGACATATCTGACACTGAAGGTCATGAGGAGGTAAACTGGATAGGCAATCATCCAGGTAAGTTATTCGAGCCCCTAAACTATACCTCGAATGAACACATAATCCAAAAGCCTTCAACTGTAGAACCACCTGTTTTAGACCTAAAGCCCCTGCCAGGGCAGCTCAAATATGTTTTCCTTGGATTAAATGATACGTTGCCCGTAATCATCTCTTCCAAGTTAATGCAGAAACATGAACATCATATGATAGGGATGCTGCAGCAGCACAAAAAGGCTATTGGATGGACGATAGTTGATATCCAAGGCATCAGTCCGGCACTATGCATGCACAAAATTCTCCTAGAGGATGATCATAAGCCGACCATTGATGCCCAGAGACGCTTGAACGACGCTATGCGAGAAGTGGTTCGAAAAGAAATTATCAAATGGCTAGACGCTGGGATAATTTATGCCATCTCGGATAGTAAGTGGGTAAGCCCAGTGCAGTGTGTTCCTAAAAATGGAGGAATAACCGTGGTGACCAATGAAGAGAACGAACTAATCCCAACCAGGACTGTGACCGGTTGGAGGGTTTGTATGGATTACCGGAAGCTTAACAAAGCTACCCGGAAAGACCATTTCCCCTACCTTTTATTGATCAAATGCTTGATAGATTAGCGGGGAAACCTTACTATTATTTTCTTGATGGTTACTCAGGTTATAACCAGATAGCTATAGCACCGGAGGATCAAAAGAAAACGACTTTCACTTACCCATACGACACTTATGCTTTTCGGAGAATGCCATTTGGACTCTGCAATGCACCAGCAACATTATAGAGGTGTATGATGGCGATATTCTCTGACATGGTGGAGGACTTCCTGGAAATATTTATGGACGATTTTTTTTTGTCGTTGGAGACAGTTTTGAAGACTATTTAAGCAACCTACATAAGGTACTCGAAAGATGCGAGAAAGCGAACTTGGTGTTAAACTGGGAAAAATGTCACTTCATGGTGGATGAAAGGATAGTCTTAGGCCACAAGGTAAGCTGCCGCGACATAGAAGTAGACAGAGCAAAAATAGAAGTGATTGAAAAGCTGCCGCCACCCACCATAGTCAAGGGAATTCGGAGTTTCTTAGGGCATATTGGGTTTTATCGAAGGTTTATTGCAAATTTTTCGAAGATTACCAAGCCTCTATGCCACTTACTAGAACATAATCCGCCATTTGACTTTAATACTGAATGTACTGAGACATTCATAATTCTGAAAGAAAAGCTTGTAACAGACCCAATCGTACAGCCACCAGACTGGAGTTTTCCATTTGAAATTATGTGTGATGCCAGTGATTACGTTGTAGGGGCACCACTTGGGCAGAGGAAGGACAAGCTATTCCACGTAATCTATTACGCCAGCAAAATACTAAACGATGCCCAAGTGAACTACACCACAACAGAAAAAGAACTGTTAGCAGTGGTGTTCTCGATTGATAAGTTCCGTTCATACATACTTGGAACAAAGGTGGTGATCCACACAGACCATTCAGCGTTGAAGTATCTGTTCGCTAAAAAAGATGCAAAACCTAGACTGATACGTTAGATTTTGCTGTTGCAAGAGTTCGACATTGAAATCAAGGATAAAAAGGGGACAAAGAACCAAGTTGCAGACCACTTGTCAAGATTGGAGATGGGGAAAAGTCTACCGACAGACAAGACTCACATACTGGAGACTTTCCCTGACGAGCAGCTGTTTGCTGCTACAAGCACTGCCGCGACAGCCATGGCGGCAGGTAAGTTTTCTGAACTTCCATGGTATGCTGATTTCGTTAATTATATAGTTAGCGGAATATTACCTCCTGAACTTAATTACCAAGCAAGAAAGAGGTTCCAAAATGATGTTAAACATTATTATTGGAAAGAACCTCTTCTTTTCAAACATTGTGCAGATCAAATCATCAGGAGGTGTGTACCACAGGATGAGTAGGAAGCTGTGCTTCATCACTGCCATGCTTCACCATATGGAGGACACTTAGGTGGGAACAAAACCGCCGCCAAGGTTTTGCAGTCTGGTTTTTATTGGCCCTCACTGTTTAAGGATGCCCAAGCATTCTACAAAAGTTTTGACAAGTGCCAACGGACGGGGAACATCTCAAGAAGACATGAGATGCCACTGCAAAATATCATAGAAGTCGAAATCTTCGATGTATGGGGGATTGATTTCATGGGACCATTCCCAGCATCATACGGGAATCTATATATCCTACTGGCAGTGGACTATGTATCCAAATCGGTTGAAGCGATCGCCACACAGAAAAACGATGCCAAGAATGTTCAGAGATTTCTACACAAAAACATTTTTTCCAGATTTGGCATACCTAAGGCGATCATCGATGATGAGGGGAGACATTTCGACAATAGGGTAACTGCTGCAGCCTTAAGAAAATACGGCGTAAAGCATCGGATTGCAACAACGTATCACCCTCAAACCAATGGACATGCCGAAATATCCAACAAGGAAGTAAAGAACATTCTTGAGAAGATGGTTAAACCTACTCGAAAAGACTGGTCTTTACACCTCAATGATGCACTCTGGGCCTATAGAACAGCATTTAAGACACCATTGGGAATGTCACCCTACAGGCTGATATATGAAAAAAAACATGCCATTTACCTGTTGAGATAGAACACAGAGCTTACTGGGCTATCAAGGCAGTGAACATGGACTTAGACAAGGCAGGGCAGAAGAGGTTACTTGACTTGAATGAAATTGAAGAAATTCGAGCAATGGCCTACGACAATGCTAGAATTTACAAGGACAAGACCAAGAGGTGGCATGACAAGAAGTTGCTGCCACGACAGTTCTGCCCAGGGCAGCTTGTGTTGTTATTTAACTCTAGGTTGAAACTTTTCCCAGGGAAGCTGAAACCTAGATGGTCCGACCCATTCCAAGTTGTGCAAGTTTTTCCCCATGGTGCCATCACAATCAAATCCTTAAAAGATGGGCACCAATTTAAAGTCAACGGACAGAGACTGAAGCATTATCAGGGGACTGAAGCCCCAAGGATGCAGGAAGTGGTTACTTTAGGAGATGCCCCTCAAGGTATCCCTAATTTAACTTAATTTTATTTTTATTATTTTATTATTTATGTATTTTATTTATTAGTAAATTAGAATTATTTTATTTTTAAGAACTAAGTTTTTATTTTAATTATTTTTAGGAAATAAAGGAAACAATGAGAGGAGAAGAAGTGAACCAGCCCACCATCTCACCAGCAGCCCAAAACAGCCAAAAGGAGGAGTCTGTCGTCACAGCCTGTCAAAAGCTATCGCGACAGACGCGGAAAAGACAGCCCGTCACCACGCTGTCGCGGCAGACACGTAAACGCGTAACAGACGCATAGCAGACACGGAAACGCGTGACAGACGCGTCATAAACCACGTAACAGCTGGCCTCGTTATTTGCGCCTGTCGTTACAGCTCCAACGGGCAACAAACCATTCATCTATATAAACCCCATTTTACTATTCATTTTTCATCTCACTTTTACTCTCTCAACTTGCTTTCTCTCTAGATCTCAAATTTCCTTCATTTTCCACAACCTTGCAACTATGAGTACCAGAAAAACACGAAGAAGTGCTGCCTCCAGCTCTTCCGTAGCAGCCGACACACCCAGCCACGACCGACTCCATAAGCGCTTTGCCACCACCGACTCCGTCGACAGATACTACAGCTCCTTCCAAAAGAGGGAGATGTGGGAAGAGAGAGGGTTTCTTTACACCAAACGCACGGAAGACCTCAGGCTCGAACTGTTCATAGCTCGAAAGATCAAAGCCCTCAAATGGCAGATGTTTGCTACCCAACCAGAGGAGATGAATGTCACGTTGGTTAGAGAATTCTACGCTGCTGTCGACATCAAGGATACGAAGACCGTGACAGTGCGAGGTAAGGAAGTTACTTTCGAGCCTCAATACATCAATACTCTCTGTAACACCCCAATTTTGGGCTTAGAAGTTTAGGGTTTGAACCGGACTGGTCCGAGAAACGGTTCGAATATAAAAGGAGGTTTTAGGGAAAGCCTAGTTCGGGATGCTTTAAAAATATAGAAAAATATCTAAAAAATCCTCATTTAATATATTTAAGAGAGTGGTGAAATCAATTTTACAAAATAAGGTTTGGAAATACTACATTTCGGTGTAGTGACCAAAATGCGATTTTTGCAAAGTTTAGTAGTGACTGTTTTGTAAAGGATTAAAACTTTGAATCTTTAAGGAGCTAATTACCCAAAATGTTTTTCTCCAGATTTTTCCTTAATTTGGGTGATTTAATTAATGTTTAATTAAATAAAAGAAAGGAGAAAACCACCTTTTGATTTTCATAACTACCTTTTCTCTAATTTTCCCTCATTCATTTTTCTCTCAAAATCCTATCATCCAAATACATTTTCTCCAGCAAAATTCACTTTGATCTTCACTTCAATTGATGAGATTTCCATCACCTATTGGTTTCTAATCAATCTTGCAACAAATCATTTGATTTCCACATTGCATTTTCATGGAATTTTGCCCAAATCAAGGAGAAATCACCATTTAGAGGTAAGATTGTTCTTCTCCTCTAAATACTCAGTTCTTTACTGAAATTCCCAAGTTGTCAATCCTTTATTAAAGTTTTATAAATGGTTTTAATGTTGGAAACAAGATTTTGGCTTAAAACTCAAGATTTTGGAAGAGATCTTGAAGATTTTCGTTGTAGTGGATTGGGATCTGTTTTGAGATAGTTCTCTAATGTATTTTGGATGTTAAATGATGTTAGAAATGAGGTTTTATCAATCCAATCCCGAATAGGTTGTGTTTCCAAAGTTTTTGCTTATGAAAATGGTGGTTTTGTGGTGTTTTTGGTGTTCTGCTATAGCTGGAGGTATAAGGACGAGTTGAGAGTTGTTTTTGATGTTAATTGATGTTTAGAAATGATTAGAAGTGATGGATCTTGGCTGGGTTAAGTTTTGGAAGAGTTTGGAGGTGATTTCGGTTGTGTTTGGTAGCCGAAATGTTGGTTTTAGGTAGAGCAGCGAGTTTAGGAGTGTTGGCTGAAGATTTCAATGCATGATGATGCATTAATCCTCTGCTTTGATGTGTCTAAAACGGGGGAGACATCTTTGGACACTTTTGGAGTTGATACGGAGGCTTAAACGGCGTTTCGGCAAGCAAGCGAAATGAAATTGGTGAGTGCGTTTGGTTTTAAAGTCTATGAGGACAAAAACACAAGGTTTGGGGATTTAGGAGAGGTTTGAAACACCTTCCTAAATCCGGAAGTATGGCTTGATTAGATCTCTCTAAAGTGATGTTTGCCCCTAAAATGCTTTTACATGCTCATGGTTTGTGATTGTTAAATTCCTACTGTTTTTATGCATGTTTTGGAGCATGAGATTATGCTTGTAAAGATGCCATGAGATGGCATGTTGCATTGAATGGATTTGAGCTTTTGGTATGAAGCAAAGTATGTTATATGATTTGAAATGTGGTGAGAAAACCTTTGAGTTTTATTGCATGAAAAACAGTAGGTGTGATGATATTTTAACACTTTATATTGGCATAGATGTTGAGAAACTTATCAGATATAATTGATCGATCAATAGGATGAGAGTGCACTATAAACTAAAAATTCGTACGTGCTCTTTGGTTAAGCCAAAGGGAGATTTTCCGATGATGGGCATTCATTCGGGTAGGACTTGGTGAAATACCCAAGCTTTGTGGCGATGAGAGATTCTGCCATGTGAGTACGGTGATGAGAGATTCCACCGGAAGTTGTTGCTAGACAAGTGAGTACGGTGATGTGAGATTCCACCGGAAGAGTCTAGTGTAGAAATGTGTCCACATATCCGAGTATTGATGAGATGTTAAATGCCAATATGAATGATTAAATGGTTTTGTTACACATGTACCTTGATGAAATGATTTATGCTATGAGATATGCATATGTGTTTTGTTTAGAAATGCTTTGACAATACAAGCATGTGGATGGCCTTGCCATGAGTTTTGCATTGGTTTTAATGCATGAGATAGAATAGAGGTACATGTGTTTTCAATGAGTTTTGCTTTGAAAGTTTATCAAGCATGAGAATGAGATGAGCGTGTGGTTTAAAAGCTTTGATGAAAATGTTTTCTAAAAGTGCATTATTGTGTTGGTTTACTTTAGAGCATGCCTCACTAAGCATTTGTGCTTACGCTCTCTTTTACCAATAATGCAGATAATTGAGGTGTTTAAGGGCATCAAGGAAGCTAAGTGTGTCCAATGGGAATCCAAGCTCATGTATGGTGAAGTTTTCGTACACTATTAGTTTTGATAATTTGGCAATGGGAACCTAAGTTTTGTTTTGGGAGATGTGTTAAACTCCCTGAGGTTGTGGCATGTGTGCCTTGGTTGATTTGAATTGTAAATGGCCTTAATTGCTTGTTTGGAGGTTTGTTTTCCCTATCTGGTTTGGATATTAGGATGCATGCCTCTAGACTTATGAATTTTCTTGTTTGATGCTATGAAGGTGTTTAGGGGCTCTAAAGGTGTACCTTGTATGTATGTTGACTTGTTGATATGCTTGGGAAGTCATTTGGATGTGTTTGATCGAGTTTGTTCATGAAAAACCAGCATTTGCTGCTGTTTCTGGGCAAACCGTATCGAAACACCCCCTAGTGTTTCGAAACGGGGGCCTGAAATGGCCTTCGTGTTTCGAAACGCTAAGGGATGTTTCGAAACGATTTGGCCACTAGAAGGCCTCGTTTCGGAACTAGTCTCGGAACCAACCCGCGTATCGAAACGGTCAACGCCGCTCCGATCCTGCGTTTCGATACAACAGGTGGGTGTTTCGAAACAGGTGACCGTTGGGCACTGATTTTAATGATGCTGAAGTTTGCAAGCTTTACATTTTAGTCCCAAATGTTGAAGTTGCAATTGCTTGAGTTTGAGATGTTCAATTAAGATGAAATTTGACAGTGAAGTATGTAACATGACTAATTTCATAATGGTAACATTAAAATCAGTAAAGACCTTCTAATTTTCAGATATTACATTTTGGTCCCTAAATTTGTATTTTGTGCAATTGAGTCCCTTATTGAAATCCGATCGCTGTGCCCTTGTCTATTGTATCTCGTGAGTACTCACTTAGGGTTAATGTGTATCTAGACAAGATTAAAAAGGAAAAAAAGGGTCGTGAATCAAGGTTGACTTTCGGGTTGACTTTGGTTTTCCCCGTGTAATCTTCGTAGTTCGGGTCAACCGTCTAGGCCGGGATAAGGGGGTTACATTTGGTGGTATCAAAGCCAGGTTCTCGTATAATTGGGAATTGTTATGTGGGTGATGTATGTGTATTAGCATGATATGCCTTTTTGGGTGAAAAGAATGTTGTATGAATAGTGATGTATGATATCATTTGTGATGTTTTTGTGATATGATGCCATGTTGGAGTGTGTTAGGAGATCACATTGCCATATCAAAACTAATGAAAGGAATTGTTTTCGAAAAAGAGCTTGAGTACTTGGATTACTTACCTTATTGAGCCTAATTGTGTTTATTGCATTTGTGTCAGTGCATTGTTTACTTTGTAATTGGGGCCACGTAGAGAGATGAGGATGAATACAAGAGCTATGGCTCAGAATGAGAATGAGAATGATGAGAATGCTGAGAAAGTTGTGGATTTAACTCCTCCCCCTGGTGGTGGACCACCCGGTGGTGGTGGTGCTGGAGGTGATAATGCTGGTGTTGGTGCTGGGGTCGCTGGACCTGAAGGTGCGCAGGGGCAAGCTGCTCCTGACATGACAGTGTTGATTCAGGCTATTGCTGGAGCCTTCCAGACAGCAGTAGCTGGAGCTCATGGAGCTGCGCATCAGGATGATGCCAATATGAGATTGCCTTTGGAACGTCTTCGCAGCCTGGGAGGGACTGAGTTCAGAGGTTTATCTCCGGAAGGATCTGAGTCTTGGTTGGAAAGCACCAAGAGGATTTTGGGTCAAATGAACTGCAATAATATGCAGAAGCTGGGTTGTGTGGTGTCACTTCTACATGGTGATACATATACGTGGTGGATGACCACTATCTCTGGGATGGAAGATGATGAGGTGACCTGGACGTTCTTCCTGAGTGCGTTTAAGCGGAAGTATCTGGGTGTGCGATACCTAGATGAGAAGAAAAGAGAATTTATGTCTCTTGTGCAAGGTAGCATGACGGTGGCTGAGTACGAGATCCAGTTTGTCCGCCTCAGTCAGTATGCACTTGAGCTGATCCCTAATGAGCGGGAGAGGTGCGAACGATTCCATTATGGGTTGGTAACGGATGTGAAGACCTTTATGCTTGCGGCATATTATACAGATTTTGATGTCTTGGTCACTAGAGCCAAGGACATTGAGTCGAATCTTGGTTTGACTAGCCGTGCGGGTGGATCTAGCTCTGGGAAGAGAGCGGCTGAACGCGATTATGGAAGAGATCGCAATAAGAGGCATAAGGATAGGAGGCCACACTTTGATGCTAGGCGTGGAGGTGGTAACCCTGGTAGAGGTCAGCAGGGACCTAATGCTGTTCAGAGGACTCTTGAGTGTAACCGTTATGATAGACGACATGGTGTCGAGTGTTGGGGTAACCTTGGTACATGCTCGAATTGTAGAAACCGGGGGCATTTGAAGAAGGATTGTCCTCAGCCTTTGAAGGAGGGACAGGCTCTGGTGAGAGCAGCCGAGCCACAAAGAGGTTGTGGGCGTGACCTTGGTAATTTTCAGCGCAGAGATGATGGAGGCAGGAATGTAGCTCATGTTGTGGCCGTTCAACCTGAGGGTGGCGGTCAGGCTCGAGTGTATGCTCGGCGTGGGGGAAGGAATGATACGGATGTGATCGCAGGTACCTTTACTTTGCAATCCTTATCATTACTTTCTTTGGTTGATTCTGGATCTACACACTCATACATATTGCGTGAACATGCTCAAATGCTTGGTTTACCTATTGAGTCCTTGGATGTTGATATGCGTGTGACTAGTTCCTTTGGTGAGACTGTTGTGACACGAAAGTTGTATAGAAGATGTCCCTTGAAAGTGCAAAACCATGTTTTTCTTGTTGATCTCATGGAATTTCCATTCTATGGTTTTGATGTAATCCTTGGTATGGATTGGCTTGTTGAACATCGAGCTGTGGTGGATTTCGAAAGCAGACGAGTTTCGCTGAAACTTGCAGATGATTACGAAGTGGTGGTGGTTGGTGAGAATGTGAAGTTTCTTGCCAATGTGGTGTCTACATTGGAAGCGAGTCGAATGCTGAGGCAAGGTTGCGAGGCTTTCCTAGCCTTTGTGATGAATCCTAGTTCAAAGGAGTTGCGCATTCAGGATATCAGAACTGTTCGTGAATTTCTTGAAGTGTTTCCGGAGGAGTTGCCTGGATTGCCGCCTAGTCGAGAGGTGGAGTTTGGAATTGAGCTGTATGAAAATACAACTCCAGTGTCCATTGCTCCCTATCGCATGGCACCTAAGGAGTTGAAGGAATTGAAGACACATCTTCAGGAGTTGCTTGATCGTGGGTTCATTCGGCCAAGTGTGTCACCGTGGGGTGCACCTGTCTTGTTTGTGAAGAAGAAAGATGGCACTATGAGAATGTGCATCGATTATCGTCAGCTGAACAAGTTGACCACCAAGAATCGGTATCCTTTGCTGAGGATTGATGATCTTTTTTATCAGTTTCAGGGAGCGGTTGTGTTTTCCAAAATTGACTTAAGGTCAGGGTACTACCAGCTTAAGGTGAAAGATGTGGATGTGCCAAAAACAGCCTTTAGAACGAGGTATGGGCATTATGAATTCCTTGTAATGTCGTTTGGCTTGACGAATGCTCCTGCAGCTTTCATGGACATAATGAATAGAGTGTTCCATGAATACTTGGACAAGTTTGTTGTGGTGTTCATTGACGATATCCTTGTGTACTCTCGTACCGAGGAAGAGCATGAAGGTCATTTGAGGGTTGTCTTGCAAGCGCTTCTGGAAAATCAGCTTTATGCTAAGCTGAGTAAGTGTGAGTTTTGGCTAAAGGAAGTTGTGTTCCTTGGTCATGTGGTTTCGGCTGAGGGAATTCATGTTGATCCTCAGAAGATCGAGGCGGTTATGAATTGGAAGCCTCCTAAGTATGTTCATGAAGTTCGTAGTTTCCTTGGGTTGGCAGGATATTACCGGAGGTTTGTGGATGGTTTTTCGAAGATTGCTGCACCTTTGATGAAGTTGATGCAAAAGGATGTCAAGTATGAGTGGACGGAAGCAAGACAACGAGCTTTTGAGAAGTTTAAGGCAGCTTTGACGCAAGCTCCTATCTTGGTTCAACATGAATCAGGAAAAGAGTTTGTGGTGTACAGTGTTGCATCTTACGTTGGTTTGGGATGTGTGCTAATGCAGAAGGGTAAGGTGGTGGCTTATGCATCGCGACAATTGAAAGTGCATGAGCGCAATTACCCTACGCATGACATTGAGTTAGCTGCGGTGGTTTTTGCTTTGAAGATTTGGAGACATTATCTGTATGGTGAGAAGTGTACTGTGTACACGGATCACAAGAGTTTGAAGTATCTGATGTCTCAGAAAGAGTTGAATCTTAGGCAACGAAGTTGGGTGGATTTGCTTAAGGATTACGATCTGGCGATCGAGTACCATCCGGGAAAAGCTAATGTTGTAGCAGATGCCTTGAGCAGGAAGGTGGCAGTGGAGTTAAGGGCCATGTTTGCCAGCTTGAGTATTTCGCAAGATGGAGGTCTTGTGGCTGAATTTCAAGTGAAACCATCTCTGGTTTAGTTGATAAAAGATAAGCAGTTGTTGGATGATTCTTTGGTGCCACATGTTCAGGATATTGCTGAGGATAGACCATCAGATTTTTGTTTTAATGATGATGGAGTTCTATGTTTTGGAAGTCGAATAGTAGTGCCAAATGATGAGGAGTTGAGGCGTACTATTCTGACCGAAGCTCATAGTAGTCCTTTTGCTATGCACCCTGGTAGTACAAAGATGTATCGTGATCTGAGGGATGAGTACTATTGGGTGGGTTTGAAGAGAGATGTTGCGGAGTATGTGAGTAGGTGCATGGTTTGTCAGTGGGTTAAGGCTGAGCATCAGTTTCCTTCATGGTTGTTGCAACCGTTGGGGATTCCTGAATGGAAGTGGGAAAAAGTTACCATGGACTTTGTGTCTGGTTTGCCTTTGTCGCCATCGAAGAAGAATTCGGTGTGGGTGATTGTGGATCGTCTTACGAAGTGTGCGCATTTCTTACCTGTGCATACAACAAACACTTTGGATAAGCTTGCAGAGCTGTACATTGCTGAAATCGTGCGTTTGCATAGTGTACCAAAGTCTATAGTGTCGGATAGAGATCCGAGGTTCACATCGCGTTTTTGGGAGTGTTTGCATCAAGCTTTGGGTACACGGCTGAATTTCAGTACCTCTTATCATCCGCAATCGGATGGTCAGTCTGAGCGTGTTATTCAGGTGCTTGAGGATATGTTGAGGTGCTGTGTGATTGAGTTCCAAGACTCTTGGGAGAAGCATTTGCCTTTGGTGGAGTTTGCTTATAACAATAGCTACCAGACAAGTATTCAAATGGCACCTTATGAAGCCTTGTATGTGAGAAAGTGCAGAACTCCTCTTTGCTGGGCTGAAGCAGGTCAGAAGTTGGTCTCGATGCCGGCTTTGTTGAAAGGAACCACCGAGAAGGTGAAGCTCAATTGTGAACGGATGAAGGCAGCTTCTGATCGACAGAAGTCTTACGCGGATTTGAAGCATAAGGAGATCGAGTTTGCGGTGGGTGACCGTGTGTTTTCGAAGGTTTCACCTTGGAAGAAGGTGACGAGGTTTGGCCGGAAGGGTAAGTTGAGCCCTAGGTATATTGGACCCTACGAGGTGATTGAACGTGTTGGTCCCGTTGCGTACAAGCTGAGGTTGCCGCGAGAGTTGGAAAGGATTCATGATGTGTTTCATGTCTATATGCTTCGGAGGTATAGATCGGATCCTTCGCATGTTATGCCTATGGAGGAAGTGGAGTTGAATCCAGACTTAACCTATGATGAGGAGCCGGTTGAAATTTTGGATTTGGACAGTAAAGTTCTTCGGGGTAAGACCATTGAGTTGGTTAAGGTGTTATGGAGGCATCGTGGTGTTGAGGAAGCCGCGTGGGAAAGAAAGGATGACATGAAGAAGCAGTTTCCTTACCTTTTTCCTCCAGGTAAATTTCGAGGACGAAATTTCTTAAGAGCGGGAGAGTTGTAACACCCCAATTTTGAGCTTAGAAGGTTAGGGTTTGAACCGGACCGATCTAAGAAACGGTTCGAATATAAAATGAGGTTTTAGAGAAAGCCTAGTTTGGGATGCTTTAAAAATATAGAAAAATATCTAAAAATCATAATTTAATATATTTAAGAGAGTGGTGAAATCAATTTTACAAAATAAGGTATGGAAATACTACATTTCGGTGTAGTGACCAAAATGCGATTTTTGCAAAGTTTAGTAGTGACTGTTTTGTAAAGGATTGAAACTTTGAATCTTTAAGGAGCTAATTACCCAAAATGTTTTTCTCCAGATTTTTCCTTAATTTAGGTGATTTAATTAATGTTTAATTAAATAAAAGAAAGGAGAAAACCACCTTTTGATTTTCATAACTACATTTTCTCTAATTTTCCCTCATTCCTTTTTCTCTCAAAATCCTATCATCCAAACACATTTTCTCCAGAAAAATTCACTTTGATCTTCACTTCAATTGATGAGATTTCCATCACCTATTGGTTTCTAATCAATCTTGCAACAAATCCTTTGATTTCCACATTGCATTTTCATGGAATTTTGCCCAAATCAAGAAGAAATCACCATTTAGAGGTAAGATTGTTCTTCTCCTCTAAATACTCAGTTCTTTACTGAAATTCCCAAGTTATCAATCCTTTATTAAAGTTTTATAAATGGTTTTAATGTTGGAAACAAGATTTTGGCTTAAAACTCAAGATTTTGGAAGAGATCTTGAAGATTTTTGTTGTAGTGGATTGGGCTCTGTTTTAAGATAGTTCTCTAATGTATTTTGGATGTTAAATGATGTTAGAAATGAGGTTTTATCAAACAAATCCCGAATAGGTTGTTTTTCCTAAGTTTTTGCTTATGAAAATGGTGGTTTTTGTGGTGTTTTTGGTGTTCTGTTATAGCTGGAGGTATAAGGACGAGTTGAGATTTGTTTTTTATGTTAATTGATGTTTAGAAATGATTAGAAGTGATGGATCTTGTCTGGGTTAAGTTTTGGAAGAGTTTGGAGGTGATTTCAATTGTGTTTGGTAGCCGAAATCTTGGTTTTAGGTAGAGCAGCGAGTTTAGGAGTGTTGGCTGAAGATTTCAATGCATGATGATGCATTAATTCTCTGCTTTGATGTATCTAAAACAGGGGAGACATCTTCGGACACTTTTGGAGTTGATCCGGAGGCTTAAACGGCGTTTCGGCAAGCAAGCGAAACGAAATTGGTGAGTGTGTTTGGTTTTAAAGTCCACGAGGACAAAAATACAAGGTTTGGGGATTTAGGAGAGGTTTGAAACACCTTCCTAAATCCGGAAGTAAGTATGGCTTGATTAGATCTCTCTAAAGTGGTGTTTGCCCCTAAAATGATTTTACATGCTCATGGTTTGTGATTGTTAAATTCCTACTGTTTTTATGCATGTTTTGGGGCATGAGATTATGCTTGTAAAGATGTCATGAGATGGCATGTTGCATTGAATAGATTTGAGCTTTTGGTATGAAGCAAAATATGTTATATGATTTGAAATGTGGTGAAAAAACCTTTGAGTTTTATTGCATGAAAAACAATAGGTGTGATGATATTTTAACACTTTATATTGGCATAGATGTTGAGAAACTTACCGGATATAATTGATCGATCAATAGGATAAGAGTGCACTATAAACTAAAAATTCGTACGTGCTCCTTGGTTAAGCCAAAGGGAGATTTTCCGATGATGGGCATTCCATCGGGTAGGACTTGGTGAAATACCCAAGCTTTGTGGCGATGAGAGATTCCGCCATGTGAGTACGGTGATGAGAGATTCCACCGGAAGTTGTTTCTAGACAAGTGAGTACGGTGATGTGAGATTCCACCGGAAGAGTCTAGTGTAGAAATGTGTCCGCATATCCGAGTATTGATGAGATGCTAAATTCCAATATAAATGATTAAATGGTTTTTGTTACACATGTACCTTGATGAAATGATTTATGCTATGAGATATGCATATGTGTTTTGTTTAGAAATGCTTTGACAATACAAGCATGTGGATGGCCTTGCCATGAGTTTTGCATTGGTTTTAATGCATGAGATAGAATGGAGGTACATGTGTTTTCAATGAGTTTTGCTTTGAAAGTTTATCAAGCATGAGAATGAGATGAGCTTGTGGTTTAAAAGCTTTGATGAAAATGTTTTCTAAAAGTGCATTATTGTGTTGGTTTACTTTAGAGCATGCCTCACTAAGCATTTGTGCTTACGCTCTCTTTTACCAATAATGCAGATAATTGAGATGTTTAAGGGCATCAAGGAAGCTAAGTGTGTAGTAGGGAATCCAAGCTCATGTATGGTGAAGTTTTCGTACACTATTAGTTTTGATAATTTGGCAATGAGAACCTAAGTTTTGTTTTGGGAGATGTGTTAAACTCCCTGAGGTTGTGGCATGTGTGCCTTGGTTGATTTGAATTGTAAATGGCCTTAATTGCTTGTTTGGAGGTTTGCTTTCCCTATCTGGTTTGGATATTAGGATGCATGCCTCTAGACTTATGAATTTTCTTGTTTGATGCTATGAAGGTGTTTAGGGGCTCTAAAGGTGTACCTTGTATGTATGTTGACTTGGTTATATGCTTGGGAAGTCATTTGGAAGTGTTTGATCGAGTTTGTGCATGAAAAACCATCATTTGCTGCTGTTTCTGGGCAAACCGTATCGAAACACCCCCTAGTGTTTCGAAACGGGGGCCTGAAATGGCCTTCGTGTTTCGAAACGCTAAGGGATGTTTCGAAACAATTTGGCCACTGGAAGGCCTCGTTTCGGAACCAATCTCGGAACCAACCCGCGTATCGAAACGGTCAACGCCGCTCCGATCCTGCGTTTCGATACAACAGGTGGGTGTTTCGAAACAGGTGACCGTTGGGCACTGATTTGAATGATGCTGAAGTTTGCAAGCTTTACATTTTAGTCCCAAATGTTGAAGTTGCAATTGCTTGAGTTTGAGATGTTCAATTAAGATGAAATTTGACAGTGAAGTATGTAACATGACTAATTTCATAATGGTAACATTAAAATCAGTAAAGACTTTCTATTTTCAAAAATTTCATTTTCGTCCCTAAATTTGTATTTTGTGCAATTGAGTCCCTTATTGAAATCCGATCGCTGTGCCCTTCTCTATTGTATCTCGTGAGTACTCACTTAGGGTTAATGTGTATCTAGACAAGATTAAAAAGGAAAAAAAGGGTTGTGAATCAAGGTTGACTTTCGGGTTGACTTTGGTTTTCCCCGTGTAATCTTCGTAGTTCGGGTCAACCGTCTAGGCCTGGCTAAGGGGGTTACACTCTATATGGCATCTACGTCAGGAAAAGAGAAAACGGTCACAAGAGGTTCGTGAGAGTCTGTCGCCGGTAGACTACGATGTTGTCATGGCAGAGGTAACTGAAGAAGGAACAGAGTGGAATACTGACCCCAAGCATCGGTGGACGGTGAAACGCACTCAACTCACTCCTGAGGCCAAACTTTGGAACCACTTCGTGAAGAAGAAGATAATTCCTTCATCCCACAACAGCACGGTCGATCGACCCAGGTTAGCTCTCGTTCATTCAATTTTAAATGAGAGACCCATAAATGTCAGCCGGTATATACGGGAGGGGATTTTAGAGTGTGCCCTTCGACCATCGGGACCCCTTTTCTTCCCATACCTCATCACCGAGATCTGCCGCGGCCACAACGTTCCAGAAAGCCCTGAAGATTTCAAGGTCCGAGGGAAGGGATGGACAGAGGGTAACATATTCAGCTTAAAGGAACTAAAACCAACCACACCCCTCCCCTTCTTTAACGCGTCTACCGTAGCAGAAGAACCAGTAGAGCCCATTGACCCAGAACCTGCCGCCGAAGAGCAATAGCAGCCAACAACATCAGCACTTCCAGCAGACTCCTCCACTCAAATCCTAGCCACCCTGCAAAAGATGGAGGAACGCCAGCTTGGTCTGATGAGTTTTGTCAGAGACTTCACAGTAGCAACGGTACATTTTATTCAAAACAATTTAAAATTTGTAAATGTACAATTTCCTGCTTTCTCATAGCATTACTTTGCTGCCCCTACACCTGCTCATACTCCTACTCCTGCTGCCACACCAAAAACACCCTCTGCTGCATCCACTCCAACCCCGGCCGCGATAGCTGAAGGCGGCAGCCACGTCGCCACTGCCTCTGCCAGAGGAGAGAAAAGAAAGAAGCTGTTGCCCGAACTTGATGACGACTACTTCTCCGGGTTCTCTTCCTTCTCCATCTGGCAGGAATCTGATGGGGAGCCCTCTGTCAAAAGAAACCTTTCAAAGGAGTTCACTCCGATGAAAAGACAGAAGCCCAACACTGGTGAAGGCAAGTATGCCAGCAGCAGTAGTAGCAGCTCATCTGAAGAGGTACAAGTGCTAGAAAGGCCACCCCAGATCTCACCCACTCGTATCCAGCCCCCAAGGGAAGCTAAGAAAAAGACTGCCTCCGCCTCTCCGAGCACTCTGCCGGTACCGACAATGAAGGTCACTGCCTGCCGGCAGCTACAAATCAGTAGCAGCAGCAGCGACGACAACACCTGAAATTAAGTTCCTATCTTATTTTTGTTGTTTTGCTGTTTTATTATTATTGTGACGTATTTTGTTTTTTTATTATTTTTTCATCTTTGTCATCATGCATTGAGGGCAATGCAACCCTTGAGTTTGGGGTGGCATCCCTCCAGTAATGAAGTGTCTTTTATGTTTAAAAATTGTGTGTAAGTGTTTAGTTTATTTTCGCTTAAAAAACAAAAAAATACAAAACATTTGGCTTAAGTCTTTGAACTGAACTTACCTGCCGCGACATATATTGTCGTGACAGTGCCTTTAGGAAATTTTAGGATCTGTTTAGAGCATTGCTATGATTCTAATCTGTACAACACTCTTTGTGACTCTTATGCTGTGTAGATTACTTTAGTACACTGGAATAGGAATGTTTACCCACTTGAAACTGCCCCTAGAGGTGCCTATCACTGGCTCTAGAAAAACAATAAAAGAAAGAAAATTATTCAGACTCATTTGCATGCAAAACTGCCTTGCAGTTATTTTAGGAGATTTCTTTTTGAGCTAAGTTAGAAAAAACTAAAGGAGCCTAAGAATTGCCTCTAGAAAAGATGCAGTTAATTCAAGAGTCAGAAAAAACTAAAGGAGCCTAAGAATTGCCTCTAGAAAAAAATTGAATTGGCATAACCTCAAGTTTGTAAGCATAACTATTCTGATATACTAAGGTAGTCTAGATACATAGTTGTTCACAAAACCTACACACACTACACAAGAATTATAGCATGGTTCCGAATAAATCCAGAAATACCCGACAAGGTATTGCTCTTGATAGAATATAAGTGGTAGGTAATGTAGGGTTCACTGATTTAAGCCAAAACAAAAAAAATATTTCATTTTAGTTAGGTAATATTTGCTTGAGGGCAAGCAAGAACTTGAGTTTAGGGGTGTGTTGAGTGAGTAAAAGTTCTATATTTTACCCCTTATTTAACCCATATTTCTACTGCATTCAAGCATAATTCATTGCATTTAGGAACAGTTTCACATATACATCACAAATATATAAAACGGCACAGTTGCTACTGATTTTGGTTACTTTTGCAGGTAGCTGCTGTAGCAGACTCAGGGCAATGAAGAAGCAAAGCTGGAACACAAGACTGAAGTCGAGAAGGAATACGTTGTCGTGGCAGCCAATGACGACAGCAATGGTGAAGGGAAAAAGTGAAGTGGAGCTCGACAGATAGAGGAAATTAAGCCGGTCTGTCGTGGGTCACTCCTATATTTTTCTGAGCCCTAGATCAGAATGAAGGCCAAGCCCAAAGTTCAAGGAAGAAACCTAAAGCAGGAAAAGAGGACGAATTAAAGGCATCTACTCTGAAGATTTAGTCTTTAATAGAGTTGTACTTTAGTTTAAACTTGTATTCTTGCCATATTAGAAAAATTGAACCCAAGGCCTATATAAAGGTATGTAATTCGACCTAGGGAAGGAGATCTCATTCTCTAGCCGTCTTCCCCAAAACCCTAGTCGTTTTCCCCCTTCTCATCATGTTCTAAACTTCCCCTAGGGCTAAGGGTTGATTCATTAAAGTAGTTGCAAGGATTGTACTGTTTTAGGATTTTTTCTGTTCAATAAAATAAACTTTAAGTTTGCTTATTCTGGTTTTCAACATCTTGCAAGAGTATCGAGAGAGCATTGTGAGATTATTCATTTACTTAATATCGGGAGAGTTAAGTATAAGAAAGGAATAAGTGCGGGTTCTCTAGTTTATGGTTGAACTATCTCGGACCTAGGGATAGGACGAGGTTAAGTGGCTAAGGAAGAATTCAACAACATCGGTGTTCATCCTTCGATTCACGCTGGGAGGTATCATCTAAGACGTGTTCATCGACAGACTTGGACCTAGGGATAGGACATGTCACAGCAGGGATTCTTTTCGAGCTTGAAGTACAGAGTTGTGTGATCGCTGTCGCGACAACAACAGACTGCTGCCGCCGCAGGTGCTGCCGCGACAGGGACGACGACAGAACAGGAAGTTCTATACAGTGCAACACCTGCACTACCGAGCAAATCAATACCGGCCTATTTCTTTACCCTGAATCTTTTAATCTTTTAATCTTTAGTATTCTTCAATATTCCTCTACAAACAATTAAACTCTCTTCTTTCTCTCTTGTGCAGCAATCCAAGGATAAAACTATTTCCAGTCTATGTGGATTCGACATCCAATACTTCGTGTATCACTTTACTACTTGCGTCGTGTACACTTGCACTCTATTGCGATAGACTATTTTACACGCAACAAAACCTATAAACTCTAAACCCTAAACTAAAAACCTTAAACTCTATAATTGAGGCACTTGTGGAAACAACAAATTTCCACCGCCAGTGTATAGAATAATAATCCTTATTGGGTAATTATTCTATACACAAGTGACAAGCGTCGTAAACTGTCAAATAAATTATCCTTAATCTCAAATAAAATAAATATATAACGTAGTAATAGAGAAGAAGGGTTGATCCACAAGGACTAAGGAACTTCTGATGAAGAGATATTTTGATTCTGACTTTAGCGAGAAAATAAAGAAAAAAAGGGTTTGATAAAATAGTAACTGTAGAACTAATGTTTTGATATAATAATTGAAAAATATTTTGGACAAAGTTAAAAAGAATTCAAAACTATTTCTAAGTCCAAACAACTTGATACTATGTTTATGAGATATTTTGAAAAGGTTTTCAAACGTTTTTAAAGCCAAATCAAACAAACCACCCAGGCGTTTCGATACGGGTATTTACAGTGGCAAAACGTTCCGAAACAGCTCTGCCTATTTTGAAACGGGTTTCAATCTGGGTGAGAATTTTTACTTGGCGTTTTGATACGATCTTACCCGTTTCGATACGCCTATGTGGCATGACCTCAACGGTCATAAAACCCCCAACGGCTATTTCCCAACTACCTTTTAAATGCAGAGCGTTTCGATACGGGAACAAGCGTTTTGATACGCCGTTTCGATACGGCCAAGGGCGTTTCGATACGGGTGCTGCATCAGACTGCAACGACTCTTTCTATTTCAAGAGTGTTTCGAAACGGGGTCGAGCGTTTCAAAATGGGGAGCTAAAGAATTGTATTTATGGTGGGAAATAAAGTCTCCAACGGCTCCAACTCAACCCCAACGGCTAGTAACGGCTACAAACTCATTAAGGAGTATAAAAGGGACCTTCAAGCATCAAGAGAAGGCTAATGCTTCAATTTCAATACAACATATGATCAAAATGTGTCTTAGTGCTTAATTGTCAATTCCTTGTATAGACAAACACTAGTGAGCAAAAATTGTTAGATTTGCTCTCAAGTGTTTTAGGATTGGGTGAGAGCTTAATTGTGCATACAAATACCTATTAGAGGGATTTGAGATTGCTTATTTTTATCTCTTTGTAAAGAGGGTTTGATCAAGGCTTTGGGTAGAAAACTTGATTGGTTTGTAAGGGTTTCCTCCTAAGCCTAGAAAAGGGGACGAATCAATAGTAGATTGATTGCAAATCCTTAGTGGCAAGCTAAGGTAGTGGATGTAGACCTTGGTTAGAAGGTTGAACCACTAAAAATCATCTTGTCTTTATTCATTTTAGCTTCCACACCTCTTTCACCCAAAATTCCACTTCTCCACCACTTGGCGAGCAAGAAAGGTTGAAGGAATCGAGCACCACAAAACCCAACAATTTGTATCAGAGCTTGGCTCAATTGAAGAGGATTAACATCCTATTGAGAAGATCCGGCAAGCTCGATCAACATTTCAATCAACCAGCTCAATGGCGCAATCCATCGACAAACCGCCCTTCTTCGACGGAACACACTATGCTCATTAGAAGACAAAGCTCAATACAAGCTTTGGGACATAGTAGAAGATGGTCCGTTCGTGCCTCAAAAAAGCAAGGCGGATTGGATTGCCGAAGATCGCAAGAAGATGTAGCTTAATTGCAAAGCCTTGCACATCCTTTTTTTGTGCTTTTGGCCCCAACATCTATGAGAAGATGTCTTCTTATGAGAGTGCCAAGGAAGTTTGGGACAAGCTCGAAGTTACATACGAGGGGACCAACGAAGTAAAGGAGACCAAGATCGGGCTCCTCAACCTAGCGTATGAAAACTTCTAGATGGATCCGGAAGAGGACATTGAGAAGATGTTCAATAGGTTCTCCACCATCACCAATGGACTTAAAGGTTATGGAGAAGCCATCCCAAAAGAGAAACTTTTCCAGAAACTCATCTACTCCCTTCCCGAGTCATGGAACTCAAAAAGGACCGCCATCATCGAAGCCAAGAATCTCAAGACTTTGAAGCTTGGTGAACTCATGGGGTCATTTCTCACTCACCAAATTATGAAGAAAAACAAAGAAGAGGGGAAGAGATTAGAGCTATAGGGGAGAAGAAGCTCAAAGGGCTTGACATCAACACAAATGCAATTGCTCTCAAATCCTCCACATGCCACCATGTAGATTCAAGTGAAGAGGATGATGATGAAGAAGAGATAGTTCATCTCTTCAAGAAGTGTGCCCCTTACATGAAGAAAGCCTTGAAAGAGCTTGAACGAGAATCCATGAAGAAGAATAGGGCAAGCACTTCAAGCCATAAGTAGAAGGCATATGTGGCTACTTGGAGTGATGAGGACTCCACCGACGATGAACAAGCCAACCTTTACCTTATGGCCATCGAAGAAGATTCAAGGGTAACTTCTAATTTATCTACTTCATGTTCATATTCTTTTGATGAATTACAAGATGCCTATGATAACTTTGTTTTAGAATTTAAAAATCACATTTTGAAAAACAAGAAAGTGATTTCAAATTTTAAAATTCAAAATGACTTGATTTCTAAAACCAAAATTGAACTTGAAGCAAAACTCAATGAGTTTGAACAAAAATGTTTTGATTTACAAAATTTGCTTCATAAAGTTCAAGAAGAAAAAGATTTGATTTCCAAAGAGCTTGAAAAGAAAAATAATGTTGGAAAATCAAATTTTTATGTAAGACAATCTAGTGCCCCTAAATTTGTAAATGGTAAAGTTTTTAGAAGTATTTGGGTCCCAAAAGGACTAAGTACTTCAATTAAAAAGGATGACATTGAAAAATGGATTCCTAAGGGGACTAAGTTTTGTGCTACTAACGTCTATGGATCCAAAGCAATTTGGATACCAAAAATTACTTGATTGTCTTATGATAGGTGTGATGGAGATTTATCAACAAGTCAAACATTGAGGGGGAGCTCCATGCACACAAAGAAAGACACTTGAAGAAGGAAGGCTTCACATCCTCCCTTGTGTTCAAGTGTGGTAAAAAATCTAGTTGTTTTATTTGTTTAATTTGATTTTTTTTATTTCAACTAGATTATGACATATGTTGGACTAACATTCTATGATGATGCTTTGAGTAAGGGGGGGCCATTTTAAAACCAAAATTCTTATTTTTTTGTCATCTTTTCAAACCTCCTAAGTTATTTTGAACTTAATGTCTTTTGAATTCTTTTTGATATAACAAAAAGGGGGAGAGTTTGGTTTGAAAAATTGCATTTTCAAATGAATAAGGGGGAGCTGTACTTTATTTTAAAATTTTCATCTCTTATTGACATTTTTAAACTTAAAGAGGGAGAATCCCAAACAATTTTTCAAGTTGGTTTTATTATATCAAAAAAGGGGAGATTGTAGAACTAATGTTTTGATATAATAATTGAAAAATGTTTTGGACAAAGTTAAAAAGAATTCAAAACCATTTCTAAGTCCAAACAACTTGATACTATGTTTATGGGATATTTCGAAAAGGTTTTCAAACGTTTTTAAAGCCAAATCCAACAAAATCACTCAGGCGTTTCGAAACGCCCCTAGGTGTTTCGATACGGGTATTTACAGTGGCAAAACGTTCCGAAACAGCTCTGCCTATTTTGAAACGGGTTTCAATCTGGGTTAGCATTTTTGCTTGGCATTTTGATACGATATTACCCGTTTCGATACGCCTATGTGGCATGACCTCAACGGTCATAAAACCCCCAACGGCTATTTCCCAAATACCTTTTAAATGTAGAGTGTTTCGATACGGGGACAAGAATTTCGATACGTCATTTCAATACGGCCAAGGGTGTTTCGATACGGGTGCTGCATCAGATTGCAACGACTCTTTCTATTTCAAGAGTGTTTTGAAACGGGGTCGAGCGTTTCGAAACAGGGAGCTACAGAACTGCATTTATGGTGGGAAATAAAGTCTCCAACAGCTCCAATTTAACCCCAACGGCTAGTAACGGCTACAAACTCATTAAGGAGTATAAAAGGGACCTCCAAGCATCAAGAGAAGGCTAATGCTTCAATTGTAATACAACATATGATCAAAATGTGTCTTAGTGCTTAATTGTCAATTCCTTGTATAGATAAACACTAGTGAGCCAAAATTGTTAGATTTGCTCAAGTGTTTTAGGATTGGGAGAGAGCTTAATTGTGCAAACAAATACCGATTATAGGGATTTGAGTTTGCTTATTTTTATCTCTTTGTAAAGAGGGTTTGATCAAGGCTTTGGGTAGAAAGCTTGATCGGTTTGTAAGGGTTTCCTCCTAAGCCTAGAAAAGGGGACGAATCAATATTAGATTGATTGCAAATCCTTAGTGGCAAGCTAAGGTAGTGGATGTAGACCTTGGTTAGAAGGTTGAACCACTATAAATCATCTTGTCTTTATTCATTTTAGCTTCCACACCTCTTTCACCCAAAATTCCACTTCTCCACCACTTGGCGAGCAAGAACGATTAAAGGAATCGAGCACCGCAAAACCCAACAATAACTAAAAATAATAAAAACAAATTTAGAGAAAATGAAAAAAGTAAATTTTGAGAAGAAAATTGATTAAATGGAATAGCCTCAATTCAGAATGATCTTTGAAAAATATTTTTCACTCCTAATACATGTCGGTTACAGTCTACAAGGCCCAATCCTTGTAACTTGTTTTTCTCTCTGGTAAACCGATAATCTAAAATCAATTTTTAGATTCTAGTTTTCTGGTTATACTAACCATGACTATCGTCGTTAGAATAAAATAGTTTTTAAAGTTTTGAAAAACCCGACTCGGACTATGTTGTCTCAATGAGAACCGAATTCGATCTCAATTTACCTTAGCGAATCTATCACTAAGTGTGTTCATAGGAAGTTGAAACCACGACTATCGTCAATCCTTCCTCCCAACTATAAATCTTAACAACAATCAAGTCAACGCTAGTTTTTTGAAGTGAAAGTGTAAATATTTTTAAAAGAAAGGTCGATTGCCTATCTCAGTTTCCAGAAAATCGAGAATGTTAACCAAAATATTAATTGTGTTTTCATTCTCACAAAATGAATTGAGGCATCGCTTTAAGCCTTCTGCTAATTGAAAAATAAAACTTTTATAAAAGTAAAATTTCCTAAGAACAAATAAAAGCTAAGAGATGTTCTTCAAACTTCACCCTAAAGGGGTATTTATAGCTTGAGAAAACCCTAAAAATATTCAAAATAAATTACCTAAGATAATTCTAAAAACATTCAAATAAATTCCTAAAGTGATAATTCCCGATTATTTAAATTCAAACTTTATCCTAAAATCTTAATTAAATCTCGGTCGTCGTTCTTCTAGATGATGCTGACTGGACCGCCTTATAGAAGTTGCTACTGACTAGACCTTCTAGAAGCTGCTGACTAGATGCCACGTCAGACGATTCATGCCTAGAGTCATGCCCACTAGCCAAGCGTTGATTCCAGAAAATAAAAACTGCAGAATATACTCTTTTAACGCTGCTTTCTGGAAGTTAAAGTCCTGTGCAGAAATGAATAAAATCGACTCAAATCAGTAATATTAAAGATTCAACGGGGAGTAATTAACAGTAAAATATTAACAAAATAAAACATTCATCAAATTCCCCCACTTATTCAATGTTTGTCCTCAAGCATGCCGTAGTAAAATAAAAGAAATCTCAAGTTACCATCTTTCATTTCACAATATATCAAAGAGAACCAAATGAGTCAAGATTTCAACAAGTATCGAAAACAAAGTAACAATCAAGTAATAATTATGATTAGGAATAAGTGCAAGCAAAACCAAGATATCCCAATAGTTCATTAATTTCAATGTAACAAAACTCAATACATCACAAGGATTTGCCCATTGTCGCTCAAAGTGTTTAGGGTAAAATAAATCGCTCAAGCCGGAATCAAACATGACACTACCATATGCTTGTAAGGAAATCAAGCCTCCACCACTAAAATGAACAAGATGCATTATTCAAAGGGTCTTTAAAGTTTGTAACGGAGCTTAGGTTAGGGTAGGGAAAAGGCGATGAATATGGTGATATATCAAGACAAAAGATGCAAAATTAAGTTCAAGCCACTAAAATTGAGGCACTTGTGGAAATAAAAAATTTCCACCGCCAATGTATAGGATAATAATCCTTATTGGGTAATTATTCTATACACAAGCGCTTGCGGAAACTTTTTTACACAACTGCCTTAGTTTTAGGGGTTAGAGACTTAGTTTAGGGTTTAAAGTTTAGGGGTATAAGTGCAGTATTTTTGAATTTAGGGTTTGTTGATAGAATTTTGGGTTTAGGGTTAAAATTTAGGGTTTATAGGTTAAAACCTAAATCCTTACATGTATTTCTCTAAAACTTAAGCCATAACCCTAAACCTTAAATTCTAACACAAAACCCTAAATTCTAACCATGAACCCTAAATTCCAAACTGTTGCACTAAAACCCCTAAACTCTAAACCCTAAACTAAAATCCTAAACCCTATAATTGAGGCACTTGTGAAAACAAAAAAATTTCATCGCCAGTGTATAGGATAAAATCCTTATTGGGTAATTATTCTATACACAAGCGATTGTAGAAACTTTTTTACACAAGCCCCTTAGTTTTAGGGGATTGAGACTCTGTTTAAGGTTTAAAGTTTAGGGGTTTAAGTTTAGTAGTTTTGAATTTAGAGTTTGTTGATAGAATTTGGGGTTTGAGGTTAAAATTTAGGGTTTATATGTTAAAACCTAAATCCCTATCCATATTAACCTAAAACTTAAACATAACTCTAATCCTAAACCCTAATTTCTAATATTAAACCCTAAATTCTAACCATAAACCCTTAAACTAAAACCCCTAGACTCTAAACCCTAAACTAAAACCCTAAAGCCTATAATTGAGGAACTTGTGGAAACAAAAAATTTCCACCGCCAGTGTATGGGATAATAATCCTGTTTACAAATCCTTATTGGGTAATTATTCTATACACAAGCGCTTGTGGAATCTTTTTTACACAAGCGCCTTAGTTTTAGGGTTAGAGACTCCGTTTAAGGTTTAAAGTTTAGTGGTTTAAGTGTAATAGTTTAGTGGTTTACACTAAAACTAAAACAAATGGTAGAAAAAGGAAATATAAGTTTTGATAGATGTTGATATTTTCAAGTTGACAATTTAAGTGGGACACTGTTTAAACACAAAAGTGACAAGTTTAATCTTTTCTGGGAATGGTCGTGTATGATCTAAAATGGCTAATTTCTTATGTCATTAGTTATTGAAAAATGTCCAAAGTATGTTTAGTTTACGTTTATGATCATGATTACAAACCATCAGTGTAATTTGGATATTATTTTTTTAATAAAACTAGTGGCTTCTATAAAAAAGGACAAGTTTATAAGGACAAAGGGAGTTTAAATAAGGGTAAACTACAATGAATGCTACTCAATTATGAGTAAGGTTACATTTGGGTCACCCAATTATTAAAAGTTATAATTGGGCCACTCAATTAATATTACAGTTACATTTGGGGTCACTCAATTAATATTATGGTTACATTTGAGTCACTCAATTATTATTATGGTTACATTTGAGTCACTCAATTATTATTATTGTTACATTTGAGTCACTCAACCGTTAAATGTTGTCGTTTAATTAGGGTATAATGACAATTTTAGTCCCCAAAGCTTTTATATTCTATCAATTTAGTCCAAATTAAAAAATCAATAAATTTAACCCTTCATATTTTAAAAATATATCAACTTAGTCATTTTTATTATAAAAACATATTTCTTAAGTTCTCTGCAAGTCTATGTATTTTCATTAAAAAGTATAATTTTTGCAGTAATTTTTTATTATAAAACAAATTTGTAGAGAACTTAAGAAATCTGTTTTTATAATAAAAATCCAGTAACTTACATGGTAGCAGTAACTAAACTCGAAACTTTTGTAGAAAATTACATGACAACGGTAACTAAAACCTTGAGACTTTCATAAATAACTTTAAATAAATTTCAATGAGTTTAATTTTAATTTAGATACTAATTACAATTATAACATTAAAAAATAATTATAAATATATTTACATTTATAAATTTATATATTAGATTAATTAATGATTTCAAATGAAGTACTCTAGTGTTAATAAGGGTACACAAGTGATTTGGAAGAAAAGATGAAAAAATTGATATATTTTTTAAATATGAAGTGTTAAATTTATTGAATTATTTTAAATTTGGACTAAACTAATAGAATATAAAAGCTTCGAAGACTAAAACTGTCATTATACCCAATGAAACGATAACATTTAACAGTCAAGTGACCCAAATATAACCATATTATTAATTGAATGACTAAAATGTAAATTTTAATAATGGAGTGACCTAAATATAACTTTATCTATAATTGAGTAATCTTCGTTATAGTTTACCCTTTAAATAAACAAAAATATCATTCATGATCCTCACGAGATTAATTCTCTAAATTCCGACACGAGAGAGATTATTTCACGATAGGTTAATATTTGATGCATCGTAAGTAATTTTTTTTTCTTTTCACAAGTAGGCTTTAAATGATGTCGCGTGTTATTTTAAGGACACTAAACCCTAACTTTAAATCTTAAAGTTAATTTTAAATTTTAAAATTTTAACCCTAAACTCTAAAATGCATTGTTTATAATATAATTGAATTAGTTGAATAAGACAAAATTAAACTAGATGATTTAAAATGTAAATTATCCTAATCTCAATAATGCTAATAATTAACATTATGGTAAACTACATTGATAGTCACTGGAATTTCAGGGCACTTTTAATGCGGTCACCGAACTTTTAAAATTTTTATTACGATCACGTAACTTTTATATCGCTTTCATTATAACCACTGCCGTTAGCTACAGTTAAAAATATTGACGTGACCAAGGACGGAGCCAAGATTTAAAGTTGGGGGGGGGGGCAAAACATAAATTCACAATTATCCCAATTTTTCAAGAAACATATAAAGAATCAAAGGGTAAAAAAAGAATTTCCCCCTACCGGGGGCACAACCCCTCCCATTGAAGCTGTAGCTTCGTTCCTGGACGTGACATGTTATTTCTTCAATTTTCTCTATTTTTCTTCCTATTTCTTCAACTTTTATATCGCTTTCATTATAACCACTGCCGTTAGCTACAGTTAAAAATACTGACGTGACCAAGGACGGAGCCAGGATTTGAAGTTGGGGGGGGGGCAAAACATAAATTTTGAAAGGTGGGGGGCAAATTCACAATTATCTCAATTTTTCAAGAAACATATAAAGAATCAAAGGGTAAAAAAAAAGAATTTTCCCCTACCGGGGGGGCACAACCCCTCCCATTGAAGTTGTAGCTTTGTTCCTGGACGTGACATGTTATTTCTTCAATTTTCTCTATTTTTCTTCCTCTGCTCTCTCCTCCCTCCATGGATGTAAAAACTGATAAGGCGTTCATCTCTTGGCTTTAAACTGGATTTTCATTTTCCTTTTGGTTTATTACCACAAAGATACGAAATTGAATGGATTATATCCAAATAATTTGATTCCACTGTATAGGGAACAAGAACTAGATTAAAGGGCTAAAAATATTGTCATGTGGAACATGTACGAACTCCTTCGTATAAATAAAACGCTTTAGGTTCTTCTAAATGGTTACTAAAACTACATTTGCTTTCAAGTTTAACAGTGAAGTTGATTTTTCACATAAAATCTAACAAGCGAAAGGATCAAAACTAAATTCAAACTTTTCAAGCATTACGATCACCATACATACATCTGCCAACCGTTCGAAGTAATGTCTTTTTAAACTGATGATCAAAATGGCAGGAGTAAATACCTTGTTTTTATATGCATGGAGGAAAGAGAGAAAAGAGAAAGAAAATAGAGAAAATGAAGAAATAATCTATCACGTCAGCATTTTTTAACGGCAGCTAACGACAGTAACTTTAATGAAAGCAATATAAAAATTGGATGACCATAATAAATGTTTTAAAAGTTCGATGACTATAGTGAAAGCGCCCTAAAAGTTCAGTAACTACCGACGTAGTTTAACCTTACATTAAGCTTTACTCTTAATTTGGGTGAAATAGAAATTGGGGAAAACAAGGGTCGGGAGTTCACGTGTGAGATAAAAGAAGACCCCGTGAACAAAGCACAGATTCCAAGCGAAATAAATCGGACAAAACCCCGCATTTCACCACCCGACAACACCCCATTTATATCCACTACACGACACCTTGGATTCTCTATCGGCATTAACATTATAATTAGAAAGAGACCCGTGACTCTTTCTTTAACAGCAACGCCAACTCATCCACCATCCCCATTGCTATTTGCTACAAGACTTGGAGCCCCCATTGCTCTCATATTCATCGCAACTTATTGCTGCTGCTGATCAACTTGTGGATTCAATTGAAACATCAATTTTTGGATCCACATAGACATATTGTCTAGTCGCATCACATGGCAGTTTTCATATAGAATTTCTTGCTTTTGTTTTCGCTAAGCGACCGGATCTTTTCAGTTGTCCTCAATCATGAAGAATAACATGTTATAGATAGCTTGGAAGACGAGTTCAATCAAGAAGAAAAACATGTTCTAGCTAGCTTGGAAGCATGTGCAGTTTAAAGATATGGAGGGTCATATACAATTTACTAAAAAGAACAACTATGTGTTTTTACCCTTAGTCTATATCAGATCTTTTGTTTTTTCCTTGTAAACATTTGATTTAACTCATTTTAGTTCTTATTACCCATGTCGGGACAAATTTTATGAATGGACATCACAATGATTCGACTGTCAAGCCATGTAAGAAACTTGTGAGCTTGCCAGGCTTATTAATCCATGTGAAACTTCCCTGGCATCTTTCGTGACAAAATGAAAGTATTTGCCCTAATTTAGCATAACTGAGTTTGAAGTTTTACTTATGAGAAATCAAATGATATGAAATTATCTAAGCAGCCAAGCCATTACAGTGACTATGATATGTGATCAAGGGAAAGAAGGAACGAGACATCATAACATAGAAAACAAGGTGGGAAATTAAAAAGAAAAAGAAAATCAAATATGTCTTCATTGGATCATTTCTTTGATCTTGAAACCCTTCTGATCAAAACCAGCAAACAAAGCACACGATACAACACAAAGAACCCGAGCAAGATGTAGATGTTGGTCCATCTTTGTCTCTCATGGAGTCCTTTCTTCTGTAACACATCGGCTCCGGTCACCATGCAAGTCTTGGTCTCACTGTACCAAAGAAAACACCTCGATACCAGGCAAGAATACTCATTGATAAGAAGCGCATCCAGCGCGTACTTATACATTGAGAGAAAGTGCATGAACAGCCAGTACTTGGGCATGCTATCCTTGGAGATGAAGTAGCCGGAGAAGAGGAAAAAAGAGCCCAGAAGTATCGTTACAAGCGACGTCCCGGCTATATAATTCGGTGCAAGAGAGCTCAAGAAGAGCACAAATGAATTTGCCATCAGAACAATGATCCAAATGACCAAAACGAAGTAAGCAAAAGCTTGCCATGAAGCACATAGACCCACTAGGAAGTAGACAGAGATCGAATATATGATCGCAATGGCAAGCAGATATGGCAAGAAGACAAGGGTGTTTGCTATTATGTAAGATGAGAGTCTATAAACCCCACTTGACGTTTCCCTCAGCAGAATCGGCCTTTCATTAAGGAAGATTGGAAGGGTTTCGGTTGTAGAAGAGAGAAGGAAGGTGAGAGTGAAAGCAAAGAGACCAAATCTTTTCTCTATACCTTCCTTGTCGTAACCAATATTAATGTAGATCGTTCCTAAAACAAGACCCACGATCAGAGCTTCTAATGCATTGGTTAAAAGAAGCTGCCTTGTTCTGTAAATAATCTTCCAAAACCTGTTATATAAAGAGCAGATTTCATGCAGTCTTGAGCTTCTATACCTTATATCACTTGCTTCGTTGTTGTTTGGAGTTGCAAGAGATTGTTTTGGTGATGGAGGGAGTGATGGGGGTGTAATTGGTTTGCTATGCTGCAGCTGGTTCAATATTTCCATGGCATACTCGAGGGAGTTGAGCTGAGGAGGGACGGTGAACCCATTGGAGTTTAAGAATGCTTCAAGTGAAGCCAGTGTGCCATGGTGCACGACAGTCCCCTTTGACAGCAAGAGGATTCTATCAATGGTGGAAAGAATCTTGAAGCTCGGTTGGTGTATGGATAAAACGACAGTCCGATGACGTGAAGCAGCTATTGATTTGAGGATCTGTATTACATTGAAAGCTGAAGTACTGTCAAGGCCTGAAGTGGGTTCATCAAGGAGTAGAACAGCAGGGTCATGGAGGAGACTTAGACCTATCGAAACGCGCCTTCGCTCGCCGCCGGATAGCCCATGAGCTAGCTTGGTGTTAGACAAGTGCATCAGCCTTAGCTCCGACAGAAGAGATGTAACAATGGTTTCAACATCTGATGTTCTAGGGACAAGAAGCCGAGCAGCAAAAGCAAAAGTTTCGGCCACGGTGAGCAACGGTAAGCATGCATCGTGTTGAGGAACATAAGCTGAGAGCTTCCGAAATGAAGAAGGGTTGATAGGAGTGGAATTGAGTAAAAGAGTACCGCTTGTTGCGGATGTCCGAGCTGCCAGAATATCAAGGAGAGTGGACTTTCCGGCACCACTGGGGCCGACGATGGCAAGGATTTGT
Organism: Hibiscus trionum; assembly: GCA_030270665.1. NCBI lineage: Eukaryota > Viridiplantae > Streptophyta > Magnoliopsida > Malvales > Malvaceae > Hibiscus > Hibiscus trionum. The sequence continues at coordinate 21,888,535 of BSYR01000011.1, forward strand.
GAGGGGTTGGCGGTGAAGGAGACATCCCGGAGGATGTACGTTGGGGGTGTTGAAGTGCAAGGCTTGAAAAGCAAATACCCCGTAAGGGAAGTAGTTGAGGTGGTCGTTTTTGTATAACAGACGGAGGATGCTGTCAGCGTATATGTTTTGAGCGGTGGTGAAGGGGGCGGAGAGGAGGAGGAGGAGGCGGCTGACTGATCTTCCATGGAGGAGGCGGAGGGATTGGTTCGAAGGAGAGGGTTTTGTAAATAGAGAATAGGGTGTGGAGAGGTTGGATGGCGGCAGTTTCCATTAAGAGTATAATGTTGGGGGAGGATAAGAAGAAATACGAATTAAAAAGTTGGAGGGGGTGACCCTTGGTACACAGTTTTATTTAATCAGGAGTTTCTAATATGGATCCATTTTTTTTTTTTAATTTTACAAGAGGAGCGGGAGATTAAATTTATAAAGTTACATATGTCAACAACGAATTTAAAAATTGATTAAATTTGTTCATTCTCTTATGTCTTGATGGCAAAGGTAGATGTTCATCATCTCTTGGAACTCGAATTCGAGCACCAGTAATGCATGTTGAGTGTGCCGTCTTTGAAAAAATTAAAAAAATTGAACAGATGCTATTCTTGTATCACACCAGCATATTAAAAAAAATTGATTAAATTTGTCAACAATATTTAGAGTTAAGTATTTAAACAATTCTCAATTGACATCTTTTTTTTTTTAGATTGTAACTTGTGAGTTCTAAACCCATCATGAGTAAATTTTTTCTTCCCTTCTCTTAAATAAGAATTGTTAAAAAAATACCGATTAAACTTTCTTTTGAGTAAAAAAATCGATTAAACTTACAACATATCAACAAAGAATATTGTATTAAATTCTAAATATTTTTCGTCGTTTTACATAAAAACAAACAAACAAAGGGTTTGAAAACAATTTATTTATGTTATTGGAATATTGATTTATATTTAAAAAAAAACTGAAAATTTTATCGCAGGTAATTTTAATCTACCATAGTAAGTTACCTATTATTTAGTTTTACAAATTTGGTCATTGTTAGTTACCTATTATATTAATTTAGTCCTAATTTTAATTTTAAAAAATAAAATTAATCAACTCGATTGGATGATTTTAATCTAATTATTATTTTATTTTTTAATATATTTATTTTCCTCTAATCAAGTGATGACACGTGTCACCACCCGATGGAAGGAAAATTCAAGAATAAAAAGAAAATGCTTGGCATGATGTTTAAACTCACAATCTCATGGGTGAAAACCTATGACTTTACCACTGCACCAATTCATTCTTAATGAAATGAATTGCACAAAATTTTATATATCTGAAAGTCCTTACTCATGCATCACCGTCTTAATTTTTTTGCTCAGCTATAAAGTCTGAACAAGCAAAAAAAAAAAAAAATCAATCTGCTATGCTATGATCTTAATCCACGTAATGTAACTGAACAAGCAAACAAATAAAAAATAGGAAAATTATAAAAACGATACAAAGAAGCTCCTTACATCTTGATGGTGGTGCAGTAAGAAGATGAAATGACTAAAAAACAACAATTGAGATATGATATCTTTAGTGAACACCATATGACTAAAAATAAAACAATGTTAAGTACTAAAAAAAATAATCCTTTTCAAAGGTCCTCCGGTGCAATAACGAACCCAAAAAATTTAAAAAAGTGAATTAGCTTCATCACAATTTTTAATTTGCTAATCCAAAAATTCATATCCTTTACAGCAATATGATTAATCTATTCATATCCAATTAATCACATGGAAGGCATTCTGTTTTCATAATTCATATCCTTGTTAGCTTTTTGATTAATCAATTTATATTCGACTAATCAAATGCAAGGCAAATGATGCTTAACAATTCTAATCTATACTATTCAAGTCAGCACAGAAAATTAAATATTGGTGTTTCTTTTGACAAAGATTATCAAAGAGAATATTGTGCAAGTAACTTACAATCATCGATAAGATTAAATTCTTCAGATAAATTATAACTCGTTAAAGAAACCAGTCTTATAGGACTAAAAAGGATAAGAGTCAACATTTTTAAGGACAACCATTTCACAATTTGATTCCTTATTCTCTCTCAAAATCAAAGATGAAGTGAATTATACTTGTTCATAACAGCTTTTAATTGATTAGTCGAGACACGTGAAGAGGACTTTCAACAATAAGAGGTTACTTCCTAACAACCAATGTTTCACCTCATTACAATGACATCAACACAATAGTAAGGTGATTTCATCCTGACCAGGAAGTCATGGGGTGCAGAAACAACCTCTTTTCAAAATAACGAGGTTGTGTATCTATGAAACTAAAAACAAAATTTTGAGAAATCCCATGTCAAGCACTTCTCCTTTATTTTTAATTTTGTGAAACTAAAAATAGAAATTGGTGCAACTCATTTCATAATGAATGGATTGGTGTAGTGGTAAAGTCATGAGTTTTTAACCATGAGGTTGTGGGTTCAAACCTCGTGCTAAGCATTTTTGTTTTATTCTTGAATTTTCCTTCCATCGGGTGGTGACACGTGTCACCACTTGATTGGAGGAAAATAAATATATTAAATATTAAAATAATAACAATTAGATTAAAATCATCCAATCGGGCGAGGACACATGTCATCGTCAGATTGATTGATTAATTTTAATTATTTAAATAAAAATTAGGACTAATTATACACATTTTACTTTAACGGTCACGTCACCTTTACGTTAACTTTTAACGGCCGGTGGTAAATATATGTTCATTTAAATAGTTGGGTTGTCGAATTTTAAATTTTTAGTTGAGTGGTCAAAACAGGTCGCGACCAATAGTTAGATGTTCATTAGGGTAGTCTACCCATAAAAAAACTACAGCTTTCAACAATAACAATACTATTAAATTAAGATTCAGTTATTAATCTATTTTAAAAAATCAGTTATTAGTATGCACTCCATTTGTCCTATTAAATTTGTTCTTTTTGTAACCTCTCCACATCAGGAGTTTAAAATATGTTTTCTCTAGATATTCTCTTGTGAAGTAAATCTCTACTTTCTCAATTTTTCGTGCTTGGCTCAAGAGGGTTATGCTTGGTTTCGGGTTTTGATTTGGGTGTCCTAAATCTTCCCCCCATCGTCTCTTTTGAATTTTCCTTCCATCGGGTGGTGACACGTGTCACCACTTGATTGGAGGAAAATAAATATATTAAATATTAAAATAATAACAATTAGATTAAAATCATCCAATCGGGCGAGGACACATGTCATCGTCAGATTGATTGATTAATTTTAATTATTTAAATAAAAATTAGGACTAATTATACACATTTTACTTTAACGGTCACGTCACCTTTACGTTAACTTTTAACGGCCGGTGGTAAATATATGTTCATTTAAATAGTTGGGTTGTCGAATTTTAAATTTTTAGTTGAGTGGTCAAAACAGGTCGCGACCAATAGTTAGATGTTCATTAGGGTAGTCTACCCATAAAAAAACTACAGCTTTCAACAATAACAATACTATTAAATTAAGATTCAGTTATTAATCTATTTTAAAAAATCAGTTATTAGTATGCACTCCATTTGTCCTATTAAATTTGTTCTTTTTGTAACCTCTCCACATCAGGAGTTTAAAATATGTTTTCTCTAGATATTCTCTTGTGAAGTAAATCTCTACTTTCTCAATTTTTCGTGCTTGGCTCAAGAGGGTTATGCTTGGTTTCGGGTTTTGATTTGGGTGTCCTAAATCTTCCCCCCATCGTCTCTTTTGATTTCAGTCGGCGTTTGGAACTTTTGGTGATATTTTTTACTTGCGGGGATCATTTGTGGTCAGAACTCTTTTCCTTTCCCCTTTGTTTCTCCGAGTAAGTTTTTGTCTCCCTTCTCTATTTTTTTTGGTGCTCTTCTTTTTCTGGTTATATGCTTCTTCTTCTTTGTGCTTTTGCTTGCTGGCTCATTTTTTCTCTGAATTAGAGACTTGATGACTTGCATCGCTTGAAATGTTAGGGGTTTGGGTGGCCAAGAAACTAGAAGAGTTCTCCTTAATTTAAAAAACAAGTTTCAACCTTCTATTATGTTTCTTAGTGAAACAAAACAAAAAAAGGGAAAAATTAGAAAGAATTAGGAATAGTCTCAAATTTGCTAATGATTTCTATGTTGAACTGGATGGTTTATCGGGAGGTCTTGGGCTATGGTGGAACTGTGATGTCAATATTCTCATCCTTGATGCTGGAAAAAAACCTTATTGATACACATATATCCTTGCAAAACGGTCTTATTTGCTTTTTCTCTTTCATATACGACCCTCCTTGCAAGGAAGATAAGCATAGTTTTTGGGTGAATTTGGAAGGACTCAAAGATGACCTCGACTCGCCGTGGTGTATCATCGAGAATTCTAATATTATTGCTTGCTAGGATGACAAATTTGAAGGTAATCCTTATGATAAAGCCCAAGCTGAGTGGTTCAATAATTTTCTGGAAGAGTGTGGGATGATTGACATGCCTATAAAAGGGGACAATATACCTGAAACAATAAAAGATCTAACGATGACGACATTATGGAAAAATTGGACAGGATCATCTTTAATACTTCTTGGAACAAGATTTTCTCCTCTGCTTATAGCTTTATGGAACCAGCCATAGGGTCAGACCATAACCCCATCATTTGCCCCTTCATGGAGTAAGGAAGAAAAGAAAGAAGATATTCGAGTTTGAATGAAATTGGTTTTTGGAGGAAGATTGCAAGCCGACCATTGGATAAGCTTGAAAAAAAAGACCAGGTTTCAGCTCAACAATAATTTGGAAAATAAAAATACTCGAATCAAACTTAAAAAATGGAGTAATTGAAAATTCAGAAAAGTTAAAAAGTTACCGAGGATTTGGTTCAAAAGATTGCTTCGATTCAGCGTGTCCCCCTCACCAAAGTATATGCAGTAGAAGAAAAACGCCTCTAAAAATATTGGACAAAATATGAGAATGAGAAAAAAGATATTGGCACCAAAGGGTTAGAACCAATTGGATCAAGTTTAGAGATCACAACACGTCCTTCTTCCAAACTACTACTTTATAGAATAGAAGGAGGGATGCAATTGTTAAACTTAAAGATCGTTATGGAAACTGGATTGAGGAGGGAGAAGGCATTGCCCATAGCATAAAGAATTATTTCTGACTTCTTTTCAGAAAGGACCATAGTGTTTGCATCCAAGAGGTGGCCCACATGATTCCCAAAGTTATTATTGAAGACATAAACACTGTGCTGAGCAGAGAAGTAACAAAGTTGGAAATCAAAGATACGATTTTTAGTATGGGATCCTTGAAAGCCTTCTCTGAAATTTTTTATTAATCATGTTGAGATGTTGTCAAAGAATATGTTATCAAGACGATCAATGATTTTATGAGTGGGGGAGTATGCCTGCGGAGTTAAACAAGATTGATATCGTTTTGATCCTAAAGAAAACAAATCCTAAAGAAGCAAACCACTTCAGGCCCATTAGCTTATGCAAATTCGCTTATAAAATCATCTCAAAAGTTCTGGCAACGAGGCTCATAAGAATTTTGGATGTCTCTATTTCTCTTATGCAAGCAACATTTGTAAAAGAAAGAGTCATCCAAGACAACATCTTAATTGCCCATGAAGCCTTCCATACCATAAAAAAAGAAGGAAAGGAAAATTCAGAATCATGGTTGTAAAGCTGGATTTAGAAAAAAGCCTATGATATGGTGGATTGGGAGATTCTTAAATGAATCATGGAACATATGATTTTTTGCAGTTGATGGATCCAAAGAATTATGTCTTGTGTAATGACTACGTCCTTCTCAATTATGGTGAATGGAGAAAGAAATGCCGAGATTTTACCAGAAAGAGGACTCCGAAAGGGGACCCACTATCCCTCTTTCTTTTCCTCCTTGTCTCGAATGTGTTATCTTGGATTGTTGATCACGAACACAAATATGGGAAGTTGACAAGCTATCGTGTAAGTCAAAGAAGCCTAAATCTAAACTACATTCTCTTTGTTGACGACTGGCCTCTCTTTACCAAAGATGATAAAGATTGTGAATTATTGAGAAATTTCAAAGAAGCAAGGCCATCTTAGATACTATTCCTCTATCTTGGGAATTATTGAGAAATTTCAAAGGGCCACAGGACAGACTATTAGCAAATCAAAGTCTGAAATCTTTTTTCACCCAAACATCAGCTTATGCAAAAAGCATCATCTTCTCAATGTTATTGGGTTTTCCCTTAAAAAGAAAGGTAGTCGCTAACTTGGCATCCCTTCTATTTGGGGTAAAGGGAAAAGAGAGGCGCTCTAATATCTATTGGATCGTGTTCGATCCAAATTGTAAGGGTGGAAGAGTAAACTGCTATCTCAAGCAAGAAGAGAAGTTCTTATAAAGGTTGTACCTACAATCATTCCGTCCTATATAATGCAAAGTTTCTTTTTGCCAAAGACTTTCTGTAATGATATCAACTCTCTCATTGGAAGATTCTGGTGGGAGAACTCGACAGAACTAAGAAGTGAAATCCACTGAATTAACTGGGGAAAATGTGTAATTTATAGGAACTTGGAGGCATGGGTTTTCACGGCCTTCATACTTTCAATAAACTTTGATTGCTAAACAAGCATGGAGACTTGTTACAGATAGAAACTCTTTACTTACAAGAATCTATCGATGGATTTACTTCATGAATGGGAATGTTCTTAATGCCCCAAGAAGTAAGAACCCATCATGGGGGTGGAATAGTATCTAAGATGGCCTTGCTTCGATTAAAGACGGTTTAATATGGACCATTGGTAAAGGTGATCAGATTTTCATTTAGGATGACAAATGGATCCCAGACCTTCCAAACTTTACTCTCATTTTTGACCGGCCATCCGGATGCCTTGATTATTATGTTTCTCATCTTTTATCTAATGAAGGTAGGGATTAGAATATTCAAAAGCTATGGAATTTTTTTTCTGATTTTTGAAGTTAAGAGCATTTCCAAAGTGCCTCTTGGAGGCTCTTCTGTTCTCGTTAAATTGATTTGGATGCACACTCAAAATGGAGATTACACAGCGAAATCAGGATACCATTTTCTTAAAGAAAGAGTCCCAAATGATGATACTCCCTCGTCAAGTCTCAATTCTCAAGAGTTAAAAATGATTTGGAAGTCAATTTGGAAGCTCAACACCCCTCCAAAGATTAAATCTTTTCTTTGGAAAGTTGGCCATAATTCTATTGCTACAAATGTTAATCTAAACAAAAGTGTGAAGCTTGCCTCACCAGCTTGTGGCTAATGCTTCCACGACCAAGAGGCTATCGAACATGTCCTCTTCCTTTGCCCTTTTTCTCAATCTATATGGAGAGCCTCTAACTTTAGCTACTCTCCATCTTCTTTTGGCTTCCCGGGTTCACCAAATGGTGGTTGCCCATAGCTACTATTTGTACTAAGTTAGACACTTACGACGCTTTGCAACACATTGCTTTCTTCTGCTGGAAGATCTGAAAATCACGTAACAATTTTGTGTTTAGGGGGAAATCTTCTAATCCTATTGAAGTTTAGACCTCTTATGAGCAGGCTTTCGATGAATTTATTGACTTGTCTGGCGTTTGTTCCCCTCCTTCTCCAAAGGATCATGTTCATTCAAGATTGTCTCCTCCTTCCTTTGGTGTTATCAAGATTTCTTGCGATGATTCTCGTGACCCATGTTCAGGACTGGCAGTTGTGTTCCGAGACCATTTGGGATGCATTGTTGGAGGAGCTTTAAAACAATCCACATTTCTCTCTGTAGCTGATGCGGAAGCATAAGCTATTCGACTAGGAGTCTCGACTGCTTTTAGGCATATCTTTTCAAACGTTATTGTGGAATTTGATAACAAAGGTCTTGTTGAAAGACTTTCTACAAACTCCCAATCTCTTTGGAGTACGGCTGGAATTGAAAAAGACACTCTTCTCATGTCTAATCTTTTCCCTCTTGTTCCTTTGTTTTCATCCCTCGATCTTGTAATGCCATTGCTGATTGGGTTGCAAATTCAATGAGGAAAGGATCTTTTCCTTCCGATTGGATGGTGAACCCTCCGTTGGCTCTTTATCCTTGTATTGCTCTTTAATTTTTTATATGATACGTCTGCCTTTGAACAAAAAAAAATTTCTTTTTGTGTTTTAAAATTGTCTCACTTCACTTTAAAAAATTCAACAAACTTTACCAGTCACATTTCTTTTTCTACCATCTTTTTAGTTTTCCAACAAAATAAACTTTGACTTTTTAAAGATGAAATTTTATTTTAATTATTTTACAACACATCTCTTACACAAAAAAATTTCTTCCTAAAACTACGTAAAAATCAACAAGGACAATTTTTAAGGGACGAATGGAGTATAAATTTTGTTAAGTTTATAAGCGAAAGTTTTCATTTATCCAAAAGAAGCACAAGACAATACTGTTACAAGCCTATAATAACACAGGTGATTCTGGTGGAAAAAAATATCATAGTATTATTATATTTTTTAAATAGTCTAAAGGTGGATTACAAGGGGCAGTATCTGTTCAGATATACTCGTAATCCTTTGACAATAGGCATACACTTTTTAGACAAAGCGATTTGAACTTGGGTCTCCTAGGATGAACATCATCTACTTTTCCACTAGGACACTTGTTGAGTTTAAAAATATCATAGTTTTATCCTTAAAAAATTCTAATTTGAATAATTTGTCAACATAGTGTGTACGCATTATTAAAGAGCTAAAAATTAATGAATATATGCTATCTTATTTTTTTGATTAAAGTGTCGGGAGCAAATTATTGTACTACTCCCATTGTATACACTATGAAATATTTACAGGATTCGTAATGTGATATCCAAGAGTAATGGTTTGAATAATTTTCGTGCTCAGCCGACAATTCCGTCTCTCACGGTCACTTATATCAAATTTATAGTTATATTATGGTCAAAACAAAGTTGTTCTTTGAGGATGATTTTGCAGATTTGCCTTCATTTTTTTATAGATAAATCAATGTTGATTTCGTGATATAAAGGAGAAGTTCTTGTATTTTACTTTTGTATGTTCATTGAGTTTGATTTAGTATTTGTATATCAATTTTGTTTCGTGCTTAGGTTATCCATAAAGTTTGATGAATTTCAAAAGAAATATTTTTGTTTTTTTGTTTTTATTAAAATTTTAATTATTTTTTTTAAATTAATCAAAGTTGAATTATACCAAAGAGGATTAGATGTGGTCCTGTGGACGACTGCAAACTAGTATATCTGTCTTGAAAACTTGATAACGTGATGATATTTTATTTACGTGAATTTTCGTTTTCTTTTATGTATTATAAGAAAAGGGTAATTTTACGAAAATATTTTGATTTCCAACATTAATTACGGACGAGTATTTAGTTAAAGGTCAATGGTCAAATTGACATTTAATTTAAAGTTTGTGAAGCTAAAATTAATTTTGATATAACAAATTATTTTAGGGATTTAATTGAAAAATACAATAAATTTTTAAGTATTTCAAAGACTCACTTAATTAACAAGCATTTTGAACCAAGTACTCTTTCAAGACAAAACAAATTAAAATGTTCAATTTTCACTAAGTCTTTTCAAGTCAAATTTCAACAAAACTCACAGGCCTATCGATACCCTTAGCGTATCGATACGGATTTTTGTTACTGAAATTTTAATCGACCATAGCGTACCGATACAGTTAAACCCCATATCGATACGATATTCATATGGGTAAGACTTAAGCTATAGCGTATCGATACTCATCGGGACAATATCGATACGATTTTTTAAAGTAAAATATTTTAATGATATAGTGTACCGATGCGGCATGTCACCGTATCGATACGATATGCTGACTTTTGCAAAATCTTTATGTTTAATATTCGAACTTTGGCTTGTTAGTTATTGGAATCCTAAACTTTTAAATGGTCGTTGAATCGTATCGATACGCATGGATAGCGTACCGATACACATTTTGTCAAAATACAATTCAGGATTCCATTAAGCGAAAACAGTATCGATACGACATTGCGTATCGATACTCCCCTTTATACCGTACCGATAGGCCCTTCCCGCGTATCGATACGCTCTGTTTTTCAGTCACAACAATTCTTTCTTCTTTGAGATAGATACTGATATAGTCACGAAGTGTACCAATATGCTGTGCAGTTGAGGAGCATTTATTGCGGGAATATGCAACCCAACGGCTAGATTAATGACCTCAACCACCCAAACGGCTAGAATTCAATGCAAGGGTATAAAAACAAGTCTCCAAAGCTACAACAACAACTATTGAACCTTCAAGCAACATTAAAGCATTTATTCTAAACCCTAGAGCCTATTAGAGTCAAATTGTGTACCCAACTTGTGAAATTCTCAATTGTTTATCTTTCTTTTAAATTTTGGGGAGTGTTGGTTTGTATTTGGGTAATACATTAGACTTGTGAGAGATACATTTCAAATTGCCTTTTATCCTTTGTAATTGAGAGTCTTGTAATTCAATCTTTGGGTAGAAAGATTGAATTTGTAAAGGTTGCCTCCTTAGCCTAGAAAAGGGAAAGAACAAATTAGTGAAGAGTTTGTTGAATCCTTGGTAGGAGCTAAGGTAGTGGATGTAGAGCTTGTTTAGAAGCTTGAACCACTATAAGTGCCCTGTTCTTCATTTTAATTGTTCCTTTTGCTCCCTTCATTTTTAAAAGTGCCAATTCACCCCCTCTTGGCCATATCAGTTAATTTGATCCACTCAACAATTGATATCAAAGCCTACCTCTTAAAGGCTTCATAACCACACGAGGAGATCCTAGAAGAGTGTTGATCAACTACCAAGTCAAGCCATGGCATCTACCTCCGAGCCAAGCATGTGCAAGTCTCAATCTACCATCAAACCACCTTTCTTTAATGGGGATAACTATCCCTATTGGAAGAATCGAATGCGTCTCTTTATCAAATGAAGTGATTACCTCGTGCGAAATGTAGTAGAAGATGGACCAACCATTCTCATGAAAAGAGATGATAAAGGAAGGCTTGTTCCAAAGAAGAAGGTGGAGATGAGTGATGATGATAGGAAGAAATTGCAAGTGAATGACAAAGCCTTGCACATGCTATTTTGTGCTATCGAACCAGACATCTACTCCAAAGTATCCTCGATCACAAGTGTCAAAGAAGTGTGAGACACTCTTGAAACCACATATGAAGGAACAAACGATGTGAAGGAGACAAAGATCGGGATCCTCAATCTTAGTTACGAGAACTTCAAGATGGAGGCTGATGAGACCGTAATGAAGATGTTTGATCGCTTCTCTGTCATCATTAATGGTTTGAAGGGCTTTAGAGAGATCATCCCCAAAGATAAGTTAGTCTGGAAGCTACTGTACTCTCTTCCTGAATCATGGGATGGGAAGAGAACTGCCATCATCGAAGCAAAGAATTTGAAGACCCTAAAGCTTGATGAACTAGTTGGTTCTCTCCTCACATATGAGATCATGAAGCAAGGGAGAGAAGAAGAGAAGAGAAAAGAAGAAAAAAGAGTAGTCAAGTAAGAGGTAGAGAAGAAAAAGCAAGGAGGTTCTCTCAAAGCCTCTCTACCACAAGAGGAGAGCACATCTAGTGGAGAAGATGAATTTGAAGAAATTGCTATGATAGCCAAAAGTTTCTCAAGGTTCATGAAGTCTAACTGTGGTAGAAAGTTTTCAACAAGAAAAGACTTCAAGAACAAGAACAAAGAAGAAGAGAAAGACCAACTCATTTGCTATGAGTGCAAGAAGCCGGGTCACATTCGCATCGATTACCCTCAACTAAAGAAGAAGAGCTTTGAGAAGAAGAAGAAGCTCAAGGCTCAAGTAGCAACTTGGAGTGATGAAGAGTCATCATCCGAGGATGAGGAGCATGAAGTGACCAACCTTTGCCTCATGGCCCTTGAGGAGGAATCTATGGTAAACTCTAACTCATCATCTCTTACTTATGATGAACTATATGATGCATATGATGAGTTGCAATAAGTTTACGATGAATTGGTTGAGAAATATAAAAAGTCTATTTTGAAAAACAAGAAAATTATTTCTGATTTGAAAGCTCAAAATGATCTCTTTCAAAAACCATTTCTGAATTGGAAAAGAAGGTTTTGTACTTGATAACTCTTTCAAATGATTTTAAAAAGAAAAATCTGTATGTTGAAAAACTTTTTTCTGATTTCCAAGATTATCACACTAAGGAAGTGGATAATCTTCAAACTTTTCTTACTATTGAGAAACATGCTCTTGAAAAGGAAAATTCTTCAAAAAACCAATATGTTAAGAGAAAATCATTTTACCCCAAACAAAGAGATTTTCAAAAGCAATCTAAGTTAAAAGAATTAGGAGTGCATGATTTTCTAAGGAACTCATTGTTTCTAATAATGTAAATGCAATTGCTTCTTGAATTCCTAAGGGGACCAAGCTTTTGGGAGCTAACTTTCATGGACCCAAATCATTTTGGGTACCAAAAATCAAAAGCTTAATCTCTTTGTTTGTAGGAGAAGCAATGTGTCAAGTTGAAAGCTTCAAGTAAGAACATGTTGTACCTTGATAGTGGAGGATGCGTGACATTTGTTGACAACTCCAAAGGCCACATTGAATATTGAAGTATGTCCAAAGACCAATCATGAGATGATTGTAAAAGACATATTTATTTTATCTTGTTTGTTAATAAAGTCATTATTATTATTTTAGTCTTATTTTGTGCATCTATAAATAAACCGAATTATAATAAAGTCCTTAGAGTAATATAGTTATTCTTGAATGTCCTTAGTCGAGAATTATTGTGGGCGTGGACAACAATAATATACTAAGACCAATATGTAGTTAATTGATAAAAACATGATGTTATTGACATAGAGATGTCAAAATCAAAACATAAATATGTGTTAGAGAACGACATATTGGACTGACCCGCTATGATCATGTTTCTTGGATTATTATGTGACAATCACAACACTGCTCATGATGATAACTAAGTGTATGATCCTCAGACTTGAGATCATCATTATTTTAATATTGAGAGTGAAAAATTTTGATGCAGTCAAACGTGTGTTGTAACAGACTACACTATAAAGACTAATATTGGATACGTCACACTCTATATAGCGAAATATGGTTGATCAAGATAGGATTTGTCTCTCCTACATAATAGGAGTAATATCGTAGGCCACTTGATTGAGTGAGACTATAAAATGCATGGCCATGCTCGAATAAATTGATATGAGATATTGGATATGTCACACTCTATATAGCGAAATATGGTTGATCAAGATATGATTTGTCCCTCCGACATAATAGGAGTAATATCGTAGGCCACTTGATTGAGTGAGACTATAAAATGCAAGGCCATGCTCGAATAAATTGATATGAGATATCATAGTTATTCGTTTATCATAGTCTACTAAAGATATCAAGAAATATTAGATGAACTATACAAGTGTGACTAATCCATGACTTATGTTCGATCTAGATATAAGGACAAAAGGATGTAATACATAAAAGAAGTTAATCACGGAAAAAAGGTAAAGTCGAACCACGACTTCATGTAACTTAGGTAGCAATGATGTATTGCTAGATGCCACTCATTGTTTGTAATATTAGAATTGTTCTAGATATTACTACTAACATTACATGAACCTACAAGGGTCACACCCTATGATTGAAATGAACAAATATCGACTAGATAACATGTGTACAAACTTGTTGTACACGTAATAATTATTAAGGACGAAATTATTATAATTATTGTGTTATAGATAATCTCGTTTATATATATATATATATATATATATATATATTAATAATTAAATAATTATTGTAATTATCAAACAATATTAAAATATATATATCCTTAAAGAAACCTAATTAAAGTATAATCAAATTCTACATATTTAATTGTATTCGGTTAAATATATTGTATATTTAATGAATTCGAATTAGAGTAGAATTAGATTCTACATATTTAATTATATTTGGTTAAATATATTGTATATTTAATAAATTTGAATTTAATTAGAATTAGGTTTTTGAATGCTATATAATGACATAAGGTCTATCAGCCAAAGTATGCTTTTTCGGAAAACCTCTCTAACAGTTAGAGAAGAGAAAATATTGTTCGTTTTTGTTCAGGTGAACTGCGTAGAGGTCGGAGCGCTATTGTGACGACTCAGATTCGATTTGGTTTATTCTAACTCCCTAAGAATATCAAGATACCATATTTATTAAGGTAATATTTCATCTCTAATCACCTCGAATTCGTCCCTTGTACATGGATCACTGGCGAAATTGGCCGGATAATTTTTCTGCTGCGCCATGGGGTGTACCGACGTTTCCCAACATTGAAGGCATAGGCCCCATTGGTAATCTCTCATCTGCGTTCATTGAAAATGTTTTATATGTCAATGGTCTAAAACATAATCTTTTGAGCATTAGTTAACTTTGCGATAAATGTTTTAATGTTCATTTTGATAAAAATGGGTGTAAAATTATGAACATTAAAACAAATAAAATAATGTTCAATGGTCATCGCATAGGAAATATTTATATGGTACATTTAGATGACATACATTCATCCTATGCATGTTTAGTTGCACATGATGAGAATGATGCATGGTTGTGGTATAGGAAACTAGGGCATGCTAGCATAAGTGTTTTAGAAAAATTAGTTTCCTAAAATCTAGTTAGAGGTTTACCCAAACTAAAATTTTCATTAGATAAAATATGTGATGCTTGTGCTAAGGGTAAACAAAAGAAAACCTCATTTAAACTCATTAATGATGTTTCGACTAGTAGGGTGTTACAATTAATCCACATGGATTTATTTGTGCCTATTAGAACTATGAGTTTGGGAGGTAAGTCATATGAATTTGTATCGGTAGATGACTTTTCTAGATACACATGGGTTCGTTTCTTAAGTACTAAGGATGAGGCTTTAGAAAATTTTATCACATTTACAAAAATTACCCAAAATGATCTTGATCTTAAAACCTCACATATTAAAAGTGATCACGGAACCGAATTTCAAAATATTGGTTTTGAAGATTTTTTTAATGAAAATTGTATTAGCCATAATTTTTCGGCTCCTCGCACTCCTCAACAAAATGGGGTAGTTGATAGGAAAAATAAAACTTTAGAAGAGATGGCTAGGACAATGCTTTGTGAAAACAATTTACCTAAGTATTTTTGGGTGGAAGCCACTAATACGGCTTGTTATATTGTTAATAGAGTAATGATTAGACCTATTTTAAAGAAAACACCTTATGAGGTTTTAAAATCCAAAAAGCCTAACATTAGCCATTTTCACCCTTTTAGTTGTAAATATTTTGTTTTAAACAATGGAAAAGACAACTTGGTTAAATTTGATGCTAAAAGTGATGAAGAAATATTTTTGGGTTATTCCCTAAATTCTAAAGCCTACTGGGTATTTAATAAAAGAACTTTGGTTGTTGAAGAGTCTATATGTGTTGTTTTCGATGATAACCTTCTTCCGAGGAAGGAATCTCGTGATGATGATGATGCAAGGATCATTGAAGCCATTGATGGAGGATAAACATCAAAGGTGGATGAGATTCCAACTAAAGAAGATGATGCACAAGATCCACCTCCTGAAGCCTTGAAGGACTTGGCTCTTGAGGAAAATGAGGTGACATACCAAAGGGAGTTCAACTATGTCAAAGGTTGTGAAATCTTGGGTGATCCATCCAAGGGGGTAACTACTAGATCCTCTCTCAAACTTATGAATCATGTTGCATTTATCTCATGCATAGAGCCTAAAAATATAAAAGAAGCATTAAAAGATGATTTTCAGATATAGGCTATGCAAGAGGAACTTAATCAATTTGAGAGAAGTAAAGTATGAACATTAGTTGGTAAGCCTAGTAATCAATCTACTATAGGAACTAAGTGTGTATATAGAAACAAACTAGATGAGAGTGGTAACATAGTGAGGAACACGGCTAGGCTTATTGCTCAAGGTTACACTCAAGAAGAGGGAATTGATTTGATGAAACATATGCACCCATAGCTAGAATGGAAGCTATTAGGATGCTTCTTGCATTTGCATGCTATCATGATTTCAAGCTCTTTTAAATGGATGTGAAAAGTGCTTTTCTAAATGGTTTTATAAATGAAGAAGTGTATGTTGAACAACCACCGGATTTTGAAGATCCACAATTTCCAAATCACGTTTTCAAACTAACTAAAGCTCTTTATGGTTTAAAACAAACTCCTAGAGCTTGGTATGAAAGGCTTTTAAACTTTTTGATTCAAAAAGGTTTTGGAAAAGGCAAGGTGGATACTACACTTTTCATAAAAAGACATGACAATAACATTTTAGTAGTTCAAATATATGTTGATGATATTATTTTTTGTTATACTAATGAATTTTATTGCCGAGAATTTTCTAAGCTAATGCAAGGTGAATTTGAGATGTGCATGATGGGAGAGCTCTCTTTTTTCTTGGGGCTCCAAATCAAGCAAAAGAAAGATGACACCTTCATTAATCACGCTAAATACATCAAGGATATGCTCAAAAGTTTGGCAGGAGAATGTGAAGCCTCAAGCCACTCCTATGAGCTCATCAATTAAGCTTGACAATGATGAAGGAGGTAAGTGTGTTGATTCTAAACTTTATCGTTCTATGATTGGATCTTTGCTTTACCTTACCATAAGTAGACTCGATATCATGTTTAATATTTGCTTGTGTGCTAAGTTTCATGCTAGTCCTAGAGAATCTCACCTTGTAGCCATTAAGAGAATCTTTAGATACCTTAGAGATACACCTTGTTTAGGTCTTTGGTATCCTAGAGACTCTTCCTTTGACCTTCATGCCTTCTCTGATGCGGATTATGGGGGATGTAAGATAGATAGGAAAAGTACCTCCGGAACATGTCAATTCTTAGGTAATGTGCTCGTATCTTGGTTCTCTAAGAAACAAAATAGCGTAGCCTTATCTACCACCGAAGCGAAGTACATATCCTTAGGGAGTTGTTGTGCTCAAGTTCTTTGGATGAAGCAACAACTCTTAGATTTTAGTGTTCAAGTAGATACCATACCCCTTAAGTGTGACAACATTAATGCCATTTGTCTCACTAGGAATCCCATCCAACACTCTAGAACCAAACATATAAAAATTAAACATCATTTCATTAGAGATCATGTCTTGAAAAATGATGTAGTTTTAGAATATGTTGATACCTTGAACCAATTAGCGGACATATTTACCAAACCTTTAGATAAAGAACGTTTTTGGACCCTTAGGAGAGATGTAACCCCCTCGGCCTGGTCTAGTCGCAAGACCGAATCGGGAGAGTTACACGTGGATAACCGGAGAAAAATCTGAGAATTTCCCTCCGATTAACAACCCTAGATTAAAATTTATCTTGTCTAAATGCAATTTAACGGTCCTATAGTGTTAAGGGTCACAACGGAAGAACAACGTCTCAATCAGACATCAATTGAATGTCCAATTGAAGGCAAACAGTCACGAAGGACTATTTTGCAAAAGCACACCAAGCAAGGGGCAAAAAGGTAACTTAACCTTACCAAATAGTTTATTAGTCAAGTTCCAAGCACACGAGGCAAAACCAACTCAAACATTACATATGAACTCATTTAGGAAGCATACAAGCATTAGGAACTAAAGCGTAACATTTGGAAACCTTCAAAGATGCCCTTTTAACCCCTTTAACTTCCTGCGTTTCGGAATAGGGCTACCCGTTTCGAAACGCGGGCTCTCAGCAAAAAGCAATATTAGGTCGTTCCGAAACGACTCCTCATGGTTCTGAAACGGGAGCCTCTAGTGGCAAAACGTACCGAAACGGCACCACCCCTGTTCCGATACGAGTGCCCCAAAAGCCTGGCCGTTCTGAAACCATACCAGATGTTTTGAAACGCTTGGGCATAGATTGGCCCGAAAATGCATATTAACATCCCCAAACGTTCCCGAACTTACCCCGAAAGACCACAAACCACATGGAAACATTCTAGAGGCAAAACACCTTAAAAACAGGCTTCAAAGAAGCATACACACAAATATGGATCTCTACCTCAAAAGCTCATAAGAACACTTTAGCTCAAAAACTCCAACAAGCCAAAACACATGTCAATTAACCAAAAGCCATAACAAACATCAACATAGCATGATATCAACATTTAAAACATGTAGCAAAAGGTCTAACACATGGGAGTTTACAACCACCTCCCTAACCACAAAAAACAAGTATTCCCATTGTTAAATCATTATTACAACTTAAAAACCATACTTGAGCTTAAGCTACGATTACCCGAGCCTTTCCCTTGCCTTCATTTGCTTCTCGGAACACTAACGATCTGCATTGTTGGAAAGGAGCGCGTAAGCATAAAGCTTAGTGACTGGTGCTCAAACCACCACAACAACAATGCATTTTTTAGATAAAACCATTTATACTTTAAAAGCAAAACTACAAATATGAACTTCATCAACACAATTATCAACAAGCTATCATATGCTTGGCATCTTACATCAAGCAATGCAACAACATATAACAACATGGCATGATTCTCAACTACCAACATGATAACATTCAACTTTCCAACACAAGAGTATTAAGGAAATTATGGTTACATTACTCAGATACACAGATTGGACTCGATGGCATCTTACATCACCGAATCTAATAAGAACAGCAAGACTCACGATGGCATCTTACATCACTGAGGTCTAACAAATAAGCTTTCGGTGGCATCTTACATCACCGTACTCCTCCCTAATGGCATCTTACATCACTAGGTTCACGCGCGAATTTTACAAGTGCACTCTAATCCTATGGTCGACCAATTATACCTGGTAAGACTCTCATATTTTCCAATACTCAAGCATCATATAAATCATCATAACTACACCACACTCATAATCACATAAACACAATCATCTCGTATCAACAAAGCATAACAAGATTAAGGTAAGAAATTCCGAAAAGGTAAAACATAAACATTTAATTACTTACTCTCGAGCTTAGGTTGGCCTTTCAAGCTCAACCTAAACTCTCAAAAACATTTCCACTCACCGATAGGACTCAAACGATAGCCGAAACACCGATTCAAGCCTCCAAACTATCCAGTCTCGCGTCCAAAGGACCCAAACTCGTTTCCCCTATTTCTAGCCAATCCAAAAATGATGCATTAGACCCAAAACAAGCCCCCAAACTTGCAGCAACATAGAAACTCATCATTCATCATCAAAACCGAATCAATTCACACCCAAAACACTTGGAAACACCATCAAAACGTCTCAAACCAACTAGCAGCCAAAACCTAACAAATTTACCATCAAAACCACTTCTTTAAACACCCAAAACACTTACCCAAGGTCTAGAAACCATCAGCCCAAGATTCCACACAAGAACAACCCAAAACCCCACATTTTCAACTCCAAAAACCCCTCTTTTTTATTAATTAGTTTCAGGTTTCCTACCTTTATCCACTATTTTAGCATTTTTAGGACACCAAAATAATATTAAAAACACCCTTAAACATAGCATCAAACTACCCCGAACAAAAATCCCATCATTTTCCTCTTTTTCAAACTCAAGACATTTTGAAATAATTTCAAACAATGGGTTTTAGTAAAATTTAACTAATAACAAGTTTAAGGAAAGAAAAAATCAAAACAAGGGAGAGCTTACCTTGAAAACTTGTTTGTAGGAAAGGTTAGAGCAATGGAATAGTAACAATGGTGATGTTTTGAAAAAGTACCGTGAAAAGGGTGTTGGGGAGAAGATGATGATATTCTTTTTGAATAAAAAACCCTTTTTTAATTTTTTTTTCCAAAATCTCTCTTTTGCCCTTATTCATTAAAACCCCTTTTTGTGTTTAATAAAAATGTTTTCTCCCAACTAAACTAACCCGAACCGGTTTAACCAAACCCAGTTATCTCCCGGGCCCTAAACACGGGGTGTTACAAGAGAGTTAGGTTTAACCAGCCTTCCTTGACCCTTTTAGGTCCCAAATGGCCAAAAATGTGCTTGAAATTATTTGATGCTCATGTTTGTGTTTGATTTACCTCATTTTGCCTCTATGCTTGTTGTTAGAGGGAGTATGCATCTTTTTTAGTTCTCTTGGTTTTGAAAATATTGGGATTGATGATGAAAACGTTATTTGTCAAGCTTTTGGTTTTGAAAATATTGGGATTGATGATGAAAATTCTTTGGGTTATGGTCCTCTTGGTTCCGTCACTGTTTTAAATGCCCAAGATCGTATACTTCATCTAATTATCTCTTGGTTTATTCGTCCTTCGGGTGGGAAATTTTCAACTATTCGCCAAGTAGATGATTTTTGGCATTGTTGTTTTCGTGAGGGTAAGCGCTCAAATCTTTGTCAAATAATGTTTGTCGATCTTGTCTATCTTGTCCAACACCGTCACACGGACCTAGTTAAATCCTTTTACTATTCGACGGCTTTAAGTCACTTATTTCATTCCCTTGGGATAGATTGTTCCCATGACTACCCCGAACCCCTTGGCCAAACCTTTAATGAGCGTTCCCTTACTCGTGCTCACTTTGCATACCTCAACAATGAATGGGTTCGTGTTCCTCGAGCTCTTTGCCAAGATGATCAACCGATGGCTCCACAAGTTCCACAAGGTGCTCCTATTGCTCAATC
Source organism: Hibiscus trionum (assembly GCA_030270665.1). NCBI lineage: Eukaryota > Viridiplantae > Streptophyta > Magnoliopsida > Malvales > Malvaceae > Hibiscus > Hibiscus trionum. Next base: position 21,909,177 of record BSYR01000011.1, read on the forward strand.
TTCTATGGATAACCTCATGACGTTTCTCAATGAGAAATTCAAAAAAATGGAAGCCAGATTTGCCACCATTGATACTCGCTTCACATCTTTGGAGAATCAAGTCAAGGCCATTGGACTTCAACAAAATTCCATGAATGTCTCTCTCACCGCCTTCCATGGTGCTTGGCTTAATCACACTAAAAAACCTCAGCCAAGTCATGATGATGAAGATGAAGAGGATGAGAATGAAGACGATGGTGGGGACAAGTAGCTTTGCATCTCATGACATATCATATAGACTTCTAGTTTATGCACCTATGTTTTGTCTTTAAGAACCTATGATTTGTTTTATGTTTTTTAGGATATGAGTTATGAATTATGTTTGAACTATTGTTTGCTTTGAATATTTCTTGTTTAATGCTATTATGTTGCTTATTTATGCTTTAAATTGTACTTCATGTTTATTATCCCTATTTATAAATTAAAGGGGTAAGCTTTTCAAATTTTTTAAAATTTAAAAATTTATACTTGGTTTTGTTATATCAAAAAAGGGGAGATTGTGAAACCAAAATTAATTTTGATATAACAAATTACTTTGGGGACTTAATTGAAAAATACAATAAATTTTTATGTATTTCAAAGGCTCACTTAATTGACAAGCATTTTGAACCAAGTACTCTTTCAAGACAAAACAAATTAAACGGTTCAATTTTCACTATGTCTTTTCAAGTATTTTCAAGCCAAATTTCAACAAAACGCCCAAGCGTATCGATACCCCTTAGCGTATTGATACGGATTTTCATTACTGGAATTTTAATCAACCATAGCGTACCGATACGGTTAAACCCCGTATCGATACGATATTCATCTAGGTAAGACTTAAGCTATAGCGTATCGATACTCAGCGGGGCAGTATCGATACGATTTTTCAAAGCAAAATCTTTACATTTAATATTCGAACGTTGGCTTGTCAATTATTGGAATCCTAAACTTTTAAATGGTCGTTGAACCGTATCGATATGCATGGATAGCGTACCGATACACTTTTTGTTAAAACACAATTCAGGATTCTAGTGAGCAAAAACCATATCGATACGACATTGCGTATAGATACACCCCTTTATACCGTACTGATAGGCCCTTCCCGCGTATCGATATGCTCTATTTTCAGTCACAACGACTCTTTCTTCTTTGAGACATGTACCGATACGGTCACGAAGTGTACCGATATATTGTGTAGTTGAGGAGAATTATTGCGGGAAAATTCAGCCCAACGGCTAGATTAATGACATCAACCACCCAAACGACTAGAATTCAATGCAAGGGTATAAAAACAAGTCTCCAAAGCTACATCAACAACTATTGAACCTTCAAGCAACATCAAAGCATTTATTCTAAACCCTTGAGCCTTTTAGAGTCAAATTGTGCACCCAACTTGTGAAATTCTCAATTATTTATCTTTCTTTCAAAGTTTGGGGAGTGTTGGTTTTTAATTGGGCAATATATTAGTCTTGTGAGAGATACATTTCAGATCCTTTGTAATTGAGAGTCTTGTAATTCAATCTTTGGGTAGAAAGATTGGATTTGTAAAGGTTGCCTCCTTAGCCTAGAAAAGGGGAAGAACAAATTAGTGAAGAGTTTGTTGAAAATCCTTAGTTGGAGCTAAGGTAGTGGATGTGGAGCTTGTTTAGAAGCTTGAACCACTATAAGTGTCTTGTTCTTCATTTTAATTGTTCCTTTTGCTCCCTTCATTTTTAAAAGTGTCAATTCACGCCCATCTTGGCCATATCGGTTAATTCGATCCACTTAACAAAGTTTATGGGTCAAGTTAATATTTTATCTAAAGTTCAGGGGTTAAAATGTTATTTATCTAAAATTCATGAATCAAATTAAAAATAAACTCTTTTGACTAACATGTCATGTCATCAAACTAACGAGACTTAACGATTCAATGGTAAAATGTTAATAAATTGACCAAATAAATGACCAAAGCGTAATTTTCAAAATTGATAATCAAAATCAAACAACTCAAAAACAAAAGGGGCCATATAATTTACCCCTTATTCTTTCGAAAAAGGCCTCTTTCAACGACTCTTGTTACATATAATTATAGTCCAATCATCCTTGAGTAGTTAATATGGGTCATGAATCCTTTAACATAGACAAAGGGTTTAGGTCCCTAATTAACATTTTAAAAATTAAGTCACTCTGTTATATATAATTATAGTCCCAAATTGATGGAAGAGGAACTAAATCATTGTGAACTATTTAGCAACTTGTTTGTATAAATAAATTACTTATATTCTTTTATTTAGATTAGATAACTAATGTTGGTTTCCAGCACCCTGGTCCTCACTTGACATCAATCAAACACACGCAGCTGTATCTATGCTCAACACTTCCTTTCCGCAAAAAATAAAAAAAACATGGGTGTGAATCACACCGGTTTCGTATATTTTTTAATAGTCTTAATATTATTACAAGGTTATTTTTTCTAAATCTTTTGATATGTCAAGCATACCTTTCAAACAAAATTGTTCGAACCTAAATCTCTTAAGATGAAGATTTTTTTATTTTTCATTGGGTCCATTCATTGGGTTCAACTTCATGTATTTATGAATAAAAACTTTGAAAATTCATTGAATAAATATAACATTTTTATTGAAATAAAGTTTTAAAAATAAAACAATAAGAATCGAATTAAAATCAACGGTTTAAAAAATCCAAAAAAAAAACAAATCGAACCGAACCGAAACGATATCACACCTATTAAATAATAATTTTAATATTATGTAACTATTAAATAAAGTTACTAGTTAGCAAAAATATACATTTGACTTAATAAAAGTAGGAAAATACTTTGATGCACAAGCTTGTGTAAACTTTAGTTTACACAAGCCCTTTAATTTTAGGGTTTAGGGTTTAAGATTTTAGGTTAGGGTTTAGGGGTTTAGTATGTAGGGTATATAATTTAAGGTTTATGGTTAGAATTTAGAGTTTAGGGTTTAGGGCTTAGGGTTTAGGTTTTAGGTTGCTAGGGTTTGTGATTTAAATTTTAAATTTTATAAAAGGGTTGTGTAAAAAAAATTTACACAGCTTGTGCATCAAAATAAAACCCATAAAAGTAAGGATTTGATATATTGGTAATGTGTAATTTTTTATACGAATAATGAATTATAAGCTAATATCCTGTTTTAAAAACTTCAAGAAGATAAAATCATACCTTGCTTATAATGTGTGATTTAATTAATAAAATCATACAAGTTACCTTCAACAAAAAAAAAGATAAACTTAAATAGTTAAAAAATTTATCACTTAAGTTAATATGGAGTGACATCACATGACCCGGTGTACAGTGTTTGATTAAACTGTTAGAAGTTCAATCTCAATAATTAAAAATAAAGATATATAATATCATTTTTTTTACTTTATTCAATATGATTTGATGCTCATTGAACCGATTTTGTAATGATTTAATCAATAGCAAGTTGCAATATACTACAAGTCGCACCGAATAAATACGATTTTAGATTGAATCTATCCAATAGAGAAATCCAATTTATTGTTTGAACATGAATTCCTGCAAGAATTCTTTTAAAACTACGTGTACATTTCGGGTTTCGGATCAGTTCTAATCTGAAATTTCGGATATCGAAAATTTTTGGATCGGTAAATTAGCGATCTGTATTTGATTCGAAAAAAACAGATATTTGAAATTTTAAATATCGAATTTTTGGATCAAATTTTTGGATAATTCGAAAATCTAAACTTATGACTTGATTTTAGTATTTTTTTTGAATTTGATGGTCTTATCCACGAAAATTTTCGCTTTTCGAATATAACAAACAACAAATTATTGAATATAACTAGATTTGTATCCATGAAAATTTTAATTTTTCATATATAACTAGAAAAATATAGAATATAACAAGATTCACATGCATAAAAAAATTAAATTTTCAAATTTTCGAATATTTAGATATCCGATCCGAATGTGAAATAAGTATCCCTATTTGATCCGAAATTTTTGGATATCCAATTTAAATTATCCAAAAAATATAAAACAAAACGAATATCTAAATTTTCAAATCGAATCAATGGATAAATAGAGAATAGATTTTTTGACACACCCCTATGTTCAACCTCCCTCCCTCCCTCACGAGATCAGAGTTTGGATGGAGGCTGAAGTGTGTTGTGTCAACTGTCAACATCGGACGGCATTTGTTAATATGTTGTTGGAAGCCAAATTGGGAATCCGTGACTTGTGTCCTTGGGCAACATGTTCAACAGTGGCAGGCTGGCAGCACTATGCGACAACTGACGCACTCAGCTCAGTTGTTGAGGAATTTATCTTAAAATGTTTGATGAAGATCCAAAATACATGGGCAAATGTGCTGGGTCAATGGGCCAAACTCTGGCTTTACATAGTCGACCAGTGTTTGATAACTAGGTCTCAGGAATCACTAGCCTTCCCACATACTTCAACGGAGAACCTTCCCAACATACACAAACATTTGGCCTCAAACTTAAGCTTGGCAACTATAAACATAAGCTTTCGTATACATGTGAAATTTAATTCCTATTTGCATAGTTATTAAGGTATAGAATGAAAGGTAGTTCAGGACATTCTATTACTTTTAGACTGTTAAAAAAATCATGACTAAAATGTGAATAGTAGGATTTAATCTATTGACTTTGAGTAAAACAATTTTACTTCCACTTATACATTTTACCACTAAAACAAGAATAATTTTAGGGTTACCTAAAGTCCAAAAAATAATAATTGTGTAGATGAATTCTTTTAGCGAATTTATATGCTTAATACCCAAATAAGTGTCCAAACTATACTTGATTTTTTAGATACATGTCTAAAGTATTTTTCGGCCCAAATAGGTGTTTAACGTTTTATTCTATAACCATTTTAAGATTTATTCGTCAATGACCATTAAAAATCCATCACCCATTAAAAACGTGACACATGCCATATTTCTTAATTTTCATTTAATTTTTGTTTGATAATAAAAAAATTATATTTTAAAAAAAAAACCTCCAAAAAACTTTAATGTTTTTCAAAACGACCCAACATCCTTAAATTCCCCTTCATCACCGTTGAACACCATGTCGTTGCCGTCGAAGTGGGTCTCCTCCTCTCGTCGCACGAGTTGCAAGGCCCAATTCATCGTTTGTTAATCCGTCATTCCTCATTCGATTGATAATTTCACGTTCGACGTTCGTGGTTATCGACTGTGGAGGGTCAACGAAAGAAGAAAAGATTGATGGTAGTTGAAACGACAACCAAAAGAGAGGAATTTAGAAGTTTAACGATTTAAGGTTAGATATTGGATTTTTTAGAAATTAAATATTTTTAAGTGTTTTAATACAATTAAAGATTTCTAATTTTTTAATAACATCTGTCACGGAGAAACCTTACAAGGGTTACAAAATGAAAAGTTAGGCACTTACATGGGCCGAAAAATACTTTAGGCACCTATATGGGAAATCAAGCATAGTTTGAGCACTTATTTGAGTGTTAAGTCAGATTTATACTTGAATATTAATTGATGGAATAATGCCTGAAAATTCCCCTAACGTCTGATTGAATAGTCACTTTGGCCCTTATTTTTTAAAGCAATTTAACTCTCAACGTTTCATTTCGGATCAAAGTGGCCCCTCTACGTATGAACACTTCTAGTCAACTGAAGATAAACAACTTGAAATAACTTGACATAATGACATGTTAGAAGAAAAAAATATTTATATTTTATACAATTTTTTAAAATTATTTTTTCGACTCATGTGTCATTCTGTAAAGTCAGTATATTTGTCTATATGACAATGCTTTTGTGGCGTGCACTGACATGTAGGTTTGTCACGTCATTTACCGTCAGATGACTAACAGTTTTCATCCGTAGAGGGCCATTTTGACCCAAAATGAAACGTTGATGGTTAAATTACTTCAAAAAAAATATTCGCTAAAAGGACTATTCAGTCAAACGTTAGGGGCATTTTTTGACATTATGCCTAAATTAAATGGTAAACTATAAATAGTCACTAAACTTTTAGGGTGCTTTTATTTTTCTCACCGAACTTTTAAAACATGCAATACAATCACTAAACTTTAAATTCGTTTTCATTACGGTCATTATCGTCAACTCCATTAAAAATGTTGGTGTGACTAGGGATGGCAATAGGAGTGTCGGGGACGATTTTGCATTCCTCTCTCCATCCCCAACACTCGTGGGAACGGTTTCGGGGAATCCCCATTGGACATTTCGGTTATTTTTTCGTCCCCATAACAATCCCTTACGAATCACTGCGGTTTTCGGTTAATCTTCGTACCAAAAAAAATTAATACATTAAAAAAATACTCAACATTAAATCTCCAAAATTACAAACATAAATAATAAATTTAGTTTTACCAACAACAAACAAAGCATTTCAAAACTATAAAACATGACTAAATCATTAACTATTGAAACATGACAATCTCCACTACCTTTAAAAGAAAATATGTAACTAATAATCTACAATTCCAAATCATGATCCGTTTGTTCTAAACGGAATTAGATTCGATAATATTTTCAACCATATAAATTACCTCTTCTAATTTTACTCATACGATTTATGGCAAATTTCTGAAGTCACTGCCATTGTTGTTTCTGGAAACAGTCTGCGGTCTTTTCTTCTGACATTTTCTCACTCAAAAATTAATAACTCCTATTATATATCTCGAAATAAAGAATCGTTCATTTTAAACGAATCTATACTTCTGTATGGTTATAGAATATAAGGCTCACTTCCTAATTTATCTTGTAGAGTTTTTTGTGATTTTTAAAGACATCGCTAAAACTGCTTTCTAAGAAATGTGTTGTCAATTTTTATGACATTTCAACATTAAAATATTCATCTTTTTTTAAAAATACATATTAAAATCGATCATCGTATATTTTAAACAAAACTAAAATGAATCACATTTACAACGATACATACACCACTTTCAAATTATTTTTATGAAATTTACGGAGAATTTTCAAACTTACTCCACCAGGTCATACTCAGGTTGTGGGAAATTTTATTTTTATTGAAAAATGGGTGAATTACTCTTATGCCCATCCAACTTTGTAAAATATTGAGGATTCATGCGGATATATTTCGAGGATCCCCACGATGATTTATACGGGTACAGTTCGATTATCTTCATGGTTCAGATATAATAATCTCCGTCCCCATCCCCATTTGAGCTTCAGTGATAAAACTCTCTTCATCCCCATCCTCGTGAGTGTAGATTTCAGTTATTCCACATACCTGTCGATTCGGATCTTCACGATTTTCGGTTATTTCCCACTCAATTACCACCCCTAAATGTGACACGTTAAAGTAATCTTCTTCTCCCAAAACCCTAAGTTTTTCTCGGACATGAAATTCGCAGTCTTCGCTCCTTCGCTCCTTCGCTCACCTTCTTTTTTCTATTATTCAGTGATTTTCCAGTTAAAAAGAATTTTAAACGGCTATTCTTCTATTTCTTTTCATTGATTAAAATTCATCACGTATAATCATCAACAAGCAATTTTATTTTTATTTTCACAACTCGTAATACAAGTTTTAATTAACATTTTGGATTTTTCGTATTGTCGGTAGTGACTTTAACGTGTCACGTCAGCATTTTTAATAAGAGTTGACAATAGTGATCACAATGAAAATAAATTAAAAGTTTAATTATTGTATTATAAGTTTTAAAAATTCAGTTACCAAAATAAAAGTACCCCTAAAAGTTTGGTTACTATTTATTTAGTTTACCCTAACTAAAAAACATGTTTGTATTATTTTCTGCTTTTCCAAAAACAGAATTATAATATAATATTAATATGGTGCATAAAATAATAAAAATGAAACAATTTAATGCGATAATTCATCTATGAAACACTAGAAAATTAGTAAAATATTTTTTTTAAAAATAAAACACAAATTATTTAATGTACTACGAATAAAAGAAAAATACGAACAACAAAATAAAATCTATAACATAACTTTAGATTCTAAAATATTATAAAATAAAAATTGAATAGATATGTTTCAAATAAGCATATTATTCGATATGAAGGGAAAGTGAATATTTCAATCACAAAATGAATAATTAGAAACAAAGCGTAGGGTTATTGATATTATACTTTTTTATTAAAAAAAAACTTATTTTCATGTTATTAACCCGAAAAGAAGTTTTTTTTAGTAATATTATAAATTATATATTACAGTGTTATTGATAAAAAAATTATAACGACAAATTTGAAATAAAATAAACAAAAAAATATCTTTCGTCATTTCACAAGTTTGTCCAAATTCGTATTTCTATATAGATTATAAATAAAGGATTATTATTGTGTGCAATGTTTTTGGAAAATAAAATTAGCTTATTATATTTTTGGGCTTCAAACCTTTCAAAAATGTCATTATAACCTTTAATTTTTTGGTATCTTTTGACACTCAAGCTTTTTTTCCCCAAATAGAACCATTGATGGAAAAAAAAAATAGACTTGTGAGTAAGCAGAATTAGCCGGTTGGCCAAACTGTTCATATTTATTCCCTCATATTTATTTTCTTAGGTCATAGGTTCTAGGTCAATAGATGAAAATGCCCTCTTGAATCGGTGTTCAAGATCAATGTTGATGAGGCTTTTATCCCTGAAACCGAAGCAGCTGCTTTTAGAGTTGTGGCCTGAGACGAGTATGGTCTTATGGTGGACAGACACGCCCAAGTCATTCTGGGGACCCTCACGGCCGAACTTTTCCAAAGCGTGGGCATTCTCAGAAGGCATCAAGCTAGCGACCTCTAATGGATGGAGCAAGGTGATCATTGAAGGTGATTCCATAGGTGTGGTCAACAGGTTGTATTCTTCTGGTCCTAATCTTTCTTTAGCTGCCATTATTCTTCAGGAGGCTAAGCTTATTCTTAGGACAAGCCCTGGTTTTTCTATTTCTCATGTAAGCCGTGAGGCAAATAGAGTAGCTCATTCTCTTGCTCATTGGAGCTTTACTTGTATTGAGTTTTTTTATTTTTCTGTTGAGGGGACAGACTGTGTGGCTAATGATCTTGTAGACGATGTGATTTATGGTTATTAATGAAGTTTTATGTCTTCCCCTAAAAAAATTAGGTCATAGGTTCTAGACCCACTGAGAGCTCTCCTTTTTCCTTCTCCTACAGTCCCCTTACCATTCCCTCTTGTAATCACCTATTTTGTCCGGGGTGTTAACCCGTCTTTCTTTTTTTATAACAATGGGCTTTATATATTGTGATAAAAAATATAAAAATTAAAAAAACAACATATATATATATATTATTACTATTAGAGTATCTACTATTACTATTATTTATACTATTATCGTATACTAGTATTATCTATTATATTATTATTTTTGTTGCTTGTTATCCACCAACGTTATCATAATTATTATCACTATATTAATATCTTTATCTATTATTATTTATTATTACCATATGCTAATTATTACCATCTTATTATCAATTATCATTATTATAATTATTACTATATTATCATTATAGTTATTAATATTATTACCGTATATTATTATCGTATACCTACTATTATTATTGTTTTTATTATCCCATCTATTATAATAATAATAATAATAATAATAATATTATTATTATTATTATTATTATTATTATTATTATAACTGTTATTGGAAAATCTAAAAAAGACATATTAAATAAATAAAAACTCAATTAAATAATATAAAGCCCGATTGTTTATTAAAAGTCCATTACATATTTAAAAACTCAAAAATAAAATACAAGGCCCGTTTGGCCCATGCGGTGAGCCCTAATCTGATCTGGAAAAAAAACCTAATGCTCTCCTAATGTTTTGCGCAGCCCATCTTCAACCATCAGATCTGGATCCCGATCTGACAGTCCAGATCACACAGCTGAAGAAACCCTAGAAGCCATCTGCGTTAGCCCTAGCGCCGCAACATCTCCACCGTTGGATCAGGAGGGAATCGGACGGCGAGATCGAGAGGAGAAGTTTCCAGAACCTCCACGCGCGCATGTGGATCACACCCGACCATTCAGCTACCACACGCGTGCCTCTTCGAGTGCTGCACGACCGTCCAGATCCATCTCTAACAGTCAGGATCGCCCCAAGACTCCGATTCATCAGCCAAGCCTTCCTCTGGCCCCTCACTGAATGGCTCACATGCAACAAAAAAACAAAGGTGTCAGAGAAAAAATGCAACCGAAATTCAGAAAACATCAGAGGCAACAAACGAAAACCACAGAGGTGAATACGAACAAAAAGAGAGCAGCCAATAGCAGATTTTTTAGGAGAATTACATGTAATACGAAATTGTAATATTTCGACTATAAAACCGAAATCAACACATAATGTAAAGAAGGTTTTTTAGAGGTTTTTCGGAGAGCAAAAAATTGTAATCGAAACATTCAGATAATACAAGCAACAAAGTTTCAGAGAGTTTTTTTCGGAGGAAAAGTTGTAATCGAAAGGAGTTTTCATAGTAATACAAAGCATCAGATTCACAGAGGTATATCGACTTTGTTTTCTTTTTTCGTTTCGAATTGTAAAGCAAAAAAATAAAAACAGAAAGATAAAGCTTTTTTTACCTTCGCTTCAAGCCATCTCCTCTTCGTTTTTCGTCCTTCTTTACTGGCGATAAGCCGTCTGGCCCCTTTCGGGGCCATACATGATGAGCCATCGAAGTTGGTAACGAAAAAAGGGGAAAACCGAAAGGGATTGCGGGATCTGGTTTAGGTTTTTTTAAAAACAAAAACGGTTTCGAAAGGTTTTTTGGGGGTTTTGATCTCGTAAACAAAGGGTTTTTTCTCGTTTCGAAAGGTTAAAAATAAGGAAAAAGTTTTTTAGGGTTCCGACACCGACAACGGCGATCGAAACCCTGACGGCGGCTAGGGTTTCAGAGGTAAGGGAGAGAGCCCTTCTGATTTAGGTTTAGATTGTGTTGAGTGGATCACACGAATGATAATAACCAAGAGGGGGGGTGAATTGGAATTTTAACGATGTTGTAACGGAAATTGCAACTTAAAAATATTGACACGGGAATTTAGAGTGGTTCAAGTTCACCAACCGAACTCTACATCCACTACCTTAGTCTCACCAAGGATTTCCAACAATTTCCACTAAATTGTTCGTCCCCTTTTTCCAGGACAAGGAGGCAACCTTTACAATTTCGGTTAATTTTTCTACCCAAAAATTAACCCAGTCCTCACACAAAAGAACAAAGAAATTTGGTGGCTAATAAGGTATCTCTCAATACAAATGATAGCCCACTATCAAGCACTCAACCCAATTGAACAAAATAGAAATGAAGGATACAATTGGGGTTTCTAGACAAAGTAGGATTTTTGCACAAATGCTTGGATTTGATGTTTTGATATCTTCTTGAGGTTCAATCCTATGTTGCTGGAGCTTCTTGGGGTCTTTTTATAGCCTCTTGATGATTTCCAACCGTTGTGAGTGTTGACTTTAAGATTATAGCCGTTGGAAAGCTTTTTCTCCACTTTCTTGCACTTTTCCAGCTATGAGTATCGGTACTCTATAGTGCGGTATCGATACCTGTCTCACAAGAAAATAGCCGTTGTGTACAAATAATAAAGGGGTATCGATACGCGTTCTTGGCGTATCGGTACGGGGTATCGAAACAGCATAGGCTGTATCGATACCTTTTTCTCGACATAGCTCACTGTCAAAAGTGGTATCGATACTAGGGTTAGGGGTATCGATACTGGTTTAGTGACCGTTTAAAAATCTCAACGGTTATATTTTTAAACCGACTTTGAAATTAATAATTATAAAATGGTATCGATACTGGTTTATCCGTATCGATACTGATTTTATGGTGTTTCGATACTAGGGTTTGTCGTATCGATACTTGTTCCGACAGTGGCAAACTTTGCTAAAAAGGTATCGATACTCCTTGATGGGTATCGATACTGGTTGACGTTTTTCAATATTTTTGCCTTGGAACACTTAGAAAATATTTGAGTTTGAGTTCTAATAAATCAGTTTAAAGTCTTTGGGGTTTCAAAAACTTATTAAGGGATTTGTACAAACAATTTTAAGTTCTTCAATTTGATCCTTAAAGATCTAGTTATATCAAAATCAAACATAGGTTTTACAATCTCCCCCTTTTTGATATAACAAAACCAAAACTTAAAATTTTTGACAACTTTTGAAAATTAACTCCCCCTTAATGTAAGCTTGATATTTCGATTTAGTTAAGATCAAAAAATATTTCTTAACTTCAAAATTCTTAACTCCCCCTTGATGTAAGCTTGATAAAATCAAAAAAAATTTGAAGTTTGTTTGTGAGCTATTCTTCTCCCCCTTTTTGTTAGATCAAAAAAAATCGTGAGAGCATAATGTGCATCAAATATCAAGAGTATAAAGATAAGCAACATAATCTTATTATATCATAAAACGAGAAATCCAAAACATAAGCGAACCTAAATCCTAAATAATCAAAGCATAGGTAATAATCTTAATCCTAAGAACATAAAACATAGGTGCATAAAAAAATAAAAAATCCTAAATGATATGATATGCAAGGATAGAAGTCTAGGCATTATCTTCATCGTCTTCATCATCGTCATCTTCATCTCCTAAAGGGTCATTGTTCCTCATGCTATTACGCCATTCATCGTGGAAAGCGGCAATGGAAATATTCGAGGAATTTTGCTTGCTTTCGAGGGATGTAAGGCGATTCTCCATACCCGTCATCCTCGTATCAAAAGTAGTTTCTATAGAGGTAAGACGAGTATTCAACCCGGTGAATTGTTCATTTAGATATGTCATGAGACTATCCATATTGGGTTGTGGGACTTGAGGAGCTTGAGGAGCTTGTTGTTCTAAGGCGGCGGCGGCCTCGGGTGGAAGCTCGGTAAGACGTAGCCAATTTCCATTAAAATAATGAAATTTGCTTCGAGCAAGAGAATGTTCGTCGATAGGATCGGTAAGAGTAGAAGCAAGATCAAACGAACAATCAATATCCTTTTGAATAAAGTAATAGCTTAAGGCCGTACCATAGATAAAGGATGTGATGAGAGGAGTTTCACGTTGTTGAACATGATAAGCAATCTCATTGAACATGATGCGAGCAAGATTTGGGCGTTTTCGTTGACGGAAACTTCGAATCCAAAAATCATCCAATAGACGGATGGTGGAATATTTGCCTCCGGAGGGACGAAGCCACCATGATACCATCAAATGTAGGATTCGATCATGAGCATTGAGGACGGTTACGGAACCGCTAAGAACATGCCCTAAGGCATTCTCATTATCTTCACCTTCATCCTCCAATTTAAAAACCTCACAAATAGACTTGACATCAAGAACTATTTGTTTCCCCATAAGATAAGATCGAATGGCAACGATTTCTCCATTACGATAAATGCATTTAGCATTAGAGAAGAAAATCAAAACCAAAAGCCGATAATAAATACCCGGAATAGTGAGAAAATGCATGAAATTCCAAAGACGAAGAAGCGGAAGATATTCAAACTTGAAGCGCTCGGAGTCGAGGAAGGGGATGGATACGATCCTCTCTGCACGAATTTTGTAATTTTCAAATTGGCGGAAATAAGGAAGGCCCTCGGAATCTTCAAAGGATTGGTTGTAGATAGTAGCATAATTCGGACGAGCAACCGATCCGGGAGTTGAAGAGTCTCCGGCAAGAAGAACTCTTTGACGTTTCCTTGAATGCTCTTTTGGTGCCATAATAGAGACTTTGAAGAGAGAATTTTGAGAGAGAGCAAAAGGCTTTGATTCAATGGTTTCTTTTGATTTTTGGTGAAGAATATGAAGGAGAAGAGACCTTTATATAGCCAAAAACGTTTAGGGTTAATAGGATATTAAAGAGTTTTAATTTTGGTAAAATTAGATCTCATTAAAAGCCTATTTAATGCCATCAGCGCGAAAGAGTATCGATACTCCTTAGTGGGTATCGATACGGGGATAGAATTGTCTTTCCACAAATTTGACCGTTGATCGAGGTATCGATACTCATTAGATGGTATCGATACAGGGATAGAATTGTCTTTTTCTCAATTCTGACCGTTGGAAGAGGGTATCGATACGCGTGAGGCGGTATCGATACGCGTGAAGCAATGAGAAATTCTGGGAAATTGAAATGAAGAACAAGTATCGATACCCATTGGGCAGTATCGATACCTTATGCCCAGAATTTTGCCTATTTGGTTAAAAATAACCAAAGACATGAATTTAACATCTCTTAAAAGTATGCAAATGATGAATGAACAGATCTAAGCATATTTTAACAGAAACATACTCCCCCTAACTATATGCATGGAAGAAATTGGGAGACTAAACACATAAACATGGTAATTTCACAAAATCAAGCACATTTAATTTTAAAAGGAGGTCCTAAGGGTCAAGATAGGCTAGTTAGACCCAACTCTCTCCTAAGGGACCAAAAACGCTCTTTATCTAATGGTTTTGTGAAAATGTCCGCTAATTGATTTAAGGTGTCTACATACTCTATAGTCACATCTTTCTTAAGGACATGATCTCTAATGAAATGATGCCTTATTTCTATATGTTTGGTTCTAGAGTGTTGGATGGGATTTTTCGTTAAACATATTGCACTTGTATTATCACATTTAAGGGGTATGGTTTCTATTTTTACACCATAATCTAAGAGTTGTTGCTTCATCCAAAGGACTTGAGCACAATAACTCCCTAAGGATATGTACTCGGCTTCTGTGGTAGATAAGGCTACACTATTTTGTTTCTTAGAGAACCAAGATATGAGCATACTACCTAAGAATTGACAAGTTCCCGAAGTACTTTTCCTATCGATTTTGCAACCCCCATAATCCGCATCCGAGTAAGCATGAAGGTTGAAGGTTGAGACTCTAGGATACCAAAGGCCTAAACAAGGAGTGTCTCTAAGGTATCTAAAGATTCTCTTAACGGCTATAAGGTGAGACTCTTTAGGACTAGCTTGAAACCTAGCACACAAGCAAACACTAAACAGTATATCCGGTCTACTTGCGGTAAGGTAAAGCAAAGATCCAATCATAGAGCGATAAAGCTTAGAGTCAACATACTTACCTCTTTCATCTTTGTCAAGCTTTGTAGATGAGCTCATAGGAGTGGCTTGAGGCTTTGTGTTCTCCAAGCCAAACTTGTTGAGCATATCCTTTATGTATTTTGCTTGATTTATGAAGGTGCCATCCTTCATTTGTTTGATTTGGAGTCCCAAAAAGAATGAGAGCTCCCCCATCATGCTCATCTCAAATTCACCTTGCATTAACTTAGCAAACTCTTGACAATAACATTCATTAGTAGATCCAAATATAATATCATCAACATAAATTTGAACTACTAAAATGTCATTTTTATACATTTTTATAAAGAGTGTAGTGTCCACCTTACCTTTTTCAAATCCTTTTTCAATCAAAAAATTTGAAAGCCTTTCATACCAAGCTCTAGGAGCTTGTTTTAAACCATAAAGTGCTTTTGTAAGTTTGAAAACATGATTTGGAAATTTTGAGTCTTCAAAACCCGGTGGTTGTTCTACATACACTTCTTCATTTATAAAACCATTTAAAAATGCGCTTTTAACGTCCATTTGAAAAAGCTTGAAATTATGATAACATGCATATGCAAGCAACATCCTAATGGCTTCCATTCTAGCTACGGGTGCATAGGTTTCATCAAAATCTATTCCCTCCTCTTGAGTGTAACCTTGTGCTACAAGTCTAGCTTTATTTCTCACAGTGTTACCACTCTCATCTAGTTTGTTCCTAAATACCCATTTAGTTCCTATTGTAGATTGATTACTAGGCCTATCAACTAATGTCCAAACATTACTTCTCTCAAATTGATTTAACTCTTCTTGCATAGCCATAATCCAAAAATCATCTTTCAATGCTTCTTTGATATTTTTAGGCTCTATGCATGAGATAAATGCAATATGATTCATTAATCTAAGAGAAGAACGAGTGGTTACCCCCTTGGATGGATCACCCAAGATTTCACCATCTTTGACATAGTTCAACTCCCTTGGATAGCTAACTTCCTTTTCCTCAATAGCCAAGTCCTTCAAGGCTTCAAGAGGTGGATCTTGTGTGTCTTCTTCTTTTGGTTGAATCTCATCCTTCTTTGAAGTTTGACCTCCATCAAAGGTATTTATGATTCCTACATTATCTTCATCACAAGAATCCTTCCTAGGAAGGGGATTATCATCGAATACAACATGAATAGATTCTTCTACAACTAAAGTTCTTTTGTTAAATACTCGATAGGCTTTAGAGGTTAAAGAGTAACCTATAAAAATAGCTTCATCACTTTTTGCATCAAATTTACCTAAATTATCTTTTCCATTATTTAAAACAAAGCATTTACATCCAAAAGGGTGGAAGTAGCTAATATTAGGCTTTTTAGATTTTAAAATCTCATAAGGTGTTTTCTTTAAAATCGGCCTAATGGTTACACGATTTATAATATAACAAGCCGTGTTTGTTGCTTCCGCCCAAAAATATTTTGGTAAATTATTTTCGCAAAGCATAGTTCTAGCCATTTCTTGTAAAGTTCTATTTTTCCTTTCAACTACCCCATTTTGTTGAGGAGTTCGAGGAGCTGAAAAATTATGGCTAATACCATTTTCATTTGAAAAATCTTCAAATCCTAAATTTTGAAATTCGGTTCCATGATCACTTCTAATATGTGAAATTTTAAGTTCAAGATCATTTTGAATTAATTTTGAAAATGTGATGAATTTTTCCAAAGCCTCATCCTTAGTACTTAAAAAGAAAACCCAAGTGAATCTAGAAAAATCATCAACTAGTACAAAAGCATATGATTTTCCACCCAAGCTCATAGTCCTAATTGGCCCAAATAAATCCATATGGATTAGTTGTAAACATCTACTAGTAGAAATATCATTAATGGATTTAAAGGAAGATCTATGTTGTTTACCCTTTGAGCATGCATCACAAATTTTATCGTTTGAAAATTTTATCTTGGGTAAACCTTTAACTAGGTTTAGAGAGACTAGTTTTTCTAAAACACTTGTGCTAGCATGTCCTAGCTTCCTATGCCATAACCATGCATCATTTTCGTTTTGAGCAACTAAGCATGCATGAGATGTATGTATGTCATCTAGATGCACCATGTATATATTCCCTATGCGATGACCTATGAGCATAATATTATTAGTTTTAATGTCTACAATTTTACAACCGGTTTTATCAAATATAACATTAAAACCTTTATCACATAGTTGACTTATGCTCAATAAATTATGTTTAAGACCATTGACATATAAAATATTTTCAATGAAAGTAGTAGAGTGATTACCAATGGAGCCAATACCTTCAATGTGGCCTTTGGAGTTGTCACCAAATGTTACTACTCCTCCACTTTTTGGCTTTAGATCCATGAGTCGACTCTTGTCTCCGGTCATGTGTCTCGAGCATCCACTATCAAGGTACCATGAGTTTTGACTTTGTGCTTTGGCCTTGTAGCAATGCTCCCCCTACAAACAAAGATATTTAAACTTTTGTTTTTGGTACCCAAATCATTTTGGGTCCATGTGTGTTAGTTCCTAAAACTTTGGTTCCCTTAGGAATCCAAGGTGACATAGCAATAATATCATTAGATTTAACAAGTTCCTTAGGAACCCATACATTTCTAATTCTTTTAACTTTACTATGTCTAGGATAGTTATTTTGTTTGTAGTAGTTAGTCTTTTTCTTATATTGGTGTGTTCTAGAGGATTCTCCTATGTCATGTTTAACACTACCATTAATTTTTAAAGACTTTTTGAGCTCATTTAGCTCACTTAACACCTTTTGGTGTTCACAATTATTTTGAGATAAAAGATTATTAAGATCAATATTTTCTTTTTGAAAGAATTTAAGTTCATCTTCTAATCCTAATATCTTTTTCTCAATTTTAGAATTAGTTTGAGTAAGTGAGTCATTTTTCTCTTTTAATTCTATAATAATTTTTCTATTTCTAATGACCGACTCCCTATACTTCTCAACTAATTCATCATATACCTCTTGTAACTCATCATAAGCATCATTTAATTCTTCATATGAAAAATCTAAAGTAGATGAGTTAGAGGTTACCAAGGAGGAATCTTCCTCAAGTGCCATGAGGCAGAGGTTCGCCACTTCTTGTTCGTCATCCTCCGATGACTCCTCATCACTCCAAGTAGCAAGCTTGGCTTTGAGCTTTTTCTTCTTCTCAAAGCCCTTCTTCTTGAGTTGAGGGCATTCCGAACGTATGTGGCCGGGTTGTCCGCACTCGAAGCAAGTGATTGGATCCCTTCCTTCTTCTTTGTTCTTGTTTTTAAAGTCCATTTTCCTTTGGATTTTTCTTCCTCGGTTGGACCTCATAAGGCGTGAGAATCGTTTGGCTATCATAGCCAATTCTTCAAGCTCATCCTCATCACTAGATGAACTTTCATCAAGTTGGGAAGTTTTAGCCTTGAGAGCTATTCCCATTTTCTTCTTTTTCTCCCCTTCAAGCTTCTCCATTCTTTTTTCTTCTTTCTTTCTTTCATCTTCTCTTCCTTGCTTCATGATTTCGTGAGTAAGGAGAGAGCCTACAAGTTCATCAAGCTTTAGAGTTTTTAAATTCTTTGCTTCGATGATTGCGGTTCTCTTCCCATCCCAAGATTCGGGAAGTGAATAGAGTAGCTTTCGGATAAGTTTGTCTTCCGGTATAACTTCTCCATAGCCCTTTAGACCATTTACAATTGTGGAGAATCGATCAAACATCTTTGACACCGTCTCATCGAATTCCATTTTGAAATTTTCATAACTAAGATTGAGAATTCCAATCTTAGTTTCTTTGACATCGTTGGTGCCTTCATAGGTGGTTTCAAGAGTGTCCCACACTTCTTTGGCACTTTCAATTGATGAGACCTTTGAGTAGATGTCCGGACCGAAAGCACAAAATAGCATGTGAAGAGCTTTATCATTTACTTGGATCTTTTTCCTCTCCTCTTCACTCATTTCCGTTCTTCTTTTAAGCACCATCTTGCCATCAACATCTTGCTTCAATGGGATATATGGTCCATCCTCAATGACATCCCACACAAGGTAGTCACTTGATTTAATAAATAGACGCATTTTATTTTTCCAAAATGAGTAGTTCTCACCATTGAAGAAAGGAGGCTTTGTGGTGGATTGTGAGTCGTACATGCCGGGAGCGGAGGTTGATGCCATCTCTTGATATTTTGATGATGATCACACTTCTTCCAAGGATCTCCTCTTGCGGTTGTTAATCCTCAAAGAGTTAAGCTCTGATGCCAATTGTTGAGTGGATCACACGAATGATAATAACCAAGAGGGGGGGTGAATTGGAATTTTAACGATGTTGTAACGGAAATTGCAACTTAAAAATATTGACACGGGAATTTAGAGTGGTTCAAGTTCACCAACCGAACTCTACATCCACTACCTTAGTCTCACCAAGGATTTCCAACAATTTCCACTAAATTGTTCGTCCCCTTTTTCCAGGACAAGGAGGCAACCTTTACAATTTCGGTTAATTTTTCTACCCAAAAATTAACCCAGTCCTCACACAAAAGAACAAAGAAATTTGGTGGCTAATAAGGTATCTCTCAATACAAATGATAGCCCACTATCAAGCACTCAACCCAATTGAACAAAATAGAAATGAAGGATACAATTGGGGTTTCTAGACAAAGTAGGATTTTTGCACAAATGCTTGGATTTGATGTTTTGATATCTTCTTGAGGTTCAATCCTATGTTGCTGGAGCTTCTTGGGGTCTTTTTATAGCCTCTTGATGATTTCCAACCGTTGTGAGTGTTGACTTTAAGATTATAGCCGTTGGAAAGCTTTTTCTCCACTTTCTTGCACTTTTCCAGCTATGAGTATCGGTACTCTATAGTGCGGTATCGATACCTGTCTCACAAGAAAATAGCCGTTGTGTACAAATAATAAAGGGGTATCGATACGCGTTCTTGGCGTATCGGTACGGGGTATCGAAACAGCATAGGCTGTATCGATACCTTTTTCTCGACATAGCTCACTGTCAAAAGTGGTATCGATACTAGGGTTAGGGGTATCGATACTGGTTTAGTGACCGTTTAAAAATCTCAACGGTTATATTTTTAAACCGACTTTGAAATTAATAATTATAAAATGGTATCGATACTGGTTTATCCGTATCGATACTGATTTTATGGTGTTTCGATACTAGGGTTTGTCGTATCGATACTTGTTCCGACAGTGGCAAACTTTGCTAAAAAGGTATCGATACTCCTTGATGGGTATCGATACTGGTTGACGTTTTTCAATATTTTTGCCTTGGAACACTTAGAAAATATTTGAGTTTGAGTTCTAATAAATCAGTTTAAAGTCTTTGGGGTTTCAAAAACTTATTAAGGGATTTGTACAAACAATTTTAAGTTCTTCAATTTGATCCTTAAAGATCTAGTTATATCAAAATCAAACATAGGTTTTACAGATTGATTTTGGATAAAAAGGGGTAAAATTGTGTTTAGTGTTATTTTTATAGGGTTTTCATTTTTTTAAAATGGTTTAATAGCATCTTAAATCCTTCGCGTCGCTCTTATTACGCGTGAAAGAGTCTCTACGTTTTAAAATTCCGCATCTGGTCCTTGGGGGTTTTTGAAAGTTTTTAATTTCATCACTAATTTGGCTTCGATCAGCTTTCAGGTGGTCGAATCGCATCTTCAGTCCCTGTGGGTTTCCGTACCTTTTCAATTGAGGCATGTTTCGTGTCTTAATTGATTTTTTCAAATGGTTTTATTACAATCGTGGCCCCTAGCAGTTTCCTCTTTTAGTTTTTTTTATGTTTGTTATATTTCGTTATTTACGCAATTTACCCTTTTTTTTATCGAGTATATTAATTTGCATTGTTGTTATGTGTGTTTATTATGCATGTAATATTTTTTTTTAAATGTGTGCCCCCGTGTTATTTATTTTAGTATGTGATTGCATGTTTTTAATCTTGTTTAAGCATGTTTATGATGTTTGGTATAGTTTTGCTATGTATGTTTTTTAATATGTGCATATTTTGTCTTTTTTTGTTCGAATTTGTTTTCGTGACATGCATTTTAATGTCATTACATGTGACTTTTAAAATTTTGATAAGCATGTTAATTAATTTTAACTATAAAAAGGAGATACTTATTAATTTGCGTATTCGGGTCGACTATCTAGCTTATTGGATACTCCTCAGATATTCAGATTAATTCGAATCGTCTAAAGGTAAATCCGTAATTAAAACGGACAAGACCATGACATCATCTTTTAATTGCTTGCATCATGCATAAAGGTGACGTATGAGATCCGAACCCTAAACTAACACGACAGTCAGTTTTATATGATGTCGGTTTAGTCTTTGGTCCGGTGTACCGTCATCCTTTTTAATTAAACGCTTAATTAATTCGAAACTACCAATTTGGATAAGCTTGTATGATCAAAGTCCAATTTTCAATTAAGAACCCTTAATTAAAGTCGTTTTAAATTTCGAATAATTTCCATCAATTTAAAGGCAACAATTGTTTTGGTACCGATTTCCGGGCGTGATGGGGGTGCTAACCCTTCCCCACAGGTAACCAACTCCCGAACCCTTTCAAACGAATCTCTGATTTTGTTTTTACGGTGTCTGGCCTACCTTAGTGGCTGGTGGCGACTCCAACCGAAAAAAGATTTTTTAAAAGGTTTTTCTCAAAACTTGAATTTTTAAAATCCCCTTTTTAAATTAAATGTTTTCAAAAAAGCGGGGAATTAAAAAAAAACCTTATCACAATCTGGCGACTCCACAGGAGAAAGATTATTTTAAAGGTTTTTTTCCAAGCTCATTTTTAAAAAAAAATCCCCCTTTTAATTAAATATTTTCAAAAAGGCGGGGACTTTTTTAGTGGTAAGAGAAAAAACCTTATCACACCTCTAAGTAGGATTGTGATTAGATTTAGGATTTATAATAATAATAATAATAGACTTGTTAAAACGACGTAAATTATTTATCTTTTTTTTCATTTTTTTCATTTTTGATATTCCATTTGTCCTATTAAAATTGTCTCTTATTGACTTCTTATTATTTAAAATTTATTATTGATAAAAATTTAAAAGAATATATTTTAAAAACCTACAATCAAGTAATTTTAATTATTTAAAATAACTATGATCAAAGTTTTAAAAGTTTGACAAAAAGCCAGTAAAAGAAACTTTAGTGAATAGAATATATTTTATAAACTTTAAATTTTTTAATAATTTGAAAATATCTATTTATAAATTTTTACAATCATTTTATATGCTATCATTTTTCTTTTTGAATTTTACGGAGAAGGGTAAAACAAGCGATATTTCTTAGGGGTGAGCAAGACCGAGTATCTGGCTAATTTGTCCAGAATTAGTCTTAGTCTTGATAGTCACCAGTTTTTGAAAACTGGAACGTGTCCCAGTTTCGGTCAGACTAGGTCTCAGATTCTAAGAACCGATCTCGGTACTAGTGTGAACCGGTAATGGTACCTAGTACCCGATCAATTGGTCTACTATTAATAAAATTTGAGCAGCAGTGGAAAAAATTCCAACCATCAATAATAATAATATTAAATAAAAAAGTCAGAATATTGTAGGTTTGAAGGTTGAAGTCTTAAAACGTGTCATACTCATAATATTCATACATAAAGAAAAAGAATAAACTAAAAAACTCTATCTATTGCAAGCAAGACCACCAGGAAGTTTGATAAGGAGAAATAAAGGAACGCCTTCAATTGTTTCCAACATCTTCAACGACATTGGGTACCAGACCAGTACCAGATAACCGTACTGGTCACGATCTCATTGGGTACCCACCGGATACCGAATCTATTGGGTACCCACCGAGTACATGGTTCAGAAAATCAAGATCAAGTCTCGGTGCCAATCACAACCGAGACCTAAATTTTAGATCCAACCTCGGTCCCACCCAAAATCAGTTTCGAATAAAAATCTACCGGATCCAGAACCAGAACCGAATAACTAAATTTTTTGCCCACCCCTAATATCTCCATTAACGAAATAGACAAATACTGTTGTAGACTTAACAATATTTTTATTTTCCATAGGTGCGTTTAATTTGAAAAATTAAAGTTGGTCGATCAAAAGAAGTAAAAATAGTTTAAGGTTTAAAATATTTTTAAAAAAATCCAGAGGGTGAAAAATATCATTAGGCGAATAAGATTTCCGCTAATAAAATTAGAGAGTTGAAACATGTGCAATCAACTTATTTTAAGATTTTAAATCTATTAAAATATATGACATAGTTCTAACACAACCTACTATAGTTCTATTTTTACATTGACAATGTATGAAGTGATAATCAATAAATAAATGTATCAGAATTGAAGAAAAAAATATTTATTAGTCCGTGTGTTAATCACGTGGGCCTAACCAATGCCCAGCAGAAGCGATTTAACCTTTTCCTATGGCCCAAGAAAGATGAAAAGGGTACAAAAATTCAGAAAAAGAATGATAATGTTGCAATGGCGAGAAATAAGAATGATAATGTCGCAGACACAAGCCAATAAAAGACAGATGTAGTGAACTCAACCACATCGGTCATCATGTGTTGGGGAGGATGTCATGTTTCCTAACAAGCACACTGATGTTGAGACAATGGGTCCATCAGGATCCCCAAATCTTCAACATACATCGTGGCCTAATGCAAATGCAGGTAAACGGCACCTGAAATGTTACATCACTATTCAACAACCGAGAGAGACACATGAACAACACAAGAAAACAAGCCAAATTTATGGTGCTTTAAAGGTTTCTTTTTGTTCTCCCGGTTCTCTTTTCCAAACCAATCTCGGCACTTAAACCCTTATCGTGACTCCTTATTGTAGTTGTAGACGTAACGAATATTGTAAATCAAAATTGTAAAATCAAGGTTGGTCCTGGGGTATAAAAAATTTAATTCATGGATCAATTATTAGCTTCAGAATTTTCATAAGCGCCGGTAACATGGTTTAGTCTATTAATGAATTCCTCATAAAGAAGTTGTATATATAGTCGTTCTACAATTGTCTACATCAGATAAAAGTTGAAGGCAACTGATAGGTCATAAACGTTTGGACCCTATTTAATTCAAGCAGTGTCCATTTATGATGGTTCCTGGCTTGTTGGTCTTTACTCTGCCAGAAGGGGACCATGCTGTTTTTGTGGTGGACTGTGGACTAAGGATTCTCCGGCTAGTCAGGTGTGCGGCAGCCTAAAAAACGGCTAACCTAAAATGTTATCAAAACATTGATGTGAGTAACATTTTACCCCACACAACTTAAAATGTTATACGTTTTGATAACATTTTAGATTGCCTGTTTTTAGTCGTTTTTTAGGCTGCCGTTCTTTAGACTCTCCGTGGAGTCTCACCAGCACAGCAACTGTGTTTTTGTTTTCATTTTGGCTTTCTCCTCTCATTATGATGGTATGTGCCTTGCAAACTTTGGTTTACTTGTTGCACACAAAATGCTTGTTCTTCCATTCATTTATGAATAAACAAGTTTGGAAGTGGCATTGCCAAGTATCATGCTGTAAGCCTAGAGTTTACCATTTTACAGCATTGAATTAACAACTTCTGCTAGAAGCGGGAAATTAGGTAGAGAGACAACTACTGAATGGAGAATTTGAATGATGGATGAGAAAGAATGATTGTGCTGACTACTGACGGAGACCCCATTTGTGTGTTTGTGAAGGTTGGGTAAGAAAATTCAGAGAATGGACAAAGGACATGTGGGAAACAATTGTGCAGGGCATGATCAACCATAATCAATTAGTCTATCAGATCTTAATAAGACAATGGATACAGTGGACAATGGCATATAACTTTCAACTTCATTGGTACAAAGTGTATATGAACTTCATTGGCAGTTTCCTGCCACATTGAATATTCAACACAACCATCTGCATATAGGATGGCTAGCCACACCATCTGTTCCAATTGCCTTTGCTTCTTTCTTTTTTCTTTGTATTGTTTAATTTTTTAAGGTTGAAACTTTTGAATGTAATGAACTGCTTTTTTACCATTCAAAAAAGAGGCTGAAACTTCTGAGATATCAATCATCATAATTCATATGATATGACCCCCTTTCAATTTGTGTCAAGCGTGTTTTAACTTTTAAAGTTTAAACAAAGAACCAAGATTTTAAATTTGTATTATGAATGGTTTTACAGTTCAAAATGCAGTGACATCACTATTTCCCTTTCCCACCAAATAGTCTCCTGGGAAAATGAAGGAAACCTGTTATGTCATCTCAGGATGATCACATCTTTGATAAGAATAGCTTAATTACCTTTCAAAGGTAACATGATTCTTAAACTGCAGAAATACAAGCATAAAGAATAATCCAAATACAGGGTTACTTTCAATTTCTTCATAATTGCACATCACCTTTACAAGTGAACCTACTCTACTATTGCTCATCATAGCTAACAATCAAACAACAATCCTACCTTCTCTAAATTCCCTTTTTTCCTTTAATTTTTTTACATTATCATGATAATGATGGTAAAAAACAAAGTCTCTATCCAATGTTTCCTTTCTATAGTGTTGATTAAACAACATTTCCATCTTCGCTGGATGTTCTTGCAGAATCCATCAGTTTCTCGTATGAAGAATTGCTTGTAACTCTTGAAAAAAGAGAAGAATCTGAGAGAAAATAAAAAAAAATGTTTAATTTAATAAGCAAGTTAAGATTTTCACCATTCAATTTAGTGTAAATACTAGTTAGAAATTAAAGATACCTGTAGAAGAGGCATTGCTCAACTTCTCCTGTGAAGAATCACTTGTACATCTTGACAACCTTGAAGATTCTGCAGCCCGGAACAAGTAAAAAGCTAAGGATCCAATTCCAAATTAAACGCAAAGCTTATGATTAATCGAAAACAGACTTAATTGACTGTAATTAGTACCTCTTGACGAGTTCAAAGATTTCTTGCAATGCAAAATGGCGCTTTGGATCCCATCATGTTGAAGTAGCAGGGAATCATCTCTTCTACTAATGGGAGACGAGGATGCAGCCGAGGTTGATCTGCTCTTTCCCAATTGCTTGCAAACCCCTCTAACCCCTGTTTGTTTCTCCTTCATTGAAAATACCGATGCCGGAGAACTCACCGGAGATGGCACCGGCAAGTCAACCGAGACTTTTATCTTGTCACTTGGACTGTTCTTTTTGGAACCTTTTACGTACAATGGCTTGAATTTATTCAAGTATTTTTGCACCAGATCTTTCAACAATCTCTTTGAGGAATCGTCCTCTGTTTTGAATTTAACTCTGAAATGATTATTGCTACCTTGTTTTTCATGCTTTGGGGATTCCATTTCCACAGGAAGACCGATCAACTCAGCTCTCTCTGCTATGATTGTTCTACTGGTATTTGCCATCGACCTGGACTTCCTCAAAGTAAAGACTCGGAATTTTGGAGTTGATTTTATCAAAGCTATTGGAGATTGTGGACCGGAGCTGGACTCAATGGGGAGAATCTTTCTTTTGGAGAAGTTGTCATTGGGCGACACCGAACGAGTTTGCTTTTCCGTGGATTCAAATCTTTTCTCGCCATTAACACTGCCCACGTTTTCCTTGTCGTCAAACCCATGCAAAGGGAGCTTCAGATCGAAGAAAGAGTCATCCCCTTCATCCACCTCATGATCTGAAGCAATCAAAGCCTTTGGAACCTCGGCGGCGGTGGTGGTTATCTTGCTACGACAACACGGTGGAGCTCGATTCTCTCTGTAACCACCATTGCTAGGTTTCCAGAACCTGATGAAATTGAGAGCTTCCATGGCGGACGGAGATTAAAAAAACAAATCTTTGACACAACTTGAAGATGGTGTTCGAGGGGGGAGTTTGTGAAAATAAGCTTTATAATCTCAGTTTCCAAGGGCCTTGCTTTTGAACAGTGTAGGTATGGTTGTTTTTACTTGCAAAGGAAATGCTTGCGAGAGAGAGAGAGAGAGAGAGAGACAACACTTTGTAAAAAAGATGGAATGCAAAGCAATGACTGTAAAAAGTTCATAGTTTTAGTAGTCTTACGAAATTCAGAGTTTCCGCCATTGGACCGAGCAGCCTTTTTCTTACAAACCCTTAACACTTGTCAGTTACATATTTTTAACCCCACGCGCAGTCTTATCACCCCAAGCTCCATTTAGTGTTTTTTAATAAAAATATTGTAAATTAATTAATTAATGTTACCTGCCTTTGGTTTTGTTTTTCTGATTTCGTTACACGTCAAGTTAGGTATATTATTCTAACCAATACCCTTTCTTAAAACCAGGATTACTTGAAACATGGATGAAGACAGCGGTAAGAAAATTCAAATGATCAGAAATTGTGCGGAGGATATCGGTCGCATTTGTGTTGTCAATGTTTTTTTTAATATGATGGTGTAATACAAGGTAGTAACTGTTTAATTTTTTTAGTTTTTTTTTAATAAGGTATACACCGTATAAAATTAGTGCTCGAATTCGAGTCACCTAAATGAACTACATTATCCTTTACCACTGGAACAACAAGTGATGTGCATGTTTTCTTAAATGTTGGAGATATGTCGGATATCAAACATAACTAACACCCGCCATTGTATTCAAGTCTTCAAAAACTTGTTTGAATTTCATGCACAACGTTTGCAGATTTTAGCCATTTCAAGCAGACCAGACCAGACGTTTATCATACACCTTCAAACTTAACTTGCCGAATAATTTATCGAATTATTAAACTTAAAAACCAAAGCTCGTCTTCACCATTATCAAACTCACATGCTATGCAGAGATGCATATAAATACAAATTATACAATACAATATAGAACATGCATATGATATGCCAGTGAAATACAAATTGTAGTGGAGGCGCGTGGAATGGTTAAAAAGGAGTGTTCAAAGGTGTTTTATTAGGGTGGTGGTTGTTGCAGAAGAGATTACGAGGGTGACGAGAAACTTCCAAAAAGAGGGTATAAAATTTGGAAGGGAAAAAAGAAAGAAAGAAGGAAAGAAAAGGGAAAACGTAACGTAAGGTGCTTGTAATTGTAAGGACTAAGGAAGGATAGAGTACTTTACTCTTTGGTTGCACATGGTCTTAAAAGAAAAAGATCTGCAAGGTCAGAGTCAGGCATTGGGTGTTCTTACAAGGCAAAGGGCAGTGGGCACGCTTGTAATGGCTTTTAGCAATGGGCAATGAAGGAGGAGCTGGTCCAAGGTCAAGTCTTACCCTAAAAGGTTTGACCTGCAGAGATGCCATGGATAACCTACCTCCTCTTTTCTTTCGTCTTTTACAGTGGAAGTCTCGGTGAAAAGAGAAGCCAATACACCAAAAGAAACAAAAGTAGCCTACCCTCACCCATACTAACTTTGCTTTGCTTTCTCTTTCTTTTTAATATGCAAATCTAAAGTAGTTTTACAAAAGAAAGTAACACATTGAGCATTTCATTTCCCCACCTCTCTTGGATGGTATCCTAGGTACTCTCTCATATCTATTTTTCTCAAAAGGAAAAGTGGGCATTATTATCACTATCAAACATAGCATTAATTCAGATTTGAACATATATGCATATATATGTAAATTATGCTTTCTTTGTTGATACCCTCTTTTGATGATTGTTAGCCAAAAATTGTGTGTTTTTTTTTTTGCAAGACATCTAATGAGTGTGACAGTTTCATCATAGAAGTGTGTTTCAATGATTCAGCCAATATATAATTTTAGTATTCATCTATTTATGTTTGATTGCAAGATGCCTAGATGTGTTTAAACATGACATTTTAAGGTTACGTCCTATAATGCTTTTCAAAAGTACTTTTGAGTCAAAACAACTTTAGGGTCAAGAGTAATACAAACATATAACTTTTCAGAACAAAATTACTTTTTTAGTTTAACTTTTTTTTTATCATAAAGAAACAATCATTAACAAAGAAGAACAAGAACAACATCATCAGAGCACGAGCTCACGGACAAACAGCCCGATTGACTAATATAAGAAAGAGCACACATAGGCTAGCAAGAACCCCAAAATAGGGGAAGAAAAACCATAACCGACAAAAAGATATTGAAGGTCATCATAGGCCAAACGAAAACCTTAAATAGCTCCGAGAGCCTGGAGATCTGGTCTAGAAGAGCTTTTTGGTCGGAGATGACTTCGTGAACCTATAAATTCTTAGTCCACATCATCGGAGGACCACCAATAGAGGCTACGAAGACAGCCGTAAGGTGATATGGAAAACATAGCCTTTGAGCAACAACGGGGAGACACCAACTCGCATAAAAAACCAAGAGGAAACAAGAGCCGCAAAAGAGGTGAACACCATCTGAACAACCTTGTTTTTTCTTCAGATGGTGTTCACCACATCTTAAATCTCATGTAACTTGATCCTATATAGGGTTAGGATCAAGTTACACAATGTAAAACTCAACTAGTTTTACACTAATTTATGACTATTAGATTGGTTAAATGAATGGATGATTCCTTACTTTTTTCCCAAGTGATAATCTTTCCATATCCTACTTTTAATCTCATCCATTCATTTCACTCATCCAATAACTATGGATTAGTGTAAAACTAAATGAGTTTTACATTGTGTAACTTGATCCCATCCCATATATATATATATATTCAAGGTAAAACTAACATAAATATTGTACATTTCCCAGCTGCTTCCAGTGACTTTTATATTTATATATAGTGGCCAACTATAATGATGCATCACATTCGAACGACTTCAATGTTTTTTAATGTCCCATTACTTTGAAAGTTCCATATCCCATGTTTATGAGACTTTGAACTGCTTAAGCCAACTATTAGTATTATTTTTTTTTGAAAAAAATCCTCTACCCTTATTGATATCTATTTTTATTCTCTAGACATTAAAAAATTAAATTATAAGCTATAACCTTAAATTTTAAATCCTGAGCCATAAATCTTAAAATTTTAAAACATACAACATACCACTAATTCTTTAAACTCTAAACTTAAACCTTAACCCTAAACTATTTTTTTAGTATAAGATATAAATAAGGATATCGAATAGGGCGAAGATTTCTATTCAATTTTTTTAGGTAGAAAAACAAAAAAAAGAGAGGTTTGAGCCGACAGTGGATACCATATGCATTGCATCATTATAAAAACATACATCCTCAAAGTCATATTTTTCATATGTACTCATAATCTACAAGAATCCACAAAAGCATCCATGATTTCATTTTATACCTAAGGCATAATTGTCAAGAGTTTGAAGATTCTGTGCCCAAAATCATGATGTCAACCAGCTAGTTGGGGATATTTTATTTATTTCTTCTTTGTCTTTAGAGTGGGAGAACAGAAGGATTCCCCAGCATCATCATTGCCATTTTACCCTTTGTTATTTTCTCAAAGTTGGCGAAGAAGATCATTCTATTCTACTGTTTCCATGTCAGAATTGAATTCATTGTTTCCCTTTTTTAATTCTTTTCCCCTCTCAATAATAACCCATCATGGATTTTTGCACAGCTCCTTTTGTTTGGTGTATAAAAGCTCTCAGGCCTCTTATAGAATTCATAAATGTTGGGCTGGTCTATATCGTTGTTTGGAGAAATCTGTGAATTTTGTTGGGGACAACATGGGGTCTTCATGTTTGTTGTCAATTTGAGGTTTTGTAAGAAGATTTTGTTGTCTCTCTCGCCTGTTTCGGCTTTCGAAGAGGATGATTTGGGTTATCAATGATCGATGGGCTTTATAAGGTGTAGATGATAATGTGCTATTTAAAGATGTATACAAGGCTTCCCTAGAGTTACAAGTGATTGTCTAGGCCCAAAATACCCGTGGAACAAATACGCCACGATCAGAGAAATCAAAATAGCAAGTTAGTTGAAATCCACTAATTTACCTAATAGCTAAAGATGTGCCCATCTAGTATAGGTTCGAATCCCTGTATGAAAATGTAATAATTCTCTATTTAATAAAAAAACATAGCAAGTTGCGACTTGCGTGGAGTAAGTCGGGAGTTGAAAATTCTAGGATTTTAGCTTAAATTTGTTGGATGCTAAAAGTCATTGAATGAATCAACTTGTTTAATCTGAGTTTTTGACTGTAATTTTTACTATTCTTACTAAACAGTGAATCAACTAACTTGACCTTTAGATAACTTCAGTCATGTTCAAACTAAGAAAAAGGCTATGTAATAACTTGGGATAGTTTTTTGTTGATCACTAATGTGAGTAACCCTTTTGGATGGTGACTCTTAAGTCATCCCTAGGATAGAGATGTGGGATTCAGGTTGTATGTTCTCTGAGATTTGGTCTCAACTCCTTTTTTACTTGTCCTCGTTTTTGGATGCAAGGCTTCTTATAAGGGGCTGGACGGGGTGAAGACACGTGTTAGTCGAGGAGGACATGTGTGTTAGTGAGTTGGATTCGTTGTGACTCGGATATTGACGCGAATCACGTGAATCGGATAGCGTTCGCGTGTTGAGTCTACAACGGAATAGCTTTGGCCTTGCTGTATGTTCGCAAAAGGTTGTAAGTGGGTATTCACATGGCTGTAGTTTGCCGATACTAACAAATCCCCCTATGTGGGGGAAAGTTATAAAGTGACCTTGGCGCACCTGGGAAATTTTAGAGGCTTTAGAAAGGCGGGAGTTTTCACGAGAATTTTGAAATGGTGAGAAGATAGTTTACTGTATGTGAAACGTCACGTAATATATCCTTTTGGTGAACCAGTCAGTTCCTTTTGAGAATAAACCGTTCCATATGAAACATCATAAATTTTTTCTTTATTAGGTTGAAGTTGGTGGTGAGGCGTGTTGAGATTGTGCAAAGAAGGATCTTCTTGTCTCGATGGCTAATTCATCTGTTGTAATTAACGACGATAATGAGTGTAGGTGTTTGATGAAATGAGTTAGGCTTTGGAATGTAGGGTTCTTTGTGCAGTGGATTATTTTCGCTATCAGTTTGGGTTGCCACAAGGAATGTATCGCTTGAGTGGGTGTTCTAATAAAGGCGAATCATGGTTTTTTTATCCATTCGTTTGCTTTTAAAGTTGGGTTCCATTTGCCACTTCATTCGTTTTTTTTGTGGATTGGTCGAACTGGTTCGACGTGGCCCCGGGTCAACTAACCGGGACGAGTTGGAGGGCTTCTATAATGTAATGGCTGATGATGATAAGAGTGTGGATGGTTTATTATCAATTTGCATGCATACTATGAAAGATGCCAGCCATGAGCAATTACGCAAGTGATCTTCGTTTGAACAGAAATAAATATATTAAGGTGGAGTGTAAAGTTGGGAGCTTTCCTTTTCTCGTTGTTTGGCATCTCCTAACGAATGATAAAAGCCGAACCACATGATTTAAAGAAGTTATTGTTCGGTGAGTTAAGCCTTCTTGAGAGGTTGGAAGGAGGTCCTCCATTGAGATTTGAAAAATGCGGGATTCTGAGGAATGTGTGGGTGCACTGCTTGAAGGGTAAAAGTATGAATTGTTGGGATGAATCAGATTTTGGCGTGTTTCTCGAGGGGTCCTTGGTAAAAGTGTCAATTAATACAAAAGTTGGGCCTTTCAATGGGCAGGACCGTGCGATGAGGATTCTCCTGGGTGGTGAGGCAGAACCGGAGAACTTTTTTTTTATATTTATACTGGTATTCGTACTCGCACCTGGGAATATCAAACAGAGGGTGAGAGTAGTAGGGTGAAAAACGGGTATCCTTGCGTTCGTCCATTTCATCTTCTTCTTCGAAAGAAGAGTGTGATTCTTTTAACTTGGAGCATATGACAAATAGGTGTATGGATACCGGTGTCCCTTCGCTGTATTTTTGGAGGTAATATAGGGAAACCAATGTTTGCGCTTTATCTTAAAATATAATTGCTTTCATGTTTTATTCTTAATTATGACTTATTTTGTTCGTGTTTCACTTTTGTCCAAAAGAGTGGTAGCAGTCCTGTTGGAAGCTATCGGGGGTGATAACTTGCTGGAGGTGTCTCTTTCTGCGTCTGCTAGCAATCGAATAGGTTCACAGACTCTAGAAGAGATAACATCTTTGAATGTCGAGGGAACGAGTGTAGTAGCTATGTTTTCAGCCTCATTAGATGTGTTGGAAGTGACGAGGAAAAGTGTGGCTAGTCGGCTAAGAACTTATAGTTCAAAGAAATGTTTGACGGCTGGCAATAATAAGAGTTTGGGTAAAAGGCCAATGTCAGGTGCGGGGGTTGGAATTCATGCTTTTGTGGATCTTACAACTCCTATTCTTTCATCCTCGATTCCTTCAGGTCAGTTATTCAATTGTGCGATATATGTTTTGTACAAGTTGTTATTTTATTTACGATAATAAGCTTATCAATTTATTAACGTTTTCGCAGAAACCATTGCTGTAGATTCTACTATCGTGTATTGTACCGTGGGGAGCGCGTCGATTGTTGTTGTGCCTGTGGAAACTACTACACCCGTGGATATTCCACTTCCCTTGCGGCCCCTCTTCAGGTAAAAGGCACGAATATCTCACTTCGTGGAATGTTTTCTACCCTTGGAGGGGACTTGTTGAGACAACGAGTTGGTTTCATCTTGAGACCACTGCCCAGAGGTTGTCGGGATTATATGCGAATAACTTTGCTTTCCTTATGCCTTACACTAGCATGAAGAGCTCTGTTGAAGGTAGTTGGGGCCTTATTCAAGATTTGAGTTATGCACACTATAGCGTAGAGATGAATGTTATAGCGCTTGCAGAGGAGAATGAGAAATTGTGTTTGCAAGTGAAGAAATATGCTACTGACTTAAAGGAATTGAGAAGAAAACATAAAGCAGAAATGTGGTCAAGGGTGCAAGAGCTGAATAAGAAACATTCAGAGCAAGTCTCTTAGATGGAAAATGACTTTGATTGGTCTGCTAGGAAGAGAAATCTGATCAATATTGCTGTGGAGAAAAGTTTAAGGACCAAGATTTGAGAGCTTAAAGAGAAGTTAGAGCATGCGTAGGTCGTGGCGGACGAGAGCATAATTAAGTTCTTAAGAAAGTTGACGGAATTAAAACAAAGTCATGAAAATAAGGTGATGATGCTGGAAGCTGCCAATGAGATGGAGGTAACGGAGAAGGTTAAAGCGACCGTTGATGCAACCTCTGCTTTAATGATTACATGTATAGAGAAGGCATGAGATGTTGCTATTCTAAGCTTTTAAGTACTGCGTGATCCCTTCGATGTGATGAACGTGGACTTTAATGCGCTTTGCGAGGTAGTTGTAGATTTTAATATAAGGGATACCTCTGGGTATTCATGGGATAGCTTCTTTGCGAACTATAAGGGAATTGTATCCCCTGCTACGGTGGAATCGAGTGTGCCAATGCCCGTGAATGACCCTGCTGACATTGTTGGTGATTGTCTGGTGAACAATACTAAAGCAGCGGGCGGTCGGGGGGGGGGTTGTATAGTTATTACGTTATTATGTTGTGTTGGTGTGATCAATGCTTTGGAAGTCTAAATGAAGGAAAAAAGAATTATTAGGTTATTGTTGTGACTTGCTTTCCTTTGTCTGAAATTGGTATTTTAAAGGTATATGCAGCTAGAGCCTTACTTTTGACATTGTTATTTTTTGAGTTTGTTGAAACGTGCATTATTGATGCCGAGTTATATATTAAACAAATTATTTGCTGATTATACTTTGTGTGCTTGGGTCCCTTGCGTACTCTTTTGGGAGCAATAAGTGACGTTCACTAATGCTTGTTGCGAAGCTTACTGGTTGGTTCGACGATGAGTTATATTATACGTATGTAGTTGTATTATTCTGTAGGCGGATAGACGTTTATCAGATTCTTTGTGTTTCATATCCATTAGTATGCTTGGGCGACTTTAGCATTGAGTGGTTGTTTCAGTGTCATCTATGATTGGACGACGCGTTTCAGATTGTATGGAGAGAAGTTCGTATTGGTTGTTGTCGACATCTTTTTTGTCCGGTCGAAATGAATTGGGACTTCATAAGCTCGTCATGGTTCAGAGCCGCCATCAATCATTTTGGGTTGGGTACGATCAAAAACATGTAGAACTGGTCTGCGTATGAACTAGAGTCATGGTCGGGCTCGTGAGTCGATTACGTGTGGGGAAGGTTATAGCTTCCCCTCAACTCCCAAAATTGGTACCTAAAGGGCTTTTGTTGTCTAAAAGGCTTCAAAGTTAGGGTTAATAGCACTATTATAAAAAGACAAAAATATGCAAATAAAACAAAAGAATTAATAAACAAAGTTAAACATGCTGAAAACAAACAAATAGTTTTAAAAATAAAAAATTAATATTTTAATCGAAAGTCATAATCTTAAGTCAAATCATAATTAATCCCAAATTAAGCGAATTATTAATTGAACATACTTTAAAGACTAAATCACATTATTCACAAAAATTTAAGATTAACTTAAAATTAAACTCAATTTTAAGACTAATTAAATAATTAATCATTCATTAAAAGATGAATTAATCTAAAGTGAAACTCATTAACTAATCATGTACCTAAATATGCAATTTAATGACAAAGTTAAACATGCTGAAAACAAACAAATGGTATTAAAAATGAAAAATTAATATTTTAATAGAAAGTCATAACCTTAAGTCAATCATAATTAATTCCAAATTAAGCGAATTATTAATTGAACATACTTTAAAGACTAAATCACATTATTCACAAAAATTTAAGATTAACCTAAAATTAAACTCAATTTTAAGACCAATTAAATAATTAATCATTCATTAAAAGATGAATTGAAGGGAATTGAAACTCATTAACTAATCATGTACCTAAATATGCAATTTAATGACCTAATGAAAAGAATCCAAAGTTTAAAGGCTAAGTTTTAACTTCTAGCATTCATTGGGACCAAATTGAACTAAACTAAAGAATTAAGGACCTAGATCGTGAATTCCCCCACCAATCTAAATTGAAGTCGGTACAGAGATATTTGCGTGATCTTCTTTCCATAACATGTCTGTTTCCAATGCTCACTAAATGACCTGTAAAGCTTTTCATTTGCTTTAAACAAATTAATGTCGTTTGACATTCAATTGAAGGGAATTGATTCTTTTTTTTATTTGTTTTAAAGCAATGTCTTTAATGCAATTTAAAATGTTTCTTCAGTCTTTTACTCATTCCATTTTATTAACACATTAAAAAACCTAATAAGCTTTTTCTGTCTATTTCATTCTCTATACTTTTCTTACTCATTTTCCTTCTAAAACCATATTCAAATTTTTTCTCCAATTATGAATCAAATCAAACAAATCTAAAGCCCAAGCTACGAGTACAACTTTTTCAAACTCGTGAATTCGCTGTTGAATCGGACTGTTCTCGGGATATGTTGAATATGACAGTGTTGTGGGCTGTTCCACCATCCCGATCTCGCAAATGCAACTCCGTTCACCGAAAATCGTATGGTAACCAGTCAACTTCTTTTTCTTTTCTAACTTATTCGCCGGGTCTCAATGTTTCAGCTTCGTTTGCTCTGATTTTTCCGTTGTGCTTATGTGTTTTTTGAGGTTTTTGGGGTCGATATTTATAGGGCGAGACTAGGGTTTTTCGAGCTTTTCACCACTGGTTTTGTAGGGAGATCGTTGGGATAAGCTAGGATGTGTGTGTAAGGCGCAAAAAACAGGATTACTCAATAAGCATACGAGTATTTTCAATCCTGGACTCTTACATACGGCGTATAAAGGTTAACATAGTTAGATTAGTTTTTTTTTGGATTTTTATTATTTTCTTATTTTTTCCTGGTATTTCTGTTTTTTGTAAGTTTTATTGTTTTTTTTATTTTTTGATTTTATAAAATTTACTAGACCAGACTCGGGCCGAGTATTTAGCCCGGGTAAAATTTTGATGCATACAACTGCCCCTCTCTACTCATTACTGTCGGTGATGGCACTCCATTTCGGAGGCAAATGATGACACTCATATTGGATGTAATTGACGACATTCCTTCTTGGAAGCTTTATGATGACACTCCAGTTTGGAGGTAGTTGATGACATTCCTTCTTGGAAGCTTAATGATGACACTCCTTCTTGGAGGTAAGTGATGTCATTTCTTTTTGGAAGCTTAATGATGACACTCCGTCCTAGAGGTAGTTGATGATATTCTTTCTTGGAAGCTTAATGATAACACTCCATCCCGGAGGTAGTTGATGGCATTTCTTCTTGGAAGCTTGTTGACGACACTTCGTCTCGGAAGTAGTTAATGTCATTCCTTTTTAGAAGCTTAATGATGACACTCCGTCCTGGAGGTGGTTGATGACATTTATTCTTGAAAGCTTAATGATGACACTCCGTCCTGGAGGTAGTTGATGGCATTCCTTCTTGGAAGCAATTGAGTCATCTCGGTGGCACTCCATATCGGAGGCGATTCCTGTTAATCTGTCATGATAAAAATGCACATGTTTCTAATGCGCTTGTCTTACATGCAAAATGCTCTTTTATTCTAAATGCATGCAAATTGTATGTGTTTTAAGTTTTGGATTTGTTTTTGTCTTTATTCGGATCAAGGTCTATGTACTTTTCCCTTTTGCTCCATATCGTACCTCTTGAATTCTAACATTTTCAATTTATCAGAGAATGGTGTTCTTGAGCATTTTCTAGAATCATTGTGTTTTAAAATCTTCTTTTGTTTGAGCAATGCACCAAACATCAAACATATTGTAACCCTCCTTAAGTAAAGAAACGAGTTCACTAATTAACAAAAGAATGCACAAATATTCAAATGGTAAGTACAAGGAAACACAAGGTAAAAAGATCATTGAAAATTTCCCTTTATTGAATGAAAATGGCCTAAACCTTGACAAATGATAATCAAATTTTTAAGACAACAAAGATCAAAGGGAAACAAAACAAAAAGGGAAAAATGCCACTAGA
This sequence comes from Hibiscus trionum, assembly GCA_030270665.1. NCBI lineage: Eukaryota > Viridiplantae > Streptophyta > Magnoliopsida > Malvales > Malvaceae > Hibiscus > Hibiscus trionum. Next base: position 21,947,043 of record BSYR01000011.1, read on the forward strand.
TATCAATTGTAGGGACCCCATTGCTACTTCGCTCAAGAATCTTTTCTGATTGTGACTTATGCCTAGTAGAGCTTGAGTTCTTGGAAAAACATCAGAAGACATAAATTTTCTTCTGATCATGCTTAGACAATTTTTGAGCTTCTGAATTTGAATCTTCTATTGATTTCAAGACACCCTTTGGGGGTTTTCATCTCGAATTCTCATTTTCTCTCGTTTTTGTTTACCAATAGGGCCCATTCTGGTTTTCATCTCTCGGTTTTTTCTTTTTCTTTTATCGATAGGGCCCTTTCGTGTTTTTACTTCTTGATTTTTTCTTTTCTTTTCTTTTTTTACCAATATGGCCGTTTCGGGTTTTCACCTCTTGTGTTTTTCTTTTTTCTTCTTTTTTACCATTAGGGCCCTTTCGGGTTTTCACCTCTTGGTTTTTTATTTTAATTTTTTTTACCAAAAGGTCCCTTTTGGGTTTTCATCTCTTAGTATGTCATGGATTCATGCATAATATTTCTTCACTAAGTCAGAATTCACTGGATTCTATAACTCATTCCCGTCCATATCTGTTAAGATTAGTGCCCCACTAGAGAAGGCATTTTTCACAACAAATGGTCATTCCCAATTTGGCATCCACTTTCCTCGAAATCTCTTTGCATAGGCAACTTCTTTTTCAGAACCAGATCCCCTTCAAGAAACGCTCTTGGTCGAACTTTCTTATTGTGGGCCCAAATCACCCGCTTTTGGTACATCTTCCCATGACAAATCGCTTTCAATCTCTTTTTTTCTATCAGATTCAATTGATCATATCTAACTTGAACCCATTCGGCTTCGTCCAAATCAAGTTCCATTAAGACACAAAGCGATGGAATCTCAACCTCAGTCGGTAATACTGCCTCTGTTTTTTAAACTAAAGAATATGGAGTTGCCCCCGTAGATGTTTGCTTATATGTATGATATGCTAGTAAGGCAAAAGGTAGTTTCTCATGCAAATCCTTATATCTTATTGCCATTTTCTCAATGATCCGCATGATATTTTTGTTAGCTACTTCGACAACCCCATTCGTTTTTGGGCAATAGAGTATTGATTTATGATGCTTTATCTTAAACTGTTCACACACTCCATTCATCATTTTTTAGATTTAAGGCATTTTCAAATACAATTCTTTCTAGTAGACCATACTGACAAATGATTTCCCTTTTTAGGAACTTGCATATTGTCGATCTGGTTACATTTACATACAAAGTAGCTTCCACCCATTTGGTGAAGTAATCGATCATTACAAAGATGGATCGATGTCCATTTGATGCCTTTGGCGTAATTGGTCTGATCACGTCTATGCCCCACGCTGAAAATGGCCATGGAGCTGTTATAATATGAAGATGTGATGAGGTTGCATGAATTTTATCTCAATAAATCTTACATTTGTGGCATCTCTGCGCGAAGTTGATGCAATCTTCTATCATAGATACCTAGAAATAACCTAACCTCATAATTTTCCTAGACATATTGAGGTTATTTGCATGAATTCCACAAATTTCCTCATGAACTTCATCAATTATCTTTTTTGCCTCATGACTTTCTACGCATATGAGCAGCGTTTGGTCGTTCCCTCTTTAGTATAGGATTTCTCCATCAAGGATGTATCCCGCAACCATTCTTTGATTTGTTCTTTTATTAACATCAGTCGCTGGATTGAGGACTTTAATTTTTCACTGGATTGCCGCACGAAGTCCCATTATACACGCTTCATATTCTGCCATATTACTGGTACACTCAAAATTTATTCGACCGGTAAAGGGATAATGATTCCACTTGGGAGATACTAAGACTGCCCCAACTCCATGCCCAAATGCGTTTGAATCCCCATCAAAATTCATTTTCCAAGGCTTTTCGCTAGTTGGCTCATCTTCACTAGCAGTTAAGCACATTAGGTCCTCATCAAGAAAGTCAAAACTCAAAGGTTCTTATTCAGATGAAGCACGACTTGCTAAGAGATCTGCGATAGCACTGCCTTTGATGGCTTTCTGGTTTACGTACTCGATATCGTATTCTGAAAGCAAAAATTGCCATCGAGCCATTCTTCCCAATAAGCCTGGTGATTCCATCATGTATTTTATTACATCTAGCTTTGTAATAAACCATGTTGTATGGTATAACATGTACTCGCGAAGCCTGCGAGCGATCCAAACTAAAGTACAACGCAACTTTTTGATAGAAGAGTATCTTAATTCACAATTGGTAAACTTCTTACTGAGGTAATAGATAACTTGTTCCTTTCTTCCAATTTCGTTATGTTGGCCTATTACACAACCCATGTAATTTTCAAATATTGCTAGGTACAAAACCAAAGGTTTGCCTGTTACAGGCGACACTAACACCATGGGATTTGACAAGTATTGCTTAATTCTATCAAAGGCTTCTTGACATGTTGGTTCCCAATCACATGTATTATGCTTTCTCAGGAGACGAAAAATGGGATCACATTTATCTGTGAATTGAGAGATAAACTGAGAAATATAATTCAATCTCCTTATAAAACCCCAAACCTTTTTTGAGTACGGGGAGGTGGAAGCTCTTGGATAGCTTTGATTTTATCAGGATCCACCTCAATTCCTCGTTTACTGACAACAAACCCCAACAATTACCCGAAGAAACTCCAAAAGTACATTTTGTAGGATTACGCTTCAATTGGAATTTCCTCAGACGCTTAAAAAGTTTTCTAAGGTTGGTGATTTGTTCTTCTTCTGACTGAGATTTAGCAATCATTCCATCTACATAAACCTCAATTCCCTTGTGCATCATGTCATGGAACAAAGTCACTATGGCCCTTTGATATATTGCTCCGGCGTTCTTTAGGCCAAAAGGCATCACTTTGTAGAAAAATGTGCCCAATATTGTCACAAATGTGGTTTTTCCATGTCTTCGGGATACATTTTTATTTGGTTATAGCCCGAGAAACCGTCCATGAATGAGAAAAAATAATGCTTTGTTGTATTGTCTACCAACTTGTCTATATGAGGTAGAGGAAAGTTATCTTTAGGACTAACACGATTGAGGTCATAGTGGTTGACACACATTCGTAGCTTTCCATTTTTCTTTGGTACTGGAACAATGTTAGCCACCCATTCCGGATACTTGGCCACTTGTAAAAACCCAACATCGTATCGTTTCCTTACTTCCTCTCGTATTTGAAGTAGCATTCATGGCCTCATTTTTCTTAGCTTCTATTGTACAGGCTTGCATTTTAGCTTCAACGGAAGTTCGTGCGTTACAATATCTGCGTTTAATCAAGGCATATCTTGGTAATTCCAAGCGAATACATCTTTGAACTCTTGAAGTGAGAGATAAGTTTGTCTCTTGTATCTAAAGATATGAAAGTACCAGTCGTTACTTCTCTTTTGTTATCTTCGGTTCCTAGAATCACTGTATATATTGATTCTTGGTGGGGAATAATTTTCTTATTCTCATTCTATATTAGTCTGATTAAATCGGGAGACAACTCACACTCCTCGTAGTTGTCATCAGACTCATGCCCTCATAAGCATACAACCTACTCAAAGTCGAATTTTGAGCTCGAAGTAATGTCATTCATGCAATTGATATCTAAAGACTTGCAAATGTGTAATAGAAAATATATATACAAGGCATAAGAAAAGAAAGTGTAAAATGTTTTATGAATGAGAAAAGAGTGAACAAACAACGAGACCATATTGAAAGGGAAAATGCATTCAATTATTGAATTGATAAACTGATACCTAAAAGGGGGTCCTTACAATAAATCCTTACTGCTTTCGAGCTCAAGTAGTGAGGTAAGTTTCGAGCATTACTCTGATAAAGATTTAAAAACAATGGGGAGTTCAACAACGATCTAATTATTCAAGTTACAACTCGGTGGACACGGGAAAATCTTTGACCGATTTTTTGCAATTTGTTCCTCTTCCCCAATAACATTTATGCTCAGCTCTTTAATTTTCTCATGTGGTACTACTAAGATCTCCTTTTTCTTTCCCAAAATGAATGTGCCCTCTAGACACAAAGGTTTAAAAAATACGAGGAAACACCATCAATTCCTCTTTAATGCTCTAGCCAATCAGTCTAGCTCTTCTTTATGCTCTCTTTCTCAAAATTTGTTTCATCTTTTGATGTGAGTTAGGCTTGAATCCAACACCACCTCGATCATATTTCAAGAATGGTTGTATCGTTGTGTGCATTCCTAGCAAGAATTTTCCAAGTCCCTTTCTTGAGTTGGCTCCTTTCCCGACAGTGAGCCTTATTCCCATCATAGTATTTTTTGAAAGTTTGGGCTTTGGGATCTTCCTTCCTTCAGCGAAAAAAGTTTCATTCACAAACTCGAGTGATCGAAATATAATTTTGACTATATTTTCATTCACATCCATGTACTAAGCATTAGTTGATGCGTATGCAATAATGTCATCTTCAGCACCAACACTTACAAGGCGTTCGCTAATCACAAACTTAACCTTTTGATGAAGTGTTAAAGGTATTGATCCAACTGCGTGAATACATGGTCGTCCCAACAGACAATTATAAGCATGTGTGATGTCCATAACAGTGAATTCTACATTGTACGTAGCTAGATCAATTAAAAGCGGGACATCCATTTTCCCTATGACTTCCCTCCTGGTTCCGTCAGATGCCCTTACGGTTGTATGATGAAGTCTCATGTGAGTCTTATCCATCGGAAGTCCATTCAGTGTTGTCATGGGCATGACATTCAAAGCAGATCCATTATCGACTAAGACATGATGTAGTATATGTCCATTGCAGTGGATAGTTATATGAAATTCTTTGACGGATCTCGTACCCTCAGGAGGAATTTCATCCTCACTAAGGGAGATGAAGTTGTCGGCATGTAAGTTTTTTCTCCGCATCTCTTCTTTTGACTGGTTTTGAAACGTCGGGAGAGTAACACCTTTCACTTCGAGTGAAGTTCGCAACTCCACTGATTCATACATCTGCAATTTTAGAATCCTTGTTCCCCTTAGTGCTCATGTTATAGCCATAAATGCATGGCACCTGTTGATTACTCTTATATGGGAGAAGAGAAGGAGCCTCGATCACCAATCGAGGAGGAGGTTTCTCTGATCCTTCTTCATGCATTCGTTACCAATTGATCACAAAAGGTCGACCAGCCTCGCCACCCTTTTTGGAAGATTGTTCATCCATTGTAAAAACGTCTATGACTTCTTGGCTCTATTCAAAGAACTCTATTTCTTTATTATCCATCAGATTCTGGACAATCTTTCTGAGCTCATTAAAGTATTGAATTTCATGACCCACTTCCCCATGAAATTCATAGAAATCCTCCTTACTATTCACAACAACTCCATTGTTAGGACTCATCAATCCTCTTTCTGCCATTTTCTTCCAAACCCACTTTAACGATGATTGCACTTCAGATAATTTTGTTTTAATCTTAAACTCACCACTATTTATCACAACATTAAACCTTGGTTCCTCATGTGTTAGCAAAGGGTTGTTAGCAACATTAGGCTCATCTAGTGTACTGAATTGAAGATTATTATGATTAATCAAGCTCTGAACCCTTCTTTTGAGAGCTGGACAATTTTCGATTGAATGTCCTGGAATTCCACCATGGAACTCACAATGTGCAGAAGGATCGTACCATTTTGGGTATGGTGATTGTAATGGTGTGAGAAAGAAAGAGGATATCAATCGCTCTTCTAATATTTAGCATACATCTCTTTGTAAAAAATTGGAATAGGCATGGAAGATTGCCTTTCCGTATTAGTCTTTGATGGCTTGGTCCCTCATTGTGGTTGTTTTTCTTGGCTTGAAGAGATTGTAATGGGTTTTGAATATCCTATAGGATACACAGATTGTGGTGAAGATTGATATTTGGGATATGAATGCCCATCATCTTCCACAACATTAATTCCATTCTCTCTCTTTTAGGTATACGGTTTTTGGAAGCTTTAAGAATGTTAAGTTTCCCGCTTTTAATGGCATGCTCAATTGCTTCACCCGCTTTCACTAGATCAGCAATGTCTCTAGTGGTACAAGCAACAAGCTTCTCATATTATGTGGATTCCAAAGAATTAATGAAAAGGGTTATCGTTTTTTTCTCAAGTAGTGGTGGTTGGGCTTGTGCATTCATGTCCCTCCACTGTTGGGCATATTTTCGGAACGTTTCATTGTGCTTCTTTTCCATGTTTTGGAGTGTCAAACGTTCAGGCACCATGTCCAAAACATGATTGTATTGTTCTTTGATAGCACATGCTAAGTCTCTCTATGTACTTATTTGGGCTCTATTCAATTGGTTGTACCATCGCATGGCAGACCCGACTAAGCTATCCTAAAAGCAATGGATTAACGACTTATCATCATTATCGTACCTCGTCATTTTACGACAAAACACGGTAAGGTGGGCATTAGGGCAGCTTGTGCCATCAAATTTCTCAAATTCTGGCAATTTGAATTTTGGGGGCAAAATTAGATCAGGGACCAAGCTCAAGTCCATTACATCAGTTCCACTGAAGGCATCAGTACCTTCCATGGTTTTGATTCTCTCTTCCAAGCACTTGAACTTTTCATCAGCTACATTAGAAGATTTATGTTGCACTTTCTTCATTTTTTTTGACTCAACCGAGTCATCAAAGTTTGGGACTTCTTCTTTGAATGGGCTTGCCCACATGTTTGAACCAGAAGCACCATGAAGATTTTCTTAGTTATGGACATTAGATTGTAGTCCACCTGTAATGCCCTAAACCATAGCCTAGAGTTACTGAAGCTAGTAACTTGATTTTCTAATTTAATTAAGCTTGAACCTAACTTAATTAGGATATTTAAGGGTCTAATCGAAAGAATATGAAAGCTTGGTGACCAAATCAAGAGGATTAAACCGAAACACACAATAAATTAAGAGAATGCATGCTAAAATATCATCTTCCTAATTTCCCTCACACATGTCATTGGTTCATGGTTAATTGAGGGATAAATTAGTCATTCAATAAGGGAATTAAGATGAACCATCTTCTCTATTCTTTTCCCATTCAACCGAATTAGAGAGAATATTAGGGAGAGAGAGATACTTAAGAGAAAAACACCATTGAAGTGGAATTGAGCTTGCATGTTGAGTAATCCTTCATGGAAATTGATTGCTAGGAAGTTATGTAAGTAAAATTCAACCTAACTCTCTTTAGCAAGCTTGTTTCGAATGAATATTTGATTGTTGTTAGAGATTGAGTTTGAAAGTTAAGAATTAGTTGTTGTTCGAATCATGATAGAAATGTTTGTTGATGATAGCTTGATAAATGATTAAGTTGTTATTGGAATCATGATGAAAACATGCTTGACCGGTTGGAAATTTCATGCATGAAAATCATAGTATAATATCTTGTAATTGGAAAATGTAATTCAAATAGTTTGTGAAATGAATATTAAATTGAAAGAAATCTTGATGTAACAGCATGATAATGAAGTGACATGGATCATTGAACAATTAGAATTATTGTCTAAATGCTGAAAATTTAGCTAGTAATGAAACTAGTCACCTAAAGTGCTTAATTGACTACATAGGGACTGTTTTGAAAGAAATAATGAATTCGAGACTGTTTTGGATAAAATTGAAGGCTGGAAATTGGAATTAGAAACATGAGAGTAATTAATTGACTGCTTGTTAAGTTGAATTGCATGATTAATGTGTAGTTAGGATTGCTTTAGAGTATTGTTAGCATGTATTTGCAATAGGGACCAAAATTGAATTATGGTTAATTAAGGGACTTAAATGGATGAATTAGGGACTGAAACTCGCATGTAAAACAGGGGAAAACAAGGTAATTAACGTTGAAGCGGCTAGATTGAATACAATAAAGATCATAGACTAATTTCCTCACTAAAATGGACTAAGATGCAAACTGGGCAGAATTGATAATGTAAATTGATCTATCTTTGCACTAAAATCTGTATTAAACTATAAGAGCTAAAAATGCAAGGCATATATGGTTGTAAAGATAATTAAGTTAGCTTTCTAACAGTGTAAACGAATTTAAATTCTGACATACGAATTAAATGATATAAGCATTTTAGTGAGTGATGTGCATGCTGCCTGACAGAAACTATTTTGATGCTTGTAATAAAGTATATGTTTGAATGTATGAAATTGTCTTGTTTGATTTGGATGCTAATATTTTTTCTATGGTCTTGTGTGGTTTGAAAACAAGGAGTTGATGATCTTGTAGAAGAGGAGAAGATTGGCCAAGCTTGTAGGAAGGAAAATGGGATTTACGTCAAGGATCAATAGCTTAGCTTGGAGTAATGTGAGGGTAGTTTTAAATAGAGTTAGGACTTAGGTCCTAACCAAATATGCACTTCTAATTTCTTTCTATATGATTGATGTTATGAAATGAATTTAATCTATACTTGGTAATCGATATTAAGGGAAGAATGGATAAAAATAAAGACATAGAATTGATTATGTTTGCAACCTGTCTTGTTAATGATAAATGAAATATGATTGAATGCTTGTCTTCTATGCCTTGGATTGATTCATTTGAATGCCCTTAGATGTATACATTATCATGTTTGTTGCTTGAATTAATGACAATGTGTGATACATGGGAGCTAAGGCTCGATTAGGCCTAAGGGCATATCTTAACTTGATAAACCATGCTTGAACTTGAATAAACTTGATATTTTAATGATCTTGTCTTAAACACTTGATATAATGAATGCTTGATACTTGGATGATCATGAGTTGAATACTTGAAAGCTTGATAATTAAAGTTTAATCAAATCCTTGGTTGCTAGTTGGTCTTAGGTAGGAAGAAATGCCTTAGAGTCTAGAGCTCATTGTGTTTCGGGTGGACCACGGTCCAGGGCTAAGGCCCTTATTTGGCGATAGTACGAGGGAAGTATTTGTGGTCTCTTGGTGAAAGTAGGAAGGTTTAACCAGTACTACGGTACATCTTGTGGCGACAGTTGGTTGGTGACTCAATTACCTAGACATAACTAAATACCAATGCAAAACTATACTAAATAGCTTGAAACATGATAAGCTAGTCTTGAATAATGATTGTATATTCTCGATCCTTGTTAATAAGCTTGCAAAATAGTGGTTTCATATGATTAAAATGATGAACATGTTATTTGAGCTTGCTTGTTGCTTGAAAGATAAGTTATGAGTACATGACGCTTGTTCGAATGAATTGATTGATCACTTATTTAATTGTTTAGTACTTGAATCTGAATTGCCTACTTGGTATGTATATTGCAAACCATGGATTGAGTTGCTTGATCATTATTTTCTTGTACATTCGTTTGGCTCTTGAAAGGCTAAACTAGAACTTGACTTTACTTGTTTGAGCCTAGATAGGTTACACTTGATTAAAAGACCTTAAACTTGACAACTTTATACCTTGGTAGTTATAGATGCTACCTCACTGAGTACAATATTGTACTTATAACTCTTGTTTTCCTTCTTCACAAACCACATGCTGAAAGTGTTCAAAAGCCTTCTTTCTTGAAACCAAAGGAAGACACACAAGCATCTTGAAGTATGACCTTGTACTTGTTTTTATACTCTTTTAGTTGGTGGCACTTAGAGATGTATTTAGATCACATGCTAGTTCATGCATTTGGTACTTTAAGACTTGTAATTATATGTGTATGACACTTATGGTTTTGTAAGACTATAATGGCCTTGTATATGCCTTGATATCGAATGCCCTTCTTATTGCTATCATGTCTTGATAATAGGTGATTCCAATGCTTGAATGTGTATATTTGCCATGGATGAAACATGATTGAGGAATGGATCCTATATTCTTGTGGCTTGATGATCTACTCGAATGAAACCTTGGCCTTGGATGCTTGCCCTTGTTCAAATAATGTAGTATTGTATGCTTGACCTCTTATTCACCTATACGAACTATCTTGAATGTTCTTGCTGGTAATGTATCATGCAACACATATAGTAATAGAACGGTACTTAAAATTGAATCATGCCTTGTAACTTAGTCGAATAACATGTCTAGTTTCTTGATCTTGAAGCATCTTGTTCAAATTGGATGACTTGGTCTATATGTCTTAGATATTGTTTGAATGCCATGCTTAGTTTTGTTATTTGGATTTGATTAATAGCTATGTCTAATGTGAATGTGAAGTATGTTTGTTTATGTTCATTCTAGTTGAACAACTCATCTATTAGTGATGAGTTAGAAAAGTTTTTAATTGGCTTGCATTTTCATGTTTATGTTTCTTGTTTCTTGCTTGCTTATTTTCTTGCAAAGTAACGCTACTCGCTCCTAACCCAGGCGAGGAGTGTTATAGAAGTGGTAATCAAAGCTTAAGGTTTAGTCGATCCTAGGACTAAACCGAGTCTCCATGCATCATATAGGATTTAATTGTGCCACCTAGGAGTTGTATCTCAATACGCTTGTGTTCTTGCTTATCTAAACTCCTTCTTGTTTATCCTATCGTAGTATGTCTGAAACAAGGCTCACCCGGGACGATGAAAGTCCTGAAGGCTCCTCCAATGATAGAGATAGTGTGAGGATGAGGCAAAATCCTCAAAGACAAGCTGAACCCCAAGAACAAATCGGGCCTCAAGAACCCATTGAACCTCGAGGACAAGATGAACCTCAACCGAGAAATCCTTTTACCCAAACTGTTCAAAGAGAATATCTCTTGAGTATAAAGAAGATGTTCGATCAACTCGTGACTAATCTGAAACGTGATCAACATGCTATACCTCATGTTGCCTTACCCAATAGAGCTCCGATCGACAAAATCGCTCAACACCGGGCATATACTTTCACCGGTGCGAATGATGAGAAGCCTGGAGATGCTGAATATTGGCTAGAAAATGTGACGAGGATTCTAACCAAACAATTACAATGCTTGGATGAGCATAAACTCGAGTGTGCCATATCCCTACTGGCAGATGAGGCCTTGAGTTGGTGGGAACTACGACCCTAACTGCTCCCGCTGACTCAGTTACATGGAAGTTCTTCCTCGAGGAATAAAAAAGAAGTATATAAGTGAACAATACCTGGTTGATTGTCGTTGGCCGAACAATTGAGCAATATATGAGGGACTTTTGCAAATATTACAAGTATGACTCGAAATATATATAGACCTATGCAAACAAGTGTAGGATGTTCATAGACGGCTTGAATGCTGAACTAAGTCCTATTTTCACGGCTCTGGGAATTACGGACTTTCAAAACCTAGTCAATCGAGTCGTTGCAACCAGAGCAAAGATGAAGGCTACAAAGAAACGAAAGGGTGGCCATCGAAGTGATAAGAGGCCTAGACACGATGACAAACCTCATTGGCAATCAAAGAAAGCCAATCATAAAAAAGAAAGCTCTTCAACCTTCACTCCTTCTCTGAAGAGCAACTACATGCCGAGACCTCAATCGGTGAACAAGCCTTCAGCCCTGGTTATCTCTGTTAATAGCATGGGGAATTTTGGAAAAGCTTCTACTTGCAAATTTTGCCAAAAGCTCCATCCCGGCCCGTGTATAACTCAATCAAATCTATGATACTTGTGTGGTGGAGCTGACCATTTCATCAAGGATTGCCCCCAGAATCCTAACATGGTCCCAAATCGAACTCCCGGGAATACTAGTTCAGCTCCTTCTAATCGAAACAAAGGCCATAAACAAGCTCAGTTCGGGAATCTAGGCAAGGGTAGAGGCTACCATCTGACTTCTACACATCATGAATCCCATGCCCCTTCACGAGTATACCACATTCGTGGAAGGGAGGATGATGAGTCTCCCGATGTTATCGTAGGTACCGTCGAGCTAAACTCAAATCCTTCTTATGTTTTGATTGATTCAGGTTCTACCCATTCCTTTATATGCTCTCCCTTGATTACCAACCTTAAATTGAAACCCGAACTAGTTGAGACTAGCCTTGTAGTTTAGAACCCAATAAGGGGTTTAATGTCCATCAAATTTATTTGTAAATCTTACCCTATATCTATTCGAAATGTGCCCTTTACCATTGACTTGTATGTCTTACCATCTTGTGAGTTCGATCTAGTGCTAGGACTAGATTGATTAAGTAAACATGAAACCTGTGTAGATTGCCAAAATAGAAGACTCTATCTACAAGGTTTAGAAAAGGAATCCATTCTCCTAATTGATAAGAAACCAACTTCAGTCTTTGCCTCCATGGTATTGAAATATGAATATGACTTTAGATTACCCAATATCCTTGTAACCCCCTAAACCCGGCCTAAAAAGACCGAATTTAGGAAGCCACGTTTGAAAACTTTACCCTTAAGAAACCAATTCGAATTATGATATATTAAAATAGCGTAAAATAAATTATTTCTGATAATAATATAAAATATCTCAATAATTATAAAACCAGAACGTTAAAATAATAATAATATAATTTAAATAAAATATTCAAATTTAAGTCTGAAAACACATGTAAAAATAATAAGTCACAAATCTGAAATTACATTAAAATGCGAAAATAATCTTAATAATAAAATACTCCCGAAAGTAAAGTATATCCATACTGAAGATAAAATAGATTCGATAAAATAAAGATATCCTCCGAGTACCAAGTCACCTAGAGTCCAGGATATTTGAAAAAGGAAAACTATGGGGGAGTAAACTAAAGAGCTTAGTGTGTCTCTAAAGTGCAAGAAAAGCATAGTCATAAAATATAGTAATATTTTCTTAAAATTCATTAAAGCATAACACATAAATCAAAAGCGCAATGCAATGCACCCAACTACAACTGCCAAGAGGAAAATTCCCCATAACTCCTCACTACAACTGCTAATCTGAAGTGGAATTCAACCCGAAGGGTGAAACCACTGAACTTCCCCGAACAAATTCCAATCCATGCTCATACAATGATATGATGATTAGAAATCAAATTTCATAAACAAAGTTCCATAAATCTGATATTCTGTAAACATACTTCATAAATCGTAGTCCATAAGTCCATAAATCATAGTTCATAAATTGTAGTCCATAAACCACGGTTCGTAAATCATAATAAAAACATATTTTGAAAACGTATGCATGTGATGTCAACCATAAAAATCATAATACATATAAATAATCACATGAAGGGTAAAAACCAACAAATAGAAAAATAACATATATTTAATCATAGCACCGAAAGAAACACACCTCGCAACAATAAAGCTCTAACGACGAACAAAGGGCGGTTGTGGCTTCGATGTAAGGTGATGGCAACATCAATCCGAGAGGAATTCATAAAACATGAGAATAACTAAGAGCGAGAGCACTTTAAAACTTAAGGTTTATGTTTATTTCTGTACTTAATAACTATGACTATATATATAGTTGAGCGGTGGTAATCTAAACAAATTTAGTTTAGAATATAACAACAACAACAACAACAACAACAACAACAACGACAACAACAACAACAACAACAACAACAACAACAACAACAACAACAACAACAACAACAACAACAACAACAACAATAATAATAATAATAATAATAATAATAATAAAAACAAGAATTTATATTGAAAATGGAAAGTCAATTCAGCAGTTGGAAAAAAGGAATTATAATTCAATTTGAATTAAAAAGGTTGAAAAAATAAATTAAACAAATTAAAAAAAGGAGACGGGTGAGAGAATTGAAATTCAATTTGATAAAAGGGTTATTTATGGAGTAAGTCCTTAAACTTTCAAGAAATTTCATATTAAGTTCCAAGTTTGACAAAAATTCTTATTTAGTCTCTCTAAAAAGTTAGGGTTCTGAATTAAAAATTCTCAATTATTAGGATTTTCAATTAGGGATTTCAAAATTAAGTTTCTAAATTAGTGATTTTTCGAATCTAGGATTTACAATTTGGGCGTAATTTTTAGGGTGTTACAATCCTTGTTGTATCTGAATTTATCGATGTTTTTCCCGAGGAACTCCCTAGGCTCCCTCCAACCAGAGAAGTGGAATTCGGGATTGATATCCAGCCTGGAACAAATCCGGTGTCCATAAAACCTTATCGAATGGCACCACTTGAGTGGAAAGAACTTCAGAAACAACTCAAAGAGCTTCAAGATAAAGGATTTATCCGACCTAGTTCATCTCCCTGGGGTGCACCTGTCTTGTTCGTGAAAAAGAAGGATGGTACAATGAGACTATGCATCGATTATCGGAAATTGAACCAGCTTACCATCAAAAACAAGTATCCCTTACCAAGGATTGAAGATCTCTTTGATCAACTTAAGGATGCTATTGTATTTTCAAAGATCGATTTTCGATCGGGCTATTATTAGATGAGAGTAAAGGAGGAAGATGTTCCCAAAACAGCTTTCTGAACTCGATATGGTCATTACGAATTCCTTGTAATGCCATTCGAGTTAACCAATGCCCCGACTGCACTCATAGATCTTATGAATCGAGTGTTCAAGCCCTATGTCGAAAAATATGCGGTTGTATTTATAGACGACATCTTGGTCTACTCTCGAAACAAGGAGGAACATTATGAGTACCTCCGAATCGTCTTGCAAACTCTCCGAGAACGTCAGCTATTTGCAAAGTTCTCCAAGTGCGAATTCTGGCTATCAAAAGTCTCGTTTCTTGGTCATGTAATCTCGGAAAAAGGGATCAAGGTGGATCCAAAGAAATTTTGATCTATTCTAGATTGGAGACATTCGAGGAACGTAGGTGAGGTCAGAAGCTTTCTCGTCTTAGCCGGATATTATCGACGATTCGTCAAAGGATTTTCCACTATTTCCTTGCCATTAACCAAGCTTCTTCGAAAGGATGAGCCTTTTGAAGGGTCTAAGAAGCAGCAAAGGAGCTTCAACCAGCTCAAGCAAGCCTTGACTCATGCCCCGGTCCTTATTGAACCAGAATTGGGAAAAGAGTTCACGGTGTTCAGTGATGCATCACATTCGGGACTAGGATGTCTCCTGATGCAAGGAGACAATGTTGTAACTTATGTATTTCGTCAATTGAAGTCTCACGAGCTAAATTATCCTACACACAATCTAGAACTTGCTGTTACCGTGTTTGCACTAAAAAATTGGGAGACATTACTTGTATGGTGAGAAGTGTTACCTATACACCGATCAAAAAAGCCTTAAATATCTCTTAACTCAGAAAGACTTTAACTTGAGACAAAGAAGATGGATGAAATCGCTAAAAGATTACGACTTGGTCATCGACTACCATCCCGAAAAAGCCAACGTGGTTGCGGATGCTCTTAGTCGTAAACCGACCTTGGGTAAGCTACTCGAAAGCTTTAAAGTTCTCAAAATTTTCCTCTTAAATTTCATGCCTAATTCCATGACCTTCCTTGTAGCTCCTAATGTGATCAATGCTCATTTTCGAGTATATCAAAAGCAAGGATTCTTGTCCGAACTTCAAATTCAATCTAGCTTGATATTGAGAATTAAAGATTTTCAACTAACCGAACCTAATCTACAAGCTATCATCTCAAAGCTTGACTCAAAAACCAACCCCGAATTCTCCATCCATTCGAATGGGTTACTCTATTTTAAGAACAGGGTTTGTTTCCCTAATAATGAAGAACTGAAGAAGGAAATCTTGCAAGAAGCCCATCAAAGCTCTTTTTCGATTCATCCTGGATCGGTTAAAATGTACAAGGACTTGAAACCTTTATACTGGTGTCCAGGAATGAAGGCAATCATCACAGATTTCGTGTCAAGATGTTTAACATGTCAAAGAATCAAAGTTGAACACCGAGCTCCCACCGGATTACTTCAACCCATTGAATCCCCTCAGTGGAAATGAGTTTGAATCACCATGGACTTTGTGAGTGGTCTTCGTTGCACACCAAGAAAGTGTGATGATGTGTGGGTGATAGTGGATCAGCTCACTTCATCCCTATTCGAATGAACTATAACATGGATACCTTAGCCTAGTTGTATATACATGAAGTTGTATGCTTGCACGGAGTCTACATCTATAATCTCCGGCTGAGACCTCATATTCACAGCTCAATTTTGGAGATCCTTGCAACGAGCCCTTGGGACTAAATTGAATCTAAGCACAACCTTTCGTCCACAAATCGATGGCCAATCGGAGAGGGTGATACAAGTACTCGAAGACATGTTAAGAGCTTGTGTGATAGGATTCGAAAAGAATTGGGAGAAATCCTTACCTCTTGTAGAGTTTGCCTAAAACAATAGCTACCAAGCATCGATCCAAATGGCTCTATTTGAAGCCTTGTTTGGGAGAAAATGTAGAACACCCTTATGTTGGTATGAACTAGGAAAAAACAAGGTTTTAAAACCTCAATTACTTAGAGAAACTGAAGAGCAAGTCCAAATCATACACGATCGATTGAAGCAAGCCTTTGTTAGGCAAAAAGCTTATGCCGACTTGAAAATAAGGGAAATTCAGTACAACATTGGAGACAAGGTCTTCCTCAAAGTATCTCCTTGGAAGAAAGTCTTCCGGTTTGGAAAAAAAGGGAAACTCAACCCTTGTTTTATCGGTCCTTTTGAAATCATTGAAAGGATAGGTCTAGTGGCATATCGGTTAGCTCTCCTTAGTGAGTTTGAAAAAATCCACAATGTATTCCATGTCTCGATGCTTCGGAAGTATAGATTCGATCCTTCTCATGTTTTAGAGCCCGAAAAGGTTGAATTGAATCCGGACTTGTCCTATAAAGAAGAACCGATGCAAATACTTGTCAAGGAAGTAATAAGGCTTAGAAACAAGAACATCTCTCTAGTGAAAGTCTCGTGGAGAAATCATAAGATGGAGGAAGCAATTTGGGAACCTGAGGCTACGATGGGGAATCAATATCCTTACTTGTTCAACTCAGGTAAATTCGAGGGTGAATTTCTTTTAAGGGGGGTTGGATAATTGTAATGACCTAAACCATAGCCTAGAATTGTTGAATATAGTAACTTGATGTGCTAATTCAATTAAGCTTGAACCTAAGTTAATTAGGATATTTAAGGGTCTAATTGAAAGAATATGAAAGCTTGGTGACCAAATCAAGAGGATTAAACCGAAACACACAACAAATTAAGAGAATGCATGCTAAAATCTCATATTCCTAATTGCCCTCACACATGTCATTGGTTAATGGTTAATTGAGGGATAAATTAGTCATTCAATAAGGGGATTAAGATAAATCATTGCTAAAATCTCCATTCTTTTCCCAATCAGCCGAATTAGAGAGAATATTAGGGAGAGAGAAATACTTGAGAGAAAAACACCATTGAAGTGGAATTGAGCTTGCATGTTGAGTAATCGTTCATGGAAATTGATTTCTAGGAAGACATGTAAGTAAAGTTCAACCTAACTCTCTTTAGCAAGCTTGTTTCGAATGAATATTTAATTGTTGTTAGAGATTGAGTTTGAAAGTTGAGAAATAGTTGTTGTTCGAATCATGCTGGAAATGTTTGTTGAGGATAGGTTGATAGATGATTACATTGTTATTGGAATCATGATGAAAACATGCTTGACCGATTGGAAATTTCATGCATGAAAATCATAGTATAATATCTTGTAATTGGAAAGTATAATTCGAATAGTTTGTGAAATGAATATTAAATTGAAAGAAATCTTGATGGAAAAACATGATAATGAAGTGACATGGATCATTGAACAATTAGAATTAGTGTCTAAATGCTGAAAATTTAGCTAGTAATGAAACTAGTCACCTAAAGTGCTTAATTGACTACATAGGGATTGTTTTGAAAGAAATAATGAATTCGGGACTATTTTGGATAAAATTGAAGGCTGGAATTGGAATTAGAAATAAGGGAGAAGTTAATTGAATGCTTGTTAATTTGAATTGCATGATTAATGTGTAGTTAGATTGCTTTGGAGTATTGTTAGCATGTATGTGCAGTAGGGACCAATATTTAATTATGGTTAATTAAAGGACTTAAATGAATTAGGGACTGAAAATCACATGTAAAACACGGGTAAAATAGGGTAATTAACGTTAAAGGGGCTGGATTGAATGCAATAAGGGTCATAGACTAATTTCCTCACTAAAATGGACTAAGATGCAAACTGGGCAGAATTGATAATGTAAATTGACCTGTATTTGCACTAAAATCTGTATTAAACTATAAGAGCTGAAAATGCAAGGAATATATGGTTGGAAATATAATTAAGTTGGCTTTCTAACGGTGAAAATGAATTTAAATTTTGACGTACGAATTAAAAGATATAAGCATTTTAGTGAGTGATGTGCATGCTGCCTGGCAGAAACTGTTTTGATGCTTGTAATGAAGTATATGTTTGAATGTATGAATTTGTCTTGTTTGATTTGGATGCTAATATTGTTTCTATGGTCTTGTGCGGTTTGAAAACGAGGGGTTGAGGATCTTGTAGAAGAGGAGAATATTGGCCAAGCTAGTAGGAAGGAAAATGGGATTTACATCAAGGATCAATAGCTTAGCTTGGAGTTTTGTAAGTGTAGTTTTGAATAGGGTTAGGACTTAGGTCCTAACCAAATATGCATGTCTAATTCCTTGCTCAATGAGTGATGTTATGAAATGAATTTAATCTATACTTGGTAATCATTATTCAGGGAAGAATGGATAAAAATAAAGACTTAGAATTGATTATGCTTGCTACTTGTCTTGTTAGTGATAAATAAAATATGATTGAATGCTTGTCTTCTATGCCTTGGATTGATTCATTCGAATGCCCTTAGATGTATATATGATCTTGCTGGCTTCTTGAATCAATGACAATGTGTGATACATGGGAGCTAAGGCTCGATTAGGCCTAAGGGCAATCTTAACTTGATAAACCATGCTTGAACTTGAATAAACTTGATACTTGAATGATCTTGTCTTAAACACTTGATATAATGAAAGTTTGATACTTGGATGATCATGACTTGAATACTTGATACTTGAAAGCTTGATAATTAAAGTTTAATAAAGCCCTTGGTTGCTAGTTGGTCTTAGGTAGGAAGGCATGTCTTAGAGTCTAGAGCTCATTGTGTTTTGGGTGGACCACGGTCTAGAGCCAAGGCCCTTATTTGGCGACAATAGGAGGGAATTTTTTGTGGTCACTTGGCGACAGTAGGAGGGTTTGACTAGTACTACGGTACATCTTGTGGCGATAGTTGGTTGGTAACTCGATTACCTAGACATAACTAAATACCAAGGCAAAACTATACTAAATAGCTTGAAACATGATAAGCTAGTCTTGAATAAAGATTGTATATTCTCGATTCTTGTTAATAAGCTTGTAAAATAGTGGATTCATGTGATTAAAACGATGAACATGTTATTTGAACTTGCTTGTTGCTTGAAAGATAAGTTATGGGTACATGATGCTTGTTCGAATGAATTGATTGATCACTTTTTTAATTGTTTAGTACTTGAATATGAATTGCCTACTCGGTATGCCTATTGCAAACCATGGATTGAGTTGCTTGATCATTATTTTCTTGTACATTCGAATGGCTCTTGAAATGCTAATCTAGAACTTGACTTTACTTTTTTGAGCCTAGATAGGTTACACTTGATTAAAAGACCTTAAACTTGACAGCTTGATAACTTGCTAGTTCTAGAGGCTACCTCACTGAGTACAATCTTGTACTTATCACTCTCATTTTCATTCATCCCAAACCACAGGTTGATTCTGTTCGAAAGCCTTCTTTCTTGAAACAAAGCAAGACACACAAGAATTTTAAAGTATGACATTGTACTTGATTTTTGTAACACCCCAATTTTGGGCTTGGAAGTTTAGGGTCTGAACCGGACCGGTCTGATTTTCGGTTCGAATATAAAAGGTGGTTTTAGGGAAAGCCTAGTTCGGGATGCATTAAAAATATGGAAAAATATCTAAAAATCCTCTTTTAATATATATAAGAGGGTGGTGAAATCAATTTTACAAAATAAGGTTTGGAAGTGTGACATTTCGAAATAGTGACTAAAATGTAATTTTTGAAAAGTTCAGTGGTGACTGTTTTGTAAGGATTGAAACTTTGAATCTTTAAGGAGCTAATTTACCCAAGGAAGGATTTCTCCAGATTTTTTTTCTTAATTTTAATGATTTTGTTAATGTTTAATTAATTAAAAGAAGTGAGGGAAACCATATTTAGCTTTTCATAACTAACTTTCTTAAAAACTTTCTCATCTCATTTTCTCTCAAAATTCCCTCAGCCAAACACATTTCCACAACAGCTTTTCTTTTGATTTTCACACTAAATGATGAGGTTTCAATCATCAATTGATTCCTAATCCTTTCTACATCAACTTCTCTTCATTTGCTTATTGAATTTTCAAGGATTTTGGCTCTAAACAAGGAGAAATCTACATTTAGAGGTAAGGACGTCCTTCTCCTCTAAATACTCAGTTATTTACTGAAATTCCCAAGTTCTCAATCCTTAAATTAAGTTTTATTAAAGGTTTTAATGTTGTGATCTTGATTTTGGCTTAAAACTCAAGATTTGGATTAAATCTTGATGAAATTCGTGATGAATGTTTGGGCTCTGTTTTGAGATGTCTTTTTAATGTATTTTGGATGTTTAATGATGTGTAATTGAGGTTTAATCAATGCATTCCTGAATAGGTTGATTTTCTTAAGTTTTTACTTGTGAAAATGGTGGTTTTTGAGGTGATCTTGGTGTTCTGTTATAGCTGGAGGTATAAGGACGAGTTTAGGATCTTTTTGGATGTTAATTGATGTTTAAGAATGTTTAGAAGTGATGGATCTTGGCTGGGTAATGTTGTGGAAGAGTTTGGATGTGATTTTGGTTGTGTTTGGTAGCCGAAATGTTAGATTTGATGAGAGCATTGAGTTTAGGTGTAGTGGCTGAAGATTTTAATGCATGATGATGCATTGATCCTCTGCTTTGATGTGTTTAAAACATGGGAGACATCTTCGGATCCTTGTGGTGTTGATCCGGAGGCTTTAACGGCGTTTCGGCAAGCTTGCGAAACGGAATTGGTGAGTGAAGTTGGGTTTACAACTTTGAAACCAATGTTTGAAGGTTTGGGAGCTTAGTTTAAGTCTAAGCAACTTAACTAAGCTCAAGAATAAGTTTTCGGAGAAACTCTCTCTTTGATGAACCATGAGATGGTTGGATGCAATGTATTTAATTTGCATGTTTAAATTCTATTTTGAAAGCATATTTTAGCATGATTAATGCTGGTTTTGAAAGCCATGTGTTGAAGGATGCTCAAGGTAAGAGATCCTTGGTTTGATATTGATAAATGTGGTTTTGATGCATAGTGATGCATGACGGTTTAATGGCTTTGATTAATGCTTTAAAACAATGGACTGTTGATGATAATTGATGTATATTGGCAAGTGATGTTTTGGTTTTAAAGTACTTGAATCAGATATAGTTAGCCGGCTATAGAATTGGGTGCACCGTGAATAAAGTCGGCTTGGATGTTGAGGGGTTGTAATGGTACCGTAAACTCCATCCAAGTACACTAACGAGATGTCTAAGATCATAATGGTGGTTAAAATGCCATGTGAGGATCTTGTGTTGTGTGTCCCGTGTTCTCGTTAGTGATGTTATACAACTACCGATGAGTGATGTGGAGGGGTTGTAATTGTACCGTTAAACTCCATCACGGGTGTTGAGGGGTTGTGATTGTACCGGTAAACTCCACCTTGTGCGTTCGGTAGTGTGTATGAAGCGTATGGGACAACGCTTGTAATCCGCGTATCCGATTGTGTTTTTTGTGTTGAGAAAAAGGTTATGGTATCACTTGGAAGCCAATATGACATGTTGATGTTAATGAAGCATGAGATGCTTGTTGTGTATGCATTGTTGCATGAGAAATGATGTTTATGAATTTAAAGGCCTTTTGTAAGGTGTTTTATAAAATGCATTATTGTGTTGTTTCTTTAGAGCATGCCTCACTAAGCAAATGTTCTTACGCTCTCTTTCTTGAACCAATAATGCAGAGAATTGAAGTGATTAAAGGGCAGCAAGGAGGCTAAGAATCCAAGGGAAAGCTAAGCTCATGTATGGTGATGTTTTCACAACATTATTAGTTTTTGATATTTTGGTAATGGGAACCTAGGTTGTGTTTTGGGAGATGTTTTGGACTCCCTAAGTATGGCATGATGCCTTTGATGTTTTGGACTTGTAAATGGCCATTTTGGTGCTTGCTTTGATGATTTGATGGTTGTTTGCTTTGGACATTAGGATGCATGCCTATAGATTTGTGGTTTTTTCTAATTGATGTCATGAATGTGTTTTGATGATGCAAACATGTACCTAGTATGTATGATGACTTGTTGGCATGATTAGGAGGTCAGTAGGATGTGTTTGAATGGTTAATTGTATGTTAAACCAGCAAATTTTGCACTTTCTGGGCAGTCCGTATCGGAACGGGCGCTAACGTTTCGAAACGGTGGCCTGTAATGGCCTTCGTGTTTCGAAACGAGTAGAGGCCGTTCCGAAACGTTTTGGCCACTGCCAAGCCCTATTTCGATATAGGTCTCGAAACGAACTCGAGTTTCGGAACGGTCAACCCCCGTTCCGAAACAGATGACCGTTGGGTACTGATTTGAATGGTTTAAGGTTTGCAAGCTTTACGTTTTAGTCCTGAATTTTGCATATGCAATTGCTTGAGTTTGAGATGTCCGTTTGAGGTGAAATTTGACAGAGAAGCATGTAATATGACTAATTTCATAATGGTAGCTTAAAAATCAGTTAAGTCTTCTTAATTTCCATAATTTACATTTTGGTCCCTAATAGTTGAAATTTGTACAATTGAGTCCCTTAACGTTTTCCGATCATTGTGTTTTTCAAGTATGTGTTTCTCGAGAGTACGCTTAGGATTAATTTGCATCTAGATAAGTTTTAAAAAGAAAAAAAAGGGTCGTTAATCAAGGTTGACTTTCGGGTTGACTTTGGTTTTCCCCGTGTAATCTTTGTAGTTTGGGTCAACTGTCTAGGCCGGGCTAAGGGGGTTACAATTTTATACTCTCATCGTTGGTGGAACTTAGAGATGTATTTAGATCTCATGCTAGTTCATGCATTTGTTACTTTAGGACTCGTAATTATACATGTATGACACTTATAGTTTTGTAAGACTATCATGGCTTTGTATATGCCTTGATATCGAATGTTGTTCTTATTGTTATCATGTTTTGATAATAGGGTGATTCTAATGCTTAAATGTTTATATTTTCCATGGATGAAACATGATTCAGGAATGGATCCTATAGGCTTGTTTCTTGATGATCTACTCGAATGAAACCTTGGCCTTGAATGCTTGCCCTTGTTCGAATAGTGCATTATTGTATGCTTAACCTCTTATTAACCTACATGAACTATCTTGAATGTTCTTGCTGGTAATGTATCATGTCTAGTAATGTACTCGAATGTAACTTAGTCGAATAACATGTCTAGTTTCTTGATCTTGAAGCATCTTGTTCGAATTGGATGACTTGGTCTATATGTCTTACATGTGATTTGAATGCCATGCTTAGTTTTTTTTATTTGGATTTGATTAATAGCTATGTCTAATGTGAATGTGAAGTATGTTTATTTATGTTCATTCTAGTTGAACAACTCATATATTAGGGAAGAGTTAGAAAAGTTTTTAATTGGCTTGCATTTTCATGTTTATGTTTCTTGTTACTTGTGTAATCACCTATTTTGTCCGGGGTATTAAACCCGTATATTATGCTATTATTACTATATTATTAATGGGCTTTAACTTTAATCATATGATGAAATAAATCTTTTTTATATATAATATTAGTATTATGACATGTCTATTGCCACTAGTATGGTGTTATTATAATCAGTACTACTAATATTATTTATTATTATATGTTATTATCGCCATTATTACTATTATCGTCTTTCATTCCCATTGTTATTATGTTATTCGGTTATCAGTATTACTATATTTTTTCACATTACCGTCATCTATCACTATGTAATTACCAATATTAGTATTATTTATTATCATAACTATAACTATATTATAATTATTATTATTATATTATTATTATTATTATTAATCGAATCTGAAAACAAAAAAAAACTAATATATATATCTATGCCCAAATAATAAAGCCCAGTTTATTATAAAGTCCAGATACAAAGCCAAAAAAAATATTATACATGGCCCAATTCGGGCCCAACTTAAATAAAGAAAAATCCTAATCTGATGCTCTCCCATACTTTGTGATGCAGCCGCCACAAGCCATAACCGTTGGATCTGGCACGAGATCAACGACCTATATCGATCAAGGACCAGAAACACTAGATGAGCCCTGCCCCGTCTCGCGCCGCACAAGCCCCTGGCCGTCAGATCAAAATACGATCCGACAGTCCAGGATCACACGGAAGATTCCAGAGACCCCAACGCACCCACGCGCAGCGATCCGACTCCCACACGCGCGCGTGCATCACACGCCCGAGCCTTTTCGAATCCCTCCGACGATCCGGATCACCCCACGTCTTCCAGCCGACCTCCTCTGGTCCCCCTCCCTCTCAACAGTCACATGCAACACAAAACACAAATGTCAGAGCCAAAATGAAAACACAACAGAAACGTACGAAGAAAAAAACAGCAACCAATTCATCAGATGAATCCGGCCAAGAATTACCAGCAACACATCAGATTTTCCAGCAATTTTATGCAATTAGAAAAAGAGCAAAAATGTAATATTTCGGCTATATAAAGCCTGGAGCAAAATGTAATGAGAGGAGGGCTTTTTAGAGGATTTTCAGAGAGCAAAAATTTGTAATCAGAGAGGTTTTTTTTGTATTCGAAAAGTTGTAACCCCAAAAAAAGGAAGAGCAATACAACCAAGAAATTTCACAGAGGTATTTTGATCCTCCTTTTTTCAGTTTCCAGTGCGAACCAAAAATATAAAAATACAGAGAAAAAGTTTTTTTTTTACCTTCGTTTCGAGCCTCCTCCCTTTCATCCTTCACTCATCCTCGCCGGCGATAAGCTCCGTGGCCCTTCTCGAGGCCATGCATGTGAGCCAGTGAAGGAGTTTCTTGTTTCTTTTTGGTTTCGGTTTTGGGGGTTTTGAAACAAAAAGGATTTCGAAAAGGGTTTCTTTGAAATCCCCCCTTTTAAATTAAATATTTTCAAAAAAAGCGGGGACCCTTGTGAGGAAAAAAACCTTGTTACAACTAGTTTCTTGCTTGCTTGTTTTCTTGAAAAGTAACGCTCCTCGCTCCTAACCCGGGCGAGGGGTGTTACACCACCGGCAGAGAACAAAAATCGATGATGTGTTTCTTTTGGTCCAAAAGGTAAATATGGTGATTCTTCCTCGTGAACTACGTGAGTTTTTACCTTTCTCAGCACTTGTTGTCTTGGATAACAATTGTGTCAGCTTTTCTTCTAATTTGCTTAGAAGAGTCTCTTGACTTTTTATATGTCCTCCCTCAAGCCCTTTATATCCGGTGTGACTTGTTCTTGAAATTTCTCTAGCTTTTGGAGTCTCTCTTCCATTCTTCTAGCCTTGAATCGCGTGTAGTGGGGGTGATTGATTTGATCATCTTTCGTTTCCAGTATCACTGATATTGAACCCCCATGAATTTGTGTCTTATTTAATGTTAATCCATATGAAACACATTGTATAAATGCAATGTGTAATGATGAATGCAAGAATGAATGCAACTGGGTGTTGGTTAGAAAATTAATAAGATAGAAAATTATTCGCACAAACTGAAAAAATCTTTATTAAATAACTGAAAGAAGAAAACATCCATCAACTAAAATATCCTAAAAATATCTAGAAATTAAATTTGGAAAAATAATCATCCGCTAAACATCCAAAAACAAAAAAAAATATAAAAAATCCTCAAACAACATTTTTAACAGTAACAAAAAAAAAAAAAAACAATCATCAAATCTGGTGATGCGCTCGACTACTTTTCAGATTTGAGTAAGGGCTTCAATCATCAAATCTTCCTTCACTTTGATGTCTCCTCTTGCAAACTAAAGTCGTAAGTCCCACTGTTCCTCACTTAGTTCAGAAGCCCTATAAAGATCATCTATCAAGTCTCTATGTTGTTGGAGTGAACTCTCTAGTGTTGTTACCAACTCCTTAAAAGTATGGTTTTCAACTCTCGCCTTTTCAAGCTCGACCACTAAGTCTTGTTGTTGGTAGATTTGAAGAATTCACTGTAGAGATACTAGATGTTCCTGAAATTCTTGGTTCTGAGCTCGACTAGCCATGAGATATTTAAGGTTGTCGTATTTGTCTGCTGGGCCGCTTGCAAATCAGAGGTAAGCTCTTCTACTGGCTTTTCTTTTATTTTCAATAACTTTATACAACGTTTTGTATCATTCTCCCGATCACGGAGCTCTTGCTAACATTATTATGGAGATTTTGCAAGTCGACATTCTTTAATTTCTCTTGAAGTCCATGATAGCCCCCTTGTAAATCTTTAAATTCTGCACTCATATTGTTCAACATTTTCTCAAACTTCCTCGACTGAATTTGGTAATACGTAGCATCATAGTCAAGCTCTTGATTTCTGGCTTTCAGCTCAACAATTCTTTTATTTAATGCCTTCTTCTCCTCTCCACATTCATGTATAACAATCTCAACATCATTTGGTATTTCTCTAAATTGTTCCTCTAAGGTCGAAGCATTCCCTTGGCTAGGTGGCTGTATGTTGCAATTTTTCCTCCTAACTTTTCAAACTTTATAATCTGAAGTAAGCTTTGGAGATGCAAGTCTGGCCTTATATGGATGAGCCCAAGCTCTGGAAAACTCGAGAATATGCTTCTTGTATTTTTTGCCTTCAAAGGAAAACTCACATAGCCATTATCCCCTTGTAGCTAGGACAAATTGAAATGACCCATATTGTCTTGATACTAATAAATGAGCATATCCGGTTGCATCCCAAATGCCAAGAAAAGGGACCCAATCGAAGGCACCACACTTTTACAAGATGTAAGTGTGTTCCAACCAGTAAACCTACCAAGTAATGTCCTCTAGTTTTAGTTGTCGCAAGATTGATTCCCATTTTTCTGATTTCCTTTCTTTTTTGGCCCTTCTTCTAAGAACTCCCGTAATAGTGAATATTGTGGAGTATGCACGTGGATGGTCGATTTTCCTTTTTCTCTCAAGTGGTTGTGCATCTATACGGTGAGGAACTGTGCGCACCCAAGAAAATACACGCTTTCATGCTTTTTGAGGATATTGAGGGATCAAAAGGTTTCTGCCAAGATAGCTAGGACTGGATTAAGACTTGTCTCGAGCTCCCTAAATAAATATATCATTGATGCCGCAACAACACCTTTACAAGCTCAATCGTCTTACCACGAAGAACTTTGCTATTCGAATTAAGAATCTCAACTGGTTCGTTCCTCCTCATAAGACAAATCTGGTCGCAACTCAATTTCCTCAACCGGTATAACATGCGACGGATCCGACATATACCTCCGCAACATCAACAAATGAAACACATCATGGATTTTCTCTTTCTCGGGAGGCAACCTCAACCAATATGCAACAAGACGAAAACGCTCAACAACTTCATATGGTCCAATAAACATTGGACTAAGCTTACCCTTACGTCCAAACCTCATCACCTTCTTCTAAGGCGACACTTTAAAAAACACACGATAACCAACCGCAAACTCAATCTCCCTACACTTCAAATCTGCGTAAGACTTCTAACGATACGAAGTAGCTTTTAAGTGATCACTAATAAGCTTCACCTTCTCAGTTGTACCTTTCAACACATTAGGCAATGAGACATGCTTCTCACCTACCTCAGCCCAACACAATGGTGTACGACACCTTCTACCATACAAAGACTCATACGGTGCCATTTGAATACTAGCTTGATAATTGTTGTTATATGCAAATTCCACCAAAGGTAACTGTTTCTCCTAGGTTCCCTGGAACTCAATAACACAACATGTTAACATATCCTCCAAAACTTGAATCACACGTTCAGACTGACCATCCGACTAAGGATGATACGAAGTGATGAAATGCAACCGAGTACCCAAAGCTCGATGCAAGCACTCCCAAAACCTTGTTTTGAACTGCGAATCTCTATCTAAAACTACAAACTTGGGCACTCCATGAAAACACATTATCTCAAAAATATACCAACCCGCCAACTTATCCAAAGTATACGTCGTATGCACAGGGATAAAATGTGCACATTTCATAAACCAATAAAAAATCACCCAAATGGAATCCTTTTCAGTTGGTGTTAACGGTAGCCCAGATACAAAATCCATGGTGATTCTCTCTCACTTCTATTTCGGTATCCTCAAAGGTTGCAACAACCCGGAAGGAAACTTATGTTCAGCCTTAACATGCTGACACACCATGCATTTGGCAACAAAATCAGCCACATCTTTCTTTAAACCAACCCAATAGTACTCTTTCTTCAAGTCTCGATACATCTTAGTACTACCGGGATGCATAGAAAAAAGACTACTATGCACTTCGGTCAAGATAATTCGCCTCAACTCTTCATCGTTAGCCACAACTATCCAATCCTTGAAACACGACACTACATCATCATTAAACCAGAAATCTGTCGGATTCCCATTCAAAATATCGTTAACATGAGGTTCTAACTCATCATCAAATGGTTTCTTTTCCTTTATCATTTGCGACAAAGATGGTTTAACTTGAAACTCGGCCAACAATCCACCATCTCATGTCACACTAAACCGTGCAAACATGGCTCTCAACTCAACCGCTACCTTTCTACTCAAAGCATCAGCCACCATATTAGCTTTCCCTAGATGGTACTCAATCGTCAAGTCGTAATCAATAAGCAACTCCAACCATCTACGTTGCCTAAGATTCAAATCATTTTATGTTCTCAAATACTTCAAACTCATATTATCCGTAAACACAACACACTTCTCACCATAAAGATAATGCCTCTAAATTTTCAAAGCAAACACAACCGTGACAAGCTCAAGATCATGAGTAGGATAGTTGTGCTCATGCACCTTCAATTGCTGTAGGGCGTGTAGGTGTTCCCTTTTTGTGAGAGCGCAAGTGCACACTCCTACCAAGTTATAGTATAAAAGATGTCGAATCCCACGAGGATTGGGCAGGTAGGTTTGTTTTGTAGTCCATGCACAAGGTAAAATAAAAACACAAGTGAATTGAGTGTTGAGATGAAAAATAAATAAAAACACAAGTAATAAAGGAGGTAATTCAGGTTTATAGAGCAGGAAGGGTTATTCTGCCACTTAGTGTGAAACTGCAATGTAAAAGGACTGAGTTGTTTCGTGCCGCCACGATATGCTGCCTCGACAGGTATTGCGGGCGACAGGCTACGACCCTATCACGTGGCCGCAGCGGGTCACTGCTTTTTGCAACTTTTTCTGTCTCGGTAGGTGAAATGGAAATAAGTCTTGGCAGAAAATCTGGAAGATACTCCAAGTTCGGCAGGATAGTCGACAGTGATCCTCCGTATTTCTAGGCAAGGATGCTCGAAAAGCTAGCGTGACACAGGTAATACCTAGAAATCTCAGCGTGAACCTAACACAGGCTAGTAAACTCGGTTGGTGATCCCTTTTAGCCGGTGAAACTTGTGATCTTTTTAGGAACCAAGTTAGTCACACCTCAGCATGTTGTGATTGTGCTTAACCCTTTCGTGAGCCTTACACTTTCGTGCCCGACAAATGGATTCTCTCAACTGACTGGTTAGGACTAATTGAAAGAATGAAGTGCATAGATTAAGAAAAATTAGAATATTTTATTAAAAGAAACAACTCAAAACCTAATACAACCTTTTCACAACTAATTTACAACATAACCCTAACCCAAAATGAGGTTTAGAACATGGCGGCGACAGAGAACACTAGCTAAGTCTATATAAAACCTAAGATGATTTGAACTAGGAGCATAATGAGTATTTATAGACAAATAACTAGGCTAAGTCCTCCTTAAAGTAGAAGTCCTTGAAAGTAGTTTTCCATCTTTAATGTGACTTTAAACTCTGACTTCTTTGCATTGAATGTGGACTTTATCTCGTTTGCCTTAGCCCGCAAGTAACCTTGAGATCTTGCTTTGGCAGCTCTGGCTGCTGCTACAGACGTCAAAAAATTAAGTGGAAGGCAATGATAGATTCAGGATTTTAAGCTCTACAAATCGCACTCCGGCTCTCCAACTCCATAGTCAGCTGTCGTGGGCAACAAGGTCAACAACAACTTTACTCTGTAGCAACTGTCTTATGCTGGAACTACATCAGTACAACTCCTAGGTTTGCTGCCTCAGCATTGCATCCTCAGCTCCTCGGTTCCCTCTTTCATCCTTTTAGTACCTAAATACAAAAATACACTAAAACATTATCTCTTGTTTACCAAATAAACGATAATCTATAAAAGCGAGGTAAAATGAGGAAATACTGTAAAATGCAATGCATGAACCTACTTATGCCTAAAATGAGCTTGAAAACAGTAATAATAAGAGGTGGAATGTGCATGAAATATAGGACTTATAGACACTTTACACACCCCCAAACTCGAACTATTTCTTGTCCTCAAGCAATGCAACCTAAAATACTTGCTCTAATAATAATCAGAAAGATGAACTTGTTTTAACTTGATTTTATGCCTCAAGGCCGTGGCACCTATATTAAATTATTGAAGGGAAATAAGCATGAAAATAACTCAGAATTAAATTTCTAATGCCAGTGTGGTGTGTGCATGTCTGTAAACAGGCTGAATATTTAAAATAAATAATTAAACAAAGATGATGTTGTGATTTAAAGGTTGCTGTCGAGGCAGCACAATTAAGCATAATGTTTTCAATCATGGCAATGAGGGCTTCAGCTTATCACAACTACTTTTCTAGGTCTGAAGTTGAGATAGGAGCAATCTACAAAACCTCGAACCCTTGGAGTAGAGTCATCCCGTGAAGGCTTTCATTCACTCATGCTAATTTGTCTGTCACTTCAAGGCTTTCAGATTCATGGACTTTGATAGCAGCGGAGTGTCCTCGCACATGATTCTTCCTAGAGCCTATTGTGGGTACCTCTAGGGTAAAAAATTGTTCTTTGTTTTTTATTTTGCTGCCGTGGCAGTGCTATACTTTTTTGTTTCTTTTGCCTTCCTCGGCGGCTACCTGTAGTCATCGTTAGAATTTTGCAATGAATTATAAAAATAAACAGGCTATGTTCATCAA
Source organism: Hibiscus trionum (assembly GCA_030270665.1). NCBI lineage: Eukaryota > Viridiplantae > Streptophyta > Magnoliopsida > Malvales > Malvaceae > Hibiscus > Hibiscus trionum. The sequence continues at coordinate 21,978,100 of BSYR01000011.1, forward strand.
ATATTCTAACACATTCAGCAAGTAACAGAGGTGTTCGACAATTTTAGGCAAAAAGAAAAAATTTCTAAGTCATATTTCATGCTTTTCCCAAGTTTAAGTTCGATTTTTAATTAGGTGCGAAAATAAATTGATCGACTATCCTATCATAGGCACAAGTTATAACAAAATTTTCTTTTCTGATTATTACTAAGGCAAGTACAATGCAACCTATATGCAACTTGTAACCCCCTCGTCCCGTTCTAGACGACTGACCGGTCCGAGTAGGTTACACTGGGAAAACCGAAGTGAAACCCGTTAAAGCTCCCCTTCGGTTAGCAACCCTAGAAAATTTTCTTCAATTATCTTGTCTAGATGGATCATTAAATCCTATGTGCGAAACGACAACGGATAACAAGACAATACTTTGCAGATGAAACGTAAGTTGATATAAATTTACCATGCATTCAAGTTAGTTCGTTTTCTTAAATACACGCCCAAACCAAACAACGACTACAAACAAGGCTCACAAGAAAGCACACAACAAAGCACACAACAACCCAGACCCAAGTCCAACACTTGAGGACCTTCAAAGATGCCAAAAGCCCAAATTACAGGTCTGTGTTTCAAAACAGGCTTGCCCATTTCGATACACGGGCCTTAGTTTTAAAAGCCAGACTACCCATACCGATACGGCCCACCTCGTTTAGAAACAGGGTCCCTTTTCGCCTAGACGTTCCGAAACACGTTCCGGAGCAGGCCTTCACAGTAGCCAAACCGTTTCAATACGCGTATCGGAACAGGGGTTCATAGTAGCCAAACCGTACCGGAACACGTTCCAATACGGGTATCCTTTGAACCACACCCGTTCCGAAACAACCTTACTCGTTTCGAAACGCTTGCAGTCTGTGTGTTTCTAAAATCCAGTTTCTACATCTCCATAAGTTCCCAAACGACCCCAAGACCTCAAGAAGCCAGATACATCAAGCATACACGAACTCTAGAGGCATACACCCTACTACAAGCATGTCCGAACACTTAACATACATAAAAAGGCCATCCATAAAAGAATTCAAGCATTCACCAAAATACATTGCATATCAAGTCTACACGCCTTTAAACAAACACACATAGAATTCATGGAATATGATCCTAAGCCTTGAAAACACTAGGCACCTAAGCAACAATATAAACATGGTTTACAATCCACGACATAGAAGCATAAACATATTCAACGATGTATCATCACTCAACATGCTAAAACATCAACAAATCAAACTAAGGAGTTTGGCACGAACTCCATACAAGTCTAGTACCCCCATTGTCTAGGCATTATTACAAGGACTTAAACCATACTTGAGCTACTTGAGAACTCCAAAAAGCTCCTCCCTTGCCCACTTGCCTTCCGTAACACTAGCGATTTGCATGTTGGAAAAAGGAGAGCGTAAGCTTGGAAGCTTAGTGAGCGAAGCTCTAAAAACTCGTCAATCATGTAGTTTTCAAAACACATTTCTTAAATGATAAGTAAACCATTTAAATACACGAAAGGAAGCACAACAACACAATTACATGGTTTGCACATGCACAACCAAAACACGGTGGGACCACACATCACCGTTCGACTAGTAGTTTTCCGATAGGACCACACATCACCTTACTCTTCTACTAGTAACTACCGGTGGGACCACACATCACCATTGTAACACCCGTGTTTTGGGGTTAGGAGTTAGTCGGGTTAATTGGTCTGAGTCGGTAGAATTAATTTTAATCAAATTGATCTTAGTTAAGCAAATTGGGTTTTAAATAAAAAGGAGGGATATTTTGGTAAAAAAAAACTTTATATCTAAAAAAAAATAGGGTTGCTAACCGAGGGGGAATCCTTAATGGGTTTCGCTTCGGTTTTCCCCGTGTGACTCACTCGGACCGGTCATCCGGCTAGACCGGGATGAGGGGGTTACATTAGTTGGCATCAGAGCTTAAGGTTTCCGAGACCTTGGGCAGGTAAGTGAGTAAGTTGTGTTTTATGATTAAGATGCACGGTGTTTGCTTATCATGTAAGCATGTTGCTTGTTATTCGAGTATGCTGTAATGAATGATTGCTTGCTTTGTAAGTATGATTGCTTGTGTGACAAGTATGTTAATTGTTTGTTTAAAAGCATGTTGCTCGTTACCCCGTGTATGCGGTGATGTGTGATTGTTTGATGGAGAAGGTATATTGTTTGATCGTACGCATATGTTTGCTTGTTTAGCAAGTATGCCTTGTAATATGCATGATTGAGCATGTATGTGTGTTGAGTTGCTTGAAGCATGTTGAGTAGAGTCCCATTGCTTCTATTACATCGGAAAAAAAAGATTTTAAGTGAGGAAATCATACTTGAGCCACTTGTACCTTTTCCTTTGCTAACCCAGTTTGTATGTTATTGTATTGTTGTTGTTAGTTTACTGCTTTTTGGTAAGTTGAGGCCAAAGTGTGGACTGTGAATCGGTAAGTGGAAACTTGGGGTTCTGAAAGTGTGAATGATGTTGAGGGAGTTCATCGCTTTAGTCAGAGAGGTATGGTTGTACCGGAGTTGAGGTACAAATTGTTTTCTGAGATAGTGAGTATGTGGGTTGGTTCCTGTTGATGAAGAACGATGTGATCGTCTCTGGTGTTAGTGATGAAAGAGGTGACGACTTATGAGTGGGAGTCAGAGTGGCACCGATGTCATAGTAGGTAAGCCTTGGTACAGTTTTGAGCTTGTTCCCTTCTGATTGATTCTGAGTCTGCACTTCTGTATATTGTTAGCAAGCATGCAAGTTTGAATGTGCCTATGAGATGTCAGAGGTCGATATGAGTACCTTAGTTCTTTGGGGCGAGATCAGGGTAAGGGTCTCGTTTGTGTAATCTGAAATTCAGAAATGCTAGTTGGTGATCATTGGGATTCAGCCTATGGTTTTCATACAAAACAGCCGTTCAGTGTCCGTGAGTGGAAATCAATTTATGTGATTGGGCCAGTGTGCGTCTGAGTTGTCTTCCAGCGAGAAGGAGAGATGAAGTTACTTCTGATATAGTTGAGCCGAGAAGGAAGTCTTGAGCTTTAAATTCAGATTGTTTGGTAGTGGGATGTTATGAGTCGTCAGGACCGATGTTACAGAACAAGTTCAAGCATGATTGTTTGTGTACGATTAGGGCTGCCTTTTGAAGTTTCGAGATGCTCTAAGAACATTCTAGAAGAATCAGATTTTGTTGAAGAACCAATCTGAAAACAAGAGGGTCGAAGACTATCAGCTGTGCACAGGTGTAGTTGCAATTTCCACGGATACTTCCTTTTGTGTGAGCATGTAAGAAAATTTGATGTACGTGTTGAGACCTTGGAAGTAGGGACACATGTGACTAGACCTTGAGGTGAGATAGTGGTGGTCAAAAAAAATATGCAGAAGATGTTTGTTGATGGTTCAGGGTTATGTGTATGCAGTAGATGTGAAGTGATCGTCTTCCTACAGTTTTGAGGTACGTTTTAACTCAATTTGGCTTGAAGAGCACAGAGTTACCTTGAAGTTGTAGGTTTCAGTGGGACTGTAGTAGTAGACGAGGGTGTGAACTTCTTATTGAATGGTTGATCCAGCTGTGGAGGTCGAAGATTGATTGAGTTTAGTTGGCAGACTTGTTTGGCAATTGTGATGGATTTGATTTTTGAACGAAGATTAGACCGTGGAATGATAGTACAGTTTGTGAAGAAGAAAGAGCGGCAATACGAGAATGTGTTGAGATTTCAGACAGTTGAAACTAGTGGCAGTGAAAGATTAGTATCCGCTTCCGAGTGTCAACGATTTGATGATCAATTGGTGGGTGCTTCAGTCTTTCCGAAGATTTATTTCGAGATCCGTTTACTACCAGTTGAAAGTGAGAAAAGTGGAAGTATCGAAGAAGGCTATGACGAGCTTTGAAGTTAGTGTAGTAGCACCTTTTAGAAAATCAGTTGTATGCTTATGCAAGATAGAAGATTGTGGCTTATTCATCGAGATAATTGAAAGACCGAGAGAAGAGTTATTTGACACTAGACTCAGAGTTGATTTCAGTTGTACTTGCTTCGAAGACTTGAAGACAAAGTTTGTATAGCAAGAAATGCACAGTGAGTATGTACATATCATCAGAACTTGAATTGTTAGACAACTTAGGAAGGGTTGGAACTTGAACAACATGAGTTGTTAGAATTGCTTGAAGACTGTGGTCCCAAGATTGAGTACTATCTGAAGAGAGTCTACGTGGTAACCGATGTTCCGAATTATTTTGTTGTCAGATTAGTGGTTGAATTGCGAGCTATGTTGCTGGATTCAGTTCATCGAACGATAGTGGTTTTGTGGCCGAGTTTCATGTGAAGCCTACTTTGAGTCAGATATTTAAAGAGAAACAGTTGCAAGACAGGTTCTTGACACCTCACGTGCAAGACATGGCAGAAGGAAGACCTTTAGGATACAATCTCAAGGAAGATAGAGTTTGTATTTTCAGAGACGGAATAGTTGTGCCGAATGACATAGTGTTTGGAGACGTATTGTTTCGGCCGATGCACACGGTAGTTCATTTGTATAGCATCTGAGTAGTATGAATACGTATTGTGGGTTGAAGATGAATACTTCATGATTGAGATGATGGGTGATGTGGTACAGCACGAGGGTAAGTGTATAAATTGCCAGCATGTCAAGACTGAGCGACAATTATCTTCTAGTTTGTTACATCCGTGGAAGGTTCTTAATAGAAGTGAGTAATAGAGATCTGAAATTTCTGCTAGATTATTTTTGAAGACATTTGCATAGTGTCTGATTACCTGTTGAAGACAGATGGTTAGTTAGAGAAGGTTATGAGTCGAGTGTTTAAACAGTGTTGTATGAGATTGTGAATCGGGCTAGTTCAGATATTTAATTGTTGCGATTACCACCAGAGTTAGAAAGGAGTTGGTGATGTGATTTGTGTATCTATGAGTCGGGAGTGTGAGTCAGACATGTTCTGTGCTATGTTTGTAGAAGAGATCGAGTTGAGTTTAAAACCGACATGCCTTGAAAGAACCGTTGAGATCTTAGTATCAGATATCGATAGACGGGTGGTAAGTCTACCGAGTTGGTGAGTATGTTGTGGTGAGAATGAGAGTGCTGAGGAGTATGTTTCAGTGACTCTTCATGTTCGAGGAATTTCGGGGACGAAATTTCTTAAGTGGGGGAGAGTTGTAACACCCGTGTTTTGGGGTTAGGAGTTAGTCGGGTTAATTGGTCTGAGTCGGTAGAATTAATTTTAATCAAATTGATCTTAGTTAAGCAAATTGGGTTTTAAATAAAAAGGAGGGATATTTTGGTAAAAAAAACTTTATATCTAAAAAAAAATTATATCACCTAATCATTTTCCCTTATCTTCTTTCTTTTCCTCCCCTCCCCGTGAAAACCATCACAAACTTCCCCAAACCTCCAAAACTTTGATTCATCAATTCCTTCATCAAATTAAGGGCGTTTTTGAAGGTAATTATGTTTTCTTAATCTCCTCTTCATCCTCTAGCTATCTATATTCTTAGATTTCAAAGTTATGGAGTTTTGAAAATTAGGGTTCATATTAAAATTTGGGTTTTTAAGAGGGTTTTCCAATTGGTTTTGATAAATTGAGTTGGGGCTTTAGTTAATCATGTTAAAAGGTGTAACATATATCAATTTGGTTGAATTTTGGTAAAAATTCGAAGTGGATTCTTAGACCCATTTTTAAAGTGTCAAAAACTTAATTTTTGGTGAGTTTTAGATTGTAATTAAAGGGTTGATGGTTTATATATGTTAGGATGATGTTTTGGAATCATTTAGATATCATTTGGGTGTTTAAAAACATAATTTTCTGCTAAGTAAAATAGGAGTACGAAAATGGAGTTTTGGAGGGTTTTGAGTGAGTTTTAGGGGTTGTTTTAGGTGGGAATTGATAGCCCAATGGTAGTGCTATGGTTAGGGGTTGATTTGGGATTGTTTGTGGGTGCTATGGATGTTGGAAACATGGTTTTTGGACATGGTTTAGGGGCTGCCCGAATTTGATAAAAATGGGATTTGTTCATGGTTTGCAACATGGTAAATTGCATTTGAATTGTATTCCGGGTTGGTATTTTGATGGTTGATGTTAGAGTAATAGTTGGGGGTTGTTTTGGAAACATTTGAATGTGCTAAATATGTTGAAATCACAAGTTTTGGACTGTTTTTCATGGCTGCTCGAATTTGATGATTTTGGGGATTGTTTATGGCTTAAATTGTGTGTTTAATGTTGGAAATTGGGGGTTGATGGTTATACTATAGTTGGGCAGTGTTTTGAACATGTTTAAGAGTGTTTTGGATGACTACAATTCTGATTTTTGACGGGTTTTAGTGGAAGTACGAAAATGAGAAATTGAAGAATTAACTTGGCTTTGAATTGTGAGAATTGAAGTGGATTTGTGTGTTGATGTTAAACTTTGGGTTTGTGACTGATTTTGAGGTTAATATATTGTTTTTGAATGGTTAGAAGCAAGAGAAATCAATGGTGAAGCTTCGGGCTCGAATCCGGAAACTTGGATGCTTGGTAGGCTTGTCGGCTTGTGCTAATGGAGTAGTCGGTGAGTGGTTAAAATATTTTAAATGGTTTTGAGCAATTGGTTCGAGCATGTGGACTAGGTTGAGATTGGTAGACTCACCTAGAGTTAGGATTAGGGTGGTAGCCTAATCCTAAGCTTTAGTTAGAGACATTGGATGATCTCTTTAATTGATGTTATGCCTCATGATGATTTGTGTTATGATGATTATGTATAATGTGTTATACATGTTGTTGAGGCATGGTTTGATGCATTGCTATGCATGTGGTTTGGATTGTAAATTGTGCATGATGATGTTGAGCTTAATATGATGTAAGATGTCATATTATGACTCTTGAAAATGACATTATGATATTATGTTGTTGAGATAATTGATGTTGAGTTTAATATGATGTAAGATGCCATATTATTACTCTTGAACATGACATTATGCATGTTGTTGAGATATTTGATATTGAGCTTAATATGATGTAAGATGCCATATTATTACTCTGAATATCAAAGGTTGTGGAATTTGATTAATATTGGCACTAGTATGCTTGGGTACAATGATCGATCATTAGGATGAGTGTGCACACAAATTGAGTCAAAACGTACGTGGCCTTGGTGGCGTTAAGGCACCAAGGAGGAGTACGGTGATGTAATATTCCACCGGAAATTTATATATATTCTACGTGGCGATGAGTGGAATCCCGTCCGTAGGGCATGTGGCGATGAGTGGAATCCCGTCCATGCAAGGCCGGTGATGAGTGTAATCCCACCGAGGTAAGGTTGATGTTGGAAAATGCGTTCCAACATGTTATCCGCGTATTCGAGTCATAGCTAGGTGCCAATATGAGAAAGTATGTATATGCCAATATGAGATTATGCATACATGTTAAAATGAATTGATATGTGTATCAATGTGATATGAAAGGTGAATTTCAAATGCGAAGCTATATATGTTTTGGTTAATGCATTGAGATATATATGTATCATTGTAAGTTGAGCTTATGAGATGTTGAGCATGACATAATGTTGATTATATGTTCATGCATCACGTTCATTTTGGTTCATGTGGATCGAAGATAAAGTCATGTATTTCATCATGATAATTGCTCGAGCTTGGACCCTGTATTGTCGAAGGTTTGTTTTATGAGCTTACCCTCACTAAGCTTTTATGCTTACGCTCTCTTTTGTTCGACAATGCAGATAAATAGCTTGTGGGTGGCATGGGAAAGGAAAGGTCTTCAAGTGTTGCTTTGGTGAGCTCAATGTATGATTTATAAATTAAAGATTTGTAATAGAAAAGCAATGGGATAGGTGTTGTTGTTTTTGATGCTTTGAGGTGTGTTGTTTTGGTTTGGCAATTAGATGCCTTGTTTGAATTGTAAATATCACTTATGATGCATGCCTTGATGAATGCTTGAGTGATGCATGCCTTGATGAATGCTTGTGTGTGATGGCATGTCCTTTTTTGGATGATTAGGTTGTTTAGTTGATATGTCTAAGTCTTCTATGTGTTAATTTGTATCTTTGGTATTGTTGAGATTTTATGTATGTCCATATATGCATAAATTGCTCTTTAATTGGAATGCTATGTATGAATGTATTATACCATGTTTGAATGACTCCCTTGGCTTAAACAGGTGCTCTTGCATGTGTGTATATGCTTTATTGCTTCCTAAATTATGTTCATAGACTTCCTATATATATATTCATATTGTGTTTATGGATTGGAGTGGTGACTGAAATTTAGCATTGAATTATGAGTAATGGTTGTGTTTTGATTGGCTAGAAACTATGGTCAAAGGTTTCGAAACCTTCCCAAGGTTTCGAAACTTTTGGTGAAAATTGGGTTCCAGAGAAAATATGGACAGATTTAGTAGTTATAAGAACATGCAACTTTAGAAAATTATAGAAAATTAATTAGTGGGAATTTCGTGCTGAATTTTTGATATATTCTACTTTGACATGTCTAAAGTTGTAGAAAAATTATAAATCTGAGTTTTGATCATTGTAGTGAAATATGGAAACACATTTCGAACAGCATGCAAAACTGTCCAGTAATGCTCCTAGCTGGACAGTGAACTTTGTAAAATTGTAGAAAATAATCTACTAGGAGTTTCGACCTGAATTTTTGATATGTTAAAATTGGGTATGTTAATTGAATTTAGGAACAAACGGTGTTCGATTTGGAGTTATGTACAGGAAATAAGAAATGAATTAAATTAGGTGGTCAGAAATGTGTATAAATGAAAAGAAGAAAAATTAAGAATTTGTGAATTATTAAAGATGTAAAATTGAATTAAATAGAGTGTTAATAAATTGATTTACAATCTGTAGGATGTGAAATCCACCAATTTTAATGATCAATTTGAAAGTTTAAGTGATTAATTAAAGAAATTATGAAAATGGAAATTAGTCTTATCGAACCGTAAAAGTATAGGGACTCACTTAGAATTTATTGCTTGATTATGACAAGATTAAAATGAAAAAAAAATAGGGTTGCTAACCGAGGGGGAATCCTTAATGGGTTTCGCTTCGGTTTTCCCCGTGTGACTCACTCGGACCGGTCATCCGGCTAGACCGGGATGAGGGGGTTACAACCATAGTTACGACAACCATCACGTGAGGCTCGACACCAACAATGAATACACAACAACATCAATGGAAGTAAAGAAAATCCACAAACCACACACAATATCTCAACAATTGTTCATGCACTAACACTTAACAATCAAGGTAAAGTTAGCGAACTTACACTTGGGTTTAGGTTAGCCCTATAGGCTCCACCCAAACCCCCAAGAATCCTTTTTGAAATCAAATCAAGTTCAAAACATTTTCACTCACCGATGAAACCCCAACCAGAAGCCGAAACACCAAACTCAAGTCTCCAAATTCCCCGGAACAGTGCCCGAAGCTTCTCCGATGGTTTCCTTTGATTCTAGTCAATCAAAAACAATATATTACTCAACCAAATCATCACCAAACACTGTCAAAACCACAAGCAACTACCACAAGCAAAATTCTTACAATTTCAAACTAAAGCCAATACCATAAACCCCATTTTCGTACTCCCACCAAACCCAGCAGAAAACTACTAATCCCAACACCCAAAACACCTTCAAACACCTTCAAAACATCTCTCTAACATTGTTATAACATCAGCCCCACACTCCAACATAAAACCACACTAAAAACCTAAGTTTTGACACCTTTAAAATACCCCCAAAACCCAATTTCGGGATTTTTGATAAAAACCCCTCATTTCGAGATATAATGTACCCTAGGGAAAGACTAGTTCAAAACTTAACTCTACAAATCAAAAACAAATCAAGAAGTCATTAAAGTTTCATACTTTTCTTCAAACTTTGAAATCTTGAAAAATCTCTACAATGGTGTTTTTCAAAAACTAAAACCATCAATGTGCTAGGAATGAAGAGGAGAAGTCAAAAATGGTCTTACCTCGCTGAAATCACTTGAAATGGTGAAGGAAATGAATGGAATAGTATTTAGGGTTTTGAAGAGTTTTTAGGTCGTGGAAATGAAACCAAGGAAGAAGATGAGCATATTTTTTTCTTTCAAAAAGGCTCTTTTACTCATATTTTTCCCTTTTTTTAAATATTTACAATTTTGCCATTAATGAAAGTCAAATCTCTTTTTTTTCTTTTTTTTATAAAACCAAAGTCTATTTTAATTAAATCGAGCCCACGACTAAAATCCGATTTACCCGAGTAACATCCGACCCCTAAACCCGGGGCGTTACAACTCTCACACACTTAGGGAATTTCGTCCACAAAATTACCTGACTGAAAGAGATAAGGAAACTGCCTTTCCATATCCTTCTTCCTCTCCCAAGTGGCCTCGTCTACCCCTCGACGTTGCCACCTCACCTTGACCAACTCAATTGATCTACCACGCAACACCTTGCTTTCTGAGGCTAAGATCTCCACTGGTTCCTCATCATATGTCAAATCCGGATTCAATTCAATCTCTTCTACAGGCATTACGTGAGACGGATCCGATCTATACTTTCGGAGCATCGACACATGGAATACATCGTGGATCTTTTCTAACTCAGTCGGGAGTCTCAATCTATAGGCAACAAGACCAATCCTCTCAATTACCTCATAAGGTCCAATGAATCTCGGACTCAACTTACCTTTCCTACCAAACCACATCACCTTCTTCCAAGGTGAGACTTTCAAAAACACTTTCTCACCTACAACATACTCTATCTCCTTTCTCTTTAAATCGACATACGACTTCTATCGGTCTGAAGCTACCTTCAAACGATCACATATCAACTTTACCTTCTCGATAGTGCCCTTAAGCAAATCGGGCATCGGTACAAGATTTTGTCCGGTTTGGCCCAACAAATTGGAGTCCTACACTTCCTACCATACAGAGCTTCATACGGTGCCATCTAAATACTAGCCTGATAATTGTTTTTGTAGGAAAACTCTACTAACGGCATGTGTTTCTCCCAAGACCCTTGAAAATCGATGATGTAACATCTCAACATGTCTTCCAACACCTGAATCACCCTCTCTGACTGATCATCTGACTGCGGATGATACGAAGTAATGAAGTTCAACCAAGTACCCAAGGCACGATACAAACACTCCCAAAATCTAGCTGTAAACCTCGGATCTCGGTCTGACACAATCGATTTCGGTACCCCATGCAACCTCACTATCTCACCGATGTACAGATCGGCTAACTTATCTAAGGTATAAGTAGTATGGGCGGGTATGAAGTGCGCACTCTTAGTAAATTTATCGACTATCACCCACACTGAATTCTTCTTCGAAGGAGTCAATGGTAAACCTGACACAAAGTCCATGGTGATACATTCCCACTTCCATTCCGGAATGTTCAACGGCTGTAACAACCCTGAAGGAAACTGATGCTCGACCTTAACTCGCTGACAAACCATACACTTACTCACAAACTCGGCCACATCCTTCTTCAACCCAACCCAATAGTATTCTTCCTTTAATCCACGATACATCTTCGTACTACCCGGATGCATAGCAAAAGGACTATTGTGAGCTTCATTCAGGATAGTACGTCTCAACTCGGAATCTTCCGGAACTACTATCCTATCCTTGTAACATAGGATCCTATTCTCACCAAAACAAAAATCGGTAGGCCTATCCTCGGCTATATCTTGCACGTGAGGTGTCAAGGAATCGTCTCACAACTACTTCTCTCGAATCAACTGGACTAACGAAGGCTTAACCTGAAGCTCGGCTATCAAACCATCATCCTTGGACACACTCAATCTCGCAAACATAGCTCGCAACTCAACCGCCACCTTTCTACTCAAAGCATCGGCCACTACGTTTGCCTTACCCGGATGGTATTCTATCGTAAGGTCATAGTCCTTAAGAAGCTCTAACCACCTACGCTGCCTAAGGTTCAACTCTCTCTGAGACATCAAGTACTTAAAGCTCTTGTGGTCAGTATATACGGTGCACTTCTCACCATAAAGATGGTGTCTACAGATCTTCAAAGTAAACACTACTATGGCTAACTCTATATCATGGGTGGGATAGTTCTTCTCGTGAACTTTCAACTGCCTCGAAGAATAAGCTACCACCTTACCTTCTTGCATAAGCACACAACCTAAACCTACATATGATGCATCACTGTAAACCACGAACTCTCTTCCCGGTTCAGGCTGAATCAAAATAAGAGCTTCGGTCAAAGCTTTCTTCAACTTCTCAAACGCTTGTTGTCTTGCATCTGACCACTCATATGGAACATTCTTCTGAAGCAACTTAGTCAAAGGAGCCGTTATCCTAGAAAATCCCTCGACAAATCTTCGATAATATCCCGCCAAACCTAGGAAACTACGGATTTTTGTCTCTAACTTCGGTCGTTTCCAACTCACTACGGCTTCTATCTTCTTGGGATCCACACTAATCCCCTTAGCCGAGATCACGTGACCTAGGAAGACAACCTCCCTAATCCAAAACTCACATTTGCTCAACTTGGCATACAACTGATTCTTAAGCAAGGTTTGAAGCACTAACCGCAAATGCTCATCATGCTCCTCCTCGGTCCTAGAGTATACTAAGATATCATCTATGAACACTACCACAAACCTGTCCAAAAACTCGTGAAATACACGGTTCATCATATCCATGAAAGCTGCTGGAGCGTTAGTCAACCCGAAAGGCATTACCAAGAACTCATAGTGCCCATAACGTGTACGAAAGGCTGTCTTCGGTATGTCCACATCCTTTACCTTCAACCGATAGTACCCGGACCCCAGATCAATATTCGAAAACACTAAAGCACCTCTCAACTGGTCAAGCAAGTCATCTATCCTAGGCAAAGGGTACTTGTTCTTCACTGTCACTTTGTTCAACTGCTTGTAATCTATACACATCCTCATACTACCATCCTTTTTTTCACAAACAAGACCGGAGCACCCCACGGAGAAATACTAGGTCTAATGAAACCTCTATCGGACAACTCCTGAAGCTGTGTCTTCAACTCTTTTGGTTCCATTCTATACGGAGCAATAGACACTGATGCAGAATCGGAATACATCTCAATAGCAAACTCAACTGCTCTATCTGGAGGCAAACTCGACAACTCTTCCGAAAAAACACTAGGAAAATCACATACTGCCATGATGTCTTGCGGTCTAGCCTCACTCATATTCGGATTCATCACATAAGCCAAATAAGCCTGACAACCCGAATTCAACAACTTCTGAGCTTCCAAAGCAGAAACAACATTGGACAAGAACCTAACGTTCTCACCAACTACCACAACCTCAAAGTCATCTGTAAGCCTCAAGGAGACTCTCTTAGTCTCAAAGTCAACCCTAGCTCTATGCTCTACGAGTCAATCCATGCCCAAAATCACGTCAAAACCATAGAACGGTAACTCCATCATATCAACCTGAAACACGTGGCCTTGAACCATCAAGGGACACCTCTTATACATTTTCCTAGCTCTATGGCGGGCGACAGGCTACGACCCTATCACGCGGCCACAGCGGGTCACTGCTTTTGCAACTTTTTCTGTCTTGGTAGGTGCAATGGAAATAAGTCTTGGCGACAAATCTGGAAGATACTCAAAGTTCAGCGGGATAGTCGATAGTGATCCTCCGTATTTCTAGGCAAGGATGCTCGAAAAGCTAGCGTGACAGAGGCAATACCTAGCAATCTCAGCGTGAACCTAACACATGCTAGTAAACTTGGTTGGTGATCCCTTTTAGCCGCTGAAACTTGTGATCTTTTTAGGAACCAAGTTAGTCACGCCTCAGCATGTTGTGACCGTGCTTAACCCTTTCGTGAGCCTTACACTTTCGTGCCCGACAAATGGATTCTCTCAACTGACTGGTTAGGACTAATTGAATGAATGAAATGCATAGAGTAAGCAAACTTGGAATATTTTATTAAAAGAAACAACTCAAAACTTAATACAACCATTTCAAAACTAATTTACAACATAACCCTAACCCAAATGAGGTTTAGAACATGGCGGCGACAAAGAACACTAGCTAAGTCTATAGAAAACCTAAGATGATTTGAACTAGGAGCACAATGTGTATTTATAGACAAATAACTAGGCTAAGTCCTCCTTAAAGTAGAAGTCCTCGAAATTAGCTTTCTATCTTTAATGTGACTTTAAACTCTGACTTCTTTGTGTTGAATGTGGACTTTATCTCGTTTGCCTTAGCCCGTAAGTAACCTTGAGATCTTACTTCAGCGGCTCTGGTTGTTGCTACAGACGTCGGAAAATTAAGTGGATGGAAGCGATAGATTCGGGATTTTAAGCTCTATAAATCGCACTCCGGTTCTCCAACTCCATAGTCATCTGTCGTGGGCAGCAAGGTCGGCAGCTACTCGGCAGCAACTGTCTTCTGCAGGAACTGCATCAGTACAGCTCCTAGGTTTGCTGCCTCAGCTCCTTGGTTCCCTCTTTCAGCCTTTTAGTACCTAAATACAAAAATACACTAAAATAGTATCTCTTATTTACCAAATAAACGATAATCTATAAAATCAAGGTAAAACGAGGAAATACTGTAAAATGCAATGCATGAACCTACTTATGCCTAAAATGAGCTTGAAAACAGTAATAATAAGAGGTGGAATGTGCATGAAATATAGGACTCATGGAAACTTTACAATTGCCTAGATGCATAAACCACAACCTTCCCACCTTACATCAACACATAACCCAAGCCAACGTACGATGCATCACTATAAATAAAAAACTCCTTACCCGACTCGGGTTGAATCAAGATAGGAGCTTGCGTCAAAGCTTCCTTTAACCTCTCGAAAGTTTGTTGTCTAACATCCATCCACTCAAAGAAAACATTCTTTTGTAACAACATGGTTAACGTAGTAGCAATCTTAGAGAAACCATCCACAAACCTATAGTAATAACTCGTCAAACCAAGGAAACTACGAACTTCTATCACCGATTTAGGCGTCTTCCAATTCATCACCGCCTCAATCTTATTTGGATCAACCCGGATACCTTCAATCGACACCACATGTCCAAGAAAGACAACTTCTTTAAGCCAAAACTCACACTTACTCAACTTGGCATAAAGCTGATTTTCCAACAAAATTTGCAACACAATTTGCAAGTTCTTATCACGATCCTCCTCGGTACGAGAGTACACGAGAATATTATCAATAAACACAATCACAAACTGATCCAAAAACTCATAAAACACACAATTCATCATGTCCGTGAATGCAACAAGTGCATTCGTCAAACCAAACGTCATCACCAAAAACACATAATGCCCGTACCTCGTACAAAAAACAGTCTTAGGCGCATCTACATCCTTTACCTTCAACTGATAATAACCGGATCTCAAATCGATCTTGGAAAACATCGAAGCACCTTGAAACTGATCAAACAAATCATCAATCCTTGGCAGAGGATACTTATTCTTAATTGTCAACTTGTTCAATTGCTGATAATTAATACACATTCCTATCATGCCATCTTTCTTCTCCACAAACAAAACTGGTGCACCCCAAGGTGAAACACTAGGCCTAATGAAACCTCAATCAAGCAACTCCTGAAGTTGCGTCTTCAAATCCTTCAACTCTTTCGGAGCCATCTGATAGGGAGCAATACACACTGAAGTCGCATTTTCATACAACTCAATGCCAAACTCAACCTCTCTGTTCGGTGGAAAACCAAGCAACTCTTCCGAAAATACACCCGGAAACTCACGTACTGTACGTATGTCCTACACACACACTTCTTTCGATCTTGGATTCATAACATAAGCCAAGAAAGCCTCGCAACCCAATTCAATCTACCGGCTAGCTTCTAGAGCAGAAATAACATTGGACAAGAATTTAACATTCTCACCCATGATTACCACTTCGTAATCATCAGCAAGTTTCAAGGTAACTCGTTTTGTCTCAAAATCAACCACAGACCTATGCTCGATCAACCAATCCATCCCAAGGATTACATCAAAACCATAAAAAGGTAATTCCATTAAATCAACCACAAACACATGACCTTGAACAAATAAAAGACATCTCCTATACAATCTTCTCGTAACAATCATTTCACCAAAAGAACTAGTTACTTGCATTCCCACATTTAACATCTCAACAGGAATATCAAGCAAATGTGCATGCTCACTCAAGATATATGAATACGTAGAACCAGAATCAATTAAAGATAACAATGATAAAGATTACAAAGTGAAAGTACCTGCAATCACATCGGTGTCATTGTGTTCCTCGCGATGTGCGTACACCCTCGCAGGACCACCACCTTCAAGTTGAACCGCCATTGCATGTCCTACAGCCTTTTGACCATCTTCTCTACACTGGAAATTACCACGACCGCACCCACGGCCTCGTTGTGGTGCAACAAAATATACCCTAACCTTACAACCTCCAGCCAACAACAGACAAACACGCCTCAAGTGATCAGCTGACCCACAACTCCAACAAGAGTTAGCTGCAGGAGCCTACCCTTCTCGAGCCAAATGAGGAAAGACTTGCCTCAAATGCTCACGCGATCCACAAACCCAACAAGCATTTTGCTCCAACCTCACCATATTACTCTAAACTGGCACACCACACCCAACAACACCTCACCTTGGCTCAGGCTGATACCTACGATCACGATGCCTCTTAATATGTCCACCACTAGGCCCAAAATCCGTAGCTCTCTTACCCGAGCTAGAATTAACCACGCGAGAGGACAAACCAAAACTCTTCTCAATATCCTTAGCTCGCGTCACCAGCACATCAAAATCTGTGTAATCAGAAGCCAACATAAAAGTCTTCACTTCTTGCACCAGGCCATATCAAAAACGATCGCAACAATGCCTATCACTCGGCACCAACTCAAGGCATACTGGCTAAAGCGTACAAATTGAACCTCAAACTCAGCCACAATCATGCTACCCTGAACCAAAGACATAAACTCGCATTTCTTATCATCCAAGTATCTAACTCTTAGATACTTCTTTTTGAAGGCAACTTGAAAGAACTCTAGTTCACTTCATTAGGCTCCAAAGCCGCAGTTACAGTCATCCACCAACTGTAAGCATCACCTTGCAACAGCGAAACAACACATCCCAGCTTACGTGCATCATTGCACCCCATTTGTTCTAAAATTTGAATCGTACTGGCCATCCAAGCCTCGGATGCCTCGAGCGACAAACCATGATACTCATCACCACCCAAACGATGCAAGCATTCTAACGGCAACCCCGTTTGCCCAGCAGTTGGTGCTTGCACTTGCACTCTAGCAACAGTAGCCTAGAATGCTCATGTCATCCCCTGAACTAAAGGCATCAAATCACCCAATACATGCCCAACTTGCTCATGTTGTCCTTGCTCCTCACCCCAGCTTGAGGTGGAGGAAGAGGTAGATTCCCACTAGGAGGTACCTCATTCTCCTGATTTCTCTGCCCTACGACAACAACAATCGTACCAGATCGCAACTCTCTCCTCGGTCTCATTGTGCTATTATAATTAAGGCGTGACAATAAAACAAATAAAATAATCAGGCCGGCTTCAAGCAAGGATCCAAGACTTCCAATTCAATTTAAAACATTTCAACTATAGTAATAAGGCAATGGGTATCCCAATTTCCCCCAAGCATGGCATAAAGCAATCAACATACATATCGCAAACACCGTACATAGTAACCAACAATCTTCAATCCATAACATGTATATAACACATACATTATAACCATCATGCATGACATCAACAACATTCACTCTTCATCAACATGAACATAACCAATCACTGTGCAAAGCAAACGTCATCATACAACTTTAAATCACATCACATCAACTTCCCAATAACTTATCATTATCCCATTCTTTCGAAACCTGACTCTGATACCACTAAATGTAACCCCTCGACCCAGCCTGGGCGAAAGACCGAACCGAACGAGTCACATGGGGAATATTGAAGTACAACCGAGAAGGTTTACCTCAATAAATGACCATATTTTTTCTTTTTAACTTGCCTAGATGCACATTGTTACCCTAAGTGTTTAGATAGCGCGGAAGAAACATCAACTCAATCGAACATCGATTTGGCATACAATTGATTACAAACATATTTTATGGACCAAAATGTAAATTACACAAAATACAAGGACTTTAACTAATTTCAGATTACCATATTTTAATTAGTCATGTTACATGCCACTGTGTCAAATCACATCTCAAACTGATCATTCAAACACATCTAATTGCATCCACAACATTCAAGGACTGAAACGTAAAGGAACATAACTTCAAAAGAATCTGATTAACTAACTTAAAAGCTTTGTGTATCGATACACTTAGCCCTGTATCGATACACCATGTTTCAGAACAAGTCTTGGTGTTTCGAAACACGAGCCCATTTCGATACGGTCTCCAAAGCGTTTCGGTACAAAGACTTCTAGTAGCCAACCTAACCGAGCCTGTTCTGATACACCGAGCCTTGTTTCGAAACCCCATGCCCATTTCAAGCTCATCGTTTTGATACAAACTTAGGCATATCGAAACCCATGGGCCTGTAATGTCACCTTTTGCTATTTTTTCATACTTTAATGCACTCATAACCACTCAAGCATGCTTCCAACATATATATAACATATCCAAACATCAAACCTCAATCATTCATGGCATATTCAACATCATATCATGGCATTTTGCATCAAAGGTAAACTATAGGCATGCAACCTAGTAATCAAGCCAAGTAAGATACCAAAATGCATAGCAAAAGCAGAAACCATAAACCAAAGGCCATTTACATGTCTAAAACAGTAATGAACACTTGCTCAAATAATGGGTTTGCACAAATCTCCCAAAAACACAACGGATCCCCCATTGCCCTTATTATTTATAGTCTAAACCAAAACATACATTTCTCAAATGAAGTCTCTTGTTATCCCTTACTACTTGCTACCCCCAAAACATCAATTATCTGCATTGATGGACCAATGAGAGTGTAAGCACACAAGGCTTAGTGAGTAGTGCTAAAAAACAAAACACCATCAATGCATTAAAAATGTTTTTCCAAATCCACATAAAAAACCATCACGCCTTCAAAACCATGCACTTTCCTTAATTAAGAATCAACATAATAAACCTTATACAACACGTATCATGTATCAACATCAAATTCCATTGCTAACACTCAATTTAAGCCTTCCCATGCATAACTACCATATGCATATCTTAAAGAGTAAAACATGTATAAATCACAATATGCAACATAAACCATCTCATGATACATCATCTATTATATTGGCTTACAAGTGATCATTCAACAATCTCATTTCTCAAAACAACATCGGATATGCGGATTCACAAGTGTTCTCCCAACACTTCATACAATCTCATTGACATCTCAAAGTTCACACATGGGAGCTACCCTTAACCGTTGTGACACTCGTGGTGGAGTATTCGATACACCATATAAACCCCTCAACACCACTCATCGGTAGATGTATAACCTCACTAACGAGAGACGGGACACCACACACTTTCCTTAATCGTTAGGGTACTTGGATGGTGTATTTCAGTTCACCATATAAACCCCCAACATCCAAGGCAACTTGTTTATAGTGCACTCAATCCTATAGCTGGCTAACTATTTCCGATTTCATTTAACAACCATTTTCTCAACATCACTCGCCAATATAATTCACATTTAATCACATACCTCACTATTTTCAAAGCATCATCAACAAAACATATTCCAAAGCATTAAACCATGCTTAAAATCTCAAGTATACAACATATACTTACAAGGATCACTTACCATGTGCATCCTTCATCATCACAACATTAAAAACAGCAAACTTCATGCTTTAAACATGCTTTAACAGTAGGTAAACATGGATTTAAAACCAAGTGCATAAACCAAATCATAATAGCACAACCGAGAGAGAAATTTCTTATACTTCTTGCGAACATAGACAAGCGTTTCAATCTTACATCTAAGTTCCCAAAACCACCTTTAAAACATTTCAAAGCTAAAATTCACATTCTCACTCACCGACACATGAAACCTTTATTAGCCTACGCGAAACTAAGTGTCTGAAGCTCCCAAATCTTAATTGGTTACTTCCAAAAAGTTCTCCCATATTTAAACCACATAAGAACATAGGATTTATGCACCTCAATACATTAAAATCTCCAGGAAGCAAACCTATCATGTTGGCTTACCCAAATCCACCAAAACGCCATCCGAAACAACTGAAAAACACCATCGATTACTCTACAAACTCAACCCAGCCAAAAGCTAACTCTTCCAACCACTTATAAACATTGATTAACATCCAAAATCAACCTATTACCAGCCTTATACATCCAGCATTCACAAAATCGCATTAAATTCACAAAAACCCAATTCCAACAAGCTAGACAATTAGAGATTTAAATAGTTTCGAGATTACTGTAACGCCTTGAGTTTAGGGTCTGGAAGTTAATTGAATTTGATTAAAGGTTCGTTCGAGTTAGATTTACCGGTTTAGACTAGTTTCGAGAATTATTTCAAATAAAAGGTTTTTGAAGGATTTGAATTATGGAAAATTGTTTTTAGATAGTTAACAGTTTAGTCTAGTGACTAAAATGCAAAGTTTCAAAACTGTTTTTGTGACTAGTTTGTAAAAGAATCAAAACGTTGAATCTTTATGGAGCTATTTATCCAAGTATAATTTTAGATTTTCCCCTAAATATTTTGATCTCTAAGACATTTAAAAAAAGGAATTTTAAATTCAATAAAAGAAATTTCAATAAGATTATCCTCTTTGTGCTATTTGACGTTATATTTTTCTCTCAAGATTTCTCTCAAGAACTTTCATCCAAACATCCATTTTTCTCTAAACATTTCAAAGAATCAAGGGATTTTAGTTTGGAAACTTCGGACGTGATATCGGACAATCTGGAAGTTTAATTTGGGTGTTCGGCTAGCATTTGTATAGTGATGGTTAGTGGATCTGTTTTTAAAAGCCTTAACGTGGTTAAGGGAAAGTTTTGGGGGTTTAGATTGAGCTTGAAAGGCCAATCTAAACTCAAGAGTGAGTTTGGTGATTTTCGCCTTTGATCTCGACTTATTTTACCTTGTTTTTGAAAAGCATGTTCATGTTATGTGCTTATTTTGTATACCACTATTTTCATGCGTTTTGAGATATGTACTTGTTATATATATGATCCCACTTGTAAAATGATAGTTGTTCATGAGATATATGTGTTTGAGTACATGCTATACATGGAAACATGATATGAAATGGAATGTGAAATAATGTGTTGTGGCCATTAGAAAACAATGGGTAAGTGTTGGCCTTGATGGGTATATTGACATTCGATGAGATCTTAATTACTGGATATAATTGGTCGACCAATAGGATGAGAGTGCACTATAATGTAAAATTCACACGTGGCCTTAGAGATGTCAGATTCCACTAAGAGGAGTACGGTGATGTGAGATTCCACCAGAAGCCTTGTTGTTGTCTTGAGTACGGTGATATGAGATTCTACCGGAAGCCTTGTTGTTGTTATGAGTACGGTGATGTTGGATTCCACCGGAAGCCTTGTTTTTGTTATGAGTACGGTGATGTGAATTCCACCGTAAGCTATCCTCATACCCGAGTAAAATTGTTAAAGATGTCAATATACTCATGTGTGTTAAAGTTGATTCTTATGCTATGTTTGCATGAATGATGTTGTGGAGCTTTGAGCTTGTCATGTTTCGTGCTGGGAATTTATTAATGTTATGCCTTAAATTGTAGTTCAAGCATGAAATGCATATGAGAATGTCGTTGGAAAGTTTTCTTATGAAATGATTTGAAGAATGGTTTTGGTTTTCAAGTGTATTAAATGATTCTAAAACTGTATTGTTTTTGTTATGGTTTTGAGCACCGCTCACTGAGCATTCTTGCTTACGCTCTCTTTTCCAGCAATGCAAATCTATAGACCATTCGTGGCAGCAAGGAAAGGTCCAAGAGTTAACTCTTTTGCTTAAGTATGGTTTAGGCATCCAATAATAGTATGTTAGCAATGGGATAAGACCTTTAGGCTTGGGAGGTTTTGTTTTGAGACTCCCTATGTTGAGACATGTTTATGATGCCTTTTTAGACTTGTAAACTGCCTTTGCATATTGAACTATGGTTTGGTTGGAGTCTGACCATTTTGTGAATTGGTTATGTTTAAGTTGCTTTCATCTGGAACCTTGTTATGTTTATTCTTGCTTTGTTGATATTGTTGCTAGGCTTGTTGAGTCTTTGTGGTATGTATGAGTTGTATGCATGTTTGTGTCTTGTTTGAGGGTCTTATGTGGGTTAAGATTGCAATAAACCAACAAAATTGTGTCATGCGATACGACCGACAGTTTTGATATGGCTGTATCAATACAGGGCGACCCTTATCGATACGGCCGGCAGTTTTGTTAGTTACTGGAATCTTTGAAGTTCTGTTTTCTTGCGTTTTAGTCCCTGTTTGCCATGCGATCGTTTATATGTGTTCGAATGGATGTTTTAAGCTGCATTTTTGCATGTGGGCATGAAATATGACTAATTGAAACCTTAATTTCATGTTAGGACCTTGTTTATGCTAGATTTGCATTTTGGTCCTTTGTTTTTCGATCGCCTTGTTAATGCTTGTTTTCTGCTACGAGTTCCTATCACATAGGATGTTAATGGAATTTAGAAAAGATAAGCTTTTAAAAATAATAGTGTTGCTAATCAGAGTGAAACCTTAGTGGGTTTTTCTTCGGTTTTCCTCGTATAACCCGTTTGGTTCGATCAGGCGTCTAGACTGGGCTAAGGGGGTTACATTTGTTGGTATCAGATCCAGGTTTATCGAGCAATCGGGAAGGTAAGTGAGGTAAAGTTAGATGTGGTTAATTGTTTCTTGCGATGCACGACGTTTGTGAGCATGACCGTTGGTTTTGTCGTTGGTTATTTTGTAGATAAAGGCACCAATTTCTATACTACTATTAGTGAAAATGGTTTTGATTAAAGGACTTGAGCGTCTTGGACCTTGCTTCTTGCTGGCCTAAATCATTTTTGTTGCTTGTGTTTGTTGTTGTTAGATTACATCTCTTGTAAGTATGAGACCGAGACGAGGGCCTACAGTGGGTGATCCGAGGAATGATAATGTTGGGCAAACGAATGAAGAGAATTTGCCTCCTCCTCCCCCTCCTCTCGAGAGTGGTGTTGGAGCTGGTATATGAGGTGTTGGACCTCAGGGTGGCCAAGGACAGGCTGGTATAGATATGGCTCCTCTGATTCAGGCTATAGCCGGGGCTTTTCAGACAGTCTTAGCTGGTGTACATGTTACAGCACCGCCTCAGGGTGCAGGGACTGGATTGCCTTTAGAGCGACTCCGTAGTTTGGGCGGAGTTGAGTTTCGTGGGTTGTCTCCTGAAGGTTCAGAGGCATGGCTTGAGAGTACAGTCCGTATTTTGGGATAGATGGAGTGTTCAGATGCACGTAAGTTGGGTTGTATTGTTTCCTTATTTCAGGGAGATGCCTACACTTGGTGGATCACTGTTACATCTGGTATGCCTGAAGCCGATGTTACTTGGGAATTCTTCAGAACTACCTTCCATAAGAAGTATCTTGGTCCGCGATACCAAGATGAAAAGAATAGAGAGTTTATGGCCTTGGTTCAGGGCAGCATGATAATATTCGAGTATGAGGTACAGTTTATACGTCTGAGTCAGTATGCTTCTGAGTTGGTTCCCACTGAGAGGGAACTGTGTGAACGTTTCTGATATGGCTTGGTTCAGGAGGTGAAGACATTTATGTTAGCCTCAGATTATGTGGACTTTGATGTTTTGGTCACTAGGGCCAAGGATATCGAGCAGAGCTTGGGATTGGCTGCTCGTTGTGGTAGATCTAGATTAGGAAAAAGACCTACTGAAGAGGGTAGAGACCATGCCAAGAGGCACAAGGATAGGAGGTACCAACCTGACCATAGGCGTGGAGGTGGTAACCTGGGACGTGGCCATTAGGGTCAAGGAGCTATTGTTCGCACACCTGAGTGCGCTAAATGCGGGAGACGTCATTTAGGAGGGTGTTGGGGTAATTATGGCACATGTTGGAACTATGGATCTTGAGCACATTTGAGGTGTGATTGTCCACATCCGGCTAGAGATGGACAAGCCCCGGTTCGAGCAATTAAGCATCAGATAGGCCGTGGGCGCGGTCGAGGTAACTTTCAGCGTAGGGATAATGGTAAGAGGAATGTAGCTCATGTGGTTGTTGTACAACCCGACGGTGGTGGACCAGCTAGAGTGTATGCGCATCACGAAGGTAGGAATGATACAAATGTGATTGCAGGTAACTTCTCATTACAGTCTTTGACTTTGCTTTCTTTGAACGTACTCTGGCTCTACACATTCGTACATTTTGCGTGAGCATGCGAAGTTGTTAGATACACTGTGTGAGATATTAGATGTGGGAATGAATGTTACAAGTTTTTTTGGTGAAACAGTCTTGGTTAGGAAAGTATATAGAAGATGTCCTTTGATGGTTCATGGCCATGTATTTTCGATGGGTATGATGGAATTACCATCTTATGGTTTTGATGTGATTTTGGGTATGGATTGGCTTGTGGAGCATAAGGCTAAGGTAGATTTTGAGACAAAGCGAGTTTCCTTGAGGCTTACGGATGATTATGAGGTAACAGTAGTGGGTGAGAACATTAAGTTCTTGTCCAATGTTGTTTTAGCTTTAAAGGCTCAGAGGTTAATAGATGTTGGTTGTCAGGCATATTTAGCTTACATTATGAATCCGAACATGAATGAGGCGCAACCGCAAGACATCAGAACTGTTTGTGATTTTCTAGAGGTATTTCCAGAAGAGTTGCCTAGTTTTCCGCCTGATAGAGAAGTTGAGTTTTCTATAGAGACTTATACTGATTCTACTCCAGTATCCATAGCTCTCTATCTTATGGACCCTAAGGAATTGAAAGAGTTGAAGACACAGCTTCAAAAATTGTTAGATCGAGGATTCATTCGTCCTAGTATCTCACTTTGGGGTGCACCGATGTTGTTTGTGAAAAAGAAAGACGGTAGTTGTAGAATGTGTATAGATTACCGACAGTTGAATAAGTTGACAGTGAAGAATATGTATCCTTTGCCACAGATTGACGATCTATTTGATCAGTTGAGAGGTTCTTCTGTGTTTTCCAAGATAGATTTGAGATCCGGTTACTACCAGTTGAAGGTAAAAGATCAAGATGTACCGAAGACAGATTTTCACACTCGCTATGAACATTATGAGTTCTTGGTAATGCCCTTTGGTTTGACTATTGCACCGACTGCATTTATGGATATGATGAATAGGGTATTTCATGAGTATTTAGATCAGATTGTGGTAGTGTTCATTGATGATATTCTGATATATTCCCGTACCAAGGAAAACCATGATAAGCATTTGCTGTTGGTGTTACAAACTTTGCTAGACAATCAGTTGTATGCTAAGCTAAGCATGTGTGAGTTTTGGATCAGGGAAGTAATATTTTTAGGACATATAGTATCAGATGAAGGAATCGGAGTGGATCCTAAAAAGTTTGAGGCAGTTGTGAATTGGAAGCAACCAAAATCGGTGACAGAAATACGTACTTTCTTTGGATTGGCGGGTTATTATCGACGTTTTGTAGAAGGGTTTTCTAAAATTGATATTCCTTTGACTAAATTGTTGCAAAAGGACGTTCGTTTTGAGTGGACAGAAGCGAGACAACAAGCTTTTGATAAACTGAAAGAAGCCTTGACTGAAGCTCCCATTTTGGTTCAGCCTGTGACCGGGAAAGAATATGTGATCTATAGTGATGTGTCGTATGTTGGTTTAGGTTGTGTGCTAATGCAAGAAGGAAGAGTAGTAGCCTATGCATCGAGGCAGTTGAAGGTTCATGAGCGCAATTATCCTACACATGAAATAGAGTTGGCCGCCGTTGTGTTTGCTTTGAAAGTGTGGAGACATTAAATCTACAGTGAGAAATGTACATTCTATATGGATCATAAGAGTTTGAAATATTTGATGTCGCAAAAGGAATTGAACCTTAGGCAGCGTAGATGGGTAGAATTGCTTAAAGATTATGATCTATCGATTGAGTACCATCCGGGTAAAGCCAATGTAGTGGCTGGTGCTTTGAGTAGAAAAGTGGCAGTTGAGTTGCGAGGGATGTTTGCTAGGTTAAGTTTGTCACAGGATGGTGGTCTAGTGGTAGAATTACAAGTTAAACCTTCGTTGGCTCGGATGATCCGAGAGAAACAATTGCAAGATAGAACATTTGCACCTCATGTGCAAGATATTGCGAAAGGTAGACCGTCATACTTCAGTTTTGGTGCTAATAAAGTTTTATGTTTCAAAAGTAGGATAGTCGTACCAGATGATATTGAGTTAAGGTGCACAATTTTGACCGAAGAACATAGTAGTCCGTTTGTTATGCATCCGGGTAGTACGAAGATATACCGTGGTTTGAAAGATGAGTATTATTGGGTTGGCTTGAAGAAGGACGTTGCTGAATTTGTTATTAAGTATATGGTTTGCCATTGTGTTAAGGCCGAACATTAGTTTCTTTCTAGGTTGTTGCAACCGTTGAGAATTCCCGAGTGGAAGTGGGAGAGGATTAATATGGATTTCGTATCATGTTTGTCGTTGACACCTTCTAAGAAGAATTCTGTTTGGGTAACCATTGATCGTTTTACGAAGAGTGCACATTTCTTGGCTGTTAATACTACTTACACTTTAGATAAGTTGGCTGATTTGTACATTAGTGAGATTGTGAGATTGTACGGTGTACCTAAATCGATTGTGTCAGATAGAGATCCGAGGTTCACATCTAGATTTTGGGAGAGATTGCATAGTGCCTTGGGTACTCGGTTGAGTTTTAGCTCTTCTTATCATCCTCAAACCGATGGTCAGCCAGAAAGAGTCATACAAGTGTTGAGATGTTGCATTATTGACTATCAGGGTTCATGGGAGAAGCATCTACCGCTAGTAGAGTTTGCCTATAACAATAGCTACCAAGCAAGTGTTCAGATGGCACCTTACGAAGCTTTGTATGGTAGAAAATGTAGAACACCTATTTGTTGGGCCGAAGCAGGACAAAAGTTATTATCGTTGCCGAATATGCTTAAGGGTACTACCGAGAAAGTGAAGTTGATATGTGACCGTCTGAAAGCAGCTACAGATCGACAAAAGTCGTATGCAGATTTGAAACGTAGAGAAATAGAGTATGTCGTGGGTGAGAAAGTATTCCTGAAAGTTTTGCCTTGGAAGAAGGTGATGACATTTGGTAGAAAGGGTAAACTGAGTCCGAGGTTCATTGGTCCTTATAAGATAGTTGAGTGAGTTGGTCTTGTCGCTTATAGATTGATTTTTACCATCCGATTTAGAAAATATTCATGATGTATTCCATGTTTCGATGCTTCGAAGATATAGATCGGATCCGTCACATGTTATGCGTGTTGAAGAGATTGAATTGAATTCGGATTTGTCATATGATGAAGAACCAGTTGAGATCTTAGCTTCGGACAGTAAAGTGTTGCGTGGTAGGACCATCGAGTTGGTCAAAGTTAAATGGTGACATCGAGGTGTGAAAGAAGCCACTTGGGAAAGGAAAGATGACATGAAGAAACATTTTATGCATCTCTTTCCATCAGGTAAATTTCCAGGATAAAATTTCTTAAGTGGGTGAGAGATGTAACGCACCGAGTTTAGGGTTTGAAAGTTCACCGGATTTGATTGAAGGGTCGTTCGAGTTAGATTTACCGGTTTAGACTAGTTTCAGGAATTATTTCAAATAAAAGGTTTTTGAAGGATTTGAATTATGGAAAATTGTTTTTTAGAAAGTGGATATTTTAGTCTAGTGACTAAAATGCAAAGTTTCAAAACTGTTTTGGTGGCTAGTTTGTAAAAGAATCAAAACGTTGAATCTTTAAGAAGCTATTTAGCCAAGTCTAATTTCATATTTTCCCCCTAAATATTTTGATCTCTAAGACGTTTAAAAAAAGGAGTTTTAAATTCAATAAAAGATATTTCAAAAAAGTTATCCTCTTTGTGCTATTTGACGTTATATTTTTCTCTCAAGAAATTTCATCCAAACAACCATTTTTCTCTCAAGATTTTAAAAAATCAGGGGATTTGAGTTTGGAAACTTCGAACGCGATATTAGACAATCCAGAAGCTTGATTTGGGTGTTCGGCTAGCAATTGTAAAATGCTGGTGAGTGGAACTGTTTTTAAAAGCCTTAACGTGGTTAAGGGAAAGTTTTAGGTGTTTAGATTGAGCTTGAAAGGCCAATCTAAGCTCAAGAGTAAATTTGTTTATTTTCGCCTTTGATCTTGACTTATTTTACCTTGTTTTTGCAAAGCATGTTCATGTTATATGCTTATTTTGTATACCACTATTTTCATGCGTTTTGAGATATGTACTTGTTATATATATGATGCCACTTGTTAAATGATAGTTGTTCATGAGATATATGTGTTTGAGTACATGCTATGCATAGAAACGTGATATGAAATGGAATGTGAAATAATGTGTTGTGGCCATGAGAAAACAGTGGGTAAGTGTTGGCCTTCCTGGGTATATTCACATTCGATGAGATCTTATTTATCGGATATAATTGGTTGACCAATAGGATGAGAGTGCACTATAATTTAAAATTCGCGTGTGGCCTTAGTGATGTCATATTCCACTAAGGAAGAGTACGGTGATGTGAGATTCCACCGGAAGCCTTGTTGTTGTTATGAGTACGATGGTATGAGATTCCACCGAAAGATATCCGCATATCCGAGTAAAATTTTTAAAGATGTCAATATACTCATGTGTGTTAAAGTTGATCCTTATGCTATGTTTGCGTGAATGATGTTCTGGAGCTTTGAGCTTGTCATGTTTCGTGGTTGGAATTTATGAATGTTATGCCTTGAATTGTAGTTCAAGCATGAAATGCATATGAGAATGTCGTTGGAAAGTTTTCTTATGAAATTATTTGAAGAATGGTTTTGGTTTTCAAATATATTAAATGATTCTAAAACTGCATTGTTGTTGTTATGGTTTTGAGCACCGCTCACTAAGCATTCTTGCTTATGCTCTCTTTTCCAACAATGCAGATCCGTAAACCATTCGTGGCAGCAAGGAAACAAGGAAGTGTCCAAGATTTAACTCTTTTGCATAAATATGGTTTAGGCATCCAATAATAGTATTTTAGCAATGAGATAAGACCTTTAGGCTTGTGAGGTTTTGTTTTTAGACTCCCTATGTTGAGGTATGTTTATAAATGCCTTTTTAGACTTGTAAAGTGCCTTTGCATGATGAAGTATGGTTTGGTTGGAGTTTGACCGTTTTTTGAATTGGTTATGTTTAAGTTTCTTTCATCTAGAACCTTGACATGCTTGTTCTTGCTTTGTTGATGTTGTTGCTAGGCTTGTTGAGTCTTTGTGGTATGTATGAGTTGTATGCATGTTTATGTCTTGTTTGAGGGTCTTATGTGGGTTAAGATTGCAATAAACGAGCAAAAATGTGTCATTGCAGGTCGAGTGTATCGATACGGTCGAGACTTTATCGATACGGGGTATCTGAAATTGCTTAAGTGTATCGAAACGTTAAGGTCCGTTCTGGTACATTTTGCTACTGGAAACCTCGATTCTAAAACGCCCCCGAGAGTGTTTCGATACGGCCGGCAGTTTTGTTAGTTACTGGAATCTTTGAAGTTTTATTTTCTTGTGTTTTAGTCCATGTTTACCATGCAATCGTTTGTATGTGTTCGAATGGATGTTTTAAGCTGCATTTTTGCATATGAGCATGAAATATGACAAATTGAAGAATTGTAACCTTAATTTTATGCTAGGCCCTTGTTTATACTAGATTTGCATTTTGGTCCTTTGTTTTTCGATCGCCTTGTTAATGCTTGTTTTCCGCTGCAAGTTCCTATCACATGGGATGTTAATGGCATTTAGAAAATATAAGCTTTTAAATAAATAGGGTTGCTAATCGGAGTGAAACCGTAGCGGGTTTTTATTCGGTTTTCCCCGTATGACCCGTTTGGTTCGGTCTGGCGGTTAAACCGGGCTAAGGGTGTTACAATTACCATGCTTAAACCTTAATCTCAACATTATCAATCTTCCAAAACATGATTAAAATCAATCATAACCCAGCCAAAATAGATCCAATACGAAAATTGCACAAAATCATCATTTAATGCTTGATTTAGCCATTTTCTTCAAATCAATTACAAAACCTTGTTAAGAAACACAATTAAAGAGCCAAATACTTGAAAATTTCATTAAAGAACCTTGAGTAGAGGAGAAGCACGAAAATTACCTCTAATCACTTGCTATTCCTTTAGTTGACAAGATTTTGATGGAAAATCTTCAAGTAATCATTGAGATAAGATAAGGGAACTCCTTAGAAATCATTTGGAAATCAAAATGAAATGGAAAAGAGAAGATCTGTGAAGTTTTGATAGAAAAGGGATGTTTGGCTGATGAGAAAATAGAGAAAATGGAAAATATGTCAAAAATGGATTTGTAAAGCTAAATCCTTTTTTAATCAAAACATATTTATTCTTTTAAAAAACCATAATTAAAACATGTCAATTAATGGAATATATGATTATATTCAATTTATCTCCCTAAAGATTCTAAGTGTTGGCTCTTTTACAAAATAGTCATTTAAAAATAGTTTTCCATTTTTACGTTTTAGTCACTAAACAGAAATGTCCACTTTCCACATGTCATTTCTCAAAATTGACTTCACCACACACTTTTATATATTTAAAAAGGATTTTAGAATTTTTTTCTTCAAATTTTTATCACTTTCCGAACCATGTTTTCCCTGAACCAATCCTAAACCAACTCGGATCTCTAGTCTCAGTCCTACGAACCCCGAATCAAACCTAAAATCTTCTAGGCCCAAAACCAGGGCGTTACAATCTTTGAGATTATCCCTAGCCGCCCAATTTAAGTGAGATTTAAATTCATCATAATTATCCTATCACTTCAAATCTTTCTTTATCTTTATCACTTCACATTCTCACTTAAAAATTTTCCCAATTAAAACTC
The DNA here is from genome assembly GCA_030270665.1 of Hibiscus trionum. NCBI lineage: Eukaryota > Viridiplantae > Streptophyta > Magnoliopsida > Malvales > Malvaceae > Hibiscus > Hibiscus trionum. The sequence continues at coordinate 22,009,169 of BSYR01000011.1, forward strand.
TTAACCTTCTATCATTATCACCAACTTTTCGGCTACCATCATTAAAACTCTTTCCAACACTTCATCTTTTTACTTTCTTTACCCTAGCTGATTTCCCAAAAACATAACTCTCTCATTTTTCTTTCTTTTCTCAAGTAAGATTTAAGAAACCTTTCCACTTCTCTTCTCACTTCTCTTCTTCATCACCTATTCAAACTCTTCCTCTTTTCCATGGCCTCTTCACCTAGGCCCTTCAAACGGTTCTTCAATGAAGACATTCACAAGAAATTTGAGACAAGCTTTGCCTCAAGATGTTTTTTACGATAAGCACTTCGACTTCCAAACTAATACCACTATTGGATTCCCACTGGAGTTCATGGACATTGTCGAGAAGCATGGTTGAAGTTTTTTTTGCCAACAAAAAGGGGAGATCTATGCCACCATCGTGCGAGAGTTTTATGCCCATCTTACAAAAGATTCCCCATTCTTGATGATTAGAGGTAAATGTATGTGTTTTGAAGAAGGGTATGTGAACTCATTATTTGCTTTGAATACTATAGAGGATGAGCATTCCGACTATGTTGCATCTATGGCCATTGCCAAACGCAAGAAACTGCTGGTAGACTTGGGTGAGCCTCGCACAAATTGGACAGTCTCATCGACAGGCCACCAGATGATGAAGAGGTTGGCATTAAAGCCACTAATGTGAGGCTAGAACCATTTTATCAAGGCAAATATGTTGCCTACATCTCACAACGAGACCATCTCGGAAGACCGGCTGATTTTGCTACATTCTATCATCAAAGGACGCAAGATCAACATTGGTAAAATCATTACCAATGAGGCTTATAAATGTGTTGAGAAGGGTAAGGGCAGTTTGTTTTTCCCTTTGTTAATTTCTAATATTTGTTTGCGCCATGAAGTTCCTAGGACGGATAAGGATATCGACCAAACAATCAACGGAACAACCATCACTTCCATTATTTGGAAAAAACCTCATGACTTTTGAGCTAAAGGAGAAGAGCAAGAGAAAGGCCAAGACAGCCACACCAAAGCCCAAGCCAAAGCCAAAGGCAGAACCCATCAGTGTGCTGGAAACTATGCCAGGAAGTTCGATGGCAGTGTTGTCCCAAGTGTACGCCCGCCAGGAGATTATTCTCCAAAAACTAGAGGCAGTTGAGGAGCTTAACGTTAAGATGAGGCACTACACAAAAGAAAGGGATACCATCATCCGGGAGGTGCTTGTTAAACTTTCCCCGGGAGATTTTCCAGCATTCCTAGTTTTTCCTGTCGAGCCTTATGCCAATGACGATGTCGTGCCAACTGATCTACTTAGTCCAAACATTCCAGCCATTCCAACGATGCCAGTAAGTTCAGCTAGTCCAACGATGCCAGTAAGTTCAGCCAATCCAACCAATCTAGTTAGTCCTGCTATTCCAATCAGTCTAGTTAGTCCTGCCAGTCCAGCCAGTTCAGAATCCAAGGCCCCAACTCATGTGTCCCCGGTGCATGTTAAATATGCCACTAATGGTTTCTCCTCTGAGACGGAGGAAATCCATGCCAAAATGTCCAAAGCTAATCTAGTTACACCACAAGCTACCCCTGCTAAGAAAAAGGATGACATTGGAGCTTCCATTGCCGCCTCCAAGCAAGGCTAGAAAGGGAAGAAAATAATGGCCCATGAACGTAGAAGCCTAACCATGAGAAAGACTCGTGCCAGAAAAGAAAAAGCCTCGTCTGAAGGAGAGTCTTCTTCTTCCTAAACTCCTGTCATTTCATTCTATTGCATATTCATGATCATGCATTTTTATTTGTCTGTTTTTCTTGTATAAATGTGTTGTTTCATCCATTGAGGACAATGCACATCTTGGGTTTGGGGGTGTGCATTTCTTCACTTTTGTGCCATGCATTTCATGTTTACATTTATGTTATCATATGCCATTTAGCTCATGTAAATAGTTGCATACCGAACCATAATAAAAAAAGAAAATTTTGCCTCGATTTAATTTTGAAGTTTGTTAACATTTGTTAGGCATGTTTTATTTGATCTAGGTATCTTTCCAATGAGGAAATTTTAATCTTTAGTTGTCATGCCATGCCAGCAGGATAGTATGCCAGGATTGCTTGGCAATTGATCTCTAGTTTAGGAAATTGAATTTACATTTAACACGTGATATGTATCTAGTTCCCTAGCAAACTTAGACTATTTGAACCTATGCTCAGATTAAAAAAATTGATGTTAGGGTAAAAAGAGAATAAGGCAGCAATGTTCAACCAAGCCAATGAAACTCTCCTCTACATAGGGATAATAAGTACTTAGGGCTTCGTGGTTTGCTCCCTCTTAGTTCTTAAGTCCAAAACCTTAGAGTATGAGCTGAAGAGAAAGCCTAGTGATGCCTTGATTAAGGTGGGGATTCATGGTATGCTCACTCTCATCACTCACGCTAAACAGTGTCACAAAGCAAGCTTAAGATAATGTCAGAGACCCTTGGCAAAGAAAAGGAAAAAATGAAAATAAGAATCTGAGTTTAGAAAGTAAAATTGGCTAAGGGAGTGAAAGGATACTTGATGCATATTGCCCACACATCATGCACTCTTCATGAGCTTATACTAGAGTAATATTGTTGCATTTGAAATGCTATCTACTTGGCACAATTACACTGAGATATTGAGGATAGAAAAAGAACCAAATTCTACTTTCCAGCATCTGTTGGCATTATCGACTAAATTTTTTTGGAGGTAACCCTTTCACAATTTTTATTTTTTCTTTCTTTGCATTACTTGAGGACAAGCAATAAGTTAGGTTTGGGGGTGTGTTACCTCTCCAAAACTACTGTTTTAATGCCAATTTTACAACATTCTTGCTTGTTTTTAGGTACATTTAGTTGCATTAGGTTGCTAGAATCATGCATTTGTGTAAGAAGTTTAGTTTTCTGTCTATGTTAGGGTGAAGGGTTGTTTTTATGGTTATTTTGCAGGTTTGGCAAAGGATTCGGCGCATGAAAGCAACACTGTTAGAATTGCCAAGAAGAATGCCAAGTGTTGTTGGCACAGAAGGACCAAACGGTGCCAAGCACTTTTTGGCGGAGAAGTGCCCTCGATGACATGCCAAGAGATTGTTAAACCCCCAAAAAATAGGAAAGGATCGGGCTCCTAAAAGATCAAAAATGGATCAATCTCCGAAAAAATAATGGATAAGGTGATGCCAAGCTACGTTGGCGAAGACATGCCAAGCTCGTGTGCCAAGGCAACACTGGCAAAATGACGTCAGCCCTAGCTTGATAAGCTATCACACTGATTGGATAAGGCTTATCTCTTATCCTTATAGTATTTTGAAATTCAAATGAGAAAGCTATCATATTCCTTTCCCTTGCACGCCTATAAATACAACCAACCGATCAAGAATGGAGGAGAGCGAAGTAAAGACTTAGAGTGATCGAAGTGAGGTGCTGGAGAGCTCGACGAGTGACGGTCGGCTGCACCGAGGAAGGGTGGTTCAACCACTTGGCAGAGAGCCTGGATTTGAGGGTTGCATCGTGAGACCCCTCTCACCCATTCTTTTGGTTTTAAGTTGTTTTACTTTTATTTTAGGATGATGTATCTGAAAAACGGTTATGGTTTTGTTGCTTAAATCCCTCACCATGAACTAATTTCATAGTTGGTGGGGGATGTTTGGTTTAAACGTTGGTTTTATGCCTTAGTTCTTTGAATACAATTCTTTTTCGGCAAAGTTTTCCATCTGGCATGCTTTATTGTTTCTAACTGTAAATGCCAAGCGAGAGCTGGCATTATTGTTTTTCTAAATACTTTGCCAAAGCAAGAGCTGGCATAGTTGGCCTATTGCTCCTCAATATCTTAACAGACTTGGGAGGCAACGATGAGTTGCTGGATACTTGGGAGAGAAGCTTTGAGAGAAGTCGTTCAAGTAGATGAACTTACTTCGGAAGTGATATCTACCCTCTCGGAGTATAGATTGGTTCTTAATCAACTCGACTCATTTAAAAACATGTACTATAGAGATATAGGGGCTTTACATAATCGACTTAGGGCAATGACCATCGAGAGAGGCTTTGCTAATGTTGAATCTGCTCGACAAACAATGCCAAGATAGTTTGCGAACAAAGGCTGGCATGAACAGTGATAAAACCAAGCATTCCCTGCCAACACTCATCATTCATTAAAAGCACCCTCCTTGCCAACGTTTTACTCCATTGTTTTCTTTTCTTTTAAGTAGTTTCTAAAAAAACTCCAAAACAAATCATCTTTTCCCCAAGACAAGTAAACCATCAAAGCAATCGAATTCCATGTCAATCTCTGTGGGATCGATAACTCAGCTTACCAAGTTGTATTACTTGCAGACTGTGTATACTTGCACGCAAAGGACTGTTGGCATATAATTGCCCATTATCTATAAACTGCTCTTTTTTGCCAGTATTATTTTACACATCTTCCAAATAGTCTACACTCCTTATGTCCTTCAATCGGACTTCCTGCTTCTTATGCCCTACTTCTTATGACTAATGCCCTCCCGTTCTACCTCTGGTTTTTACATCTCTCACCTAAATTCTTATACATTCCACCTATGTTTCTGCCGAGCACCCTCATGTTTCACGTTTAACAAACCTTTCTAGTTTTCCCCTTCTGACAGTAGACTCTATTGCATCCTTCGAAGGGATACACTCATATGTGCCATGGCCTAGTGCCCTATGGCATTTGCATCTTTCAATCGATCTTTCTCTAATTAGGTTTGACCTTATTTGCGGTGGGGGCTCCAAAATTCCTAAGTGCTTTACTTGATGCAAAATACGTGACGGCGTGTCTGTTAGAGGGTGGTACATTCAGAAACTGAGTGGTGGTCCCTTTCCGATTAGGCTTTCCACATGTCAGTGGGCCCTTTTACTTGGTTGAGCCATTTGCCTTCCTTTCCTGACTAACATTGTAATTACTCTCTTATTTTTGCGATTCTTCTCTATCCCTACCTGATGATAGGCTTTTTCCTTTTTATCGAGGCTTGGGGGTTCTGAGTTCCGCGTATCTTGATCCAAAACTCTTGAGGGACTTACAGTTGAGGCGTCTTGGTTGATTCTTGTTGCATCCATTCCCCTTCATTCGTTTTGGATGTAATCGTCTGTGATCCCTCTGCAATCTTCTCGTCGTGCTCTCTTACTGAATGTTGCATCTGCTTTTTGATATACTCTTGTTGTTGTCGAAGTTGCTTTAATGTGGTACGAGTGTATCTTTTTTGGCTTCTAGTCTACTTTGCATGTTGTTTAATTGGTCGTTTCTGGCTTGGGAGAGGGGCATTTCCTCCCCCACTTCTTCCATGATTTCTTACCCGGAATCACTCCATGTCACTTCTCGAGAATCAGACTGAAGGTCGCGTGTTCAATCCACGCTCACCGTACCAATTGTTGATCACTAATATGGGCAACCATTTTGGATGGGGACTCTCAAGTTGTCCCTAGGACAGAGATGTAGGGTTCATGTTGCATGTTCTTTGAGATTTGATCTTAATCCTTTTCCTTGTACTCATTTTTGGATAAATAGCTTCTTGTAAGGGGCTGGACGGGGTGAGGACACGTGTCAATCAAGGAGGACAGGTGTGTTAGTGAAATGGGTTCATTGTGACTCGGATATTGACGTAGATCATATGACTATGGATGTGATTCGGATAGCGTTCGCGTGTTGAGTACGCAACATAATGGCTTTGGCCTTGCTGGTATGTTCACAAAAAGTTGTAATTGACTATTCATATGGCCGTAATTTGTCGATAGTAAAGGTTTTAAATTTGGGTATAAAAAATTATGTTCTTTCTCAATTAGTGGGGGTTATGGACAGGCGCGATATGAGCGATCGCACAGTGCCCCGAAAGAGAGGGGCCCAAAAATAGAGAACTGAAATTAAATATTTGTAAAAATTATAAATTTGTATATGTGTATATATATAACAATTATCTAAAACTTAAAGCTTGCAAAAAGAATGACACATTTTAAGTGAAAAATGTTTGATTTTTAGATGTTTATAAGTCGTTTTTTTTTTTTTGCTCAAGAGGATAATATAAGGGTAATCTACCCCAGAGGTCCCTTTTGTTTGGAACTTGTTCTGTTTTGGTCACTCGATTTGAAAAAAGATTAAAATAGTCACTTATGTTTTCGACCGTTGCTATTTTAGTCACCCGACCGTTAACCTCCGTTAATAAAAAAAATAATTTTAGTTTTGACCCCTAAATTTTTGAAAGTTTATTTTTTTCCATTCATTTCAAACAAAAACCAAATGCATTAACAACAACTTAAATTTCAAAGCATTTCTCAAGAATTCGAAAAAACTAGTTAAGAGATTCTTAACTCACAACCAATTTACAAAACCCAGTGCTAACATAAAATTTATAAAAAGTAAATTCTTAACCTCTAAACCAGAGAAATCAAACTAAACAGATGCATTAACAACAAACTGAATTTTATTTTTCACTATTTTCAAGCCATAAAATAAACTGATCAAGATATCCTGATCTCACTGCCAATTTACAAAACCTAATGAGAAAATGTAATTTGTAAAAAATAAAGAAACCCTAATCAATAATCAGTTTTACAATATGCAGATAAATTACATTCTAGAACTAGGGTTCGTTCCTCAATTTAATTCAGGAAAACATGTGATTCGCAATTCAAATCTCCCATGATTAAAATTAGGGTAATCTTCACCCATGGTCCTTTTCATTTGGGGTTTGTTCTATTTTGGTCACCAGAATTCAAAAAAAAGAGTATTCTGATCACTTACGTTTAGAATCGTGTCTATTTTGGTCATTGAGACGTTAGTCTCCGTTAATACAAAAATTAATTTTTAATTTAATCCCCAAACTTTCAAATTTTTATTTTTCATCATCTTCCCCAAAAACAATTCCGAATCCGTTTGGATAATTCGAATCCCTTCTTCAGTCCATTGTTGTCCCTCCAATCATTGTAAACTTAAGCTTTCATAATCTCTTTTGTAAATGAACTATATGCTTACATACAGAAACATATACATATATATGCAGTGTACAAGAAACACTACCCTCCATTCCTGCATGATGAAGTATGGTGTCTGAAAAGGATAGCAAAAGATGGTGCCTTCCATAAACGGCTGACCTCCAATAATATTTCACAGTCAAGGACTTCCTGCGGTTGCACGTTCCTAATCCATTTACACTGCGCAATGTAAGAGAACCATTTATTCAATTCATTCACAAAACTTCAAGCATTTTGTTATTCGATTTGAGATGAGTACGGATAAGAGTATGTGTGTGTATTTATGCACCAATAGTTTAGGGACATGAGGAGGCAGAGTAATATAGGTTTTGATGCATTTTTTTGTTGAACCAATCTGAACTATAACATTACTGCAGATGTTCGGTGTTGGGATCTCGAATCGGGTATGGGATACGATCGTAGATCATGTTTTGTCTTGCGATGTTGATGATGATGAGTGGTATTCCTACTACGGAGCTGCACAAGGTGTCGAACTCCATTTGCAGAGTTGTGGCTGCAACATTAGATGGGCTAAAATTATCACCCTGTGGAAAAATTAGCCTTTTCTCATAAGGTTAGTCTGTCATATTCATACAATCATTTACTGTAATTCACAAATATGTTCCATATGGCTTACTGTCAAATGATTCTCTAAACTTTCAGCTTCCGGTGGAAGATGCAAAGAGACAACAATGGACCGAAGAAAGGATTCGAATTATCCAATCGGATTCAGAATTATTTGTAGGGAAGATGGTGAAAAATAAAGTTGAAAGTTTGGGGTTAAATTAAAATTTATTTTTTTATTAATGAAGACTAACGTCCCAGTGACCAAAACAGACATGATTCTAAACGTAAGTAACTGGAATAATTTTTTTTTAAATTATGGTGACCAAAATAAAACAAACCCCAAACGAAAGGGACTACGAGCGAAGATTACCCTTAAAATTAAGAAATTTTAGAGAAAACAACAAGGAAACGACTCGGTGAAATAAGGATTTGGGGAGAAAGAAGTAATGCTTGAAAAAAATTGAATAGAAATAGTTAAAAAAAAAAACATAATCCAACGAAATTAAAGGGGAAATTCAAGAAACAAAGAAGCTTTAAAGGAATCGAAATACCTGAAACGACGGTGGTTTCTGCTCAAAAATTATAAAAGTTTTTCACTGCTAAGATTGAGCTAAAACAAATTCCGTACTAATTTCTCCCTTTTTGAATATGGGAGGGAATCTGAGAAATGAAGTAAGCTTTTAAAAGTTTAGGGGTGAAACTAAAATTAACATTTTTTATTAACGGAGGTTAAAAGTCAAGTGACTAAAATAGTAACAGTCGAAAACATAAGTAACCATTTTAATTTTTTTAAATCGAGTGATCAAAACAGAACAAGTCTTAAACAAAAGTGACCTCCGATGCAGATTACCCATAATATAATAATATTTTTCTATTAAGATGATTTTAAAGAAAAAACGCATATTTCCTACTAATTATAAATTAAGGCCTCATTTTAATAAAGGGTAAACTACTGCAGGGGTCACTTTCGTTTCCCGTCTGTACAGATTTAGTCACCACTTTTGAAAAGTGCCAATAAGTGGTCATCTACGTTTTCGATGTGTAAAGACTTGGTCACTCCGACGTTATAGTCCGTTAGTCCCCTAACGGATTGCTGATGTGGCGGAATTAAAATAAGGATAAATTACTTCAATAGCCATTAAAATTTATCTCATGTATATTTTTTCTCCTCAATTTAAAAAAGTAAACATTATAGTCACTAATAAAAATGTTTCTTTATAATTTCACCTTTAAATTTTTAAAAATTCATTTTTCAATCCTAAAACTTTACAATCAATTAGTACAATAATATTATAAATGCTTAGATGAAAAATAGGTGCCCAAAGTATACCCTTTGAAACTTAGGTGCCCAAATTGCTCCTATTTAATAACTCAAACTTAAAAATTTAGTCCACTAACTACTAAAAAATTCGAGCTATTGGAATTTCTATTTTATAATTCAAACTTTATTTTGAATTTTTGAGTCGAGTATTTTCACATCAAACCAAAATTTTTAATTCTTAACCTGGCTCAAAAATTAAATTTTTAGGTTTGATGTGAAAATACTCGACTCATAATTTCATAAACTCGACTCAAAAATTCAAAATAAAGTTTGAATTATAAAATAGAAATTCCAATAAACTTTATTGTACTAATTGATTGTAAAGTTTTAGGATTGAAAAATGAATTTTTAAAAATTTAAGGGTGAAATTATAAAGAAACATTTTCATTAGTGACTATAATGTTTACTTTTTTAAATTGAGGAAAAAAAATATACATGAGATAAATTTTAATGGCTATTGCAGTAATTTATCCTTATTTTAATTCTGCCACATCAACAATCCGTTAGGGGACTAACGGACTATAACGTCGGAGTGACCAAGTCTTTACACATCGAAAACGTAGATGACCACTTATTGGCACTTTTCAAAAGTGGTGACTAAATCTGTACACACGGGAAACAAAAGTGACCCCTGCAGTAGTTTACCCTTTAATAAATTGCACATGGCCCAAAATGTTTGAACCGCACATGTTTTCAATGTATTCACTTTCAACCTTAAGTTTCACTCTAAACTGTATATTCACCTAAGCATCAACATCTCAAATATATAAAGATATCAAAGGGATTATGGAGTTGGTGGAATTCTACACCAATTGTAAAGTTCCAAGGCAAGAAAACAAAAGAGCCCCTTGCAGCGTTAACCTGTATTTTGTGCAACGTCAATGGATCATTTGCATAAAATATATTCCAGTACAAGAAATACTCGTTAAGATTATGCAATATAGTTATACAAATGTTGCTGGAGAATATCATGAATAAACTTAGCTATACAATTTCAAAACAATCCAATATTAAACTCCCCGGGCGTTATACAAATGTTGAAAACCTTGAAGCATTTCCTAATACCAAACATTCACAGAACAAAACTTGAATCACCCATACATTTTGTTGCAAATGGGTCATGAAATGGACTAACATGTTGCCAAAGAATTCTCTACAATGCCAAATATAACTCAAAAATGTATTTCATACACACTCTATAGGAGCTCTGTCCATGCCAGAGCTTTCCTTTTACAAATACAACCGGAACTTTGTTGAATGACCTTTCAGCGTCACCAAATTTTCACATCTGCTGATAGAGAGCATGGCTTTATACAATCTAAAAGAAGTAAGGTAAGGTTTGCTTCTTCCTTGAACCCCCTTCTCCATACAACTCATTCCATTGCTTCAGCTCGCTCATCACTGATCCTTCAGAAGCAAAGCTGGCAGCAACCTACATTGCAGTATTTTAAATTAGCTTTTGCGCATAAAATGAAGAGTAGGGTTCTAAAAGTTCATCTGAAGATTATGCCAACAGTTTATGTTAGATTAATATGATGATTGTTAATTTTTCAGTTCTCGTAAAGCTTAGTATCCAACCAGTAAATATAGGTAAAAAGAAATAAAGAGAGAATTATAGTCTGAAGAAAGCTGTGACTAGAATTTACCTGATTCTTTGCTTCTCTCATATCTTCCATGTTTAAAGGCCTCAAAGTAATTGCCCCTTCCTTCTTATTCTCCTCTTTTGTCTTTAAAGCATCTTCTGAACTCTGGCCTGCTTCTCTCCGTTTTTCCTAATTAAAGTTATTGAAAACAGCAACTGTAAGGTACATTTTCTGCACCTACTAGTAACAGTAAGATAATGAGTTAGAACGATGATGTTTTAGAAAAAAAGAGTTAAGTAGTAGTCACCAGATTCTTCAACCTCTCCTGCTGAATCAACTCCCTAACAGGCCGATAAGCTGCTGTCACGCATAAGTTCTGTTCCGAGTAGTTAATGCATTTAGTTGATAAAAACAAATTAATGATAAATGTTAATGATATAAATACAAACCTTGAGGTCACTTCCACTATAACCTTCTGTCATGGTTGCAAGCTCCTTATAGTCCAGCTCTGCAACTTTCTCTTTTGCTAGTAGAGTTCTCAAAATCTTTTCTCTGCTCTCAATGGATGGAAGGCCAACCATAATTCTGGTCAAAATGAAAAGATTGTGATTGCAAAAAAGAAAAAAAAAATTAGCCAATCACAATAGTTATTATATAAGGATAATATTGAAAGTGAGAGGATTATAGAAATATACCTGCGTTCGAAACGCCTGATGATTGCTTCATCAAGATCGAATGGCCTGTTGGTTGCAGCCAGTACGAGAATTCTCTCACCGGATTTGGTCAATAGGCCATCCCAATGAGCCATGAACTCATTCTTAATTTTCCGCATAGCCTCATGCTCCCCAACTCTAGTCCTCTGTCCCAGCATGCTATCAACCTCATCCACAAAAATTATAGTTGGTGCAACTTTTGCTGCTAGTGTAAATAATGCCCTCACATTCTTTTCATCTTCCCCAAACCATTTTGAAGTGATGGTGGACATTGATACATTAATGAAACTTGCTCCAGCTTCATTGGCAATGGCCTTTGCTAGCATTGTTTTCCCTGTACCAGGAGGCCCAAAGAGTAATATACCTCTACATGGCTTGAGAAGCCCCCCGTTAAAGAGATCGGGCCTTCGTAGAGGAAGCATGACCAACTCTTGAAGTGATTCTTTGGTCTCATCCAAAGCACCAATATCTGCAAAGGTCACACCAATCTCGTTCGCAGGAATAACCTCTGGCCTTATTCTTTTTTCAAATTCATTATCAGGGGGAGCTTCCTGCATAGACATTATTATATCTGTAGTAAGAAAACAAATTGAAAGCACACAAGGAAAAGAAAAAAACACCAGAGAAAAGTAGTGGACATGAACTGATTGTTTATATCCTTAAAGTTTGTAAGCTACATTACAACATTTCATTCAATCACATTCATCCCAATTTTTAGTTAATTGTCAAATGACAGAAACTTACAGATACTTTTGGTGCTGGTGGGTTCTCGACATCCTTTTTCGTAGAAGGAATGGATTTCTCAATCTCAGTTTTTGTTTTAGGGGCAATGGTGGCGGATTTTGGTTCAGTTTTTGCAGCTACAACCTCTTCAGCCTAAGGTTATTGAAGGGTAATTTGTTAATCCATAAGTATAAAGTAACTTAGATCATTAATTATGGATTTCTTCTAAGGCAAAACTAGCATTAGAAAAGAAAAAGAACCTTGGCCAATTCAGCATTTGTCCCTAATTTCAAGGTATCCTTCCCACAACCTTTTCCTTCTTGGAATAAATTCAGTCCATGGGATAAGCTGCTCCAGTACCATAACACCAATGGTGAGTTACTTGGAGATTTTCAAAAAATTATGCTATGAAAGAAACTTGTATCAAGATCAGATAATGATAAATGTCTACCTTTTGGAAGATATAACAAGCTTGCCATTCCGATATTCTGGATCCTTATTGTTCATCAAGTGATAAGAGATTGCTGATACCACAATTTCTTCAATATAATTACTTATGACTATTGTGTCTGCGGGGCAGATATAACTCAAATCATCGCATTCGAGGTCATTTGCTGCAAGTACCTCAGCAATGTGGTTTCTGTTATCTTGAATTTGGAGCATCTTCATGTCCTCCGCCAGTTTCACTTTCCAGATATTGAGACGAGTTTCATCTTCGGGCGGTTTTATCTCAATATTGTATGGAAATAACACTGCAAGTCTCTCATCCACCTCACTGTAATCATCCTCAGGGTCCAACATCTTGGAACCAAGTATCAATATCGGACCGGAAAGTTTGTTTAACATTTTTTGAAACAGATTATAGAAGTTCTGTGATTGGAGGATAAGCTTCTCAACATCCCTGAGGTATAAGATGATGGAACCAGTTTTGGATACTGAAACCAATACCTACAAGAGAATGAAAATGACCTTCACTACCGTGTAAGTAAATCATAAGAGACACAAGCAACAACCATTTACTTGAATCAATTCTTAGGCTCACAAAAACAGTTTATTATAGCATATTAGCATATGGACTTATGAGGGCCACGTAGAATCTATGTAAACACATAAAGGCATGTCTACCTGTGCACACACAAGAATATGCAAATGTATTCATTAAAAGAAAGAATCATCTAGAAAAACCATTCATGAAAGATTTCCAAATTGACTACTTAGTATTTATGGCATACCCTGTAAAGTGACTGAAGAAATAGTTTCTGATCGAAACACCAATTGCTAGTGTGCTTCTGGGAAGCTAAAAGAAACAAAAAAGATCATCAAAGAATGTTAGTACTTTCCTCCACATGTTTGCAAGTGTCAAAAATGCATATTCTTCGCATTAGTTACAAGTTTACTGCAGGAAATCCCTACAATGAATCCAAACCCTACAGTACTGCAATTGAGCAAAGGTTTCTTCCCAACCTCAGCATCCTTCTAAGGACATTTGTGGTTCAGATCCCCAACCATAGTTAACATGTCAGCATTATGTGTATACTAGAAAATTTGTAACATCCGTGTTTTGGGGTTAGGAGTTAGTCGGGTTAATTGGTTCGAGTTGGTAAAATTTATTTTAATCAAATTGACCTTAGTATGAGCAAATTGAGTTTAGAAAGAAAGGGAGGGATCATTTTGGTAATTAAACCAAAATAAAAATAAATACCACCTTATATCATCTTTTCTTCTTCATCTTTCTTCTTCACCGTTCATAAACACCCCAAATTCTCTCAAACCCTCATTACTATTTCCTTTGATTTCTTCCTCAATTCAAGGGCGTTTTTGAAGGTAATTACATATTCGAACTCTCCTCTTCATCCTCTACGTTTACATAGTTTTATATTTCGAAACTACCCACTTTTGTGATTTTCAAGTTTAATGAAAATCTGAGTTTTTATTGAGTTTTTCAATTGATTTTGAATTATTGAGATGGGTTTTGAGTTAGTCACCTTAAAATACACATAATATGTTAAAATGAGTAATTTTGGATGAAAATCCGAAATGGGTATTTATGGCCATTTTTGAATAGTCTAAAACTTGAATTTTGGTGAGTTTTAGAGTTAGGTTGAAAGGCTGATGATATATGTATGTGAGGAAAGTGTTTTGGGACCATTTAGATGTCATTTGGATGTTCGAAAATGGTATTTTCTGCTGGGTAAAATATGAGTACGAAAATGAGGAGTTTGAAAGGGTTCTTGGCTTGAAATGTTGAGCTTAATGTTTGAATTATGTTCCGGGTTAGTTTCGATGACAAGTTATTGATTTTGGATATTTTGTTGGTGTTTGGGATTGATTAGAATCAAGTTTGGGCATTGGTGAAGCATCGGAAGTGAATCCGGAAAATTGAAGGTTGTTGCTTGCTTGGTCTTGAGCTTGGAAGCTTAGGTGAGTGGTTAAATGTTTTAAGTGGTATTAAAATGGTTGGTTCGAGTATACGGACTAGGTCGGGCTTGGTAGACCCACCTAGAGTTGGGATTAGTGTGGTAGCCTAATCCTAAACTTGATCTAAAGCCTTTGGATGAACTTAAATGTATGAATGCTTATGTATATTGTATTATACATGTGAGTTGAGGCATGTTTTGTATTGCATAAAGCATGCATGGAAATGTGGTTGGTGTATGACGGTGATGTCATGTTGAGTACATGCTATGCATGGAAATGGTGTATGACGGTGATGTCATGTTGAGTACATGCTATGCATGGAAATGGTGTATGACGGTGATGTCATGTTGAGTACATGCTATGCATGGAAATGGTGTATGACGGTGATGTCATGTTGAGTACATGCTATGCATGGAAATGGTGTATGACGGTGATGTCATGTTGAGTACATGCTATGCATGGAAATGGTGTATGACGGTGATGTCATGATGAGTACATGCTAGGCATGGAAATGTGGGTTGTGGCTGTTTATATTGAGGAAGTTAGAGCTTGGAGAGCATGACATTTACAGTATAAATTGTTCATGCATCTTATATTGTGGCTCTTGTAAATTCTTGATATGTTTGTGTGATGCTTTGGTTAGATTGTGCTCGGACCCTGCAATGTTGAGGTTTGTTTTTAGAGCTTACCCTCACTAAGTATTATTGCTTACGCTCTCTTTGTTCAACATTGCAGATCCTTAGTTCGTGGGTTGCTCGCGCAAGTGGAAGGCTCCAAGTGTGGTTGTTAGCCTTGAGTGCTTCAAGTATGGGTTTTAAAGTTTGAATAAGTAATAGTTGAGTAATGGGACATGTATGGTTTTGCTGGATAGTTGTTGATTGTTAGGGGCATGTTTAAACGACCTTGATGCCTTGTTTGTGTGTGTCTTGTGTTGCCTTGATGAATGATAACTCATGCTTAAATGACTCTCTTGACTTTAATAGGTGTTCTTGTATGTGTTTTGTTGAAATTTGGAGTCTTGCAAAACAGGGTGTATTGATACACTAAAGTGGTGTATCAATACACTCTTTCATAAATGGTAGATTTTTGGTCAGGCGTATCGATACACTAGGTGTATCGATACGGTCCCAACTCTCTGTTTTTTTGATGAGTGATGCAGTGTGGGTCGTATCGATACGGTGAAATAGAGTATCGATACGGGTTGACCTAGTTGACCAATAGTGTATCGATACACTCAATAGTGTATCGATACACTGTAGCTGTATTGATACACAATAGTGTATCGATACACTGTAGCTGTATTGATACACAATAGTGTATCGATACACTGTAGCTGTATTGATACACTCAATAGTGTATCGATACACTGTAGCTGTATTGATACACAATAGTGTATCGATACACTGTAGCTGTATTGATACACTCAATAGTGTATCGATACACTGTAGCTGTATTGATACACTAGAGAGCTGTATTGATACGGCCTGCTTAGAAAGGATAAATGAGTTGTTTTAATGTGCAGATTTGGTGGGTCGTTGTTTTATCGTTCGTGTTTCCGCTGGCATGTTTCACTTAGGACTTAATAATGCATTTAAACAAGATTAATTAATGAAAAAAAAAATAGGGTTGTTAACTGAGGGGGAACCTTAACGGGTTTCGCTTCAGTTTTCCCCGTGTGACTCACTCGGACCGGTCATTCGGCTAGACCGGGATGAGGGGGTTACACTTGTTGGTATCAGAGCTGAAGGTTTCCGAAACCTTGGGCAGGTAAGTGAGTAAGTTGTATTTTATGATTAAAATGCACGGTGTTTGCTTATCATGTAAGCATGTTGCTTGTTTTATTCAAAGCATGTGTGTGGGAGTCCCATTGCTACTATTACATTGGAAAATGGTTTTGTTTTAGCGAGGGAACGTACTTGAACACTTGGAAGCCTTGCCTTGCTAACCCAACTTGTATGTTTTGTTGTTGTGGTTGTAGTTAATATTTGTGAGAGCAATGTCTAGACCGAGAGGTAGACCAAGAATAGTTCGTCAGGAACCACGGGTTGCGGCTCCTATTGAGCCGGCTGTTGGTGTGGAGGCTCGTTTGGAAGGGCCGGTGGCCGCGGGAGTTGGCGCTCCACCACCTCCACCACCACTTCCTCCGCCTGGAGTTGGAGGCGATGATGGAGTTGAAGGAGAGGAACCTCAAGGTGGCCAGGGTGGCCAAGGTCCAGCTGGTATTGATATGACTCCGCTAGTACAAGCGATAGCGGGAGCTTTTCAGGCCGCAGTTGCGGGAGCTCAGGCTGCAGCTCAGCCTAGGTATGATGATGCTAGTCTACCTTTGGAGAGGCTCCGTAGTTTGGGAGCCGAGGAGTTTAGAGGATCTACTCCGGAGAGATCGGAGTTATGGTTAGAGAAGACAGTCCGAATCTTGGCTCAGATGGGTTGTGCGGGCGCACGTAGACTGGGTTGTGTGATCTCGTTACTTCAAGGTGATGCCTACACCTGGTGGGTCACCATTACTGCCGGGATTCCAGAGGCCGAGATAGATTGGGATTTCTTTGAGTTTGCATTCAGAAAGAGGTACTTGGGACCGAGGTACTTGGATGAGAAGAAGAGAGAGTTCATGGCTCTTACTCAGGGAGATGCTTCTGTGACTGACTATGAGATTCGCTTTGTTCGCTTGAGTCAGTATGCCCCAGAGTTGGTTCCTACTGAAGTGGAACGTTGCAACCGATTCCGCTACGGGTTGAATGAAGAGGTTAAGAGGTACACCTTAGCTTCTGATTACTCAGACCTTGATGTGTTGGTCGCGAGGGCCAAAGATTTAGAACATAGTTTGGGTTCGGCCAAACGAACTGGTGGTTCTAGCTCTGGCAAGAGACATAACCACTTTGATGGTAGAGATGCCAAGAGGCACAAAGGTGGTGGGCGTCAGTTTGATCAGAGACGTGGCGGTGGCCACCCTGGTAGAGGCCATCAGGGCCATGGAGGAGAAGGGCGTTCGCCCGAGTGTGCACAGTGTGGGAAACGACACGCTGGTGAGTGTTGGGGTAACTCCTATGTTTGCTGGAACTGTGGCTCGAGGGACCACTTTAAGAGAGATTGTCCACATCAGACAGCTCAGGCACCGAACATAGCTCAGGCTCCTACGAGAGGTAATGATTTTCAGAGAGGTCGTGGGCGCGGTCGTGGCTACTTCCAACCTAGGGCTGATGCACCTAGGGTAGATGCTCAGAGGAATCTTGCTCATGTTGTGGCTGTACAGTCAGATACAGGAGGACCAGCGAGAGTTTATGCTCAGAGAGAGGCCGGGAACGACACTGATGTGATAGCAGGTAATTTTGAGTTACAGTCTATGTCTTTGCTTTCTTTGGTGGATTCGGGTTCTACGCATTCCTACATTTTGAGTGAGCATGCACAGAAGCTAGATATCCCTGTTGAGATCTTAGACGTAGGTATGCATGTTACTAGTTCTTTTGGGGAGACAGTTGTGGTTAGACGTATGTATAGGAGGTGTCCACTGAAGATTCAGGGTCATATGTTCTCAGTTGATATGATGGAACTTCCATTCTACGGTTTTGATATTATTCTGGGTATGGACTGGTTGGTTGAGCATCGGGCTAGTGTGGATTTTGAGACGAAGAGAATTTCTTTGAAGCTTTCTGATGACTACGAGATAGTAGTAGTGGGCGAGAACATTAAGTTCTTGTCTAATATGGTGTCAGCTTTAGAGGCTCATAGGTTGATGGACTCTGGATGTGGAGCCTATTTAGCTTATGTTATAAATCCGGACATGAGTGAAACTAGACCGAAAGATATCAGAACAGTGTGTGACTTTCCAGATGTGTTTCCTGAAGAGTTGTCGGGTTTGCCTCCTGACAGAGATGTTGAGTTTGTGATTGAGACAGTTTCAGGGTGTAATCCAATTTCGATAGCTCCGTACCGCATGGCTCCGAAAGAGTTGAAAGAATTGAAGAGTCAGTTGCAAGAATTATTAGACCGTGGTTTCATTAGGCCTAGTAGTTCTCCGTGGGGTGCTCCCGTGTTGTTTGTGAAAAAGAAAGATGGTAGTATGCGCATGTGCATCGACTATAGACAGTTGAATCAGATAACTGTGAAGAACAAGTATCCGTTGCCTCGTATAGATGATTTGTTTGATCAGTTGAGAGGTGCTTCAGTATTCTCGAAGATAGATTTGAGATCTGGATACTATCAGTTGAAAGTGAAAGAGTGTGATGTTCCGAAGACAGCTTTTAGGACTAGATATGGTCACTATGAGTTTCTTGTGATGCCTTTTGGGCTCACAAATGCACCTGCAGCATTCATGGACATGATGAACAGAATTTTTAGAGACTATTTAGACAGGTTTGTGGTTGTCTTCATTGATGATATACTTGTGTACTCGAAGACAGAAGAAGAACATGAAGAACACTTAAGGTTTGTTTTACAGAGATTGTTAAGCAATCAGTTGTATGCGAAGCTTAGCAAATGTGAGTTCTGGATTCGAGAGGTTGTATTTCTTGGCCATGTTGTTTCGACCGAAGGTATTCGAGTTGATCCATCGAAGATTGAGGCTATCATCGAGTGGAAACAGCCTAAGTCTGTGACCGAGATTAGAAGTTTCCTAGGATTAGCCGGTTACTATAGGAGGTTTGTTGATGGTTTCTCTAGAGTAGCTGCTCCTTTGACTAAGCTGTTGCAAAAAGGAGTCAAATTCGAATGGACAGATGCAAGACAGAAGGCCTTTGAGAAATTGAAAGAAGCCTTGACGAATGCTCCAGTGTTAGTGCAACCTGTTTCAGGTAAGGAGTTTGTGATCTACAGTGATGCTTCCTACGTAGGCTTAGGATGTGTATTGATGCAAGATAGGAGAGTTGTTGCTTATGCTTCTAGACAGTTGAAGATTCATGAGAAGAACTATCCTACTCATGATATAGAACTAGCCGCAGTTGTGTTTGCATTGAAGATTTGGCGTCACTACTTGTATGGTGAGAAGTGTATAGTTTACACCGATCACAAGAGCTTGAAATATTTGATGACACAGAAAGAGTTGAATTTGAGACAGAGAAGGTGGCTAGAGTTGCTAAAGGATTATGACTTGACCCTTGAGTACCATCCGGGTAAAGCAAATGTGGTAGCCGATGCTTTGAGTAGAAAAGTGGCCGTTGAGCTGAGAGCTATGTTTGCTAGATTGAGTGTGTCCAATGATGGTGGTTTGATCACCGAGTTGCAAGTAAAGCCTTCTTTGATTCAGTTGATTAGAGAGAAACAGTTGCAAGATGCGAGCTTAATTCCTCATGTCCAAGACATAGCCGAAGGAAGACCGACTGAATATAGTTTCAGTGGTGAGAGTTTGTTGTGCTTTAGAGATAGAATTATTGTACCAGAAGATGTTGAATTGAGACGTCAGATTCTGAGTGAAGCACATTCGAGTCCCTTTTCTATGCATCCTGGTAGTACTAAAATGTACAGAGATTTAAAGAATGACTACTTCTGGGTTGGTTTGAAGAGAGATGTAGCCGAGTATGTGAGCCGTTGCATGGTTTGTCAGAGAGTGAAGGCAGAACATCAGGTTCCTTCAGGTTTGCTACAGCCTTTGAAGATTCCGGAATGGAAATGGGAGAGGATCACCATGGACTTTGTATCGGGGTTGCCTTTGTCTCCTTCGAAGAAGAACTCAGTTTGGGTGATTGTTGATAGGTTCACTAAGTGTGCTCACTTCTTAGCAGTGAACACTGTGGATTCCTTAGACAAGTTGGCAAACTTGTACATCCGTGAGATTGTAAGACTTCATGGGGTTCCGAAGTCTATTGTTTCAGATAGGGATCCTAGATTTACTTCAAGATTCTGGAGTTTCTTGCATAGTGCTTTAGGTAGCCGTCTGCATTTCAGCACATCTTATCATCCGCAGTCCGATGGACAGTCAGAGCGAGTGATACAGATTCTAGAGGATATGCTTCGTTGTTGTGTGATTGATTTCCAGGGTTCTTGGGAGAAGCACTTACCGTTGGTTGAGTTTGCTTACAACAACAGTTATCAGTCAAGCATTCAGATGGCACCTTATGAGGCTTTGTATGGTAGACGGTGTAGGACTCCGATATGTTGGGCTGAGACAGGTCAGAGATTGTTACCTATGCCAGACTTGCTTAAGGGAACGACAGAAAAAGTGAAGTTGATTTGTGATCGTTTGAAAGCAGCTTCCGATCGCCAGAAGTCTTATGCAGATTTGAAGAGGAAAGAGGTTGAGTACTCAGTGGGTGAGAAAGTATTTCTGAAAGTATCTCCATGGAAGAAGGTAATGAGATTTGGCCGGAAAGGCAAGTTGAGTCCGAGGTTCATTGGTCCGTATGAGATTGTTGAGCGGATTGGGCCTGTAGCTTATCGTTTGAGGTTACCTTCTGAGTTAGAAAAGATTCATGATGTCTTCCATGTGTCTATGCTTAGGAGATATAGATCAGATCCTTCTCATGTGATGCCCGTTGAGGAGATAGAGTTAGATCCAGATTTGTCCTATAATGAAGAGCCCGTTGAGATACTTGCTTCTGATAGCAAGGTGTTGCGTGGCAAGACCATAGAGTTGGTCAAGGTGTTGTGGAAGCATAGAGGGACGGAAGAGGCCACGTGGGAGAGAAAAGCAGATATGGTTGAGCAGTTTCCGTATTTGTTTCCACCAGGTAATTTCGGGGACGAAATTTCCTTAAGTGGGGGAGAGTTGTAACATCCGTGTTTTGGGGTTAGGAGTTAGTCGGGTTAATTGGTTCGAGTTGGTAAAATTTATTTTAATCAAATTGACCTTAGTATGAGCAAATTGAGTTTAGAAAGAAAGGGAGGGATCATTTTGGTAATTAAACCAAAATAAAAATAAATACCACCTTATATCATCTTTTCTTCTTCATCTTTCTTCTTCACCGTTCATAAACACCCCAAATTCTCTCAAACCCTCATTACTATTTCCTTTGATTTCTTCCTCAATTCAAGGGCGTTTTTGAAGGTAATTACATATTCGAACTCTCCTCTTCATCCTCTACGTTTACATAGTTTTATATTTCGAAACTACCCACTTTTGTGATTTTCAAGTTTAATGAAAATCTGAGTTTTTATTGAGTTTTTCAATTGATTTTGAATTATTGAGATGGGTTTTGAGTTAGTCACCTTAAAATACACATAATATGTTAAAATGAGTAATTTTGGATGAAAATCCGAAATGGGTATTTATGGCCATTTTTGAATAGTCTAAAACTTGAATTTTGGTGAGTTTTAGAGTTAGGTTGAAAGGCTGATGATATATGTATGTGAGGAAAGTGTTTTGGGACCATTTAGATGTCATTTGGATGTTCGAAAATGGTATTTTCTGCTGGGTAAAATATGAGTACGAAAATGAGGAGTTTGAAAGGGTTCTTGGCTTGAAATGTTGAGCTTAATGTTTGAATTATGTTCCGGGTTAGTTTCGATGACAAGTTATTGATTTTGGATATTTTGTTGGTGTTTGGGATTGATTAGAATCAAGTTTGGGCATTGGTGAAGCATCGGAAGTGAATCCGGAAAATTGAAGGTTGTTGCTTGCTTGGTCTTGAGCTTGGAAGCTTAGGTGAGTGGTTAAATGTTTTAAGTGGTATTAAAATGGTTGGTTCGAGTATACGGACTAGGTCGGGCTTGGTAGACCCACCTAGAGTTGGGATTAGTGTGGTAGCCTAATCCTAAACTTGATCTAAAGCCTTTGGATGAACTTAAATGTATGAATGCTTATGTATATTGTATTATACATGTGAGTTGAGGCATGTTTTGTATTGCATAAAGCATGCATGGAAATGTGGTTGGTGTATGACGGTGATGTCATGTTGAGTACATGCTATGCATGGAAATGGTGTATGACGGTGATGTCATGTTGAGTACATGCTATGCATGGAAATGGTGTATGACGGTGATGTCATGTTGAGTACATGCTATGCATGGAAATGGTGTATGACGGTGATGTCATGTTGAGTACATGCTATGCATGGAAATGGTGTATGACGGTGATGTCATGTTGAGTACATGCTATGCATGGAAATGGTGTATGACGGTGATGTCATGATGAGTACATGCTAGGCATGGAAATGTGGGTTGTGGTTGTTTATATTGAGGAAGTTAGAGCTTGGAGAGCATGACATTTACAGTATAAATTGTTCATGCATCTTATATTGTGGCTCTTGTAAATTCTTGATATGTTTGTGTGATGCTTTGGTTAGATTGTGCTCGGACCCTGCAATGTTGAGGTTTGTTTTTAGAGCTTACCCTCACTAAGTATTATTGCTTACGCTCTCTTTGTTCAACATTGCAGATCCTTAGTTCGTGGGTTGCTCGCGCAAGTGGAAGGCTCCAAGTGTGGTTGTTAGCCTTGAGTGCTTCAAGTATGGGTTTTAAAGTTTGAATAAGTAATAGTTGAGTAATGGGACATGTATGGTTTTGCTGGATAGTTGTTGATTGTTAGGGGCATGTTTAAACGACCTTGATGCCTTGTTTGTGTGTGTCTTGTGTTGCCTTGATGAATGATAACTCATGCTTAAATGACTCTCTTGACTTTAATAGGTGTTCTTGTATGTGTTTTGTTGAAATTTGGAGTCTTGCAAAACAGGGTGTATTGATACACTAAAGTGGTGTATCAATACACTCTTTCATAAATGGTAGATTTTTGGTCAGGCGTATCGATACACTAGGTGTATCGATACGGTCTCAACTCTCTGTTTTTTTGATGAGTGATGCAGTGTGGGTCGTATCGATACGGTGAAATAGAGTATCGATACGGGTTGACCTAGTTGACCAATAGTGTATCGATACACTCAATAGTGTATCGATACACTGTAGCTGTATTGATACACAATAGTGTATCGATACACTGTAGCTGTATTGATACACAATAGTGTATCGATACACTGTAGCTGTATTGATACACTCAATAGTGTATCGATACACTGTAGCTGTATTGATACACTCAATAGTGTATCGATACACTGTAGCTGTATTGATACACAATAGTGTATCGATACACTGTAGCTGTATTGATACACTCAATAGTGTATCGATACACTGTAGCTGTATTGATACACTAGAGAGCTGTATTGATACGGCCTGCTTAGAAAGGATAAATGAGTTGTTTTAATGTGCAGATTTGGTGGGTCGTTGTTTTATCGTTCGTGTTTCCGCTGGCATGTTTCACTTAGGACTTAATAATGCATTTAAACAAGATTAATTAATGAAAAAAAAAATAGGGTTGTTAACTGAGGGGGAACCTTAACGGGTTTCGCTTCAGTTTTCCCCGTGTGACTCACTCGGACCGGTCATTCGGCTAGACCGGGATGAGGGGGTTACAAAATTGATCGAATCGAAGGCTCATGGCCAATGTCCAAATCATTATTCTCTTTTAACTTTTTGACCGTCATAAGATGATATTAAGGCTCTCCAAAAAAAACAAATAAGATTAATCTTTTTTGACATTTCTGACTATAGTAAATTTATTATTTGAATTGTAAGGCTTTCCAGAAAGATATAAAGAAGAAATCGAAGGGTAACCTGAATTTACGAGAGCACGGTTTGAAGAAATGTTACTTATATCACATGCCGCAGAGGCATTTCTACGATGTCTTGGAAGCTTGCCTGAACCTTCCACAGACCTGCCAATGTATGAAAGAAAAGGTTATAGTTGATACCCCACCTCTGGTCCAGCAGCAACCACCAGTAGCAGGCTAAACACTATTCTTCTACCGTGCGACATACCTGGACTTGTGATCAAAACCACTACCCTGCTGAAGTGGTGTGCCTGTAAGAAAATTATTGTTTAAAATAAATTGAAATGAATGACTAAACAAATTGCAAAATTTTAACCAACAAAATATGGAATGATAATAAAAAAAAAGTAAAATCTCAAGCACATGACTTAGAAGCATGCTGCAGTGCTGCAGATAATCATAATGCATAAAATTGAAACGTAAATAAGCAACATTTTGAAAGAATACCACTTGTTTCTTCTCTTTGGGAAAGGAGTGACAATGAACCAAACAAGTTGTTCATTCGCTCTAGAGTCATCTCCGAAATGGACCTCTTCAAGGACTGCAAAAGATGCACCTAAATTAGGCTGTCATAATTACAACAAAAGAATTTTTAAAGGTAATTGGTTTCCTTTATATGGAACACCATGATAGATATTAACTTGAGTAGAAATTATTGAGATTGAAGTAACTCAATAAAGGCACATCTAAGGGTATAACTTGAAAAAAAAAACACAAAAAACAGAACTTACAGGTGCAGGTTCTTTCTTGGTACAACCATATTTGCTTTGCATCTGTTGCATGATAATCATAGAAAGAATAAGTAGGACACTATCACAGTTGTGTTGAGACTTTAAGTTTAAGATGGTAAAAGTTTTGCCTATTCACCTTAAGTGAAAAATCAGTTAAGTCCAAAAGCAGTATTTTTGACTCAAAGTAATGCGCCAAAGCCTTGGCAAGCATTTGCTGGTAAAGTTCTTCTCAAGATTAAAATGCAACCCATTAGCTTAAAAACCAACTCCGAAAGATGAATATCTTAATGAAGACTAAAGGAACAATTCCAGAAACATACCAGCAGGTCCTGATAACAAAATAGCTCTGCTGACAGGGGAAAGGTTTCGTGTGTGCCTCGAAACATCGTTGTTTTTTAATTGGACGTATGCAGCACTCGTCAATAACACCTGAGTTCTCTCACTGCATCAACCAACATAAGGAGTAAATTTGTGAAAATATTATATAGCTTTGCCTTGAAACAATACTTGATATATGATGAAAACCAGGTAACTCTTAAAATTAATGAAAAGGGGTGCAAAATTAGATCATCAATAAAAAATACATACTAGAACATGAGCACGGTGATTAATACATACCACAACCAACAACTCCTTGATATCCTCCTTCCATGATTGAACGGAAACCAACATCAAACACAAGAACAAATAATGGGAGTATAGCACACGAATCCTATTATCGGTTATGGTCATTTTTACAAAGAAAACAAAAAAGAACAAATCCTCATTTCTGAAGATCTTTTAAACACCCACATGAATGTGGAAGAAAAACCTAATGCAAATCATGTAATGAAAATGCCATATAAAAAAAGTGGGAAAAAGAAGACCAATTATATGCCTACCTAAGGTAATAAGGAAAGTCATCAAAGGTGACCTTGATCAGCTTTCCATCAACAACTTGTCTCAAAAGTTCTTGCACAAGCTGCTCCCCAGTAATACCATCATCTTCAAAAGTTTTGCCAGCCATTTTGCTCATACTTGGGCTCGAAGCCAATCTGAGGCCTACCCCGACGCCAACCCCAGCACTTAAAGCTGACCATAATAGCCCATTTTGTTCCATCTTTACTGAATTTAACAAACAAAAAAGCCTTATTTCTCCTTCTCAACCTATAAAAGAAAGATGTTCACCTCTGTTCAACCAATCAAAAGCATGGAATTTTGTGCTATCTGTATAAAATTATGGTTCTTTTAAAAAATACTTGGAAATGTATCGGCATAAAACAAATTTGGAGAAGATTCAAAGAAGAAAATTGAAGATTGAAGAGAATAAATTTAGCTAAATGTAGAGATTTTAGGCCGAATACAACGTTGGTCTGAAGGGTTTTGATAGGTAAAAGACTAAAGCCATTAGTTCTATGGTCTGGCCCTCTTCAACTATTTATAGCATGCTCTAATATTAATGGACGTTAAAGGTTTCCCAAAATTAAAAATATAGAAAAACACGGAATTTTTACTTGCTTTTTTATTTATTTGATATTCTATTTTTATAACTACCCTATCCAATGTATAACTAACTAATTTGAATAAATATAGCTTTATATTAACATTTTTGGTTACTTTTCTTTTGAGTTAATTTTCATTAATGTTTGTGTTTTTTACTGATTAGCAATACTCCCGAGAAGCAGGGGCAGATCTTGGTAAAACAAGTTGAGGGGGGCTATTTAAAATTTTTGAAAGTTTTAAAAGCAAAGACAAAATTTTTGAAAGGTTTATTTTAAAATTTTGGAGGTCCAATTAAAGTTTTCAAAAATTTTGAGACTTAATTGAACTTTTAAAAAAAAAACTTTAGAAGAAGACTTAATAAAAAAATATTTAAACAAAAAAATAATGAGGATTTTAAATTTTTTAGAGGGATCAAATTAAAAAAATTATATCACAACATATAATGTGCATACACAACAGTTTGAACTCATGTATCCTATGAAAAACATCGGCTTTTCCACTTGGACATTTGTTGAGTTTTATAAATATTATTCAATTGGAATAATATTAGATGGCCGTTAAATTATAATTCCATGTTATTAAAGGAAATTGAATAATATTCAATTATACCTAATAATTATAAATATATCAAGGATTTATATCCAATACACTGGCGGTGAAAACTGAAAGTTTTCATAAGCGCCTTAGTTTTAGGGTCTTAGTTTAGGGTGTAGGGTTTAGGGGTTTAGGTGCAGGGGTTTAAAATTTAGGGTATTGATTAGAATTTAGGGTTTAGATGTTGATGTTTAGTTTTTAGCGTAATATGGTTAGGATTTGGGTTTTAACTTATAAACCATGAATTATAACCCTAAACCCTAAATTTTAACCACTATCCCTAAATTCTAAACTCCTGCACCTAAACCCCTAAATCTTATGCCCTAAACTAAAACTCTAAACCCTAAAATTAAGACGCTTGTGGAAATTAAAACTCCGCCAATGTATAGGATAATAATCCTTATTATAATATCAAATACTAATTATTAATTGAATAATTAAATTGATAATTTCATATTATTAAAGGAAATTAAATAAATTTCACCAAAAAGGAAATTAAATAATAATAATAATAATAATATAGTATTTTCGTAAGTTTGCATGTTGGTAATTACCATTTTAGTAAGGATGTGAAATTAGGTAATCGTTTAAGTTTTAGGTCAGGTTATGCCAGGTCAGGTCAAATTGGATATGGGTTATGTCAGATCAATTTAATGGTTCGACTCGGATCAGGCCGGGTTCGGAAAGACTCAGATCCGAGTCATTATCATGTTAATTTCAAATCAGATTGAGCTTGGGTTCAGGTCGGGTCACGTCGTTGACGGATAAAATTCAGGTCGGAAAATATCGGTTTCGGATGAAGTTCAATTCGGGTCTTATCGTGTACAAATAGACACCGGTATGGTAATTGTGGGTAAATTTCTGATGAAAATAATTTTTAGGATTAATATGAACCAAAATATCCCTTAGGATGCCGAAATATGTTACAATCTAAAAAATATAAATATAATTGTGACTAAATTGAATTAAAATAAAATTTAAAAGTGGATGCTAGGACTAAAATGAAAAATTTTAAACGAGTGAGGACCTAAAGGGTAATTAATCACTAAGAAAAAATTAGGCGGCCAAATGGGCAATTATTATTGGATCAAAATTTAAAATGATTCCATTTGGATTTTGGGGAAAGAACCTGCTTGTTCTTCTAGGTTAGGGGAAATTTATTTTCTAGTCATTATAACTTTAGGTGTTTTCATTTAAGTCCCAAATTTTTACTTTTAGCTTTTAATTTAACTCAATCGAGTCCCAATTTAGGTTATAATTGAAATTCGAGCTTTAGTTTTAGAATTCTTATAGGGACTTATGATTTATTTTGTTTGGAATAAATTACAAAATTTGTAGGGTTTGGACTAAATTACAAAAATTAGAAATAAATATGGTTCAATTTTGGATAAAAGTGTAATTTTATGGATTGAAATGAACAAAAACAACACCATGTTTATTTTATTGGACTAAATTATAAAAATTAGAATTAAATATGGGTCAGTTTCAATTAAAACTACATTTTTAGGGACTTATGAACAAAAATATCATCGTATTAAAAATATTGGACTAAGTTACGCAATTTAAAAATAAATAAAGATAAATTTCGGTTGAATACAAATTTATAGGAAATTAATTAAACATTAAACTCCTAAACCCTAAATTTCATCCCTAAACCCTAAACTAATAATATAAACCTATAGGTTATAACCCCTAAAAAGTATAATCATGTAACACGTATGAGACGTTTTCATGTTACACATATCAATATAGACTATAAACCATAAAGGCATATACTATAGACTATAGTAATAAACTAATAATAATATCATCGCTTATGATATATTATATATAGACTATATAACACTTGAAAATAATCTCATACACTAAGCTAAACCCTAAACCTTAAATCATACAAATTAATCTCATAAACCAATAACCATAAACTCTAAACCGTTAATATTAAACACTAAATCCTAAACCAAAAACCTAAGCCATGGAAATTAATCTCATAAACCAATAACCCTAAACTACACCATAAACCCTAAACCATTAACATTGAGGCCTAAACCCTAAGCCATAAACCAAAATTAGGACCAATTTCACAATATCATCATAAAATATAGCCTAAAACCAAAATTATGGACCAATTTGACAATTTGAGAATCAAGTGACCAATTTCAAATTTTACCATAAAACCGAAATTAAGGACTAATTTGACAAATTGAGAGTGGAGAAATTTAAAATTCTAGCGAAATATTTCACAATTTCACCATAGAAATAAATAGGGATCAATTTCGGCTAAAAATTAATTCTTAGGAATTAAAATGAACAAAAATATCACCATATTGAAATTTTTAGACTAAATTAAAAAAATAGAAATAAATAGGGGTCAATTTTGGCTAAAAGTAAAATTTTAAGGACTAAATATCACCCTAGGGAGGGGATTGCTATATCCGAAGTCCAAACCGTGGGGATACTTGTGACTAAATTGGATTAAACTAAAACTTAAAAGTAAATATTATGACTAAAATATAACATTTAAAACATAACATGACCTAAAAGGTAATTAATCCCTAACCTAAAATTTAGGCGACTTATTTCCTTGATTCCCTCCAAAATCTCGTCTTTTTCCCTTTTTTTACCAATTATTTTTTTCATTTTTAATTAAAATGGGAGGGTAGGCGGGAAAGAACCCGCATCAACTTTTAGGTTAGGGGTAATTATCTTTTTAGCCCTTGCGACTTTAGATATTTTTGTTGAACTTATTTTGATTTTGATATAACTTAAAAGAAATTTAAAAGGACTAATTTGTAAAAATTTGTAAAATGATTTTAAAGAAATAAATTTGTCAAAAACTCGATTTTAACTTGACAAAATGTTTTGAAAAAGTTCGACTTAGTACCTATATTGAACTACATTTTTAAAGGTCGACAAATGCCCAAAATATATGTTTTTAAGGTAAAGTTTCGAAACTTTCAGTAAGTTTCGAAACCTTCCTGGGCAGTAGCACTCTGTTTTTGAAACCTAAGCAAAGGTTTCGAAACCTTCATAAGGTTTCGAAACCTTGGCTTAAAAGTTTCAAAACCTTATGAAGGTTTCGAAACCTTTGGCCTGTAACGGTCAAGTTTTTCAAATAACGGTCAAGTTTTTCAAATCTAATCTTAAAGTTTCAAAACCCTTGGTAAAGGTTTCGAAACTTATATGCAGGGGAGCTTTTAAAGGTCAAAAATAAACACTCCCAACGGCTCCAAAGACCCCCCAATAGCTCCTAACGGCTAGATACTCAAACAACACTATAAATACAGCTTTGGATCAATATTGAAGCATCAAGAAAGAGCAAGAAACATCAAGAAAGCATATACAAGCATTCAAGCTTCCAAGAGTTTATTTCGAGCTTATTTTTCGATCTTTCTTGAAAAACACTAGAGTGTTCTTCGTTGTAATTCTTGTTCTAGTGTTTATTCGGGTGTGTGAGAGAGCTTAAACTTTGCAAACACATTCCTAGTGAGGATTTTCTAGTTTGCTCATTTGTATCCAACTTTGGGATAGGATTCAATAGACTTTGGGGTATAAGTCTATTGAAGTGTGTAAGGTTACTCCTTGTCCTTAAAGGAAAGACAAATTAGTGAATTTGTGGGAAATCCTTAGTGTGGACGCTAAGGTAGTGGATGTAGACTTTGGTTAGAAAGTCGAACCACTCTAAATCGCCTTGCAATTTTTATCTTTGCAATTAGCTTCCGCCGCAATTTTCAAAAATCCAATTCACCCCCCCCTCTTGGTTTTATTCGATCGATTGCCACGTTCTATAATTGGCATCAGAGCTTGGTTCATTAGAAGGTCTTACAACCTCTTGAAAAAGATCCAAGAAGTGTGCAATCATCTACAAAGTCATCCATGGCATCCACCTCAAATATTGTAGCTTGGGGCGATTCTCAACCCACCAACAAGCCTCCCTTCTTCAATGGAGTAAATTATGCCTATTGGAAAAACCACATGAAGCTCTTCATCCAAGCTTATGATCTTGAAGCTTGGAAAATCATCATGAGAGGATACATAGCACCAACGAGTGATATTGAATCATGGAACGTTGAAGAAGACAAGGGATTCTCAACAAATGCAAAGGCTATGCATCTCATCTTTTGTGCCCTTGGCCCGGACGAGTACGGAAGGGTGTCATCTTGTTCCAATGCAAAAGAAATTTGGGACAAACTTGAAGTTACACATGAAGGTACAAATCAAGTGAAGGAGACCAAAATCGGACTCCTCAACTTAAATTATGAAAACTTCAAGATGGACCCCGAGGAAGACATCAAAACCATGTCCGATCGATTCTCCGTGATCGTAAATGGTTTGAAAGGTTATGGCGAAGTGATCCCCGAAGATAAACTTGTGAGGAAGATGATCTACTCTCTTCCCGATTCATGGGATTCGAAGAAAACTGCCATAATAGAAGCAAAGGACCTCAAAGTTCTCAAATTAGATGAGCTTATTGGTTCCTTGCTTACTCACGAGATGATGTCAAAGGGCAAGGAAGAAATGAAGAAGGAAGTGGAGAAGAAGAAAGTTGGTCTTGCTCTTAAAGCATCCAAAAAGGATGATGATTCTAGTGAAGAAGATGAAGAAAAAGAAATGGCAATGTTTGCCAAAAGATTCAAAAACTTCATTATGACAAATAAAGGAAGAAGATTCCAAAGAGAAGAGGGCTTCAAAAGCAACAAAGGGAGAGATCCTCTAATTTGCTATGAGTGCAACAAACCGGGACATATCAAGTTCGATTGTCCTCAACTAAAGAAAAATAGCTATGAGAGGAAGAAGCACAAGGCTCACGTAGCTACTTGGAGCGATGACTCTTCCGACGAGGACGAGGATGAAGTAGCCAACTTGTGTCTTATGGCTATCGAGGATGACTCAATGGTAACCTCTAATTCATCTTATTCATTTGATTATACTTTTGATGAATTGCAAGAGGTTTATAATGAATTAGCCTTAGAGTATGAGAAGTTAATTTTGAAAAATAGAAAAATTACTTCAAAATTGAAAAATGAAAATGATTCTCTCTCTAAGACTAATAAGGAATTTGAAAGTAAATTCGAAAAAATGCAAGTCCAAATAAACGATTTTGAAAAGAAAAATCAAGACTTGCAAAACTTACTTTCAAAGGTCCATAAAGATCATCAAAAGGAACTTGATGATCTTAAAGCTTCTTTCAACAAAGTTGGGACAAAATTAGTTGAAAAATGTGAAAATTCAAGACCCAACTATGTTAGAAAGAACTATCATGGGTATAGACAAAGATCACCTAATCGAAAGAAGATTAGGAGCATTTGGGTTCCAAAAGGACTCATTGCTAATAAAGATTTTGATCTTTTGTCTAAATGGATACCCAAAGGGACTAAAATACTAGGAATTAACTCCTATGGACCCAAAAGAGTTTGGGTACCAAAACATACATAGTTCCCTTTTGTAGGTGTGTTGGAGCCATGATATGCAAATTTGAAGAAACTTGAAAGCTCTAGACACACAAAATGGAAGGACACTTGAAGAAGCTCAATCGACATATCTTGATTCAAGTGGTAACATTTTATGCAAAATTTACTCTTACATGTTGATTTGTATGAATATTTTGTGTTGAAACATGTTTGAGGTTCCCCATATGTTGTATGAATGCTTTTAGTGAGGGGGAGTTATGTTTTGCATGTTTGCTTGATTTTTTGACCATATATGTTTTATGTATGTCTTTAGGTCTTAAAACTAGCAATTTAATGTGCTTAAATGATTAAATTCTTTTTAAGTGACATTAGTTAAGATAGTCACTTTTTAATCCAACATTAAGCGTAAAATTCTTTGTTTTTAAGTTCAAAAACGGTCTTTAATGTTAATAATTATCATAGTAATATTAGAATGTGACTCGGAACTAAATTGAGGCAAAAATCTGAAATTTTAGACAAAACAGGACAAAAGTTTCGAAACTTATAAAAAGTTTCGAAACCTTATAGGTTTTCCAGAATCAATTTGGCTACTGGAACCAAAAGTTTCGAAACTTTTCATCAAAGTTTCGAAACCTTGGCCAGAAAGTTTCGAAACTTTAGCAAAGTTTCGAAACCTTTAGGGTGCCCAGAAAAACTTTTGCTACTGGAGGCAAAAGTTTCGAAACTTTTAACAAAAGTTTCGAAACTTTAGGCTGAAAGTTTCGAAACTTTCCCAAAGTTTCGAAACCTTCATTAAAAGCAGTCGAGTTCTTACGGGTTTCTAAGCTTATAAACTCAATTTTTTTTTCAACCCTAAACTCATTCTTTCCAATATCAAACGGCCAAACAACCCAAATTCTCTCAAAATCTTCAAAACTCTTACTCAAAATCTACAAGTTTTTAGCAATCCTTTGGGCTTTCATCATCATCTTCATCAAATATTTGAGGTAAATTTTTGTTAAAACTTCTTTTTCTTCATGTTTTTGAGAATTTTAGGGTTATAAAATTTTTTAGGGAAACAAGCTTAGTGAATTTTAGAACAATGTGGGTTGATTATATTACAATATATGTTGTGTTTTTGCAGGAGGTATCACCCAATCTTGTTAGAACTCTTGTTTAAACACCTTTAAACTCTTGCCCACAAAGTGTTTGATAAAATTCCCCAACCAAAATTTTTGAACCAAAACCATGCCTCCTAGAGTTATTCTCCCTAGAACTAATCCTCCTAGAGCTAAGCGTCAACGCAATGAAATCGGTCAAAATTCCGGTTCTAATCCTAATCCTCAATTTGAGGATCTTTGCTTTAGGAATCCCGAAAATCTAGAGAGATATCAAGGTATTTATGAGAATAAGAAAGTTAGAGAAGAAAGAACAATCGACTTTGATTTTCTTACATCTCCCGAATTTAATTTTGATCTCTTTGAACTTTTTGCCGATTGGGAATGGCTTGATTATCTAAACATTCCTCCCTACACCCATCGCAAATTAGTTCGTGCCTTTTTCGCTAATGCTACTTTCATCCGATCAACTCGTGAGCGAAACACCATCATAGGTATCCGTTCTTACCTCATGGGTACCGAATTTGAATTAACACCTCAAAACATAGCCGATCACTTAGGTGTTCCTTTAAATGGTAGTTCAAACGAAAATGATGCTCACAACATTCCCGCCTTCCCGGATGGTAGTCCTACCCATCTTCCTCTAGAGGAACGCCTCTTTCTACTCCTTACTACTTGGTTCTTCCGTCCCTCCGGTGGAAAAGCCACTAGTATGAGAGCTTGTGATTATTGGTGGCTACGCCAATATCGTGATAGAACTCGTCCCGATATTGCTACCATCATTTTCTTAAACCTCATTAAAATCATCAACAATCCTACCTCATTCTCTCTCTCTTTTGGGAATGTTCTTAGCCACATCTTTAGGAAGCTAAACATAGACACTTCCTTAGATCCTCAAGTTAAGAACAAGAGCTTTATTGACCTAAAATCTTGTCACAAAGCCCAATGGTATCATGGAGATCACGGTTGGGTTCATAGAGGAGATTTAGAGGAGATTGATGATCGAGAGGATCCTATAGGAGAGGCTCCACTAGCTCCGGCACCGGCACCAGCTCCGATTACTTTAGAGAGTATGTATGCGACTATGGTCACGCGCTTTGATAGCATAGATGCTCATCTTCGTGGCATAGATGATCGTGTTACATCCTTGGAGCATGACATGCACGATATCCACTCTCATTTCTTTCCACCACAGATGCCTCACGATGATGTTTAGTTTATATTTGCATTCTATATGACTTTATGATATTATTGGTACATTTTTAGACTTATTTTGATTTACGCTTTAGTCTTTGTTTTTAAGACATATTATGCTCTTTGATTGAATATTTCTATGAATTTTATTTTGTTGGATTATAAATCTTGGATGATATGCTTTATGAATGATATGCTTTTGAATTATATTGATCTATTAACGTTTTTGTTGCTTGTGTAGCCATTTATCCTTTTTGCTATAACAAAAAGGGGGAGAAGATTAAGAGAGCAAATTTGTTTTTTATCAAAGTTTTTATCCAAATATTTCATATGTCTTTAAAATTACAATTTTCAAAAATTTCATAAAGACATTTATTAAGGGGGAGCTTATAAAAAAAAGATTTGAAATATTAAACAAATTATTTCAAAAACAAATTTTTACAAAATGTTTTGTTATATCAAAAAGGGGGAGATTGTTGAACTTATTTTGATTTTGATATAACTTAAAAGAAATTTAAAAGGACTAATTTGTAAAAATTTGTAAAATGATTTTAAAGAAATAAATTTGTCAAAAACTCGATTTTAACTTGACAAAATGTTTTGAAAAAGTTCGACTTAGTACCTATATTGAACTACATTTTTAAAGGTCGACAAATGCCCAAATTATATGTTTTTAAGGTAAAGTTTCGAAACTTTCAGTAAGTTTCGAAACCTTCCTGGGCAGTAGCACTCTGTTTTTGAAACCTAAGCAAAGGTTTCGAAACCTTCATAAGGTTTCGAAACCTTTGGCCTGTAACAGTCAAGTTTTTCAAATAACGGTCAAGTTTTTCAAATCTAATCTTAAAGTTTCGAAACCCTTGGTAAAGGTTTCGAAACTTATATGCAGGGGAGCTTTTAAAGGTCAAAAATAAACACTCCCAACGGCTCCAAAGACCCCCCAACGGCTCCTAACGGCTAGATACTCAAACAACACTATAAATACAGCTTTGGATCAATATTGAAGCATCAAGAAAGAGCAAGAAACATCAAGAAAGCATATACAAGCATTCAAGCTTCCAAGAGTTTATTTCGAGCTTATTTTTCGATCTTTCTTGAAAAACACTAGAGTGTTCTTCGTTGTAATTCTTGTTCTAGTGTTTATTCGGGTGTGTGAGAGAGCTTAAACTTTGCAAACACATTCCTAGTGAGGATTTTCTAGTTTGCTCATTTGTATCCAACTTTGGGATAGGATTCAATAGACTTTGGGGTATAAGTCTATTGAAGTGTGTAAGGTTACTCCTTGTCCTTAAAGGAAAGACAAATTAGTGAATTTGTGGGAAATCCTTAGTGTGGACGCTAAGGTAGTGGATGTAGACTTTGGTTAGAAAGTCGAACCACTCTAAATCGCCTTGCAATTTTTATCTTTGCAATTAGCTTCCGCCGCAATTTTCAAAAATCCAATTCACCCCCCTCTTGGTTTTATTCGATCGATTGCCACGTTCTACAATTTTTCATTTAAATCTTAAACTTTCACTTTTAAGTTTTAGTTTAATTCAAACGAGTCTCGTTTTAATTTAGCTCAATTAGATTATAAGTTTAATAAGTTAATTCAATTAAAACATTATTATTATTATTATTATTGTTATATCATATAAACTTTGGTTTAATATAGTTATACACAAAAATTTGATTTGGATGTAAACATGTAATTGTATACATGAAAGTTGAAACTTTAATTTAGTTCAATTGTACACACGAGCTTTGATTTAAATATCTAATCAAATTCAAATGCACAAATTAACAAGTTGAATCGGAATTAATTACGTAAACCAATAATCCTAAACTAAACTATAAACCATTAATACTAAACATAAAACCTTAAATACTTGGATGATGCTTTTGTATGAGATGCATGTTATTAGATTAGAGTTTATTCGATTTTTTTTACGAGTATATGATATTTTCATGCATTAGATCATTTTACGCCTAATCTGAATAAATTAAATTGATTGTTTCAAGTGATTAAAGAGTTAGTCACAGATATGTTAGGGTTTTCGGATGTTAAGCGTTAACATATATGAGTGATAGTTATATTTACACTAATGGTTGGTCTATAAATAACGTACGGGGAAAGTAACAAAGAGTTGTTCAAGTGAAAAACTCGTGGATTTTGAAATCCTGAAAAAAGTGATAATGTTGATAAAAGTTATCAAATCATTAACGGCACCCCCGTTGGCCACTGCGGGGCAGCCGGACCCCCGCAAGGGGCTCCGCCCCTTGACCCCTGTGTAGGGACAATCTGTCAAGACCTTAATAATAAATCGCGTCGATCTTATGTTTGATATGCATGGTGTTTGAAATGTATGGTTATAGCCCATTTATTTTGATTTTATATAAATACAACATGTGTGTCGTCCCTTTCTTTATTCAATTGTAATTCTCTTCTCATCTTACTCCCTCGTATGTAAAATGAGTTTATGAAAAATTGTAATATTTACGGAGAAAGCGTTGATTAAAGGAGCAGAATGATGGGCTGATCAAAGGTGAATTAGATGCTTGAGAAGCAAGTTCTATCTTTAGTATTTTGGTTCTCTCATTGGCTTGGGATGGGCCACCTTAATTTTAAGGGCTATAACATTACATTTATATTTACTGCTTTACATGTATGTGATACAATATATGTTTTTAGTATGATGGTAATTGATTAGATCATGATAGAATGGTGAGAATAATATAACAAAAACCCTCCATATTCAATTAAAATTAGTCATCCAATATTAGCCCTCGTTAAAACCTCGATTAGTACTATGTAGGTTTTGTCAAAGCAAAATACTTAGATCTATCTTGGTTAAACGCGAAGAATAAACAAGTGATATTCGCTGGTTGTAATGTTGGTTAAACTAGGTTGTTCTAATGAGATTAGAAAACTAAAGACTAATGATTTGGATAATTAGGAGATGATTAGAAACAATAGTTGTTCACCAAATATAGGAATTACATGGGATGTAATTAGCAAGTGTTGTTTACCTAAATAATTGAATTCTAGGAGTAAAGCCAAAGCTGACCTAGGATGAAATGAAATATTGTTGGGCTTGATAGGCTCGATTTCCTTCAACCGATTTAGTTAGCCAAGTGGTGGAGAAGTTGGATTTTGAATGATTTTGTGGGAGGTAAAAATTGGACAATGGACACAAGGATTTATAGTGGTTTGGCCTTCTAACAAGCACCTACATCCACTACCTTAGCTTCTCACTAAGGATTTCACCAAATTCACTCTTGAATTTCTTCCCCTTTTCTAGGCTAAGGAGGCAACCTTTACACAGTCAGAGCTTTCTAACCCAAAGCTTGAGTAAACCCTCTTTACAAGAGAAATTTGAGCGAAATTGAAATCCCTCACTAGGTAGATAGTATGCACTCTTAAGCTCACTCACCCAATCTTAAACACTTGAGCAAATTTGACAATTTTGGGTCACAAGTGTTGTCTATGCTAAAAAAGTACAATTAAGCTTTAAGACAATTTCTTCATCATAATGTTGTTGACAATTGAAGCAGTAGCCTTTCCTTGATGCTTGGAGGTCCCTTTTATACTCTCAATTAAGTTTGTAGCTATTTAGGATCGTTGGGAATTAATTGGACCCGTTTGAGACTTTATTTCTCACCAAAAATGCAGTTCCGGTGATGTCTATTTCGATACACGCGTAGCTATATCGAAACGCCATTCTTCAAAACTAGCCGTTGGAGTCTGATGTAGTGTGTCGTATCAGAACGCCCGTATCGAAACGTCTAGTGTCGTATCGAAATAGCCTGCAATTCAAATAGTCGTTGGGAAATAGCTGTTAGGGGTTTTGACCGTTGGGATGTATGCCACGTAGGCATATCGAAACACCAAAGGGTGTTTCAAAACAACCCATGTCCTTATCAAAATAGGTAAGCCATGTATCGAAACGGGTTCTGGCAGTTTCAAAACGTATCGATACAAATTATGCCTGTATCGAAACGGGTATATTAAAAGCAGTGGTTTGGCTACTTAAAAACGTTTGAAACATTGCCAAAACCTTTTGAAAACACTTCAAAACTTATTTTCAAGTTGTTTATGACTTAGAGAGTATTTTAAATTCTTTTCAGTTAAGTCCAAAACATTTTTCAATTATTATATGAAAACATATATTTCTACAATCTCCCCATTTTTGATATAATAAAACCAACTTGAAAAATTGTTTGGGATTCTCCCCTTTAGTATTTTAAAATTTTGAATAAGAGATTTTAAAATTTGAATGAAGTTAAAGCTCTCCCTTATTCTCTTGAAAAATCAAATTTTCAAACAATTTCTCCCCTTTTTGTTATATCAAAAAGAACTTAAAAGACATTAAGCTCCAAATAACATAAGAGGGTAAATTTTTTTGACACAATTAAAAACTTTTGGTTTTAAAATTGGTTCCCCCTTACTTAAAGCATCAAATATTGTTAGTCCAACAATATGATAATCTAGTTGTAAAAAAATTATCTAATTAAAAATAAAAACAACTAGAAATTTTACCAACACTTGAACTTCAAGGGAAGATGTGAAGCCTTCTTTCTTCAAGTGTTCCCCCTTGTGTGTATGGAGCTCCCCCTCAAATTTGGACTTTTTTTATCATTCTCCATCACACCTAACCAAGACAATCAAGTAATTTTTGGTATCCAAATTACTTTGGATCCATAAACGTTAGTAGCACATAATTTTGTCCCATTTAGAATCCATTTTTCAATTTCATCCCTTTTTGTTGAAGTGATTAGTTCTTTTGAAACCCAGACACTTCTAAAAGCTTTTCCATTCAAAAATCTAGGGGCACTAGATTGTCTAATGTAAAAATTTGATTCTCCCAAATTATTTTTCTTTTGGAGTTCATTGGAAATCAAATCTTTTTTTTTCTTAAGATCATTCAAGGCATTGTGATGATCTTTTTTAATCATTTGAAGCAAATTTTGTAAATCAAGAACTTTTTGCTCAAAATGTTTTAATTTTGCCTCAAAATCCAAATTGGTTTTAGAAAGAATTTCATTTTCCTTTTTCAAATTTGAGATTAATTTCTTGTTTTTGGAAAATGTTGCCTTGAATTCAAAAACTAATTCATCATAGGCATCTTGCAACTCATCAAAAGTATATAAATTTAAACTAGATGAGTTAGAAGTTACCTCACTCTCTTGGAGGGCAATGAAGCATAGGTGGGCTACCTCTTCCTCTTCGGTGGAGTCTTCATCACTCCAAGTTGCCACATATGCTTTCTTTGATGATGACCCCTTCTTGGATTCGATTTTCTTTGGGGAATTCACACCTTCTTCTTCGATTCATGTTTTAATTTTTCTTTCTTCTTCATCATAAACCGAACAATTTTGTTGAAGAGAATGGTCATCTCTTCATCTTCACTACCCTCTTCGCTCAATTGAACGTGTTGGCATGTAGAGGATGAAAGGGCAATGGCATTTACATCAATTCCTTGCCTCTTGATCTTCTTCTCCCTCACCTTTTTTTATCTCTTCCTTATTTTATTCCCATTCTTTCTGTTTCTTCGTGATTTCGTGTGTGAGGAGAGATCCCATGAGTTCATCGAGCTTCAAGGATTTAAGACCTTTAGCTTTGATGATGGTCGTCTTCTTCGAGTCCCAAGACTCGGGAAGAGAGTAGATGAGTTTGCGGACAAGTTTATCTTCCAGAATGATTTCTCCATATCCTTTGAGTCCATTGGTGATGGTAGAGAAATGATCGAACATCTTTGCGATGTCTTCATCCGGTTCCATTTTGATGTTCTCATACTTGAGGTTGAGAAGACCGATCTTGATCTCCTATACTTCATTGGTTCCATCATATGTGACTTCAAGCTTGTCACATACTTCCTTGGCATCTTCGCAAGAGGACATCTTCTCATAGATGTTGGGGCTAAATGCACAAAAGAGGATGTGCGAAGCCTTGCAATTAAGCTCCATCTTCTTGTGATCATCCGCACTCCATTCCGCCTTTACTATTTGTGGCACATAAGGACCCTCTTCAACAACATCCCAAAGGTTTTAGTCTTTGGATTTGATAAAGAACTTCATTCTAATCTTCCAATAAGCATAGTTGGTCTCGTCGAAGAATGGTGGCTTGTCGATGGATTGCGCCATTTGACCGGTTTATTGAATTCTTGTATCGAGCTTCTCGGATTACCTCAATAGGATGTTAATCCCCTTCAATTGAGTCTCGCTCTGATACCAATTTTTGGGCTTGATAGGCTCGATTTCCTTCAACCGATTTAGTTAGCCAAGTGGTGGAGAAGTTGGATTTTGGGTGATTTTGTGGGAGGTAAAACTTGGAGAATGGACACAAAGATTTATAGTGGTTCGGCTTCTAACAAGCACCTACGTCCACTACCTTAGCTTCATACTAAGGATTTCACCAAATTCACTCTTGAATTTCTTCCCCTTTTCTAGGCTAAGGAGGCAACTTTTACACACTCAAAGCTTTCGAACCCAAAGCTTGAGTAAACCCTCTTTACAAGAGAAATTTGAGCAAACTTGAAATCCCTAACTAGGTAGATAGTTTGCACTCTTAAGCTCACTCACCCAATCCTAAACACTTGAGCAAATTTGACAATTTTGGCTCACAAGTGTTGTCTATACTAGAAATGTACAGTTAAGCTCTAAGAAAATTTCTTCATTATAATGTTGTTGAAAATTGAAGCATTAACCTTTCCTTGATGCTTGGAGGTCCTTTTTATACTCCCAATTAAGTTTGTAGCCGTTTAGGATCGTTGGGATTGAAGTGGAGCCGTTTGAGACTTTATTTCCCACCAAAAATGCAGTTATGGTGATGTTTGTTTCGATACATGCGTAACTATATCGAAACACCCTTCTTCAAAACTAGTCGTTGGATTCTAATGTAGTGTGCCGTATCGGAACACTTTGGGTCGTATCGGAACGTCCGTATCAAAACATCTAGTGTCGTATCGAAACATCCTGCAATTCAAAGAGTCGTTGGGAAATAGCCGTTGGGGTTTTGACCATTGGGATGTATGCCACGTAGGCGTATCGAAATACCAAAGGGTGTTTCGAAACAACCCCTATCCGTATCGAAATAGGTAAGCCCTGTATCAAAATGGGTTCTGGCATTTTCAAAACGTATCGATACAGATTGT
Organism: Hibiscus trionum; assembly: GCA_030270665.1. Lineage (NCBI taxonomy): Eukaryota > Viridiplantae > Streptophyta > Magnoliopsida > Malvales > Malvaceae > Hibiscus > Hibiscus trionum. The sequence goes on from BSYR01000011.1 coordinate 22,050,652, forward strand.
ACCTGTATCGAAACGGGTACATTAAAAGCACTGATTTGGCTACTTAAAAACATTTCAAACATTGCCAAAACCTTTTGAAAACACCTCAAACTTATTTTCAAGTTGTTTTTGACTTAGAGAGTATTTTAAATTCTTTTCAATTAAGTCCAAAACATTTTTCAATTATTATATCAAAACATATATTTCTACAAATATGGATCCTTACCCACTATAAATACTTTTAGTAAGTTTTTCAATTTAAGGGTTTTTAATAGTGGGAATGTTATTTCTTTATAAACATGATAAAAGGTACTTATAAATCATATTTTATCGTTGTAGATTTTATGGCAAACTCAAACACATTATCATTGCGATTCGTCCTTGAGAAGGGCAAATTGAATGGCTTGAACTTCATTGATTGGTTATGTAACTTAAAGATTGTCCTTAAGCAAGAACGGAAACTGAAAATCATCGAAGGATATGTCCTTAAAAGCCAGCGAATAATGCTTCCAAAGATGAAAAAAGAAGCCTTTGAGAAATACTCAAATGACATGGTAGATGTCGGATGCTTGATGCTTGCGACCATGACCCCTGAGCTTCAGAAGCAACATGAAGACATGGTTCCCTATGAGATGGTTAAAAATCTCAAAGAATTATATAAGGCGCAAGCTCGTCAAGAGAGGTATGAGACCTCTAAGGCTTTGTTTTGATGCAAAATATTGGATGAAACTCTAGTGGGAACTCTTGCTCTAAAATGATAGGGTATACTCAGATCCTTGAAAAATTGGGCTTCCCTCTAAGTGTTGAATTGGCTATTGATGTTATCCTGAAACCGTTGTCGGATAGTTTTAATCAGTTTGTTCTTAATTTCAATATGAATGAAATTAACAAATTGTTGCCCCGGTATCTTGGCCTGTTAAGAACAATTGAGAACAACATGAAAAAAGTTGGTTGCAAACCTATTCTGATGGTCCGAACGGATAACAGAAAAGGAAAGTCCAACACCAAGCCAAAGCCAAAGCCCAACAAAGGAAAGGTTGCATTGAAACCCAAAGGAGGAGCTGCAAAAGAAGGAAAGTGTTTCTATTGCAACAATGTTGGACATTAGAAGAGAAATTGTCCTGTCTATCTTAAGGACATCAAGAAGTCAAGAGAAAATGGACAGTCTGGATCAGGTATTTATGTTATTGATATTACTATATCAACATCTACTTCTTGGGTATTAGATATCGGTTGTGGTTCACACATTTGTACTTATGTACAAAGACTAAAAATGTGTATAAATTTGACAAAAAAGTTGTGGACCTACGAGTGGGAAATAGAGCAAGAGTTGCTACATTAGCTATAGGAACATATATTTTATCATTACCTAGTGGACTTGTTTTAGATTTAGAGGATTGTTATTTCGTACCTAGTTTGACTAAAAACATTATTTCAATTTCTTGCTTGGACAAGATTGGTTTTGAGATTATTATTAAGAATAATCGTTGTTATTTTTCCCTCAATAATGGTTTTTTATAGTACGGCTTAGTTAATCAATGGTCTCTATATCTTAGATCAAGACAATTTCATATATAACATATATACGAAAAGATCAAAAATAAATGACTCTAATCAAACTTATCTTTGGCATTGTCGCTTGGGTCATATACGTGAGAAACGAATATCAAAACTTCATAAAAATGGATTTTTGAATTCTTTTGTTTTCGAACAATTTGATATATGTGAACCTTGTTTAATGGGGAAAATAACCAAATCATCGTTTGATGGTAAAAATGAGCGAGCAAGTGATTTATTAGGTCTAATACATAGTGATGTATGTAAACCGATGAATACATAAGCCAGAGGAATGGTTTCAATACTTCATTACTTTCACTGACGACTTTAGTAGATATGGGTACGTTTACCTAATGCATCATAAATCCGAAGCCCTTCAAAAGTTCAAGGAATTTAAGAATGAAGTACAAAACCAGTTAGGGAATAGTATCAAAGCTCTTCGATCAAATCAAGGAGGAGAATACTTAAGCCTAGAGTTTGATGAACTTCTTAAAGGATGTGGGATTGTCTCAGAACTTACACCTCCAGATACTCCACAACACAATGGAGTCTCTAAAAGGAGAAATCGAACATTGTTAGACATGGTTCGGTCAATGATGAGTCATGCTGATCTTCCAACTTCATTTTGGGGACATGCATTAGAAACAACTGCTTTCACACTAAATCGTGTTCCATCTAAATCGGTTCAAAAGACACAATATGAGATGTGGACTGGGAAGCGTCCTAGAATGTCTTTTATGAAAATTTGGGGATGCGAAGTTTATGTTAAACATAAGATGTCTACAAAACTCAAACACAAATCTCATAAATGTAATTTTGTACGGTATCCTAAATATAATAAAAGATACTATTTCTTCAATCCACTTGAGAACAAAGTGTTTGTTGCCCGAACATGAATCTTCCTCGAAAGAGAACTTATTCTCGGAAAGGGAAGTGGGAGAAATATTGAACTTGAAGAAATTCAAAGTCAACCACAGATCACTAAACCAGAGATTGAACAACCATTAGTTTCACAAATAGTTGAGGAACATCCAACCGTTCTTGAAGCACAACCACTGTGGAGATCTATGAGAGAATGCAATGTGCCTGAGAGATATGGATTTCTTGTCACATTGCATGGAGACGTTCTCCTCATAGACCAAGATGAGCCTAGGACTTATCAGGAAGTAGTGGAGAGCCCAGACTTTGAGAAATGGCTAGAAGCCATGAAATCCGAGATGGATTCCATGTCAGAAAACCAAGTATGGACTTTGGTCGATCCACCCAAAGGGATTAAGCCCATGGGGTGCAATTGGGTTTTCAAAAAGAAAACTAACATAGATGGCAATATACAAACATACAAAGGGTGATTGGTTGCTAAAGGATTTTGTCAAATTCATGGTATAGACTATGATGAAACTTTTTCCCATGTTTCTATGTTTAAATCTATCCGGATATTGCTTGCAATAGCTGCATATTATGATTATAAAATCAGGCAAATGAATGTTAAAACCGCTTTCCTTAATGGAAAATTAGAATAAGATGTGTACATGACACAACCTGAGGGTTTTGTCAATCCAAAAGATTCTGTAGAAGTATGCAAACTACAAAGATCCATTTATGGGTTGAAGCAAACTTCTCGAAATTGGAATCTTCGTTTTAATAGAACAATCAAAGAGTTTGGTTTCATTAAAAATGAAGATGAGCCATGTGTTTTCAAGAAAACTAGTAGGAGCATTGTTATATTCTTGGTATTGTATGTTGATGATGTACTAATAATAAGAAATGACATACCTACCTTACAGTTTATAAAAACTTGGTTAGGAAAATGTTTTTCTATGAAAGACTTGGGTGAAGCAACCTACATATTAGGAGTCAAGATTTATGGAGATAGATCAAGACGACTCCTAGGACTAAGTCAAAATACATACATAGACAAAGTATTGAAAAGATTCAGTATGGAAGAATCTAAAAAAGGATTTTTACCTATGAGACATGGTATTTCGCTTTCGAAGGAAATTTGTCCTTCAACGCCTCAAGAGAGAGAACGTATTAGTAAGATTCTATATACTTCGACCATTGGTTCTATCATATATGTCATGTTATGTACACGCCCAGATGTATCATATGCACTAAGTATGACAAGTCGGTACCAAGTAGATCCCGGTGAAGGTCATTGGGTTGTAGGCAAAAACATCCTTAAGTACTTAAGAAGAACTAATGATACATTCCTTATGTATGAAGGTGAGGAAGAGCTAAATTGTAACACCCGGGTTTGGGGGTCGGGTGGAAATAAAATATGAAAATAATGTTTTGGGTTTTCCATTTTCTTTTTAAAATTTATTTAATATGTTGGACCCGATTTTGATTTAAAGCCCAAATTTCCATGGATTTTTAGAGTCTTGAATGATGGCCATTTTTCATTAATGGCAATTTTATAATTACATGGTCTTTGTAAAATAAAACCATTTTTATTTCAAATACCCAAATTTCTATCATCTTCTACCTCCAACAACATTTCCAACGTGAAACTCTTCCCCTCCATTGGAAGTCACTATTCCATCACCAACCTTCTTCATCCTTGGTGATTTTCAAAAGGTAAGCACACTCCCATGTTGTCCTCATCTTCCCCTTGCTACCCATGTTTTTAGTTTTCATGGAAACCCATTATTTTGTATTTGGAGATTTTTGGGTTTTAAGTTAAAAATCTAAACTTTAATAACCTTTAAGCAAGTTTTTGATTCTCTGATGTTAGACATGTTCTTAGCATCATTAAAGGTCTAACATATATGATTTTTACAAGGTTTTAACAACATTTTCGGATATGGGTTTTAGGGAGGTTTTAGGTGGTTCAAAGGTTAGTTTTTGGGGTTGTTTATGAGTAGGGATTGAGGGCTAATGATTGTATTATGTTTAAGGGTTATTTTGGAAGCTATTAAGTGTGTTAAAAGTGTTGGAATCGATGGTTATTGGCTGTGCTAATGGGCTGCTCGAAAATATATGTTTAGGGGTGTTCTTAGTCGGCTAAATGCTTGTTTTGTGCTCCGAGGGTTGCTACAGTGATTTGTGGGCTGATTTGTGTTTGTTTTGTTGACTTTGATTGACTAGCATTGAGATTTGGTGTTGGAGAATCTTCGGGAATCAATACGGGAAGCTTGGAAGCTTGATCGGTTGTTTGCTTGTGTTTGGAAAGTCTGGTGAGTGGTTCTTCGATTTTAACTTGGTTTTCAAATGTTGGTTCAAGCATGTAGACCTAGGCCGGGCTTGGTAAACCCACCTAGAGTTGGGATTAGATTGGTAGTCTAATCTCAAGCTTTAGTTTAGAAGACTTTGGTTGAACTTCTAAATGTTGTGTTATGCCTCACGTATTTAAATGTGAATGATGTTGTTATGCATTTGGTGCATATGTGTTGTGATGAGGCATAGTGATTCATTTATTCATTGTGATATGCATGTGTTTGATGAAATGTGGGTGCATGATGGTAAATCATGGTGAGTACGTGCTAAGCACGGAAATTGGTAAGAATGTTGTGAGGTTGAGCTATAAAATGAGTTAGTATTGGCACCGGTATGCTTGGGTACAAATGATCGATCATTAGGATGTTAGTGTGCACACGAGTGTTGAAATGTGCGCGTGGTCTTGGTGATGGTAGTCATCAAGATGGAGTACGGGTACGCCCGAAGATCTTCATTTATATGTTAGTCGATGATGAGTGGAATCCCATCGACGGGGCGTGAGGATGAGTGGAATCCCCTCCGCGTGAAACGGTGATGAGTGTAATCCTACCGTGAGGTAATGTAATGGTTGAGTTGTTGGATGTGAGTTCCGATGGTTGTTATCCGCGTATTCGGGTCATAGCTAGGTGCCAATACGTTTTGTTGAATGTGTTTCATATGGTTGTATTTATGGACATGTTGAGCATGGAATGATATTTGATGTTATGTTCATGCATTATATATATGACTCTTGTGGCTTCGAAGGTAAGAAAACATGCATTCTTCCTTGGTTATGTTGCTCGTGCTTGGACCCTGCATTGTCGAGGTTTGTTTTATGAGCTTACCCTCACTAAGCTTTACGCTTACGCTCTCTTTTGTTCGACAATGCAGGTCCTTAGTTCGTGGGTTGCTTGTGCGAGGAGAATGGCCTCCAAGTGTGCTTTTGCTATCATCAAGTATGAACTTTTAAGTTAATGGATGTAATAGATAAGCAATGGGATTTGTGTTGTTGTTTTGTGTTAGGAGCTTGTTTAGACTCCTTTGGTATGTTGACGTTTGTGTGTGGCTTGCTTGGCATGTATGTTGGCCATGTGGCCCTTATCCTTATGCTTATGTGTTTGTTCTAAGGCTTGTGAACCTTGCTTGCTTTACACCTTAACGAATGCTTGGTTATCCTTTTTGGTTGCCTTTATGTTCATGTGAGTTAAGTGTTTAAGCATGCTTGTATTAGGGTGTATGCCTCTAGAGTTTATGTGCGCATGTTGTGTCTTGCTTCTTGAAGTCTTTGGGGTCGTTTGGGATCGTTTAGAGATGCTTAAAACTGATTTTGGAAACTCACTGGTTGCAGGCATTTCGGAACGAGAGAGACTGTTTTGGAACGAGTGTGGTTCCAGGGATACCCATATCGGAACGTGTTTCGGTACGGTTTGGCTATTGTGAACCCCTGTTTCGATACGAGTATCGAAACGTTTTTGCTACTGTGAGGGCCTGTTCCGAAACGTGTTTTGAAACGTCTAGGAGAAATGGTCCTCTGTACCGAAACGGGGTGGATGCGTATCGGTACGGGTGATTGGCTTTTTAAACTGGGGCCCGTGTTTCGAAACGGGCAAGCCTGTTTCGAAACACATGCCTGAAAATAGGGCTTTTGACATCTCTAAAGGGTCTCAAGTGTTGGGCCTAGGCCCTGTTTGATGTTAGCATTCTTGTGAGTCTTGTTAGTAATCGTTTACGTGTGTTTGGGTCGCGTTTGCAAGGAATCAACCTAACTTGAATACATGGTAAATTTAAATCAAATTACGTGTTGTTTGTATGGTTTAGTCTTGTTTTCCGCTGTCGCTTCTCACATAGGTCTAATTGAATTCATCTAGACAAGATAATAAAAGAAAAAGTTTTCTCGGGTTGTTAACCGAAGTGGAGCCTTAACGGGTTTCGCCTCGGTTATCCACGTGTAGCCCACTCGGACCGGTCAGTCGCCCGGACCGGGACGAGGGGGTTACATAAATATAAAAGGTTATACTGACGCAAGCTTCCAAACTGACAAGGATGATTCTCGATCGCAATCAGGTTTTGTGTTTTGCCTTAATGGAGGTGCTGTAAGCTGGAAAAGTTCAAAGCAAGAAATAGTAGCAGATTCTACAACAAAAGCCGAGTATATTGCAGCAAGCGATGCTACAAAAGAGGTTGTTTGGATTAAAAAGTTTATATCTGAACTAGGGGTCATGTAGCATATCTAATGCAATAGATCTACGTTCTGACAACAACGCAACCATCGCAAAAGCAAAAGAACCCAGATCTCACCAGCGATCCAAACACATACTTAGGCGTTATCATCTCATTCGTGAAATCATTGAACGAGGAGATCTAGAAATATGTAGACTACCAACGGATGACAATGTCGCATATCCACTAACAAAGCCTCTAACACAACAGAAGCATGAACGTCAACACTAAGTTTCTTGGTATTAGGTACATAAGTGATTGGTCTTAGTGCTAGTGGGAGATTGTTGGAGTACGCCCAAAGACCAATCATGAGATGGTTGTAAAAGACATACTTATTTTATCTTGTTTATTAATAAAGTCATTATTATTATTTCAATCTTATTTTGTGCATCTATAAATAAACTGAATTATAATAAGGTCCTTAGAATAATATAGTTATTCTTGAATGTCCTTAGTCAAGAATTATTGTGGGCATGTACAAAAATAATATATTAAGAATAATATGTAGTTGATTGACGACAAAGTGTTGTTATTGACATAGAGATGTTAAAATCAATACATAAGTATGTGTTAGAGAACGACATGCTGGAATGACCCGCTATGAGCATGTTTCTTGGATTATTATGTGACAGTCTCAACATTGCTCATGGTGATAACTAAGTGTATGCTCCTCAGACTTGAGATTATCATTATTTCAATATCGAGAGTGACGTATTTTGATGCTGTCAAACGTGTGTTGTAACAGACTACACTATAAAGACTGATATTGGATATGTCATAATCAATATAGCGAAATATGGTTGATCAAGATAGGATTTGTCCCTCCTACATAATAGGAGTAATATCTCAGGCCACTTGATTGAGTGAGACTAAAAAAGGCATGGTCATGCTCGAATAAATTGATATGAGATATCATAGTTATTCGTTTATCATAGTCTACTCAAGATATCAAGAAATATTAGATGGATTGTACAAGTGTGACTAATCCATGACTTGTGTTCGATCTAGATATAAGGACAAAATGATGTAATACATAAAAAAGTTAATCACGGAAAAAGGTAAAGTCGAACCACGACTTCAAGTAACTTAGGTAGCAATGATGTATTGTTAGATGTCACTCATTGCTTGTAATATAAAAATTGTTCTAGATATTACTATTAACGTTACATGAACCTACAAGGGTCACACCCTATGATTGAAACGAACAAATGTCGACTAGATAGCATGTGTACAAACTTGTTGTACACGTAATAATTATTAAAACGAAATTATTATAATTATTTTAATTATAGATAATCTCGTTTATATATATATATATATATATTAATACTAGATAATTATTGTAATTATCAAACACTATTAAAATATATATATTCCTAAAGAAACATAATTAAAGTAGAATCAAATTCTACTTTAATTGTATTCGATTAAATATATTGTATATTTAATGAATTCGAATTAAAGTAGAATCAGATTTTACATATTTAATTATATTTGGTTAAATATGTTGTATATTTAATGAATCTGAATTTAATTAGAATCAGATTTTTGAATGCTATATAAAGGCATAATGTCTAGTAGCCAAAGTAAGCTTTTTCGGAAAACCTCTCTAACAGTTAGAGAAGAGAAAATATTGTTCGTTTCGTTCGAGTAGACTACATAGAGGTTGGAACGCTATTGTGACAACTCGGATTCGATTTGGTTTATCATAACTCCCTAAGGATATCAAGATACCAGATTTATTAAGGTAATATTTTATCCCTATTCACCCCGAATTCGTCCCGTGTACATGGATCACTGGCGAAATTCGCCGGATAATTTTTCGCTGCGCCATGAGGTGTACCGATATTTCCCAAAAATAAATAGGGGTCAATTTTGGCTAAAAGTAAAATTTTAAGGACTAAATATCACCTTGGGGAGGGGATTGTTATATTTGAAGTCCAAACCGTGGGGATACTTGTGACTAAATTGAATTAAACTAAAACTCAAAAGTAAATATTATGACTAAAATGTAACATTTAAAACACAACATGACCTAAAAGATAATTACTCCCTAACCTAATTTTTTTTTTGAATATGCTAACCTAAAATTTAGGCGGCTTATTTCCCCGATTCCCTCCAAAATCTTGTAATTTTCCCTTTTTTTACCAATTGTTTTTTTTTAATTAAAATGGGAGGGTAGGTGGGAAAGAACCCGCGTCAACTTTTAGGTTAGGGGTAATTATCTTTTTAGCCCTTACGACTTTATATGTTTTTCATTTGAGTCCTAAATTTTCACTTTTAGGTTTTAGTTTAATTCAATTGAGTCTCGTTTTAATTTAACGCAATTAGATTCTAAGTTTAATAAGTTAATTCAATTAAGACATTATTATTATTGTTATACCATATAAATTTTGGTTTAATATAATTATACACAAAAATTTGATTTGGGTGTAAATATGTAATTGCACACATGAAAGTTGAAACTTTAATCTAGTTCAATTGTACACACGAGCTTTGATTTAAATATCTAATCAAATTCAAATGCACAAATTAGCAAGTTGAATCAGAATTAATCTCGTAAACCAGTAACCCTAAACTAAACTATAAACCATTAATACTAAACATAAAACCTTAAAGAATCATAATTAATCTTATAAACCAATAACCTTAGGCTAAATCATAAACCATTGATACTCAACCCTAAATCTTAAGGAATCAAAATTAATCACATAAACCAACAACCCTAAACTAAATATTAAATTAAACCATGAACCTTAAGGAATTAGAATTAATCCCATAAACTAATAACACTAAATTAAACCATAAACCACAAACTATTAATATTAAACCATAAATCATAAACCTTAAGGAATCATAACTAATCTCATAACTCAATACCATAAACTAAATCATAAATCGTTAACACTAAACCTTAAAACATAAACCTTAAGGAATCAAAATTAATCTCATACACCAATAACCCTAAACCCTAAATATTATAGTATTATAAAAAACAAAAATATAACAGTAATAGCCTAAATCACAAACCTTAAACCTTGTTGGGAGGGGCATCCACGCACCTCGAACATGGACCGTAAGACGGATATGCATATTACCAAAAAAAATAACAACTTTAAATTATTAATTCATTTAATTAAATTGTTTTTGTTAAATGATTAATTTTTTATTATTAATTTTATTATATTTTACATTAGATTATATAAAATGATTTTAAAATGTTGATAAGTGCAAACTATTGTTATAATGTATATTTATAAATTTTTGTAAAATTTTTTCTATAAGATCATATAGCTTAAATTTTAACATAAATTTATTTAGTTGATTTGATTTGTACATTTATAAATTGTGTTAGACTATTAATTTTTTAGAATTTGTGAAGTTACTAAATTTTTCAATCTCATGTTTTGATTATTTGATATTATCAATTTATCATAAGTACAATTATACAAATGTACAATCATTTTCAAATATGAAATATATATAATTATATATGTATATAAATTTTAAGTTAAAATATATTTAAATTTTTCATTAATTGTTACATTAAAATAATAATTAAACTTATTAATATTTAAAGTGTCTATTTCTAATTGTTAGGTTAATAATCAACAAATGAATCATTTAATAAAATTAATTTAATAGTTATAATTTAAAAAAATTAATATAATGATCATACATAATACAAAAGGAAAATTTATTAATTTAATGATCATAATTAACACATTTTTTTAAATTTTTAATAATTTATTTTAAATTTATTCATCTCAAGTTATTAATTTAATAAAACTTTTAAATATTGTTATACACTATAATTTATAAATTATAAAAAAGAAAAAAGAAAAAATATTAATTTAATGATCATAATTAATCCTGTACTTTAAATTGTGAAGACGTAGTTTATCACACTATAATATAAATAAATTCATAATCTCATAACTTCATCAATTGTAACTTATTAGTTATTACAAGTCAGATAAATATCAAGTAAATATCAGATCAATTCAATAACAAGTCAGGTCATTTGCAGGTTGAGTCAATTTCAGTTCAGGTTTATAACAGGTCAAGTTTATAACAAGTCGGGTAATATCAATTATTTACCAAGTTAATCTCGGGTTCGGGTTCATATCAGGTCGGATGGAAGTAGGGTTCGGTTACCACATTATCAGGTTGAACTCGGGTTCAGGTCGTTCTCAGGTTGGGTGCAGGTCAGGTTCAGATCCAAAATTTTCAGGTCCAACTCGGGTTCAGGTCAACACCAGTTCGGACTCGAATCGATTTCGGGTCACCACCACCTCGGGTCACAAGCAATTCTGACTCAAGTCGGTTTTAGTTAGTTTTACAGGTCGAGTCAGCGTTTTACATCCCTACATTTTAGGCCTAACTTGGTACGAGGATGATAAGGATTAAGTATAAAATTTGTTAATTAAATGGTTAATCTTCATAATCATGTTTCTACCTTTTATTTTATTTATACAGAAATATGAACACATAACTAACTATCGAGTTTCAACATTACCAATTTTAAGCCTTATTTCGTCAATAGGGGCACCACTACTCAATTTAGCAAGAGCATCTGCAATTTTGTTCTTATTGCGACCAATAAGTCTGGGACGAGCCTCCCAATCGACTTCAAGCAATGAGTGAATAGCTTGCACGATGGTGTTTCCTTGAAGCACCATTGAGTCCCCGGTAACGATTTGATACGCTTCAAAATTGTTCGTTTCAACTACAACTTCGACAAAATCCATGTTCTTAGAATGTTTGAGCACATCATGAATCGCACAAATTTCTAACATAAGCACCGCTCCATCAGCTTTTGCAGTAAACAACCCGTGCGGGGGCTTCGACCAATGCTCCACACTGACTCCATTCCTGCAGGCTGCAGCCCTTAACTAACAAATGAGCCACCTGCAAATATTCCTTCAAACCCCTTTCTATTTAGTAACATTCATCTAACACAGATTCACGTTCATGGAAATCAGGTTCAAATAATTGTTCGGACATGCTAACTTTATGTATCTCATTTGATATCTTTGTATTTGAGAATCAACAAATCCATCTTCGTATTGTTCGCTAAATTTAGGGCTCTCATTTTCATTTATAATTACACGATAATTTTCACCGGCACAAATTTCACTTTTTGCAGGTAAAAAAATTGTTTGACAAAATAATCCATCCCTTTTCGGTTTATTAGTTTTGTAGCGAAACAAGATTTTGTCAATCTCTCCAACATTTTCTCCATTAGGTAGGATTTTCTTATCCCACGCTTATTTGTTGGGGGAAAACTGATCCAATTTGAAATTGTTGGTGTTTATATCGATGGATTATAGAAGAAATTTTTTTATTCACTCCGATTAAGTTGTCTTTCTATTATAACTTGGAAGTTCTTTTTCGTATGCAAGAAAATACTCAATTTCAGAGCTAAAGATCATAATTCTCATACCAACAAGCAAAAAGATTCCGGAACATTTTCAGGTTTAGGTATTATTCCTCTAATGATAGTAGTCTTTCGCACTAAACAAGGTCTAAAAACCAATAATTAGTCATTTTGAAAAGCCATGTTAAAGGAAAAAGGCATATCAAAGAGAATTATTGGGTTGGTTCAAATGGTAAGCAACTTGATATTATATAAGCATTTCTTGAATTCGAAATATTGTGTATACAAAAAGGATCGATTCATATATTAGTCAAAGAAAAGCCCTAAAGAATTGAGAGGGCAACAAAAAGAGAATGTCCTTGATCCTTATTATTCTAACATTTCCTACCAATTCAATTCAAATACAGACATGCACATATGTTAGACTTATTTTGATTTTGATATAACTAAAAAGGATTAACTCACAAAAATTTGTAAACTCTATATTCGATTCAAATTTGTCAAATAGACTTTTTTAACTTGAACAATTTTTTCTAAAAGGTTTAACTTAATACATGTATTGTTTTCTCTTTGAAAAGTCAACAAAAGTAAAAACAATGCATTTTTAAGTAGAAGTTTCGAACCATCTAGGTGATTTCGATACCACTTTGGCAGTAAGGCCTGGAAACCTATTTTTGACTACAGGTTTCGAAACCCCCCTTGGTGGTTTCGAAACCAGGGCATGTAATGGCTAGTTTTGAAGTTTAAATTTCTCCAAGTTTCGAAACCTCTTCAATGCTTTCGAAACCACTATGCATGTGAGCATTTAATGCTCGGTTTTAATGGCTTCTAACGGCTCCAAAGTCCCCCCAACGGCTAGAAAAGATCAAGAGCACATAAAAGAGGTCTAAAAATAGTATTGAAGCAACAAGAAAGCCTATCCAAACATTCAAGCAATCAAAATCCAATTTGTGCTCGATTTTTCATCTTTCTTGTAAACACTAGTGTTGTTCTTCATTGTAATTCATTTCCTAGTGTTTTTGTTGGGTGTGTGAGAGAGCTTAAACTTTACAAACACCTTCCTTGTGAGGATTTCCTATTTTGCTTCTTTGTATTTGTTTTGGGGAAAGGATTCAATAGACTTTGGGGTATAAGTCTATTGAATTGTGTAAGGTTACTCCTTATCTTTAAAGGAAAGACAAATTAGTGGATTTGTAGAAAATCCTTAGTGTGGTCACTAAGGTAGTGGATGTAGACTTCATTTAGAGAGTTGAACCACTCTAAATCACCTTACAATTTCTATCTTTGCATTTAGTGTCCACCATCGTTTAAAAACCCAATTCACCCCCTCTTGGTTTTATTCGATCGATTGCCCCTCTTAAAAATTGGTATCAGAGCTTGGCTCATTAGATGGTCTTACAACCTCTTGAGAAGATCCAAGAAGTGTGCAATCATCTAAAAGGTCATCCATGGCTTCCCCCTCCACCATTGAAGCTTGGGGCGATTCTTAACCCACCAACAAGTCTCCCTTCTTCAATGGAGTTAATTATGCTTATTGGAAGAACCACATGAAGTTATTCATTCAAGCTTTTGATCTTGAAGCTTGGAAGATCATCATGAGTGGTTACACCGCACCAACTAGTGGCATGGAGACTTGGAGCAATGATGAGAATAAAAATTTCTCTACAAATGCTAAGACAATGCATCTCATTTTTTTTGCTCTTGGTCCGGACGAATATGGAAGGGTGTCATCATGTTCCAATGCCAAAGAAATTTGGGACAAACTTGAAGTAACACATGAAGGAACCAACCAAGTGAAGGAGACCGAAATCGGGCTTCTCAACCTCAATTATGAGAACTTCAAGATGGATCCCGAAGAAGACATCAAAACCATGTCCGATCGATTCTTCGTGATCGTTAATGGATTGAAGGGCTATGGAGAAGTGATCCCGGAAGATAAACTTATAAGAAATATGATCTACTCTCTTCCCGATTCATGGGATTCAAAGAAAATGACGATCATAGAAGCAAAGGACCTCAAGACTCTCTTGTTGGATGAGCTTATTGGTTCCTTGCTTACACATGAGAAGATGTCAAAAGTGAAGGAAGAAAAGAAGAAGGAAGTGCAAAAGAAGAAATTTGGTGTTGCTCTCAAAGCAACAAAAGAAGATATTGATTCTAATGGAGAAGATGAAGATAAAGAGATGGCTATGTTTTCCAAGAGATTCAAAAGATTCATAAGGTTCAACAAAGGAAGAAGATTCCAAAGAGAAGAGGGCTTTAAGAATGACATCAAAGAGAAGGACCAAATCATTTGCTATGTGTGCAAAAAGCAAGGGCATATCAAGTTTGATTGTCCCCAATTGAAGAAAAAGAGTTATGAGAAAAAAGAAGCACAAGGATCATGTAGCTACTTGGAGCGATGATGAATCATCTGACGAGGACGAGAATGAAGTAGTCAACTTGTGTCTCATGGCTATTCAGGATGACTCTATAGTAACCTCTAATTCATCTTTTTCAATTGATTATACTTTTGACGAATTGCAAGAGGCTTATGATGAATTAGCTTTGGAATTTGAAGAGTCAATTTTGAAAAATAGAAAAATCATTTCAAAATTGAAAAATGAAAATGACTCTCTTTCCGAATCTAATAAGGAATTTAAAAGTAAAGTTGAGGAAATGCAAGTTAAAATAAAAGATTTTGAAAAGAAAAATCAAGACTTGCACAACTTACTTTCAAAGGTCCATGATGATCATCAAAAGGAACTTGATGATCTTAAAGCTTCTTTTAACAAAGTTGGGACAAAACTATTTGAAAAAGGTGAAAATTCAAAATCCAACTATGTTAGAAAGAACTTTAATGGATATAGACATAGTGGTCCCCAAAGATCATATAATAGAAAGGTAGTTAAAAGAATTTGGGTTTCTAAAAGGACTCATTGCTAACAAAGAATATGATCTTTTATCTAAATGGATTCCAAAAGGGACTAGAATATCAGGAACTAACACTCATGAACCCAAAAGAGTTTGGGTACCAAAACATGCATAGTTCTTTATTGTAGGTGTGTTGGAACCATGGTGAGCAAAATGAAGAAATTAGAAAGCTCTAGACACACTAGAAGGAAGGTCACTTGAAGAGGATTGTAACACCCCAATTTTGGGGCTAGATGTTGCGAATGTGGATTTTGTAATCCGATGAGCTAGTTTGACTTTTGGGTTTTGTCCAGGGAAAATCCTCTTCGGGTATCCCTAAAAAGTTGGGAATAATTTCTAAAATTACTATTTATTATGTATAAGAGTTGTGTGAAAACAATTTTGGAAAATCAATTCAAAAAGGTTGAGATTTCGGTCTAGTGACCAAATCGCAAGTCTTCAAACGTTGGTGGCCATTTTGCAAAATCAGCCAAAAATGTGGTTCTAGTTTTCAAATTAAACCCAAACATATTTTAAAAGGGTTTCATAACAAAAAGAATGGCTTTTGAATCAGCCCCGTTTTCCATTTTCACGTTAGTTTCTTAAAACAAGCCACCATTGAAGCATTTTCAATCCAAGGGATTACCCATCAAGGTTTTGGGAGGTAAACTTGATTTTATCTTGCTTTTCTTTAATTAAACTTGTTATTTTTAGTTTTCTATCAATATCAAATGGTTTACCTCTCTTGATTTAAATGTTCAAGTTTGAAATAAAATGGGTTTTTTGAAGATTTTCGTTCAAATGGCTTAGGTTGGGTTTTGAAGTGTTTCTAAATGGTGTTTAAGTGTTTAAATGATGTTTATATGAAGGAAGGATCATAAGGAGACTGAAACTTGAAGTTTGAGTGGAGTTTGGTACGAAAATCTTGAGTTTAAGCTTGTTTTCGGGTTTTTAACGATAGTAGTGGTTTTGGCATGTTTAAGTTGCTGATTTTGATGTTAATAGATGAGTTTTTTATGGTTGAAATGTTGGGTAATGGCTGGGTTTGTGTTTTGGATGTTTTGGAAGTGATTTCGATGATTTTCGGTATTGGATTGTTGGGTATTTGAGAGTAATTGTTGGATTTCAGTATTACTGCAAGTTTGGAAGCTTATTTAGGGTGTTAATACTCTGTTTTAACTTTCTAGAAATAGGGCATTCTAGTTTGGAAGCAAATCTGGGTGATCGTTAGCTATTTGTGGGTTTCGACTTTTCGGAACGGGTTTATCGGTGAGTGGAATTGTTTTAAAGCATTTGGAAATGCTCAAAGATGATTTTGGGGGTTTAGATTGGGCTTGATAAGCCAATCTAAACTCAAGAGTAAGTAGTTTTTCTTTTCACCATGTTTTTGATATTGTGAGTTGTGCTATAAATTTTGGTAAGACTTGTGGTTGCTTTGCTTATTGTTTTTCCTACCTTTATTGCCTATGTTATGTTGTGAGCATGCTTATGTTGTTGTCGTAAGATTGTAAGATATATGTGTTAGTAAAGGCATGCTTGGTATGGAAATGTTGGTAAGAGTAAGATGTGGTAAGATGGGCTTGATAACCATATTTGATTTGGTAAGTTTGACCCTTGTTAGAATATTGGCATAAGTTAGAATCTTCATCGGATATAGTTGATCGATCAACTAGGATTAATGTGCACATGTAAGACTTTTAAGACAAAACTCGCATGCGTGTAAGACAAATTCCTACGTGTAAGAAAATTCGGTCGTGTCAGACAAATTCGTACGTGTAAGATTAGCTTGGGCGCGGTGATTGAGTTTACTCTCATCGACGTCTTGTAAAACTTGTAAAACTTGTAAGATTGTAAGAAATCCGTATATCCGTGTATTGTTATTAATTATGCCAATATGCTACTTTTCTTCTTTGTACGACCTTTGTTGCATTATAATAAGTTTGGTTAAGGTTTGGTAAGGCCTTGTAAGAGTAAGTTTTGTTTTGTATGAGTGGTTGTATGGTAAGATGATCTTGTTGGTTAGAATGTTGTTGTAAGATGATGTATGTCCATTTTTGGTTTGGTAAAAGTTTTGGTTTTCAAAGCTCTAATTGGTTTTAAATCTACATTGTTGTTGTTTGGTTTTGAGCTCCGATCACTAAGCTTAAATGCTTACGCTCTCTTTTCCAACAATGCAGACCGTTAGAGTTCCGGGTAGCAAGCAAGCAAGGGGAGCGAGGCCTTTTTCCACTTTAGCTCAAGTATGGTTTTATAGTTTGTAATAATACTACTAGCAATGGGGATGCTTTGTTTTATGTTTGGAGACTTGATGTTTGTTGATGTATGGATTGAGACAAGTTTGTTATGACCCTTTAGTGTTGCTTGAAGTATGGTTTCGTTGATTAATGCTTATCTTGTGTTTTGACCCCTTATGCAAATGTGTCATCTTATGTTTTGTTCTAGTTTAATCCAAGTGTTGAATTGCTCTCGATTGTTGTTGTTAAGCTCATTTGCCTGTAAAATGCATGTTATGTTGTTTCCTTGTTGTGTGTGTGTTGTTGGGTCAAGATTAGCAAGCTTGGAGGTGCCTAAAATGTGTTTCAGAACTAGTCTGCTGGTAGGTGTTTCGAAATGGGCACCAGCGTTTCAGAACGCCCTTGCATTTTTGCTTTGGCGTTGCGAAACGGGCTTCCCTGTTCCGAAATGTTTGCTCACTAGAAAATCCTGGTGAAGATTCATTCCGAAATAGGCCCTTGGGTTTCGAAACGGTAGTCGTTATTTTTTGTTGAAGGCATCTCCTAAGTTTGTTTTCTTGCGTTTTGGTCCTCGGTTGATGTGTTATCAATCGGAAGTGTTCATGTTGTTGTTTTGAGCTGATTTTCATCCTGTGAGCATGAAATTGACTTAATCTCAAAGTTATAACCTTAAATTCATGTTAGGTCCCTGTTTAGGCTAGATTTCCATTTTGGTCCTTGTACACTTGTCTGTCTGGTTGAAGTTTGTTTCTTCGTGTTTTTATCCGCTGCGTGTGATCCTCACCGAAGTTATAAATGAACATCTAGAAAAGATAATGTTAAAATCTTGTTCTTCTTTTAGGGTTACTAATCGAAGAGAAATCTTCGGGTCTTTTTTCGGTTTGTAACACCCGGGTTTAGGGGTTAGGTGAAAATAATATTTTAATATTATTTGGGCTCGGTTTTATAATTTAAATAATGTTTCAGGTTTTGTGTTCAAATTTATTAATTGGGTTGACCATGTTTTTAGATTTAAACCCCAATTAGCCATGGTTTTCATACTATTGAGAATACCCCATCTCATTAGGGGTATAAAGGACTTTTGGCTCTTAAAATAAAACAAAACAAATAAAATTCACTTTTTACTCATCTTCCTCCCCTCTCTCTCTTTCAAAACTCACGACACATTCTCCTCTCCATGAAGGGTTACTATTCCATCATCTCCTTGCTTCATCTTTGAAGATTTTTAAAAGGTAATGACATTTTTGAGTTGTCCTCATCTTCCCCTTCATAAAAGTACCCTTCTTTTTCATTTCCATGAAGTTTTTGAAAAGTAGAGGTTTTGAATATTTTGAGTAAAAATGGTGCCTTTGTGTAGCTAATCTTAATATTATGATTTATTATGGTTAGTTATGGAATGTAGGAGCCAAATGATGCTACATATGTAAATTTCAAATGATTTTAATCAATTTTCGGATTTGGGTTTCCAAGGGGTTTTTGGAGGGTTTTAGTGTGGGTTTAGGGGCTGTTAAAGGTTGGAATTTGGGGGCTGTAGGTAGTATGATATATGAGGATCATTTTGGGTGTAATTGATGCTTGTTTGGGTGTTTGAAATGGGAGAATTCAGTGGGTGTTAAGGGCTGCTCGGAAATCCTGTTTTGGGGTTGATTTTGAGTGTTGGATGCTTGCTAATGTTAATCCGGGTTGATTCCGATGATGAGATATTGATTATGAATGTTTTGTTTGTGTTTGAGATTGATTAGAACCGAGTTTGGGCATCGGTGAAGCGTTGGAAGTGAATTCGGGAATTTGAAGAACGGTCGCTTGCTTGGTCTTTGAGCTTGGGAGCTTAGGTGAGTGGTTAAATACTTTTAAATGGTTTTCAAGTGTTGGTTCAAGCATGTGAACTAGGTTGGGATTGGTAGACCCACCTAGAGTTGGGATTAGGGTGGTAGCCTAATCCCAAACTTTAGTTAGAGACTTTGGTTGCACTCCTTAATGATTGTATATGCCTCGTGTTAAATTGTGATGATGTTGATTATGTATATGTTGTATACATGTACGTTGAGGCATGTTGGATGCGTTGTTATATGCATGTTAATGATAGATATGATATGTTTATACACGTGTGCAAAATATGATGTGATATGGTTGTTAATGATATACATGAGGTGTTGTCATGTGAAATGAGTTTATGAGGTGATTGCTTGATCCGAGGATCATGGTGAATACATGCTAGGCATGGAAATGTGGTTTGTGCATGATAGTAAGTCATGGTGAGTACGTGCTAAGCACGGAAGTCGTTAATAAATGGTATTGTGGAATGTGTTAGTATTGGCACTAGTATGCTTGGGTACAAATGATCGATCATTAGGATGTTAGTGTGTACACATGAGTCAAAAGTCGCGCGTGGCCTTGGTGGCGTTGAGTCACCAAGGAGGAGTACGGGTACGCCCGGAAATTGTATTTACATTAGTCGGTGATGAGTGGAATCCCATCGACGGGCGTGAGGATGAGTGGAATCCCCTCCGCGTGGAATGAGGCGTGAGGATGAGTGGAATCCCCTCCGCATGAAATGAGGCGTGAGGATGAGTGGAATCCCCTCCGCGTGAACGGTGATGAGTGGAATCCCACCGCCATGTAATGGTTGTGTTGTTGGATGTGAGTTCCAACGGTTATTCGTGTATTCGAGTCATAGCTAGGTGCCAATACGGATTTGTAGTTATGTTTCCATTATGTGGTTAATTGTGAGCCAATGTGACTTGGGATGTGTTGCTAACGTGGCTTAATATATGTGATTTCATGTGTTGTGGATTTAAACATGATGAGCATGACATGATATTGATTATGTGATCATGCATCATTTAGAATTATGGCTCGTGTGGACCGGAGGTAAGAACATGCATTTCATCTCGGTTGTAGCTCGTGCTTGGACCCTGCATTGTCGAGGTTTGTTTTTAAAGAGCTTACCCTCACTAAGCTTTTATGCTTACGCTCTCTTTTGTTCGACAATGCAGATAAATAGCTTGTGGGTGGCAAAGTCAAGGGAAAGTCTCCAAGTGTTGCTTTTGGTGAGCTCAACGTATGAATTTTAAGAAATAGAATGTAATAGTTAAGCAATGGGATAGGAATTGTTGATTCGAGTCTTGATGTATGTCTATGGTTGACTTGATTTGTAAGTATGATATATCTTGCCAAATGCTCGAGTGATTGTCTAAATCCATGCCTCGTATGTGTTTGTTATTAGGCTTGAGATGTATGCCCTTCTTGAACCTTATTAGTTTTGCTATCTTGAATTTGTCTAAGTGTGGGCTATGTGAATGCATGCTCCTTTTATGATATGTATGAATGCATGGTTTGTGGTGTTTAACCTTGGAGTTTAGTCTCGTTTAGGTGGTGATAAAGCATGCTTGTAAGATGGTTTGCCATAGGATTAATTGCTAGTATGTTGTTGGAGAGTTGTTGAGTGTTTTGTCGGTGTTTTGGGGCATCCTTGTATCTTAAAACAGTCAATGGAGTCTGCAGGCAGGGGGCGTTTCGAAACGGGCCACCCTGTTTCGATACGGTCCCTTTGCTTTTGGCCAGCCGTTTCGGAACGGATAGGGGCTGTTTCGGTATGGTTTTGCTACTGGAATTTTGAGAAATTGACGAGATATAGGCGTACCGAAACGGGTCCTTGGTGTTCCGAAACGGTCAAATCTCGTTGACCACGAGAAGTTGACCAGGGAGGGTGTTTCGGAACGGTTGACCCCCGTTCCGAAACGGCTTCCTTGTGAAGGTTTAGTTAGGTTGACCAGGTCAAGGCGTTTCGATACACCTTGAGGGTGTTTCGAAACGGCCTGTTGAATTACACAAAAATGAGCTATTTTTCGTAGGTTGTTCGAGTTGCTATTTTGCGAATGTTCGTCTTCCGTTGCCGTGATCACATAGGAATTAAGTGTGCATTTAGAGAAGTGTAAATTAAAAAGAAAAAAATAGGGTTGCTAACCGAGGGGGAACCTTAACGGGTTTCGCTTCGGTTTTCCCCGTGTGGCCCATTCGGACCGGTCATCCGACCAGACCGGGACGAGGGGGTTACACGGTTTGTCCCGTGTGACCACCTTGGGTCGGTCTGGTGGCTAGGTCGGGCTGAGGGGGTTACATCTGTTGGTATTAGAGCCCGGTTATGCATCTTTCGGGAAGTTAAGTGAGGTAAGTTGATGTATTTGTGTGATTGTTTGGTGATTTATCCGTTGGATGCTTTATATGGTGGTTGTTTTGCCATTATTGGTTGATAGCATGATATTTTGCTATGTTGTTATCGTTGGTTGGAAGTTGTTAAGCAACCCATTGCTAGGTATTATTATAAGAAAATGGTTTTGGATAAATACTTGAGCAATTTGGACCCTTGCCCTTGCTGACCCAAACCTTTGTGTGCTATTGTTGTTGTGGTTGTTAAATTACTTTGTTTGTTGCTATGGTGATACCCCGAGGTAGGCCTAGAATGGTTTATCAGGAACCACAGGCTGCAGCTCAGGCTATTGAGGATCCTGTTGAGGATCATGTCGAGGCTCATGCTGAGGAGCCGATTGTTGAGGGAGTTTATGGCTCTTGTTTAGGGCAATATGCTAGTATATGATTATGAGATACAGTTTGTACGGTTGAGTCAGTATGCTCCTGAGTTAGTGCCTAATGAGAAGGAAAGATATGAGTGCTTCCGTTATGGGTTGGTAAAGAATGTGAAGACTTACATGTTAGCCTCCGGCTACGTGGATTTTGATGTTTTGTCCAGTCGGGCCAAAGACATCGAGCAAAACTTGGGTTTTTCTTCTCGTGCTAGTGGTTCTAGCTCAGAGAAGAGGCACAACCAGTAGGACAGAGGTGATGCCAAGAGGCACAAGGATAATATGCATTACTATGATCATAGGTGTGGGGGTGGTAACCCAGGCCATGGCCATCAGGGCCAATGAGTTGTTGCTCGTACTCTATAGTGTACTAGATGTGGGAGACATCATACGAGTGAGTGTTGGGGTGTGCCTGGTACATGCTGGAATTGTGGATCTCGCGATCATTTGAGGCGTAAATGTCCTCAGCCAGTTAGAGCAGTTGATCATGGAGAGGTCGTGGGCGCGGTCGAGGTAACTTCAAGCCGAGGATTGAGGCTCCGAGGAACGTAGCTCATTTTGTTGCATACCAGCCAGAGGGCGGTGGACCAGCTAGAGTGTATGCACAAAGAGAGGCCAGGAACGACACATATGTTATTGCATGTAATTTCATGTTACAGTCTATGTCATTGCTTTCCTTGGTTGATTCTGATTCTACACATTCATATATTCTGAGTGAGCATGCGAAATTGTTGGACATCCCTGTTGAGATATTAGATGTGGGAATGCATGTGACTAGCTCTTTAGTGAGACTATTGTGGTTAGACGGATGTACAAGAGGTGTCTGTTGATGATTCAGGGTCATGTAATTCTGGTTGATATGATGGTGTTATCGTTCTATGGTTTTGATATTATTTTGGGTATGGATTGGCTTGTTGAGCATAGAGCTAGGGTGAACTTTGAGAAAAAAGGATTGCTTTGAAGCTTACGGATGACTATGAGGTAGTTGTAGTAGGCGAAAACGTTAAGTTCTTGTCAAATATTGTTTCAGCTCTAGAGGCTCATAGATTGATGAACTTTGGTTGTCAGGCATATTTGGCTAATGTGATGAATCCTAACATGAGAGAGGTCAGACCTAAGGACATTAGGACACTTTGTGATTTTCCATAGGTATTTCCGGAAGAATTGTCTGGTTTGCCTCCTAATTGAGAGGTAGAATTTGCTATTGAGACTATCTACGATTCTGCTCCGGTATCGATTGCTCTGTATCGTATGGCTCCAAAAGAACTGAAAGAGTTGAAGAATCAGCTTCAGAAGTTGTTAGACCGTGGTTTCATTAGGCCTAGTATTTCACCGTGGGGTGCCCCAGTATTGTTTGTAAAGAAAAAGGATGATAGTATGAGGATGTGCATCGACTATAGGCAACTGAATCAGCTAACAGTAAAGAACAAGTAGCCTTTGTCTCGTATTGATGATTTATTTGATTAGTTGAGAGGGGCATTAGTATTTTCGAAGATTTATTTGAGATCAGGGTATTATCAGTTGAAAGTGGAGGACGTTGATGTGGCGAAGACAGCTTTCAGGACTAGGTATGGACATTATGAATTTCTGGTAATGCCATTTGGGTTAACTAATGCACCAGCAGCTTTCATGGATATGATGAATATGGTGTTTCATGAGTACTTGGATCGGTTTGTAGTGGTGTTTATTGATGACATTCTTGTGTATTCACGGTCCGAGAAAGAACATGATGAGCATTTGTGGTTAGTGCTACAGACGTTGTTGAGTAATCAACTTTATGCAAAGTTGAGAAAATTGAATTTTGGATCAGGGAAGTTGTATTTCTTGGCCATGTTGTGTCAGCCGAAGGGATTAGAGTTGATCCTAAGAAAATAGAAGCCATTTTAGAATGGAAGCAACCAAAGTCCGTAACCAAAATTCAAAGTTTTCTAGGTTTAGCTGGTTACTATAGGAGATTTGTAGATGGTTTCTCTATGGTGGCTACTCCGTTGACAAAATTGTTGCAAAAGGGAGTTAGATTTGAATGGACAGATGCAAGACAACAAGCCTTTGAGAAATTGAAGGAAGCCTTGACTAATGCTCCAGTTTTAGTTCAGCCAATGTCAGGGAAAGAGTTTGTAATCTACAACAATGCTTCGTATGTTGGCTTAGGTTGTGTCTTGATGCAAGAAAGAATTGTTGTTGCTTATGCTTCAAGACAACTGAAGGTGCATGAAAAGAACTACCCTACACAT
The DNA here is from genome assembly GCA_030270665.1 of Hibiscus trionum. Taxonomy (NCBI): domain Eukaryota; kingdom Viridiplantae; phylum Streptophyta; class Magnoliopsida; order Malvales; family Malvaceae; genus Hibiscus; species Hibiscus trionum. The sequence continues at coordinate 22,074,926 of BSYR01000011.1, forward strand.
GACATAGAGTTGGTCGCAGTTGTGTTTACTTTGAAGATTTGGTGACATTATTTGTATGGTGAGAAATGTACAGGTTACACAGATCACAAGAGTTTGAAGTATTTGATGACACAGAAAGAATTGAATTTGAGACAGCGAAGATGGGTAGAATTACTTAAATACTATGATCTTACTATTGAGTACCACTCGGGTAAAGCAAATGTGGTAGCCGATACTTTGAGCAGAAAAGTGGCAGTTGAATTGTGAGCTATGTTTGGTAGATTAAGTGTGTCAGGGGATGGTGGCTTAGTGACTGAATTGTAAGTGAAGCCTTCTTTAATTCAGTTGATTCGTGAGAAAAAGTTGCGAGACAGATCTTTGGCTGCTTATGTACAAGACATTACGGAAGGTAAACCGACTGATTTTTGTTTTAGTGATGATGGGATTTTATGTTTAAAGAGCAAGGTAGTTGTTCCGGAAGATAGTGAGTTAAGACGCACCATTCTGACTGAAGCACATTGTAGTCCGTTTACTATGCATCCGGGTAGTACAAAGATGTATCGTGATTTGAAGAATGAGTACTTTTGGGTTGGTTTGAAGAAGGACGTGGCTGAATTTGTAAGCAAGTGCATGGTATGTTAGAGAGTGAAAGCGGAACATCAGGTTTCATCAGGTTTGTTGCAATCGTTGAGGATTCTTGAATGGAAGTGGGAAAGAATCACCATGGAATTTGTATCAGGTTTGCCCTTATCACCATCTATGAAGAATTCAGTTTGGGTGATAGTTGATCGATTTAAAAAATGTGCTCATTTCTTGCCTGTTCATACTACATACTCTTTAGATAAATTGGCCGACTTATATATTCGTGAGATTGTGAGAGTGCATGGTCCCGAAGTCGATTGTGTCTAATAGAGATTCAAGGTTTACAGCTAGATTTTGGTAGTGTTTGCATAATGCTTTGGGTTTTCGTTTGAATTTCAGCACATCTTATCATCCTCAGTCGGATGGTCAGTCAGAACGGGTGATTCAGATTTTGGAAGACATGTTGAGATGTTGCATCATTGATTTTCAGGGCTCAAAGGAGAAACATCTACCATTAGTAGAGTTTGCGTACAATAACAATTATCAGTCGAGTATTCAGATGGCTCCTTATGAGGCTTTGTATGGTAGGAGATGTAGAACACATGTATGCTGGGCTGAATCCGGTCAGAAGTTTGTAACGATGCCGGATATTTTGAAGGGTACTACCGAGAAAGTGAAACTGATTTGTGATCGTTTGAAGGTAGCTACGAATAGAAAAAAATCTTATGTCGACTTGAAGAGAAGGAGGTTGAGTATGCGGTGGGAGATAGAGTATTCTTGAAAGTTTCGCCATGGAAGAAAGTGATGAGATTTGGTAAAAAGGGGAAATTGAGTCCGAGGTTTATCGGTATGTATGAGATAGTTGAGAGGATTGGACTGGTTGCTTATACATTGAGATTACCTTCTAAACTTGAGAAAATTCATGATGTGTTCCATGTTTCTATGCTTCGAAAGTACCGGTCAGATCCGTCGCACGTTATGCCTATAGAAGAGATTGAGTTGAATCTGAATTTTTCCTACGATGAAGAACTAGTTGAGATCCTAGCATTTGACAGCAAAGTGTTGCGTGGTAGAGTTATTGATCTCGTTAAGGTAAAGTGGCTACATCGTGGTGTTGAGGAAATCACTTGGGAGAGAATGGATGATATGAAGAAACAGTTTCCGCATCTTTTCTCGTCAGGTAAATTTCGGGGACGAAATTTCTTAAGTGGAGGAGAGTTGTAACACCTTAATTTTGGGGCTAGATGTTGCGGATGTGGATTTTGTAATTCGATGAGCTAGTTCGACTTTTGGGTTTTGCCCAGGGAAAATCCTCTTCGAGTATCCCTAAAATGTTGAGAATAATTTCTAAAATTACTATTTATTATGTAAAAGAGTTGTGTGAAAACAATTTTGGAAAATCAATTCAAAAAGGTTGAGATTTCGGTCTAGTGACCAAATCTCAAGTCTTCAAAAGTTGGTGGCCATTTTGACAAATCAGCCAAAAATGTGGTTGTAGTTTTTAATTAAACCCAAACCTAATTTAAAAGGGTTTCATAACAAAAAGAGTGGCTTTTGAATCAGCCTCATTTTCCATTTTCAAGTTAGTTTCTCAAAACAAGCCACCATTGAAGCATTTTCAATCCAATGGATTACCCATCAAGGTTTTGGGAGGTAAACTTGATTTCATCTTGCTTTTCTTTAATTAAACTTGTTATTGTTAGTTTTCTATCAATATCAAATGGTTTATCTCTCTTGATTCAAATGTTCAAGTTTGAAATAAAATGGGTTTTTGAAGATTTTCGTTCAAATGTCTTAGGTTGGGTTTTGAAGTGTTTTTAAGTGTTTAAATGATGTTTATATGAAGGAAGGGTCATAAGGAAACTGAAACTTGAAGTTTGAGTGGAGTTTGGTATGAAAAATCTTGAGTTTAAGCTTGATTTCGGGTTTTTAATGACAGCAGTGGTTTTGGCATGTTTAAGTTGATGATTTTGATGTTAATAGATGAGTTTTTGATGGTTGAAATGTTGGGTAATGGCTGGGTTTGTGTTTTAGACGTTTTGGAAGTGATTTCGATGGTTTTTGGTATTGGATTGTTGAGTATTTGAGAGTAATTGTTGGATTTCAGTATTGTTGCAAGTTTGGAAGCTTATTTGGGTGTTAATACTCTGTTTTAACTTGTTAGAAACATGGCATTCTAGTTTGGAAGCAAATTCGGGTGATCGTTAGCTATTTGTGTGTTTCGGCATTTCAGAACGAGTTTATCGGTGAGTGGAATTGTTTTAAAGCATTTGAAAATGCTCAAAGATGATTTTGGGGGTTTAGATTGGGCTTGATAAGCCAATCTAAACTCAAGAGTAAGTGGTTTTACTTTTCACCATGTTTTTGATATTGTGAGTTGTGCTATAAATTTGTGGTAAGACTTGTGGTTGCTTTGCTCTTTTTTTCCTACCATTATTGCCTATGTTATGTTGTAAGCATGCTTATGTTGTTGACGTAAGATTGTAAGATATATGTGTTAGTAAAGGCATGCTTGGTATGAAAATGTTGGTAAGAGTAAGAAGTGGTAAGACGGGCTTGATAGCCATATTTGATTTGGTAAGTTTGACCCTTGTTAGAATATTGGCATAAGTTAGAATCTTTACCGGATATAGTTGATCGATCAACTAGGATTAATGTGCACATGTAAGACTTGTAAGACAAAACTCGCATGCGTGTAAGAAAAAATTATACGTATAAGAAAATTCGGTCGTGTCAGACAAATTTGTACGTGTAAGATTAGCTTGGGCGCAGTGATTGAGTTTACTTTCATCGGCGTCTTTTAAGACTTGTAAGATTGTAAAAAATCTATATATTCGGGTATTGTTTTTAATTATGCCAATATGCTACTTTTCTCCTTTATACGACCTTTGTTGCATTATGGTAAGTTGGGTTAAGGTTTGGTAAGGCCTTGTAAGAGTAAGTTGTGTTTTGTATGAGTGGTTGTATGGTAAGATGATCTTGTTGGTTAGATTGTTGTTGTAAGATGATGTATGTCCATTTTGGTTTGGTAAAGGTTTTGGTTTTCAAAGCTCTAATTGGTTTTAAAACTGCATTGTTGTTGTTTGGTTTTGAACTTCGCTCACTAAGCTTAAATGCTTACGCTCTTTTTTCCAACAATGCAGACCGTTAGAGTTCTGGGTAGCAAGCAAGGGGAGCGATGCCTTTTTTCCACTTTAGCTCAAGTATGATCTTATAGTTTGTAATGATACTACTAGCAATGGGGATGCTTTGTTTTATGTTTGTAGATGTATGGTTTGAGATAAGTTTGTTATGACCCTTTAGTGTTGCTTGAAGTATGGTTTTGTTGTTTTAATGCTTATCTTGTGTTTTGACCCCTTATGCAAATGTGGATCATCTTATGTTTTTTCTTGTTTAATCCAAGTGTTGAATTGCTCTCGATTGTTGTTGTTAAGCTCCTTTGCTTGTAAAATGCATGTTATGTTGTTTCCTTGTTGAGTGTGTGTTGTTGGGTCAAGATTAGCAAGCTTGGGGTGCCTAAAACGTGTTTTAGAACCAGTCTGATGTAGGTGTTTCGAAACGGGCACCAGCGTTTCGGAACGCCCTTGCATTTTTGCTTTGACGTTGCGAAATTGGCTTCTATGTTCCGAAACATTTGCTCACTGGAAAATCCTGGTGAAGACCCGTTCCGAAATAGGCCCTTGGGTTTCGAAATGGTGGTCGTTATTTTTGGTTGAAGGCATCTTCTAAGTTTGTTTTTCTTGCGGTTTGGTCCTCGGTTGATGTGTTATCAATTGGAAGTGTTCGGGTTGTTGTTTTGAGTTGCTTTTCATCATGTAAGCATGAAATTGACTTAATCTCAAAGTTATAACCTTAATTTCATGTTAAGTTCCCGTTTATGCTAGATTTCCATTTTGGTCCTTGTACGCTTGTCTGTCTGGTTGAAGTTTGTTTCTTCGTGTTTTTATCCGCTGCGTGTGATCCTCACCTAAGTTATAAATGAGCATCCATAAAAGATAATGTTAAAAGCTTTTTCCTCTTTTAGGGTTACTAATCGAAGAGAAATCTTCGTGTCTTTCTTCAATTAGTCTCGTGTGACCACCTTGGGTCGGTCTGGTGGCTAGGCCAGGCCGAAGGGGTTACAAGGATAAGGCCTAATCAACCTATCTTGGTTCAAGTGGTAACATTTTATTTAACATGTAATCTTTATCCATTCATGTTGATTATATGTGTTTATATGTTTTAAAGCATGTTTGAATGTCCTCATATGTTTTATAAATGCTTTTAGTAAGGGGGAGTTATGTGTTGCATGGACTGTTTAATTTTGGCTCTATGTGCTTTTGTATGTCTTTTGGCCTTAAAATTAGCAATATTGTTTCTAGTCATTGTTTTCCTTGACTTATGTGCCTATCTTGACTTAAAATTGTTTGCTTGATTGCTATATACCTTTGAACTTAACTCAAAGTGCCTTAAATACCTATAATTGTCATAAGCTTTAAGAATGCATTTTCGGATCATATAGAGGCATAAAAATGCTCCTTTTGCTGTTCTAGGGCCATAGGTATCGAAACCACTTACATTGGTTTCGAAACCATTTTGGCAGTGTTGAAAGATTTGAAATCTGGGCTAGGCGGTTTCAAAACCACCCACCTGGTTTCGAAACTAGTCGGGCAGTTTCAAGGGTTGGGCGCGTTTTTAACAAATTTTCCCAATTTTAAAACACCTAATGTTGAGTGTGTAAAAGTTCTATATTTTACCCCCTATTTAACACATATTTCTGCAGCATTCAAGCGTAATTCATTGCATTTAGGATAGAGTTCATTCATACATCACAATTATATCAAATGGCACAGTTTCTACTGAAATTGGTTGCTTTTGCAGGTAGCTGCTATAGCAGAAGAAGGGCAGTGGAGAAGCAGAGCTGGAATACTGGACTGCAGCTGAGAAGAAGGATGCTGCCATGGTCGGTGTTGTGGCAGCCAAGGGAGACAACAATAGAGAAGGGAATAAGTAAAGTGGACCTCGACAGAAAAAGGAGATTAAGCCGGTCTGTCGTGGAGCACTCTTATATTTTTCTGAGCCCTAGATCAGAATGAAGGCCAAGCCCAAAGTTCAAGGAAGAAACTCCAAGCAAGAAGGAAGGACGAATTAAAGACATATGCTCTGAAGATATAGTCTTTAAGAGAGTTGTACTTTAAATTAAACTTGTATTCTTGCCATATTAGAAAACTTGAACCCAAGGCCTATATAAAGGCATGTAATTCGACCTAAGGAAGGAGATCTTACTCTCTAGCCGTCTTCCCCTAAACCTTAGTCGTTTTCCCCCTTCTCATCATGTTCTAAACTTCCCCTAGGGCTAAGGGTTGATTCTGTAAAGTAGTTGCAAGGATTGCATTGTTTTAGGATTTTCTTTTGTTCAATAAAATAGACTTCAAGTTTGCTTATTCTGGTTTTCAACATCTTGCAAGAGTATCGGGAGAGCATTGTGAGATTTTATTGGGTGGTAACAATATGGAGGACACTTGGGTGGTAACAAAACTGCTACCAAGGTTTTGCAGTCTGGATTTTATTGGCCGTCATTGTTCAAGGATGCCCGGGCATTCTACAAAAGCTGTGATAAATGTCAACGGACTGGAAATATCTCAAGAAGACATGAGATGCCGCTGCAAAACATTCTTGAAGTCGAAATCTTCGACGTTTGGGGGATTGATTTCATGGGACCATTCCCAGCATCATGTGGGAATTTATATATCCTCCTGGCAGTGGACTATGTGTCCAAATGGGTAGAAGCGATCACTACACAGAAAAACGATGCCAAGACTGTTCAGAGGTTTTTGCATAAGAAAATATTTTTCGGATTTGGCATCCCTAAGGCGATCATCAGTGATGAAGGGAGGCATTTTGATAATAGGGTTATAGCTGCTGCCTTAAAAAAGTATGGTGTCAAACATCGGATCGCAACAGCTTACCACCCTCAAACCAATGGACAGGCTAAAATATCCAATAGAGAGGTAAAGAACATTCTTGAGAAGATGGTTAAGCCAACTAGGAAGGACTGGTCTCTACACCTCAATGATACACTATGGGCCTACAGAACAGCATTTTAAACTCCATTGACCTATGACAACGCAAGGATTTACAAAGACAAGACGAAAAAATGGCATGACAAGAAGCTGCTGCCACGACAGCTCTGCCCAGGGCATTTTGTGTTGTTGTTCAACTCTAGGTTGAAACTCTTCCCAGGGAAGTTGAAATCTAGGTGGTCCGACCCATTCCAAGTGGTGCAAGTTTTTCCTTATGGTGCCATCACGATCAAATCCTTAAAGGACGTGCACCAATTTAAAGTCAACGGACAGAGATTAAAGCATTATCAGGGGACTGAAGCCCCAAGAATGCAGGAAGTGGTTACTTTAGGAGATGCCCCTCCTGGCATCCTTAATTTAACCTAATTTAATTTTATTAATTATTTATTATTTATATATATATTTATTAGGTAATTAGGATTATTTTATTTTTAGGAACTAAGTTTTTATATTTATTATTTTTAGGAAATAAAGGAGACAAGAAGAAGAGGAGAAGTGAATTCAGCCCACCATTTTTCCATCAGCCCAAAAAGCCCAAACTAGGAGCCTGTCGTTACAGCTGCCGCGACAGATGCAGAAAATCCAGCCTTTCAACACGTTGTTGCGACAGACACGCAAACGCGTAACAGATGCGTAGAAGACACGGAAACGCGTGACAGACGCGTCAGAAACCGCGTAACAGCTGGCCCCGTTATTCGCGCCTGCCGTTACAGCTCCAACGGGCAGCAACTCCTCATCTATATAAACACCGTTTTACTATTCATTTTCACTCACTCTTACTCTCTCTACGTGTTTCCTCTCTATAATTTCATTTGCTTTCATTTTTTCTACAGTTCCTTGCAATATGAGTACCAGAAACACCCGTCGTAGTGCTGCCTCAGGATCTGCCCCAGCAGCAGCCACTCCCAGCTCCTTCCAGGCCAGAGATATGTGGGAGGAGAAAGGCTTCATCTATACCACATGAACGGAGAACCTTGGGCTAAAACCATTTATAGCCCGTAAGATCAGAGCCCTGTAGTGGCAGATGTTTGTCGAGCAGCCAGAAGAGATGAACGTCACTTTAGTCCGAGAATTTTATGTTGCCATCGACAGCAAGGAGGCGACAGCAGTGACGGTTCGTGGGAAGGAGGTACCTTTTGAGCCCGAATACATCAACACCCTTTATGGGTTCTATGTTGGCAGAAGGGAAGACGGCCACCAAAGATTTGTGGAAAGCTTGGAGCCGGCAGATTATGATGCTGTCATGGCAGAACTCACCGATGAAGGCACCGAATGGAATACCGATCCTAAACATCCTAGGACGGTAAAACGAGTCCAACTCACTCCGGAAGCCAAACTGTGGAACGTATTTATCAAAAAGAGGATTATGCCCTCCTCGCACAACAGCACGGTAGACCAACCAAGGTTAGCTCTCATCTATTCAATTTTAAACGAGAGACCTACCAATGTTGGTAGATACGCTCGGGAGGGAATTTTGGATTGCGCGTACCGGCCATCGGGACCACTTTTCTTTCCCTACCTCATAACAGCCCTCTGCCGTGGCCACAACGTACCTGAAGCTGCCGATGATTTGAGAGTCCGAGGAAAAGGATGGACGGAAAGGAACTTCCTCAGCTTGATGGAGCTGAAAGCTACCACGCCCTTGTCGTCCTTCGACCCCACTGCCGCAGCAGGTGAGCCGATAAAGCCCACCCAGACAGAGCCTGCCGCCACAGAACAAAGGCAGCCCACTGCATCAGCTCCCCCAGCAGACTCCTCAACACAAATCCTTGCTGCCCTGTAGAAAATTGAAGAACGGCAGTTGGGCCTGATGAGCTTCATTCGGGACTTCACAACAGCAACGGTACATTTCATTAAAACCAATCTTAATTTTCCTGATGTACTGTTCCCTGCCTTCCCCGACCATTATTTTGCTGCCCCCACACCTGCCCATACCCCTACCCCTGCTGCCACACCGAGAACACCATCTGCCGCGTCCACCTCGACCCCGGCCACAACAGCTGCAGGCGGCAGCCACACTGCCACAACATCTGCCAAGGGAACAAAGAGAAAATAGCCCATGTCCGACCTCGACAGGTATATAGCTGGCTTCTCCTCCTCCAAAATTTGGGGGGCATCCGATGACGAGCCCTCTGTCAAGAGGAACCTGTCCAAGGAGTTCACCCCGGTGAAACGGTAGAAACCAGGTTCCGGATTCGGACCATCCGACCAAGGCAAATCTGACAGCGGCAGCAGTAGTAGTAGTAGCGGTAGCAGCAGCAGCAGCTCCTCTGAGGAGATTCAGGTATTAGAGAAACCACCCCATATCTCACCTACCCGAATCTAGCCTCCGAGGGAAGCCAAGAACAAGACCACCTCTGCCTCTCCCAGCCACCTGTCGGCACCGACAAGGAAAGTCACTGCCCGCCGGCAGATTCAGATCAGCAGCAGCAGCAGCGACGACAACGCTTAAAATTTAAGTTTCTTTTCTTATATTTATGTCTGCTATTTTGTTATATTTGTGATGTTTTCTTTCCTTTTTTTTTCTTTTTCATTCTGTCATTTCTATTGAGGGCAATGCAACCCTTGAGTTTGGGGGTGGCATCCCTCCATTAATGAAGTGTCTTTAAGTTTAGAAATTGTGTCTTTTATTTAGTTTATTTTTGCTTAAAAATGAAAATTTGGCTTAAGTCTTTGAACTGAACTTACCTGCTGTGACAGCCTCTGTCGTGGCAGTGCCTTATAGGATAGTTTTAGGAGCAGTTTAGAGCCTTACTATAGTTCTAATTCTTAAACACCCTTTTTGACTTTTATATTGTCTAGAACTCTACTGGTAAACTAGAATAGGGAAAGGTTTAACACTTGAATCGCCCCTAGAGGTGCCTAACACTGGCTCTAGGAAAAGAAGTTAAAGAAAAATAGACTCAATATACCTAGAGGTGCCCGAAACCGGCTCTAGTCAAACTTAAGCTTAAGAAAAGAGAAAATCGAGTCTAAGTTAAAAACTAAAGGAGCCTAAGAATTGCCTCCAAAAAGATGAAACTTGGCATAAAAATTCAAGTTAGAAGCTTAGCTATTCTAGTAAACTAAGGGAGTCTTGGCATATAATTGTTCACAAAACATGCACACACTACACGAGAATTATAGCAAGGTTCCGGATGAATCCTGAATTATCCAATAGGGTGCTGCTCACAATAGGGAATGAATGGTAGGTAAGGAAAAATTCCCTGTTTTAAGCCAAACAAAAATTTTGTATTTCTTTCTTAGGTCTAAATTGCTTGAGGGCAAGCAAAAACTTGAGTTTGGGGGTGTGTTGAGTGTGTAAAAGTTCTATACTTTACCCATATTTAACACATATTTCTGCTGCATTCAAGCGTAATTCATTGCATTTAGGATAGAGTTCATTCATACATCACAATTATATCAAATGGCACAGTTTCTACTGAAATTGGTTGCTTTTGCGGGTAGCTGCTCTAGCAGAAGAAGGGCAGTGGAGAAGCAGAGCTGGAACATTGGACTGCAGCTGAGAAGAAGGATACTGCCAAGGCCGCTGCCGTGGCAGCCAAGGGCGACAGCAATAGAGAAGGGAAGAAGTGAAGTGGACCTCGACAGAAAAAGGAATTTAAGTCGGTCTGTCGTGGAGCACTCTTATATTTTTCTGAGCCCTAGATCAGAATGAAGGCCAAGCCTAAAGTTCAAGGAAGAAACTCCAAGCAAGAAGGAAGGGCGAATTAAAGACATATGCTCTGAAGATTTAGTCTTTAAGAGAGTTGTACTTTAAATTAAACTTGTATTCTTGCCATATTAGAAAACTTGAACCCAATGCATATATAAAGGCATGTAATTCGACCTAGGAAAGGAGATCTTACTCTCTAGCCGTCTTCCCCTAAACCTTAGTCATTTTCCCCCTTCTCATCATGTTCTAAACTTCCCCTAGGGCTAAGGGTTGATTCTGTAAAGTAGTTGCAAGGATTGCATTGTTTTAGGATTTTCTTTTGTTCAATAAAATAGACTTCAAGTTTGCTTATTCTGGTTTTTCAACATCTTGCAAGAGTATCGGGAGAGCATTGTGAGATTACACATTTACTTAATATCGGGAGAGTTAAGTATACGAAAGGAATAAGTACGTGTTCTCTAGTTTATGGTTGAACTATCTCGGACCTAGGGATAGGACGAGGTTAAGTGGCTAAGTAAGAATTCAACAACTTCGGTGTTCATCCTTCGATTCACGCCGGGAGGTATCATCAAAGACGTGTTCATCGACAGACTTGGACCTAGGGATAGGCCAAGGCATAGCAGGGATTCTTGCCAAGCTTGAAGTACTGAGTTGTGTGTTCGCTGCCGCGACAACAACAGACCGCTGCCGCAGCAGGTGCTACCACGACAGGCGCTACGACAGAACAGAGAAGTCTTAGAAATTGCAAACACCTGCACTACGGAGCAGATCAATACCGGCCCATTCTTTACTCTGAATATTTTCCTCTTTTATTTTCAGTCTTCTTTATTATTTTGTGACAAACTATTAAACTCTTTCTTTTCCCCTTCGTGCAGAAAACTAAGGTTAAAGCTATTAGCCCAGTCCCTGTGGAGACGATATCCGATACTTATGTATCACTTTACTACTTGCGTCGTGTACACTTGCACTACATTGCAATGGACACTTTTACACGCAACACCTAACCCCTATTCTTTGTTCTTCTAAACGAAATACCCTTCAAACCCTCTCAAAAAAGCTTCATTCAAACTTCCACTCCTTCAAGTTTCATCTTAGATCCATCATCAACTCATCTTTGGCTCTTGATTTTATCCATTGGGTGGTCCTCATTCAATCTTTTGGTGAGTTTTCAAAACCGTAATATTTTTTATTCAAATTTTCAGTGATTATTTGGCATAGTAAAATGTTTTTCTTGCTTAAAATTTTTATAAATCATGTTTGCATTACAATGTTCATTCTTTCAAGCATGATTTCAACAAAACTCATTGTTTTTCAACATTTTTTTTCATGCTCTTGGGTATTTCGAAAATGTTTAAAATTTGGAGAATTTATGCATTGAAATATTGAATTGGGTTGATAAATTTATATGATATATCTTGTTTGATTTGCAGGAGGTTACCCAATTCATCTCAAGCTTTTTCTAAATTTTTATCAAACCCTTGCCCACTAAGTGTTTGTTAAAATTCCCCAACCAACTTTTTCAAGCCAATTTTTCTTTAATCATGCCTCCAAGAACCAATCCCTCTAGAGCCAAACGTCCTCATCTTGAAAGAGGTCAAGGGTCTTGTTCTAATCAACATCATCTTCAAAACCCAAATTTCTTAAATCTTTGTTTTGAAGATAATGAAAAACTTGACCGTTTTCATCAAATTTATGAAGCCAAAGAAATTAGAGCCAAGCGAACCATTGATTTAAACTTATTAACCTCCGAACTCTATGAGTTTAAATTCTTTCCTTTATTTGTCGAATGGGGTTGGATGAATTTTCTTGATATTAAACCTCGTGTTTTTCATAACCTTGTCAAAGCTTTTTATGCAAATGCTACTCTTGTTCACGATCTTAATTATAACCCCAAGGTTGTTAAAATTGATTCATTCCTTATGGGTACCCGTTTTACTCTTTCTCCAGCAAGTATTGCCGATCATTTAGAGGTTCCCAATAGTGGTGTTTTTAATGAATCTGAAATCGTTCCTATCCAAGATTTTGATGATCATAGTCCTACCCATCTTCATATCTACGATAGGCTTCTTCACCTTTTCACTACTTGGTTCTTTCATCCCTCCGGTGGAAGATGCACACGCATGCGTCGTATTGACTATTGGTGGCTTCACCAACTTCGCACCGATAATCGTCCCAATATCGCCTGAATCATCTTTTCATCTCTTGTCAATATTATTAGAAACCCTCATAGCTTCTCTCTCAATTATGGATGTGTTCTAAGCCACATCTTTAAGAAGTTAAACATTGATACCTTCTTTAGATCCCGTCATCCGTCTAAAGAGCAAGATTGATGAGACAACGATCAAAAAGACCGGTTGGAGGTTTATTGATGGTGAATGGGTTCACAAAAACGATGAAGCCCTCGTTGGTTTAAGAAATGTTTTTGCACCAGATGCTCCACCTCCCATGAACATCGAGTCCGTGTATGCGGCCATGGTCACTCGATTCGACAACATTAATGCTTTTCTACGTAGCTCTCATGAGAAGACTATCGGATTGCTTCGAAGCCTAGATGGTCGTGTGACTTCGTTGGAGCGTGACATGCATGTTATTCGTGATCATCTTTTTCCACCTACATCACCTCATGATGCGCCAAATGCTTAGGAGCTTATGCATTCTTCTATGACTTTATGCTATAGTATTGTGGACTTATTTTGATTTTGTATTTTGGTTTATGCTATTAGGCTTTCATACTCTTTGTTGGTTATTTTGGTTTAAGCCTATGACTTCTTGTTGGATTTCTTTTGATGGATTATTTGATGCTTTGGAGATTATGGTTTATATTGTAATTGCTTTTTATATATATACCATGTTGCTCTAATGTTGATTTCTCTTTTTGTAGTTACTTATTTGCTCTTTTTGCTATAACAAAAAGGGGAGAAAAGTGAGATAAAAATATTAAAAAAATTCTTTTGCCAACTAGTTTTTTAAAAACTAAAAATGTCTTCAAAATTTAAATTTTAAAGATTCATCAAGACATTTTTTAGGGGAAGTTTAAATGGAACATTAAAAGGTTTGACAATTTTTTTCAAAAACAAATTTTTATCAAGTGTTTTGTTATATCAAAAAGGGGAGATTGTTAGACTTATTTTGATTTTGATATAACTAAAAGGATTAACTCACAAAAATTTGTAAACTCTATATTCGATTCAAATTTGTCAAATAGACTTTTTTAACTTGAACAATTTTGTCTAAAAGGTTTAACTTAATATCTATATTTTTTTCTCTTTGAAAAGGTCAACAAAAGTCAAAACATTGCATTTTTAAATAGAGGTTTCGAAACCATCTAGGTGGTTTCGATACCACTTTGGCAGGTGGGCCTGGAAACCTATTTTTGACTACAGGTTTCGAAATCCCCCTTGGTGATTTCGAAACCAGGGCATGTAATGGCTAGTTTTGAAGTTTAAATTTCTCTAGGTTTCAAAACTTCTTCAATGGTTTTGAAACCACTATGCAGGTGAGCATTTAATGCTCGTTTTAATGGCTTCTAACGGCTCCAAAGTTCTCCAACGACTCCCAACGGTTAGAAAAGATCAAGAGCACATAAAAGAGGTCAGAAAACAGTATTGAAGAAACAAGAAAGCCTATTCATACATTCAAGCAATCAAAATCCAATTTGTGCTCAATTTTTCATCTTTCTTGTAAACACTAGTGTTGTTCTTCATTGTAATTCATTTTCTAGAGTTTTTGTTGAGTGTGAGAGAGAGCTTAAACTTTGCAAACACATTCCTTGTGAGGATTTCCTATTTTGCTTCTTTGTATTTGTTTTGGGGAAATGATTTAATAGATTTTGGGGTATAAGTCTATTAAATTGTAAGGTTACTCCTTATCCTTAAAGGAAAGACAAATTAGTGGATTTGTGGAAAATCCTTAGTGTGGTCACTAAGGTAGTGGATGTAGACTCCATTTAGGGAGTTGAACCACTCTAAATCACCTTGCAATTTATATCTTTGCATTTAGTGTCCATCATCTTTTAAAAACCCAATTCACCCTCTCTTGATTTTATTCAATCGGTTGTCACTCTCAACAACATATAACACGCGTCGTAACGTGTCAAGAATAATTTCCTTCTTCCAAATAAATAAATAAATAAATAAATAAATAAAGGAATTAAATTAAGTATAGATAGGGACGTATGAGTCAAACCTACAAGGACTTGGACTTTCCTTGTTGCGCCTTTGATGTTTCTGAACCAAGAGATGATGGAATTGAATTTGTGTGATTTGGGGGGGAATTGCAATGAAATAATTTAAGAGAGCAAGAAGATTGGTTTAAAGTTTAAAACTAACAATAGAGATATTCAGCCTTGGCTAAGCTTTGACTTGTTCCACTAGGTTCATTGGTAGAGATTTTAATTTCAAAAAACTTGTTGGCGAAATTACTTCAAGGTCAATCCTTGAAGTTTCTTTGTAAACTGAATTTTCAAAATTAATTTTTGGTTTCAGTTTTGATAATTTGTCTAAACCAACTCAATCTTTGAGAAAACAAATTCTTTAAGCTCGTAACCAACTCGAAAAGTTATTTCTATAAAAACGATTCGATCTCAATTTCCCTTAGTAATCTATTTACTAAGTGTGTTCCCTGGAAGTCGGATTTGTTTCAATAATCGATCCTTCCTTCTACTTGATAGATCAAAACAATTGTTTTTCTCCAAAGTCAATCTTTGGGTTTAAAAATCATTTTGATTTAGAAAATAAAGTATGAAGAAATCGAGAGAAGTTTTCGAAATGTTTGAAGCATAATTTCAAACCTCGCCTTGAGAACACGTCATTGCAAAAGCCTTCGGCTTAAGAAGATCTAGCTAAGCATGGTTATCAAATTAATCATTTTCGACATTTAAGAAATAATCAAAAGAATAAAATAAATAAGAACTTAAAAAAACTAAGAAGAGAAGAATTTCCAAGAGAAAGATGAAATGATATTCAATTGATGATGAAGTCTTTCCCCAAGAGGGGTATTTATAGTACTCCAAATAACCTAAAAATATTAAGAGATAACAACCTAAAATACAAAAGATAATTTTAAAAAGATAAATTCCCAAGTTTAAATTTAAAACTCAAAAAAATCGGGAGATAAGCTATCTGATAAGCGGCCTGATAAGCTATCACTGCTGCTGACGTCAGCTTCTAGAAGACGCTGACGTGGCGCCCATTCAGCATTCATGCCCATGAATCTGCCCATGACTCCAGCATTTTATGCAGCATTCCAGCTTATTTCCAGCATCACGTCCCTTGCATGAAAACAACATAAAACAACCCAGTTAAGTCCCTCAAACTTATATTTAATCGAAATAAGGACAAAAAACACAACCAAAATAAATACTCATCAAATTCTCCCTCACTTATCCGATGCTTGTCCTCAAGTATCTCAAAATTAAACAAATCTAAGCTCAAGTTGTCATCCTTAATTTCACGAAGTCTCAAAGTTTCCGATATGATTAAGTATCTAAACATGAAAGAATATAAGGAGCAAATAGATAAATGGCAAGATTTAGAAATTTAAGCAAAAACGACATTCTAATACCCTACTAACATCAATGATGCAAACCAAGTACCCTCACAAGGAATCGCTCATGTCACTCAAAGTGTTTAAGGGTAGAGAAAATCACTCGAGCCAAAACTAATTAGAGCACTACCATAGGCTTGTGGTTAAATCTAATCTCCATTACTAAGTATGAATGTGATGCAAAAAATCAAGAGGTCTTAAAAGGGTTGTAACGGGGCTAAGGTTCAGGTAGGATAAAGGCTGAAAAATAGGGGTTAAAATTCAAGACAAAAATCTTCCCAAAAATTTATTCGAAACTGTTTTTTTTTCTTCTTTTTTCCCTTTTTCATTCAAATTAAAATTGTTATGCAGTATATTTTTTTTGAACTGCACTTCTATTTTTTCTGCACTTTTTTACTGTAGATTCGAATAATTTTCTGCACAATTTTTTTCTGCACTGCATATTCGAAATATAGTTTCTGCACAGTTTTTTTTGCACAGTGTTTTCTGCTCTGCTGGACTACATGATTCGAATATGTTTTTTAAGACAATTTTATCTTGAAAAATGGACCAAAATAATTGAAATAATAAAAAATGGATTAGGCTAAAATATGGTGAATCTCAAGAAAAAGGCCAGGGCTCAAAATTGTTTCACTAAGGGAAATTAATCAAAGGGTAGTCAATTTATTTGGGAAGAGAAAGGGTTAAAACCTAGTGCCTCAATCATATTTAAGCATCATATTCAAATAATGTAATCTCAAAAAGAATTTAAACACAAGTTCTAGAATGCAACTAATTTAGCAGGGCACACTCAAAGAAACAAAGAGCAAAAATAATGCATGCTCATTAGGCTCAAAACTCACAAAAATTATCTTGTGTACCTAGGTAAGCATCATGTCAATTAATAGAGAAAGAAATGTCATAAAAAGGATTTTATAGAAAAAATAATCATGTCAAAATCTACCATGCAACTTAAAATTTTCTAACAAGATAGATACAGAATCATACGGAAACAATGAGACAAGGCCAAACTAAGGATTAAACAAGGAACTTAAATTAAATAAAATCAATAGAACAAGAGAACAACCAAACGGATAAGCAAGAAAAAGAATTTGACCCAAATTCTTACTCCCCCTCACTTAAATCATTTTGCCCCAAAATGAACATAAAATAAAATACAAAAGAGAGAGGGTGAAAATACTCCCTGATCGCAGAAGAGCATGTTTCGATAGTGGGCTCCGAGTCTGGTGTAGGGATGGAGGCGAGCTTGCTCCCGAGTTCGGACCATGGTGGTGGTAACGGTGGACGATCGGTGGTGAAGGTTGAAGATGAAGTGAGAATGGCGGCTGGTGATATTTGTGTAGTTTAAAAAGAATAAAATAAAAAAGAATGGTTTGTTGGAAAGGGACGGCTGGTGATATTTGTTTTGATAAGGGGTGTTTAAAGTTGGGATGTGGGGTCCACTGAATCTTTAAAAAAATATTTATTTTGGTTTAAAATTTTGGTGAGTTGATTGGGCGGGTGGGGGATAAAGGGATAATGTGATTTTTTAATTTGTTTCCTAGTTCTCAAACAGATTCGAATCAAGGATAATGTGATAGAATTTGAGTTCTAAAAATTTAAAATGGGCCCACAAAATTTAGATGATGATGATATCTTCACATGTCTTTTATTCGATCAACCTATATTATCTGCGAATAAAATAAATTAAATATTAAATAAAATAGAATAAAATAAAATAAAATTAAAATAATGGAAAAAAGAATAAATTCAAAATAGAAAAATTAAAATCAAGAAATAAATAAAATGGGTTGCCTCCCATTCAGCGCTTGTTTATCGTCGCTAGCTTGACGACCTTATTCAAGTGACAGGTTCGATGAAACGAATTATCTCGACTAGACCAACCGGAGCATTATCATAGTACGGTTTAAGCCATTGACCGTTAAATTTAAATGGCTCTCCGGAATTACTTTTAATTTCCATTGCACCATGTGAAAAAATATTAGTCACTGTATACGGTCCAAGCCACTTTGATCGTAATTTCACTGCAAAAAGTTTTAATTTAGAGTTAAATAATAAAATCTTTTGACCAATATAAAATGATTTAAATGCAATATTACGATCGTGAAAATATTTATTTTTTTCCTTAAAAATTTTCAAACTGGCGTAGGAATTTTTTCGAATTTCTTCCAATTCCTTGATATCGAGTTTACGCGTTTCGCCAACTAGATCCATTTCCATGTTACATTTTTGGACTGCCTAACGCGCGTGGTGCTCCAATTCGACTGATAAATGGCACGACTTACCAAAAACAAGGCGATAAGGAGACATCACGATAGGACCCTTATACACTGTCTGATATGCCCATAATGCGTCATTCAGCTTAACGCTCCAATCCTTCCAATTGGGTTTCACGATCTTTTCAAGAATGGTCTTAATTTCGCGGTTTGATACTTCCGCTTGACCATTCGTTTGCGGATGGTACGACGTCGCGATTCGTTGGGTCACGCCAAATTTTTTCATTAGCGCGTCGATGACTCGATTGATAAAATGTTTCCCTCTGTCGCATATCAACGCTCTCGTTGTGCCAAACCTGGAAAAAATACAATCTTTCAGAAATTTGATAGTGGTTTTAGCATCATTATTTTTTGTAGCTTTCGCCTCAACCTATTGCGAAACATAATCAACAGCTAAAATAATATAAAAATTACCGAATGATGATACAAATGGCCCCATATAATCTATCCCCCACACATCAAATATTTCGCAAACATGAATAGGATTTAGGGGCATTTCATTACGTCGGCTTAAGTTACCAACTCTTTGACACTTATCACATGATTTGCAAAATAAATATGTGTCACGGAAAATATTTGGCCAATAGAATCCACATTCAAGGATTTTATGAGCTATCCTTTTAGGTCCATAATGTCCACCGCATGCATATGAATGACAAAAATTAAGGATAGATTTTACCTCATCTTCAGTTACACATCATCGTATTACCTGATCGAAACAATGTCTCCAAAGGTAGGGATCATCCCAAATATAGAACATGGATTCCCTCTTGATTCGGTTAATTTCTGACCGTGGCAAGTTAAGGGGCAATTCACCTGTAGCCAAATAATTCACGATGTCCGCAAACCAAAGTGTTGAAGCTTGCGCCATCATCAAATTTTCTTCAGGGAATTCGTCATTAATAGGCGAATCCGAATTGGTCAGTGGGATTCGGCTGAGGTGATCGGCCACGAGATTTTTACTCCCCTTCTTGTCCTTTATCTCGAGATCAAACTCCTAAAGGAGTAAAATCCACCGGATCAGCCTCGGTTTTGCTTTCTTCTTGCTCATCAAATACCGCAAGGTTGCATGGTCAGAAAAAAGAATAATTTTAGTTCCAAGTAAATAAGAGCGGAATTTATCTAAAGCAAAAACTACAGCAAACAGTTCTTTTTCTGTAGTTGAATAATTGTGTTGCGTTGGATCAAGCGTTCTCGATGCATAGGCGATGACATAAGGCTCTCGTCCTTTCCTTTGTCCAAGTACCGCTCCAACACTAAAATTCGAGGCGTCGCACATAATTTCGAACGGCAAGTTCCAATCAGGCGGTTGCACTATTGGCGCAGATACAAGTTTCTCTTAAATTGTATCAAACGATTTCCTGCATTCGGATGTAAAGTCGAACTCTACATCTTTCTGCAGTAACCGACATAGTGGTTGTGCTATCTTTGAGAAGTCTTTTATAAATCGCCTGTAGAAACCTACATGTCCAAGAAAAGAGTGAATATCCCTCACAGTTGTGGGGTATGGGAGTGAGTGGATAATTTCTGTCTTAGCCTTATCAACAGAAATTCCTCTAGAAGATACAATATGTCCTAACACTAAGCCTTTATTAATTATGAAGTGACATTTTTCGTAATTTAGTACAAGGTTAAATTCAATACAACGTTTTAATATATTAGTCAAATTAACCAAGCACTCACCAAAATAATTTCCATATACAGTGAAGTCATCCATAAACATTTCAATCCTCTTCTCAACATAATCTGAAAATATACTTACCATACATCGTTGGAACGTAGCCGGAGCGTTACATAGTCCAAACGGCATTCGTCGATAGGCGAAGGTTCCGAATGGGCATGTAAATGTGGTCTTCTCTTGGTCTTCAAGGGCTATGGGAATTTGAAAGAAACCTGAAAAACCATCGAGACAGCAATAGTGAGATTTACCAGCTAATCTTTCAATCATCTGATCAATGTATGGTAATGGAAAGTGATCTTTTCGGGTTAGAGAATTCAACTTCTTGTAATCTATACAAACTCGCCATCCATTCTGAACTCGAGTTGGAACTAACTCACCTTCGTCATTTCTAATTACTGTGACGCCAGTTTTTTTAGGAACAACATGAATAGGACTTACCCACTCGCTATCTGAGATTGGATATATAATATCGACGTCTAGAAGTTTTTGAATTTTGGCTTGTACTACCTTCATCATGGGATCATTCAAGTGTCGTTGACCTTGTCGAGACAGCTTTGCCCCTTCCTCGACTTTGATCGTGTGCATACAAGTTGAGGGGCTAAGTCCTTTGATGTCTGCAACCATCCACCTGATTACTTCCTTATACTTTCGCAGGACTGTGACAAGATCGACTTCCTCCTCTCCGGTTAGTTCGTTCGAAATGATAACCGGTAAGGTATCATTATCTCCCAAAAAGGCGTACTTAAGGTGAGATGGGAGTTCCTTTAATTCCAACTTCGGAGCCTGCAAAATAGATGGCAAAGGTTTAGTCTTAGATGGAATTAAAGCTAAATCAGAACTGATAAAGGAAACAGATTCGTCCTCATTTTCTGCCTCATCGTCGCAAAGCTCATAGTCCATATCAAAGTTATTAAAAACATTAGTATTCGCATACTCTTCTATACATGGATCAACAATATCAATTGAGTTAACAGATTCAACCTGATCAGGATACCTCATTGCCTTATAAACATCGACTTCTACTACCTCACCGTCGAATTCCATGGATAAAAGGTCGCTCCTTACTTCTATTTTCGTGTTTACTGTGCTAAGGAATGGACGTCCCAAGAACACTTCGGAGCAAGTATTTGTTCTATCGTGAGCCATATCGATCACGTAGAAGTCCGCAGGGAAAAAATAAGACATCTACCTTTACCAGAACATTTTCCAACACTCCTTCTGGATAGATGACTGATCGATCCGCCAACTGTATCGTAATCCTGGTTTCCTTCAAAGGATCATTAGTTATCATTTTATAAACAGAAAGCGACATTACATTTATTGAAGCCCCAAGATCGCACATAGCACGTTTAATAGATATGTTACCAATTTGACAGGGTATAGCAAACATACCTTGGTCTTTCATTTTGGGTGGTAACTTACGTTGAAAAACTGCAGAAACGTACTCTCCCAAATTTACCTTTTCGTGCCCGGTGAGTTTCCGCTTGGTTGTGCAGAGCTCTTTAAGAAAACGAGCGTACCTTGGCATTTGGTGAATGACTTCTAAGAGGGGAATGTTCACTTGGAACTTTTTAAATACTTCAATAATTTCTCTCTCTTCAGCCTTTTTGTCACGTTTTACCAATCGTGATGGGAAGGGAGACCTGACTACAAGAGGTGGAGAAGGAGGAGGAGATGGTGGTAAAGGGTTATCTTGGTTTTCGTTACCTTCTTCCATGGTAGGAGTGGGATTGTTGTTTTTTGATGGTTCTTTTAGAGCTATAACGGTCCCACTACGAAGTGTGATGGCGCTTACATTTTCTCTAGGGTTTGTCTCGGTTTGCGAAGGAAGTTTACCTTTGGAATCAAGACGGCTTACTGTCTGGGCTAGCTGGCTCATTTGTTTGTCTAACTCTTGTAAGTGGGCCTCGGTACGATTTTGGAATTTCTCTTGGGACATTGCTAAACGCTCAAATAAGGTTTCTAGAGATGTCTTTTGTTGTGGGTAAGGTTGTCTTTGTTGGTATGGTTGATTTTGTCTCTGGTTGTTTGCGTATCCAAAGTTTGACTGGTTTCTCCACCCTGGATTATATGCATTTCCTATGGCATTGTCTTGGGTGACATCATCTTCCTGAATCATCATACAACAGTATGTCGGATGTTCTGGACTAGTACAGATCCCACAAAGTCTAGATGTTCCCTTTTTTTCCTGCAAAAAGAGTTTGCACTATTTCAGCTAATTTATCAATCTTATTTTTTAAAGAAACTGTGCTTACCTCGCGAACCCTTCGAGATGGTTCGCTAGATTGATTAAACCTTTGCGAGTTGGCGGCCATGGTTGATATCAGTGTTTTAGCCGTTGTTGGGGTCATATTGACTAGAGCTCTGCCGCTTGCCGCATCCACTACTTTCATATTCATAGGCGTCAATCCTTCATAGAAATACTGAAGCATGGTTTGTTCCGACAATCCATGTTGTGGACAATTTGCACACAACTTTTTAAACCTCTCCCAGTATTTATATAAAGATTCGGATTCCCTTCGTTGAATGCTCAGGATGCTGCGCCTTATTTCACTAGCTTTTTTCGCAGGGAAGAACCTGTCAAGAAACAAGCGAGCCATTTCAGTTCAGGTAGTAACTTAGTTAGAAGGTAAATCATAAAGCCAATCCTTAGCAATATCAGATAAAGAAAAGGGAAAGGCGCGAAGTTTAATTTGATCCTCAGATACTCCATGTGGTTTCGTAGTTGAGCAAACCATGTGGAAATCCTTAAGGTGTTTGTGTGGGTTTTCGCTAGGCAACCCGTGGAAGGTTGGTAGGAGATGTATCAAGCCCATTTTTAATTGGAACGGCGTTTCACCATTCGGGAAGGTTATGCACAAGGGTTGATTGTCATCTGGTGCCCTGGTCAGCTGCTGGGTCGCCTGTTCGTTGTCTCCCATTTGGTTTCGTTCTTCAAAGTATGTTTCGGGTTGGGATGATTCGAGATCTTGCTGGAATCGTCATTGACGCAACTTATATTGCTTCTCTCGGTTTCGTTGTGCGTTTTGTCGTCTCGCAAATGCTTCAATTTCTAGAATGAATTCAATATGTTCTCCCGGATTTCTCCTGGTCATAAACAATCAAAAACAAACAGTAAACGTTGCCGAAGTCCCCGTCAACTGCGCCAATTTTGACACGCGTCGTAACGTGTCAAGAATAATTTCCTTCTTCCAAATAAATAAATAAATAAAGGAATTAAATTAAGTATAGATAGAGAAGTAGGAGTCGAACCCACAAGGACTTGGACTTTCCTTGTTGCGCCTTTGACGTTTCTGAACCAAGAGATGATGGAATTGAATTTGTGTGATTTGGGGGGGAATTGCAATGAAATGATTTAAGAGAGCAAGAAGATTGGTTTAAAGATTTAAAACTAACAATAGAGATATTCAGCCTTGGCTAAGCTTTGACTTGTTCTACTCAGTTCATTGGTAGAGATTTTAATTTTGAAAAACTTTTTGGCGAATTTACTTCAATGTCAGTCCTTGAAGTTTCTTTGTAAACTGAATTTCCAAAATTAATTATTGGTTTCAGTTTTGATAATTTGTCTAAACCAACTCAATGTTTGAGAAAACAAATTCTTTAAGCTCGTAACTAACTCGAAAAGTTATTTCTATAAGAACGATTCGATCTCAATTTCCCTTAATAATCTATTTACTAAGTGTGTTCCCTGGAAGTCGGATTTGTTTCAATAACCGATCTTTCCTTCCACTTTATAGATCAAAACAATTGTTTTTCTCCAAAGTCAATCTTTGGGTTTAAAAATCATTTTGATTTAGAAAATAAAGTATAAAGAAATTGAGAGAAGTTTCTGAAATATTTGAAGCATAATTTCAAACCTCGCCTTGAGAACACGTCATTGCAAAAGCCTTCGGCTTAAGAAGATCTAGTCGAGCATGGTTATCAAATTAATCATGCTCGACATTTAAGAAATAATCAAAATAAGAAAAATAAGAAAAGAACTTAAAAAACTAAGAAGAGAAGAATTTGCAAGAGAAAGATGAAATGATATTCAATTGATGATGAAGTCTTTCCCAATAGGGGTATTTATAGTTATAACCTAAAAATATTAAGAGATAAAAACCTAAAATACAAAAGATAATTCTAAAAAGATAATTAAAAAGATAAATTCTCAAATTTAAATTTAAAACTAAAAAAATCGGGAGATAAGCTATCTGATAAGCGGCCTGATAAGCTATTACTGCTGCTGACGTCAGCTTCTAGAAGACGCTGATGTGGCGCCCAGTCAGCATTCATGCCCATGAATCTGCCCATGACTCCAGCATTTTCTGCAGCATTCCAGCTTATTTCCAGCATCACGTCTCCTGCATGAAAACAACATAAAACAACCCAGATAAGTCCATCAAACTTATATTTAATCGAAATAAGGACCAAAAACACAACCAAAATAAATAATCATCAACATATTAAATATTACTTTAATAATTGGGTTATGATTATGTGGACGGCCTAAAATTTATATATATGGTTGATTTCAAATTTTGTCACATGTACTAAACTTAGAGGTGGTAAACGGGTCATACGGATCAGTTTCGATTCGGGTCGTGTTTAGTTTTGAATGCATTCGGTTTCGATTCTGTTCGGGTTGGATCTGGTTCGGTTCGATTTTAATTCGGGTCATAGTGATTCGGGTCAGGTATCAATCCGGATCGAGTCACATCAGTTTGGTTGATTTTTGGGTCGGGTATTTTCGGGCCGGTTGATTTCGGGTCGGGTCAAGATCGGTTCAATAGGAGATCAATATGTTTCGGTCGGGTTTCCAGGCCGGATTAATTTTTTTAAACTCATATATGGCTTTATAAAGCAAATATATTTGACTTTTTAGTGAGTTGTGCGACAATTCACACCAAATCTTTCATTATTTCTTTTAATATATTTTCTTTATTTCGGGTTACTTTCGGTTCAGATGAAATCGGTTCGGGTCAATTCGGTTCGGATGAAAATCGCTTCGGGTTCGTTCTATTCGGTTGAAAAATTGGATTGGGTCTATATCGGTTCAACTAAAAATTGGGTCGGTTTCAATTCGATTCGGCTTGTTTCGGGTTTCCAATCAAATTCAGATCATCCTCTTCGAGTCGATATCAGGTCTCAGATCGGGTAAAATCAATTTGAGTCTCGGGTCTCAATTCAGTTTGCCACCTCTAGCTAAACTTAATACTATTATTTATAGAGTAAAATGAATAAATAGTCTCTTATTATAGAGTATTTTTTTTGAGTTTACTAACTATGAAAAGTTACAAAATAATTAATTTTTTAAATAGTAACAAAATGATTACTTAAAAAGTAACATATTCCACCGATGTTATTAGAAAATTAATAATATGTGACATGTCAGTAAATCAAATTTAGTAGAATAAAATTTTAGTAAAGTTTA
Source organism: Hibiscus trionum (assembly GCA_030270665.1). NCBI lineage: Eukaryota > Viridiplantae > Streptophyta > Magnoliopsida > Malvales > Malvaceae > Hibiscus > Hibiscus trionum. The sequence continues at coordinate 22,100,118 of BSYR01000011.1, forward strand.
CAAATGATCATTAAATTTTGATCAATTATTCTATTTGGTAATTAAATTTTCAATTGTTTTAATGTTACCATTAAACTTTTAATTTTGCTCCAATTTGGCTATTGGCTCGTTAACAACAGTTAAAAGGGTGACGTGACTGTTAAAATTTTTTTATAATAACACATTTAGTCATTCACATTTGCACATTCAAACAACTTAGTCATAATTCGAAAGAAATAATAAATTTAACACTCATTATTTACACATTATTTCAATTTGACCCTATTTTAATTAAAAATAATTTAACCCTAAACCTTAAACTCAAAATCCTAAACTCTTAAATATAATAAATATATAAATAATAAATACTTAAATAAACAATTAAAATCAAAACAAGAGTTTCGGGACTGGATTACCGGTCGTCGCGAACTAACGCCATTGGTGGTCTTCTTCAATCGATTCAGACCACTGAAACGATCCTCTCTTCTTCGTCCTTTTTTCCCCCTCAAAATGGATTGTTCAAGTATATAAAAATAAAGTTTTCTTATCAATTGTTATTCATATACTATGAACCCCGGTCATCAAAATCATCATGGCTTGTCGAAAAACTCAAAAAAAATCATATTCTGAACAAAATTTCATATTTCTAAAATCTTTTCCTTTGCTTCTAACTCAAAAAATGATGGACATATAATGGGTGCTTATCGAACGAGTCGATCGTGAGTTGAGTAGTGCTCAACTCGTTCTCGTTAAAATATTTCATTGCTCGACTCGACTTGTTGCTTGTTAAGCTTGTTAAAGTTTTGCTCAACTCGTGCTCGTTAAAAAATCTTGTTGCTCGACTCAACTCGTTGCTCGTTAAGCTTGCCAAAAATTTTACCTTGTTTTTTTTTTTAAATATAAGTATAGTGATACTATTAGAGCTTAATATAAACATAAAAATTCAGGGGAGAAACGTGACGTCTGAGGAGATAAATAAACGAACCTACCATGACCAAGTTAGAGATAAAGTCGATATTCGAGTGTGAGAGTTTCTCAACAATCTTCGATGAGCAACATAGGAGAGAATGACTTAGGAATTTCGAAATTTTAACTTTCATTCGTATTAATTTTTTATATAAAAAGTATAAACTGAAGACTTTTCTCATTTTTTACTTTTATACATAAAGTAATAATAAAACAAAAGACTTCACTAAAAAAGAAAGTCTCATTATTATAATTTAATTTCTTATTAATACAAAATAACTTTTTTAATTTTTGGAAAATACAAAACATTTTGAAAATTTGGAACCAAAATTTTATGGGTAAATTACCTAGCAATTCACTAAATTTTTTAGAGTTTTTAACTAGTATTTAAACTTCTTGGAACATAATTTTTTTTGAGGTAGTCACCAAAAAATCACAAAAGAATTTATAAAAAAATAACAAGCTGCTCACAAACTTATCGAGTCGAGTTGGGCCTTGCTCGACTCGCTAAAATCTCGAGCCGAGCTCGATTTCAAGTTGAATCAACTTAAATCGAACGTTAATCGTATTTTAACCAAGTCGAGTTTGAATTGTTTACGAGATGCTAAACTCAATAAGCACCTTTAGACGTACACAAGGAGGGTGCGTTGATGAGAAAAATATCCCGTCAGTGGTGAGAAAAGCATCGCAATCAGATGCTTGAATTTTGTTTTGTATTGTTTTTTTTTTTAATTTGTAGAAGGCATATTTTATGTAAACGGGTATGTTTTAATTTGCTTATTTTTGGAAGAGAAAAAAATTCATTGGCTTCAATCAAAACATAAAAGAATTAGAACCAATTTGAAACTATATGTAAATATAACGGTTAATTATTTAAGATTTATGACTAAATTTAAAAATCTAAATTTTAAAAATTAAATTTGTTACTATGTCAACTTTTTAAATGTCATATCATTAAAGTTTTAACGACAATAAATTAACTTGCTATTTTTTTAAGTCAGTGAAAATTTTATAACTTGTTATAATCATGTGATTCAACATAAAGGTGCCTATAATTAAAAATTATTTATGTAGTTTATCCTTATTAATATTAATTTTTATTAGGGATGGTAACTGGGTGGGGCGGGTGCGGATATTCCCTTCCCATACCCATACCCACTTGAAATCTTTATATCCACCACCTACTCACCACACACGGCGAATATCATTTTTCAAATCCACACCCGCCCAAGCAGGTACATTCTCAAATCTACCCCCACCCCAACTCACTATCTAACTGGATGTCCACCACCCAACCCGTACTCGCTTGGCAAGTAACCACTAATATCGAATTATGTAAAATAAAATCATAGACTTGTGTAAAGAAAAGTAAAATTTTGCATATTTTATTGATTGATCAAGTGCATATATATACATTTAACAACAATTAACTAACTAACTATAGCTAACTTAACTAAAGCACATTTAAGTCGATATAAATTTTACTTAACTATATTTAACTAACTAACGACGATAGACAATTGCAAAGAATTTTTATATCCTAAGATTTGGTTAAATTATAAGGCACGTCCTTTAAAATCTTAGGGTTTACAAAGAGGTTGTGAACTTATTCCTAAATTCATGATGGTCCAAAATTCATATGGCAGGTAGTTAGTGGGCGGGGCAGGTGGATGCAGGTGGATACGGTGCGGGTAACGTCTCAAATCCATCACCTACCCACTACCCATGGCGGGTATGACTTTTTACATCCACACCCGCCCACTACCCAACAAACTCATACCCATCCCCACCCCAATTGGGGCGGAGACGGTACGAAATCCGCAAAACTATACATCTCTACCACCCCTAATCTTTATATTAATTTTTATAATAATATTTATGCATATAAAATAATATTAATATGAATTTTATAAATAAAAAAGTCCGTATAAAAGATATTTGTAACAGTTTGTGTATAACAATAATATGAAATTCTTAAAACGAATATGAAATTTCAAAATTATATTATGGCTATGTTTGGTAAATAACGGCTTGAGCAAAAATTAAAGTTTTTAGTTAATATTAGAGGTTTAACCGGTCAAATCTGCTAATTTGGATGTTTGGTGAATAGAAGATTAGAATAGCGAATTGAAGCGAAACCTCTAATTTTGAAAAAGCGGCTAATAAGAGCTTTTGAAATAAGAGGTTTTGACATAAGAGTTGTAAAAACCCTTTTATACTTAACAATTATAAAGAATCTCCAAATAAACTAAATTTAACATTTTTTATTTTAATTTTTCATCATCGCGTATTTATATTATGACATTTGTAAATATTTTTTGTTTTTTTATTCTCACATATTTATAGTTGTATTTAAATTTAATAATTAATTAAATTGTATTTAAAATAATTATATAAATAATAAATTAATATATAAATCCTTCAAAAATGATTAGTAATGTTATATTAAATAAAATATTTTTCATAATCTAATTAATATACAAAATATTGATAACTAGTAAACTATTTTAAAAAATGTATCGAATATAATCATGTCCTTGCCAAACACTTTTATATATTATTTTTCTTGTTTAAATAATCAAACAACTATCAGTTATCAGTTAATTTTACCAAAAACTTTTATATAATCTGCTAATCAAATCAGATAATGCAATAAGCTACCAGCTAATGTTAATGTAATATGCTATCAGTTATCCGTTGATTGACAAACAGGGCATATATGTAAATGTATTATATGTATCAATAATAATATGAATTCATTAAATAAAACTTAAATGTTAAATATCATAAAATAGTATCTCTTGTGGGTAAAAGAAATCAATAAAATAGTATTTTTGTGATTACAAGGTAATCTGTTTAATTTTCTTAGTCCTTTAATAACGCACACACACCGTGGTGCTCGAACGGGTCACCTGAATAAAATACATCATCTTTTACCACTGGAACTATTCTACGGGTTTAATTTTAAATAATAGTTAAAATAATATTAAAAATAGTCAAATAAATAAAAAAATTAAGCTTTAAAAAATTATATTTTGTACGGGATGTGTTGTCAAATTTAAATTCTGGATAACAATTTTAGTAAAATATAGGATACGCTTCTGTTACAAGAATCAAAGCTCGAGGAGATTCCTTTTATGATCGTGGCTAATTTGTGGGCTACGATTCGTTTGAAATTTGCAAACACAACGTGGAAATATAAGATACTTTAGTGTCGATTGACTCGTTTTGTTCTTCTTTGCTGAATGTGTGCTTTTACCGTGTATTTGGTGAAGCAAATTCTCTTGTGGATATCTTGGTTAAGGAGGATGCGGTGTTGTTTCGCGCTTGCTTATGATAGCTTGTCTCTTTGTCTGATGGGGGTTGTAATGTTTGCTGGTGTTGCTTTCGTGGCTCTGCTGGTGCGGCCTTGATAGTTCTTTGTTGCTTGGTGGGTGTTTAGTTGCTTTCTTAGTCACTTGGATGTTGGGTTGGTTTTGTTTGCTTAGTTCGAGTTTCTGCATGGTCCTGCTATATAGCTGTGTGTGTTGGAGAGTGCGGGACGGTTTTGTTTTTCGTATTTTTATCGGAAGTTTTATGTTATGGCCTGGTTGTATGATTTTATTCCAAATTAAATCATAAACAAAAAAATAGTAAAATATATAGATTTTAAATTGTTTAAATTTCTTGTCAATATTTTTTAAAATGTCATTACAATTTACAAGCTTTATTTTTGAAAAATAAATTAAATTATTTTCTATAATATTTCGTGTAACTTTATGACGATCTCTTCTTCCTCATCGAAAATTTTCGAACTACTAAAGCAATTTCTCCTTTATTTTGATCTAGTTCAAGATTCTCTGTTAAATCTATGTAGAAAATGTTCCAATGCATTAGACATAAAGCACGTACAGTGTCATATGTGCATATATTTAACAAATTTTAGAAATGCAAAAGAAAATATTGGCAAAGGGAGCTGAAATCATGGACACAGTTTGACTAATCACCAATCTGTAATTTAAATTGATTGGATTAAATTTTTCATTACATTATTACAGCCAATTTTAAATACACAATTAAAGTCTGAATTTGATTGTTATAGACAATGGCTTTAATGCCTTTAAATTGAGATGTTTTCTCTCATTTGATATACATACAAGAAAACATTAGTCTTTTCTCTACTTTTTTCTCCTCATTGTTTATAAAGTGTTTATTCCGATCCTCGAAAAAATTAACCTATTTTCCCTCCAAGTTATTCTGGGATGAGCAGTATCGTATTCAGATTTTTTTTGGGTGTACGAATTTATGAGTGGTCATGTTAACCTCAAGGGCAAAGTACTACTTTGATATTTACTCCGGCAATAAGTACGATTCCTCTTTTAAGACAGTGGTTATCCCGCGACATGGTCTATTTCTACTTTATTATTTTTCTAGTCAGTACTAATTATTTCGTTTTGCACTAATGTTATTACTTATTACCAACAACAAGCTTACCTTTATCTCTAGCAATAAATGTTTTCAAGGACTGCTCAGCCCGTTGATTGAACCTTTGTTGTCTTTTCCTTTATTTCCCCTTCCTGTAATGTTCATCAGTAGATAAGCAGCTCACATTTTCTTGCTTCATCTTACATTAGTACATGATTGAGTGAACAAGAATGTGAGAGTGAAAGTAAAGAGAAAAAGATTATATTTAATTAATCTGTTTTACGCCTCTTAATGATGCATCCTTCAAAGCTCTTGCAATGGTCACTGAAACTTGACTTTTGTTGCCCAACATTAAAGTTACAAAAGCATTAGATATGGTACTGGAATTAATAAAAATATGAATTATAGTGGGAATAATCTCACCGTCCATATCACAAAAGATGTAGGTGATATTAAATTTATTAATTTAAACTAAAATTGGTAGAATGTGTAAGTAATGAAGACCAAAATTAATAATTAATAATTTAAATAGTTATATGACCTGGTTGATAAAATTAATAATTTGGTGGTCAAAATAGAACCAATTTTATAGTTAAGTGACTATAGAAGGTAGCTTACCCATCAAGAAAATCAACAATATGAACAGGCCAACCATTATTATCCACGCACTCAAACTTGTTGAAGTTAAAGCCAACCAAATCGAGTGAGGTTTGATTTACACATGGGGTATTTGAATCATTACATTTTGGAATTAACCTTAGATTTAATTTCTTGATTTTCTTCGCTTCAACGTTTTAGCTTAAGCAACAAAAAAAAGTGTTTCAATGGCTTTTCGCTTTTCATTATTGAAGGTGTAATGTATTATGGGACATATTTTTCAGCATATTATAGAATTAATTGGTGTTTGTACAGAAAGAAAATAATGGAACTTAACAATTAATTAAGGATTGCACCGATTGTGATAACAAGGGAAAGAATTGCCTTTGTTTGGTGTAATATTCTTTTCCAGGATTTTAGAGGCCTTTATTTCAACAAGCTTTCTATTGTGCGAATAGGATATGAAGATGTGACGGAATCAAAATTTTTATATAGTGAGATATGAAAAAATTTCATACTACAATTATAATTATTGTTAGGCACATACGCTCAATAAATTAAATACGGTTAATATTAATATTTTCTATGAAAAAAATTAATATTTTTATGTTATAAGTACTTTTTAATGAAGTCAATTTTACCCTAATATTTTTATATAGGCCCCCGCCCATGGAAGGAAGAGATAGGAAACTAATAATCATAGTCAATTTTTTTAATAGAAATCATAGTTCATTTTTTTAAAAAAATTCCGACTATCACAACCAGTGTCAAGCATTGCCAGACCTGCTTGTCCACCAAAACACTGGTTCCAATTAGAGGGGTTTAAAATCGGCTTAATGGGTACTCAGAGACCCAATAAGTTTAATATTATTATTATATTTTTATTTTCTCTTCTACTTTTTTAACTTGCATTATGAGTTTATTGGACTATTGGGTACCCATTGGCCGGTTTTGAACACTCCTAGTTCAAATCGAATAATAATCTTCTCTCTCCTAAGTATGCTCTTTTTATGTCTCACACTAAAAATTAAATTTTAAAAATCCTAACCCTAAATTTTACATACTAAACCTTACACCATAAAAAATAAACATACCCATAATTCCTTAAATCTTAACCTTAGACTTTAATTTTATACCTTAAATCCACTTTTTTAAGTGATGTTATGTAGCTTGGCCGCTATATTCCACTCTAGTATCATAAACTTTTTTAAAAAAAATATTGTATCCAACGCAATTGTTGTATCGTATCATTTTCTAAAGAAATTCCTTAATAATATCATAAATAAAAGTAATCTACACCACAATACAATTGTTGTATCGTATCATCTTTTTAAAAATATTTTTCTTTAATAATATCATAAATAAAAGTCAATTTACACCACAACTCATTCCACTCACCTCAAAATTGGTGACAAAGTAAACACTATCTCCATGCTCAAGTTGGATGTCCACTTTTGTACGATTAGGTTGTTAGGTTTCCTTCACTTTTGGTCGCATTTGTGGCCTCACATTTCTTACAATACTATTGTACAAGTCCACATCAATCACACGTACAATACTATTGTATTTGTGTACGATTAGGTTGTTAGGTCTTCCCACTTGTGCTTCCTCATAATGTCATCCTTCAATTTCATTCCCTCTAAAGAGGTTACCTAATAACCTACCGTGTTGGTCCAAGTGGTAAACAGCTTGATATCGCTTAAACATGTATTAGGTTCAAGGCGTTGTGTATACAAAAAAAAATCTCCACTAAAAAACTCATCCTCTAAAACTAGATGTACGACGTGGGTTAGTAAAGATTAGTCAGGACAAAGTACTGAAAACCGAAAGGCAACAAAAAAAAAAGTTACCTAATATATGCACTATCTGCAAACAAGAAATCATAAAAATTGAAACGATGATAAATGTTTATTTTATTTTTAAATACATTTCAAGTGGCATTCATCATCGTTCTAATTATGTTTGTAAAAAATTTACATTATATTAACAATGTATTTGATAATAAATTCATATCGTTGTTGAGATTGTGATGGCCTAAGGATAACTTAAAAATTAGGCCCTTATTAATAAATATTAGGAAAATTTTTAAATTTTAAGAGTATATACCTAATAGCAATTATTGGAAGAAATGGGCCCCTAATAACAAGTATTAAGAAAAATTAAACCTCTAATAACATGTGTTGAGAAAAAAATGAACTCCTGATAACAAATATTAAAAAAATAAATAAATTTTAAGAGTAGATCATAATAACAAGTATTAGAAAAAAGACCCTTAGTAAAAAGTATTGCATAAAGACTGGATCCCTAATAAAATATATTGAAAATAATGAATATTAAGAGTAAACATAAGAACAAACATTAAAAAAATATTGAGCTTTTAATAACAAGTATTGTAAAAAATTAAATTTTTAGAGTAGACTTATAATAACTAATATATTGAAGAAAAATTAAACTAGCATTAACATTGATTCCATCTAACTATGGGCGGTACTTCCTGGGCGGTCGTTCTTATGACTCTACTTTAGGGACTGGCCTGATGACAATTCTCTCCGTATAAATATTACTACTAAGATTATGAAAATGACAATAAATATAGATATAAATATACCAAAATAAATTCAAGAAGTTTTTTTTTTTTTTGAAAAAATAAAAACTATTAGGCTGTGTTTCTTTCGTCATCCTTCATCCCAACGTTGGAATGTCTATTTTTTTCCATATCGGTCATAATCATCCTTGCGTAAGTTAATTTTGATTTACTTTTGTTATATTTTACTGTTCCTTTAGTGGAGGAGCGGTTGATATCTATGACCAATTGCCAAGATAAAAGCCAAATTAACAGTAATAAAAAACCATGTAAGATTTAATATTTTTAATCAATTTAAATTTCATTAATAATAGATTAATCCTCGAAACGAAAATACAAATAAAAAATAATTCTCATTATAAAAAAACCTTAAGAATTTGTCAAAAGTAGTGCACTTTCGGTGCAATAATTTTGGTTGAAATTTTGGCATGGGAAAATCACAATTTTGGTCCCTAAAGTTTAGGCTATTTACAAGTTTAGTCCCTAAAGCTCAACTATAAATAGCCTAGCCATTTGCCATTCTTACACATCCCAAATCATTCTAACCTCCTCTCAATACTAGAGAAATTAGAGAGTTTTCATAGAGTTGTTTTCTCCTTTTTATCAAGAGAGAATTGTCATTGTTTTCTCCTTGTTAGATTGAGAGAAGTTGTAATTCCTATTTTCTCATAGTGAAATTCTTCTACCTTTGTCCGTGGTTTTTACCCTATATTATTTAGGGGTTTTCCACGTAAAATCTGTGTCTCTTTTATCTTCATTATTATTTTCTCAAATTATCAGTTGCGTTTTTGCTCTATTCGACGACCGCATTCCGCAACAATTGGCATCAGAGCCAGATTTGGGTGCGTATATCTACTTACCGTATTCTCTGTTGGTTGCCACTGAAAAGTGGATCCTCCATCATAAGAAAGTAAGTTAGATATTACTCATTCATTGAAGGTGGTGGGCACTATTCACATCAAAAAGGTGAAATAGTGGGAGCTATCTGAAATAGAAGCTATGGCAACGAAATTTGATATTGAAAAGTTCAATGGGAGAAATTTCTCACTGTGGAAATTGAAGATAAAGGCCATCCTAAGAAAAAACGGATGTCTAGCGGCCATCAGCGAAAGGCCGGCAGATTTTACAGATAACAAGAAATGGAATGAGATGGACGAGAATGCTATTGCAGACCTTCATTTAGCATTAGCAGATGAAGTACTATCAAGCATCGAGGAGAAGAAGACAGCCAAGGAGATTTGGGATCACCTCGCAAAATTATACGAGGTCAAATCGTTGCACAATAAAATTTTCCTTAAGAGGAAATTGTACACTCTTCGGATGTCAGAATCTACTTCAGTGACAGAGCACTTAAACACGTTGAATACTCTATTTTCTCAGCTTACATCCCTAAGCTATAAAATAGAGTCACAAGAACGTGCTGAACTTCTGCTTCAAAGTCTACCTGATTCGTATGATCAACTCATCATCAACTTGACAAACAACAACCTTACAAGTGATCTAGTCTTCGATGACGTTGCAGCTGCTGTTCTAGAAGAAGAAAATCGGCGCAAGAACAAGGAAGACAGACAAGGAAATCTGCAACAAGCAGAGGCCTTAACGGTGATGAGAGGAAGATCAACAGAACGTGGCCAAAGTAGCAGTCACAATCATGGTAGATCAAAGTCAAGGAGTAAGAAGAATTTAAAGTGCTACAACTGTGGAAAGAAGGGTCACATGAAGAAGGATTGTTGGAGTTTACCTAAAAACTCCAATCCTCAAGGAAATATGGCAAACACTTCAGATGATGGAGATGCTCTCTGTTGTGAAGCAGCAACAGCCATGGAAGGCAGAAAAAGATTTGCAGACATATGGCTTATTGACTCGGGAGCCACATATCACATGACCTCAAGAAGAGAATGGTTCTATAATTATGAACCTATCTCAGGAGGATCTGTGTACAGCTGCAATGATCATGCCTTGGAGATTGTTGGCGTTGGAACCATCAAATTGAAGATGTATGACGGGACAACCAAAGTTGTTCGAGATGTGCGACACGTGAAAGGCTTGAAGAAAAACTTATTATCCTACGGATTGTTGGATAATAATGCAAGCAAGATTGAAACACGGAAAGGAATCATGAAGGTGTTCCATGGAGCGCTTGTGGTGATGAAAGGTGAAAAGATAGCTGCAAATTTGTACATGCTGAAGGGAGAGACTTTGCTAGAAGCTGAAGCCTCTGTTGCCTCATGTAGTTCAGATTCTACCATGTTATGGCATCAGAAACTTGGACACATGTCAGAACAGGGAATGAAAGTCCTTGTGGAGCAAAAGCTACTTCCGGGTTTAACAAAGGTATCACTTCCTTTGTGTGAACATTGTATTACAAGTAAGCAGCATCGATTAAAATTCAACACATCAAATTCTAGAGGCAAGGATGTTCTAGAATTGGTTCATTCTGATGTATGGCAAGCACCGGTTACATCCCTAGGCGGAGCAAAGTATTTTGTCTCCTTCATTGATGACTACTCTAGGAGATGTTGGGTGTATCCTATCAAGAGGAAGGCAGATGTGTTTTCAACCTTCAAAGTTTTCAAAGCGCGGGTGGAACTTGATTCTGGAAATAAAATCAAGTGTTTCAGATCAGATAATGGAGGTGAATATACAAGTGATGAATTTGATGACTTCTGCAGAAAAGAAGGCATCAAAAGATAGTTCACAACAGTATACACTCCTCAACAAAATGGAGTGGCAGAGCGGATGAACAGAACTCTGTTAGAAAGAACACGAGCAATGTTGAGAGCTGCAGGGCTAGAAAAAGCTTTCTGGGCAGAAGCAGTCAATACCGCCTGTTATTTGGTGAATCGGGCTCCATCAACTGCAATTGAGTTGAAGACACCGATGGAAATGTGGACTGGTAAACCAGTTGATTATTCAAACCTCCATATATTTGGAAGTATTGTGTACGTGATGTACAATTCCCAAGAAATTTCAAAGTTGGATCCAAAATCCAGAAAATGTAAATTCTTGGGGTATGCTGATGGAGTAAAGGGGTATCGCTTGTGGGATCCCACTGCCCGCAAAGTGATTATCAGCAGGGATGTTATCTTTGTAGAAGATAAGCTACAAAGAAAAGAAGAAGATGATAGCACTGATAAAGAAAAGCCAGAGACTACACAGATACATGTTGAAAATGAGTCTGAACAGAGAGATTGTTCTGAAGCAGAACCAGAGCTCGAGGAATCAGAATCAGAGAATTCTGAAGCTCCAACAACTCGTCAATCAGATCGTGTGAGAAGACGCCCCAATTGGCACTCAGATTATGTTATAGAAGGTAATGTTGCATACTGCCTTTTAACGGAGGACGGTGAGCCATCATCATTCGAGGAGGCAATGAACAACTCAGATGCTTCGCAGTGGATGGCGGCAATGCAAGAAGAAATCGAAGCCCTTCATAAAAATAATACATGGGAACTTGTGCTACTACCACAAGGAAGGAAGCCAATTGGTAACAAATGGGTCTTCAAAATCAAGAGAAATGGTGACGATCAAGTGGAGAGGTATCGTGCAAGACTGGTGGTCAAAGGATATGCTCAGAAAGAAGGTATTGATTTCAATGAAATCTTTTCTCCTGTGGTTAGACTAACAACGGTTCGAGTTGTCCTGGCAATGTGTGCTACATTGAATTTACATCTAGAGCAGCTAGATGTTAAAACAGCTTTTCTTCATGGAGATCTTGAAGAAGAGATTTACATGCTCCAGCCTGAAGGTTTTGAAGAAAAAGAAAAGAAGAACTTGGTTTGCAGGTTGAACAAATCTCTGTACGGTTTAAAGCAGGCGCCGAGGTGTTGGTACAAGAGATTTGACTCCTTCATCATGAGCCTTGGATACAACAGACTTAATGCAGACCCTTGTGCTTACTTCAAGAGGTTTGGTGAAAACGACTTTGTTATATTGCTGTTGTATGTAGATGACATGTTGGTTGCAGGCCCCAACAAAGATCATATTGAAGAATTAAAGGCACGACTGGCTAGGGAATTTGAAATGAAGGACTTGGGACCAGCAAACAAGATTCTAGGGATGCAAATTCACCGAGACAGAAGTAGTAGGAAGATTTGGCTTTCACAAAAGAATTACTTGAAAAAGATCTTGTCACGATTCAGCATGCAAGATTGTAAGCCAATTTATACCCCTCTTCCTATTAACTTTAAATTATCCTCCAGTATGAGTCCTAGCAGTGAAGAAGAGAGGATGGAGATGTCTCGAGTACCGTATGCATCAGCAGTGGGAAGTTTAATGTTCGCTATGATTTGTACAAGACCAGACATTGCACAAGCAGTGGGAGTGGTTAGTCGGTACATGGTGAATCCAGGCAGAGAGCATTGGAATGCTGTGAAAAGGATCCTGAGATACATCAAAGGGACCTTAAATGTTGCATTATGTTACGGGGGATCAGACTTTCTTATCAGCGGGTATGTCGATTCTGACTATGCAGGAGATTTGGATAAAAGCAAATCTACAACAGGGTATGTGTTTACAGTTGCTGGTGGAGCTGTAAGTTGGGTTTCAAAACTGCAATCAGTTGTGGCTACGTCAACAACGGAGGCAGAATATGTAGCAGCTACACAAGCCAGTAAAGAAGCAATATGGTTGAAAATGCTATTGGAGGAGCTCGGGCACAAACAAGAGAATGTCTCTTTGTTTTGTGACAGTCAGAGCGCCTTGCATCTTGTAAGGAATCCTGCTTTTCACTCAAGAACAAAGCACATTCGGGTCCAATACCACTTCATTCGTGAGAAAGTGGAAGAAGGGACGATAGATATGCAGAAGATCCATACCGATGACAACATAGCAGATTTCATGACAAAAGCAATCAACACTGATAAGTTTACTTGGTGTCAATCCTCTTGTGGCTTGTTAGAGAGGTAAGCAACATGGAAAGTACGAGGTAGAAAGAATGGTGTGAAGATATGATTGTTCCATTCAAATCTTCAAGTGGGAGATTGTCAAAAGTAGTGCACTTTCGGTGCAAAAGTAGTGCACTTTCGGTGCAATAATTTTGGTTGAAATTTTGGCATGGGAAAATCACAATTTTGGTCCCTAAAGTTTAGGCTATTTACAAGTTTAGTCCCTAAAGCTCAACTATAAATAGCCTAGCCATTTGCCATTCTTACACATCCCAAATCATTCTAACCTCCTCTCAATACTAGAGAAATTAGAGAGTTTTCATAGAGTTGTTTTCTCCTTTTTATCAAGAGAGAATTGTCATTGTTTTCTCCTTGTTAGATTGAGAGAAGTTGTAATTCCTATTTTCTCATAGTGAAATTCTTCTACCTTTGTCCGTGGTTTTTACCCTATATTATTTAGGGGTTTTCCACGTAAAATCTGTGTCTCTTTTATCTTCATTATTATTTTCTCAAATTATCAGTTGCGTTTTTGCTCTATTCGACGACCGCATTCCGCAACAGAATTGGAGGTCCTGATTCAAGGAAAATTCTTCGTACGTAGCAGGAAAAAGACGTACAAATTATTAACCAAAAAAAAATAAAAAACGAATACACGTTTCAATTTTTTTATAAAAAAAAAGTATAAATATATAAAAATTAAAGTCCGGGGGAAGGAAGGAACAAAGCTGGAAAGTTGAATTTGATAACCAGACGCGATTATCGGTCACAGAAGAGAAGCCGTGGGGGACCATCGCATCTGGCAACTGGCAATGCCATGCATCGCATGAAACAAAGCAAACCGGTTTGACTTGTAGCTATGTTAAAGGTTTGTCCATAATTTGTTATAGCTGTACGTGGGGACTCGTTATTAAAAAAAAAACAAAATGAAAAATATTATGTAATAAAATAGAACCACCAATCCCTTTTACTTGTTTTCTTTTCATGGTTTGTTCCAAACTGACGGTGCTAATTGCATTAGCTACATTAAATGTTATGAAACCTAATTATGATATGTATTCATGCATTTTATTCAACACCAACAGTTTGGAATATCTTACCATAAATTAATTGCTCTTAACACCATATAATTCCATATAAGATGAATTTGTTACGTTCGACGAGTACCAATAAACACTACTAACGATGAACACTATTAATTCAATTTATAAAGAATAAAAATTTCAAAGACTCACTGTATAATTATAAATTATTTAAAAATTAAAAGGTAAATTAATTAAAATATATTATTTTATTTTAAATTTTCTTTTAAACATAAATCAAAATAACTACTTTACCCCTAAATTACAAAACCCTAATTTTTATTCATTTGAAATTTAAGTCGTCGCCGCCACTGTTGTCGTCACCGCTGCAACATCTGTCCTTGGAAACAAGCATCTTTGCTAGTGTAAGGATGTTGCCTTGGGCAAGAGTCAATCTCAACCAGTTTTCATCATCACCCTTTTTTATAGTTAGAGATCTTCTTTTTTGTAACAATTTTATTTTTCGTTAATAAATTTGTGGATTGTTATTTGGCGGGAGCTGCTTATTTTATAGTTGCAGACAGATGCAACGGCGGCGACAACATGAGGTGACGACGGCTTGAATTTTAAATGAACAAAAATTAGAGTTTTGTAATTTAGGGGTAGATAGATATTTTAATCTATTTTAAAAGAAAATTAAAAATAAAATAGTATATTTTAATTAATTTATCCTTTAATTTTTAAATAATTTATAATTATACGGTGAGTCTTTTAGATTTTTAATCTTTATAAATTAAATTAATAATGCTCATCGATGCTCGTTATTAGTAGTGTTTATCGGTGCTCGTCGAACGTGGTAGAATTTCCGTTCAATGTATTATATAAAACAAAAGCAATTGGTATCTGTTGTAATTTTCCATAAATTCAAATTATATTGTAAACAAGGACGTCTAATATCTTACCTTGTTTGTTAGTCCTTGACATTGAATGTTAGATATAGGACCATCCTGGCATACCTAATCCATAATTTGTTTTAAATTGTATAATTACTATATAATAATACTATCATCACTTTCAAACTCACTTTAAACCTTTTTTTAATAGAAACCTTTATTAATTTTTCTTAAAACAAGTTGATGCTTAACTCAATTAATATCATTGTTATTATGACAATTAAAAGATAGTGTATTTAAATACGTTTAAATGTAATTATTTTTAATTTAAGAATTAAAAATCATATATAATTTAATTATAAAATAGTATTTCTCTATATTTTTTTGGTACACGTGTATATTTTACGAAAAAAATTATTTAAACTTAAATTTTTTAAGATTAATATTATCATTTTTTTACTAAAATTACCGGTTGAGTTTAATTTATATTACTTTGTAAACAATGGACATCCCGTCATTAGTAAACCTTTAAAAAAGTCTTTTTACCTAGAGATTTTCAACTTGATTGTGTGGTGATTACGTTTACTCTTTTTTGTCTTTCTTTTTCTTTTGCTAGTGAATTCTGGGCGCCGTGATTCCAATTCTAGATTTCCTTGTTTACCTTTTTAATAGTCTTATTTGAAGTTTAATTTTTTAAATTGATTAATTGTTATATAAATCAAAGTTTTTTATGCGATATTAAAATTATCTAAATCTCTTAATTCAAAAATAAGTATCTTGGTATCATCCTACTTTCATATAACTAAATGTTTAAATAAGAATTTATTTTTCTAAAATTATTCATATAAAAATTAGGGACGGAGGGATATAGGTTGAGAGGGCTCAAAATATTTTTACCTCTATTATGTAATTTTTTAAAAAATGAATTTAATTTATTATATATTCCCCCTCACTTTTTAAATATTTAAGTTTGCCCCCACTTACTTGTTTATTTTTCAAATTTTGTTTAAATATAGGTTTACACACGTGTGTAACGAGTACGCGTGAAGGGAAAAAAAACTTAGAGATAATCACAAATTTAGCGTCAACCTGCAAATTATATCCACAACATTACAACTTCATTTTTTTTTAATTTCGTGGAAGTATTTTTTCCTTAAATATATTTTGGAGTCGTGAAGAACATTAAAATGATACCATAACATTGCATCTCCAAAACTAAAAATAATCTTTCGAAATCTTTGCAGTGCTTTTATTCCTTTTCTTCTCCATAGTTATACCAAAACATCATTAAAAAAAGTTTTTTATCTCTGTTTTTTTATCGAAACAGAACAAATAGATTAAAATTTTCAAAATAAATACATATCCAGTTCAGAATTAAACATAAACCCCATAAATTATTTTCTTCTTGACATCGACCTCTCAAGCTCTGAAAAATCTAAAATTAATTTTTTGAATCCACGAATCATCGACAAGTCTGAGTTCCTCATCCTATTCCACATTCATTTTTACTATTAATTGAGTTAAACTCGATCTAATTAAATAAAATTTATTGAGTTGCTTTTAGAAAAAGATTTGATGCAAATTAAACTGTTTCTTATGAGAAATTATATCAAAGGTTCGGCTTGCCACGTCATTTATGGTCTCAACCAATAAAAAGTATCTATTTCATTAAATTTATCCATGTCATCTTTTTATCAAGTGAATCTTCACCCAGAGTTACTGTAAATTAAATTAAAAATCACTTTTTACCAATTGTAGATTCACTTAGTAAAAAGATACATGAAAAAATTTAATGAAATATATATTTTTTATTGGTTGGGACCATAGATGACGTGGTAAGCTAAACCTATGATATAATTTCTTGTTTCTTATAATTTTTAGCCATTTATTATTTAAACACATGCAAATTTAACGTTTTGATTAATTTCTAACGCAATCCCTTCTATTCTTAGCTTTGGTTGATAAAAGTTTTTATTTGTACAAAAAATCATAAAATAAAAATAATTCATAATATATTTATATTGATAAACTTGTCCTTAAAATAAAAATTATGATTTAGTTTCTTGAGTCCCTTTCAAACATGGCGGCTTTATTTATCTTTTTCTTTTTCATCATTTTAAAATTTCTGAACTGCCTGGAACCGAACAATAGTGTATATATATGTATGTATTCGTACCGAATATATATATTCCTGCCTGCTTATATCTGGGAAACGTGTGTTAGTTGGGGTTGTCAGTGTGTGTTGTTGGACCACATTGAATTTCATTTCTCCTCTTCTGGTTTCTGAGTTCATTTCCATTCACCCTCTTCTACACAACTTTCTATCTCTGCTTTTAAACTAGTACTTATTTTCTCCCCATTTGTTTCGAGCTTCCGGCATCGGCGTTATTCCAGGTTAGAATTTTGTTATTGTTGGTTTGGTGCTGCTAATTTCATATAATTCGTAGGGTTAAAGAAACCGAATATATTAATATGGTAGACTACTACGTCCATGTAAAGGAACTGAAGTCAACTCTGAGATTAATTAGGAGGACCCTGCATCTGCATGTGTGGAATTCACTTCTCAATCTCATCTTTCTACATTGTTGCCCTGTCTAGCGATCCGAATAATCTCTTTCTAGTTTCTACATTACTGGATGTACATATAGATAAGCATTGTCAAAGCCTGACACTGCTATTTTCAACCCAGAATGGATCATAAGGCTGCTGTAGAGTTGAAGGGATCTCCTGAATCTGAAGCTGTTCCATCCCTCCTTCAACTTATTTCATCCAACCAAGTGGCTGACTTTGATAGCATCACTGTAAGTTACATCTTTAGTTTGTTCATGCAGGGGACTTTGAGTAATGGGGTTTAATGAATTTACAGGCGGAAAATGAAACAAATAAATTCCCAAACCAACTACACGTTTTGCAACCCTCTAGTTGTCATGAGAAGGCGCTTTCTGTTTCGATCAGTATGACAGCAGCAGGCATCGATGATGAAGCAAAAGTTTTCAAAAATGGAGCTCCAGATTCTTGTCCTGGTGAGCACAAAGAGACACAAGCAGTCAGATTTCTGTCTCAACCAATCTTGGGAGAGGCAGCTACCATCAAAAACACCAATCAACATCCTAACAATAAAAAGCTCAAGGACAAGAGATTCGATTCTTTCAAAACATGGTCCGGGAGGCTTGAAAGGCAGCTATCAAATTTACGTGGAAAGCCACGCGAAATCGAGTCAGAGGACGACTCCTGGCCGAATTCAGAGAATATTGAGCCATTGCCCTTACCTGTGGACAGATACTTTGATGCATTGGAAGGACCAGAATTGGAGACCCTCAGGGTATGATCTCATCATCATTTGCATAATTTATGGTCCTCAATTGGGAGTTTCACCATTCCAATAGCTATTCCTATCTGTTTGAAGAATCTGACATTGTTTGTTTTAACAGGCTTCTGAGGAGATTGTACTTCCAGATAACAAAACATGGCCATTTCTCCTTCGTTATCCCATTTCTTCATTCGGTATCTGTCTTGGAGTTAGCAGCCAAGCTATTATGTGGAAGACCCTGGCCACTGCTACATCTACAAAGTTTCTTCACATAAACTTGGTTATAAATCTTGTCCTATGGTGGATATCTGTCGCTCTAGTAGCCACTGTTGCTTCCATTTACCTTCTCAAAGTGATTGTCTACTTCGAAGCAGTTCGTCGAGAGTATTACCATCCGATCCGTGTCAACTTCTTCTTTGCTCCTTGGATCGCTCTTCTGTTTTTAGCTCTCGGAGTGCCACCTTCAATTACATCAAAACTACCTGCAGCTCTATGGTATGTTCTTATGACCCCTTTCTTCTGTTTGGAGCTTAAGATCTATGGACAGTGGATGTCGGGTGGTCAACGGAGGCTCTCGAAGGTGGCTAATCCTTCCAACCACCTCTCCATCGTCGGGAACTTTGTAGGGGCACTATTGGGTGCATCAATGGGGCTTAAAGAAGGGCCTATTTTCTTCTTTGCTGTTGGTCTGGCTCATTACACTGTCCTTTTTGTAACTCTGTATCAGAGACTTCCAACAAACGAAACACTCCCAAAAGAGCTTCATCCCGTATTCTTTCTGTTCGTTGCAGCACCTAGTGTTGCTTCAATGGCATGGGCCTCAATCCAAGGATCCTTTGATTATGGATCTCGGATTGCTTACTTCATTGCCTTGTTCCTCTACTTCTCATTGGTATGTTTAGCCTCTTTTCATATTAAATACTTAACAGCATGACGACAGTTCCATGGCATTACTTGTTAATCTAACTTGACTTATAAATTGTACGCTTTGCAGGCGGTCCGGGTTAACTTTTTTCGGGGATTCAAGTATGTTTATATCCCTATTTACTTATATTTCAGCTCTAATACGTAGTCTCTGAGTTCTAAATTTCGCTTCTTTTTATAGGTTCTCATTGTCTTGGTGGGCATATACGTTCCCGATGACCGGTGCTGCAATAGCAACCGTAAGATATTCAAGTGCAGTGACAAATATTGTAACTCAAACTCTTTCTGTCACACTCTCCATTGTTGCTACACTCACAGTAGCAGCACTGCTTGTAACGACGATAGTGCACGCATTCGTCCTACGAGACCTCTTCCCTAATGACATAGCCATTGCCATTAGCGACAGAAAACCGAAACCTCTTAAGAAATGGTTCAATCGTAGACATGGAAGCCTAGATTATAATAAAGACATTGGAACTTTCTTGAAATTTGCAAGCGCTGACTGCAAAGATATTGAAGCTGCCTTAAAACTTCCCACCGTAGAAGTTACATCAGTGTAGAACTTCATGCCTAGGGCCAGTGTGATCATCAGCCTTAGTTTTCAACCTTTACCAGGGTCTTACCAATTTTGGTTTTTCGAATCTTCAACACTCCATACATGCGAGGAACGTCCGATTTTGGAGTTTCTGTTTCCGGTGATCATGTACACAGCGAGAAATGAAGGTTTCTAGCACTTTCTGGCAAAGATTATAAAATCTTGATTAGTTTGTAAATTGCGGGCAGGCAGCATGTATGAGACATATTTTGATGTATTAATACTATGCAAACATATGTTCTTGTGTTACTGATAAAATAAAGGCCATAAATTCAAGATCAATCAAGTAGATTGATGTTACCGATTCGTATTGGTTAAAGGTTTAGAAATGGATTCTGTTGTTGGCTTATGAAACGAGGATTAGTGGCAGCAGAAATTGTTAATGCATCATCTGTTGCAAATGTGATTACATTGGAATAGAATAACAGAGGGAAATCCTTCAATTTGTAATGATGAAACATGAGAATACTGTATTTGATTCATCCAAAGTGTGGGGTGTTCTCTCTAAAATATTTGGATGAATACATTACTGGCTGCTGACTTAGAGGATGGTATTTGCAGGTTTTGTGGTCTGGACTCCGAAACTATTACACATGCACTTAGGGACTGTCCTAAGCCCATGGGAGTGCTTTCGTTAGCTGCTCTTCTGTGTAAATAACAAATTATGTTCAACTAGTCAACCTTGAACCACCTTAAATTTAGGTCTTGCTCTAAACCTATCCTAAACTTTTTTAGTTTCTTTTTATACCCAACACTAAAAATTCAAAATCTAAGCTCTAAGCTCTAACCTTAAATTTTAAATTTTAAACTCCAAACCCTAAAAATACACCATACCTCCAATTCACTAAAACATAACCCTAAACCCTTAACATTAAATTTTAACTCTAAACTCTAAATCTATTTTTTAATATAAAAACATGGATGAGTCTGTCACGCTCGACAAGCACCGATGAACACTACTAACGACGAGCACCAATGAGCACTACTAGTTTAATTTATAAAGATTTAAATCTAAAGGACTCAACGTATAATTATATATTATTTAAAATCTAAGCTCTGACCTAAATTTTAAATCTTAAATTTTAAACTTCAAACACTAAAAATATATCATACCTCTAACTCAGTAAAACATAGCCTTAAACCCTTAACATTAAATTTTAACTCTAAACTTTAAATCTATTTTTTAACATAAAAATATAAATAAAAACACCAAAAAAACGAAGGATTTATATTTCTTCCGAAAATATGTTAACCGATGGCTATAAGCCTATAACACACATCTTTACTTCTTTATTTGTTTCTTCTTGTATTTACTTAAGGGCCACTATATATTATCTTATGTCACTCGTCCAACCCCATCTGGTAGTATCTATTGGGTACTGTTGTTTCTGGCGAGATTTCAGGGGCATTAATTGCCTTTACTAATTGCTCCTCCCTTAGCTTTTTCGATTAAAAATCCTGTCATTTTTTGATGCCTTATTAAAAATAATTAGATTTGAAGTTTAGAATTAAAGTTTAGGGTTTTAGAGACTCGAGAGTAAAATATATTTTTAAGGTTTAAGTTTAAGATTTAAAATTTAAAATTAATATTTAAAATTTATCTTTCTAATGGTAAAGCATAAAAATAGACGCTGAAAAGGACAAATAATTTTATTCTAGTTTATCACCCAGCCTCTGCATTGTGCACCAAATGCTGAGCTGATGTTTCCTTGGGATGGGCTTGCTGTAAACAATTTTATTTATTCAAGGTAATTAATAAGGCTTAACTATAAAATAAGTGTTCAATTATGCCTCTTTTTTATAATAGGTATTTGAAGTATCTTTTAGCTGAAATAGATTCTTAAAATTTTATTTTTGGCTGAAATAGGTACCTAAATTTTCATTTTTAGTTAAAATAGGTGCCAAAATTGACTTTAAAACAAGCCAAAAATGAAAGTTTAAGCACCTATTTCAGCAAAAAAATAGTTTAGGCACCTATTTCAGCCAAAATGAAAGTTTATACACTTATTTTAACCAAAAAATACTTTAGGCACCTATTATAAAAAAAAAACATAGTTTGTACACTTATTTTATAGTTTAGCCAATTAATAAAGTCAGGTAACTTGTTACATCATAATAATCATTTATGTCCTTTGTTAGAAATAAAATATTAATATAATAATAATTTATGTCCTTTTTTAGAAATAAAATATTAATATAATAATAATTTATGTCAATTCCATGTTTGCTACAATTTCTATTAACTAATACTATAATCACAATATTCAGTTGAAAAAAAGTTTACGGAAAAGATTATTATCAAGGATAATAATTATTTTTAAAATTTTATTTTTATGGTTGGTTTGTCCCCATTCCCACCAACTCGGAAAAAAATATTACCAACAATAACGTTTTTTTTGAACATTTCGGGAATGTGATTCAGATTCCCACCCTTCCCTTAGGTATTTGTCAATTCCTGTCACTTTGGACAAAATTACTAAGTAATGAGTTTTCTTAATTTAGATCATTTGTAGCACATTTAAATGGCGTAAATTTATTAAATAATTTTATTTCATATTATTTTAATATTTAAATAATTTTACACATATTTAAAAAAGTATTTTAATATTTAAATTAAAAAAATCATGGCTATGAAAATTTTTGATAAAATGTCTAAACATTCTATAAATTTTCTATAAAATTTTGGTAATAAATAAAATAGACACATAGCATATTACAATGAGAACCTTTGAGTTTATTGGCTTTATGTTTTATTTTCGTAGAAATCCTCGTAATTTGCTGTTTCATGATACGGTCATCTACTATTTATTATTTTTTTGATTTTATGTAAATTTATTATTTATTTTATTATTTCAATCGTGCTTTAATATTTAAGGAATATATTTATTTAAAAATTAGTATATATTAGTTTAATATTTAAACGTTGTTACACATTTAATATTTATTTATTTGAATTTAGTTATAAAAACTTTAATATTAATAAAAATATATATTTCGTATTGTTTAAACTAATTATATTAGTAATATGCTAAGTATAATTTTATGAATCTTCAAGCAAATATTTTTAAATTAATATTGAAAGTTTAATATGTTAAAAAGAAAATATATGACAATGACAATATAGTAAAATTTACTTCTAAGTAACCTTATATTCTCTCAACCAAACAATGTAATCTTACATTCCTACCAAATAAACCAAACAAGTTAATCTAAGGTTCTCAATAATATTTAAGTAATGTTACATTCCAGAAATCCTATTTCCAATGGTAATCTTATATTCTGTGATCTAAACACACCCTCATAGTATTTTTTTGGGTAATGGTGCGAGTGGCTTCTTAAATTTTAATAAGTTTTCATTAAGGTACATGCATTTTATAATATCAATCTTAATATTTAAAATTGGGTTTTATTTTGATGCACAAGCTGTGTAAATTTTTTTTACACAACCCTTTTATAAAATTTAAAATTTAAATCACAAACCCTAGCAACCTAAAACCTAAACCCTAAGCCTTAAACCCTAAACTCTAAATTCTAACCATAAACCTTAAATTATATACCCTACATACTAAACCCCTAAACCCTAACCTAAAATCTTAAACCCTAAACCCTAAAATTAAAGGGCTTGTGTAAACTAAAGTTTACACAAGCTTGTGCATCAAAGTATTTTCCTTTAAAATTTATTTCATATTTTAGGTCGTTAAGTGCGAAACGAAGTAACAATATGCTCGTTTTTAACTTGACTTGGCATCGTTTTAATAAATAATTAATTATCTTCTTTGTTAAAATAAAAGTTAACACGTAACAATATTTTGTGGGTCTCATGTATTAGTCATTTTAATTTTATAATTCTTTTAAAATTATATATATAACATTTGTTATGAAACATATTAATTATTTTAATTTCAAAATAAAAGAAATTCATAACGCAAAATGATGTCAGTATCAAAAAAAATAATTATTTTAATTTAAACGAATAAAATTGATATTTCCATCCTTGAGAGGTACTCATGTCAACTATGGTCATTTGGTTCGGCTTCGGTTCGAGTTATTTCGGGTTTAACTAAATAATTTCAGTTCAAGTTGTTTCACGTCTGGTTCAAACGTTTGAGTTTTTTTTTCCGGGCCTATGGTGATTTCAGTTTGAGTATTGAGTCAAGTCGGTTGATTTTCGATTCGGTTGACTTTCAAGTCGGTTAGTATCGAGTCGGATCAATATCGGGTTAATATGAGATTGATCGGTTTCAGACGGATTTTCAGGCCGAGTTAGGTTTTTACACCCTACATATCACTTTATAGAGCATGTAATTTGGCTTTTTGGTGAGTTATGCGACAATTCACATCTCATATTTCTTTATTTATTTTAATATATTTTTTTATTATGGGTTGCCTTCCGTTCGGGTGAAATCGGTTTGGGTCTATTCGGTTCGGTTGAAAATTGGTTCGGGTCTATTTTTGGTTCAACTAAAATTAGGGTCGGTTTCGGTTCAATTTGCTTCGGTTTCGGGTCAAATTTGGGTCATCATGTTCAGATCGATTTCGGGTCTTTGTTCGGGTCTCGAGTCAAGTCTGCTAGGTCTAGGTGGGAGGGTAACTGTTCCTAACTTGATGGGTTAATTTTATTTTAGGTCCTAAAAGTTTTGAAACTATTGCAATTAATTCTTTGTTTGTCCCAAATTTTTATGGTTTATTTTTTTAGGACCTTGTCATTTAAAATTAATAAAATTAAACTTTGATCCTCATTTTTTGATTACTTTTTAAGATCATTCAATTTTAAAATTGTAAAATTAAACTTAAACTCCCTTAATTTTTATGGTTTAATTATTTTTTAAGACTTATTTATTTCAAAGTTAATCAATCTGCCCATCTCGTATTTTAATCTGACTCCATCCCTGATGTCAACGTGTTTTTTTAGTTTTTACTCTAAGTATTACATGTCAACTTTATTCTTAAATGCAAAATTATTTTAGTTCATATTTTCTCTTAATCTCTTAGATACATACTCTTTGGACACACATGCTCAAACTCAGATTTCTTAGGATGAACATCATCCTCTTTTCCAATAGAGCCACTCGTTGGGTTCAGTATCCAAATATTCTTAGATCTGAATTTTCTAACGAATAAAAGATTGAAATAAAAATAAGCATAGATAAAATGGATGGAAACATACATATACTTGAGATATAATATGATTTTTCATTTCATAAATTAAGAGCATGATAACGTCCATTATCCGTCCTACCCAATGCATAAATGAATTCGCATGATATGAAAATTAGCACCCCTTGGTTTATCATGAATTAATAATAATCTGAACTGAGCTCTGACTTTTTTTTATAAAAAAAAAAACACAATTAAGAAATAAGATGATACACTCACTGCATGCTTATAAAAATACGTATAAAAAATAATGATAAAGATGAACGTATGGAAGTTGAGTATCTCGGTGTTTTGGTAGTGAGTGAAAGATAATGCCGAAAACGTTGGTCTAACAAAGTGCGAGAATAAAGGCTTTTGTAAAATGCAAATTCCCTTTGATGCGGAATAATTGATTGAGGCTCTATTCCCAGTTTCCCACCCTGCACAATATCACTCAGACTTCCTCCTATTCCTAGCTTTGCGTTTCGTATTTTGTCATTCTACTTCTATTTTTAGGAATTTAATTTCTCGGTTTTTTAAGATTTTAAAAAAATCAAGTGTAGTTATGAATGTTTACTTTAGTCCTTTTACTATAAAAAATAATATTTTAGTCCCCGTACGTTTGAAAAATTAACATTTTTTTACTATAATAATGAGCATTTTACTCATTGTATGTTTGAAAAGTTAATATTTTGGTCAAAAACACTAAAGTTATTGATAGTTGACTTAAATATTTTGGTTTAAAAACTCTTTAAGTCCTTATCAGTTTTGAAATTGAACAAATTGATCTATCTTGAAAAAACAAGGTAACTTATTCGATGTATATTTTAACATTAATAATAATAGTATATCTTTTAAAGTAGATAATTTATTAATAATGATAACGTGGTGTACATTTTTCCTTCTTATTGAACTTAAATACACGAATTAATAAATTATTTACTTTATTAATAAAGCAATTAATAGTGTATGTAACTAGCTTCAAAAATATATAATTTTTTCCTTTATATTAATATTAAATAAAGTGTATTAAATAAATTGAAAATTTTATAAATATATTAATATATTAACATTTATTAATAATAAAGTTTACATTTTAAAAGTGAATAAATAACAACGATTTACGGTGGTGTTGACCTTTTTTGTCAGTACATGACACATGCAACTCTTACTCTCACTTTAAATCTAAAAATTTTAAGAAAAAAACTATGTGCACTTTCTAATTAAACGTTTTACGGTATTAACAAATAAACTTTATTTTTTAATTCGAAAGCAGAATAATTATACTCTTTATAAAATAAAATCTAAAAAATATTATTCTCTTTAAAAAAATCTGGAATGGAAAAAGTGGGAGCAATAATTTGGGAATGGGAACATGGGGGCGAAGGTGGGTACTCTCGGATCTACCGGTGGAATCTCAGCTGTTCCACCGTCGGGTACTGATTGAGTTTACGCACTGTTGAATGGTTACAGCTCTCCTTTCCTATAATATTTGAAAGCGACATAAAAAATGCCTGGAAGAATAGTAAACATTTATTTAAAAATGGTTACAGCTCTCCTTTCCTACCATTTTCGTTCATAACTCTACAGGTTTTGCGATACTGTGTTGGTTGTTATTTGATGCTGAGTTCCATGTCCATGAGTCGATATTTAATGAGTGCATCCGTATGAAAAGTACACAAATGGTGATTAAACTATCACA
Organism: Hibiscus trionum; assembly: GCA_030270665.1. Classification (NCBI taxonomy): domain Eukaryota; kingdom Viridiplantae; phylum Streptophyta; class Magnoliopsida; order Malvales; family Malvaceae; genus Hibiscus; species Hibiscus trionum. Next base: position 22,127,113 of record BSYR01000011.1, read on the forward strand.
AAAAATATAAAATGGTCACCAAACATTCAAAAGTTACACAATGGGCATTAAATTTTAGTTTTTGTTACAATATTATTACTGAGTCGTTAACTGTTGTTAGCTGAGTGACTTGGCGGTTACGAAAATTTTTATAACAGCATATTTAATCCTTGATATTTACACGTTCAGTCAATTTAGACATCAATAATGAGGGCTAAATTAGGACTAAATTGATTGAATGTGTAAATATGGAGTATTAAATGTGTTACTATTCAAATAACTGTCACGTCATTCACTTAACGACAGTTAACGGCTCAGTGACATTTTGTAACAATAACTAAAGTTTAACGCCTATTATGTAACTTTTGAAAGTTTAGTGGCCATTTTATATTTTTATGATAGTTTAGTGACCATTTGTGTACTTTACCTTAAAGTTTATGTAGAAGTTAAAAAAAAACATAGTATGAGAGAGATTAAATTGCTCGAGTATAAAATTAACATGGACCTTGTAACACCCAAAGTTTTTAAGTTAAAAAAAAAGGGAAAGGAAAAAAATGATTGAAAAGAGATGCTGCCAAGGGGTTTCAAACTCGTGCCCCTTGGCCTTGTGAGATAAAGGCTTAACCATCTGAGCTAAGTCATTTTTGGTTAAACCTTACCCAAATTAAATTTTAAACTATATTCGTTGTTTATACCAAAATTTAATAAGTTTGAACTGACTCCCAAGCTACCCCTTTAGTGTTGACCGTTCGAGTGTAAGAACCTAGAAGGTTCTAACCTCTCTGCATCTCTCGGCCATTGTTTCTGATCTCCCTCACCGTCACAGCGTGGATGTCACCGTCGTTGTCGATGTGATCTCCGTCATGCACTGATCCCGTCCTTGTGCACCACTTGCACAGTCGTGCCGTCATCCGCCTTGGAGAGCGGCTCAAAGGCTCGAAGAGAACCCAAGCGACGCCCCATTTTTTGCTTTGATCTACGTCACCGCCCCGTCGTGGCCATCACCGCCACCTTCACCGTGTTCACCGCCCTTCTCCAAACCACCAGCCACAGGTCACGCACCCTCTCGTGTCGCCGTCCGCCTTAAAAATCGAGCTAAAGTTTCGCGTGTTTGGGCCGCCTCTGTCTCCTCTGATTTCCCGTCTCTGCCTCCGTCGTCTCATTTTACTGTTGGTACGGCCGAGTTCCCCGTGTCGAGCCGTGCAAAACCCAGCCGACCGCTTGCCCGTCCGACGCCGGCAAGCCCCTCTTCGGAGTCTCGTCGGTTTCTGGTCGTTCAAGTGCGTGATAGAATCACGTCCGTTGAGATCTTCGGCGACCATTTTTCGGCGACCTAAGATTTTGGGTACTCATAGTTTCTTGAATACGAATTATTGAGGGACGTCAAATCCAGGTTTAAGAGTGTTCGAATGTCAATTTCAAGAATCGACCAATATAGCAATGATTTAAGGTAATACATTGCTACCTCTTGTATGCTTTATGAACATGTTGGTATTTGTTAATGCATGCATAAAAATGATGATGAGTACTGTTAATTCTGCTCAAGTCAAACTGTATATGAAAATGAGTATGATAATCTAGATAAGATTACAATGCTTGAATGAGAAGATCAATAAATTAGAAGGATCCGAAGTTCAATAAGTAATTAATATGGTAGCAAATCTCTAAATCTGATTATTAGTGTCAAATGATTAAATGTGAAGAATATTTGGTTATGAAATTACGAAAATGCCCTCAAGGTATGAGAATGACTAAAATACCCTTGGAATTGGAAGCGATCTAGAAATCTACCCTGGATATGGTAAAACAACCCGATTCATCTGAAAACCTCGATCTACTTGGAAGCTATGGTAACAAGATTTAAACCTTCGAGATTGTAAGGTGATAGGTTTCCTTGGAATTGGAATGAATTTCTGCTATAGATTCAGGGGAATCTATCCATACCTCTGAATTAAGCAAGTGGCTCGAAATACTGGATTGATTGAAATGACTAAAAGTATTGGAAATACTGATATGGTTAAACTAATCGGAATGATCGTGTTGACCAAAAAGGCTGAAGTATTCTCGGACACCGGGGTTTGCAAATTAACCAGAATGATGGATAAACTTTTGAGTTCTTAAATGAATGAAGTGGTTGGAGGTGCTGGAATTTCTTGAATAACGGAAACACCTACGAGTACTTAAACGATTGAAATACTATAAATGGTTCAATTGACATGAATGATGCATATCTCGAGTGTAACGCATTGGTTTTGGGCCTACGCGTAAGGTGATTTAAGGAAATCAAGGATCGGGATATGATAAAAATGTGGTAAAAATTGCTAAAATCCTCTAAAAATATGTTTAAGAGGTTGGTCAAGTCAATTTTACAAAAAAGAGTTTCAGAAATGGGACATTTCAAGTAGTGACCAAATTGTAAAGTTTCAAAACTGTGAAAATGTGATTTTTAAAGAAGAAGCCAAATTCTTAGAATCTATAGGGGGCTTTATGGCAATTTAGCCTTTCCTTAATATGACATGTTTTTTAAATGGCTTTTAATTAAATGGCTTTAATTGATTTTATTTTAATAAATTAAAATAGGTAGTTAATATGAGATCCTATTACAAAACTACCATTTCCTCTTCATTTTCATCCAAACATAATTTTCATTCTTTTCTCTCCAGAATTCTTTTCTCTCAAACACTCTCCTAACATTTCCTAATCAATTTTCAAGAAATCCTTTCAAGTTCTTCAAGATTTAGCTAAGGAAAACTTGTCATTCATTGAGGGAAGCAAGGATTGGAGGTAAATCCCATTCTCAACCTCTAATCAAAGTTCTTTATTGAAATTCCCAAGATATTTGGCTTCTAATTACTATTTTTGGTTGAGTTTCCATTATAGTTTTGATTAGAGATCAAAATCTTGTAAAATGTGGTTGAAATCTTAATTTTCGGACTTGTTGTGTTAAGCTCTATTTTGGATTGATTTTAATGGAGTTCTAAGTTGATTATTGTGTTGAAATGAAGTCTTGATAACATAGATCCCAAAATCCTTGAAATCCTTGAGTTTCTTGTTAATTTTAAGTGAGTTTTTTTAGGTGAAATGGTGGAATCTTGTTTGCTGGAGGTATAAGGTTGGGTTAGGTTGTTTGTTAGATGTGTTTTGATGTTTATAATGGTTTGGAAGTGATGTATGTTGGCTGGGCTTGGTTTAGGAAGCAATCCATTGAGTTTTCGATTGTTTTGGATGGGTATTTTGGTGTGGTTTGGATGAGCAACGAGTTTGTGAATTGTTGCTGGTGTTGGAATGCATTTTAATGCATTTAGATCTCTGTTTTGATGATGTGAAAACATGGGATCTTGATCCGGAAGCAAACGAGGCGTTGTTTGAGGCTCCGGAGGGGTAATTTTCGTGTCGGCGAGCAAGGCTTCGCGTATCGGTGAGTGGAAATGCAATTTCCTACTTTGTAACGCTGTGAGCATGGTCTTGAGAGCTTAGTGTAAGTTTGAAACACTTAGCTAAGCTCAAGAGTAAGTGGTTCAAAAGTCTCTTTCGGAAATGTGCTATGTTTTGATGAAAATGCACTTGTGTTAATTATGGTTTTGATTACTGTTTTAAAGTATGGTTAAATGCTGGATTTTAATGCCATTGTGTTAAGGATGCATTAGGTAAGTGATCCTTGGTTTTTATGTGATAAATGCATATGATGTTAAGCATGTTATGCTTGTGGAAATGGCATTGTGTTTATGCTTGTAAAACATTGGCTTAATGAGGTTAAATGATTATATTGGCAAGTGATAGAAATGGTTTTTGGTTGTGTTAATCGAATATAGTTAGCCGGCTATAGGATTGGGTGCACCATGAATAAAGTCGCCTTGGATGTCAAGGGGTTGTGATTGTGTCGTAATCTCCATCCAAGTACCCTAACGATTGAGGCTAAGATCACAACGGTGGATGATTTAATCCTGTGTGTGAATCTTGTGGTTGTGTCCCTTACTATCGTTAGTGGAATTATACAACTATCGATGAGTGATGTCGAGGGGTTGTGATTGTGCCATTAATCTCCATCATGGGTGTTGAGGGGTTGTGATTGTGCCATTGATATCCACCTTGTGTAGTCCGGTAGTTTGTATGAAGCGTGTAGGACAACACTTGTAATCCGCGTATCCGATTGTGTCTTTTTTTGAAATGGTTTATGGATTATCACTTGTGAGCCAATATAATGTAAATGATTAATGTTAAGCATGAGATGCTTGTAAATGATGCTAGAATGCATGTGATGCTTGGTAAAGCACGAGCAAAGGTTCATTTGCTGTTTAAAATGATGCATATAGGTATGTTCTTAGAAAGTGCATTGATGTCTTGAAAAGACATGGTTTGTGTAAAGGCATGTGTTGAAAAAGTGGTGGTTTTGCAAATTGTATGAAATGCATTGATGAATGTTGTTTAGCGATCCTCACTAAGCTTTGTGCTTACGCTCATTTATTTCATCAATGCGGAGAATTAGGCATTTGAGGCAGCACACAAGCAAGTGAATCCAAGAATTTTGGTTTGGCAAAGTATGTGGCTTTACTTTGGTGTAATAAGAGGCAATGGGTGGGATTTATACTTTTGGATGGTTGAGGAGGTTGCTATTTACTTTGAGCATGTTTGGTTGTTTACCTTTGAGTTGTAAATGGCCTTTGAGGATTGGTTTTTGGTTTGAATTTTGATTTTAGAGTTGTATGGCTTTGGTGGACTAGGGAGCATGCCTATAGTTCCAATGTTTGCATGATTGATGCCATGTTTAGTTTATACTTCATAATGATGATCTTTGATGCTTAAACATGTTGTATGTATGTTGTGGCATGTTTTGGGATGTTTTTGGATGTAGAAAGATGTGAAAAACCAGCAAAATCTGCTGTTGCAGGGCAAGACGTATCAGAACGCCCTTACCTGTTTTGGAACAGAGACCTGAAATGGCCACGAGGTTTCGAAACGGGCAGGAGTGTTCTGGAACGATTTTGCTACTGGAAATGGGTGTTTCGGTACGGGTTTTGGAACGCACCCGAGTATCAAAACGGTCAACTTGGTTTCGAAACGACCGTTCCGATACAGAGCCTTGTGTTTCGAAACAGCTTACTGTTGAGGTTTGAATTTGAATTGTTTCATGTTTCAGTTTCTTACGTTTTGGTCCCTGAGTCTTGAATGCTTAATTAAATGAGATTGTGTGGTACGTTTGAGATGAATTTTGACATGTTGTCATGTTATATGATTAATTACGGATTGGTAACATTAAAAGTCATCTAGTCCTTTGAAAACTGGAAATTTAAATTTTAGTCCCTAAATGACGTTTGTATGCAATTGAACCCCTATTTGAGTTCCGTTCACTGTGTCGCTTCCGCTGAAATGTTTTGCTAATCATATAAGTTAATAAGGTGCATTTAGAAAAGATAAAAGGAAAAAAAAGGTCGTTAATCAAGGTTGACTTCCGGGTTGACTTTGATTTTCCTCGTGTAATCTTCTTAGTTTGGGCCGGGCATCTAGGTTGGGCTAAGGGGGTTACATTTATTGGTATCAGAGCTAGGTTACGAAAGATTTAGGGATGTTGGTATGAGAAATTGATATGTGTTGATGTATGTTGTGTGAAAAGCATGCAATTGGTTGAATTTTGAAGCTTATGATATGCTGAATCAATGTGAGTCGCATGTGAAATGAATATGATTACGTGATAATGATGCAATGCTGTTATGTGTTGATTTTGGATGATGGAAAGCATGTTGAGCATGATGTTTTATTGTATGCTATGCTATGTTGAGGGAAATTGGGGTGCCCATTGCCTTATTACACTAAACAAATGTTTTTGTAAACTTGGATTCTTACTTGCAGCTGGCCTAAATGGTTTGACTTGTTTTGTTTTTATGCCTTGTTTTAAATAGCACTATGGGTCCGAGAAGAGAGCTGAGGTCGAATACTATAGTGCATGCGACTGAGCAGGGTGATCAGGGTGAGCAAGAGGTTGATGTCCCTCAAGAGGAAGTATCTAGGGGTGAGATACTTGGACGAAAACAAACGTGAGTTTATATCCCTAGTTCAGGGCAACCTTTCTGTGGCTGAGTATGAGGTCCAGTTCGTACGCTTGAGCCAGTATGCTTCTAAGCTGATACCTAGTGAGAGGCACCGATGTGATCGCTTCTGGTACGGGCTGGTACATGAAGTTAAGATGTATATGTTGGCTGCAGATTATACTGACTTCGATGTGCTTGTGTGTCGAGCCAAAGACATCGAACAGAACTTAGGATTGTTGTCTAGAGGTGTTGGTTCTAGCTCTGGGAAGAGAGCAGCTAAGTACAGTTCCGGAGGTGGACAGAACAAAAGAGGTCGAGATAGGAGACATCAGCCTGAGGGGAGGCGTGGTGCTCCGGGTCGATGTGGTCAGGCCTAGGGAGGTCGAGTGATATCTGAGCAGCATATGTGCTGGACATGTGGGTCGAGGGATCATTTGAGGTGAGATTGTCCTCGAGCGGCTAGAGAGGTCTAGGCTCTTGTTGTGGTGACGGGGAATTCATGTTGGAATTGTGGTTCGGCGGATCACATGAGGAGGGAGTGTCCCTTGCTGGCTGGTGGAGGCCAAGGACGTGCTCATGTAGTAGCTGCACCTCAGAGAGGCCGTGGGCGCGACCGTGGAAACTTTCAGAGGAGAGACGAGGGGCAACGGGGTATTACTCATGAAGTGGTCGTCCGACCTGAGGGAGGTGGACCAGCGAGGGTTTATGCTCCGCGCGAGGAGCGCAATGATACTGATGTCATCGCAGGTACCTTTGTTCTTCAGTATTTATCTTTGCTGGCTTTGATTGATTCTGGATCCACGCATTCTTATATCTTGAGTGAGCATGCACATTTTCTTGATATACCTGTTGAGATGCTTGAAGTAGGAATGCAAGTGACTAGTTCTTTTGGTGAGACTGTAGTCACTAGGAAGTTGTATAGGAGATGCCCTTTATCTGTGCAAGGACATGTTTTTCTTGTGGATTTGATGGAGTTACCCTTCTACGGTTTCGATGTAATCCTTGATATAGATTGGTTGTCGGAGCATAGAGCGGTGGTTAACTTTGATGTAAAAAAGGTGACCCTAAAGTTGGCCGATGATTATGAAGTAGTGGTTGTAGGCGAGAATGTGAAATTCTTGTCGAATGTGATTTCGGTTCTAGAAGTAAACCATATGATGAAGATAGGTTTTGAGGCTTATCTTGCTTATGTGATTAATCTTGGAACCAAGGATGTGTGTGTGTGTAGGACATCCGAAATGTTTGCGATTTTCCGGGTGTCTTTCCGGAGGAATTTCCTGGATTGCCACCAAACAGGGAAGTTGAGTTTGGTATTGAGTTGTACGAGAATATGACTCCGGTGTCCATTGCTCCTTATCGCATGGAACCTAAAGAGCTGAAAGAGATGAAAATGCAATTGCATGAGTTGTTAGATCGAGGTTTCATCCGGCCGAGTGTGTCACCTTGGGGTGCACCGGTCTTGTTTGTAAAGAAGAAAGATGGGACAATGCGGATGTGCATAGATTATCGGTAACTGAACAAGTTGATGATCAAGAATAAGTATCCCTTGCCCATAATTGATGATCTCTTTGATCAGTTCCGGGGAGCCTCAGTGTTTTCTCATATAGACTTGAGGTCGGGGTATTATCAGCTGAAAGTGAAGGATGTGGACGTACCTAAAATAGCTTTTTGGATGAGGTATAGACATTATGAATTTTTGGTGATGCCGTTTGGTTTGACCAATGCGCCTACTGCTTTCATGGACATGATGAATCGAGTCTTCCTTGAATTCTTGGATTAGTTTGTGGTGGTGTTCATTGATGATATCCTTGTGTATTTGCGTACCGAGGAGGATCATGATAGACACTTGAGAATTGTTTTTGCAAGTGTTGTTGGAAAACCAGTTGTATGCCAAGCTAAGTAAGTGCGAGTTTTGGCTTAGGGAGGTGGTCTTCCTTGGGAATGTTGTGTCCGCTGAGGGTATTCGCGTCAATCCGCATAAGGTGGAGGCTGTGATGGGTTGGAAGGTACCTAAGTTAGTGACGAAGGTGCGAAGTTTTCTTGGTTTAGCTGGGTATTACCGTAGATTCGTTGAGGGTTTCTTGAAGACAGCTGCACCATTAACCAAGTTGTTGCAGAAGAATGTTCGCTTTGAGTGGACTGATGCGAGGCAACAAGCTTTTGAAAAGTTGAAGGAAGCTTTGACGCAAGCTCCTGTCTTGATTCAGCCTGAGTCTGGTAAGGACTTTGTGGTCTATAGTGATGCGTCTATTGTTGGTTTGGGCTGCGTATTGATGCAGAAGGGTAAAGTAGTGGCCTATTTATCTAGGCAGTTGAAGGTGCATGAACGCAACTACCCTACTCATGATCTTGAGCTTGCGGCTGTGGTGTTTGCCTTGAAGATTTGGAGGCATTACCTGTATGGTGAGAAGTGTGTTGTGTTCACGGATTATAAGAGCTTGAAGTATCTTATGTCTCAAAAGGAGTTGAATCTTAGGCAGCGTCGTTGAGTAGAGTTGCTTAAAGATTATGATCTGACGATTGAGTACCACCGTGCAAGGCTAATGTTGTGGCCGATGCTTTGAGCCAGAAAGTGGTTGTGGAGTTGATGGCGATGTTTGCTCGCTTGAGCATTTCGCGTGGTGGTGGTCTTATCGCTGAATTGCAAGTGAAACCATCTCTGATTTCGTTGATAAAAAATAAGCAGTTGTTAGATGATTCTCTTGTTCCTCATGTTCAGGATCTTGCGGAGGGTAGACCTTCAGATTTCAGCTTTAGTGATGATGGTGTTCTATGCTTTGGGAGTCGAATAGTGTTGCCGGATGATGTTGAGTTGAGGCGCACTATCCTGACTGAAGCCCATAGTAGTCCTTTTGCTATCCACCCTGGTAGTACAAAAAATGTATCGTGATTTGAAAGATGAGTACTACTGGGTGGGGTTGAAAAAGAATGTGGCTGAGTTCATTAGTAAGTGCATGGTGTGTCAGCGAGTGAAGGCTGAACATCAGGTTCCTTCTGGGTTGTTGCAACCTTTGAGGATCCCAGAATAGAAGTGGGAGAGAATCACCATAGATTTTGTGTCTGGATTGCCTTATTCACCGTCAAAGAAGAATTCAGTTTGGGTGATTGTAGACCGGCTCACGAAGTGTGCACATTTTCTGCCTGTGCATACTATGTATACCTTGGATAAGCTGACTAAATTGTACATTGCTGAGACTGTGCAGTTGCACGGTGTGCCAAAGTCTATAGTGTCGGACAGGGATCCGAGGTTTACAGCGCAATTTTGGGAATGTTTACATTAAGCCTTGGGTACACAGTTTAATTTCAGTATTTCTTATCATCCTCAGACAAATGGTCAGTTGGAACGTGTGATCCAAGTGCTTGAGGACATGTTGTGATGCTGCGTGATAGATTTTCAGGGTTCTTAGGAGAAGCACTTTTCGTTGGTTGAGTTTGCGTATAATAACATTTATCAGACGAGTATTCAAATGGCTCCATACGAGGCTTTATATTGGAGAAGATGTAGAACCCCTCTCTGTTGGGCAGAAGCTGGACAAAAGTTGATCTCGATGCCAGCTATGCTAAAGGGAACCACAGAGAAGGTGAAGCTCATTTGTGAGCGTCTGAAGGCAGCATCAGAGAGGCAAAATTCTTACGCGGATCTGAAGCGTAAAGAGATTGAGTTCGTGGTTAGCGAACGTGTGTTTTTAAAAGTGTCACCTTGGAAGAAGGTGATGAGATTTGGGCATAAAGGTAAGCTTAGCCCAAGGTTCATTGGACCTTACGAGGTTGTGGAGCAAATTGGTCCTGTGGCATATCAGTTGAGATTGCCTAAGGAGTTGAAAAAGATACATGATGTGTTTCATGTCTCTATGTTACGGAGGTAAAGATCGGATCCTTCGCATGTGATGTCTGTTAAGGAGATAAAACTAAATCCGGAGCTGTTGTATGATGAGGAACCTATGAGAGTTCTGGATGTGAGTAGCAAATTTCTTCCTGGCAAGACGATAGAGCTCGTGAAGGTGTTGTGGGGACACCGAGAAGTTGAGGAGGCCACGTGGGAAAGTAAGGTGAACATCCTAAGTGGGGGAGAGTTGTAACGCCCTGATTTTGGGGCTAGAAGTTTTATACATCGGACCGGACCGGTCGAGAATAGTTCGAATCGCGTAAGGGGATTTAAGGAAATCAAGGATCGGGATAGGATAAAAATGTGGTAAAAATTGCTAAAATCCTCTAAAAATGTGTTTAAGAGGTTGGTCAAGTCAATTTTACAAAAAAGAGTTTCGGAAATGGGACATTTCGAGTAGTGACCAAATTGTAAAGTTTCAAAACTGTGGAAAATGTTATTTTTAAAGAAGAAGCCAAATTCTTAGAATCTATAAGGGGCTTTATGGCAATTTAGCCTTTTCTTAATATGACATGTGTTTTAAATGGCTTTAATTGATTTTATTTTAATTAATCAAAATAGGTTGTTAATGAGAGATCCTATTACGTAACTACCATTTCCTCTTCATTTTCAGCCAAACACTATTTTCATTCTTTTCTCTCCAGAATTCTTTTCTCCCAAACACTCTCCTAACATTTCCTAATCAATTTTCAAGAAATCCTTTCAAGTTCTTCAAGATTTAGCTAAGGAAAACTTGTCATTCATTGAGGGAAGCAAGGATTGGAGGTAAATCCCGTTCTCAACCTCTAATCAAAGCTCTTTATTGAAATTCCCAAGATATTTGGCTTCTAATTACTATTTTTGGTTGAGTTTTCATTATAGTTTTGATTGGAGATCAAAATCTTGTAAAAATGTGGTTGAAATCTTAATTTTCGGACTTATTGTGTTAAGCTCTATTTTGGATTGATTTTAATGGAGTTCTAAGTTTATTATTGTGTTGAAATGACGTCTTGATAACATAGATCCCAAAATCCTTGAGATCTTTGAGTTTCTTGTTAATTTTAAGTGAGTTTTTTAGGTGAAATAGTGGAATCTTGTTTGCTGGAGGTATAAGGTTGTGTTAGGTTGTTTTTTAGATGTGTTTTGTTGTTAATAATGGTTTGGAAGTGATGTATGTTGGCTGGGCTTGGTTTAGGAAGCAATCGCTTGAGTTTTCGATTGTTTTGGATGGGTATTTTGGTGTGGTTTGGGTGAGCAACGAGTTTGTGAATTGTTGCTGGTGTTGGAATGCATTTTAATGCATTTAGATCTCTGTTTTGATGATGTGAAAACAGGGGATCTTGATCCGGAAGCATACGAGGCGTTGTTGGAGGCTCCGGAGGGGTAATTTTCGTGTCGGCGAGCAAGGCTTCGCGTATCGGTGAGTGGAAATGCAATTTCCTACTTTGTAACGCTGTGAGCGTGGTCTTGGGAGCTTAATGTAAGTTTGAAACACTTAGCTAAGCTCAAGAGTAAGTGGTTTGAAAGTCTCTCTCGGAAATGTGCTATGTTTTGATGAAAATGCACTTGTGTTAATTATGGTTTTGATTACTGTTTTAAAGCATGGTTAAATGCTGGATTTTAATGCCATTGTGTTAAGGATCCACTAGGTAAGTGATCCTTGGTTTTCATGTGATAAATGCATATGATGTTAAGCATGTTATGCTTGTGGAAATGACATTGTGTTTATGCTTGTAAAACATTGGATTAATGAGGTTAAATGATTATATTGGCAAGTGATAGAAATGGTTTTTGGTTGTGTTAATCGGATATAGTTAGCCGACTATAGGATTGGGTGCACCGTGAATAAAGTCGCCTTGGATGTCGAGGGGTTGTGATTGTGTCGTAATCTCCATCCAAGTACCCTAACGATTGAGGCTAAGATCAAAACTGTGGATGGTTTAATCTTGTGTGTGAATCTTGTGGTTGTGTCCCTTACTATCGTTAGTGGAATTATACAACTATCGATGAGTGATGTCGAGGGGTTGTGATTGTGCCATTAATATCCATCACGGGTGTTGAGGGGTTGTGATTGTGCCATTGATCTCCACCTTGTGTAGTCCGGTAGTTTGTATGAAGCGTGTGGGACAACGCTTGTAATCCGCGTATCCGATTGTGTCTTTTGTTGAAATGATTTATGGATTATCACTTGCGAGCCAATATAATGTAAATGATTAATGTTAAGAATGAGATGCTTGTAAATGATGCTAGAATGCATGTGATGCTTGGTAAAGCATGAGCAAAGGTTCATTTGCTGTTTAGAATTATGCATATGGGCTTGTTCTTAGAAAGTGCATTGATGTCTTGAAAAGACATGGTTTGTGTAAAGGCATGTGTTGAAAAAGTGGTGGTTTTGCAAATTGTATGAAATGCATTGATGAATGTTGTTTAGCGATCCTCACTAAACTTTGTGCTTATGCTCATTTATTTCATCAATGCAGAGAATTAGGCGTTTGAGGCAGCACACAACAAGGGAATCCAAGAATTTTTGTTTAGCAAAGTATGTGGCTTTACTTTGGTGTAATAAGAGGCAATGGGTGGGATTTATACTTTTGGATGGTTGAGGAGGTTGCTATTTACCTTGAGCATGTTTGGTTGTTTACCTTTGAGTTGTAAATGGCCTTTGAGGATTGGTTTTTGGTTTGAATGTTGATTTTAGAGTTGCATGGCTTTGGTGGACTAGGGAGCATGCCTATAGTTCCAATGTTTGCATGATTGATGCCATGTTTAGTTTATGCTTCATAATGATGACCGTTGATGCTTAAACATGTTGTATGTATAATATGGCATGTTTTGGGATGTTTTTGGATGTGAAAACCAGCAAAATCTGTTGTTGCAGGGCAAGACGTATCAGAACGCCTTTACATGTTTCGAAATAGAGACCTGAAATGGCCATGAGGTTTTGGAACGAGCAGGAGCGTTCTAGAACGATTTTGCTACTGGAAATGGGTGTTTCGGTACGGGTTTCGGAATGCATCCGAGTATCGAAACGGCCAACTTGGTTTCGAAACCACCGTTCCAATACAGGGCCTTGTGTTTTGAAACACCTGACCGTTGAGGTTTGAATTTGAATTGTTTCAGGTTTCAGTTTCTTACGTTTTGGTCCCTGAGTCTTGAATGCTTAATTAAATGAGATTGTGTGGTACGTTTGAGATGAATTTTGACATGTTTTCATGTTATATGATTAATTACGGATTGGTAACATTAAAAGTCATCTAGTCCTTTGAAAACTGGAAATTTATATTTTAGTCCCTAAATGACGTTTGTATGCAATTGAACCCCTATTTGAGTTCCGTTCACTGTGTCGCTTCCGCTGAAATGTTTTGTTAACCATATAAGTTAATAATATGCATTTAGAAAAGATAAACGGAAAAAAGGGTCGTTAATCAAGGTTGACTTCCGGGTTGAATTTGATTTTCCCTGTGTAATCTTCTTAGTTTGGGTCGGGCGTCTAGGACGGGCTAAGGGGTTACATCGAGCTTCAAAATGAATGAAAATACCCCTCATTGATTGGAATAAGTAAATTGCCTTTGATAAAATTCAGGAAATGCCAATAAAGCTAAAAATGACTAAAATGCCCCTATTGGTTGAAGCATGACTCATGTATGTCAATCACTCCTAATATCGATATGAGGTTGAAGGTTTTCCGCACAAAATATAAGTTCGACTACTCTGTGACAAGTCTTGTGGTGAAATTTGAAAGCAATCGTTCAGATATACGATACAACTGGATATATTAGAAGGGTTGGTTAGTACTGCAAGGTTAGGTTATGTTAGCTCGAATGGTTTGGAGGCTCAAAACACTTCTGGAAATATTAGATATTGTAAATCGTCATTTTATCATTATTGGGCTAAATTACAAGATCACCCTTGATAATTAAATAACCAAAATGCCCTCGTTGGCCAAAGTAATCAAAATAGCCCTGAATATATTTGATATCGTAAAAGATCTTGACATAGAAATATCTGAATACATGGGTGGAAACCGGATGAGCAAATATAATTCCCGAGCCATTATTTTTGCCTTGTTGGTATAAATTACCAAAATGCCCATATGTGACAAAATGACCATAATGCCCTTGTAGGCTTAAATGACTAAATCACTCATGACGCGTCTAAACTCTCAAAGATCTTGATGTATCATCTCCTGAATATTTGATTTAAACCGTTAGTAGAAACCCCCTTTTAATAGGGGCATCGTTTCAAAAATCCGTTCAAATTGTCAAAAGTTTAATGTGTCATATTCCATAAATGTCAAGTATCTCCAAGAAATAACATGTCCCACCTAGTGTGTTCCATGTGTGCTACATTCAGTTTTATGTGTTATATGACTACTACATGTTAGTAAACAATCTAATAACTTAATTATGAATGATGATATGCTTGATGAAATGATGAACTGAACATATGATAACATTTCTGCCTACTCGTTGTAAGTCCGCTTGATCTGTATACTAAGTATATGATTGTGCTATGTGGTTATTTGATTTGTGAAAATATTACTCCCTCCGTCCCACTTAAGATGTCCATTTTGTGTTTTAAAATTGTCCTACTTAAAATGTCTCATTGAAAAAATCAACAACTTTTATAAGACACATTTCCCTTTCTACCCTTTCTTTAGTTTTCCAACAAAATAAAATTTAACTTTTTAAGGATAAAATTGTCATTTCAATTATTTTACATCACATCTCTTACACAAATTTTTTCTTCCTAAAACTACGTGAAAAGTCAATAATGGACATTATAATTGGGACGGAGGGAGTATCTGTTTGCCTGATGTAAGTAATAGTATAATCGGTTAGCTTGACCTATGATGGCACACTATGTTTGCATGATGAATGATGATATCGTCTGCTCAATGGTATGCCCATATATGTGTCTAAAGAACATAAACTTCTGTTTCTAATACCTTGAATGGAATATGTCTGCCATATGTATTATGTTACTCATGTTTGAAATCTGAATATCAATTGTTATCTAGGTATACTGTTGGGTTATGTTATGAAGTCTCTGTTTGTACAGCCCTGATCCAGCTGGTAAATCCTTATGGACTCAAGGTCTCCCCTTGGGTAGGTTCCGATGCTTTAGCACGGGTAAATCCTTATGGACCTAAGGCAGCCCCTTAGGTGGAACCTATGCCCATCCGGCCTAGGGTAAGTCCTTATGGATTTAGTTCTGGGGGACTGGATATTTGGAGTAAGGTTGGAGGGTAGTTACTAGTAAACCCTTGTATGTACTTGAACATCTGCATTGAATTGTTATGTGTTCCTATGATATGAATGGTATGCATTTATGTTTGTTTGATCTGCACTTATTGGAACACACTAGACATTAAACTCATTGATTCCACCTCCGGATGTTATCAGCCTATATAATTCCCTTCTAATTCTCGAGGTTTGAATAAAGAACAAATATCATCGTTCCCAAGTAGAATGCTACCTCGAATAGTAGAACAGAAATGGAGGCTGTTACTACATGGAACATCATGAAAATGTTATGCCTACCATATATCTGCACGAGCTTATAGCATCTTTTGGTAGTGTTGTATTACTGAGCTTTTCTAAGCTCACGTTCTTTTTACCATCGCAGGTTAAAAGAATATATCACTGTATAACGTTTGACATCAGTGTTCGGAGTTCTCTTGGCGTTGCTTTCGGAGTACGGTGTTGTATAATTAGTGGGCATGTATGTCATGTATTGTTTTATGATAGTGTCTGTAAAACATTTTCTGAAATTTATGTTATGTGTTTAAATGAGTTTCTGAAATGATATTTTAAACGGAAGTTGATTTTACAGTTTAATAAGTGTTTTGAGAAAAAAATGTTTTATGTGTATTTTTACTGTGGGTCGCTCTTGTGACCCTAATGTGACTTCCTAGGATCCGTTGTAACGCATAGACGGATATAAGGGGTTACAGACCTAAAAATTATTTAAGCCAACTAATCATAGTTTTAATGTTTTAGATCAAAATGTTAAATTTCCAAACACACATAAACTAAAGTATTCTTTTCATAGTAAATGGACTAAAATGAACTTTTAAATATAATATAAAGATCGTTTGAAACAGAATTTGTAGAATGTGAAACAATGTTGGTCGAGTGCTTCCACGCGTGTGCAGTTGCACGACTCAGTGGATTAAGCCACCGCAAGGGTGGGTAAAAGCCAACACAGATGGCACAGTTGGTATACGTGATGAGGAAGCGGTATGCGGTGGCATTATCCGAGATGAAAATGGGAGCTGGCGAGTTGGTTTCTCGCGTAGTTTGGGATGGTGCCCTGTCTAATTGCTGAAATGTGGGGAATTTATGTTCTCAAACATGTTTGAAGTCTCGGGTACCGAAAAGTAGAGGTATTTCAATTTCTTGAGGAAAAATTCATGACGCTTTAAGGAAATACTATTTCAGAAAATGTACAGGATTTATTTATCATGATCGAGAGGTACGTTCTCGACTTATAGAAAGAATTCATAACAAGATTGCAAATACTGATAGCTATTAGTCGCGTTAAACCAAATGATGAGATGATTTATGATTCCTCTCCGAACTTTGTGAGGGAGTTGTTGTTAGGGATGTAAAAAGTTGACTCGACCTGTAAAACTGACTGAAACCGGCTTGAGACAGAACTGCTTGTTGTTGGAAAAATAGACTGCTGCAAAACAAGACGTTAGCATTGACTGAAAAATAATAAAATAATTAAACCAAACCAAACCGTGTCGTGGTATTAACCACTGCCTTAGAAGCGAATTCGCCCCGATGTGTGTAATCGCTACAATGGACGAACGGCCCCCTGAGGTTAGCACGACTCTCTAAATTTCGTACACCCGAAAGATGGAGCGGACTTTGATGGTATTGCTCTTCTCTCAACTCAAAATCAACACTCGTGATAGATTTATGAAAACCAAAGAGAGTGTTTCTAAAGCAAACTCTATTGCTTAGGTATATCTCAAATGAGTGAAATTGGCCACTATTTATAGGCTAAATAGTGAGGGCAAGATCGTCATTTCCACATCACAAATTAATTCTATTAATAATAGAATTAAATATCATTATTATATGAGTTATATTTTGAACAACAATCCCCCACCAATGCGAAAAAATATCCTTTATAGATATGAGCATTGAAGTTAAAACATGAGAAGAGCAATAGCGAGATTAGTTGCTTAAGCACTAGTGAACGTATCTTGAACTAGTACATAGTGATGATGAGCAATCCCACTCTTAGACAAGTGAAACTAGTCTTGAACTTTTTAAGATTAGGGTAAACTCATAACACACAACTAATCCCTTCATCCACCGAAGTCCTCGATGTGTCTACAAGGTATATATACGAATGTATATATATATATAGCCTATTTCCTCAGGATTCTAGTAAGTGTACTATAAAAACGACCCAACGTTTTTCATAGAAGGTGGCTAGTCCTTCTCACTTACATAGGTTATTTCATCAAGTTTATCTCAACATAAACCACTCAAATAAGAGCTATAAAATAATTAAGAGCTTTTTCCTTAAGCTCATCCTCTCAAATAAATAGGTGAATTCTTCAAGTTTAATTATAATATGAACCACCCAAACTCTGGATAAGAATTTATTAAGAATAAAAACTCAACCTCTTTAATCGGTGAATTCAATAAGTTCTTCTCAATAGAACAACCCAAACTCTTGGGATTGAATTCTTTAAGAGTTTTAAGAAAACTCATCTTTTCTAGCGGCAAGTTCATTCAGTCCTTCGCGATAGGACTTCCCACTCAACACGGGGCAGTCCTTCGCGATAGAACTACCCATTCAATACTGGGAAATGAACTTATTAAGAGTAGTTTATTCAACCAAAGTTGATAAATTCATCAAGTCTTTCTCACAAAGACCACCCAAAACTTGGGCTATGAATTTATTAAGAGCAACAATGCTCAACCTGTGCATGTACATTATTCGTCATAGGGATAGGTAATAAGAAATGTACACTATAAGTCTTTCCATGGTTTCGTTTGACCACATTGAACTTAGATAACTAAGTTGGGTATCCACCATGAATTCCTCAACCAATGGGCTTTAAACCCATCCCCCTCGACGAATTTAGGACCAATTTCCGACTTAACCCTTTGGTAAGCAAATTTGCTAGGTTCCTTTCTGACTTCACATACTCTAAAGAGAATACTCTGTTAAGTGTCCCACTGATTCATGTCTTATGTGAATATGTCTCTTCTTACCATTGTAAGCTTGGCTTTAGCCATACATATCGACACTTGTGAATCACAAAAAAGACACCGGAAGAGTCAGTTTTCCCCACAATAGAATTTCTGCTAACAAATTTCTAAGCAATTCGGCTTCTTGCCCAGCTAGGTCAGGAGCAATAAACTCTGACTCCATGGTAGAGCAAGCGATACAAGTCTGTTTAGCAGACTTCCATGAAATTGCTGCACCACCTAAGTTAAAGACATACCCACTCATGGAACTTATTTCATCATTATCGGTAACCCAGTTGACGTCACAATATCCCTCTAAGACTGAAGGAAAGCCAACAAAATCAAGATTCTAGTCAATAGTACCTTTAAGATACTTAAGTAAGCGTCTGAGTGCAATCCAGTGCTCTCCACTAGAATTATGAGTATATCTGCTTAACCTACTCACTGCATAGGTAATATCAGGCCGAGTATAGTTCATTAAGAACATAAGGCTTCCAATAATTTTAGCATACTCTTCTTGGGAAACATTATTTCCTTTATTCTTGAAAAGATGGATACTAGAGTCATAAGGAGTTCGAATAGGGATGACATCAAAACTGTCAAATTTTTTAACACCTTCTCAATATAGTGTGTTTGATTTAAAAAAATTCTTTTTCAATTTTGGTAACTTTTACTCCTAAGATCACATCAACCTCTCCCAAACCAGTCATCTCAAATTTAATAGACAAGAAATTTTTCATTTTGTTAATGGATTCAATGTTAGTACTAAATATCAACATGTCATCCACATATAAGCTTATGATGACACAATCAGTCCCAAACATTTTCGAATACACGCATGCATCCGCTCCATTAACAATAAAACCAAAACTCAAAATGGTTTTATGAAATTTCTCGTACCATTGCTTTGGAGCTTGTTTAAGGCTATAGAGAGACTTTTTAAGTCTACACACTTTGCCTTCCGTATCAGGTGTCTAAAAACCTGGTGGTTGCTCCATATAGATCTCCTCGTTTAGATCTCCATTCAAAAATGCAGTCTTTACATCCATTTGATGTACATGCAATGTATGAATGGATGCGATTGCAAACAAGGAACAGATCGTTGAGATTTTTGTCACGGGAGAGTACGTATCAAAGAAGTCAATACCAACTTTTGAGTGAACCCTTTAACTACTAGTCTTGCCTTATACTTCTGGATTGACCCATCTGGTTTAAGTTTCTTTCTAAAGACCCATTTATTACTAATAGGTTTAAATCCTCTAGGCAAGTCAACTAACTCCCAATTGTGATTAGACATTATTAATTCTAGTTCATCATCAATAGCATTTCTTCAAAAACTAGCATCAATTGAACTTATAGCTTCATTATATGTATTTGAATCCTCATCTAAAAGGAAAGATTGAGCTATAGGTTCGGTTATAGAGTCTAAATCACTAATTTCTGTAATAAAGGAAGTTATAAAATCTGGTCTGAAGGTAGTTGCTACCCTTTGTCTTTTACTTCTTCTAGGCTCTAATTTAAACTCTAGAGGTTTCTTGGCAGGAATACTAGAAGAAGCATGAGTATGACTTTCTTGTTGTGTTTCAACATTTAATCTAGGTTTCTTAAGAGGAAAAGAGTCCTCAAAGAACACAACATCCCTAGATTCACAAATTGAGAAGTCATGTAAAGACATAAACATGTATGCGGCACTATTTGTAGCATACCCTATAAACACTGTATCAACAGTTTTAGAACCGATAGTGGTTTTCTTAAAGTCAAGCAAACCGACTTTTGCTAGACACCCCCACATTTCTAATATTTTTAAGATAGAAACAAATCCATAAGTGTCTTGAACAACGTGTAAACAAATACTCAATCATACTAGAGTAAAGTTTTTTATGAGTTTTAACCATAAAACTATGTTTTAACAAATTCAAATCTTGTTTACACATGATTATATTCTCAAGGTTTTGAGAAATATTAATCATTAAGATTAGTATACATAATCTCAAACGATTATGAAATTCCTTTTATCTTATTCAAAGAGAATTTCAACTTTCTCCTAATTCGAGAAATTAGAAATATTATGCAAATATTTATGAAGAATTTTTAAATTTTTCTAACAACAGGAAAAATTATCTTAAGTTTATTACAAGAGATTTCAACACGACTCTTAAGATAGATCATCTCTTTCCTTTCCTCTACATAGGAAAAGAACTCAAAGAGATTTAATTGCTACAACATACTTTTAGTAGCACTAATGTCTATCATATTCTCATTCATATTATTCA
This sequence comes from Hibiscus trionum, assembly GCA_030270665.1. NCBI lineage: Eukaryota > Viridiplantae > Streptophyta > Magnoliopsida > Malvales > Malvaceae > Hibiscus > Hibiscus trionum. The sequence goes on from BSYR01000011.1 coordinate 22,147,475, forward strand.
ACATATTAGCCCTTAAAAGACCATCACAGATTTTATTTATTATGACTAAGTTTAGTATTCTGCTCAACCAAATTAATCTCAACTCTTTTAACTTCTACACTAAGTTTGAAGAGATCTTATTTATCATAGTATTTTTATAAAAGTTAGCACATTAAAGAACAATGCACCAGGTAGGTTACCATGAAAGAGAGGTGGTGCACTAGGCACGCTTAAATACCAGGTCTTTGATAGAATCAATCCTAGACATGCATTTTCATAATGTTTTTCAATAAGTCATTTATGAATTTTCTCTTTCTTTAATTAAGGTCTCTTAAAAAATTATGCTTGATACTTTTACTCACAATAGTATCTTATTAAGCATACTTAATATAAGGCTCACTACTTAGAAAAGTCATTCATTCTAGCCTTTAGTCTTTACCATGGTCTAAAACATGTTCACTGAGTTAAAGACTAGCTTAAAGGCTCAATATAAATTTATGTGATAAAAAGCATGAATTAATAGACAAGTCTAAATAATCTGACCTTATAGGTAGAACCACAATTTCAAGTAGACTTTGTTCATTCTCACCATATTTGTATCTTCGATCTCTTCATAAGAATTAACATCTCTTTAAAACATGTTAATTCTAAAATCAAAAAAGATTTCACAAAATTAGTCTTTGAGAATTTTACCAACAATAATTTTCTCAAAAATAATTTATCGATAGTAATTGAAATTCTTATCTTTGAGACTCTCCTTTTATTTTCAATAAATTATGGGATTCATACCAAATTATGAAAAGCTCCTCGATAAGAATATTTGACTTGAGAATCATTTCAACATTTATCATATTCTTACATTTTCTTCAACTGTCATGTTGTTTAAATTTCTCACAAAAAAGTGTTAGCACGACAAGGAAAAAATCAATACATCAGCAAGGTGTAAGATTGGACCAGAATTTGGACAACTCAAAAATAGTTGATCGGAAAATTATTCATCATTGGATCTGAACTTTTTCTCCAAAATTGCAATTATCTTGTGGTCTTTATAAACTTCACAAAATAAAATTATTAGAACCAATTATCAACCATAAATTGACCCTTTTAAGAATAGCTTAAATACTACATTGTCTACACTTAAAGCCATATAAAATGTAAAATAATGGCTATAATTAACATTCATGCATAAACTTAAAAGTCTTGCAACTGCCAACAATAGTCGTTTAAATGCAAAATTTAAAGCAAAAGCTTTATAAGCATTTAAAGGTTTTAACGTATATCTTGAATGTAACATTGCATACCGTTCTTTAAACGTTTTCATGCACAACTCATTAAAACAGTGCAATCTAATCAGTGTAAGTAATTACAACACATGATTAAACAACCATAATGCAAAGTTTTATACATTCAGTGTCAACGCATGAATGTAAAATAATAAAAACCATTTAAAATACCCGAGCTGATAATACTATAATTAAGAGCACAACATTAAAACCGTTTTTTTTCTAACAGACTTTGTATATAAAGCTTTAAAATAGCACTTTAATGCTATGATGTTTGTAGGAACATGAAATTTGAATCGTTTTTTCATTGCATTTTTCATGTAACAAACTATTAAATCCATTTAATATTATATATTAAACGTTATATGCTCTTAAATATTGGACTTACTATTTTAAGTGTATCGAGTATATTTGTCGTCCTTTATCCATTCTCCCCCGAAAAATACCAACCTTTAAGCAGAGTTATAGTGGTATCATCTCGGGGTTTTCGTGAGCATTGAGAACACCAATGATACGAATCATTTCGACAGCAGCACTGAATTCGCTTTTAAAATTGTTGGAAAAATAGACTGCTGCAAAACAAGACGTTAGCACTGACTGAAAAAATAATAAAATAATTAAATCAAACCAAACCAAACCGTGTCGTGGTATTAACCACTGCCTTAGAAGCGAATCCACCCCTATGTGTGTAATTGCTACAATGGACGAACGACCCCCTGAGGTTAGCACGGCTCTCCAAATTTCGTACACCCGAAAGATGGAGCGGACTCTAATGGTACTGCTCTTCTCTCAACTCAAAATCAACACTCGTGATAGATTTATAAAAACAAAAGAGAGTGTTTCTAAAGCAAACTCTATTGCTTAGGTATATCTCAAATGAGTGAAATTGCCCACTATTTATAGGCTAAATAGTGAGGGCAAGATCGTCATTTCCACATCACAAATTAATTCTATTAATAATAAAATTAAATATCATTATTATATGAGTTATATTTTGAGTATTAACAACACTTGTGACTTGAGGTGGTGGTGATTCGAAATTGATTCGAGTCTAAATTGGTGTTGACCTGAACCCGAGTTGGGTCTAGAAATTTTAGATTTGAACCCGACCTGCACCCGAACTCAACCTGATAATGTGATAACCGAACCCGACATGATATGAACCCGAACCCGAGATTAACCTGGTAGATAGCTGATATTACCCGACTTGTTATCAACCTAATCTGTAATTGACTCAACCTGTAAATGATCTGACTCGTTATTGGACTAGTATGATATTTATCTAACTTGTAATAACTAATAAGTTACAATTGATGAAGTTGTGAGATTATAAATTTATTATATTACAGTGTGACAAAATACATTTTCACTATTTAAGGTACATGATTAACTATGATCATTAAATTAATATGTTTAATTTTTTATATTTATAAATTATGTTGTATATAAAAATATTTAAAAGTTTTATTAAATATCTAAGTGCTGCCAACATGATTCCTTATGATTTATGATTTATGGTTTAATATTAATAGTTTATGGTTTAGCTTAGTGTTATTGAATTAGGAGATTAATTCTGATTCCTTAAGGATTATGGTTAGTTTAGTGTTTAGTTTAGGGTTATTGGTTTATGGAATTAATTTAGATTCCTTAAGGTTTATGGTTTAGTATCAATGATTTATGGTTTAGTATCAATGGTTTATGGTTTAGCGTATGATTATTGGTTTATGAGATTAATTTTGATTCTTTAAGGTTTATGGTTTAGTTTAGGGTTAGTAATTTACAAGATTAATTCTGATTCAACTTGCTAATTTATGCATTTGAATTTGATTAAATATTTAAATCAAAGCTTCACGTGTACAGTTGAACTAAATTAAAGTTTCAACTTTCATGTGTACAATTACATGTTTACATCCAAATCAAAATTTTGTGTATAATTATATTAAATCAAAATTTATATGGCATAATGATAATAATGATGATGATGTCCGAATTGAATTAACTTACTAAACTTAGGATCTAATTGACCTAAATTAAAACCTAGAAGCATAAATCATAGACATAATTAAAAGAATTCTAAAACTAAATGTAGAATTTTAATTAAATTAATCAAAATTGTGATTCAATTGAATTAAATTAAAACTTAAAAGTGAAAATTTAGACTTAAATGAAAAGCATCTAAAATTGAAAAGGCTAAAAAATAATTGCCCCATAACATAAAAAAATTAGGCGGGTTATTCCCTCCCCACATGTTCAATTTAATTAAAAAGAAAAGAAAAATGACAATTGGTTAAACAAAAAGGGAAAAGGAGATATTTTAGGAGGGAAATACACCGCCTGTTTTTTAGATTATAAATCAATTACCTTTTAGGTCCTACTGTGTTAAAATGTTACATTTTAGCCATAATATTCACTTTTAAATTTTTAATTAATTTAATTAGTCACAAGTATCCTCACGATTTGGACTTCAGATATAGCAATTCCCTCTCCATGATGATATTTAGTCCCTAAAACTTTACTTTCAGTCAAAATTGATCTCTAATTATTTCTAATTTTTGTAATTTAATCTAATAATTTTAATATGCTGTCATTTTTGTTCATTTTAGTTTCTAAGATTTAAATTTTAGACGAAATTGACCCCTATTTATTTCTATGGTAAAATTATAAAATTGGTCAATGGACTCTCAAATTTTTTCATTTTCAAATTGTCAAATTTGTCCATAACTTCGGTTTTATGCTATATTTTATTGTGAAATTGGTCTTTGGACTCTCAATTTTTTTTTTCAATTCTAAATTGTCAAATTAGTCCCTAATTTCGGTTTTAGGCTATATTTTATGCTAAAACTATGAAATTGGTCTCTAATTTTTGGTTTATGGCTTAGGGTTTAGGCCTTAGTGTTAATGTTTTAGGTTTTATGGTGTAGTTTAGAATTTTTGGTTTATGAGATAAATTTCTTTGGCTAATGGTTTAGGATTTAATGTTTAGTATTAATGGTTTAGAGTTTAGGGTGTAGTTTAGGGTTATTGGTTTATGAGATTAATTTGTAGCGTATGAGATTATTTTCAAGTGTTATATAATCTATTTGTCTAATCTATGTATAATATATCATAGGCGATGATATTATTATTAATTTATTACTATAGTCTATAGTATATGCCGTTATGGTTTATAGTCTATATTGATATGTGTAACGTGAATATGTCTCATACGTGTTACATGATTATACTTTTTTAGGGGTTACAACTTATAGGTTTATGTGATTAGTTTAGGGCTTAAGGATGAAATCTAGGGTTTAGGAGTTTAGTGTTCAATTAATTCCCTACAAATTTGTATTTAAACTGAAATTGATTTTTATTTATTTTTTAAATTGTGTAATGTAGTCCAACATTTTTAATATGACGATATTTTTTTGTTCATTTAAGTCCCTAAAAATTTACTTTTAACTGAAATTGACCCATATGTATTTCTAATTTTTATAATTTAGTCTAATAAAGTAAAGATGGTGTTGTTTTTGTTCATTTTAGTCTATAAAATTATATTTTTATCCAAAATTGAACTATATTTATTTCTAGTTTTGTAATTTAGTCCAAACCCTATAATTTTTGTAATTTATTCCAAAACATATAAATCATAAGTCCATATAAGAATTCTAAAACCAAAGCTCGAATTTCAATTATAACCTAAATTGAGACTCAATTGAATTAAATTAAAAGCTAAAAGTAAAAATTCGGGACTTAAATGAAAAACATCTAAAGTTATAATGACTAAAAATGAATTTCCCCTAACCTAAAAGAACAAGCGGGTTTTTTCTTTCCAAAAATCCAAATGGAATTATTTTTAATTTTGATCCAATAATTAATTCCCCATTTGGCATTTGCTGTCTATTTTTTTTGCTTAGTGATTAATTACCCTTTAGGTCCTCACTCGTTTATAAATTTTCATTTTAGTCCTAACATTCACTTTTAAAATTTAGTTTAATTTAATTTAGTCACAATTATATACATATATATTTTAAATTGTAACATATTTCGGCATCCTAAAGGATATTTTGGTTCATATTAATCATTAAAAACTTATTTTTATCCGAAATTTACCCACAATTACCATACCGAAGTCTATTTGTACACGGTAAGACCCGACTTGAACTTCTACCGAAACTGATATTACCCGACCTGAACGTGGCCTGACTTGAAGTCTATCGGAACCTGAATTAACCCGTTAATTAACTGATTCGGACCCGAACCGTTTGGGCCTGAACTGAAACTTACTCGACCTGAATCCAAACTCAATATGATTTGAAAATAACCTGAAAATGACTCGAATTTGAGTCGACCCAAACCCGACCATATGAGTCAAACTATTAAATTGACCTGACATAACATATATCTAATTTGACCTGACCTGACATGATCTGACTTGAAACCTGAACGATTACCTGGTTTCACATCCTAGTTGTTGCAAGTTGAACTCTAAGTTTATTCTAAATTTCTATATGAACAAAAAATATAATATAAAGACTACATTAACTTTTTTATATATATAATAAAGACTAAAATAAACTTTTTAAGTGTAATGTAAATATTTTTAATATATTTTAACATGTCGTCTCCTTCTATCTTTTTGCTTATGGTCTCTCTCACTTTGCCCCACCATTATGACAGTAAACAGTTCCTTAGTTTTAGCTAAATGAAAGACAAAATCTTTGTTTACAACTTTGATCAGATTTCTTACTTTTTCATTTGTCTCTACGTCACATGGATGTTCCAAGTCATGCGCTATAAAAAAAAGAACTTAATCTTTGTTTAGTTTATCATTTTAAAGCTTATTGGTTTATTTTTTTGTAAAAAAAAAAATAGACTTGCATTGATTCTTCTGCTCTCTCAAGCAAGCACAGCTCATAAATCTATCATTGATATTTGGACGTCATCATTGTCATTGCCATCATGAAGCTTGCTAGCAACCCTCCCGTAACTCTTGTCTGATTCTTGAAGAATGCGCCTCATTTCTGGATCTCATAGTATTTTGAGATATTTTTCGTCTCTTTTCTCATATCTGGATCTTTTGGGACTTCCTTTTGATTTGGACTCTGGGTTCTCTGAAAGTAAGTTAACTGTTTCTTTTTTATGTATGGATATCATCTGTTTGGTTATCAAGAAATGAAGAGAAACATGGTCGAGAAAGTTTTCATTGTTAGTAATTTTGATCATTCCTAGTGAATTTTGGGTCTTGAAAATATGGAGACTTGGACTGAATCAATGAGTTACCGTATCTGGACACTTGAGTGTGAATGGATGTAACAAAATATTAAGCTAATCTGGTGTCTTAAATACGTTTCATTAGATTTGCTAAATTGGGTTGCAATTCCTTTCCTTGTTATGTTTACTAGAATTTTTCTCAGTAACCAAACAGAGAAAGATTGAAAAAGTTAAGTCAACAGAACCTAACGCACCTAAAATTGCTGTTTTTGACAAAACTCAGCTTAGACTCTGAGTCATTTAAGTCAATATCTTTTATAGAATAGAATTCAGCTTATACTCGGTACCAGATTCTTTAATGATTACGTTTCTGACTCTAATTTGATTGCTCATTGTAGATGTGGCCATAATTTGCAGAAAAGTTGGAAGAATCCCTCTTTTTCTCTGGTTGAATTGTTGGTATTTTGTGGCTGCTGGAGAAAATGAACCCCTTGTTCATCTTCCTGCTGGCGGGGGCTATTTTCCCATTCATCATTGCTGAACCAGTTCAAGATAAACAAGCATTGCTAGATTTCCTTCAACACATTCATCATTCAAGATCTCTCAACTGGAGCAGGGAAACTTCTGTATGCAACAATTGGATAGGGGTGACATGTAACAGTGATCATTCCAGAGTTATTGCCCTGCGTTTGCCTGGGGTTGGACTTCGTGGCCCTATTCCGGCTAACACTCTCAGTCGTTTATCGGCTGTCGAGATTATCAGTCTTCGATCCAATGGAATTTCGGGTTCATTCCCTTCTGATTTTGCTCAACTCAAGAACTTGACCACCCTTTATCTTCATTTCAACAACTTCTCTGCCACATTGCCTGATTTCTCGGTTTGGAATAATCTTACCATCCTTGATCTTTCGAACAATGGCTTCAATGGAAGCATTCCTCCTTCAGTTTCAAAGCTGACTCACCTCACTATCCTGAATCTTTCAAATAACTCACTTTCAGGCGATATTCCTGATATTAATATCCCTAGTTTGCAACAGCTTGATTTAGCCAACAACAATCTTACAGGGATTGTTCCCAGGTCCCTTGAAAGATTTCCAAGTTGGGCATTTTCTGGTAATAATCTTTCATCAAAAAACTCTCTTCCTAATGCTCATCAGCCTTCAAAGAAAGCCAAAAAACTAGGTGGACCTTCAGTCTTGGGGATCATAATTGGTGGTTCCGTGCTGCTGTTCGTGCTAGTTGCCCTTTTGATGATCCGTTGTCACTCAATGAAGGAAAAGGAACATGAATTTCCCACACAGTCTCATAAAAAAGAGGTATCTTTGAAGAAAAAGGCTTCTGAGAATCATGATAAGAACAACAGACTTGTCTTCTTCGAGGGTTGTAATCTAGCATTTGACTTGGAGGACTTGCTGAGAGCATCTGCAGAGGTGCTTGGGAAGGGTGCATTTGGAGTAACATACAAAGCAGCTTTGGAGGATGCTACAACAGTTGCAGTGAAGAGGTTGAAGGAGGTAACTTCCGGAAAACGGGAGTTTGAGCAACAGATGGAGTCACTCGGCTGTATCAAGCACGACAATGTATCTGGGCTTAGGGCATATTATTATTCCAAGGATGAGAAGCTAGTGGTTCATGATTACTACAACCAGGGAAGCGTCTCTGCTCTGCTACATGGTGAGTTGATATGCTTAATTTCAGTCTTCACCTCTTACTTTAATCTTTCTTCATTATCTATTTTGCTTGCTTTAGAATGCTGAACCACAATCCAATACGATAACACTTAAGCTTACTTGATCCCTGGTTTTTGATTTCCTCGAAGATTGTATCTGTAATGTTTCAGGTAAAAGAGGTGAAGGCCGGAGACCTCTGGACTGGGAAACTAGGCTTCGAATCGCCATTGGTGCTGCAAAAGGCATTTCTTATATCCACGCACAAAACAATGGAAAACTTGTCCATGGAAACATCAAAGCTTCCAACATTTTCCTTAACTCTGAAGGGTATGGTTGCGTCTCGGATATTGGCTTAGCAGCAGTTATGAGTCCAATGCCTCCACCTGCAATGCGAGCAGCCGGTTATCGTGCACCAGAAGTAACAGACACTAGGAAAGCAACTCAAGCATCTGATGTATACAGTTATGGGGTCTTGTTACTCGAGCTCTTAACTGGAAAATCACCGATACATGCCACCGGTGGAGATGAGATTGTTCACCTGGTGAGGTGGGTGCATTCTGTGGTTAGAGAAGAGTGGACTGCAGAAGTTTTCGACGTAGAACTTCTGCAATATCCAAATATTGAAGAGGAAATGGTGGAGATGCTACAAATTGGGATGAGTTGTGTCGTGAGAATTCCGGAGCAGAGACCGAAAATGTCTGTCTTAGTGAAAATGATGGAGGGAATTCGAAGAGCAAACATGGAGAACCAACCATCCTCTGAAACTAAACCAGAAACCTCAGCTTCAACCCAGATCAGACATGCAGCCGAAATCGTTCCATCTTCATCCATTTCAGCATGAGATTCGTTTGTTTTATGAATCAGTTCTATAAAATGTTAGAATGCGCTAGGCGAAAAGGCATTCGATTAATCAAGTTGTTTATGTATCCTATAGTTCCATGATAAAATATAGTAACAAGATTAGTTTATGTTTAGCTACCCTGATATAGGTATGATGATCACTATTGTATCATTCAAACAGTCAAACTAATGGTAGCATATGATAAATCCTTCTTAATTTTCATACAGACACTGGCAGTACAATTTTTTTATCTGTTCCATACAAAATATCAGGTCCAAACAACGCCACATGATTCAGAACATAAACTCGGATTGCACAAAACAATGTACTCCATTAAAGTTACACACAAGATATCACGTCCCATAATCCAAGCGAGGCAAAAGCTGAAAGAATTTTATACAACGCCATTTTTAAAATATGAATTACAAACAGTAATATTACATTAATCTGGAAGATAATAAGGTACATGTGTTCTTTTGGGAGTGGCCTCCAAGATAAGCAGAACCAATGAATCATACATTTTTACATTTTGGAGTGCATTTCACCACAAGGTCTCACTCAAGGAAGATACATGTTTGCAACTCAGTTATTTCTTCACAATTTTTGTTCTAATACCCCCTGAAATTAACAGAAATAATCCTAGTTTCAGTAACAAATAAAACACATGTAAGAACATTTGTAAACTGCATCGTGTCACATACCTTCAACTCCCTCAAACTGAACTTCTTTAACATCATCAGCTGAAGCATTATATTCAAACCTACCAAAAGAAGATGACGAAAAAGATAAATAAAAAAGGATCTATATATATGCAAAGATTGAGTATACTCAAACCAACAGCCTCATAAATGTTTAATAAATCAAGGGGAAGTTAACCGGAAGAAAACAAAATCTTCTTCTTAGCAACTAAACTAACATAAATATTCTCCAATGAGAAACCTGATGTTCAAGAGTTTAGGTAAAGACCAAGAAATGCCACTACAAAGCCATAAATGTAGAAGATATCAAAGGCTTTCTTTAAAAGCTCTAAGAATAAACTTATATCGCATTCGCAGGCTTTTCCATGTGCGACTTAGCATCTAATGCAGATATGCTTTGGCAATCCGTGGATGACCCTTCGACAATCAGTATCGTATTTTCAATAGAATTCATTAGCCCAAAAGCTTTGTCTAACAAATGGACACATCAAAAGAAGAACAAAATAGTGAACCCAAAGTGGCAATCCCTAATCAACCACTTAGAATAGATAGAACATTAATGTATTCGCATAATGCATTAATGCTAATAATCAACCACATAAGCTAAGATTGCTGGTACAATGTAATTAAAGAAAGCCAACATACTGATTGAGCACAAAACTTAACAACTTAATCAAAGCAAAGAAACAGATCAAACAATGCGATCGAAGTGGCGGCAATTGAGAAAACATATACTTACCTATTGGAAAAAACCACCTCAAGTTCATATTCAGAAGCACTTTTGGTAGCATCAACCAAGACGGTAACGATTTCAGTTTTGCGAGTACTAGCCATAAGTAAATCATACTCTGTTGGGATGATAATTGCAAAGAAATTATCACTTAATTCACTCAAACACATCTTATCAATGGCTGCTAAAGCTATACGCCGTTTAAGGGCGCCGCTGTCAGGGTCAACAATGTAAATTGCAAAATCAGTGATCATAAGAATCCGCCGTTTCATCTTCCCTGATGAAGTGAACTTCAAAACTTTATCAGCAAATAGAACTTGCTTGTCACCTGCAGATGTAATTACCAAAAAAAAAAAAACAAATCTAGGTATCACTTGTCATTCCCAAAAAAAGCACAATACTTTTTACTGTGATTTCAGTTCATATAAAATATAGAGAATACAGCCAGGATCGGCCTTTTATATCATATTCAAATGTTGCGATAAAAGCGAAAATAGTAATTGAAGGAAATGGTGACCTTGTTTTTGCAAGATCTTCATTAAGAAGGAGCGGGAGGGGACATCCAAGTAGTCTCCTCTGAATTCTCTACGGAGGGAAGCTTTTCTCCTGACTTTGATTCCCATGAACGGCTCCTGATCTTCCGTCACATTGCTATCTGACGGTCTCAATCGCATCCCGTTTTCCCCTTGTTCTTCTTCATCTTGAACATAATCGTCGTACTTTGGGGTCTGCGATTCTTCGACTCGTACTCGCCGTTGTGCGTTGTATCGATTCATTGTCGATCGGGGCGAGTCGGAGTCGGAGTCGGCGGCCGCTGATTTTGCTTTTGGGAATTTGGAAGTGATAAAAAGAAAAATTAAAAAAAAAAAAAAGAGAGACGTGGCGATGTAAGGCTAGCTATATTTAGGTGTGCTTGTTACGGGATCAGTATTGTGCGCTCACAGGCCCCACCTGTGATCTGGATCCAGTTGGCGGGGTCCTTTTCTAATAATCCGTTGGATATGTAGAATTCTCATTATCACAATTTATCGAACTTATTAAGGGCGCCAACGGGTGGGTCGGGACGATTTTTCATTCTTCACTCTTTCTCTAAAATTTGTGGGTACGATTTAAAAAATCTCTATTAAATAATTTATAGATTTTTTATTTTCATACTTATTCTTTACGGATCTTTACGGGTTTCGATTAATCATCATATTCAAAAAATAAACAAAACCTAATACATTTAAACAAATATACAACATTAAATCTCTAAAATTACAAACACGTTGGGTTTTTAGGAGCTCGATTTCCTTCAACCGTTCTAGCTCGCCAAGTGTGGAGAAGTTGGATGTTTGGGTGAATTTGTGGGAAGTGAAATATAGACAAAATACACAAGGATTTATAGTGGTTCGACCTTCTAACAAGCACCTACATCCACTACCTTAGCTTCCCACTAAGAATTTCAACAAATTCACTCTTTGAATTTCGTCCCCTTTTCTTGGCTTAGGAGGAAACCATTACAACGATTAAGCTAACTACCCTTAGCTTAATCAAACACTCTCTTACAAGAGAAATTCTAAGCAAACTTGAAATCCCTCTAATAGGTATTTGTTTGCACTATAAAGCTCTCACCCAAAACCTAAACACTTGAACAAATTTGACAATATTTAGCTCACTAGTGTTGTCTATACAAGAAAATGAGCAATTAAGCTTTAAGACAATTTCTTGATCATTATGTTGTTGACAATTGAAGCATTAGTTCGCTCTTGATGCTTAGAGGTCCCTTTTATACTCCTAATTGAGTTTGTAGCCGTTGGAGACTTTATTTCCCACCATAAATGCTGTTCTGCAGACGTCCGTTTCGAAACAATCGAACCCGTTTCGGAACGCCCTTCTTCAGAACTAGTCGTGGAAGTCTGATGCAGCAAACCGTTTCGAAACGCCTCTGGCCGTTTCGAAACACTCTTGATTCGTATCGAAACGGTAGCAACCCCGTTTTGGAACAAATGACAGTTGAGCTGCAATTTAAAAAGCCGTTGGGAAAATAGCCGTTGAGGAAGTTTTGACCGTTGGGCGTATAACGAAGACCCTCCGTATCGAAACGGGCAAGCCCTGTTTCAGTACGGGTTTTGGCAGTTTCAAAATGCTTCGATATAGGTCCCCCTGTTTCGAAACGGGTACCTTGAAAACTCTGGTTTGGTTACTTAAAAACGTTTCAAACATTGCCAAAACCATTTAAACCATCCACAAACTTATTTTCAAGTTGTTTGGACTTAAAGGCACTTTTGAAATCTTTTCAATTTAGTCCAAAACTATTTTTCAATTATTATACCAAAACATTAGTTCTTCAATCTCCCCTCTTTTGATATAATAAAACTAATTTGAAAATTGTTTGTGATTCTCCCCCTTCAAGTTTAAAATTTTGAATAAGAGATTTTAAAATAGACAAGTAATTAAAGCTCCCCCTTATTCATTTAAAAATGCAAATTTTCAAACCAAACTCTCCCCCTTTTTGTTATATCAAAAAGAATTTAGATAACTTTAAGTTCAAAATAACTTGGGAGGTAAAAAATGACACAAAAAAATTGGTTTTAAAATGGCTCCCCCTTACTCAAAGCATCATTAAAGAATGTTAGTCCAACATATATGATAATCTAGTTGAAATTAAAAAAAAATAAATCAAATTAAACAATTAAAACAACTAGATTTTACTACATTTGAACTCAAGGGAGGATGTGAAGCCTTCATTCTTCAAGTGTTCTTCCTTGTGTGCATGAAGCCCCCCTCAATATTTGGACTTGTTGATCACTCTCCATCACACCTAAATAAGACAATCAAGTAATTTTTGGTATCTAAATTGCTTTGGATCCATAGACGTTAGTTGCACAAAGTTTAGTCCCCTTAGGAATCCATTTTTCTATTTCATCCTTTTTAGTTGAAGTACTTAGTCCTTTTGGGACCCAAATACTTTTAAAAACTTTACCATTTATAAATCTAGGGGCTCTAGATTGTCTTACATAAAAAATTAATTTTCTAAAATTGTTTTTCTTTTCAAGCTCTTTGGAAATCAAATCTTTTTCTTCTTGAACTTTTTGAAGCAAATTTTGTAAATCAACATATTTTTGTTCAAACTCATTGAGTTTTGCTTCAAGTTCAATTTTGGTTTTAAAAATCAAATCATTTTGAATTTTAAAATTTGAAACAATTTTCTTGTTTTTCAAAATGTGATTTTTAAATTCTAAAACCAAATCATCGTAGGCATCTTGTAATTCATCAAAAGAATATGAACATGAAGTAGATGAATTAGAAGTTATCCTTGAGTCTTCTTCGATGGCCATAAGGCAAATGTTGGCTTGTTCATCGTCGGTGGAGTCTTCATCACTCCAAGTAGCCACATATGCCTTCTTTTTATGGCTTGAAGTGCTTGCCCTCTTCTTCTTCTTTATAGATTCATATTCAAATTCTTTCATTGATTTCTTCATGAAAGAGGTACACTTCTTGAAGAGATGAACTATCTCTTCTTCTTCATCCTCCTCCTCGCTTGTATCAACATGATTGCACTTGGAGGTTTTGAGAGCCATGACATTTGCATTGATGCCTAGCTCCATGATCTTCTTCTTCCCCATCTTTCTTATCTCTTCCTTCTTCTTCTCCTCTTCTTTATCCTTCTTCATGATTTGGTGAGTGAGAAGTGACCCCATGAGTTCATCAAGCTTCAAGGTCTTGAGATTCTTGGCTTCGATGATGGTGGTCCTTTTTGAGTCCCATGACTCAGAAAGAGAATAGATAAGCTTTCGAACAAGATTTTCTTCCGGAATGACTTCTCCATAACCCTTGAGTCCATTGGTGATGGTGGAGAATCGATGGAACATCTTCTCATTGTCCTCTTCCGGATCCATTTTGAATTTTTCATACTCTAGGTTGAGGAGGCCGATCTTGGTCTCCTTTACTTCATTTGTTCCATCGTATGTAACTTCGAGCTTGTCCCAAACTTCCTTGGCACTCTCGCAAGAAGACATTTTCTCGTAGATGTTGAGGCTAAGTGCACAAAAGATGAAGTGCAAAGCCTTGCAATTTAGCTCTATCTTCTTACGATCGTCGGCACTCCACTCCGCCTTGCTTTCTTTTGGTACGAACGAGTCATCTTCAATGATATCCCAAAGCTTGTAGCCTTTGTATTTGACAAAGAACGTCATCCTTGTCTTCCAATAAGCATAATTTGTCCCGTCGAAGAAAGGTGGCTTGTCGATGGATTGCGCCATTGAGCCGGTTGTGTGAAATGTTGATCGAGCTTGCCAGATCGCCTCAATAGGATGTTAATCCTCTTCAATTGAGCCTCTAAGACAATTTCTTGATCATTATGTTGTTAACAATTGAAGCATTAGTCTACTCTTGATGCTTGGAGGTCCCTTTTATACTCCTAATTGAGTTTGTAGTCGTTGAGGACCGTTGGGGTTGTTTTGGAGCCGTTGGAGACTTTATTTCCCAACGGTCCTCAACGACTACAAACTCAATTACTGTTCTGCAGACTTCCATTTCGAAACAATCGAACCCATTTCGGAACACCCTTTTTCAAAACTAGCCGTTGAAGTCTGATGTAGCAAACCATTTCGAAACGCCTCTAGCCGTTTCGAAACACTCTTGATCCGTATCGAAACGGTAGCAACCCCATTTCGGAATATGTGACCGTTGAGCTGCAATTTAAAAAACCGTTGGGAAGGTTTTGACTGTTGGGCGTACCGAAACACCAAAGGGGTGTTTTGAAACGAAGACCCTCTATATCGAAACGGGCAAGCCCTATTTCGGTACGGGTTTTGGCAGTTTCAAAATGTTTCGATACATGTCCCCCTGTTTCGAAACGGGTACCTTGAAAACTCTGGTTTGGTTACTTAAAAATGTTTCAAACATTGCCAAAACCATTTAAACCATCCACAAACTTATTTTCAAGTTGTTTGGACTTAAAGGCACTTTTGAAATCTTTTCAATTTAGTCCAAAACTATTTTTCAATTATTATATCAAAACATTAGTTCTTCAATCTCCCACTTTTGATATAATAAAACTAATTTGAAAATTGTTTGTGATTCTCCCCCTTCAAGTTTAAAAATTTGAATAAGATATTTTAAAATAGACAAGTAATTAAAGCTCCCCCTTATTCATTTAAAAATGCAATTTTTCAAACCAAACTCTCCCTTTTTGTTATATCAAAAGAATTTAGATAACTTTAAGTTCAAAATAACTTGGGAGGTAAAAAATGACACACACAAAATTTTGGTTTTAAAATGGCTCCCCCTTACTCAAAGCATCATTAAAGAATGTTAGTCCAACATATAGGATAATCTAGTTGAAATTAAAAAATAAATCAAATTAAACAATTAAAACAACTAGATTTTACCACATTTGAACTCAAGGGAGGATGTGAAGCCTTCCTTTTTCAAGTGTTCTTCCTTGTGTGCATGAAGCCCCCCTCAATATTTGGACAAGTTGATCACTCTCCATCACACCTAAATAAAACAATCAAGTAATTTTTGGTATCTAAATTGCTTTGGATCCATAGACGTTAGTTGCACAAAGTTTAGTCCCCTTAGGAATCCATTTTTCTATTTCATCCTTTTTAGTTGAAGTACTTAGTCCTTTTGGGACCCAAATACTTTTAAAAACTTTACCATTTATAAATCTAGGGGCACTAGATTGTCTTACATAAAAATTTAATTTTCTAAAATTGTTTTTCTTTTCAAGCTCTTTGGAAATCAAATCTTTTTCTTCTTGAACTTTTTGAGGCAAATTTTGTAAATCAACATATTTTTGTTCAAACTCATTGAGTTTTGCTTCAAGTTCAATTTTGGTTTTAAAAATCAAATCATTTTGAATTTTCAAATTTGAAACAATTTTCTTGTTTTTCAAAATGTGATGTTTAAATTCTAAAACCAAATCATCGTAGGCATCTTGTAATTCATCAAAAGAATATGAACATGAAGTAGATGAATTAGAAGTTATCCTTGAATCTTCTTCGATGGCCATAAGGCAAAGGTTGGCTTGTTCATCGTCGGTGGAGTCTTCATCACTCCAAGTAGCCACATATGCCTTCCTTTTATGGCTTGAAGTGCTTGCCCTCTTCTTCTTCTTTATAGATTCATATTCGAATTCTTTCATTGATTTCTTCATGAAAGAGGTACACTTCTTGAAGAGATGAACTATCTCTTCTTCTTCATCCTCCTCCTCGCTTGTATCAATATGATTTCACTTGGAGGTTTTGAGAGCCATGGCATTTGCATGGATTCCTAGCTCCATGATCTTCTTCTTCCCCATCTTTCTTATCTCTTCTTTCTTCTTCTCCTCTTCTTTATCCTTCTTCATGATTTGGTGAGTGAGAAGTGACCCCATGAGTTCATCAAGCTTCAAGGTCTTGAGATTATTGGCTTCGATGATGGTGGTCCTTTTTGAGTCCCATGACTTAGAAAGATAATAAATAAGCTTTCGGACAAGCTTTTCTTCCGGAATGACTTCTCCATAACCCTTGAGTCCATTGGTGATGGTGGAGAATCGATGGAACATCTTCTCATTGTCCTCTTCCTTGAAGTGCTTGCCCTCTTCTTCTTCTTTATAGATTCATATTCGAATTCTTTCATTGATTTCTTCATGAAAGAGGTACACTTCTTGAAGAGATGAACTATCTTTTCTTCTTCATCCTCCTCCTCGCTTGTATCAATATGATTTCACTTGGAGGTTTTGAGAGCCATGGCATTTGCATGGATTCCTAGCTCCATGATCTTCTTCTTCCCCATCTTTCTTATCTCTTCTTTCTTCTTCTCCTCTTCTTTATCCTTCTTCATGATTTGGTGAGTGAGAAGTGACCCCATGAGTTCATCAAGCTTCAAGGTCTTGAGATTATTGGCTTCGATGATGGTGGTCCTTTTTGAGTCCCATGACTTAGAAAGATAATAGATAAGCTTTCGGACAAGCTTTTCTTCCGGAATGACTTCTCCATAACCCTTGAGTCCATTGGTGATGGTGGAGAATCGATGGAACATCTTCTCATTGTCCTCTTCCGGATCCATTTTGAATTTTTCATACTCTAGGTTGAGGAGGCCGATCTTGGTCTCCTTTACTTCATTTGTTCCCTTGTATGTAACTTCGAGCTTGTCCTAAACTTCCTTGGCACTCTCGCAAGAAGACATTTTCTCGTAGATGTTGAGGCTAAGTGCACAAAAGATGAAGTGCAAAGCCTTGCAATTTAGCTCTATCTTCTTACGATCGTCGGCACTCCACTCCGCCTTGCTTCCTTTTGGTACGAACGAGCCATCTTCAATGATATCCCAAAGCTTGTAGTCTTTGGATTTGACAAAGAACATCATCCTTGTCTTCCAATAAGCATAATTTGTCCCGTCGAAGAAAGGTGGCTTGTCGATGGATTGCGCCATTGAGCCGGTTGTGTGAAATGTTGATCGAGCTTGCCAGATCGCCTCAATATGATGTTAATCCTCTTCAATTGAGCCTCTAAGACAATTTCTTGATCATTATGTTGTTAACAATTGAAGCATTAGTCTACTCTTGATGCTTGAAGGTCCCTTTTATACTCTTAATTGAGTTTGTAGCCGTTGAGGACCGTTGGGGTTGTTTTGGAGCCGTTGGAGACTTTATTTCCCAACGGTCCTCAACGACTACAAACTCAATTACTGTTCTGCAGTCTTCCATTTCGAAACAATCGAACCCATTTCGGAATACCCTTTTTCAGAACTAGCCGTTGAAGTCTGATGTAGCAAACTATTTCGAAACGCCTCTAGCCGTTTCGAAACACTCTTGATCCGTATCGAAACGGTAGCAACCCCATTTCGGAACATGTGACAGTTGAGCTGCAATTTAAAAAACCGTTGGGGAGGTTTTGACCATTGGGCGTATCGAAACACCAAAGGGGTTTTTTGAAACGAAGACCCACTATATCGAAACAGGCAAGCCCTATTTCGGTACGAGTTTTGGCAGTTTCAAAATGTTTCGATACATGTCCCCATGTTTCGAAACGGGTACCTTGAAAACTCTGGTTTTGTTACTTAAAAACGTTTCAAACATTGCCAAAACCATTTAAACCATCCACAAACTTATTTTCAAGTTGTTTGGACTTAAAGGCACTTTTGAAATCTTTTCATTTTAGTCCAATACTATTTTTCAATTATTATATCAAAACATTAGTTCTTCAAAACATAAATGATAATTGAATAATTATTTGATACACAAGTTTTACTTTCCATAAACGTCTTAGTTTTAGGGTTTAGGGACTTATTTTATGGTTTAGGGGTTTAGGTTTAGTATTTTTAGAATTTGGTGATTATGAATAGAATTTAGGGTTTAATGTTAGAATTTAGAGTTTATAGGTTAAAACATAAATCCTCAACATAGTACTATAAAAATTAAACCCTAAATCTTAATCATAGCCCCTAAATTTTAACCATTTCCCATAAACCATACATCATAAATCTGAGTCTCTAAACCCTAAAACTAAGGCCCTTGTAGAAACTAAAAGTTTTTTACCACCCGTGCATTAGATATAAATCTATGATAAATTTAGTTTTGCAAGCAAAAAACAAACAATTTCAAGACTATAAAACATAATTAAAATATTAATTATTAAAGCATGAATGTTTGTATTACCTTTAAAGAAAAATGTAACTAAAAATCTACAGTTCTAAATCATTGTAAAACCTATGTTTGATTATGATATAACAAAGTGTTTTAAGGACCAAATTGTAAAACTTGAAATAAATTTTTAAGTCCCCTAAAAGGTTTCAAATCATCAAGATTTTGCTCTAGTTTGAAAAACTTAAAATCTAAAACATTTTCTAAGTGTTCCAAGGCCAAATTGCTCAAAAACGTCTATGAGTGTCGATACGCTTCTTACCGTATTGATACCTTTTTTAGAAACTCGGCCAATGGAGACAAATTGTAATGCCCAGGGTTTGGGGCCTGGGAGATAACCGGGTTTGGTTAAACCGGTTCGGGTTAATTTATTTGAAAGAAAACATTATTAATTAACACTAAAAGGGGTTTTATTGAATAAGGGCAAAACGGGGAATTTAGGATTTTAAAACAAAAGGGTTTTTATCTTATTTCTTCTCAAAATAAAAAAAGCTATCATCTTTTGGAAAGGAAAAAACTCATAACTTTTTCAAGAGCAAGCATTTCTTCATCAAATATACAGTTGTGGTGATTTCTTCAAGGTAAACGTCTTAATCTATTGACCTTTACTAGATTATGATAGATTTCAACTTAGTTTTCCATTTACCCAATGATTTCTAAGTTTACCCTAAAACCCATTATTTCAAAAATGGTGAGTTCTTGATGATTTTCGAGTGAGCTTTGATATCTGTGTTTTTGGGTGGTTAAAAATCACATTTTGGTGTTAATAAAGTGTTGAATTGAGGCTTTAAATCAATAAACCCAAAACTAGGGCAGTGGGTAATTTTTGAAGGTGAAAAAATGGTGTTTTTGGCTTAGTTTTGTGGTAAAACGAGGGCTGGAGGTATACGAACCTAGGATGGGTGTTTTTAGATGTTAATTGGTGGATTTTGAAGGTTAAAAATGCTGAGTAAGGTCAGATTGTGTTTGGAGGATGTTTTGGCAACATTTCAGTTGATTTCGGCTTTGTTTTGACTGAGCAAATGTGTCGATTTATGGATTGTTGTTTTTCAGTGAATTTGTGGAAGAATAGGGGAGTAATACATTGTTTTTGGTTGTTTAGAAACATGAGAAATCCATTTGGGAGTTCCGGACGAGAATTCGTGAAGTTGCGGAAGCTTGAAGGAGGATCGTTAGAGCGTTTGGGTTTTGAGCTGGTGAGTGGAAACTGTTTTGAAGCTTTAAACATGTTCAATGAAGGTTTCTTGGGGTTTGGGTGGAGTCTTAGAGGCTAACCTAGACACAAGCGTAAGTTTATCTATTCTCGCCTTGTTTAGTTTATTATTGGCATTTGCGTTTATGTGTGTTGTGGTGTTGATTGTGGATTGTTTTTATCCATTTTTAATGTTGTTGTGTTGTCGTAGTTGATGTCAAGCCTCACGTGATGGTTAGTTGTTTTGTACGGTGATGTGTAGTCCCACCGGTAGTGACTAGTAGATGAGTACGGTGATGTGTAGTCCCATCGGAAAAATGCTAGTCGTTGTGTACATTGATGTGTAGTCTCACCGGGGATGGTTGTGTATGTGTAAACCATGTTTCGTTTATGCTCCCATTTCATTGTATCTCTTCTTAAGTGGTTTCGTTTTTAAAACTAAGATATATGTTTTGAACTGCATTGTTGTTGTGTTTTAGAGCTCCGCTCACTAAGCCTTTAAGCTTACACTCTCTTTTTCCAACAATGCAGATCGTTAGAGGCTCCGGGAGGCAAGTGGGCAAGAGAGGAGTTCTTGGAGTTCTTGCTAGCTCAAAGCATGGTTTTACTAGTTGTAATAATGCTTAGACGATGGGAATACTAGACTTTTATGTTAGGGAGTTGGTGTTCAAACTACTATGTTTGGCTTTGTTTAAGTTGCTAGCATGTTTTAAATGTTGACACCATGATATGTTGAGGCTTATTATGGCTTTGGGTAGATTACCTTGCGTTTTGACTTGTTGGTGTTTTTGAACTAAGTGTTTTTATGAGCTTTGGGTTTGAGATCCATTTTGTTGTGTGTGTGCATGTTTGAAGTTGTGTTTAGGTTGTCTTGTCTCTAGATTGATAATTAGTTGCCATGTGGTTTGTGATGTTTCGGGGTAAGTTTGGGAACGTTTGGGATGCCAAAATGCATTTTCGGGCTAAACAGTGTCCAGGCGTTTCGGAACGTCTTATATGGATTCGGAACGGCCAAGCTCAAGGGGCACCCGTATCGGAACGGGGGTGGTGCCGTTTCGGTACGATTTGCCACTAGAGGCTCCTGTTCCGGAACCATGTGGGACCGTTCCGGAACGACTTGGTGTTACTTTTTGAATGAAGCCCGCATTTCGGAACAGGCAGACCTGTTTCAAAATGCAAGTAGTTAAAACGGTTAAAAGGCATCTTCGGGGGTTTCTAAATGTTACATTTTAGTCCCTAATGCTTATATGCTTCCTAGTTGAGTTTATATTTGTCCTTTGCGATGGTTTCGCCTCGTGTGCATGGAACTTGACTAATAAACTACTTGGTAAGTTTAAATTATTGTATGCCCTCAGTTCAGTTCATATCTGTGTTCGCTTTTCCGCTGGTTGCCATTACATCTAGGGTTAAATGTGACATCTAGACAAGACTAATAAAATGAAAAAGAATAGGGTTGCTAATCGGAGTGAGGCCTTAGCGGGTTTCACTCCGGTTTTCCCTGTGTAACCTGTTCGGTTCGGTCTGTTGGCTAGGCCGAGACGAGGGGGTTACATTTGGTGGTATCAGAGCCTCGGTTACGAGGTCTCCTAGGAAGGTAAGTCAGGTAAGTTGGTTGGTTTGGTTTGTTTGCCATTGCACGGTGTGTGGAAGCATGTTTTCTCGTTCTCGTTGTTGGTTGAAGTTTAGTCGAGTGTTCCCATTGCTAGGTGTTGTTATTGGAAAATGGTTTTGATTTAAAGAGCTTGAGAACTTGGATCCTTGCCCTTGCTAACCTAATGTTTTCTTGTGTGTGATGTGTTTGTTGTTTTAGATTTTATCTTCGTTATGGTAAGACCGAGAGGACAGCCTAGAGCGGGTGACCAGACACCCGGGGATGTGCCTCATGTTCCTCCAGTTCACGATCGTAATGGGGTGGATGTCAGAGGTAATTTGCCTCAGGCCGGTGCGAATGTTGGAGGTGATGGTAATGGACCTTAGGCCGGTGCAAATGTTTAGGGTAATGGAGCTCAGGCGGGTCAGGCTCCGGTAGGTGCGGACGTGACTCATTTGATTCAGACTATAGCCGGGGCTTTTTAGACAGCTTTAGTCGGTATGCATGCTGCAACACCACCTCAGGGTGCAAGGACAGGTTTACCCCTTGAGAGGCTTCGTAGCTTGGGTGGAGTTGAGTTCCGTGGTTTGACTCCCGAGGGTTCAGAGGCTTGGCTCGAGAGTACTACACGAATCTTAGGTCAGATGGAGTGCTTAGACGCTCGTAAGTTAGGTTGTGTCGTCTCCTTGCTTCAGGGAGATGCGTATGCTTGGTGGACTACCGTTACTTCGGGCATGGCAAAAGTGGATGTCACTTGGGAATACTTCAGAACAACCTTTAAGAAGAAGTATCTAGGAGTTCGATACCAGGATGAGAAGAATAGATAATTTATGGCCTTGGTTCAAGGTAGTAAGACAGTGTCAGAGTATGAGGTTCAGTTTGTGAGGTTGAGCCAGTATGCACCCGAGTTGGTTCCCAGTGAGAGGGAACGGTGTGAACGTTTCCGTTATGGTTTGACTAGGGATGTGAAGACTTATATGCTCGCTTCTGATTACACCGAGTTTGATGTGTTGGTCTCTAGGGCCAAAGATATTGAGCAGAACTTAGGCTCGAGTACTCGTGCTAGTGGGTCTGATTCCGAGAAGAGACATGTGGATTGGGACATAGATCATGCCAAGAGGTAAATAGATATGAGGTATTAGCCCGATTCGAGACATAGGGGCGGTAGCCATGGACGAGGCCATCAGGGCCAAGGGGCTGTTGTTCACACTCCTGAGTGCACTAGAAGCGGGAGACGCCATCTGAACGAGTGTATGGGTACCTTTGGGGTATGTTGGAACTGTGGTTCCCGAGATCATTTGAGGGGTAATTGTCTACAACCGGCTAGGGGCGGAAAAGCTCCAGCTAGGGGGTTTGAGCATCATAGAGGCTGTGGGCGTGGTCGAGGTAATTTTCAGTCGAGGAATGATGGTCAGAGAAACTTAGCTCATGTGGTGGCAGTTCAGCCCGAGGGTGGAGGACCAGCTAGGGTGTATGCATAGCGAGAGGCTGGGAATGACATGGATGTCATCACAGGTAATTTCTCGTTACAGTCTTTGACTTTGCTTTCTTTGATAGATTTAGGTTCGACACATTCGTACATTTTGGGTGAACATGCAAGATCTCTAGGTTTACTGTATGTGTGGTTAGAAGTAGGAATGAATGTTACTAGTTCTTTCGGTGAGACCGTGGTAGTTAGAAAGATGTATAGGAGGTGTCCTTTGATGATTCAGGGCCATGTGTTTCCGGTTGACATGATGGAATTTCCGTTCTATGGTTATGATGTGATTTTGGTCATGGATTGGCTCGTAGAGCATAGATCTAGAGTAGACTTTGAGACCAAGAGAGTCTCCTTGAGGCTTACAGATGATTTTGAAGTTGTAGTGGTGGGCGAGAACATTAAGTTATGGTCCAATGTTATTTCTGCTTTACAAGCTCAGAGATTGATGGATTCGGGTTGTTAGGCGTATTTGGCTTATGTGATGAATCTGAATATGAGTGAGGTTAGATCGCAAGACATCAAAACAATTTGTGATTTTCCGAGTATTTTTCTGGAAGAGTTGTCGGGTTTGCCTCCAGATAGGGAAGTTGAGTTTGCTATTGAGACGTATTCTGATTCTGCACCCGTGTCTATTGCTCCGTATAGAATGGCACCGAAATATTTGAAAGAGTTGAAGACAAGACTTCAAGAACTGTCAGATAGAGGCTTCATTAGGCCTAGTATTTCTCCATGGGGTGTTCCAGTCTTGTTTGTGAATAAAAAGGACGGCAATATGAGGATGTGTATAGACTATAGGCAGTTGAACAAGGTAACGGTAAAGAACAAGTATTCCTTGCCACAGATAGATGATTTTCTTGATCAGTTGAGAGGTGCTTTAGTGTTTTCGAAGATTGATTTGAGATCCGGTTACTATCAGTTGAAGGTGAAAGATGTAGACATACCGAAGACCGCTTTCCGTACACGATATGGTCACTATGAGTTCTTGGTAATGCCTTTCGGGTTGACTAATGCTCCAGCTACATTTATGGATATGATGAATCGAGTGTTCCATGAGTTTTTGGATAGGTTTGTGGTGGTGTTCATAGATGATATCTTAGTGTACTTTAGGACCGAGGAAGAGCATTATGAGCAATTGCGACTAGTGCTTCAGACCTTGCTTGAAAATCAGTTGTATGCCATAGTGAGTTGGAATTAGTATGGACCCCAAGAAGATAGAAGCCATAGTGAGTTGGAAGCAATCGAAGTCGGTGACCAAAATTCGTAGTTTCCTAGGCTTGGCGGGGTATTATCGAAGATTTGTCGAGGGATTTTCGAAGATTGTGACACCCTTGACTAAATTGATTCAGAAGAATGTTCCGTATGAGTAGTCAGATGCAAGACAACAAGCGTTTGAGAAGTTGAAGAAAGCTTTGACCGAAGCTCCTATTTTGATTCAGCCTGAACCGGGGAAAGAGTTTGTGATTTACAGTGACGCATCATATGTAGGTTTAGGTTGTGTGCTTATGCAAGAGGGTAAGGTTGTAGCTTATGTTTCGATACAGTTGAAGGTTCACGAGAAGAACTACCCCACTCATGATATAGAGTTAGCCGCAGTAGTTTTTGCTCTGAAGATTTGGAAACACCACCTTTATGGTGAGAAGTGCACAGTTTATACCGACCACAATAGTTTGAAATACTTGATGACTCAAAGAGAGTTGAACCTTAGACACCGTAGGTGGATAGAACTTCTTAAGGACTATGACCTTACGATAGAGTACCATCCGGGTAAGGCAAACTTAGTGGCCAATGCTTTGAGTAGGAAAGTGGCAGTTGAGTTGCGAGCTATGTTTGCGAGATTGAGTGTGTCACGAGATGGCGGTTTGATAGCCGAGCTACAGGTTAAACCTTTGTTGGTTCAGTTGATTCGAGAGAAACAGTTGCAAGACGAGTCTTTGGCACCTCATGTGCAAGATATAGCCGAGGGTAGGCTTACAGATTTCCGCTTTGGCGAGAATGGGATCCTATGTTTCAAGGATAGGATAATAGTTCCAGAAGATGCCGAGTTAAGGTGTACTATCTTGAATGAAGCACATAACAGTCCTTTTGCTATGCATCCGAGTAGTACGAAGATGTACCGTGGGTTGAAGGAAGAGTACTACTAGATTGGGTTGAAGAGAGATGTGGCCGAGTTTGTGAGTAAGTGTATGGTATGTCAGCGAGTTAAGGCCGAGCATCAGTTTCCTTCAGGTTTGTTACAGCCGTTGAAGATTCCGGAATGGAAGTGGGAACGTATTACCATGGACTTTGTGTTGGGTTTACCGTTGACTCCTTTGAAGAAGAATTTAGTGAGGGTGATAGTCGACAGATTCACTAAGTGTGCCCATTTCATACATGTTCATACTACCTACACCTTAGGTAAGTTGGCCGATTTGTACATCAGTGAGATAGTGAGGTTGCATGTGGTACCGAATTCGATTGTATCAGACTGGGATCCGAGGTTTACAACTATATTTTGGGAGTGTTTGCATCGTGCTTTGGGTACTTGGTTGAACTTCACCACTTCGTATCATTCACATTCAGATGGTCAGTCCGAGAGAGTGATTCAGGTATTAGAGGACATGTTGAGGTGTTGCATCATCGACTTTCAGGGTTCTTGGGAGAAATACTTGCCATTAGTGGAGTTTGCATACAATAACAGTTATCAGGCTAGTATTCAGATGGCACCGTATGAGGCTCTGTATGGTAGTAAGTGTAGAACACCTATTTGTTGGGCCGAGGACGGACAAAAGCTTGTACCGATGCCAGACTTGCTTAAGGGCACTACCGAGAAGGTAAAACTGATATGTGATCGCTTGAACGCAGCTTCAGACTGACAAAAATCGTATGTCGATTTGAAAAGAAAGGAGATAGAGTATGTCGTGGGCGACAAAGTGTTCTTGAAATTCTCACCTTGGAAGAAAGTGATGAGGTTTGGTAAGAAAGGTAAGCTAAGTCCGAGATTCAATGGTCCTTACGAGGTAGTTGAGAGGATTGGTCCCGTTGCTTATAGATTGAGACTACCAACAGAGTTAGAGAAGATTCATGATGTGTTCCATGTTTCGATGCTTCGGAAGTATAGGTCGGATCCGTCTCATGTAATGCCAGTGGAAGATATCGAGTTGAACCCCGACCTGTCGTATGATGAAGTGCCGGTTAAAATTCTTGCTACGGATAGGAAAGTGTTGCGTGGGAGATCTATCGAGTTAGTCAAAGTTTTGTGGAGACACCGAGGTGTAGAAGAGGCTACTTGGGAGAGGAAGGAAGACATGGAAAGACAGTTTCTGTATCTTTTTTTGTTAGGTAATTTCGGGGATAAAATTCCTTAAGTGGGGGAGAGTTGTAATGCACGAGAGATAACCGGGTTTGGTTAAACCGGTTCGGGTTAATTTATTTGAAAGAAAACATTATTAATTAACACTAAAAATGGGTTTTATTGAATAAGGGTAAAAAGGGGAATTTGGGATTTTAAAACAAAAGGGTTTTTATCTTATTTCTTTTCAAAATAAAAAAGAAAAGCAATCATCTTTTTGAAAGGCAAAAACACATAACTTTTTCAAGAGCAAACATTTCTTCATCAAATCTTCAGTTGTGGTGATTTCTTCAAGGTAAACGTCTTAATCTATTGACCTTTACTAGATTAAGATAGATTTCAACTTAGTTTTCCATTTATCCAATGATTTCTAAGTTTACCCTAAAACCCATTATTTCGAAAATGGTGAGTTCTTGATGATTTTTGAGTGGGCTTTGATATCTGTGTTTTTTGGTGGTTAAAAATCACATTTTGGTGTTAATAAAGTGTTGAAATGAGGCTTTAAATCAATAAACCCGAAACTAGGGAGGTGGGTAATTTTTGAAAGTGAAAAAGTGGTGTTTTTGGCTTAGTTTTGTGGTAAAACGAGGGCTGGAGGTATACATACCTAGGATGGGTGTTTTTAGATGTTAATTGGTGGATTTTGAAGGTTAAAAATGCTGAGTAAGGTCAGATTATGTTTGGAGGATGTTTTGGCAACATTTCGGTTAATTTCGGCTTTGTTTTGACTGAGCAAATGTGTCGATTTATGGATTGTTGCTTTTCAATGAATTTGTGGAAGAATAGGGGCGTAATACATTGTTTTGGTTGTTTAGAAACAGGGGAAATCTATTTGGGAGTTTCGGATGAGAATCCGTGAAGTTGCGAAAGCTTGAAGGAGGACCGTTAGCGTGTTTGGGTTTTGAGCTGGTGAGTGGAAACTATATTGAAGCTTTAAATATGTTCAATGAAGGTTTCTTGGGGTTTGGGTGGAGCCTTAGAGGCTAACCTAGACCCAAGCGTAAGTTTATCTATTCTCGCCTTGTTTAGTTGATTGTTGGCGTTCGCGTTTATGTGTGTTGTGGTGTTGATTGTGGATTGTTTTTTATCCCTTTTTAATGTTGTTGTGTTGTCGTAGTTGATGTCAAGCCTCACGTGATGCTTAGTCGTTGTGTACGGTGATGTGTAGTCCCACCGGTAGTGGCTAGTAGATGAGTACGGTGATGTGTAGTCCCACCGGGGATGGTTGTGCATGTGCAAACCATGTTTCGTTTATGCTCCCATTTCATTGTAAGTGGTTTTTTTTAAAACTAAGATATATGTTTTGAACTGCATTGTTGTTGTGTTTTAGAGCTCCGCTCACTAAGCCTTTAAGTTTACGCTCTCTTTTTTCAACAATGCAGATCGTTATAAGCTCCGGGAGGCAAGTGGGCAAGGGAGGAGTTCTTGGAGTTCTTGCTAGCTCAAAGTATGGTTTTACTAGTTGTAATAATGCTTAGACGATGGGAATACTAGACTTTTATGTTAGGGAGTTGGTGTTCAAACTCCTATGTTTGGCTTTGTTTAAGTTGCTAGCATGTTTTAAATGTTGACACCATGATATGCTGAGGATTGTTATGGCTTTGGGTAGATTACCTTGCGTTTTGACTTGTTGGTGTTTTTGAACTAAGTGTTCTTATGAGCTTTGGGTTTGGGATCCATTTTGTTGCGTGTGTGCATGTTTGAAGTTGTGTTTAGGGTGTCTTGCCTCTAGATTGATTGTATAATAAGTTTCCATGTGGTTTGTGATGTTTCGGGGTAAGTTTGGGAACGTTTGGGATGCCAAAATGCATTTTCGGGCTAAACTGTGTCCAGGCGTTTTGGAACGTCTGATATGGATTCGGAACGACCAAGCTCCAGGGGCACCTATATCGGAACGAGGGTGTTGCCGTTTCGGTACGATTTGCCACTGGAGGCTCCTGTTCCGGAACTATGTAGGGCCGTTCCAGTACGTTTGGCCACTGGAGGCTCCTGTTCCGGAACCATGTGGGACCGTTCCGGAACGACTTGGTGTTACTTTTTGAATGAAGCCCGCGTTTCGGAACGGGCAGGCCTGTTTCGAAACGCAGGTAGTTAAAACGGTTAAAAAGGCATCTTTGGGGGTTTCCAAATGTTACATTTTAGTCCCTAATGCTTATATGCTTCCTAGTTGAGTTTATATGTGTCCTTTGCGATGGTTTTGCCTCGTGTGCATGGAACTTGACTAATAAACTACTTGGTAAGTTCAAATTATCGTATGCCCTATGTTCGGTTCGTATCTGTGTTCGCTTTTCCGCTGGTTGCCATTACACCTAGGGTTAAATGTGACATCTAGACAAGACTAATAAAATGAAAAAAATAGGGTTACTAATCGGAGTGAGGCCTTAGCGGGTTTCGCTTCGGTTTTCTCCGTGTAACCCGTTCGGTTTGGTCTGTTGGCTAGGCCGGGACAAGGGGGTTACACAAACGTTTCAATACGCTCCTTACCGTATCGAAACAGGGTATCGAAACAGATTCTATAAAATCCTAAGGAGTTTGAATTGAGTACCAATACGGTTTCACCCGTATCGGTACGATTTAAAATATTTTAAAAATTCAAAGCTTTAAATATTTCGAACGTTGCCTTGTTAGTTGGTAGGTAACCGATTTTTAAGTGTTAGTTAATGAGTATCGATACGCTATAACACATATCGATACGATTTCCTCCAGTGAGCTATGTTGGAAAAATTGCATCGATACGGTCTTACCCGTATCGAAACGGTTCCCTAACTCATACCGATACGCCTGAACGCGTATCGATACACATCTCTTATAATTGTGCAACGACACTTTCTTTTTTGAGACATATATTGTTGGGTTTTATGGTGCTCGATTTCCTTCAACCGATGTGTTTGCCAAGTTTGGAGAAGATTGGATTTTTGGTGTTAAAGTGGAAGCTAGAAGATTGGAATTGGACACAAGGATTTATAGTGGTTCAGCCTTCTAACAAGCACCTACATACACTACCTTAGCTCCCCAATAAGGATTCCAACCAAATTCACTAAGAATTTCGTCCCCTTTTCTAGGCTAAGGAGGCAACCTTTACACACTCAAAGCTTGAGTAAACCCTCTTTACAAGAGAAATTCTTAAGCAAACTTGAAATCCCTCTAATATGTATTTGTTTGCACTATTTAGCTCTCACCCAAAACCTAAACACTTGAGCAAATTTAACAATGTTTAGCTCACCAGTGTTGTCTATACAAGAAAATGGAAAATTAAGCTCTAAGACAAAATCTTAATCATAGTGTTGTTGACAATTGAAGCATTAGCCTTATCTTGATGCTTGGAGGTCCCTTTTATGCTCCTAACTGAGTTTGTAGCCGTTGAGGACCGTTGGAGATGTTTTGGAGCCATTGGAAACTTTATTTCCCATCATAAATGCAGTTCTGCTGCCTACCGTATCGGTACACGGGGACCCATATCGGTACGCCCTTCTTCAGAACTAGTCGTTGGGTTCTTGCCAGCCTAAGCGTATCGATACACTAGAGAGCGTATCAGTAAGGTCTGCAATTTAAAAGACCGTTGGGAAGTAGCTGTTGGGGGTTGTTAAACCAGGGATCAGTACGCTTTAAAGGCGTATCGGTATGACCCCTATTCGTATCGATACGGGCAAGCCTGTATCGGTACGAGTTTTGGCAGAATCAAAACTTGGGTAAAAAGGTATCGATACGGGGTATACCGTATCGGTACGGGCTTGCTAAAAGGTCAAGTTTGACTACTTTAAAGCATTAAAAACATTGCAAAAAACCTTTTAAAACACCTCAAACTTATTTTTAAGTTGTTTGAACTTAAAGACATGTTTTAAATTCTTTTCAAATTTGTCCAAAACATTTTTCAATTATTATATCAAAACATTTAGTTCTAAAGGTATCAATACGCTCCTTCGAGTACCGATACGGTAGGCTGCAGAAGTGCATTTGTGGTGAAAAGAGAGGGTTCCAACGACTATAATCAATTCTCTAACCACTCAAATGGCTAGAATTAATGGAGAAGGTATAAAAATAAGCCTATTGAAGACCAACAACAATTATTGAATCCTAGAGAAACATCCATACACAAAATCCAAGCTCAAGTGCCTAAATTCTCATTCTTGTGAAAATTCCAAATTGTATTGTGTAAATCTTATCTTGTATTTCAATTTGGGTTGAGTGCTTGTATTCAAAGGGGCACATTTTTATTGAGAGATATTCTTATTGCCTTCAATTTCTTCTTTGTATCCAAGTGAGGGTTTGGTCAATTTTGGGTAGAAAATTAACCGGTTTTGTAAAAGTTTCCTCCTAAGCCTAGGAAAGGGGAAGATCAATTAGTGGAATTGTTGGAAAATCCTTAGTGGGAGCTAAGGTAGTGGATGTAGAGTTCATTTGGAACTTGAACCACTATAATTTCCTTGTTCTTCATTTTTATTTATTCCACTTCACTTCTAAATTTTTAAAAACCCAATTCACCCCCTCTTGGCTTTGATCAATCCTTTGATCCACTCAACAATTGGTATCAGAGCCTACCTCTTTGAAGGATTAACAACCGAAAGAGGAGATTATATGTAGAGTGTGATCATCAACAAAGCAAGCCATGGCATCTACCTCCGGCTCTAGCATGTACGAGTCTCAATCGATCACCAAACCGCCTTTCTTTAGTGGTGACAACTATTCTTTTTGGAAGAACCGAATGCGTCTCTTCATAAAGTCAAGTGATTACCTTGTTTGGGATGCTATAGAGGATGGTCCCATCATTCCGATGAAGAGAGACGACAAAGGAAGACTTGTGCCGAAGAGAAAAGGAGAAATGAGTGAAGATGATCGAAAGAAGCTTCAAATCAACGACAAGTCTCTTCACATGCTATTTTGTGCTTTTGGACTGGGTACCTACTCCAAAGTTTCTTCCATCGAAAGTGCTAAAGAAGTGTGAGATACACTTGAGACAACCTATGAAGGGACAAAGGATGTGAAGGAAACAATGATTAGAATTCTCAATCTTAGCTATGAGAATTTCAAGATGGAGCCTGATGAAATCGTAACGAAGATGTTTGATCGTTTTTTAACCATTTTCAATGGGCTAAAAGGTTTTGGAGATATCATCCCGGAGGACAAGCTAGTCCAGAAGCTACTCTACTCTCTTCCCGAGTCTTGGGATGGGAAAAGAACCGCTATCATTGAGGCAAAGAACTTGAAGACACTAAAGTTTGATGAGCTAGTTGGTTCTCTCCTAACTCATGAAATCACGAAGCAAGGAAGGGAAGATGAAAAGAAGAAAGAAGAAAGAAGAGTGGAGAAGCTTGAGGTAGACAAGAAGAAGAAACTAGGAGTGGCTCTCAAAGCTTCTCTACATGAGGAGAACACTTCTAGTGAGAAGGAAGATCTTGAAGAATTGGCTATGATAGCCAAGAGATTCTCACGGTTTATGAGGTCCAACCGAGGTAGAAAGTTTCAAAGAAAGATGGACTTCAAGACCAAGAACAAAGAAGAAGAAAAGAATCTGATCATATGCTATGAGTGCAAGAAACCGAGTCATATATGTTCCGAGTGTCCTCAACTCAAGAAGAAGGGCTTTGAGAAAAAGAAGAAGCTCAAAACCAATCTTGCTACTTGGAGTGATGAGGAATCATCCGATGATGAGGAAGAAGAAGTGGCCAACCTTTGCCTCATGGCTATTGAGGAGGATTCTAAGGTAACCTCTAACTCATCTACTTTTGATTTTACCTATGATGAATTGCATGAAGCGTATGATGAGTTACAAGAGGTGTATGCTGAGTTAGTTGAGAAGTATAAGGAGTCTATTTTGAAAAATAAAAAAGTCATTTCGGATTTAAATGCTAAAAATGATTTAATTTCTCAAGCTAACTTGGAATTTGAGAAAAAGATTTTAGGTCTACAAGATGAACTTGAATACTTTCAAAAGGAAAATGTAGATTTAAATAATCTTATTTCATAATGTAACATTGAACACCAAAAGGTGTTAGATGAGCTCAATGAGCTCAAAAAGTCTTTCAAGAGTGTTGGTACTTTGAAAAATGAAATAGGTGAATCATCTAGAACAAACCAACCTAAGAGAATGAATTTTAACTACAAACAAAGTGGCTCATATAGGCATACTAAAACTAAAAGAATTAGAAGTGTATGGGTTCCTAAGGAACTTGTTAAATCTAATAATGTTGATGCCATGTCACCTTGGATTCCTAAGGGAACCAAGCTTTTGGGAGCTAACACTCGTGGACCCAAAATGATTTGGGTACCAAAAATCAAAGCCTAAATTCTTTGTTTGTAGGGGGAGCATTGCTACAAGGCCAAAGCAAAAAGCCAAAACTCATGGTACCTTGATAGTGGATGCTCGAGGCACATGACCGGAGACAAGAGTCGATTCATGGAATTAAAGCCAAAAAGTGGAGGAGTAGTGACATTTGGTGACAACTCCAAAGGGCACATTGAAGGTATTGGCTCCATAGGTAATCATTCTACCATACTCATTGAAAATGTGTTGTATGTCTATGGTCTAAAACATAATTTATCGAGCATTAGTCAATTGTGTGATAAAGGGTTTAATGTCTTATTTGATAAAAATGGGTGTAAAATTGTTGACATTAAATCTAATAAAACAATGCTCATTGGTCATCGCATAGGAAACATATATATGGTGCATTTAGATGACATTCATACATCCTATGCATGTTTTGTTGCACAAAATGAAAATGATGTATGGTTATGGCATAGGAAACTAGGACATGCTAGCATTAGTGTTTTAGAAAAATTAGTTTCCCTAAATCTTGTTAGAGGTTTACCCAAGATTAAGTTCTCAAATGATAAAATATGTGATGCATGCTATAAGGGTAAACAACATAGATCATCCTTTAAATCCATTAATGATGTCTCTACTAGTAGATGTTTACAATTGATCCATATGGATCTTTTTGGGCCTATTAGAACTATGAGATTGGGTGGTAAATCGTATGCTTTTGTACTTGTTGATGACTATTCTAGGTTTACTTGGGTTCTATTCTTAAGTACAAAAGATGAGGCTTTAGAAAAATTCATCACATTTTCTAAATTAACTCAAAAAGATCCCGAGCTTAAAATTTCTCACATTAGAAGTGATCATGGAACCGGGTTTCAAAATCTAGGTTTCGAAGAGTTTTTAAATGAAAATGGTATTAGCCACAATTTTTCGGCACCTCGAACTCCTCAACAAAATGGGGTAGTTGAGAGGGAAAATAGGACTTTACAAGAAATGGCTAGAACCATGCTTTGTGAAAACAATTTACCTAAATAGTTTTGGGCGGAAGCCACAAATACTGCTTGCTACATTGTAAATCGAGTAATGATTAGACCAATTTTAAAGAAAACACCATATGAGATTTTAAAATACAAGAAGCCTAACACTAGATATTTTCATCCATTTGGTTGCAAGTGTTTTGTTTTAAACAATGGAAAAGACAACTTAGGTAAATTTGATGCTAAAAGTGATGAAGCTATTTTCTTAAGGTATTCTTTAAACTATAAAGCGTATCGTGTATTTAATAAAAGAACTTTAGTAATAGAAGAGGCTATACATGTTGTTTTCGATGATAACCTCATTCAAAGGAAGGATTCTTGTGATGATGATGATGTAGGGATCATTGAAGCTAATGATGGTGGAGAATCATCAAAGGTGGATGAGATTCCAACTAAAGAAGAAGATGCACAAGATCCACCTCTTGAAGCCTTGAAGGACTTGACTCTTGAGGAAAATGAGGTATCTTACCCATGGGAGTTCAACTATGTCAAAGATGGTGAAATCTTGGGTGATCCATCCAAGGGGGTAACTACAAGATCCTCTATCAAATTAATGAATAATATTGCATTTCTTTTATACATAGAGCCTAAAAATATCAAAGAAGCATTAAAAGATGAGTTTTGGATTTTGGCTATGCAAGAAGAATTAAACCAATTTGAGAGGAGTAATGTATGGACATTAGTTGAAAGGCCTAGTAATCAATCTACTATAGGAACTAAATGTGTATTTAGGAATAAATTAGATGAGAGTGGTAACATAGTGAGAAACCAAGCTAGGCTAGTTGCTCAAGGTTACACTTAAGAAGAGGGAATAGATTTTGATGAAACATATGCACCCGTAGCTAGAATGGAAGCTATTAGGATGTTGTTTGTATATGCATGTTATCATGATTTCAAGCCTTTTCAAATGGATGTAAAAAGTGCATTTTTGAATGGTTTTATAAATGAAGAAGTGTATGTGGAACAACCACCGGGTTTTGAGGATTCAAAATTTCCAAATCATGTTTTTAAGCTAACCAAAGCTCTTTGTGGTTTAAAATAAGCTTCTAGAGCTTGGTATGAAAGGCTTTCAAACTTTTTAATTGAAAAAGGTTTTGAAAAAAGGTAAGGTGGACACTACACTTTTCATAAAAAGATATAAAAATGACATCTTAGTAGTGTAAATATATGTTGATGATATTATCTTTGGCTCTACTAATGAATGTTATTGCAAAGAGTTTGCTAAGTTAATGCAAGATGAATTTGAGATGAGCATGATGAGGGAGCTCTCATTCTTTTTGGGACTCCAAATCAAACAAAGGAAGGATGGAACCTTCATAAATCAAGCAAAGCCTCAAGCTACACCAATGAGCTCATCTACAAAGCTTGACAAAGATGAAGGAGGTAAGTGTGTTGACTCTAAGCTTTATCACTCTATGATTGGATCATTGCTTTACCTTACCACAAGTAGACCGGATATATAGTTTAGTGTTTGCTTGTGTGCTAGGTTTCAAGCTAGTCCTAGAGAGTCTCACCTTATAGCCGTTAAAAGGATCTTTAGGTACCTTAGAGATACTCCTTGTTTAGGTCTTTGGTACCCTAGAGACTCAACCTTTAACCTTCATGCTTATTCGGATGCAGATTATGGGGGTTGTAAAATCGATAGGAAAAGTACTTCCGACACTTGCCAATTCCTAGGTAGTATGCTCATATCTTGGTTCTCTAAGAAACAAAATAGTGTAGCTTTATCTACCACCGAAGCCGAGTACATATCCTTAGGGAGTTGTTGTGCTCAAGTCCTTTGGATGAAACAACAACTCTTAGATTATAGAGTTAAAGTAGAAACCATACCCCTTAAGTGTGATAACACTAGTGCAATTTGTCTCACCAAAAATCCCATCCAACACTCTAGAACCAAACACATAGAAATAAGGCATCATTTCATTAGAGATCATGTCCTTAAGCAAGATTTTGTTATAGAGTATGTTGACACCTTGAATCAATTAGCGGACATCTTTACCAAGCCTCTAGACGAAGAGAGTTTTTGGTCCCTTAGGAGAGAGTTTGGTCTAACTAGCCTATCTTGACCCTTTAAGACTCTTTTTGAGGTTAAAATTGCTTGATCTTATGAAAATACATGTTTATGTGTTGTTGATCTTGATGGTAACCATGCTTGTAGCTAGGGGGAGTATGCTTCTATTAGAACATGCTTAGATTTTCTCATTCATCATTTGCATACATTTAGAAGATGTTAAAGTCGAGCCTTTGGTTGTTCTAGTGACCAAAAATGCATTTCTGGGCATAGGGTATTGATACGGTCTTATGCGTATCGATACGTGTATTTCATTAGCTTTCCAGATTTCATTTTCTCTCTTGTGGGTATCAAAACAGATAAACTTGTTTTGATACGAGTTGTGAGCGTTTCGATACGGATGTCTTCCGTTTCGATACGGTTCCTTGATACGTGGTTCCAAAGAATTACCGTTGTACCCCCGTATCGATACTCGATCGCGTAGAAGCTTTAATTGGGCATTAAAAGACTTTCAATATTACCAAAACTCTTTTTCAAAACCCTAATCATTTTTCATCTATAAAAGGGCCCTCAACCCTTCATATTTTCATCACACAACTTAAAGTTTCTTGAGGTTTTTTCAAAATCAAGCCAAGTCTCTCTATCAATTTGGTGCAAAATCATCATACATTCCCCCTCTCTCAATATCAAGGTCTAAAAACTTCTTTTCTTTCTATTTTCTTTATTATTTTCGTTTCAAATTTTGTTTGTTTTGTTTGTTCTTTCAAAAGATTTTATCAAATTTTTTTGTTTTGTTTTGTCTTTCAAATTTTTTTACCTTGATTATTGATTTATCCATGGCGTTGAATGTGAAAATTAATGCATACACATATTGTTTTGATTAATTTTCTAGACTATGGCACCTAAAAAGAGAGCACACACTACTACCGAAGTTGGCGAAGGATCAAATCCCAGCGATGGCACTCGTCTGAATTTGACCTTAATTTATCAAAGGTGCTTTCGAACTCTCGGTGAACTCAACTATTTTCGATCTTTTCAAAACTACAAGATTCGACCGGAGAGGGTAATTTCCATTCCTTTTCTCAATTCAGAGCGTTTCAAGTTTGCTTATTTACCATTTCTCCAAGAATGAAAGTTTATGGATTTTCTTCAAATTCCGGGGTTTTTCTTTTGAAATTTGGTTTTGATCTTTTATGCTAATGCAAAATGTGTTGCCAATGCCGAGGGTAATGTCAATGTCGTTAATTCTTTTCTTATGGGAAAGAAGATTACTGTCG
This sequence comes from Hibiscus trionum, assembly GCA_030270665.1. Taxonomy (NCBI): domain Eukaryota; kingdom Viridiplantae; phylum Streptophyta; class Magnoliopsida; order Malvales; family Malvaceae; genus Hibiscus; species Hibiscus trionum. Next base: position 22,184,658 of record BSYR01000011.1, read on the forward strand.
ATGTCAAGACCCTTTGTGATGTTTTTGGATTTGAGGATGAGGGTATTGATGATGAAGGTGAGCTTGGACATGTTCTAGGGGGATCCTTCACCGTTCTAAATGCTCATGACCGCATCTTACATTTGATGATCACTTGGTGGTTTAGGCCTTCCGGAGGGAAATACTCAACAATTCGCCAAGTTGATGATTTTTGGATTAGATGCTTTCGCGAGAGGAAACGTCCTAACCTTGCTCACATTATGTTTGCGGAGATTGTCTTCCTCGTTCAACATCGTCACACCACTTTTATTACTTCATTCACCTATGGCACGACTTTGAGCTACTTTTTCACTAAGAAGGAGATCGATTGCTCTCATGACTATCCGACGAATCTCACCGATCTGATTGATGAGAGGTCTGTATCTCGGGGCAAGTTTCATTATTTCAATGGTAATTGGCTTCGCCTTTCCGAGCTTCCTAGTGATGCTATACCCGAAGAGATTGCAAATCCTACAGTAGCTCCTCAAGCACCTCCTCCATCCATGGATTCTCTCATGACCTATCTTAATGAACAATTCACAAGCTTACGCATGGGAATTGGTTCTATTGATCAAGTCATGAATTCTGGGTTTGCCGCCATTGATACTCGCTTCACAAGCTTAGAAGATCACATGACTAATGTGGAGAAGCGTATCTCTTCTATTAAGGCCGAGCACAATTCTATGAATATCTCTCTTACGGCCTTCCATGATGAATGGCGTCAATCAAGGAGGAACGATGATGCCAATGAAGATGAAGATAATGAAGATGGTGATGGAGACGAGTAGTAGATTAGTCTTTGCATCTCATTCATGTCATCTTAGGATTTACTTTCATGCACTTTGATTTATGTTTTTAGGATTAAGTTTGTCATTTAAAACCTATGCTTTGATTTCTATTGTTTGGATTTTATTTTGATGTTTCTTTAAGGGTAAAGTACACAGACGGTCACTGAACTTTGATAAAAAAAACAAAATGGTAATCAAACTTTCAAAAATCACGAAGTAGCAATTAAACTTTAGATTTTGAAACAAAATGGTAACTGGGGCGTTAAACCCCGTTAACCCCTAACGGAAATCTGACTGGGTATGCCACATCCCCACCTAGTTTTCCACCTCATATATAAAAAATAATAAAACTATATTCCACGTCATATTTAAAAATTAAAAACAAATCATTTTTAATCTCCTTTTTAAAGGATGAAACCCTAAGCTATCAACAACATTTCATTCTAAACTCTCTTCATTTTTCTGGGCAGCTACGTAAGGTAGGAGAAGAAAACAGTAAGGGGGAGAACAATGGATGATCCTCTTCATCCATATCTCTTATGCATTTTCATAAGCAACGGACCAATCCTCTGGCGGATGGTGTACATTGTCCTCCCATATTCGGCGGTAGGCCATATTTTTGTTCCAAACACCGCACTGCATTCCCATCAAGAGTTCATAAGTCACCTTGTAATTTTAATGGGAGCTGGAAAATTAACCACTCCACTGACAATTTTTGACCCATGGAAAATGGAATCTGATAAAAATGATTGAATGTGACAATTAATCCAAGGCAAAGCACAGCTTGCTCAGCAGCATACTAGTACGTAGGATATTGGTATAATCGAATAATCACCAACAAATTGCACTAGTAAGAGGTCAAAAGGAAAGAAATATAGAAAACCTGGTGGCAATGACTTTGTCCCCGACGGTGAAAACCCCAGCCTTTTCAGCCGCTCCACCAGGTAGAATATCATCAATGTAAGTGCCACCGTCTCTGCCTTTCCTGAATTTGAGGCCATAAGGTTGCTCGATCTCCACCTCATACTCCTCGTACTGCACTTCCTGATTTGTGGTTTGGGATTCACCCTCCGATGCTTTGACCACCAAAACCCAGGGCTTTAGCTCCTTGGCCATCCCACTGCACACAGGCCAACACTTGTTGCTGAATCCAACCCCAACATGCTTACTCGGGGAGAAGAGAGGTTGAGTGGCTCTCGGTGATGGTGGTCGTGGGCTTGAGCAGAGATGGGGATAAGTGGTGGGATCTAATTTTGTCGATAGCTTAGGGTTTCATCTTTTAAAAATGGTTTAAAAATGATTTGTTTTTAATTTTTAAATATGACGTGGAATATAGTTTTATTATTTTTTATATATGAGGTGGAAAACTGGGTGGGGATGTGGCATACTCAGTCAGATTTCCGTTAGGGATTAACGGGGTTTAACGCCCTAGTTACCATTTTGTTTCAAAATCTAAAGTTTAATTGCTACTTCGTGATTTTTGAAAGTTTGGTTACCATTTTGTTTTTTTTTATCAAAGTTCAGTGACCGTCTGTGTACTTTACCCTTTCTTTAATCTATGAACTTTATGATTATCAATTAACTGTTGCTTGGTTTATTGTTATGCCTTTATAGCCTATGTCTCTTATTTTGATCTAACAAAAAGGGGAGAGGGAAGTTCACAAGCTCACTTAAAACTTAAACTTAAAATTTACCTAGCTAACATTAAGGGGGAGTTTTTTTTTCCAAATTTTTTCAAAAAACTTAAAAATTTTAAGCTTTGGTTTTGCTATATCAAAAAGGGGGAGATTGTAAAACCTATGTTTGATTTTGATATAACAAAGTGTTTTAAGGACCAAATTGTAAAACTTGAAATAAATTTTTAAGTCCCCTAAAAGGTTTCAAATCATCAAGGTTTAGCTCTAGTTTGAAAAACTCAAACTCCAAAATATTTTCTAAGTGTTCAAGGCCAAATTGCTCAAAAACGTCTATAAGTATCGATACGCTTCTTATCGTATCGATACCTTTTTTAGAAACTTGGCTACTGGAGACAAACGTTTCGACACGCTCCTTACCGTATCGAAACAGGGTATCGAAACAGATTCCATAAAATCCTAAGGAGTTTGAATCGAGTACCGATACGGTTTCACCGGTATCGATACGGTTTAAAATATTTAAAAATTCAGAGCTTTAAATATTTTGACCGTTGCCTTGTTAGTTAGTATGTAACCGATTTTTAAGTGTTAGTTAATGAGTATCGATATGCTATAACATGTATCGATACGATTTCCTCCAGTGAGCTATGTTGGAAAAATTGCATCGATACGGTTCCCTAACCCGTACCGATACGCCTGAACGCGTATCGATACGCATATTTTATAATTATGCAACGACTCTTTCTTTTTTGAGACAGGTATCGATACGCTTCTTCGAGTACCGATACGGTAGGTTGTAGAAGTGCATTTATGGTGGAAAGAGAGGGTTCCAACGGCTATAATCAATTCCCTAACCACTCAAACACTAGAATTAATGGAAAATGTATAAAAACAAGCCTATTGAAGACCATCAACAACTATTGAATCCTAGAGAAACATCCATACACAAAATCCAAGCTCAAGTGCCTAAATTGTCATTCTTGTGAAAACCCCAAATTATATTGAGTGTAAATCTTATCTTGTATTTTAATTTGGGTTGATTGCTTGTATTCAAATGGGCAAATTTGTATTAAGAGATATTCTTATTGCCTTCAATTTCTTCTTTGTAACCAAGTAAGGGTTTGGTCAATTTTGGGTAGAAAATTGACCGATTTTGTAAAGGTTTTCTCCTAAGCCTAGAAAAGGGGAAGATCAATTAGTGGAATTGTTGGAAAATCCTTAGTGGGAGCTAAGGTAGTGGATGTAGAGTTCATTTGGAATTTGAACCACTATAATTGCCTTGTTTTTCATTTTTATTCATTCCACTTCACTTCCAAATTTTTAAAAACCCAATTCACCCCTCTTGATTTTGATCAATCCTTTGATCCACTCAATAATCATGATCCGTTTGTTCTACAAGGAACTAGATTCGATAATATTTCTAACCATATAAATTACCTCTTCTAATTTTAATCGTACAATTTATGGTGAATTTCTAAAGTCACTGCAATTGTTATTTTTGGAAACAATATGTTGTCTTTTATTCTGACCTTTGTTCACTAAAAAATTAATAACTCCTAATATATAACTTGTAATCAAAAACCGTTTGTTTTAAACGAATCTAGATTTTCATATTGTTATAGAAATATAATACTCACTTCATGATTTATCTTGTGGAAATTTTGGTGATTTTTCAAAGTCACTTCTAAAATTGTTTTTCTAAAAAATCTGCTGCCAAATTTTTATGACCTTTCAACATTCAAATACTCATATCTTTTAAAATACACATCGAAATCGATCACATTGTATTTTAAACAAAACTAGACTGAATTATGTTTACACCGATATATGGATCACTTTCTAATTATTTTTATAAAATTTACGGAAAATTTTCAAACTTACTCCAGTCGGTCATGCTCAGGTTACGAGAGATTAGATTTTTGTTTAAAAATTGGTAAATTACCCTTATGGCCATCCAACTTTGTACAATATCGTGGATCCCTGCGGATACTTTTCGAGGATCCCCACATTGATTTATACGAGTATGGTTCAGTTATCTCTACGGTTTAGATGTAGCATTCCCCGTCCCATCCCCTTGTGAGCTTCTGTGATAAAACTTCCCCCGTTCCCGTCACCGTGAGTGAAGGTTTCGATTATTCCCTATACATGTCGGTTCAGATCTACGCGATTTTCAGTTATTCCCCACCTGATTACCACCCCTACTTATGCTAAGATTAAAACCAAATGAGCTCAAGCTTAATAATATGTTGAATTTAGGGGAAATATTGAAAATAAAAAATTTTGGATAATAGTGCATATAAGAAAATATTTAGTGAGATGCTAATTTTTCTATGTTATCGAGGGAGTCATCAATAACTGTTTTTTTTTTTTGTAGCAGAAGTCATCAATAACTGTTAGTTGTCGATGACTGGGTTATTTTTTATATTTTGGATCAAATTGTAAAAAATAAAATTATGGGAAATAAAATAAAAAATTCAAAAATTAAATTATTTTTACAAAACGGTGTTTTAGGGATCAAAGTGGGTGAAATGAAATTTTGGGAAAGGAACAAATGAATAAAATTAAAATATATAGACTAAAATGAAAATTTTCAAAAATTGAGATATTTAAATAAAATAATGCGTAGAAAGCATTTAATTTAATAATATTTTTTGTTTGAAAAATAAGTACAGTTCAATGCTTTAAAAGGAAATTAAAATTACAACGATCAAAATGAACATTTCAAAAAGTTTAAAGTGAAACTGTATGAAATTTCAGAATGATTTTTTTAAAAAAAAAATGTATGTTGGGGGCAACTGAGGAGATGAAAACTTTGAAAAGTCAAAAATAAAATTTTGTGATGAGGTAAAAGAAGCAAATAAAAGTGACATGAGTATAACTTAGGTTTTGACCCAAAGCCGGATGACCTGGACACACCACACCTGTCCATCTTTACAAGTTTAAGGCTTTAAGCAGACCCAATCACATCATGTGGGCGTAGGTTGCTAGAAGCTCCGACTTGGGATAAATTCTTTTATGGATTTTTTTACCACCTAGTTTATGATCCATCAATCATATAATTTCACGTAAAATTATTATTTTTATTAAGAGAATTACTTAAAAAGTTAGTCCACAAACATTTAATTTTATTTATAATGTGAATTTAACCCCACCACCACTATTATTAGGGTTGTAAAAATAGATAATCGGATGAGTTTCAGGTCGGGTCAAATTAGATACAGGTCAATTCAGGTTAATATTTTTTTTGACTCGACTCGGGTCGGGTGCGGGTCAGTAGCAGGTCGGGTCCATTTCAGGTCGGGTCCATTTTAGGTCGGGTTTATTTCAGGTCGGGTTCAAACAGATCGGGTCCGAACTAGGTAATTGACAGGTTAATTCGGGCTTGGGTAGACTTCAGGTCGGGTTCATTTCAGTCCGGGTTCATTTCAGGTCGGGTTCATTTCAGGTCGGGTAATTTCAGGTCGGTTTCATTTCAGGTCGGGTTAATTCAGGTTTTGAATTCATATTATTTTTTAGTTCAGTACAATTGTACAAGTATTCGATATTTATTTCGAGAAAATTATTTAACGTCTTTCATGGAATCACATTAAAAATAAAAATTTGGCACTATAAATGAATAAACATATCATAAATTATTCATATCTAAAATAATAAAGTAAATTAAAAACTTGAAATATGGCCAATTTCGAATAAAAACAAAGTTTTAGGGACTATAATGAACAACAAATAATAAATAAGAGTCAATTTAGACTAAAAATAAAGTTTTAAGGACTTAATTGAATTGAACTAAAACTTAAAGAACTTAAATGAAAAACATCTAAAATTTAAAGTGCTACAAAATATTTAGGCCATCTAAAATGAATGGATGGTGGGATATGAGCCCAAAGCCCTAAACTATTAATAATTATTATTTATTATTAATTATTATATTATATATACATTATATAACTTATAAGTTTTAATATATATATGTATATTAATTATATTTATATGTTATATTATAAGTTTTAATATATATATATATATATATATATATATATATATAGGAAAATACTTTGATGCACAAGCTTGTGTAAACTTTAGTTTACACAAGCCCTTTAATTTTAGGGTTTAGGGTTTAAGATTTTAGGTTAGGGTTTAGGGGTTTAGTATGTAGGGTATATAATATATATGTATTATATGTTATATTAATTATATTTATATGTTATATTATAAGTTTATATTAGAGTGTTTAGGGTTTAGGGTGTTGCATTATGGTTTACGAGTTATCATCATTTTTATGGTTTAGGGTTTAGAGTTTAGGGTTTGAGAGCTAGGGTTTATATTCAATGGTTTAGGGTTTAGGGTGATACATTAGGGTTTATGAGTTATCATTATTATTTATGGTTTAGAGTTTAAGGGTTTATGATTTAAGAGTTAGGGTTTGAGAGTTAAGGTTTATATTCGAGGGTTTAGGGTGCTGTATTAGGGTTTACGAGTTATCATTATTGTTTATGGTTTAGATTTTATGGGTTTAAGGTTTAGGGTTTATGATTTAAGAGTTAGGGTTTGTGGTTCATATTAGAGTGTTTATGGTTTAGGGTGTTGCATTTGTGTTTACGAGTTATCATTATTGTTTATGGTTTATGGTTTAGGATTTGAGAGTTTGGGTTTATACTCGAGGGTTTAGGGTGTTGTATTAGGGTTTATGAGTTATCATTATTGTTTATGGTTTAGAGTTTAAGGGTTTAGGGTTTAGGATTTAAGATTAAGGGTTTATATTTGAGGGTTTATGGTTCATATTAGAGTGTTTAGGGTTTAGGGTGTTGCATTAGGTTTATGAGTTATCATTATTGTTTAGGGTTTAAGGTTTAGACTTTAATGTTTAGGAGTTATGGTTCATATTCGAGTGTTTAGGGTTTAGGGTGTTGCATTAGGGTTTATGAACTATTATTATTCTTTAAGGTTTAAGGTTCATATTAGAGTGTTTAGGGTTTAGAGTGTTGCATTAGGGTTTATGAGTTATCATTATTGTTTATGATTTAAAGTTTAGGGTTTAAGGTTTAGGGTTTATGATTTAATAGTTAAGGTTTATATTCGAGGGTTTATGATTTATATTAGAGGATTTATGGTTTAGGGTGTTGCATTAGGGTGTATGAGTTAACATTATTGTTTATGGTTTAGAGTTTATGGTTTAAGCTTTAGGGTTTTGGTTTTAGTGTTTAGTGTTTATGGTATATATACATATAATATGTATATGTTATATTATATATATATATATATATATATATATATATATATATTATATTGTGATAAGTTTTTTTTCCGAGAAAACCGCTAAGTGAGGCCTTATCACTATTTTCTTCTTGAAAAGGGTTTTTATTTAAAAAAAGGGGGAAATTCGTATTTTGAAAAACTGTAAAAATTTGGAGTCGCCACCGGCCACTAAGGTAGGCCGGACACCACAAAACCAGAGATTCGTTTTAAAACGGGTTCGGGAGTTGGTTACGTGTGGGGAAGGATTAGCACCCCCATCACGTCCGGAAATCGGTACCAAATTGCTTGTTGCCTTTTAATCGATAGAAATTAGTTAAAAACCGAAGTGAATTTAATAAAAATGTTCTTAAATGAAAATGTGACTCAAATAGCATGGGCTTTGTCGAATAGTGACATTGGAATTAATTAAACATTTAATTAAAAAGGATGACGGTACACCGGACCGTAGACTAAACCGACATCATATAAGATTGACTGCCGTGTTAGTTTAGGGTTCGGATCCCGTACGTCACCTTTATGCATGATGCAGACAAATAAAGGATGATGCGTGATATTTTTATTTTTACGCTTTCGCTTACCTAGAGACGGTGAGAATTAACCCAAATATTCGATCGACACCCATTAAGCTAGGACTGTCGTTTTTCGGATACCATGGTTAATTAATACCTCTCTTGGGGTACACTTTAAATTAATTAATCATCGAGCAAAATTAAAGAGTCACATGTAATGACAATTAGAATGCATGTCACAACAAACATATTCGAACCATCATGAAAACAAATAGAAAACACATATTTAAACAAGGCTAAAGAAAATCATATGATCGAATATTATAACAGAACATGACACATATTATAAAACCATATATCGTATACACATTAAATGAACATAACAATATGCAAAATAATATATATTCGATGCATAAAAAAACATAATAAAATGCTAAGCATAAAAGCACACATCCACATAAAAACGTACCAACCACATATCATACATATACATTTAATAAACATCACAACGTGGCATAAAAATAAACACATACTCGATACTAAAATGTATTAAAAAGACAAAATGCATGGTTGACGGTATATAATATTGCAAAAACAATATGCAAGATAATAAAATACGAAGTAAATAAAATGCAAACTAATAGGGACCAGAGCTATAAATTATCCATAAAAGAACATAAATTAAAAGACGAAATAGGGACTTAATTAAAAGGACGCGGAAAGCTACAAGGACTAAAAGTGTACTTAACCCACCCGAAAATCGATTAAAACAAAAGTCAGGATGAAATTACGAGCGTTTGAAAACATAGAGGGACCACGGGCGTGATTAAAAAAGACGGAAACCCTTCGTGGGTAATTACACGACACGGAGGGTTTTAAAGTGCAATTAAACCAAATTTTAAAACGAGAAACCTTATATAAACCGGCGAAAAATACATTTTCCTCTTTTTTAGCCCGAAACCAAACCCTAGAAAACCTGAGGCTCCCTCATCCTCTTTCTTTCCGGCGTCGTCAGGGTTCCGGTCGCCGTTGCCGGCGCCAGAACCCTAAAAAAATCTTCCCCTTTTCTTTCCGAAACCAAAATGCCCCTTTTTTTACACCATCTCAGAAACCTAAAACCATAAAACAGATCCCTTTCCGATCTCTCAGAAGAACCTTAAAAACGTTTCTGCTTTGTTCTTGTTTTAAAACCCCAAAACGAAACAAATCCCAAAAAAACAGATGACCACATACCCATTTCGTGCCATTATTCCCGATGGCTCACCATGCATGACCCCAAAAAGGGTCACGAAGCTTATCGCCGACAACGAAGGGCGAAACATGAAAGGCAGAACTTGCAGCGAAGGTAAAAAATGACTCTAATCTGTGTTTTTTTATTTTGATTCGCAAATAGAAGTGAAAACAGTATACCTCTGTGAATCTGATCTTGTATTGATTTCTGAGAAAATTCATTTACAGCTTTGGCTCTCTCTGAAAAATCCCCTAATGCTCCCCCTATTACAATTTTTCTCCCCTCAAAATCCTCCCCTTTACATTGCATTCTGCTCAGCCTTTTATAGCCCAATATTACAGAATTTGTGCATTTACATAAATCTGTCGAAAATCTGTTATTGGTTGCTCTGATTTCTGTTGATTTCACCCCTGGAATTTCTGGTATTGCTGGTGCGCATCTGACACCTTAATTTTTGTTTGCATGCATCGCTGTACGAGGGGAGGGGACCAGAGAAGGCCGGCCGGGCGACGTGGAGTGATCCAGACGGTCAGCAGAATTCGAAGGGGCTCGAACTCGCGCGCGTGGGAAGTTGAACAATCGCGCGTGAGGGAGCTGGGAAGCCGCGCGTGTGGGCGTGAGGGTTCTGGAATCCTCCTCGGTTCGATCTCAACCGCCCGATACGCCCTTGATCCGACGGCTGCAAGCGATGCGACGCCAGTGAGCTGAGAGCCATCTAGAGTTTCCTCCATCAAGGACCATCTGGACCGTTCGATCAACAACCCTTGATCTGACGGTCCAGATGGGGCTGCGCACATAAACAAAAATGAGGGCCATCAGATTAGGGTTTTAGGTTTAATTAAGATGGGCCAGAAATGGGCTATGTATTCTTTTTGAGCTTTCAAATGTAAATGGACTGTATAAAAAACTGTTGGGCTTTTATTTATTTATTAATACATACTTGGCTTCATTATTTTTACTTGGGTCTTTATTTATTATATGTTTATGCATATTTTTATTTTTCAATTTGATAATAATAATAATAATAATAATAATAATAATAATAATAATAATAATAATAATAATAATAATAATAATAATAATATAACACGGTGGCAAGATACTAATGTAATAATAATAACGATAGTAATAATGATAATGTTAATAATAACAATGGTAATAGTAATATTAATAGTAATAATAGCATATGAAAATAATATTGGTAACAATAATAATAAAGAAGATGACATACTATATTAGTAGTGTTTAGGGGTTTTTCACATAAATGATATAATAATAGATATAATACTAATAATAATATTTTTTGCTTTTTCTTAGATTTTAATGACACGTTTACATAGTTAATAACTAGACAATAGCCCATATAAGCCCACTATTATAAGACGAAATAAAAAAATGTTAGCCCGGACAAAATTAGTGATTACAGTTTCCCCTCTTTGCTTGTACTTGTGAAACAAGAGCAAAGCAAAGACTATAAGCACTAATTTTGTCCAATTTTCCTGTTTAAGTGGTTTGCTCCTCCGAAGTGGTAGGAACAATGCGGGTCGTTGGCATGTCCTCCCTGAATAGCAAAGGACAAAGTCGATTCATTCTTCCGAAGCGGTAAAAGAATGAACTTCAAATAGCATGCTTTCCCGGAGCGGCGAAAGCAAACTGGACAAGCCTTCTACCTTTTCTGTCCAGGGATCCTTGAACTCTTTTGCCCTCAGATCAGGATACGGCGAGTATGAAATTCTTCGCCTGAAACTACATTTGCTCCTCCGAAGTGGCAGGAACAATGCGGGTCGTTGGCATGTCCTCCCTGAACGGAAAAGGACAAAGTCGATTCATTCTTCCTAAGCGGTAAAGAATGAACTTCAAATAGCGTGCTTTCCCGGAGCGGCGAAAGCAAACTGGACAGGCCTTCTAGCTTTTCTGTCCAGGGATCCTTGAACTCTTTTGCTCTCAGATCAGGATGCGGCGAGTATGAAATTCTTCACCTAAAACTACATTTGCTCCTCCGAAGCGGCAAGAACAATGCGGGTCATTGGCATATCCTCCCTGAACGGCAAAGGACAAAGTCGATTCATTCTTCCTAAGCGGTAAAGAATGAACTTCAAATAGTGTGCTTTCCCGGAGCGGCGAAAGCAAACTGGACAGGCCTTCTAGCTTTTATGTCCAGGGATCCTTGAACTCTTTTGCTCTCAGATCAGGATGCGGCGAGTATGAAATTCTTTGCCTGAAACTACATTTGCTCCTCCGAAGCGGCATGAACAATGCAGGTTGTTGGCATGTCCTCCCTGAACGACAAAGGACAAAGTCGATTCATTCTTCCTAAGCGGTAAAGAATGAACTTCAAATAGCGTGCTTTCCCAGAGCGGCAAAAGCAAACTGGACAAGCCTTCTAGCTTTTCTGTCCAGGGATCCTTGAACTCTTTTGCTCTTAGATCAGGATGCTGCGAGTATGAAATTCTTTGCCTGAAACTACATTTGCTCCTCCGTAGCGGCAGAAACAATGCGGGTCGTTGGCATGTCCTCCCTGAACGGCAAAGGACAAAGTCGATTCATTCTTCCTAAGCGGTAAAGAATGAACTTCAAATAACGTGCTTTCCCGGAGCGGCGAAAGCAAACTGGACAGGCCTTCTAGCTTTTCTGTCCAGGGATCCTTGAACTCTTTTGCTCTCAGATCAGGATGCGGCGAGTATGAAATTCTTCGACTGAAACTACATTTTCTCCTCCGAAGTGGCAGGAACAATGCGGGTCGTTGGCATGTCCTCCCTGAACGGCAAAGGACAAAGTTGATTCATTCTTTCTAAGCGGTAAAGAATGAACTTCAAATAGCGTGCTTTCCCGGAGCGGCGAAAGCAAACTGGACAGGCCTTCTAGCTTTTCTGCCCGAAAACTTTGGACTCTCTCGTTCTCTGATTCTAATGCGGCGAGTTTGAAATCCTTCGCCTTGAGCTACGAGTATCTACCTCCTTTTCTCAGAAATCCTGAAGTTGTATGTCTCTTTTCTCTTCTTCTTTCTTCTTTTCTTCTTCTTCTTCTTCTTCTTCTTCTTCTTCTTCTTCTTCTTCTTTCTTTCTTTCTTCTTATGTTTCTTTTTCTTTCTCATCTTCTTTTTCTCGTTCTTCCTCATCTCCTCCTTCTTCTTCTTCTTTCTCAACTTCTCCTTTCTCTCATCTTCTTCTTTTTCCTTATTTTCTTCTCTCTTTTTTTCCTTTTCCTTTTTCTTTTTCTTTCTCTCTTCTCTTTTCTCTTTCCTTCTTCTTATTTCCTCTCGTCCTTCCTTTTTCTTCTTTCTTCTTTTTCTTCTTTTCCCTTTTTCATTCTTTTTCTTTGGCTCTCTTTCTTTTTCTTTCTCTCTCTCTCCTTTCTCTTTCTTCTTCATTCTCATTCTTTCTTTTTCTCATCTCCTTCTTCTTCTTCTTTATCAACTTCTTCTTTCTTATTCTTCTTTTTTCTTTCTTTCTTTTTTTCTTTTCATTTTCTTTTCTTCCTCTCCCCTCTCTCATTTCTTCTTTTTCTCTCTCTCTTCTTATTTCCTCTCATCTTCTTTTCTTTTTCTCTCTTCTTATTTATTCTTCCTTTTCTTCCATTTCTCTTTTTCTCATTTTTTTCTTCTCCTTCTCCTTCTTTCTCATCTTCTTCTTCTTCTTCTCGTTCTTTCTTTTTCTCATATTCTTCTTCCTATTTTCTTCTTTTTTTCTTTTTTCTTCTCGGTCTTCTTTCTTTTTTTCTTCTCCTTCTTCTCGTTCTTTCTTTTTCTTTCTCGTTTATCTTCTTATTCTTTTTTTCTTTTCTCATTCTCCTTCTCATTCTTCTTTCTCATTTTTCTCTTTCTCTCTATTTCCTTTTCCTTTTTTTCTTCTTTATTCTTCTTTTTTCCTTTTTTTCATCATTTTTTTCTTTTTATTTTCCTCTTCTTTTTATTTTCTTCTCTCTCTTTCTCCTTTCTTCTTTTTCCTCTTTCTCTCTTCTTATTTCCTCTCTTATTCTTTTCTTTCTCTCTCTTCTTATTTCCTTTCATTCCTTTTCTTTTTCTTTTCTCTTTTCTCTTTTCTTTTTTCTCTTTTCTCTCTTTTTCTTTTTTCTTTTTTTTTCTCTTATTCTTTTTTTCTTTCTTTCTTTTTCTCTTTTCTCTCTCTCTCTCTCTCTCATTTCTTCTTTTTTTCTTTTCTTTTAATCTAAAAACCAGGAAACCTGAATTTTTTATTTTTTTAAAAAACATTCCAAGGGGGATAAAATTGAGAAATTTAAATTTTGAGGAAAACGTCCTTTTTGGAAAGGGCAAAATTGAGGAATTTAAATTTATGAGAAAAAATATCCTTTTGGAAGGAATAAATTGAGAAATGGAGTTTTGAGAAAAACATTCTTTAGAAATGATAAAATTGAGAAATTGAGTTTTAAGAAAAAACATCCTTTAGAAAGGATAGAATTGAGAAATTTATTTTTAGGAAAACTCCCCTTTTGAAAAGATAAAATTAAGAAACTAAAATTTCAAGAAAAATATCCTTTAGGAAGGATACAAGTGAGAATTTAAATTTAAGAAAAACATCCTTCAGAAAGGATAAAATTGAGAAATTCGAATTCTGAGAAAAACATCCTTTAGAAAGGATAAAAAAATCAGGGATTAAGAACCTTGATACCAGTCAAAGGATTCTTGAGATCTATTTCTCTTATCGTAGAGCCGTAGATCCACCCCTTTATTAATCTTCAAATACCTGCTCAAAATAAGCACAATGCTATGATGACTTGAGTTAGCATGCCCCTAACATAGGGATGTCTAACTATCAATGATGCATGAACGTATTTCATGATGCAAAGATGCGTATGGTCATGAGAATGCAAAGATGCATGAATTTAGTTTGTCTTTATTTTCTAGGGTCAGTGGTCACCATCTTGAGACTACAACCACTCCTCAGACACATGTCCTGACAAAATTTCTTTCGTCTGTTGTTGCTCATTCCCTGAGTCCAAACGGCCTTAACCAGAATCATTAGCCCAGTACCTTCAAGATGTATGCCATCTCCTATCTATACTGATTCGAAGTCCTATGTGCAAAAGCCCTTGTTGCCCCACGGACAAAGATGCCCCAATGGTCTTTCATCGTCATACATCACGTAGTGCCTCTCAATTTTGGTTTCACTGCCGCTGATGCATTTATCTCTAAATTAATACAAGGAAATCTCTTTGTTTTAAGAATATGTCCATTAGCTGGTCGTCATTCTAATGAAGAGTGGATTTTCAAATTAACATACAGAACCTTGAAACCAAAAGTCTAATTAAAAGAAAAATAGAATAGGATGCCCCGGATATCAAGATGCAAGAGCGTCTTAGATTCAGCTTTCCTATGATCTCTTCAAGCATAGCTTGCGTCTTCGAGTGTTGTGGCGATATTTGAAGTTATGAAACTCCTCCCTAATCGCTCGGTTCATCCTCATGATTATGGTACTTGCTAGATCAGCTCGATTACCATTCCTTCTAGTTCTCATTATGTTTATGATTACCATTGATTTCATGTCGGTGTCCTCAAGGATTCCCTTCCGGGACTTATTCAATTTTGTTCATTCATTCCTTTTCTTAGGGGAATTCAACTCGTCACAGTCCTTTGGCTCGGGAATAAAGATGGAGCATACAACGATACCCCGAGTTACTCGGCATGGTCACGATTTTGAAAATATTACCATCACTCATGAAACGAAGAGTTTCAGACTTCAGCGGAGTGCCCCTAAAATACCACACTCGTATCCAAAAATTCCTATTACCAGGTTTCGGAAATTGGAGTGCTTTTTGTTAATGCCTATTACCAGGCTCTGAAATTAAAACCATTTATTTAGTTTTGAAACAGTCTATTTTTCATTTTTCATTTTTTTCATTTTTTCTCTTTTTTTGGCACATTTAAGCAACTTTATTTGGGCTCTCTTAGGAGATTTCCTTATCATCAAACATCATCAAAGGAATAGTAATCTTGCTTCTCTCGCTTTTCCGACCAGAGCGGACATAGCGGGAAATCTCACTTCATCGTTATCACAACATTCAATCGATCTTTTTCATTAGAATCAATGTCACATCGAGCATGTGATATCTGAGGACCTATGAAGGTAAGGAGGGATATACATATATATGATTTCAAGGTCATTGTATGTTAAGAAAAATGCCTTTTCATTAGAAAGAAAATCTGCAAATATAACAAGTGCCCTCGCAAAAAGATCATTGCTATCTTCGGGCAAATGATAGCAATGTTGGTTCTATGCATTACTTCAAGAGAAAGTGCAACATGCATGACTTAAACACACCAATTCCCAAAGAAGAACCGAGAACTAAATCAAGAACCAAAACCCTAAAGGTCATGTCTCCGAAGGTCATACTAGGCTGAGCCTTGAGCAAAGGCTTTGTCTTGACGGGCAGGAGATGCCCCCTTGGGGTGGGCTGGACGAGGGGCCAATAACAAGAGGACTCTTAAAGATCGGGGTGGCCGAGTGGTCTCCCGGTACTTGAGCAACATTCCCTCCTTTTAGATCGGGCTGTAACAGTTAGGATATTCCTTTCATCATATCTTGTTGGGGCTTGATGATGGTGCCCCTTAGTTCTTGCTGAGTTCGTTCCATTTGACCTCTCAAATCGGCCTCTGGCTTGGCAAAGCTTTCCTCCATTTATTCATTTTAAGAATGAATGCATGTAATGTGTCGTATGCACAACAAGGATAGATGATTAAAGGTAATCAAACAGACATGTACAACTGAATGCAAAGATGCATTGATCATTAATTTTATTTGTTTAATGAATGAATCAATGTGTCATATGTACAACGGAAACACATGGTTGAAGGTAATCAATTGAATGCAAAGGTGCATTAATTTTATTTGTTTAATGAATGGATGAATGAATGACTGTGTCGTATGTACAACATGTGGTTAAGAGTAATCAATCAAAATGTATAATTGAAATGCAAAGGTGCATTGAACACTAATGAATGCAATGTGTTATATGTACAACATATGGTATGCAAAGATGCATTGAACATTGATTTATGAATGCAATGTGTCATATGTACAACGGAAACACACGGTTGAAGGTAATCAATTGAATGCAAAGGTGCATTAATTTTATTTGTTTAATGAATGGATGAATGATTGAATGTTTCATATGTACAACGGAGACATATGGTTAAAGGTAATCGATCAAAAGGTATAATTGAATGCAAAAGTGCATTGAACATTAATCTTATAAATGCAATGTGTCGTATGTACAACATATGATTAAAGGTAATCAAACAAAATGTATAATTGAATGCAAAGGTGCGTCGAACATTAATTTCATGAATGCAATGTGTTATATGTACAACAGAAGCACATGTCTAAAGGTAATCAAACAAAATGTATAATGGAATACAAAGGTGCATTGAACATTAATTTCAGGAATGCAATGCGTCATACGTACAACAGAAACACATGACTAAAGGTAATCAAAATAAAATGCATAATTGAAATGCAAAGAGCAACACTGAGTTCGGCAAATATCCTCGTTAAACAACTCATCAATGGGAACGTTGGTCTGTTACAATGATCGGATGAAACCCACTACATGTAGTTCTTGAGCTGGCGTCTAGGCCGACGATTTTCTTCAAGACTCACACAATCCCTTCTTCTTTCTTGGAATGATCTTTTGCTAGGAATCGGGCGTTCTCTCATATCCATGTTAACAAATGGGCCAACTCTCGGTCTTGCCCCCAAGTGGTATAGGCGGCGAATTATGATTAATCCACTATCGATGTTTGGTGCTCTTGACTTGCTCTTTGAAAGGGTCCCACTGAGCCTAACCTTCAAAGCTTATCGGAGCTGAGGTCGGAATTCCTTCTGACTTGAAATATTTTTCCTTGTTCTAGGTTGAGACTTGATTGTCGACTCAAGGCGGCGAAGTGCCCGAGAAACTTCCGATCTTGCCCCGGAAAGCTTAGTTCTAGTTTGGTGTTGTTCTCGCTAATTTCCTTGCAAGACTCGTTATTTCCAACTGTTGTAGCCAAATCAAAGCTGGCAGTCGTAGAACCAATGTAGGTTGAACTCCAAGATTTGGAGTACTGGTCACTTGCCTGGAACGTCTAACGAATACGTGAGGTGGCCCTCCTTGTTTTTGTTTTTGAAAGCCTTTATTGTCTCGGAACCCCAACCATGTAGTTTTTCTCCTTGTGGCTATATTTTCGTCGAGTTCCTCCTCACTATTGTTGCGGACCAAATTTTCCACTAATCAAGTCTTTAATTTCAGACTATTTCCAACTCAATGTGCTCTTTATGCAATGATGAAATATGCAAAATAAGAGAAAAGGGAAGAAAAGCAAATGTGTTAGTCGCATATAAATCATAAGGCAAGCAATGAAATTCAAGCATTAACGAGAAAAAGAAGCGTAGAAACAAGTAATTAGCAAGAAAAACCTAGACACTCTAAACTCTAGGGTTATCCGCATGGCTCTAATGGGGTGAGCTTCTTATATTCTCACGCATGGGTTCGGTCCTATAAAGGGTACCCGAACCTATCTTATCACCTACTAAGGCAATAAGAACCCCAATTCTGGCCCATTACAGGCTTGCAAATTGGTTTCGGCTCGAGGGAAAGCACGACCTAATGACGTGGAGGGCTGCTCACGTGTCAAAAGGCGTGGATTCCGAAAGTGAATTACCGACCCGTGGAGGGATGCTCACGTGGGTATGGGCGTTTCACTCCCACTTAAGGGTATAGTTCGGGTATAGAGCTTAATGATCATGATGCAACATATGTCGGTGACTCCTTTGAAATTAAATGAGGAATTAATTCGAATGCCACAAATTTTCAAAGCCCGTTTAATTTAAGTCATATTTTCAAGGAAGAACAAACTTATTAACTTCACTTTGATCTTTAAATAGTTTATATCGATTAAAAGCAACAAATGTTTTATTGGCTTAACTCTTTTTTTTGTTTGTAAAAACAAAAATTTGTCCCCAGCGGAGTCCCCAAATTGTGATAAGGTTTTTTTCTCGAGAAAACTGCTAAGTGAGGCCTTATCACTATTTTCTTCTTGAAAAGGGTTTTTATTTAAAAAAGGGGAGAAATCCGTATTTTGGAAAACTGTAAAAATTTGGAGTCGCCACCGGCCACTAAGGTAGGCCGGACACCACAAAACCAGAGATTCATTTTAAAACGGGTTCGGGAGTTGGTTACGTGTGGGGAAGGATTAGCACCCCCATCATGCCCGGAAATCGGTACCAAATTGCTTGTTGCCTTTTAATCGATAGAAAATAGTTAAAAACCGAAGTGGATTTAATAAAAATGTTCTTAAATGAAAATGTGACTCAAATAGCACGGGCTTTGTCGAATAGTGGCATTGGAATTAATTAAACATTTAATTAAAAAGGATGACGGTACACCGGACCGTAGACTAAACCGACATCATATAAGACTGACTGCCGTGTTAGTTTAGGGTTCGGATCCCGTACGTCACCTTTATGCATGATGCAGACAAATAAAGGATGATGCGTGATATTTTTATTTTTACGCTTTCGCTTACCTAGAGATGGTGAGAATTAACCCAAATATTCGATCGACATCCATTAAGCTAGGACTGTCGTTTTTCGGATACCAGGGTTAATTAATACCTCTCTTGGGGTACACTTTAAATTAATTAATCATCGAGCAAAATTAAAGAGTCACATGTAATGACAATTAGAATGCATGTCACAACAAACATATTCGAACCATCATGAAAACAAATAGAAAACACATATTTAAACAAGGCTAAAGAAAATCATATGATCGAATATTATAACAGAACATGACACATATTATAAAACCATATATCGTATACACATTAAATGAACATAACAATATGCAAAATAATATATATTCGATGCATAAAAAAACATAATAAAATGCTAAGCATAAAAGCACACATCCACATAAAAACGTACCAACCACATATCATACATATACATTTAATAAACATCACAACGTGGCATAAAAATAAACACATACTCGATACTAAAATGTATTAAAAAGACAGAATGCATGGTTGACGGTATATAATATTGCAAAAACAATATGCAAGATAATAAAATACGAAGTAAATAAAATGCAAACTAATAGGGACCAGAGCTGTAAATTATCCATAAAAGAACATAAATTAAAAGACGAAATAGGGACTTAATTTAAAGGACGCAGAAAGCTACAAGGACTAAAAGTATAATTAACCCACCCGAAAATCGATTAAAACAAAAGTCAGGACGAAATTGCGAGCGTTTGAAAACATAGAGGGACCACGGGCGTGATTAAAAAAGACGGAAACCCTTCGTGCGTAATTACACGACACGGAGGGTTTTAAAGTGCAATTAAACCAAATTTTAAAACGAGAAACCTTATATAAACCGGCTAAAAATACATTTTCCTCTTTTTTAGCCCGAAACCAAACCCTAGAAAACCTGAGGCTCCCTCATCCTCTTTCTTTCCGGTGCCGTCAGGGTTCCGGTCGCTGTTGCCGGCGCCGGAACCCTAAAAAAACTTCCCCTTTTCTTTCCGAAACCAAAATGCCTCCTTTTTTTACTCCATCTCAAAAACCCAAAACCATAAAACAGATCCCTTTTCCGATCTCTCAAAAGAACCTTAAAAACATTTTTGCTTTGCTCTTGTTTTAAAACCCCAAAACGAAACAAATCCCAAAAAAACAGATGACCACATACCCATTTCGTGCCATTATTCCCGATGGCTCACCATGCATGACCCTAA
This sequence comes from Hibiscus trionum, assembly GCA_030270665.1. Lineage (NCBI taxonomy): Eukaryota > Viridiplantae > Streptophyta > Magnoliopsida > Malvales > Malvaceae > Hibiscus > Hibiscus trionum. The sequence goes on from BSYR01000011.1 coordinate 22,204,825, forward strand.
AAAGGGTCACGAAGCTTATCGCCGGCAACGGAGGGCGAAACACGAAAGGGAGAACTTGCAGCGAAGGTAAAAAAGGACTCTAATCTGTGTTTTTTATTTTGATTCGCAAATAGAAGTGAAAACAATATACCTCTGTGAATCTGATCTTGTATTGTTTTTTGAGAAAATTCTATTACAGCTTTGGCTCTCTCTGAAAAATCCCCTAATGCTCCCCCTATTACAATTTTTCTCCCCTCAAAATCCTCCCCTTTACATTTCATTCTGCTCAGCCTTTTATAGCCCGATATTACAGAATTTGTGCATTTACATAAATCTGTCGAAAATCTGTTATTGGTTGCTCTGATTTCTGTTGATTTCACCCCTGGAATTTCTGGTATTGCTGGTGCGCATCTGACACCTTAATTTTTGTTTGCATGCATCGCTGTACGAGGGGAGGGGGCCAGAGAAGGTCGGCCGGGCGATGTGGAGTGATCCGGACGGTCAGCAAAATTCGAAGGGGCTCGAACTCGCGCGCGTGGGAAGTTGAACGATCGCGCGTGAGGGAGTTGGGAAGCCGCGCGTGTGGGCGTGAGGGTTCTGGAATCCTCCTCGGTTTGATCTCAACTGCTCGATACGCCCTTGATCCGACGGCTGCAAGCGATGCGGCGCCAGTGAGCTGAGAGCCATCTAGGGTTTCCTCCATCAGGGACCATCTGGACCGTTCGATCAACAACCCTTGATCTGACGGTCCAGATGGGGCTGCGCACATAAACAAAAGTGAGGGCCATCATATTAGGGTTTTAGGTTTAATTAAGATGGGCCAGAAATGGGCTATGTATTCTTTTTGGGCTTTCAAATGTAAATGGACTGTATAAAAACTGTTGGGCTTTTATTTATTTATTAATACATACTGGGCTTCAGTATTTTTACTTGGGTCTTTATTTATTATATGTTTATGAATATTTTTATTTTTCGATTTGATAATAATAATAATAATATAACACGGTGGTAAGATACTAATGTAATAATAATAAGGATAGTAATAATGATAATGTTAATAATAACAATGGTAATAGTAATATTAATAGTAATAATAGCATATGATAATAATATTGGTAACAATAATAATAAAGAAGATGACATACTACATTAGTAGTGTTTAGGGGTTTTTCACATAAATGATTTAATAATAGATATAATACTAATAGTAATATATTTTGCTTTTTCTTGGATTTTAATGACACATTTACATAGTTAATAACTAGACAATAGCCCATATAAGCCCACTATTATAAGACGAAATAAAAAGATGTTAGCCCGGACAAAATTAGTGATTACATATATATGTATCTCGGGTTCGGGTTCGTTTCAGTCGGATGCAGGTCGAGTTTCAGGTTAAAATTAACAGGTCAGATTCGGGTTCGGGTCATTTTCAGTCGGACGCAGATCGGGTTCGGTTGCTACAGTAACAGGTTCAACTCGAGTTCAGGTCAGCAACAGTCAGTTACAGTTCGGATTCGAGTCATCAAATTCTCGGGTCAAATCAAATTCTGACTCGAGAAGGTTCCAAGTAGGTTTTCAGGTTCTGACTTATTTTTACATCCCTAACTATTATTGTCATCCTTATTAGTATTATTTTTATTATTAATAACTCACGCTCATGTTTTATCATGTAAAAAATAACATTATGTGTACAATTATTTATTTGAGAAGCAGGAAATTAGAGTGTTAACACGGATCAATTTATTTAAATCTCTAAATTAACATCATATTTTTGTAATTTTTAATCCATCATAGATAACTGCAAGCTCTTGACATTGTAAAACTAGAGGGATATTAAAGAAAAATGGATGATATGTATAAATTATGGAGATATGGTTTTACTCGTTATATGAATCTTATTAAAAATCAAAATTTTTAGATTAATTTTTTTGAGATAATTTACTAACAAAAAACAATCTTATATAATATTACAAGGGTGGTTCAAAGATTTACGGGGCCTTGTACAATTTATTAAAACGATACCCTTTAATTTATAATCCCAAAAATATATAATGTTTTTTTACAAGATATTTTTATCTTAGTAAAAAATATATTATGTGACCCTCTTTAAAGTCATTTTTTATTTATTTTTTAATTTATTAAACCAATTTTTTTATTTTCTCCCTATAAAAATTTAATTTAACTCATTTGGGGCCATTTTTTCTTGGGGCACTGTACGGTCGTTCATCTCACACATGTCCAAAACCCCAACTATAACATCGTATAATTATAAATAGCATAATGGGAGAGTCCATAAAATAATTACTCTCAATTTTCCTCCAATAGATTCCCTTCCAAAGTGTGTTATTTTTTGGAATAAAAATTCTCTACTTTTTTTGGTGTCCTTGTTAATTCTTCACATTAAAAAAAATTAAGTTTAGGGTTTAATGTTAATGTTTAAGGTTAGAGTTTAAGATTAGAGTTTATGAAATTAGGGTTATAGTATATTTTTTAGAATTTAGGGCTTAGAATTTAATTCAGGGTTAGAATTATTCACGGTCCACCTCCTTTATAGTATACCGCCGTCAACTCAATCATATATATGTTCTTTATGATCATACAATACAATCATATATTCTGTTCTGCTAAACTTACAAAAACAGAAGAAGAATTAGGAGCGAAAATTGAAGAGATTGAACCTCACAGAGATGTTCTTGATCCTCCCCTTTTAGTATGGGTTGAAGGAAGAAGTTTTGGGCGGGTATGAGAGAATCAACAACATCTCAAACTCTTTGAGGTTCAGTCTCTTCAATTGTCGCTTTTAATTCTTGTTTTCTTTTGTAAGTTTTGATGTTATGTATGCATGTACATTCGGGATGGCGTCGAAGCGGATCTTGATTCTTGAAGGACTTACAGTGCTGGTATTTACAATATTGTATTAAAAAAATTCCACTTTTCGTTGTTTTATCATTTATTTTTTTAATTAAAAACGTTGTAGCATTTCAATATGTTGGATTCGCCATTGTGTATTGATTGAAATCTTGCAGCCTGTTTTTGTTATGTTGTTTTGATTTCTGGAGTGTATATGAATGGCAGTGCTAAACTGTGTTTGTTGTGCTGTTAATTGGGCCTATCTTCCCAACTGATTCCTAATCTTTTTCTGTTTTCTAATTGTTTTGGTTTTAATGCTTTTTGGAGTATCTAAGAATGGTTAATGAATACAAAGAATTAGTTTGCTCAGGTTTATGAATTTGTATGTAGAGTCTGTATTTTATACACATTAGCAGTGGAGTGGAGCCTATAGAATGTTGCATAACCCATTTCTTTTTTATCATTTTTATGTAGCACTCTTTTAACCCTGCGTGTGGAGTCTAAAGACTCCAATGCTTCCACAGACATTGTTTTACTTAATTTCTGTTCCATGTAATCGTTTTTCTTTTTGCATTCTAAATCTTTCGGCACTTTGTTGTATGAACAAGTGATTTATGAGGATTGTAATACCCGTATTTTGTCCGGGCATAAAATATACAATATTTTCACTATAAATAAAACTAAAAAATATAAGTAAATAATAAATCTAAAAAAATACTCCATAAATAAATAAAAATCCTTTGAACAAAAAAATAAAAAATAAAAATCCAACTTAGTGTTCAAATATAATAGGACACCAAACATTAAATACAAACCCATATATACTAAAAAAGCTCATTTATAATATCCCAAACACCAAACAAACACGAGTCTCTCAAAAGAAACACAAATCTGATCCTAAAATTAAGTTTCCCGCCCAAATTTCGGTTATAATAGGACACGTGGCATCTTCCCATTAGCCAACAACCCCTTCACATGAATGAAGCCCCATGATGACATCGATCATTGCATCATCTCCCACCTACCTATAAATAAGAGAGAAAAACTTTATGTTAGGAATAATACCCATAATTAATCATCATCATACCTATCATAAAACTAAATAATAATATATATAAGAGAGAGAGAGAATTACCTTGGATTCCGAACCGGTCTAAGAGTCAAGGGTCGCCGGAGGAAGCCGAACTGTCACCGACGAACTGTCGGAGAAGGTCAACAGTAGCCGGGAAGTTCATGGGTCAGCGAAAATGTCGCTGAAATCACCGTGCCGTCGCCGTGAAGGGAGAGAGAGAAGACCTTTTTTTGCGAGTCGAACCGTTCGAGGATTCGAATGGTCACTGAAGTTGGACGGTCGTCGTGCCGGGAAGCATGTTGGTCGCTAGAGAGCTCAATAGATCGCGTGGAAATTGTCAGAAATTCGATTTCGGCCGCTGAAGAAGGTACAATCTCATTCCGATTTAAATTTCCTGCAAAAAAAAACAACATGTTATTTTACATATGAAACGGGAATGGAAACTTGAATCTAAAATGCCGTAGTAGTTCGTCGGAGGTTGAGTCCGAGTAGCATATGTTAGATCGGGTGAAAATTGGGCTAGATTCTTACGAATCGGGGTAAATTTAGAAAGTTTTAATGGGTAAAAATCAGGTTTTTAGGTTCGAACAGTGGTGATCGACGGTGACCAGCGTTCAACTCGCGGTGGCTGACAAGGCGGTCTGGCAGCTGGATAACGAGTTTGGCGACCAATGAAGCTTTGGATCAAATATGAAAAATATGAAGAACGGAGTTTAGTTTTGTAAAGAAGACGATTTTGATCCATTTTCAAGGAGTGAAATTTAGTTTTAGTGTTAGTGGATAGAGAGCTTTTAGAGAGGGGAGAGTTAGAGAGAGTGGTTTTTAGAAGATGAGAAAGGAAGGACAAATTTTGGTCTAAAAGTGAGTTTAAATACCCTTTACAAAACGACAACGTTTTAATGGGAGGGGATCCGTGCGGGTGGAGACCAGGTCGGGTAGGATCCGCGTGATTTAGAGAATTTGGGCAAATTATTATTTCAATCCTTTAAGTTTTGTTGTGTAGTTCAATATGATCCTTTTTTTTTGTAAAATTTGCTATTGAAGTCCGCTTTTAATGCAATCTAGTCCCCTTTTCAGCTTTAATTATTTGTTTGATTGTTTAATTATTCATATATTTGTTTGCATATTTTAAATTGAGCATCAAATTTTATTAATTAGATAATTTGATCACCGAATTAATATTGATAATTAGAGCCTCTTAAGTTTAAGTATTTTAATTGATTTAATTAATTTAAATAGGAAGAAAATTTTAAAAATAAGTGAGTATTAAATGAACACTTTAATACTCTAATTTGATTAGTGTCTCATTGCAATGTGATGTCAATCAATGTAGTATTTTAGTGAAATATTTAATATGTCATTTGAACTTAGAAAATGGTATTCACACAGTTAGTTTAATTAAATTGGAATTAACTATACATAATTAGAATCATAAATAATTAGGAATATTATTGATTTAGGGTTTAATATGGGTAGTGCCCAATTATTTGGGTGTTATCTCATAAACCTTAAAACTTGATAATATTCATAGAATTTTAATTAATTAATTAATGGAGCCCTAATTAGGTTTCACTTAAAATGAACAACCAAATAATTGGTCATGCATTAAACCTTTTGTGTTAAGATACATTTTGAATATAAATTGAAATGTCCTAATGCAATTGGACGTCTCATAACTTATATTCGTTCAAAATGTATTTTCTTAAAAAAGGATATTCTTATTCGAAATGAAATTCGTTTAATAATTAAAAGATTTAAATAAATTCAGATTAATGTTCGAAATGCCAAAATGTCAAAAGGAATTAATAAGGTACCGATAACGGGAGTTTGTAGGGGTGCTAACCCTTCCCTACACGTAACTGACTCTCGAACCCGAATTTAATTAAAAGAATCTCTGGTCCGCTTTTTATGGTGCCCGGTCTACCAAAGTGATCGGTCGCGACTCTAAAATGATTTTTAAGCAAATAAAGAAAATTTGACTAAAATTGGAAAATCCCTAATTTCAAAACCAAATTAAAATGAGAAACTTCGATTTCTAAAACCCTAATCGTCAGGCTGTTTTTTTGTAAACGGGTCTAAAAAAACGGCCGCGACAGCTTGGCGACTCTGTTGGGGAGAAAATTGAGAGTCAAGTCTATTAATTAACTCCACGTGACATTTTGGCGTTTCGAACATTAATCTGAATTTAATTTTTTCTAAAAGAATTGTTGGATGGATTTTCAGGAAAAATAGGGGTAGTTTTTGTGTATGATATATCTGTCATTCATGCATAAATCCTCGACCCGAGTTTTTCACCCTTAAGTAGGAGTAAGATAATATTCGACGTGATGCTCTCCAACTCCGAGTTCGGAATTTTGTCTTATTTCGGTATACTAACCTTATGCGTCGTGGGGCCCACGCCTCCATTATAAGGGACGTATACTACCGAATCGATGTCTTATTGTCGTAGTGGACGGCAATGGCAGTTCGGGAACCAAGTATAACCCCATCATCCCGGTCTAGACGACAGACCGATCCGAACGGGTTACACAGAGAAAACCGAAGCGAAACCCGTTAAGGCTCCACTTCGATTAGCAACCCTAGAAAACTTTTCATTAATTTTCTCGTCTGAAAGTATCATTTAGTCCTATGTGTTAAAACGACAACGGAAAACGATAACGAGACGATGCAAGTAGAACGTCAGGTAACTTAAATTTACCAAGTGACATGTTAGTCCGATTTCATGCGTGCAAGCCAAACCATACATAAACGATGCATATAAACCCACAAGGAAGCAAACAAACAAACGAAACTAAAACCCCACAGCCGAGAACCTTTGAAGTTGCCAAAAAGCCCAATTACAAGCATGAGTTTCGAAACTGGCTTGCCCGTTTCGATACGCGAGCTCCAGTTTAAAAGTCAGACCAGGCCGTACTGATACGACCCACTTCGTTCCGATACGGGGGTCTCCAGTGTTGAAACGTTTCGGAACTGGTTTCGAAACAGGCACTCACAGTGGCAATTCGTATCGAAACACGTACCGAAACGGGAGCTCACAGTGTCAAATCATATCGAAACAGCACCACCCCCGTTCCGATACGAGTATTCTTGGAGCTACAACCGTTCCGAAACAACCACGAGCGTTTCGAAACGCCTACACTCTGAGTGACCCTGAAAATAGTTTTCTACATCTCCAAACATTCCCAAACATACTCCATAACAACAAGAATCACGAAACAACAATCATACCCATAATCTAAAGGCATTTCAACCTACCACAAGCATGATCAAACATATAAACATACATGACAAGACCATTTCATTCATAGGAAACATGCATCCACAAAGCATAGCATAAACAAGGTTACATGCCTTCAATATAAAACATAAATATCTCATAAAACATGGTTTAAAAATCTTCAACATAAAAGCAATAACAACACATGAGTCTAACACATGCTCCTACAACACGTAGCATCCCCATTGCTAACTATTACATTATTCAACAAAAAACCATACTTGAGCAACCACACATGCGCTTGGATGCCCTTTCCTTGCTCCTTGCTAACTTCCACACTAATGATCTGTATTGCCGAAAACAAGAGCATAAGCTAGAAGCTTAGTGAGGGAGCTCAAAACAAAACATCGATAATGCAGGTTTCAAGCATGACATCCATGAAACATCCACAAGGCATACATTTATACTAACATAGCAACATAGCCAAACGCTACAAGATATGCATGAACATGACATCTTACCTCATGTTATGCTAAACAAGGATGTAACAAATCATCTTACACATCGACCACACATGAACAAAGTACATTGGCATCTATATAGCTTACTCGGATATGCGGATAACTTTTGTTGGGATTTTCTCCCCAACGTACTCAAACAACAATATTACCTTCCGGTGGGATTTCACACATCACCGTTTTCATTTACGGATAGGATTGCACTCATCATCACATAAAGACACTTTCCGGTGGAATGTTACCTCACCGTACTCCTCCTTGGTGACTACACATCACCAAGGCCACGCGTGAATTTGACTCTTACCGTGTGCACACTCATCCTAATGATCGATCATTTATACCCGGTAATTATAACTAGTGCCAACATACTAAACAAGTCTCACCATGATTTCACAATCATGCAACACCACATATCAACCACCATTATGCAACATTAATATATAGCAACATGCATAAACGGACATGTATCATACAAACCACATGTGCACATTTAACAAAAAGCTCATAAAGTCAAACAAGAGATTAAGCTACCAACTTAATCCCCACATTAGATTGGCCTACCAAGAACGATCTAACACCTCAACCACACTTAAACCAATTTAAAATCATTTTAAACAATCCACTCACCGAACACTCTTAAAGTAAACTGAGATAGCCGATCAAGCCTCCAAACTTCCCAGAATCGAGCCCGAAGCTTCTTCAATGATTCCCCTTGATTCTAATAAATCAAAAACAACATATTACTCAACAAATCATTCTTCAAAACGTCCTTCACATGGAATTCGGATATGAGGAGGCTTAAGTTCTTCAGCATCTTCTGTCTGCTCCTCTGTCCCTTCTGCTGTCGCGGCAGGTATGTCGACAACAGGTTGTTCTTCCTCTGCCGGGGCAGTGTTCAAGGCAGGTGTATCTAGGGTCAGTTCCTCACTTGGTATGTTCTTCATCTCTGGCCCTTGTAACTGTTTCCCACTCCGAGTTGTAATTGCTTTACACTGCTCGTGCGTGGGTTTTCTAGTGACCTCAGTGTCACTAGGGAATCCTCCGTTCTGCCTTGGCTTGATATGCTGGGAAACTTGGCCCATCTGCGTCTCCAGAGATTTCAGGGTGGCCTCATGGTTTGTCATCCTCATCTCTGTCTTGTCCATGAATGATTCAGTTTTCTTGACAAAGTGATCCATGTTCGCCATGTATGTTCCTGTCTGTGACATAAATGTTGCCAATGTTTGTTCCAGTATACTAGGTGCGGCTGCCGGCTGCTGTTGCGGCTGCTGTCGTGACAAAATTCTGGGTACCCCTGGTTTTGGTTGTTCTACATTGGAGGATTCAGTGCATTGTTCGGATTGCTCCAGGAAAACTTAGGATCTTTCTTGCAGTTGGGATTGTAATTGTTTGAATCATGGTTTCTCGGCTTGTTATAATTCCTAACATACATCCCTTCTTCCAACTGTAAATGACAGTATTTTGAACTGTGATTCCTACTACATGTCTCACATACCTCTTCTGCAGAATATACGGCTTTAGAATCTTTCCGCTGCAGATTTTCCACTATCTTTGTAAGGTATGCAACCTGTGATTTCATCGAGTTGTCAGCTTCATATTCCTTTACAGATATCCCTCGTTTGCCCCCTCTCCTAGCTGTAGGAAATTGCTCATCGTTTTTTTGCTAAATTCTTCAACACTATCATTGCCTCGTCTGGTTCCTTATCCAGTATTAACCCATTCGCTGTTGAATCTATTCTCAGATGAGTGTGTGCATTGGCAGCGTTGTAGAATTTGACGACCTGATTCCACACGAGGAATCCATGCATTGGGCAATTCCGAAGCAGAGTTGTAAATCTGTCCTATGCCTCGTGCATTGGTTCGTCATCTTCCTGTTGAAAAGTAGCAATTTCGTTACACAATCTTTTAGATAAATGAGTAGGATTAAAAGAAGATAAGAATTCACGAGAGAGATCTGCCCAAGTTCGTATTGAACACGACGTTAATTTATTCCACCAAGTTTTAGTTCTGTCTCTCAATAAATGAGGAAATAACCGGATCCTCAATACTTCCGGATTTATTACTGGCAGTCTGAACGATCCACAAATTTCTTGGAATGTTTTCAGATGTTATCAGACATGCTCAGTTGCAGAACCACTAAACTGGCCAGCAGAATTTATCATGCTAAACATGACAGGTTTTAGCTCGAAGTTTTCAGCTTCCACGTCTGGCAAGGTGGTTTCCAGTTTAACATGGTCATTGATCATGTAGTCGCGGCAGGACTGCCGTGTGGCAGCGGCAGCAGGCCGTTCATTCCGGGCATCTTGGGGAGGATCTTCAATAACCCTCTGGTTATTGTTGTGTGGGTCATCTACCCCGTCGTTCCGCCTTTCGTTCACCATTGCTTCTAGTTACTCCTCTAGATAGTTGTTTCTTGCTATCAAAAGTCGGGCTTGGTTCCTGAGTTGATACGTGCGTTCGATTTCGGGGTCTAGTTCGTACTCAGGTTCTTTGCCTCGTCTAGATCTACGCATAAGCAAACAAAAAACCTTGTGAAAAGCACAGGGTAAATAATACCACTAAAAACAGAAAAATAAAAAAGAAAAAGTGCAGTAATAGAAAGGGTAAAGATATGTTGCCAGTCCCCGGCAACGGCGCCAAAAACTTGCGTGTAAAAGAGTCCTATCACAAATAGTGCAAGTGTACACGACGCAAGTAGTAAAGTGATACTTGGAGTATCGGATATCGTCTCCACAGGGACTGGAAATAACTCTATCCTTGAATTGCTGCACAAGAGAGAGAAATAGTTTAATTGGATTGTGAAGTAATCTTGATAAACAACTAAAACAAAAGAGTAAAGAATCAGATTTAAGGAATAGGCCGGTATTGATTTGCTCAGTAATGCAGGTGTTGCACTATAAGAGGAACTTCTGTTCTCTGTCGTCGTCCCTGTCGCGGCAGTACCTGTCGCGACAGAAGTCTGTTGATGTCGCGGCAACGATCACATAACTCTGTACTTCAAGCTTGGCAAGAATCCCTACGATGACTTGTCCTATCCCTAGGTCCAAGTTCTGTTGATGGACACTTCTTGGATAACACCTCCCGGCGTAAATCAAAGGGTGAACACCAATGTTGTTGAATTCTTCCTTAGCCACTTAACCTCGTACTTATCCCTAAGCCTAGATGGTTTAACCATAAACTGGAAAACACGTATTTATTCCATTCTTATGCTTGACTTTCCCGATATAAAAAAAATGGATAACCTCACAATGCTCTCCCGATACTCTTGTGAGATATGAAAAACCAGAATAAATAAATTTGAAGTTTTTATTGCTTGACAGAAAATTCCTAAAACAATACAATCCTTGCAACTACTTTACAGAATCAACCCTTAGCCCTAGGGGGAGTTTAGAACATGGTAGAGAAGGGAAAACGACAAGGGTTTTAGGGAAGACGGCTAGGAATGAGATATCCTTCCCTAGGTCGAATTACATGCCTTTATATAGGCCTTGGGTCCAAGTTTTCTAATATGGCAAGAATACAAGTTTAAACTAAAGTACAACTCTATTGGAGATTAAATCTTCTGAGTATATGCCTTTAATTCATCCTCTTTTCTTGCCTTGAGTTTCTTCCTTGGACTTTGGGCTTGGCCTTCATTCTACCTCAGGGCTTAGAAAAATATAAGAGTGACCCACGACAGACCGGCTTGAAATCCTCTATCTGCCGAGTTCCACTTCACTTTTCCACTTCACCCTTCTGTCTTCATAACTGCCACGACAGTGGCCACAACAACGTTTACTCCTTGACTCCAGTTCTGTGATCTAGCTCTGCTCCTTTGTTGCCCTGAGTCTGCTGCAGCAGATACCTGCAAAAGTGACTGAAATCAGTAGCAACTGTGCCATTTTATCTAATTGTGATGTATATGAAGAAATCTATCCTAAATGCAATGAAATATGCTTGAATGCAGCAAAATTATGGGTAAATGAGGGGTAAAATATAGAACTTTTATACACTCAACAAGCAGCATCCAACAGCACAGAGGCAACAACCAAACCCACTTACGAACAGTGCAAAGCCATATCTACTAGAAGTGGGAAGCAGCTAGATGAGCCGAAGGTGGAAAAGCATCCAGAAACACATCCATCACAGAAAGAACAGCCTGCCGCGGCAGCATCGACACCAACCGCCCCGGCAGCTGAACATGACAGCAGTCCTGAAGCAGATGATCCTCAACAAATAAAGTTCCCATGCAAAGAAGGAATAGAGGACATCCGCCTGCCAGCACCATTCCCCTAGAGGCTTAAGCAACAGAAGCAAGAGCACCAGTTCTGAAGATTCCTGAATATTTTAAAGTAGGTGCATATAAACATCCATCTAATAGAAGCCATTCAGAATATGCCCAACTATGCCAAATATCTCAGGACATGGTTTCTAAAAGGAAGAGGATTAGGGAGTTTGAAATAGTTGCTGTAACAGAGGAGTGCATAGCAATGCTGCACAACAAACTGCCGCCCAAGCAAACAGACCCGGGCAGCTTTGTTATTCCATGTCGGATAGGCAGCAAGCACGAAACAAAATCCCTGTGCGACTTGGGAGCTAGGATCAACCTAATGCCTAAGGTAGTCTTCGATAAATTAGGAATTGGGCCAGCCAAACCTACCTCTGTCATGCTAAAACTTGTTGATCATTCTTTTGTGCAACCGGAGGGCAAAATCGAAGACATCCTAGTAAAGGTGGGCAACCTTATTCTCCCAGCTGATTTCCTTATCCTAGATTGTGAGGCGGATGAAAAAGTCTCTATCATCCTTGAGCGACCATTCTTGGCCACGGGCAGAACGTTAATAGATATGGAACATGGGGAGCTGACCATGAGGGTAGACAGCCAAAGCATTAATTTAAATATGCTACAACCCTCAGGAAAAGAAAATGAAGGATGCCCATATGTTAAAGCTGCCAAAATCAGCATAGAGACAGGCCAAGGCAGCAACTGTCGCAATAGACCAAATGGCAGGCAGAAGGACCCAACAGTACATCACTTGAAGGAACAAGGGGACCCTCAGGAGGGATGGACAAGCTAAATTACCTCAGGAAGTGGTTATGTCTGGGAGATGCACCTAAATGCACTCCCAACATAACATAATTTTTAATTCTTTTTCTTTATTTTTAATTTTATGCATTAGGAGTAGAATTTATTTTATTACAATTTTTTTCAGGATTAGATTAATTACCACATTTTTAATTTTCAGAATTTATTTTTAATATTTAATCATCTTTATTTAGTGTTTCAGGATTAGGAATAAAAGAGCCGAATCAAGAAGAAGGCTCAGTAAGAAGCCTGCCCACCATCCCGCCGAGACAACCCAGGGTAGCTCAGCGCAAAAACGCGTAACGGCTAGTTGACCGCTAACGGATAGCTGCCAACGGCTACGAAAATAACGACCTGAAATCCCGTAACCTGCGCAAGACAACTGGACCGTTAGACATTTAATGCTGCCGCGACACCTCTCGACAACCTCTATTTAAACCTTTTTCACTTCATTCATTTACTTTACTTCTACCTTCTTGCTATCTTATTCTTGCATCCTCTACTCTCACCTATTTTCTTTCAAGTTTCAGTAAAACTTCAACCGTCTCACATGGCTTCCTCATCAGCACCCAAACCCACTTTCCAACGCTTCTTCTCCCGTGAAGTTGAAAAGAGATAACGAACCCGGTTTGGAAAACAAGCCATATGGGAGGAGCAAGGCTTTCATTATACAAGGAAGACAGGGGATTTAGGCCTAGAACCAAATCTGTTCGAAACCATCCACAACAAAGGATAGGAAATCTTCATACGACAGCTGGAGATAGCCAACATCACCATGATCAGAGAGTTCTATGTCGTTCGTGTTCGTCCGAGGGGAACCTATCAAGCTCAACGCTGCCATCATCAACAATTTTTATGGCCTGAATATGAACGACAACCCTCATGAGGAGTGGATGCACTCACTGACGGCTGCCAATTATGAGAAAAATAAAGGCCAAACTGTGCAAGCCCAACACGCCGTGGTTGGCAGAAAAGCACGAAGGATCTGTCCAACGCCTCCACCTGCTGCCCACCTCCCACAACTCTACCGTAGATCGGCCGCGCCTAGCCCTAATACACAACATCATTATGAACTGGCCCATCAATGTTGGGGAAGTTATCTGCAAGGAGATCCACACCTACTTCCGGAAGATGAAGGGAAGGTTGTACTTCTCGTCCTTCATCACAAGCCTTTGCGCCAACTTTGGCGTTCCAACCGACCCAAAAGATGAGATGACGACAGCCAAAGAAGGGTGGACCAGAAAAGTCCGCCTGCAGATGATGCAGGCCCCAAAAACAGAGCCCATAACTCCCATCCAACCTTCTGCCGCCCAGCCTGACACTCCAGCCCCCCCAGCAGTACTGAAGCTACCCCAGACAACGAGGTGCTCACGCTGCTGCGCACCCTTATTGACAGCAACAAACACATCGAACATCAGCAGCTGACCTTCATGAAATACGCGAGGGAAGTTCAAGAAGCATTTTTGGTTTATCTCATGTAGAAGTTCCCTGATGACGGCCCCAACCTGCCTCCATACCCCGCAGACCTTGCCGCAGCTGCCCTAGCACAAAGAACACCATTTGCCGTAGCTGCCCGCAATATCGCTTCCTGCCGCCATGTGCCATCTCCGACGCACTACTGTAGGGCGTGTAGGTGTTCCCTTTTTGTGAGAGCGCAAGTGCACACTTCTGCCAAGTTATAGTATAAAAGATGTCGAATCCTACGAGGATTGGACAACTTGGTTCATTTTGAAGTCCCTGCACAAGGTAAAATAAAAACACAAGTGAATTGATTGTTGAGATGAAAAATAAATGAAAACACAAGTAATAAAGGAGGTGATTCAGGTTGATAGAGCAGGCATGGTTATGCTTCTACTTAGTGTGAAACTGCGTTGTAAAAGGACTGATTTGTTTCGTGCTGCCATGATACGCTGCCTCGGCGGGTATGACGGGCGGAAGGCTACGACCCTATTACGCGGCCGTAACGGGTCACTGCTTTTGCAACTTTCTCTGTCTCGGCAGGCGAAATGGAAACAAGTATTGGCGGAAAACCTAGCAGATACTCCATGTTCGGCGGGATAGTCGATAATGATCCTCCCTATTTCTATGCAAGGATGCTCGAAAAGCTAGCGTGATGTAGGCAATACCTAGTAATCTCAGCGTGAACCTAACACAGGCTAGTAAACTTGGTTGGTGATCCCTTTTAGCTGCTAAAACTTGTGAACTTGTTAGGAACCAAGTTAGTCACGCCCCAACATGTTGTGACCGTGCTGAACCCTTTCGTGAGCCTTACACTTTCGTGCCCGACAAATGGATTCTCTCAACTGACTGGTTAGGACTAATTGAAAGAATGAAGTGCATAGATTAAGCAAACTTGGAATATTTTATTAAAAGAAACAACTTAAAATCTAATACAACCATTTCACATCTAATTTACAACATAACCCTAACCCAAATGGAGTTTAGAACATGGCGGCGGCAAAGAACACTAGCTAAGTCTATAGAAAAACCTCAGATGATTTGGACTAGGAGTACAATGAATATTTATAGACAAATAACAAGGCTAAGTCCTCTTTAAAGTAGAAGTCCTCGAAAGTATCTTTCCATCTTTAATGTGACTTTAAACTCTGACTTCTTTGCGTTGAATGTGGACTTTATCTCGTTTGCCTTAGCCCGGAAGTAACCTTGAGATCTTGCTTCGGCGGCTCTAGCTGCTGCTACAGACGTCAAAAAATTAAGTGGATGGCAGCGATAGATTCAGGATTTTAAGCTCTACAAATCGCACTCCGGTTCTCCAACTCTATATTCAGCTGCCGTGGGCAGCAAGGTCGACAGCAACTTTACTCGGCAGCAACTGTCTTATGCTGGAACTGCATCAGTACAACTCCTAGGTTTGCTGCCTCAGCATTACATCCTCAGCTCTTTGGTTCTCTCTTTCAGACTTTTAGTACCTAAATACAAAAATACACTAAAACAATATCTCTTGTTTATCAAATAAACGATAATCTATAAAAGCAAGGTAAAATGAGGAAATACTGTAAAATGCAATGCATGAACCTACTTATGCCTAAAATGAGCTTGAAAATAGTAATAATAAGAGGTGGAATGTGCATGAAATATAGGACTTATGGATACTTTACACACCCCCAAACTCGAACTATTGTTTGTCCTCAAGAAAGAAGAACTTGTTTTTAACTTGATTTTATGCCTCAAGGTCGTGGCACCTATATTAAATTTGTGAAGGGAAATAAGCAAGAAAATAACTCAGAATTAAATTTCTAATGCCAGTGTGGTGTCTGCATGTCTATAAACAGGCTGAATATGCAGAATGAATAATTAAACAAAGATGCTGATGTGATTTAAAGGTTGCTACCGAGGCAGCACAGTTAAGCACATTAATTTGATCATGGAAGTGAGGGCTTTATCTTATCACAACTACTCTTCTAGGTCTGAAGTTGAGATAGGAGTAAACTACAGAACCCCGAACCCGTAGAGTAGAGTCATCCTGTGAAGGCTTTCATTCACTCATGCTAATTTGTCCATCACTTCAAGGCTTTCAGATTCATGGACTTTGATAGCAGCAGAGTGTCCTCGCACATGATTCTTCCTAGAGCCTGTTGCGGGCACCTCTAGGGTAAAACAACATTGTTCTTTGTTTTTGATTCTGCTGTCGTGGCAGTGCTATATTTTTCTGTTTCTTTTGCCTGCCTCGGCGACTACCTGTAGTCATCGTTAGAATTTTGCAAAGAATTCTAAAAATAAACAGGCTATGTTCATCAAATATTCTAACACATTCAACAAGTAACAGAGGTGTTTGACAATTTTAGGCAAAAAGAAAAAAATTCTAAGTCATATTTCATGCTTTTCCCAAGTTTAAGTTCAATTTTTAGTTAGGTGCGAAAATAAATTGATCGGCTATCCTATCATAGGCACAAGTCATAATTTTTTTTTCTTTTTCGGTTATTACTAAGGCAAGTACAATGCAACCTATATGCAACTAAAGATGCCTTGACAAATGATGCGAGAGCTATCCCCCCCAAACTCGAGATGGGCATTGCTCTCAATGCACAAAACAGAAAAATTAATAAAAGAAAAATAAATACAAGTTAAAAATAAAAAATAAAAGAAAATAGAAAAAGAAAAAAAGAAAAGAAAAGAGAAAGAAAAGAAAATAAACTAAAAGTTTGCAGAGGGTTAAGAGGAGGCTGAAGTCTTTTCAGTTGAGGAGGAGGAAGATGTTTGGATGACAAAGCGGTGTCCGACAGATGTCTTAGCGGCGGTTTTAGCAGGTGAGGTTTTTGCTTTCTGTGGCGGATGGACTCTTTTCGGCGTATGGTGTGGCTCTTCTTAAGTTTCGACAGGGAGAGCGGCAGGAGACGCATCACTCTCTTCTAACTCCATCTCGAAGTCCACAGGTTCGGCGACGTTGTTGTGTCGCTTCCTCTTCCTAGTTTCTTCCTCTGTGGGCGCTACCGGAGGGATAAATGCCATTGAGATGGCTGCTATTGCTACTACCACTGCTGCTTCCGGCTCCTGCGGCTGCTGCTCAATTTCCTCTGACAAGGAGGTGTTTGCCACTATCTTTGCTGTGCAGGTAGGGGAGAAGTGCTGCCGGTGCCTCTCGGGGGAGTCTGCCACTTTGTTGGATGGGGTGGTGGCTGAATAAGTTGGATAGTGCGTCGGAGAGGGCACCTGTTGGTCAGTCTGGTGGGCAGCGACGGCTGGTGGCGTTCCTTGTGCTTGGGCTGCTGCTGCAAGCTCTGCAGGGTATGGCGACAGTGTGGGCACATCCTCAAGAAATTTCTGCAGAAAATAAGCCACTAGAGCTTCTTGGGCCTCCCCCACGTATTTCATGAAGGCCAACTGCTGCTGCTCGATGCGCTTTGTGCTGTCTAGAAGGATGTGCGGCAGTGTGAGGACTTCCTTGTCTGGGGTAGCTTCAGTACTGCCGGGGCGGCTGAAGTTTCAGGCTGTGTGGCTGAAGGCTGGCTGGGCGTTGCTGGCTCTTTTTCCGCATCCTGCATCATCTGGATGCGAGCCTTTTTGGTCCAGCCTTCTTTGGCAGTTGTTAACTCATTTGTGGGCTCTACCGGGACACCGAAGTTGGTACAGAGACCTGTGATGAGGGATAAGAAGTACAACCTGCCTTTTTTCTTTTTGAAGCAGTTATAGATTTCTATGTAGATGATTTCCCCTACGTTTATCGGCCAGTTTATCAGGATACTGTGAATTAGGGCGAGGCGCGACCGATCGACGGTTGAGTTGTGGGATGTGGGCAGCATACGCTTTTTTACAAAGGTGTTCCATAGCATTGCCTCGGGCAGCAGGTGGCGGCGCTGGACAGATCCCACATGTTTTCCTCCCAGCCATTGTGTGTTGGGCTTGCAGAGTTTGGCCTTGATTTTCTTATAGTCGGCAGCCGTCAGTGACTGCCTCCACTCCTCGTGATGGTTGTCTTCCATATCAAGGCCTTAGTACCTGTTGATGACAACATCATTTAGTTTGACCGGCTCCCTATGGACATAGACAAATGGTTTCTCCGGGCATGGCTGATGGGAGTAGAATTCCCTGACTATGGTGATGTTGGCTATTTCTGGCTGCTGAGCAAACATCTCCCATCCCTTGTTGTGGATGATTTCGAACAAGGCATGCTCTAGGCCGCGGTCTCCCGTTTGTCAAGTGTAATGGAAGCCTTGCTCCTCCCATACTGCCTGCCTAGAGAATTTGTTTCTGTATCTCTCCTCTTCCTTCTTGTAGCAAAATCTCTTGTTGGTGAGTTTTTGTTTTGATGTTGATGCCATGTGAATGGTTGTATGTAGCTGAAACTAGAAAGAAATATAATGAGAGAGTAGGGGAATCAGAAAGAAGATAGCAAAAGGTGAAAGTAAAGTAAAATGAAGTGAGTGAGTGGGGTATAAATAGGAGTTGCTAAGAGATGTCGTGGCGGCATTAAATGCCCAACGATCCGATTTTCTTGCGCACGTTACAAGATTTTCTGCCCATTATTCTCAAAGCCGTTAGTAGCTAACCGTTGACGGCAAACTAGCAGTTATGCGTTGCTGCACTGGCTGCTGTCTCGACGGGAAAGAGGGTGGGCTCGTTGCTGGGCCTTCTTTTTGTTCCCGCTCTTTTATTCCCTAACCTGAAGTAAAAATAATCAAAAATAAAAAAATAAAAATGGAAATAAAAAAAATTAAAAATTTTCTAAAAAATAAAATTCTGAAAACTAATATAATCCTAATGCATAAAAATAAAAATAGAAATAACAAAATAAAAATTAAGTTATGTTGGGAGTGCATTTGGGTGCATCTCCCAGACATAACCACTTCCTGAAGTGGTTTGACTTTTTCTTCCCTCTTGGGAGGTCCTCTTGTTCCTTCAAGTGTTGCGTTACTGGGTCCTTATGTCTACCCTTTGGTTTGTCGCGGCAGCTGCTGCCCTGGCCTGTTTCCACGTTGATTTTAGCAGCTCTTGCATCCGGTCTTCCTTTTTCTTCTTCTAAGGGTTGTAGCATGTTCATCTTGATGCTCTGGTCCTCTAGCCTCATTGTTCGCTCTCCAAGTTCCACATATATAAGCGTTATGCTTGTGGCCAAGAATGGTCGCCCAAGGATAATAGGGGCTTTTTCATCGGCCTCACAATCTAAGATGAGGAAGTCGACTGGAAGAATCATGTTGCCCACCTTTACAAGGATGTCTTCGATTTTTCCCTCTGGTTGTACAAATGAATGGTCAATTAGTTTAAGCATGACAGAGGTAGGTTTGGCAAACCCAATACCTAGTTTATCGAAGACGGCTTTGGGCATCAGGTTGATGTTGGCTCCTAAGTCGCATAGGGCTCTGGTTTCATGTTTGCTACCTATCTTGCATGGGATAACAAAGCTACCCGGATCTGTCTGCTTGGGCGGCATCTTATTGTGCAGCATTGCCATGCACTCTTCAGTGATAGCCACTGTTTCGAACTCCCTAATCCTCTTTTTCTTAGAAAACATGTCTCTGAGATGTTTGGCATAGTTTGGCATAATTTGAATGGCTTCAATTAGAGGTATGTTGATGTGCACTTGTTTCAGAATATCCAGGAGTTTTCTGAACTAGTGCTCTTGTTGCTGTTGCTTGAGCCTTTGAGGGAATGGTGCTGGCAGACGAATGTCCTCTATATGCTCCTTGCTTGGGGGCTTAGTCTGGGGAGGATCATATGTTTCAGGATCATTGTTCTGCTCTGCCGCTGGGGCGGCTTGTGTTGGTGCTGGGGCGGCTAGTGTTGGTGCTGCTGCGGCAGACTTCTTTTTTTGGACCGGCTGGGTTTCTGGTTGTGTCTCCACCCTGGGTTCTTCCACCTACTTACCACTTCTTGTAGATATGGCTTTGCACTGCTCATAAGTGGGTTTGGTTGCTGCCTCTGAGCTGCTGGATGCTGCTCCCATTGTTCGGCTGCTGTATATCTCGGTAAATTTCCCAAATTGGGTCTCTAGGTTCTTTACAACAGCTTCCTGGTTGTTCATCCGCATCTTCTTCCTGTCTATAAAAGACTCAGTTTTATCAATAAATTTATTTGTACGAACAATAAAGTCACTAGTTCTAGACATGAAAGTGCGTAAGGTTGCTTCTAGTGAGTTATTGTTTTGTGGCTGTTGAGTCTGCTGCCTGGTCTGGTTCTGTTGGTAGCCTTCCTGTAGCTGTTGTGGGTTTGCAGCTGTCTTCGGATTGCTCCAGGAGAAGTTGGGATGGTTCTTCCATCCAGGATTATAGGTATTTTAGGCAGGTCTGCTATTCCTCTCATATCCTCCCATATAATTAGTAGTTGTTGTGCAATCAGAGGAATCATGGTTGCCCCCACATTTACCATAGAATGGCTCCACAGCCTTTGCCTCATAGACCTTCCTAGGGGGTTGCACAATCTTCATTACCAGCTCTGTCAGTGTATGGAGGCAGGTGTTAACAGATTCTAAGGCTTCTACCTTATTTATAGTGGCTGTCCACCTTGTGTCGCCTCAGCGGACTGTCGGGTATTTATAGTGGCTGGCCACCTTGTGCCGCCCCGTTATAGAATATGGATACATGCATCCATGCCGAAAGACCATGTAGCAGGCAATTATTCAGCATTTGTTAGTACCGCTCCCATGCTTCGTATATCAGCTCTTCATCCCCTTGTCTAAAGGTTGTGATCTCATTCCGCAGCCTATCAGTAACGTTCGACGGGCTGAAACGGTCTAGAAAATCTTTGCAGAGTTCCGTCCATGTATTAAAAGATCCGACTGGCTGGTTATTCAACCACTGTTTCGCCCTATCTCTCAGTGAATAGGGGAACAACCTCAGCCTCAATACATCCTGGTGGATCCCATGTATCTTGAATGCTCGACAAATGTCCAGGAATCCTCGTAAATGCTGCCGATCATCTTTTGTGGACGTCACTCCTAAGTGCCCTAGTGTGTTTATCATTTTGAACATGACGGGCTTTAATTCAAAATGGTTCAGCCCTATGTTAGGTTCTGTCACTATTGGGTCGAACCTTCGGTAGTCGTGCTTAAGATATTCTCTGCTAGTTCGAGCGGGCTGGGTTTGCCTGGGCAGATCAGGGGGTCCTGCCGTGGTAGGTCTTGCGGACCTCTGGGCGGCAAGTCCTGCTTCCTGCCCCTGCCATGTGCGGCATCGTTTGGTGGGTCCTCGTTTACCATGTTTACCCTTTCTTTTCCTTTCTCTTCTTTGTTTTGCTTTAGGACTTCCCTGAGCTCATTTTTAATCCTTCTTGTTTCACGTTCGAGATCGTCGTAAATGAGGAGATTTCCTTTAGGGTTTGCCCTGGTCATACACTAGCAATGGGAGGTAATATATATATATATATATATATATATATATTTCGATTAAAAATAAAAATAAAATAAAAAGTAAATAAAAGGTGTAGAAATTGAAAAACGAAATTTGTTGTTACCAATCCCCGGCAACGACGCCAAAAACTTGTAGGGCGTGTAGGTGTTCCCTTTTTGTGAGAGCGCAAGTGCACACTTCTGCCAAGTTATAGTACAAAAGATGTCGAATCCCACAAGGATTGGACAACTTGGTTCGTTTTGTAGTCCCTGCACAAGGTAAAATAAAAACACAAGTGAATTGATTGTAGAGATGAAAAATAAATGAAAACACAAGTAATAAAGGAGGTGATTCAGGTTGATAGAGCAGTCAGGGTTATGCTGCCACTTAGTGTGAAACTGCGTTGTAAAATGACTGAGTTGTTTCATGCTTCCACGATATGCTGCCTCGGCGGGTATGGCAGGCGGCAGGCTACGACCCTGTCACGCGGCCGTAGCGGGTCACTGCTTTTGCAACTTTCGCTGTCTCGGCAGGTGAAATGGAAACAAGTCTTGGCGGCAAATCTGAAAGATACTCTAAGTTCGGCGGGATAGTCGATAGTGATCCTCCCTATTTCTAGGCAAGGATGCTCGAAAAGCTAGCGTGACGTAGTAATTACCTAGCAATCTCAACGTGAACCTAATTTAGGCTAGTAAACTTGGTTGGTGATCCCTTTTAGCCGCTGAAACTTGTGAACTTGTTAGGAACCAAGTTAGTCATGCCCCAACATGTTGTGACCGTGCTTAACCCTTTCGTGCCCGACAAATAGATTCTCTCAACTGACTGGTTAGGACTAATTGAAAGAATGAAGTGCATAGATTAAGCAAACTTGGAATATTTTATTAAAAGAAACAACTCAAAATCTAATACAACCGTTTCACATCTAATTTACAACATAACCCTAACCCAAATGGAGTTTAGAACATGGCGGCGGCAAAGAACACTAGCTAAGTCTATAGAAAAACCTTAGATGATTTGGACTAGGAGTACAATGAGTATTTATATACAAATAACTAGGCTAAGTCCTCCTTAAATTTGAAGTCCTCGAAAGTAGCTTTCCATCTTTAATGTGACTTTAAACTCTGACTTCTTTGCGTTGAATGTGGACTTTATCTCGTTTGCCTTAGCCTGCAAGTAACCTTGAGATCTTGCTTCGGCGGCTCTGGCTGCTGCTACAAACGCCGGAAAATTAAGTGGATGGAAGCGATATTTTCAGGATTTTAAGCTCTACAAATCGCACTCAGGTTCTCCAACTCCATATTTAGCTGTCTTGGGCAGCAAGGTCGGCAGCAACTTTACTCGGTAGCAACTGTCTTCTACTGGAACTGCATTAGTACACCTCTTAGGTTTGCTGCCTCAGCATTGCATCCTCAGCTCCTCGGTTCCCTCTTTTAGCCTTTTAGCACCCAAATACAAAAATACACTAAAACAATACCTCTTGTTTACCAAATAAACGATAATCTATAAAAGCAAGGTAAAACGAGGAAATACTGTAAAATGCAATGCATGAACCTACTTATGCCTAAAATGAGCTTGAAAACAGTAATAGTAAGAGGTGGAATGTGCATGAAATATATGACTTATGGATACTTTACAACTACCCATCTTACTCAGCCACCACAACATCCAACACAATGGCAATCTCCCCCGAGAGGCACCAGCAACACCATTCACCTGCCTGCACGGCGGCAACAGTGGCAAACACTTCATCATCAGAGGAGATTGAGCAGCAGCTGCCGGAACCAGCAACAACAGTAGTAGTAGCAGCAGCAGCTATCCCAATGGCGGTAGACCCTCCGACAGCACCCACGGAGGAAGGCACCAGAAGAGGAAGCAGCATATTATAGCCGCCGAGCCTGTGGAAGAAGAGACATAGTCAAAAGAGAGTGAAGCACCTCCTGCCACTCACCCTGCCGAACCTCAAGAAAAGACTCATCCCAAGCCTAAGAGAGTCCAGTCGTCGCGGACAGCAAAGATCTCACCTGCTAAGTCTGTCTCCCGGACATCTGCCGGCCCCCGCCTAATCATCTAAATCTCGTCCTCCTCCTCTGCAGCAAAGACTCAAGCCTCTTCTCAACCCTAAGCCAATTTCTAGTTTTTTTTTCTCTTTTCTTTATTTTATTTTTTCTGTTTTTTATATCACTTGTATTTATTTTTCTATTATTTTTTTCTGTTTTATTTTGTGCATTGAGGGTAATGCCCATCTCGAGTCTAGGGGGGGATAACTTTCGCATCTTTTGTCTAGGCATACTTAGTAGCATATAGGTTGCATTATACTTGCCTTAGTGTTAATCGGAACAGAAAAATTTGTTATATAGTTTGTGCCTATGACAATTAGCCGATTACTTATGTTCGCACCAAATAATAAATTGAACTCAATAACGGAAAAGCATGCAAAATGACTTAGAATTTTTTTATTACCAAAACTATCAATCACTTATGTTACTTTCTGAATTTGCTAGAATATCTAATGAACACTGCCTGCTTTATTTTTAGAATTCTTTGCAATGTTCTAACAATGGTTGTAGGTAGCCGCCGAGGCAAAAAACAGAAACAGAAAAATATAGCACTACCACGGCAACAAAAGAAAAACAAAGAACATTGTTGTTTTAACCTAGAGGTGCCCGCAACAAGCTCTAGGAAGAATTATGTGCGAGGACACTCCGCTGCTATCAAAGTCCATGAATCTGAAAGTTTTGAAGTGACAAACAAATTAGCATGAGTGAATGAAAGTCTTCACGGGATGACTCTATTGCATGGGTTTAGGGTTTTGTAGTTTGTTCCTATCTTAATTTCAGACTTAGAAGTGTAGTTGTGATAAGCTGAAGCCCTCATTGCCATGATTAAATAATGTGCTTAATTGTGCTGTCTCGGCAACAACCTTACATATCATAACAACATCTTTGTTTATCTAGTTATTCTGCATAATTTAGCTTGTGTACAGTCCTGCACACACTGCACTGGCATTATAGAAATTAATTCTGAGTTATTTTCTTGCTAAGTTCCATTCACTAATCTAATATAGGTGCAACGAGCTTGAGGCATGAAATCAAGTTGAAAACAAGTTTTTCTTTCTGGTTAATATAAGGGCAAGTATGTTTAGGTTGCATTGCTTGAGGACAAGCAATAGATCGAGTTTGAGGGTGTGTAAAGTGTCCACAAGTTCTATATTTCATGCACATTCCATCTCATATTATTGCTGTTTTTGAGTACATTTGAGGCATAGTTAGGATCATGCATTGCATTTTACAGTATTTCTTTACTTTGCCATGTTTTTCTAGATTATCCTTTATTTGGTAAAGAAATGTACTATTTTAGTGTACTTTTGGTTTTAGGTACCAGAGGCTGACAGAGGGAAGAGGAGTTGAGGATGTGATGTTGAGGCAACGAACTAAAGAGTTGTACTGATGCAGTTCCAGACAGAGACAACAGTTGTCGAGTAGCTGCCGCCGCCCACCGTGCCGCCCAAGACAGCAGACTATGGAGTTGGAGAACCGGAGTGCGATTTGTAGAGTAAAAAATCCTGATTCCATCTATGTTGCCCACTCAATTTTCTGACGTCTGTGGCAGCGGATAGAGCCGCCGATGGCGAATCTCGAGATTGCTTGCGGAACAAGGCAACATGATAAAGTCCACATTCAACTCAAAGAAGTTAGAGTTTAAAGTCACATTTAATGTGGAAAGCTACTTTGAAGACTTCTACCTCAAGAAGAACTAGACCTAGCTAATGCCTATATATACCCATTGTAATTCTAATTCAAAATAGCTTAGGTTTTCCTAAGCATAGTTTAGGTTTTCTTGCCGCCGACATGTTCTAATTTTCTTATTGAATTTGGGTTATGTTGTAATTACTTGAGAGAACGGCTGTTTAGGATTTCAAGTTTGTTTATGCAAATACAATTACAAGGTTTACTTATTCCATGTTCTTCATAGTTTTCAATTAAGGCGAAAGATTACTTGAATTTTATCCATTTGTTCAGTATCGAGAAAGTCGAACTCACGAAAGGAGTAAGTACGATTTCATCTATAGACGATGCGATCAATCTGGCCTAGACATAGGTTAAGGGTTTGATGCGGCTAAAAGAGAATGAATCAACATTGCTGTCTTTGCATGATTCACGTTGCGACTGGTATTATCTGTAGTGGGTATCAACAGAACTCTGACTTAGACATAAGCGGAGTCACTTTCGAAGCGTTCTGCCGAGCCTTATAGTTTTGCCGAGTTTGCCGCCGAGACACAATTCCATTCCGCTGCCGAGGCAGCGAGAGGGTCTCAACAGTCAACCTGCCATCCACCGCCGAGGCAGTAGAGTCTGGCAGCACAAAACAACTTGACCTATTCAACGCAGTTTCACACTAAGTAGCAGCATAACCCTGCCCTCTCTATCAATCTGGTCACTTTCTTTTTAATTACTTTTGTTTTTATTTTACTTTTCTTCTCAACATCCATATTAATTGTGCATTTACTTTTCCTTGTGCAGGAACAACAATTCGAATCAAGCTGTCCAATCCCTGTGGGAGACGATAACTTTTATACTATAACTTGACATGAGTGTGCACTTGCGCTCATAAATAAAGAACACCCAAATGTTCTACAAAAAGCACTAAGGACTTCTAAAGTCATGCTAAAGTCGATGTCACGGCAGACAGTTACCGCAACGGGTGAAGACTAACCAAGTCTAAAGAATTTTTTTACTTCGATTTAAATCAAGGGTAAATAAATAGGGGCTTACATATGCAAATAAGGATAAACAACTTAAGCTTTTACATATGCAAAATCTAAGATGAATGCATCTAACAAACTAAGACAATTGAAACTAAGGACTATTCCCCCCCCAAACTCGAGAGGAGCATTGTCCTCAATGCATGAGAAAAAAATACAAATGACTTAGTCGAAAAGTTCGTCACCTTGCATGATGGATTTCATTCGAGCCATGTTTTCTTGTGTGGTTATTGAATGCGTGTATCTGCTAGTTGAACCATTGCAGTCGTTACCTTGGCATCCCTAGGTAGTTGTAGTTGCAGTTGTCGTGGCGTCGATCTGGGTTACCAGGGTGGGTGATGGCGGGTAAGTATTTCAGTAGGAAATTTGGGGAACTAGACTACATTGTCAAGGAACATATCTAGGTGGATTTTCATGATGGAAGTGGGGAGGGCCCTGATGTATTGCATAAATCGGAGTTGCTGCCTATCGAGCTGGTTCCGGAGATGATGGAGGAGTACTGTTGGTATTGGGGTATGTTTGGTAGCTTCAGTACTATCGAGCGATGGGAGCTGGGCGGTAGCATCAGTACTGTTGGGCAGCGGGAGCTGGGCGGCAGCATCAGTACTGTCGCGTGGAGAATTTCCATTGATGATGTTGCTCGACTGCCTCTATCGAAATTCTCTAGAAGGCTGGTTGGTTGCTGGTTGTGGCCGTTGATATGTTGCAAGACGGTTGAATTTTATTTTCAAGATGAAGAAAAAAAAAGGCTAAAAATTGGAAAGATTACAAGATCAAAGAGAATTCAAGAAATAGCAAGGAGGTGAAAGTGATTGTGGATGGATGGAATTGGAGAGTTTAAATAGCTATTGGGAGAGGTTGTCATCTCAGCATTAAATTCTGCCCGTTGGCGGGTTGCTGGGCGGGTAAATGTTGGGCTATTGTTGGGCTTAGGTAGATGGGTTCACTCCTTGGACTCTTGATTCTTGAACTCCTTCCTAAAACAAAAACAAAAACAAAATAATAAAATGCAGAAAGAAATAAAAACTAAAAATTTAAAAATTCTAAGTCTATGAAAGCATAAAAATGTGGAAGATAAAAATAAAAATTATGTTACTCTAGGAGTGCATTGGCATGCATCTCTGAAAGTAACTACTCCCTTGTCTGTTCGAGCTTGAGGGGGTGGCTTCCAATACTTCTTGTAATCAACCTGTACCCTCCATCAAGTGACTATTTTGCCCATAAAAGGGTGGACCACTTTGTTTGCAACTACTTGCTTTTGCATTATCATGGTAGAGGTTCCTTTCTTCCTTGTTCCCTTGTAGTCCATGTGTACCTTCCATCTTGTTGTTTTCCCTGGAGGCATGAATATGTGATTAGGAAAAATCATATCAATATCCAACCATGTACTTACCTTATTCTCTTTGAAGTTCGTTATGGTGGAAAGTAGCCTTTGCTGCCGAGGCAACTGCTGCGGCAACCAGTTGTTGTGGAAATCTTCTGTCATAATGCGATGCAGGTCAAGGGAAAACCCAATTTAATGAAGAGCTTTGTGAACACCATTTTCTTTAGGTCTCTCAACCATCTCCATCAGTAGAGATTTTGTTGGCATCAACTCTATCGGTGTTGGTTCCTCAAGAAATACCTGCAATGGAAAAGGTGTTTTTTCAAAGAATTCAAAAGGTTCAACTTTTATCGGCTCATATTCCGTTAGCAAAGTACTTCCATCATGTTGCTTTTCTATGTGGTCGTTCAATTGCCCAAGCAAAGGTAGATGAGAGCAGTCTACAGATTCCTCAGCTACTGAGGCATAGCTCTGTTCAGGTTCCTCAGTCTTTGATAGGGCAATCTGTTGTATAGGCTCATCAATGTGTTCTTCGTATTGCTCCGCGTCTTCTTTCCTTGGGATGTCAGTGTCTATGTGACGTAGTTGTTGGTGATCAATGGTTACCGAGGCAGAGGTTGCCGAGGCATCATGTTCATCCATGGTATTAATGGGGGCCGAATTGCTCAAAAGTGCGCCCACCTTGGTGATTCTTGCGTCCATAGAAGCTGACAATTCTTGATTGAATGCAATGAAAGCTTGGAGCGTGTCTTCCAAGGATTTTGATTGCTCTTAAGGAGAACTACATTGTCAGGGCATGTCTGCTGCTACGACAACAAAATTGTCATGGTAGGAAAAATTTTGAGCTTGTTGGTCGTACCATGAATAATCTTGTTGTTGGTCCGATCTCGGTTCGTCCATGTATTCACCGAAAAGATGAGGGCAACTTTCGAACTCATGATTTCCTTCACAAAAATTGCAAGAATTTTCTAACATCAACTCTTGAGTGGTTTTTCTTGACATGTTGATGCCCTTGAACTTGTATTGCACCTGAAATATTTTTTTCAAACAAAAGAAAAACTTAATAATGCAAGAAAATAAAGATAAGTGCAGAAAAATAAAAACAAAAGTTGTACGCCAATCCCCGACAATGGCGCCAAAAATTTGTTGCGTGCAAAAGTGATGCACAATTAGCGTGCAAGTGTACATGGTTCCAAGTTATAGTATTTAAGATATCGTCTCCATATGGATTGTGACAACCATCGAGATTCACCTTTCTGCACAAATAAAAATAAAAACACAAATATTAAGAGTTGGTTTGATTGAAACTAAAACTAAAGCAAGTAAAGTAGATTGAGATATCAGAGTGAGAGAATGGGCTGGTATTGGATACTTCGTAGTGTGGAGATTGGATGCACTGTCTCAGCACAGTTTTGCAGATCAACTTAACCACTTTTGGTAGCCGCCCACGAGTATGCCTCGGCAGAGACCAATGTGACTGCCTGGGTAGTTAAACGATGATTCAAGGTTCGGCAAGGCTCCCTTTTATGACTTCCTCTTCTCTCGAAGCTTTAAGTACTATTGGCGAACACGTCTTGGATGATACCTCCCGGCGTGAATCTAAGGGTGAACACCAACCAATTATGAAGCCTCTCTTAGCAGATGAACTTCTAAACTTATCCCTAAGCCGAAGTAGCTTTACCATATGGTTGGATAAAACTGTGTTTACTCGTTTCGTGAGTTCAACTCTCCCGATATTGAACAAATAGATTGAAGCTCTCTTCTCTCCCGATAAAGATTGCGACAATGAAGAACCAAGTAAACAAACCTTGAATTTTATTTGAAAAACTGAAATCCTAAACGAATACAAGTAAAACTCTCACAACTACTACACAACTAACACTTAGCCCTAGGGAAGGTTTAGAACATGATGGGGGTTGACGGCACCAGGTTTTCGACAAGAAAGATTTTCTCTCTAATCTCAATTGTGTTTTTCCTCCTTCAAGTCGGTTACATTTATAGGGGAGGAACCTAGGTCTAAATGGGTTTAGGGCAGGAAACTTAGTTAGAATCTAATTACAACTCATAGAAAGAACAAATCTAACATTAAATCTTCCTAGATTCCTGTTTGACCTTTTCCACCTTGACTTTGACCATGGCTTTTCTTTGTCTGCTGGGCTTCAATGTACGTGCAACTGGTCTCCAAAAATCGGGCTTGATGAGCTCTTTTAGTCGCATACCACTTTGCATATTCCAACCTTCCTAGAAGTTACTGTCTCGGCGGCAAATAGTTGGCTGCTTGGGCAGCAAATAGTTGACTGCCTAGGTGGTAAATAGATGACTACTTGGTTAGGGGTCTGTGTTGAATTGCAGGGTTTGGCATGGCTCCTCATCCTGGGTTTCTCCTCTTTATTAGCACTTCAATGGGTCCCACAACACCCTCCATTAATTGTTTAGCTCCTTCCTTCTGCCCTCCTTGCTGCCTCGGCATTGTCTGTCTCGGCGGCAGTTTTCTTGCATGCACCAAAATACATACTAGAACAACACCTTTTCCAAAAATACACTAGAATATGTAATCAAGCTTAATGGTGAAGCAAATTATGAGAATATGCATGATTGCCTAATTATGCATGTAACCCCCTTAACCCGGCCTAGACGGTTGACCCGAATTAAGAAGTTTACACGGGGAAAACCAAAGTCAACCCGAAAGTCAACCTTGATTAACGACCCTTTTTTTTCTTTTTAATCTTATCTAAATGCACATTAACCCTAGATATGTTCATAACAACAGCATACTCAAAGATCAGCGCATTCGGAAAACATTTAGGGACTTAATTGCACAACATACAAGTTTAGGGACCAAAATGTAAATTCTGGAAATTATAAAGACTTAACCAACTTTTGAGTTACCATTATGAAATTAGTCAAGTTTCATGCTTCTCTGCCAAATTTCAACTCAAACGGACATCTCAAACTCATGCAATTGCATAAACAAGATTCAGGACCAAAACACAAGGATTTCAAAACATAAAACCGTCAATTTCAGTGCCCAACGGTCGGGTGTTTCGAAACAGGGAGGACCTGTTCCGAAACGCTGGACCGTTCCAAAACGCGTTGCGCAACATGGCCTGGCAGTGGCCAAAATGTTCCGGAACGGCTCTGCCTGTTTCGAAACGCCTAGGCCATTTCAGGCCCTCTGTTCCGAAACGGCAGCACCTGTTCCGAAACAGGCTGCCCAGATTGCAGAATTTTAGCTGATTAAACACACAATTGACCCACCAAACGTGCTCCAAAGGCAACCAAATTATATCAGCAAGACATTACATGCATAAGGAACATAATGGCATCAACAATTCATAAACATGGCATCAAACAAGAAAAGCCCCAATTCTATAGGCATGCATCCTATATAGAAAACCATTTAAGCATCAAATCATCAAACAATCCTCATAATGGCCATTTACAAGTTCCATCATCAACAACAACATAAAACCATCTTAGGGAGTCCAAAACATCTCCCAAAACAACAACATAGGTTTCCCATTGCCAAATGCCAAAAGCTAATAGTGTTAAGAACTTTCACCATACATGAGCTTAGTTCTTCACTTGGATTCTTGACCTCTTGCTGCCCTTATATGAACTTCAATGCTCTGCATTATTGGTTTAAGAAAAGAGAGAGCGTAAGCACATAGCTTAGTGAGGAATGCTCATTTAAAACAACTCAATAATGCATTTAAAAAACACTTTTATAAACCTTAATTCAAAACAACCTTTATCCATGCACAAAAGCATTTAAAACAAGCATACATGCTTCAAATTATTAACATGTCATATTGGCCACAAGTGATAGTCATAATCTTTCCATTTCACAATTCAATCAACATAAGATCCACACATGGACTTTTAAACACCATTGTGATCTTACAATTCACAAGGACCACACATGGACTTTTAACCACCATTGTGTCCTTAGCACAAGAATCACCCATGGACTTTTAACCACCATGGTGTTCTTACAATACACAAGGTCCACACAAGGACTTTTAACCACCTTGTGACCTTAACACAAGAATCACCCATGGACTTTTAACCACCATGGTGTTCTTAAAATATACAAGGCTCACACAAGGACTTTTAACCACCTTTGTGACCTTAACACAAGAATCACCCATAGACTTTTAACCACCATGTTGTTCTTAAAATACACAAGGCTCACACAATGACTTTTAACCACCTTTGTGACCTTAACACGAGAACCAATCATGGACTTTTAACCACCATGTTGTTCTTAACACAAGAACCACCTATGGACTTTTAACCACCATAGTGTTCTTAACCTTTCTCGAAACATCACTTGCCAATATGCATCATTTAACAACAATAATCCACTGTTTTAAAGCATTTAACAAAGCCATTAATCATCATGCATCTTTATGCAACAAAACCACATTTTAATAAATGTTCAAAACAAGGATCTCTTACCTTGAGCATCCTTCAACACATGGCTTATAAAACCAGCAAGTAAACATGCTAAAGTATGCTTTCAAAATAGAATTTAAAACATGCAAACAATCGCATTGCACTCAACCAACTCATGGTTCATCAACAAGAGAGTTTTTCCGAAAACTTACTCTTGAGCTTAGCAAAGTTGGTTAGACTTAAACTAAGCTCCCAAACCTTCAAAACATTGGTTTCAAAGCTGAAAACCAAAATCCACTCACCGATTCCGTTTCGCCACTTGCCGAAACACCAATCAAGCTTCCGGATCAACACCACAAGGATCCGAAGATGTCTCCCCTGTTTTAAACACATCAAAACAGTAGATTAATGCACCATCATGCATTAATATCCTCAACCAAGACATCTAAACTCGCTGCTCACATCAACACTCACATTTCGGCTACCAAACACAACCGAAAACACAACCAAACATCTCCACAACACTACCCAGCCAAGATCCATCAATTCCAAACATTCATAAACCTCAATTAACATCCAAAATGGATCTCATCACGTCCTTATACCTCCAGCTATAGCAGAACATCAAGATCACTCCAAAAACCACCAAAAACTTAAACAAAACTTAGGAAAATCAACCTATTCGGGATTGCATTGATTAAACCTCAATTTCTCATCAATTATACATCCATTTTACATCAAAAACACATCTCAAAACAATGCCCAATCAGATCATACGAATTTCATCCAAATTAAAGCAAATCTTGCATTTTAAAGCCAAGATCAAGAACTCAATTGCAAAACCTTTAATAAAACATAATTCAAGGATTGAGAACTTGGGAATTTCAGTAAAGAACTGAGAATTTAGAGGAGAAGGACTTTCATACCTCTTAACTTAAGTTTCTCCCTTTTTGGAACCAAGATTCTTGAAAATCCAATAAGCAAATGCTAAGGTTTTGTTGTAGGAATGATTAGAGATCAAATGAGGATTGAAATCTCATCTTTTATTGTCAAAATCAGAGGGAAATTTGCTGGAGAAAAGTGTTTGGGTTGAGAGAATAGTTGAGAGAAAAGAAAATGGAAAATTTGAGAAAGTTAGTTAAAATGACAAAATATCTTCTTCCCTCTTTTTTTACCTTAATTAAAACCATTAATAAATTGATTAATATTAAGAAAAATCTGGAGAAACTCCTTTGGGTAAATAGCTCCTTAAAGATTCAAAGTTTCAATCCTTTTTAAAACAGTCACCCAGTTTTCAAAAATTACATTTTGGTCACTAACCCAAAATGTCACTCTTCCAAACCTCATTTTGTAAAATTGATTTCACCTTTCTCTTATATATAATAAAAGAGGATTTTAAGACATTTCTCCATATTTTTAATGCAACCCGAACTAGGCTTTCCTAAATTCACCCTTTATATTCGAACCGCAACCCAACCGGTCCGGTCCAAACCCAAAACTTCTAAGCCCAAAATTGGGGTGTTACAATGCAACTAAAATGTGCCTAAGTCTAACAACAATATGAGTAAAAAGGGTAAATAAAATAAGACTTTTAGACACTTAACATAAATCATGAAAAAAAGAAGTAAGTAAGTCTTAATTTGTTAAAAAATAAAATGGGCTTCGAAATAAAGTTTTTATTCTAAGGTAAAGGAATAAATTAAGGGCATAAAATAAAACAAAACACTAAAGAAGTTTTTTTAAAACAAAGAAAATAAAATGGGCTTTTGAAAGAAAATTTTGACTTCTAGAATAAAAGTTTTAATAAAAAGTTCTTAGGTAATTTATAAAAGGTTTTTTAGAAAAAAAATAGGGATAAATAAAGGTGCTTGAAAAAATAATTTTTAAAAGAATAAAACAAAAGATAAAATTTTAAAAAGGTTTTTCAATAAAAATAACCATAGGTTAAAAATTTAGAATTTTAGAGAATAAAAGTTTAAAAACGATTAAAATCTTTTCCCTAAAAAATAGTTTAACTAAAAAGGTTTGTGTTTAGTGTGTAAAAGTTCTATATTTTACCCCTTATTTAACTCATATTTCTACTGCATTCAAGCATAATTCATTGCATTTAGGTAAAGTTGTACATATACATCACAATTAGATAAAATGGCACAGTTGCTACTGATTTTGGCTGTTTTTGCAGGTATCTGCTGTGGCAGACTCAGGAAAGCAAAGGAGCAGAGCTGGAACACAGGACTGGAGTCAAGAAAGAGGACGCTGCCGTGGCCACTGTCGTGGCAGCCATACAAAAACATTGGTAAAGGGAAAAGTGAAGTGGAGCTCGACAGATAGAGAAATTCAAGCCGGTCTGTCGTGGACCACTCCTATATTTTTCTGATCCCTAGATCAAAATGAAGGCCAAGCCCAAAGTTCAAAGAAGAAACCCAAAGCAAGAAAAGATGACGAATTAAAGGCATCTACTCAAAAGATTTAATCTTAAATAGAGTTGTAATTTAGTTTAAACTTTTATTCTTGTCATATTAGAAAACTTGGACCCAAGGCCTATATAAAGGCATGTAATTCGACCTAGGGAAGGATATCTTATCTCTAGCCGTCTTCCCCAAAACCCTTGTCGTTTCCCCTTCTCATCATGTTCTAAACTTCCCCTAGGGCTAAGGGTTGATTCTGTAAAGTAGTTGCAAGGATTGTACTATTTTAGGAATTTTCTGTTCAATGAAATAAAACTTCAAGTTTGCTTATTCTGGTTTCAACATCTTGCATGAGTATCGGGAGAGCATTGTAAGATTATCTATTTGCTTAATATCGGGAGAGTTAAGTATACGAAAGGAGTAAGTACGAGTTCTCCAGTTTATGTTTGAACTATCTCAGACCAAGGGATAGGACGAGGTTATGTGGCTAAGGAAGAATTCAACAACATTGGTGTTCACCCTTCGATTCACGCCGGGAGGTATCATCCAAGAAGTGTTCATCAACAGTACTTGGGCCTAGGGATAGGACAAGTCACAGCAGCGATTCTTGCCAAGCTTGAAGTACAGAGTTGTGTGATCACTGCCGCGACAACAACACTTCTGCCGCGACAGGGACGACGACAGAACATGAATTCTTATACAGTGCAACACTTGCACTACTGAGCAAATCAATACCGACCTTTTTCTTAACCCTGAATCTTCATTTTTTTTATATTCAGTATTCTTTAATATTATTTCCCAAACAATTTAAACTCATTTCTTTCTCTCTTGTGCATCAATTCAAGGCTAAAGCTATTTCCAGTCCCTGTGGATTCGACATCCGATACTTTGAGTATCACTTTACTACTTGCGTCGTGTACACTTGCACTGCATTGCGATAGGACTTTTGACACGCAACAAGTTTTTGGCGCCGTTGCCGGGGACTGGCAATATAACTTTACCCTTACTTTTACTACACTTCTTAATTTTTCTGTTTTTATTGGGATTGTTTACCCTGTGCTTTTCACAGGGTTTTTCGTTTGCTTATGCGCAGATCAAGACGAGGCAAAGAACCTGAGTACAAACTAGATCCTGAAATCGAACGTACGTGCAACCTCAGGAACCGAGTCCGCCTCTTGATAGCCAGAAACGATTATCTTGAGGAACAGTTAGAAGCAATGCATAACGGGGTAAATCACCCGAGGAATCCTGAAGATCCTCCCATTGCTGAACGGGATGGACGACCTACCGCTGCCGAAGCCGCACGACAGTCCTGTCGTGACTACATGATCAACGATCATGTGGAACTGGAGACCACCTTGCCGGAAGTGGAAGCTGAAAACTTCGAGCTGAAACCTGTTATGTTCAGCATGATCAATTCCGCTGGCCAATTTAGTGGTGCTACAACAGAGAATACCTGAGAACACTTGAAAACGTTCCAAGAAATCTGTGGATCGTTTCGATTACCTGGAATAAATATGGAAATACTGAGGCTCCGGTTATTTCCTCATTCACTGAGAGACAAAGCTAAAACTTGGTGGAATAAAGTAACACCGGGTTCAATACGACCTTGGGCAGATCTCACTCGTGAATTTTTATCTCGTTTTAATCCTTCTCACTTATCTGAGCGATTGCGTAATGAAATTGCTACTTTTCAACAGGAAGATGACGAGCCAATGCACGAGGCATGAGACAGGTTTACAACTCTTCTGAGGAACTGCCTGATACATGGATTCCCTATGTGGAATAAAGTCATTAAATTCTACAATGATGTCAACACACACACTCGGATGAGAATAGATTCAGCAGCAAATGGACTGTTGTTGGATAAAGATCTCGACGAAGCCATTGTAGTGTTGAAAAACTTGGCAAAGAATGAAGAGCAATTCCCTACAGCGAGGAGAGGTAAACGAGGGATAGCTGTAAAAGATTATGAAGCCGACAATTCCCTGAAGACATAGGTTGCATGCCTCACAAAGGCAGTGGAAAATCTGTTGAAAAAAGATTCTAAACCTATATATTCTGTGGAAGAGGTATGTGAAACTTGCAGTGGGAACCACAGTTCGGAAGACTGTCCGTTACAGCTAGAGGAAGGAATGTATGTTGGAAACTACAATAAGCCAAGAAATTATGATTCCAACAACTACAATCCCAACCAGAGGAAAGATCCCAAGTTCTCTTGGAGCAATCCAAACAACACACTTAATCCTCAGATGCAGAACAACCAGAACCAAGGGGCACCCAGAATTTTGTCACGACAGCAACCACAGCAGTAGCCGGTATCCGCAC
Source organism: Hibiscus trionum (assembly GCA_030270665.1). Taxonomy (NCBI): domain Eukaryota; kingdom Viridiplantae; phylum Streptophyta; class Magnoliopsida; order Malvales; family Malvaceae; genus Hibiscus; species Hibiscus trionum. The sequence continues at coordinate 22,241,532 of BSYR01000011.1, forward strand.
CTAGTATACTGGAGCAAACATTGGCCACATTCATGTCACAGACATGAGCTTACATGGAAAACATGGATCACTTTGTCAAGAAGACCGAGTCATTCATGGACAAAACAGAGATGCGAATGACTAACCATGAGGCTACACTGAAATCACTGGAGACACAGATGGGCCAAGTTTCCCAGCATATTAAGCCAAGGAAAAACGGAGGATTCCCTAGTGATACTAAAGTCACTAGAAAACTCACACATGAGCAGTGTAAAGCAATTACAACTAGGAGTGGGAAACAACTGCAAGGGCCAGAGATGAAAACCATACCAATAGAGGAACCAGCCCTAGAGACACATGCCGCCAAAACTGCCCCGACAGAAGAAGAGAAACCTGCTGCCGACATACCTGTCACGGCAGCGGAAGGGACAGAGGAGCAAGAAAAGAATGCTGAAGAACCTAAGCCTCCTCAGATCTGAATACCATGTGAAGGACGTCTGGAAGATTACCGTCCTCCACCTCCTTTTCCATAGCGGTTACAAAAGCAGAAATAGGAGTACCAACTCAAAAAAATTTATGACATTTTTAAGCATGTGCACATCAATATACCGCTGTTAGAGGCCATCAAGAAGATGCCCGGTTATGTAAAATTTCTCAAGGATGCCATGTCAAAAAGATCCAGACTTGGGGAATTCGAAATGGTAAAAATGACAGAGGGATGCATGACTATCTTGCACATGCATCCACCCCAGAAAAAGAAGGATCCTGGGAGCTTCATCATACCGTGCATAATTGGTGACAAATTCGTGGGTAAGCCACTTTGTGATCTAGGTGCTAGTATAAATTTAATGCCAAAATATGTGTTCTAGAAATTAGGTATTGGACGAGCACGGCCCACTACAGTCATGCTGCAGCTGGCAGACCGCTCTTACGTACAACCAGAAGGGAAGATCGAAGATATTCTGGTAAGAGTGGATAAGTTTATTTTTCCTGCTGACTTTCTTGTTTTAGATTGTGAAGCAGATGAAAATGCACCAATCATCCAGGGGCGACCCTTCCTAGCCACAGGCAGATCTCTGATTGATGTAAAGAAAGGAGAACTAACAATGAGAGTAAATGATCAAGAGATCAAACTTAATGTTCTCCAAGCAATCAAACATGCTGATGTAGAAGAAGAGTGTAAGGCCATCACTGAAGTAATCCTTGACCAACCCTACATTAGGTCGAGCTGTCATGACATAAAATTTGGCCACTGCCACGACAGTCATCTAGAAGACTGTCATGGCATCAACGACGACAGTGACTCTTCCGACTCAGACATATCCGACACTGAAGGTCATGGGGAGGTAAATTGGATAGGAAATCGTCCAGGTAAGTTATTCGAGCCCCTAAACTATACCTCGAATGAACACATAATCCAAAAGCCTTCAACTGTAGAACCACCTGTTTTAGATCTTAAGCCCCTACCAGGGCAACTTTAATATGTTTTTCTTGGTTTAAATGATACGTTGCCCGTAATCATCTCTTCCAAGTTAATGCAGAAACAGGAACAACAGTTAATTGGAATGCTGCAACAACATAAGAAGGCTATTGGATGGACGATAGTTGACATCCAAGGCATCAGTCCAGCATTATGTATGCATAAAATTATCCTAAAGGACGATCATAAGCCGACCATTGATGCTCAGAGACGCTTAAACGACGATATGCGAGAAGTGGTGTGAAAAGAAATTATCAAATGGCTTGATGCTGGGATAATTTATGCCATCTCGGATAGTAAGTGGGTGAGCCTGGTGCAGTGTGTTCCTAAAAAGGGAAGGATAACTGTGGTGACCAACGAAGAGAACGAACTAATCCCAACCAGGACTGTGACCGGTTGGAGGGTTTGTATGGATTACCAGAAGCTTAACAAAGCTACCCGGAAATACCATTTTCCCCTACCTTTTATTGATCAAATGCTTGACAGATTAGCGGGGGAACCTTATTATTGTTTTCTTGATGGTTACTTAGGTTACAACCAGATAGCTATTGCACTGGAGGATCAAGAGAAAACGACATTCACTTGTCCATACGGCACTTATGCTTTTCGGAGAATGCCATTTGGACTCTGCAATGCACCAGCAACCTTCCAAAGGTGCATGATGGCGATATTCTCTGACATGGTGGAGGACTTCCTAGAAATTTTCATGGACGATTTTTCCGTCTTTGGAAACAGTTTTGATAGTTGTTTAGGCAACCTACAGAAGGTGCTTGAAAGATGCGATAAAGCGAACTTGGTCATAAACTGGGAAAAATGCCACTTCATGGTGGATGAAGGGATAGTCCTAGGCCACAAGGTAAGCTGTCGTGCCATAGAGGTAGACAGAGCGAAAATAGAAGTCATCGAGAAGCTACCGCCACCCACCACGGTCAAGGGGATACAGAGTTTCTTAGGGCATGCTAGGTTTTATCGAAGATTCATTGCAAATTTCTCGAAGATTACCAAACCTTTATGCCATTTATTAGAGCAGAATCATCCCTTTGACTTTAATACTGAATGTACTAAGGCATTCAAAATTCTGAAGGAGAAGCTGGTAACAGCCCCGATTGTACAGCCACCAGACTGGAGTTTGCCATTCGAAATAATGTGTGATGCCAGTGTGTAACACCCCAATTTTGGGCTTGGAAGTTTAGGGTCTGAACCAGACCGGTCTGATTTTCGGTTCGAACATAAAAGGTGGTTTTAAGGAAAGCCTAGTTCGGGATGCATTAAAAATATGGAAAAATATCTAAAAATACTCTTTTAATATATATAAGAGAGTGGTGAAATAAATTTTACAAAATAAGGGTTGGAACTGTGACATTTAGAAATGGTGACTAAAATGTAATTTTTGAAAAGTTCAGTGGTGACTGTTTTGTAAGGATTGAAAGTTTGAATCTTTAAGGAGCTAATTTACCCAAGGAAGGATTTCTCCAGATTTTTCTTAATTTTAATGATTTTATTAATGTTTAATTAATTAAAACAAGAGAGGGAAATCATATTTTAGTTTTTCATAACTAAATTTTGTTAAAACTTTCTCATCTCATTTTCTCTCAAAATTCCATCAGCCAAACACATTTCTACAGCAACATTTCTTTTGATTTTCACACTAAATGATGAGGTTTCAATCACCAATTGATTCCTAATCCTTTCTACATCAAAACCTCTTGATTTGCTTATTGAATTTTCAAGGATTTTGGCTCTAAACAAGGAGAAATCTACATTTAGAGGTAAGGATGTTCTTCTCCTCTAAATACTCAGTTCTTTACTGAAATTCCCAAGTTCTCAATCCTTAAATTAAGTTTTATAAATGGATTTGATGTTATGATCTTGATTTTGGCTTAAAACTCAAGATTTGGATTAAATCTTGAAGAAATTCGTGATGAATGTTTGGGCTCTGTTTTGAGATGTCTTTTCAATGTAATTTGTATGTTTAATGATGTGTAATTGAGGTTTAATCAATGCAATCCCGAATAGGTTATGTTTCCTAAGTTTTTGCTTAAGAAAATGGTGATTTTTGGGGTGATTTTGGTGTTCTGTTAATGCTGGAGGTATAAGGACGAGTTTGGGTTCATTTTGGATGTTAATTGATGTTTAGAAATGGTTAGAAGTGATGGATCTTGGCTGGGTTATGTTTTGGAAGAGTTTGGAGGTGATTTCGGTTGTGTTTGGTAGCCGAAATGTTAGATTTATGTAGAGCAGCGAGTTGTGTTGTATTGCTGGTGTTTTTAATGCAAGATGATGCATGAATCCTCTGTTGTTATGTGTTTAAAGCAGGGTAGAATGTTTCGAAAGCAATAAAGGTGGCGTTGGAGGTTTCGGAAGCTTGGAAGCTTGTCGGCTAGCTTAGTTTTGTGTACCGGTGAGTGAAGTTGGGTTTTCAGCTTTGAAAACAATGTTTGAAGGTTATGGGAGCTTAGTTTAAGTCTAAGCAACTTAACTAAGCTCAAGAGTAAGTTTTCGGGAAAACTCTCACTCTTGGATGAACCATGAGATGGTTGGATGCAATGTATTTGTTTTGCATGTTTTAATTCTGTCTTGAAAGCATGTTTTAGCATGATTAATGTTGGTTTTGAAAGTCATGTGTTGAAGGATGCTCAAGGTAAGAGATCCTTGGTTTTGTATGTTGGAAAATGTGGAATTGATGCATAGTGTTGCATGTTGTTTATGGCTTTGTTTAATGTTTTAAAATAGTGAATTGATGATGGTAAATGATGTCTATTGGCAAGTGATGTAAGTGGTTTTTGGTTACTTTAATCGGATATAGTTAGCCGGCTATAGGATTGGGTGCACCGTGAATTAAGTCGCCTTGGATGTTGAGGGGTTGTGATTGTACCGTAAACTCCATCCAAGAATCCTAACGAGAGAGGTAAGATCACAACGGTGAATAAAAGTCCGTGTGTGGATCTTGGTAAGCTCACAACGGTGGTTAAAAGTCCATGTGTTGATTAAGGGTAAGATCTCAACGGTGGTTAAAAGTCCGTGTGAGGATCTTGTTAAGATCTCAACGGTGGTTAAAAGTCCGTGTGAGGATCTTGTTAAGGTCACAATGGTGGTTAAAAGTCCGTGTGCGGATCTTGTGTGATGTGTCCCGTACTCTCGTTAGTGAGTTATACAACTACCGATGAGTGATGTTGAGGGGTTGTGATTGTACCGTTAAACTCCATCACGGGTGTTGAGGGGTTGTGATTGTACCGGTAAACTCCACCTTGTGTTGTTCGGTAGTGTGTATGAAGCGTGTGGGACAACGCTTGCAATCCGCGTATCCGATTGTGTCTTGAGTTGAAATGGGTTGTGAGTTATCACTTGAAAGCCAATTTAATGTTCTTGAATGTAATGAAGCAAGAGATGCTTGAAATGATGCAAGGTTGCATGTGAAGTGTGTAATGGTTTGAGTGTGCATGTATTATTTGTTAAGCTTGAACAAGTGTTTATCTTCTTTTGTGAATGTTGCATGAGTGCATGGAATCTCTTAGTGCATTGAAGTCTTGTGAAGACTTGTCTAGAAAGGCATGAAATGCAAATGTTGTTTTGGTAGTTCATGTGTTTTGCATTTGTTGAATGCAAGTGATAGTTAGAAGGAACAAATGGTTTTCCAAAGGTTTTGCTTTGAAATGATCATCAAGCATGATGAAGCATGTTGTGAAGTGGAATTGTTTTCCAAGATAATTGAGTTTAATCTTGCATGTAGTGTTCATGCATGGAAGGGTTTAATTAATGGTTTTGCAAGAATGTGTTTTGGGAAAGTTGTTTATCTTTTCTAAGCTAAAGGTTGGATTTCATGTTGTGCAAGGCATGGTTTTAAAGCATGTAGTTTCAAAAGAGGTTTTTCAAACAATGCTTTGGTTATTTGAATTGCATCTACTTTTTAAGAAGGTTTTTATGATTCGCTGCATTGATGGTGTTTTGGTTTTGAGCATTCCTCACTAAGCATTATGTGCTTACGCTCCTTTTTGTCCATCAATGCAGATATTTGAAGTTGGGACAGCAAGAAGCAAGGGATTCAAGAAGAGCTCCACTTGAGAAGTATGTCTTGGTTTATAGCTATAGATAATAAAGGCAATGGGTGGGGAAGTCTTTTATATTGATATGTAATGAGATTGTGTATGTTGAACAAGTTCGGTTTATGGTTTGAACTTGGTTGTTGATCGCTTTGCCATATTTTAATCTTCTTCATAAGTTGTTATGCTATGCTTCTTGTTTTAAAAGCATGATCAAGTGTTGATGTGTTGAATGAGTTGGTGCACCTAAGGTTTGATTGTATCTAATTGATAATGCAATTTGGTAGCTATGATGCTTGGCAGGTTGTTAATATGTTGAGGTTTGGGTTGGGATATGTTTGTTGGTGTATTGATGGTTGGTTGGTTTTTGGATGCTAGGGTGCAGGCCTTTAGACTTGCGGTCTTTCCTAATTGATGCCATGAATGTGTTGTGATGATGCAAATATGTACCTTGTATGTATGATGACTTGTTGGCATGATTAGGAGGTCATTGGAGTGTTTTTAAGTGGTTATTTGTGAGTTAAACCAGCAAATTCTGCACTTTCTGGGCAGTCCGTATCGGAACGGGCACTAGCGTTTCGAAACGGGGGCCTGAAATGGTCTTCGTGTATCGAAACGGGTAGGGGCCGTTCCGAAACGTTTTGGCCACTACCAGGCCCTGTTTCGATACAAGTCTCGAAACGAACCCGCGTTCGGAACGGTCAACCCCCGTTCCGAAACAGGTGACCGTTGGGCACTGATTTGAATGGTTTAAAGGTTTGCAAGCTTTACGTTTTAGTCCTGAAAATCGTTTTTGCGATTGCTTGAGTTTGGGATGTCCGATTAAGGTGAAATTTGATAAGGAAGCATGTAATATGATTAATTTCATATTGGTAACTTATAAATCAGTTAAGTCCTTCATCTTTCTAGAAATTACAATTTGGTCCCTAACTTTTGTATGTTGTGCAATTGAGTCCCTTAGTGCTTTCCGATCGCTGTGCTTTTCAAGTATGTTTTCCCAAGGGTACGCTTAAGGTTAATGTGCATCTAGATAAGTTTAAAAAGAAAAAAGGGTCGTTAATCAAGGTTGACTTTCGGGTTGACTTTGGTTTTCCCGTGTAATCTTCGTAGTTCGGGTCAACCGTCTAGGCCGGGCTAAGGGGGTTACATTTGGTGGTATCAGAGCTAAGTTGCGAATATTTGGGGCAAGAGTACGTTGTTATTATAAGTGTTTGATGTTTGTTCTGATGTGTGGTTGTAAGTTGGTTGAAAATGTGTTTTTGAGCGAGTGGTTGATGTTTTTATCATGCTTTTGGTCATGAATCTTCTGTGAGCTAGTGTGAACTAGTATTGATGATATGCTGGTGTTGTGAGTTGATGTTCTGAATGATGAAAATGTGATGGGTATGATATGTTGATATTATGATGTTGAGGGTGAATGATGTTTGATGAGAGCATGATTGAAGTTTGCTGATTGATATGCTCGATGTTTGTGATATCAATGTTCTTATCGATTGTAATGTCGTATAAAATGGGAGAATTTGGGATACCCATTGCCTTATTATTATAGCTATTGTGTTATGTTGGAGTTGGAGTCTTGAATCCTTGCTTGAAGCTGGCCTGATCGTTTTGTTTGTTTTGTTGTCATTGCTTTGTTGTTATTAGCACGATGAAATCGATGAAAGAATGGCAGTTGGGTGAGATGGTGGCTGCTTTAGAGCAGGTTGTTAAGGCGTGGAATTCACCTTTTGGTGGAGGTGTTTTGCTTCAGTCTGTAGTGCTTGGAGTTGAGGAAGTAAGGCAGGAGAAGGAAGTTGGTTTTGTGATGAAGGGTTCATCACCTGTAGTTCAAGAGGTGTCGGGAACATCTCAGGCTGTGGTGAAAGTGAGGCCTGAGGATGTGCCAACTGTGGGACACGCGAGTTTGTCGAAACAACGTTTATATGATTTGGGAGCTGTGGAGTATCATGGTTTGACACCTAAGGCATTCGAGGCTTGGTTAGCCAGTGTAATTCTGATTTTGGATCAGGAAGGGTGTGACTATGCCTGTAAGCTGGGAAGTGTTGTCTCATTGATGTTGGAGGACGCTTGTGCCTGGTGGACATCTGTGGCGGTGGCAACGCATATCCACGATATAGACTGGGACTTCTTTGTGTCTGCCTTTTATGAAAGGTACCTTGGAGAGAAATTCCCAAGGGTTAAGCAACGTGGGGGTGTGGCTTCAGATTATGAAGGTGAGAAAAGTTTAAGCAAGAGGGCTGTGGGTACTGACCTCAGGAGCGGTCAGCGTAAGAGGCTACGTGATAGAAGGTTTTGCTTGAATCGAAGTCTGGGTGGTAGTGCAGATGTGGGTCAAGTGCTACATGATCAAGGAGTGGTGGCTCAGTTGCCGATGTGTGACCGTTGTAGAAGGTGTCATGTTGGAGGTTGTTGGGGCGCGGGAGTTTGTTGGAACTGTGGTTCTAAGGAGCATGTGAAGCAAAATTGTCCTCAAGTGGTAAGATCAGCTTCTGTGGGTGCAAAAGGGTCTCAGGAGGGTCGTGGTCACGACCGAGACAAAGTTTGGAGGTGGCAGGAAAAGCAGAAAGGTGTGAGGATCTTGGGGAATGAATCTTGTTGGAATTGTGGGTCTGTCGGACACTTGAGACGAAATTGTTTGAAGTTGGCCCGGGGTAGTCAGGGTTCTTTACTGCAGGGAGATGGTGATGATCTTAAAGTGTTGACTGATGCCGCGACGGTGCGGCTGGAGAATGATGGTTTTGCGAGGAAGAGGGTTTGTTTGTTGGAGCTCCGGGGCAGCGAGGTGATTGCAGGTAACCTTGTTAAGTAATCTTTGCCGTAGTTATCTTTGTTTAGTTTCGGTTTGGCTTTCCCTTGCGTAGTGGGTTTGGTCTTATAGCTAGTAAGTTTGGGGTAATAGCCGGAGTTGTTTTGAAAACAACTTTAGTGTGAAGAGGGCATTAGTGGGTATTCTGTGGTTAGCGGATTGTTAGAATGGTGGATTTGGACAAGTTAGAAGTGGGGTAGGAAGTTGTTCTTAGGCGGATTCTGAGGATGTTATTGGTGGGTGTGAACCGACATACATGCACAGTTAAAACCATTTGTTATATACTATATTATATATATATATATATATATATGTTGGTACATGCATACATGCGACATGACATTAGAGGTTTTGCATACATGTACACAGGCATTGATAAGGCATATTGGTGACCATGCATACGAACGTTCACACTTGCTAATAGCTAATTGAGTCCGTAGTGTTGTGGTAGGCTTAGGTTGGATGGTGGGTTTTAAGAGTTGTCTGGTGCTAGGAGAATGTTGGAGGTAGTGAAGGGTAGTAAGCGAGTTGTCAGTAATAGAGAGGGCGATCTTGCATGATTGGCAGGAGGAAAGTGTTTTGGTGCTTAAAGAGCTTAGCGGTGTGGTGGTGAGGAGATTACCGGTTGGAGCTAGAATCGGTCAAGTGGTTGTGAATAGCTGATAGATGTGGTAGTTTCTCTGTATTAAGTGTTATTGTAGGTTAGTGGATGTGTCTCCAGAGTGCTGAGGTGTCTTGGCATTGATGTTGCGATAGGAGGGTTGTTTATGTAGGTGATAGTTGTAGCAACCTTTGAGGAGTTGAGTAGAGGTTTCGTAATCTTAACCTGTTGTATAGAATGAGCGGTATCCATGTAAGGCTAGTGTTATGGTCAAAGCTTGAGGTGGGAAGATAATGTAAGTTCAAGGGCCATTGTTGGTTGGCCGGGTTCTTGTGAGAGGTGGTTTGCTAGTCAGGTATAAGTGAATCTTTTCTAAGTCAGCTAGCGGTACGTGGAACAGTTGGCGGAGTTAAGGTTGGAGTTTTGTGATGTAGATTTCGGAGGTTGTGCGGGTGGTTTTGGTGAGTCGCTATGGCTGAGATACTGACGGATGTGAAGGAATGTCAACCATACGTTGAGAAGTTTGAGTAAGCCGTTGATGCTTAAGAATTTTTGCTTGCTGTGGTAATCTTTGAAGAAGCTGAGCAGTTTTGCAAGGGGTTTTGGAAGCAGTGAAGGTTGTGGGTCACATGGTGGCTGAAACTGGATGGGTTGGTGTCACCGTGTGTGCAAGTTTTGGGAGTTATGAAATAAGATGGAGTATGTGTAAGAATTTGAAAGTTCTTCGGGTTGTTGAGGCTGGGCGCAGTTCGAAGTAGTGAAAGGTTAAGCGGAGGTTAACATCTGAGTGTTCTGGAAGTTTGAACAGTGTGTAGTGGTGTTGGGTTTGGTTATAGTGTAAGTTTGGTTTGTGGAGGAGTTGGTTTTTGTGGTGTTTTGTATGGAGAATGTTCAGTGGTGCTTAGTTCACCTGTGTTACTTTGTGTGTTGCTTTGGGAAGTTTGGTATCGTGCTCTTTTCGCCGGTTTAAATTTCGAGGACGGAATTTCCTAAGAGGGGGAGAGTTGTAACACCCCAATTTTGGGCTTGGAAGTTTAGGGTCTGAACCGGACCAGTCTGATTTTCGGTTCGAATATAAAAGGTGGTTTTAAGGAAAGCCTAGTTCGTGATGCATTAAAAATATGGAAAAAATCTAAAAATCCTCTTTTAATATATATAAGAGAGTGATGAAATCAATTTTACAAAATAAGGGTTGGAAGCGTGACATTTTGAAATGGTGACTAAAATGTAATTTTTGAAAAGTTCAGTGGTGACTGTTTTGTAAGGATTGAAACTTTGAATATTTAAGGAGCTAATTTACCCAAGGAAGGATTTCTCCAGATTTTTCTTAATTTTAATGATTTTATTAATGTTTAATTAATTAAAAGAAGAGAGGGAAATAATATTTTAGTTTTTCATAACTAACTTTTGTTAAAACTTTCTCATCTCATTTTTTCTCAAAATTCCATCAGCCAAACACATTTCTACAGCAACATTTCTTTTGATTTTCACACTAAATGATGAGGTTTCAATCACCAATTGATTCTTAATCCTTTCTACATCAAAACCTCTTGATTTGCTTATTGAATTTTCAAGGATTTTGGCTCTAAACAAGGAGAAATGTACATTTAGAGGTAAGGATGTTCTTCTCCTCTAAATACTCAGTTCTTTACTGAAATTCCCAAGTTCTCAATCCTTAAATTAAGTTTTATAAATGGATTTGATGTTATGATCTTGATTTTGGCTTAAAACTCAAGATTTGGATTAAATCTTGAAGAAATTCGTGATGAATGTTTGGGCTCTATTTTGAGATGTCTTTTCAATGTAATTTGTATGTTTAATGATGTGTAATTGAGGTTTAATCAATGCAATCCCGAATAGGTTATGTTTCCTAAGTTTTTGCTTAAGAAAATGGTGGTTTTTGGGGTGATTTTGGTGTTCTGTTAATGCTGGAGGTATAAGGACGATTTTGGGTTCATTTTGGATGTTAATTGATGTTTAGAAATGGTTAGAAGTGATGGATCTTGGCTGGGTTATGTTTTGGAAGAGTTTGGAGGTGATTTCGGTTGTGTTTGGTAGCCGAAATGTTAGATTTATGTAGAGCAGCGAGTTGTGTTGTATTGCTGGTGTTTTTAATGCATAATGATGCATTAATCCTCTGTTGTTATGTGTTTAAAGCAGGGGAGAATGTTTCGAAAGCAATAAAGGTGGCGTTGGAGGTTTCGGATGCTTGGAAGCTTGTCGGCTAGCTTAGTTTTATGTACCGGTGAGTGAAGTTGGGTTTTCAGCTTTGAAACCAATGTTTGAAGGTTAGCTTAGTTTAAGTCTAAGCAACATAACTAAGCTCAAGAGTAAGTTTTCGGGAAAACTCTCACTCTTGGATGAACCATGAGATGGTTGGATGCAATGTATTTGTTTTGCATGTTTTAATTATGTTTTGAAAGCATGTTTTAGCATGATTAATGCTGGTTTTGAAAGTCATGTGTTGAAGGATGCTCAAGGTAAGAGATCCTTGGTTTTGTATGTTGGAAAATGTGGAATTGATGCATAGTGTTGCATGTTGTTTATGGCTTTGTTTAATGCTTTAAAACAATGAATAGATGATGGTAAATGATGTGTATTGGCAAGTGATGTAAGTGGTTTTTGGTTACTTTAATCGGATATAGTTAGCCGGCTATAGGATTGGGTGCACCGTGAATTAAGTCGCCTTGGATGTTTAGGGGTTGTGATTGTACCGTAAACTCCATCCAAGAATCATAACGAGAGAGGTAAGATCACAACGGTGAATGAAAGTCCGTGTGTGGATCTTGGTAAGCTCACAACGGTGGTTAAAAGTCCGTGTGTGGATTTTGGGTAAGATCTCAACGGTGGTTAAAAGTCCATGTGAGGATCTTGTTAAGATCTCAACGGTGGTTAAAAGTCCGTGTGAGGATCTTGTTAAGGTCACAACGGTGGTTAAAAGTCCGTGTGTGGATCTTGTGTGATGTGTCCCGTACTCTCGTTAGTGAGTTATACAACTACCGATGAGTGATGTTGAGGGGTTGTGATTGTACCGTTAAACTCCATCACGGGTGTTGAGGGGTTGGATTGTACCGGTAAACTCCACCTTGTGTTGTTCGGTAGTGTGTATGAAGCGTGTGGGACAACGCTTGTAATCCGCGTATCCGATTGTGTCTTGAGTTGAAATGGGTTGTGAGTTATCACTTGAAAGCCAATTTAATGTTCTTGAATGTAAAGAAGCAAGAGATGCTTGAAATGATGCAAGGTTGCATGGGAAGTGTTTAATGGTTTGAGAGTGCATGTATTTTTTGTTAAGCTTGAACAAGTGTTTATCTTCTTTTGTGAATGTTGCATGAGTGCATGGAATCTCTTAGTGCATTGAAGTCTTCTGAAGACTTGTCTAGAAAGGCATGGAATGCAAATGTTGTTTTGGTAGTTCATGTGTTTTGCATTTGTTGAATGCATGTGATAGTTAGAAGGAACAAATGGTTTTCCAAAGGTTTTGCTTTGAAATGATCATCAAGCATGAGGAAGCATGTTGTGAAGTGGAATTGTTTTCCAAGATAATTGAGTTTAATCTTGCATGTAGTGTTCATGCATGGAAGGGTTTAATTAATGGTTTTGCAAGAATGTGTTTTGGGAAAGTTGTTTAGCTTTTCTAAGCTAAAGGTTGGATTTCATGTTGTGCAAGGCATGGTTTTAAAGCATGTAGTTTCAAAAGAGGTTTTTCAAACAATGCTTTGGTTATTTGAATTGCATCTACTTTTTAAGAAGGTTTTTATGATTCGCTGCATTGATGGTGTTTTGGTTTTGAGCATTCCTCACTAAGCATTATGTGCTTACGCTCCTTTTTGTCCATCAATGCAGATATTTGAAGTTGGGACAGCAAGAAGCAAGGGATTCAAGAAGAGCTCCACTTGAGAAGTATGTCTTGGTTTATAGCTATAGATAATAAAGGCAATGGGTGGGGAAGTCTTTTATATTGATATGTAATGAGATTGTGTATGTTGAACAAGTTCGATTTATGGTTTGAACTTGGTTGTTGATCGCTTTGCCATATTTGAATCTTCTTCATAAGTTGTTATGCTATGCTTCTTGTTTTAAAAGCATGATCAAGTGTTGATGTGTTGAATGAGTTGGTGCACCTAAGGTTTGATTGTATCTAATTGATAATGCAATTTGGTAGCTATGATGCTTGGCAGGTTGTTAATATGTTGAGGTTTGGGTTTGTGTATGTTTGTTGGTGTATTGATGGTTGGTTGGTTTTTGGATGCTAGGGTGCATGCCTTTAGACTTGCGGTCTTTCCTAATTGATGCCATGAATGTGTTGTGATGATGCAAATATGTACCTTGTATGTATGATGACTTGTTGGCATGATTAGGAGGTCATTGGAGTGTGTTTAAGTGGTTATTTGTGAGTTAAACCAGCAAATTCTGCACTTTCTGGGCAGTCCGTATCGGAACGGGCACTAGCGTTTCGAAACGGGGGCCTGAAATGGTCTTCGTGTATCGAAACGGGTAGGGGCCGTTCCGAAACGTTTTGGCCACTGCCAGGCCCTGTTTCGATACAGGTCTCGAAACGAACCCGCGTTTCGGAACGGTCAACCCCCGTTCCGAAACAGGTGACCGTTGGGCACTGATTTGAATGGTTTAAAGGTTTGCAAGCTTTACGTTTTAGTCCTGAAAATCGTTTTTGCAATTGCTTGAGTTTGGGATGTCCGTTTAAGGTGAAATTTGACAGGGAAGCATGTAATATGATTAATTTCATATTGGTAACTTATAAATCAGTTAAGTCCTTCATATTTCCAGAAATTACAATTTGGTCCCTAACTTTTGTATGTTGTGCAATTGAGTCCCTTAATGCTTTCCGATCGCTGTGCTTTTCAAGTATGTTTTTCCCAAGGGTACGCTTAAGGTTAATGTGCATCTATATAAGTTTAAAAAGTAAAAAAAAGGTTCGTTAATCAAGGTTGACTTTCAGGTTGACTTTGGTTTTCCCCGTGTAATCTTCGTAGTTCGGGTCAACCGTCTAGGACGGGCTAAGGGTGTTACACAGTGACTATGCTGTAGGGGCAGCACTAGGGCAGAGGAAGGATAAGCTCTTCCACGTCATTTATTACGCCAGAAAAACACTAAATGATGCCCAAGTAAACTACACCACAACAGAAAAGGAACTATTAGCAGTGGTGTTCTCAATCGACAAGTTCCGTTCGTACATACTTGGAACGAAGGTGGTGGTCCATACAGACCACTCAACAGTGAAGTATCTGTTCACAAAAAAACATGCAAAGTCAAGAATGATACGTTGGATTCTGCTACTCCAAGAGTTCGACATTGATATCAAGGATAAAAAAGGAACAGGGAACCAAGTGGCAGACCACTTGTCGAGACTAGAGACAGGGAAGAGTCAATCGACAGATAAAACCCATACTGGAGACCTTCTCGGATGAGCAACTGTTTGCTGCCACAAGCACTGCCGCGACAGCCATGGCGGCAGGTAAGTTTCCTGAACTTTCTTGGTACGCTGATTTTGTTAATTACATAGTTAGCGGAGTACTACCTCCTGAACTTAATTACCAAGCAAGGAAGAAGTTCCAAAATGATGCAAAACATTATTATTGGGACGAACCTTTTCTTTTCAAACATTGTGCAGATCAAATTATCAGGAGATGCATACCACAGGATGAACAGGAAGCTGTGCTTCACCACTGCCATGCTTCCCCATATGGAGGACACTTAGGTGGAAATAAAACCGCTGCCAAGGTTTTGCAATCTGGTCTCTATTGGCCCACACTATTCAAGGATGCACAAGCCTTCTACAAAAGCTGTGACAAGTGCCAAAGGACTAGGAACATCTCGAGAAGGCATGAGATGCCATTGCAGAACATCTTAGAAGTCGAAATTTTCGATGTATGGGGGATCGATTTCATGGGACCGTTCCCGGCATGTTGTGGGAACCTATACATCCTACTGGCAGTGGATTATGTGTCCAAGTGGGTTGAAGCGATCGCCACACAGAAAAATGACGCCAAAACTGTTCAGAGATTTCTGCATAAGAATATTTTCTCCAGATTTAGCATTCCTAAGGCGATCATCAATGACGAAGGGAGACATTTTGATAATAGGGTAATTGCTGCTGACTTAAGAAAACACGGAGTAAAGCACCGGATTGCAACAACATACCACCCTCAAACTAATGGACAAGCCGAAATATCCAACCAAGAAGTAAAGAACATACTTGAGAAGATGGTTAAACCCACTCAAAAAGATTGGTCTTTACACCTCAATGATGCACTCTGGGCCTATAGAACAACATTCAAAACACCATTGGGAATGTCACCCTACAGGCTTATATATGGGAAAACATGCCACTTACTTGTTGAGATAGAGCACAGAGCTTACTGGGCTATCAACGCAGTAAACATGGACTTGGATAAGGCAGGACAAAAGAGGCTACTGGACTTGAATGAAATTGAAGAAATTCGAGCAATGGATTACGACAATGCTCGGATATACAAAGATAAAACCAAAAGGTGGCACGACAGGAAACTGCTGCCACGACAGTTTTGCCCAGGGCAGCTGGTGTTGTTGTTTAACTCTAGGTTAAAACTTTTCCCAGGAAAGCTTAAATCTAGATGGTCCGGCCCTTTTCAAGTTATCCAGGTTTTCCCCCATTGTGCCATCACAATCAAATCCTTAAAGGACGGGCACCAGTTCAAGGTCAATGGACAGAGATTAAAGCATTATTAGGGGACTGAAGCCCCAAGGATGCAGGAAGTAGTTACTTTAGGAGATACCCCTCAAGGCATCCCTAGTTTAACTTAGTTATTTTATTTATTTATTTATTTATTTATTTATTAAGAATTAAGAATTATTTATTTTAGGAACTAAGATTCTATTTTAATTATTTTTAGGAAATAAAGGAAGCAAGGAGAAGATAAGAAGTGAACCAGCCCACCATATCAACAGCAACCCAAAAAGCCCAACGGATGAGTCTGTCGTCACAGCCTGTCATCAGCTGTCGCGACAGACGCGGAAAATACATCCTGTCACCAAGATGTCGCGATAGACACGCAAACGCATAACAGACACGCAGTAGACACGGAAACGCGTGACACACGCGTCAAAAACCGCGTAACAGCTGGCCCCGTTATTAGCGCCTGTCGTTACAGCTCCAACGGGCAGAAAATCATCCATCTATATAAACCCCCATTCATTATTCATCTCACTTTTGTTCTCTCAACTTGTCTTCTCTAGATCTCAAAATTTTCTTTATTTTCCACAGCCCTTGCAACAATGACTAGCAGACAAACTCGTAGAAGTGCTACCTCCAGTTCTGCTGCAGCAGTCAGCACCCCCAGCCATAGTGCCATCCCAAACCGTTTCACCTCCACCGACTCTGTCGGCAGATACTACCACTCCTTCCAGAAGAGGGGGATGTAGAAAGAACGGGGGTTCTCTACACCGAACCCACGGGAAACCTCAGGCTTGAACCCTTCATCGCACACAAGATCCATGCCCTCAAATGGCAGCGGTTTGCTGCCCAGCCGGAAGAAATGAACGTCTCACTAGTCCGGGAATTTTATGCTACCGTTGACAGCAAGGATACTACGACCGTGACAGTGCGAGGTAAAGAACTTTCTTTCGAGCCTTCTTACATAAACACCATTTACGGCCTTTACGTGAGTAAAAGGGAGGACGCCCACAAGAGGTTCGTTAATAGTCTATCGCCGGAAGACTACGATGCGGTAATGGCAGAAGTGACTGAGAAGGGGACAAAATGGAACACCGACCAAAAGCATCGATGGACGGTGAAAAGAACTCAACTGACTCTCGAAGCCAAATTATGGAATCATTTCGTGAAGAAGAGAATCGTGCCATCCTCCCATAATAGTACAGTCGACCGACCCCGGTTAGTACTTGTACATTCAATTTTAAATAAAAGACCCATCAATGTCGGCCGATACATAAGGGAGGGAATTTTGGAATGTGCTCTCTGACCATCGGGACCTCTTGTCTTCCCGTACCTCATCACCGCAATATGCCGAGGCCACAATGTGCCGGAAATTGCCGAAGACTTTAAAGTCCGAGGGAAAAGGTGGACGGAGCGAAACATCTTCAGCATCATAGAGCTGAAAGCAGCAACCCCACTGTCCTACTTCAACCTTTCTGCCACAGCAGAGCAGCCGACAGGCCCCAGTCACCCAGAATCTGCCGCAGCAGAGCAGCAGCAGCCAACGACAACAGCCCCTCCACCAGATGCCTCCACTCAGATTCTATCAACACTCAACATGATGGAGGAAAGGCAGCTCGATCTGATGAGCTTCATAAGGGACTTCACGGCAGCAACGGTAAATTTTATTCATAACGATTTAAATGTTACACATGTACCGTTCCATGCCTTCCCAAAAAAATATTTTGCTGCCCCCACACCTACTCCTACCCCTACTGCCACACCGAAGACTCCATCTGCTGCCTCCACACCTACTCCGGCCGCGACAGCTGAAGGTCGCAGCCACACTACCACTGCCCGAGGCGAGAAAAGAAAAGAGCCCCTGCCAGAGCTCAACGAAGACTACTTTGAAGGTTCTCCTCCTCATCCGTCTGGCAGGACTCTGACGGGGAGCCCTCTGTTGCCCGCAACCTCTCCAAAGAGTTCACCCTAATGAAGAGGCAAAAGCCCAACGAGGCTGGCGAAGGACCCTCTGGCCAGGGTAGGTCTGCCAGCAGCAGCTCCGACGATGAGGTACAAGTGCTGGACAAGCCACCACACATCTTACCCACCCGTGTCCAGCCGCCGAGGGAGGCCAAAAAGAAGACAACATCGGCCTCACCTAGCACTCTGCCGGCACCTGCCATGAAGGTCACTGCCCGCCGGCAGCTCCAGATCAGCAGCAGCAGCAATGACAGCTCCTCAAATTAAGTTTCTATCTTATTTTTGTTGTCTTGATGTTTTATTTATCTTGTGATGTATTTTATGTTTCTTTTTTATCTATGTTATCATGCATTGAGGGCAATGCAACCCTCGAGTTTGGGGGTGGCATCCCTCTAGTAATGAAGTGTTATTTGTGTCTTAAAATTTTGTCTAAGCGTTAGTTATTATTTAGTTTATTTTTGTCAAAAAAAAATCATTTGGCTTAAGTGTTTGAACTGAACTTACCTGTCGCGACATACTTTGTTGTGGCAGTGCCTTTAGGATGTTTTTAGGAACAGTTTAGAGCCTTACTATAGTTCTGATCTTTAAACACCCTTTTTGACTCTTATGCTGTCTAGACTTCTACTGGCAGATTAGAATAGGAAAGCTTAAACACTTGAAGCTGCCCCTAGAGGTGCCTAACACTGGCTCTAGGAAAAGAAAGTAAGAAGACTTAAACTCAATACCCCTAGAGGTGCCTAAAACCGGCTCTAGGAAGTTAGCTAGAGGTGCCCAAAAACAGGCTCTAGTCATCTTAAAATAAGAAAAACACCGAGTCTAATTTAGAAAAACTAAAGGAGTCCAAGAATTGCCTCCAAGAAAAGAACATTTGGCATAAAAATTCAAGTAAGTAGCTTAACTATTCTAGTAAACCAAAAAAGTCTAGGCACATATTTGTTCACAAAACATGCACACACTACACAAGACCTATAGCATGGTTCCGAATAAATCCAGAAACATCCGACAAGGTAGTGCTCGTAATAGAGCATGTGTGGTAGGTAATGAAAAGTTCACTGAATTAAGCGAAACAAAAAAAAATTTAGGTCATATTTGCTTGAGGGCAAGCAAGAACTTGAGTTTGGGGGTGTGTTGAGTGTGTAAAAGTTCTATATTTTACCCCTTATTTAACCCATATTTCTGTTGCATTCAAGCATAATTCATTGCATTTAGGTAAAGTTTTACATATACATCACAATTAAATAAAATGGCACAGTTGCTACTGATTTTGGCTGTTTTTGCAGGTATCTGCTGTGGCAGACTCAGGACAGCAAAGGAGCAGAGCTGGAACACATGACTGGAGTCGAGAAGGAGGACGCTGCCGTGACAGCCATGACGACAACATTGGTAAAAGGAAAAGTGAAGTGGAGCTCGATAGATAGAGAAATTCAAGCCGGTCTGTCGTGAACCACTCCTATATTTTTCTGATCCCTAGATCAGAATGAAGGCCAAGCCCAAAGTTCAAGGAAGAAACCCAAAGCAAGAAAAGAGGACGAATTAAAGGCATCTACACAGAAGATTTAATCTTAAATAGAGTTGTACTTTAGTTTAAACTTTTATTCTTGTCATATTAGAAAACTTGGACCCAAGGCCTATATAAAGGCATGTAATTCGACCTAGAGAAGGATATATTATCTCTAGTCGTCTTTCCCAAAACCCTTGTCGTTTCCCCTTCTCATCATGTTCTAAACTTCCCCTAGGGCTAAGAGTTGATTCTGTAAAGTAGTTGCAAGGATTGTACTGTTTTAGGAATTTTCTGTTCAATGAAATGAAACTTCAAGTTTGCTTATTCTGGTTTCAACATCTCGCAAGAGTATCGGTAGAGCATTGTAAGATTATCTATTTACTTAATATCGGGAGAGTTAAGTATACGAAAGGAGTAAGTACGAGTTCTCCAGTTTATGGTTGAACTATCTCGGACCTAGGGATAGGACGAGGTTAAGTGGCTAAGGAAGAATTCAACAACATTGGTGTTCACCCTTCGATTCAGGCCGGGAGGTATCATCCAAGAAGTGTTCATCAACAGTACTTGGGCCTAGGGATAGGACAAGTCACAGCAACGATTCTTGCCAAGCTTGAAGTACAGAGTTGTGTGATCGCTGCCGCGACAACAACAGACTTCTGCCGCGACAGGTGCTGCCGCGACAGGGACGACGACAGAACATGAATTCTTATACAGTGCAACACCTGCACTACCGAGCAAATCAATACTGGCCTATTTCTTAACCTTGAATCTTCATTCTTTTATATTCAGTATTCTTCAAAATTACTTCTCAAACAATTTAAACTCTTTTCTTTCTCTCTTGTGCAACAATTCAAGGCTAAAGATATTTCCAGTCCCTGTGGATTCGACATCCGATACTTTGAGTATCACTTTACTACTTGCGTCGTGTACACTTGCACTACATTGCGATAGGACTTTTGACACGTAACAGTTTGGAAATGAAGGAAAAAAATTAAAAAATGTAGAAAATCAGTAGGACTAAAAAGCAAAAATGTCAAAAAGAAGAGTTTAAGTTTTAAAGTTAAAAAGTAAAGAATATGGAGTTTTTTTTTAAGAAACAATAAAATATAAAACAAAAAGGAATAATTCAAGTTTCTTGTTTTTTTATTTAGAAGTAGGTCAAAACTTAGGAATAGGTTCTAAAAGCTTAGATAGAGACGTGTTTGTAGAAAGATTTTCTTCAAAAAAAAAATAAAACACACTTAAACAAACTTAATCTCTCAATTAGGAATAAAAGACTTAGACCTTTTTAGGATTTAAAATCATCAAACCTAGAATAAATAAAAATGCTCAACACATTTAATTTCCATGTTGTTTGAAAAGTGAAATTAATTTAATGCAGTTTCTTATCAAACGAGAATGATAAGTTAGAGTCAGAAATGTTGGTGGTGATTAAAGTTCATCTCCCAGGTGATAAGACTGTTAAAATAGATTGATATTCATTAAACATGACAAATAAAATCGAACCTTCGTGAACTTGCAAATTCTAATTTTGAAAACAATTTTGAAATCAATTAGGTACCAACTTTGGGCGTTGTGGGGGTGCTAACCCTTCCCCACAGTAACCGACCCCCGAACCTATTTTCTGGTTTTCGTAGACCAAATCCGTTGTTTTATTAAAACAAAATGTTTTATTAAAATAACCCCGTTTTAAAGTGATCCTATCACACTTTTCAAAAAGATTGGTGGTGACTCTGTTGATTTTTAAAGTTTTCCAAAAAGTCGAAGCCCCTAAAAAGGGTTGCGACAGCTTGGCGACTCCGTTGGGAAAGTGTTTTTCTTTTTAAATAAAAAAAAGAGGGTCAGGCCACAAATTGATTTTAAATGGTTTTCAAAAAGTTTTTTTATAAAAAAAAACTAATGGAATATGCAAGTTCATAATAGGTTCAATTTATTTTTCCATTTAATGAATGTAATTCTATTTTACGAATTTAAGACTTAATTCCGAGCTCTATTCCCGAGCTTTGTCTCGTTCGTTTAAGTGGGGGAACACGCTTTGCTCATGTAAGAATATTGATTCTTCGTATGAGCCTAGCAAGTACCTTCGAGACTCATTCCCTTTGTCTTCGTAAGGATATTGATTCTTCGAGAAGGCATCGGTGGTTAGTCCTCTTGAGTTGAACTTGATTCGTTTGAAGCCTGTGATGGGTGAGAATCGAGGGCCTTGCTACCCTTAGTAGGGGACAACAAGGATAGCTCGGGTACCCTTTTAGAACCGAACCAAGCTTGAAAATCTAGAGCCTACCTTAATAGATCCATGCGGAAAGCCTAGGGTGTTGAGTCTGGTCAAAGTCGCAAGAATAATACCTAGAGGCATGTCTTGGAATGTTGTAATGGCTACCCAGAATTATTATGCAATTAAATTATTTTGGACATTTTAGGTTTTATTTCTGTTTTTTATTAAAAAGAGTACTAACCTTTTTGTGTGTGAGTTTTGTTTTGTTTTTGTGGCATATTTATTTGTTGCATGCATCCCATATTTAGAGGGGATTGATTCTAAAGCATGTTGCTCAATTAGAAAAGCTTTCGTCATGAATGGAAGGTACCTAAATGAAGAAGACAATGCGGATATATGTCACCAATCTAAGGTCAACCAACAAAGCAATGAGAATTTGACGAGTGATCACGTGGATGAAACATCGAAGTATGCTCACATCAGCGCCAAACAGAATACCATAAGTCGCAAGTGCTATGATTTTGAAGATAATCGTTGGTCTACTCAACATAGGGGAAACGTCGAAAGGACCAGGAGCGAGATGAGTTCGATAAAAGCATCACATCCTAAATTGAAGACGTAGCTAAACATGTGGTGTTAAGAAGCTACATTTCTTCACCCCACGTCAAACCGATAGGGAAGGTAGGACCAAGGCTCGAAATATTGATCAAAGAAATGAGTGCTCAGACTGAGACGTATTCGTAGGACCTCCGTCATCCAATGGAAGCTACATTTCGAGCAACACCTTAATAGAATTGATAACCCTTCGCCTTCATTATTGCTTTTGCATACAGACATTTGCTTCCATGCATTTGTTTTTAAATTTGCATTAAATAATGTTTTGATCATTGCATTCATACATGTATAATAAAAAGATTAATTTTGGAAAATTCCATTTAAGTAGTAAAGATCCCACGAAAACACGATTCGAGCCATGAACACTAAAGAAAGATTGACAACTCTGGAAGCAAATCAAAAGAGCATATGTGGTAAGCTTGAGAAAATGGTCTGAAGAAAGAGGTTGAGTTCTCACACAAGAAAATAGTCAGCCAAATCACAGCCATGTTTGGGTTCAAAGACCCAGATGTAGTTAAAGCATGAGAAGACACCAATACTTTCCCTCGGTTCTCAGGGATGGCTTTCACACATTTAAGGATGCAAAAGGAAGTGGCTTCACCTAAAGTGAAGATTTCACCTTATTCTGCTGGATTTTCTGCCTGAAATGAAGTAAAGGCAAATTCTGAGGAAGTTTACGAGGTACATGACCTTGATGAAATAACTGACAAGGAAAAGGTTGAGAGAAAATGGGAAGACCGCTACAAGAAGCTGGAGTAAATGATTAAATCTTCTCAAGAAAGAAGCATTTATGGGGGCATAGATGCTAGAGATTTGAGTATAGTATCTGACCTGGTGGCTCCTCCAAAGTTCAAGGCCCCTGACTTTGAAAAGTATAATGGAACTACATGCTCGTTGGCACACTTGACCATGTACTGCCGAAAAATGTCACCGCATTTAGAAAACAAGAAGTTGCTGATCCATTGTTTCCAAGACAATCTATATGGGTCTGCTATCCGATGGTATACCCAATCCAGCTGGGTTAACATACACACTTGGAGAGATCTTTCGAAAGCTTTCCTCAAACAATACGAGTATGTGACATATATGGCCCCAAGCAGGATCACACTGCAGAATATGGAACAAAAGCCAAATGACAGCTTCCGCCAATATGCCCAGAGATGGCGAGATGTGGCAGCCCAAGTTCAACCTCCACTGTCAGAAAATGAGGTTACTCCAATGTTTGTGGAGACTCTAAATGGTTTCTTCTATGACTATATGTTAATCCATGCCACCGAAGGTTTTGCAAACATGATCATGAACGGGGAATTGGTTTTGGCAACTATCAAAAGTGGGAGACTCAAAGAAGAAGAATATGGCGAACGCATTAAGAAAATCCGTCACGAGACATATAAAGGCAAGATTAGCTGAAATTTATGCTTGTCTCTTTGGAATAATCTTTGGAATAATGCAGAATCTTCCTAGACAGTTGGGATAATACTTAGAATCAACCCTTTTGCTTTTTCCCGTGAGCATTAGGGGTCTTTTGTAAGGGCATTTATGTTAATCTACTTGTTTAAAGATGCATTTTTTCCAAGTGGCAAACATTTCTCATTTTTTCATCCTTTTCCCTTCTTTTCATTCTTCATCCATTTCTTTTCAAGCATACATCTTCTTTGAAGAGTCACTATTATTGATTGTATGAATGATTCTTGAATCTAATCCCTAGATAGAGGGGCAAAATGTGTGTTCATGTTTAATATACAGATTTTGAGTGATTTTTCCTCTCAGACATTGCTATTAGGGTTCTTGAATGAAGTGATAACTCTAAAACATCTACCAACTGAAGACACCTTCTCTTCGATGGTATTTGTGTGTGAAATGACATTTGGCATTCCTTCATTTCCCTCCATGAATAAGAAAATGAAAATCCATTTGTTGTCCCCCTTTGAGCCATATATTATTTTTCTTGTGTTTAACCCTAACCAAGGATCACTACCTAGACTAGGGGCAAAAATGATGAAAATTGAAAGCAAAGGAAATACGGCAAATTAAGCAAATGTCTTAAATTTGAAATGAAAAGGACACAAAAAGGAAAAAGAAAAAGATGGAGGAGGAAGAAGAAAAACGGAAAGAAGAAGAAGAAGAAAGAAAAGGAAAAAAGAAAAGGAAAGGAGAAAGAAAAAGAAAAGAAAAGAAAAGAAAAAGAGAAGGAAAAAAAGAGAAAAACGGAAAAATAAATGAAGAAAGAAGAAATGTGAAGGAAAATTTGAAATAAATCCTTCAAACGAGATATGTGCCAGAAAAGGAAATGAACTCTAGGGTGAAAACCCAAAATGGACAATCTAGAGTGATCCAAAGAATAAAAGAAGAAGAACAGTGATTTCATCAAGAAAAGTTGATCCTTGGTTTAATCACCCTTAAAATATGTATTTGAGCCTATACATCCTTTTCATGACAACCTGAGCCTAGCCTACATTACAAGCCTTAAAAGATCATTTGGATCACACATGAATATTTTAGTAAAGGAGTTCGTCTTCAGAACACATTCTGCCTAGTTGAGTTAACCTTTCTTCAGGGACGTCAGGCTTCTATTATTTGATTGAGATTGGAAAAATGGGAAATTTTAAATTTAGGGAGTGTGTGAGTAAAAGAGAGCCACCAAAAGCGGGACACTATCCGGTTGATGGATTCATGAATCATTCATACTTTGAATTTTGAGGCATCTGACTTTGCCCTATTACTGTGTTTGCCATGACTTTTTTCCTTTTTTCCCCTCTCTTAATTCATATTTCTAGCCTTTTCTTGCATCCTACAAGTAGGCTGGTATAGTTCATGAAAAACAAAAGATTTCTTGGTATTAATCTCAATTGTAGGAGACCATGAACGAATGTTTTTATCACTTCAGAAAACAATTGAACCTCAGTTTGAATGGGGGCATCGCCTTGCATGAGATGGTAAAATAGAAAAAAGAAGAAGCACATACGTTGAAGAGTTTGAAGTTAGCCGTGTTGTCAAGAAAGATCCACATATAAGATGCAAAAGCTCAAAAGCATGAAAAGAGATAGAATTACACTTGAGAAACAAACCATGCCATCATATTGGGGGCAGTCTATATTGGCAATTGATTTAAGGCCCTCAATATTAATAGGCGTGAGAAGAAGAGATTAAAGCGCCAACATCATTCGAAGATATTCAAGGTGGAAATAAGCTTTCACATGTAAGCAATTCAAGATGTCCTATAGGGGCAAGAATTTGAGAATTCACAAGAAGCACTGAAGATGCTTGATAAGGGGCATATGAAGACTTGAAGCTTTCAAGACCACACAAGGAAGCCTTTCACTCAATATTGATGTATCAACCACAATGATAGTAGATCTTGAGACATTTGCCTACGAAGATCGAATGTTTTCGATGAAGCGAAGAGATATAAAGAATGAGAATGGAGAAAGCAATCTGTCCTTCCAACCATGAGTACAAGATCACTGGATTAAGTGAGCAAGTTTGCAAAGATCGAATGTTTTCCATGAGTTGAAAAAAATACAGTGAGAAAGTATAATTGCTTATCTGGATTGAGCGAGCAAACGTGTGGAAAAATTAATTCTGAGAAAAAGAATTCAAAAAGCAAAAGAAATGAGACATGCATTCATGTTTTAGGCATCCCTCAGGGCATGCACATCATAATTGTATTGAATATCGCATTTTTAGGTACACGAATGACCTTTCAGTAAAAGAACCCGTCTATCCGTTCAGACCCAGGAGAATGGGAAATGCTTATCTATTCGAGCATAAAGAGAATAAAGCCCACTTATTCATCTAAGCGTAAGGTGGATGAAACCCTTTTTGGAATCTGCTTATCTATTCAAGCACAAAGAGAATGGAGGTTGCTTATTCATCCAAGCGTAAGGAGGATAAAATTTTTCAGAATATTCACCTATCCATTCAGGTGAAAAGAGAATGTTTGCTTATTCATCCAAGCATAAGGAGGATGAAATCTGTTAAAGCTTGTTTGCTTATTCATCCACGCATAAGGAGGATGAAACATTTTGGAGTTTGCTTATTCATCCGAGCATGAGGAGGATGAAACCTTTTGGAGTTTGCTTATTCATGCAAGCATGAGGAGGATGAAATCTTTTGGAGTTTTCTTATTCATCCAAGCATAAGGAGGATGAAATCTTTTGAAGCTTGTATGCTTATTCATCCAAGCATAAGAAGGATGAAATTTTTCAAAAGAACCCGCCTATCCGTTCGGCTGTACAGAGAATGGAATTATGCTTATCTATTCGGGCATTTGGAGAATAGAACTCAACATCTATTCGGGCATTTGGAGAATTTAACTCAGCTCAACTATTCGGGCATTTGGAGAATAGAACCTGCCTATTCGTTCGGGCATTTGGAGAGTGGAACCCAGCTCATCTATTCCGGTGTCTGGAGAATGGAACATGCCTACCCATTCGGGCATCAGGAGAATAGAGCCAACCAAAAAAATCAGTGAAAATCAGTGCCTTTTGGTCTTTGCTTTATCCCTGTTGCATAGAGATAAGCAAAGAGAGGCAGATGTTGTCACTAGATTTTCACCCATTATTTTTAAAAATAATAATAATAAATAAATAAAACCCATTATTTTTAAATTCATTTCAAATAAAAGCTCATTCCAAAATTAAAAAAAAAAACCTTTTTTAAACCCAAAAGCCCACTTCAATAAAACCCATTTTTAAACTCGTTTCAAAAATCAAATAAAAGCCCAATCTTAAAACAAAATAATAAAGCCATTTATTTTAAAAAGCCCATTAAAAAACATTAGAAAGTTAAAAAATAGCCCAATAAAAAAACAACAAAAATATAAAAAAAAATTAAAAAAAGCAACAAAAAAAAAACAGTAAAAAAATAAATAAAAAAGAAGGAAAAGACGCGCGCGGCCACGCGCTCGTTCTGGGAGCCCCAAATCGACAGCCTGGTCGGCTGTCGGGTGTTCGTTCACCATTCTCAGACCACGGATGTTGACGCTGTTGGTGCAGGTCGACGCGTCTCGTCGTCGCCGACCCAACGGCACTGATGTCGCTCGCTGCCGTCCACCGTAGCCGCCAAAATCTGCAAAAAACAGAAGAAAAGGGTTAAAGCTAGGGCTCGAATCAAGGGAGAAATTCGACTCCGAATATGAACCAAATTGGGAATTTCTTAAGGGGTTTTTCCGAGGATCATGCCCTTTGTCGGATTTCAGCTTCAATTTGGGGATTAAATCTCGATTTTGCAATGAATTGCAAGGCCTAGGTTCTAGTATAAATACCCCCTT
Organism: Hibiscus trionum; assembly: GCA_030270665.1. Lineage (NCBI taxonomy): Eukaryota > Viridiplantae > Streptophyta > Magnoliopsida > Malvales > Malvaceae > Hibiscus > Hibiscus trionum. The sequence continues at coordinate 22,268,676 of BSYR01000011.1, forward strand.
TCCCCCATTGTGTTCTTCACCAATTCACCACTTAAAAAAAACTTTAAAAATTCTGAAATTTTCTTGAAATTTTCTCTGAATTTGTTGGAAAAACTCTTGGAGTGAGTTCGAGCTTTGGGTCATTTTCCCAAGTCGTTTGGGAGCAATTCGAGAAGGAATCGTACGCGAGTTCTTCATTTCCGGTAAAAATTCTTTCTTTTCTTTTGAATTTATTTAGTGAATTTCACACTTCTCCTTGGTTGAATCTTGTTTTTTGTGTGTTTATGTTGTTTTAGATTGCGCTGGTTGGAATTGGAAGATTGATTCTTGAATTCGATAATGACTTCGTTTTTAAATTTTTCTTTAGTTTTTTAATTTAATCTTTTAGATTCTTACATAAGTAAAAAAAATTGTTAAAAATTTTGATCTTGAAAATGAAATAATTGACATTAAAGGAGGTTTTGATCCTTTTGAATTTAGGAATAAAATGAATTAATGTTTTAGAAAAAACTAAAATCAAAGAATTTAATAAAAGATGATAAATCATGAAAAAAATAAGTCTTAATTAGTTAGAAAATAAAATGGGTTTTGAAATAAAGTTTTAATTTTAAGGTAAAGGAATAAATTAAGGGCATAAAATAAAACTAAACACTAAAGAATTTTTTTTTTAAAAAAGAAAATAAATAGGATTTAGAAAGAAAATTTTGACTTCTAGAATAAAATTTTTAATAAAAAGTTCATAGGTAATTTAAAGAAGGGTTTTTAGGGAAAAGAGGGATAAATAAAGGTGTTTGAAAAAATAAGTTTTAAAAGAAAAAAACAAAGATAAAATTTTGAAAAGGGTTTTTAATAAAAATAACCATAAGTTAAAAGTTTAAAATTTTAGACAATAAAAGTTTGAAAAGATTAAATTTTTCCTAAAAAATGGTTTAACTAAAAAGATTTGGAAAATGAAGGAAAAAATAAAATTAAAAAATGTAGAAAATCAGTAGGATTAAAAAGCAAAAATGTCAAAAAGAAGGGTTTAAGTTTTAAAGTTAAAAAAGAAAAGAATAAAGGGTTTTTTTTAAAGAAACAATAAAAAATAAAACACAAATGAATAATTCAAGTTTCTTGTTTGTTCTTTAGAAGTAGGTTAAAACTTAGGATTAGGTTCTAAAAGCTTAGATAGAGACTTGTTTGTAGAAAGATTTTCTTCAGAAAAAATAAAACATACTTAAACAAACTCAAACCCTCAATTGGGAATAAAAGACTTAGACCTTTTTTATGATTTAAAATAATCCAACCTAGAATAAATAAAAGGGAAAACTACACCGGTAGTCCCCAAACTATTACCGTTTTCCTATTTTGGTCCCTAAACTATGTTTTTTGGCAAAACCGTCCCTTCTGTTACATAGTTCTCCTGTTTTGGTCCCCTGACGTTAAATAGCTAACTGTTTTGCTGACGTGGCATTTTTTAAATATTTTTTAATTATTTCTCTCCTCTTAAAAAATGCCACGTCAGCAAAACCGTTAGCTATTTAACGCCAGGGACCAAAACAGGAGAACTATGTAACAGAAGGGACGGTTTTGCCAAAAAACATAGTTTGGGGACCAAAATAGGAAAATAGTAATAGTTTGGGGACCACCGGTGTAGTTTTCCCTAAATAAAAATGCTCAACACTTTGAATTTCCATGTTGTTTGAAAAGTGAAATTAATTTAATGAAGTGTCTTATTAAACGGGAATGACGGGTTAGCGCCAAAAATGTTGACGGTGATTAAAGTTAATCTCCCGGGCGATAAGGCCGTTAAAACAGATGGATATTCATTAAACGGACAAATAAAATCGAACCTTCGTGAACTTGCAACTTCCAGCTTTGAAAACAAATTTGAAATCAATTAGGTACCAATTTTAGGCGTTGTGGGGGTGCTAACCCTTCCCCACGCGTAACCGACCCCCGAACCTGTTTTCTAGTTTTCGTAGACAAAATCTGTTGTTTTATTAAAACAAAACATTTTATTAAAATAACTTCGTTTTAAAGTGATCCAATCACACTTTTCAAAAAAATTAGTGGCGACTCTATTGATTTTTAAAGTTTTCCAAAAAGTCGAAGCCCCTAAAAAGTGTAACGCCCGAGATTAGGGCTTGGGAGATAATCGGGTTTGGTTAAACTAATTTTGGGGAACCATTTTTTAATAAACAACTTTAAGGATTTTAAAGAAAAAGGTAAAAAGGGAATTTTGAAATTAGAAATGGGCTTTTGAAAATAGCCATCATATTCCTAAAACCTATTTTCACATTATCTTCCCCAAAACACCATTTTTCATTATTCCATTGATTCAATCACTTCATCTAAGCAAGCTTTCAAGGTAATCTTTTTCTTGTTTTGATTTTCTCTTCCTTAAATTAGTTGTTGATGAAATCTTTCCATAACTCATTGTCTAAGTTTGTTTCCAAAATGTTTTATGTTGGGAAAAGAGGAAAATGAGAAAATTTCTGTTTGGGTTGTTTGATGCTAGGTTTAAAAGCGTTTTTAACTTTGCTTTGATGTTCAAAAAATTGTTGGGATAGTGGCTTAATAATGGGAAACCCGAAACTAGCAAAAAGTAGAGGTTTTTGGAGTTGAAAATTTGGGTTTTTGGTTTGTTCTTGTGAAGAACTTTGGGCTGATGGTTCCTACACTTTGGGTAAGTGTTTTGGATGTTGAAAGGTGTGGTTTTGATGGTAATTTTGTTGAGTTTTGGTCACTAGTTGGTTTGAGTAGTTTTGACGATGTTTCCAAGTGTTTTCGGTTGTGAATCGATTGGTTTTGTTGATAGATGTTGAGTTTCTGTGTTGCTGCAAGTTTGGGGGCTTGAATTGGGTCTAATGCTCCATTTTTGAATTGGTTAGAAACATGGGAAAAAGATTTGGGCTCTTCGGACGCGATACCGGGTGATTAGGGGGCTTGAATCGGTGTTTCAGCTATTGCTTGTGTGTTGGCTGGTGAGTGGAAATGTTTTCTAAGCCTTAACTTGGTTAAGGATATGTTTTGGGGGTTTAGATTGAGCTTGATAAGCCAATCTAAGCTTAAGAGTAAGCTTTAAGCATTTTAGTCTTTATTTTCGATAAATTCTACTATGTGTTATGAATGATTTCCATAGTGCATGTTTGCCATGAATATCCTTGTGTTATGTATATGATTGCTTTAATTGATCTCATGTTGGTTATGGTTGTGACCATGAGAACACGAGGTAAGTGTTGGTTTGGTGGGTTATTGACAATGTAAAATCTTATTACCGAATATAGTTGGTCGACCAATAGGGTGAAAGTGCACTCGGGGTAAAAGTCGCGCGTGGCCTTAGTGATGCTAGATTTCACTAAGGAGGAGTACGGTGATGTGAGATTCCATCGGAAGCTATATTTTACTAGACGAGTGAGTACGGTGATGTGAGATTCCACCGGAAGTGTCTAGTGGTTTTGAGAACTATTCGCATATCCGAGTAAAAGTGTTAAATGTCAATATACCCATGGTGCTCTAAATTCTCATGTTGAGCATGTTTTATCATTCATTTCCATTTATGCTTATGTATGTAGTTGGTTACGTTGTATGTATGATGAGAATGAGCATGAGGTAAGCTTGTGGCTTGTGGATGCGTTTGGTAAATGCACGAGAGGTTAAATGCATGTTGTTATGTGTTCAAGCATGATGGAGATGATTTGGAAATGGTTTTTGGTTTCAAGCAAACTATTGTTTTAAAACTGCGTTGTCGTAGCTACTGTTTTGAGCACCGCTCACTAAGCATTCTTGCTTATGCTCCTATTTCCAACAATGCAGATTTCTAGTGTTTCGGTGCAGCCAAGGGAACAAGGGAGTGACCAAGGAGGTCGTTTTTGCTCAAGTATGGTTTTCGGCATAATAACTAGTATATAGCAATGGGATAAGGCCTTTTTTTGGAGATGTTGCTAGAACTCCTTGTTGTTTGGGATAAGTTGATATGCATATATAGACTTGTAAAGGCTCTTATGATGTTGAAGTATGACTTGTTGTGAGTTTTGGTTGTTTGTTGGATTTTATGCAAAGTATGATTTTCTTTTTGAATCTCGCCATGTTAAGTTTTGCCATGATGTGTTTCTAGTATGTCTTGATGAGTATTATTGGTTGCCTTGAGTTTTTTTTAGTATTGTATGTTGTTGGGATGCCTTTTGGTGGTTTCATTTTGGCTTAAACCAACAAATTCAGTCATTTCAGACCTACCGTTTTAATACGGTCGAGGTTGTACCGAAATGGGGGACCTGAAAGAGGCCTTGGCGTATCGATACTGGTTGGGCGCGTATCGGTATGTTTTGCGACTGGAATTTGTGGTTGTGAAACGTTTCGAGGGTGTTTCGATACGAGCTAGCATTCTGAAACCCTCAAGACAATTGAAGGCGTATCGGAACGACCTCTTGAGGTTGACTTGGGATTTTTGACCGTTGAAGGCGTATCGATACGGGCCCGAGCGTATCGATACGACCTGTTTTAAAATTGTACAAAGTGGCCTCAAAAGCTCGTTTCAAGTGGTTTTTGCACGTGTTTTGCTTTTCCGCTGCTAGTCTCCTCACATAGGTTTTAAAATGGCATTTAGACAAGATTAAATTATAATAATTGAAAAAAAAGAAAAATTGGTTGCTAATCGGAGTGAAGCCTTAACGGGTTTCTCTTCGATTTTCCCCGTGTAACACGTTCGATGCGGTCTGGTGGATAGGCCAGGTCAAGGGGGTTACAAAAAGGGTTGCGACGCAGCTAAAAAGAGAGAGAATGGAAAACAAGATGGATTGACTTTGAGCTCAAATGAAGAAGATTCACAGTTTAACTGGTCATGCAATTTCCGAGTGTAGAAAGAGATAGACCAATAAAGAAAGCAACAAGAGATCTAATACGAGTTTCAGATTGAAAGATCAAGACACCATAAGCAGAGAATCAATGACTTTAAAGATTTTAGTGCTTCAAGAGAAAAATTGAAGATATCTCATATTACACCAAGAATAATCCTTATTAATTGATTATATTTCTTTTTGCATGAACAATGAGCTCCTAATGAGAAGAGTTCGCCTAGCAAAGACAGAACTCCTAATGAGAAGAGTTCGCCCAGCAAAGAAGAGTTCCTAATGAGAAGAATCCGCCCAGCAAAGACAGAGCTCCTAATGAGAAGAGTTCACCCAGCAAAGAAAGGACTCCTAATGAGAAGAGTCCGCTCTAACAAAGACATAATTCCAAATGAGAAGAATTCGTTTAGCAAAGACAGAACTCCTAATGAGAAGAGTTCGCCGTTTGAAGAATGAGGAAGTTCCTAATGAGAAGAGCTTGCTTATTCAAACGCCTTTGCAGAGAGGCAAATCCATATTTTCCAAAAGAATATAGAACTCCTAATGAGAAGAGTTCGCCAAGCAAAGACAAAACTCATAATGAGAAGAGTTCGCCCAGCAAAGCAGAACTCATAATGAGAAGAGTTCGCCCAGCAAAGAGAGAACTCCTAATGAGAAAAGTTTGCCCAGCAAAGATGGATTCCTAATGAGAAGAGTTTGCCCCAGTAAAGAAGGATTCCTAATGAGAAGAGTTCGCCCTAGCAAAGAAGGATTCCTAATGAGAAGAGTCTGTCATGACAAAGACAAAATTCCAAATGAGAAGAGTTCACCGTTTAAAGAATACGAAAGTTCCTAATGAGAAGAGCTTGCTTATTCGACGCCTTTGCAGGGAGAAATGTGGACCAACAAAGAGTGAGCAATGAAGAATTTTATAATAAGAAGAACAACTTCAAACCATGGAAATGAAGAATTTCAAAGAGCAATACTAGACCTTAGAAGATGAAGAATTCGAACTCTACGGTTTGGTAGAAGATTGAAGAATTTCATAATAAGAAGATCAGCTTCAAACTTCGATGGTCAAACAGTTCGGAAAAAACCGAGTCTTTTCAGTCTTTGCCCTATTCTCCTTACACAACAATGAGCAAAGAGGGCCAGCTATAATACCTGTATTTTGTCCGAGTATACCTATATATATATTCACTATAAATAAAACCAAAAAATATATGTAAATAATAAATCCAAAAGATAGTCCATAAATAAATGAAAAACCAACTTAGTGTCCATTTACATTCCAAACATTAGATACAAACACATATATACTAAAAAAAAGCTCCATTTCTAATATCCCAAACACCAAACACCAAACAAACACAAGTCTCCTAAAAGAAACACAAATATGATCCTAAAATTAAGTTTCTCGTCCAAATTTCAGTTATAATAGGACATGTGGCGTCCTCCCATTAGCCAACAACCCCTTCACATAGATCAAGCCCCACAATGACATCAGTCATTGCATCATCTCTCACCTACCTATAAATAGGAGAGAGAAACTTTATGTCAAGAATAATACCCATAATTAATCATCATCATAATTACCTATCATAAAACTAAATAATAATAAATATAAGAGAGAGAGAAAATTACCTTGGATACCGAACCGGTCTAAGAGCCAAGGGTCATCAGAGGAAGCCGAACAGTCGCCGGCGAACAGTTAGAGAAGGTCAATGGTCGCCAGGAAGTTCATCGGCCGGCGGAAATGTCGCCGAAATCACCGCGTCGTCGCTGTGAAGGGAGAGAGAGAAGATCTTTTTGCGAGCCGAATTGTTCGAGGATCCGAATGGTTACCGAAGTTGAACGGTCGTCGTGCCGAGAAGCATGCTGGTCGCTGGAGAGCTTAACGGACCGCGTGGAAATTGTCGGAAACTCGATTTCAGCCGCCGAAGAAGGTACAATCTCATCCCGATTAAAATTCCCTGCAAAAAACAGAAACAACATGTTATTTTACATACGAAACGAGAATGGAAACTTGAATCTAAAAATCGATCGCCAGAGTAGTTCGTTGGAGGTCGAGTCTGGGTAGCATAGGTTCGATCGAGTGAAGTTTGGGCCAGATTCTGATGAATCAGGGTAGATTTAGGGAGTTTTAATGGGTAAAAATTGTTTTTTGGGGATTTTAAGTTCAAACAGTGGTGACCGGCAGTGACTGGCGTTCAACTCGCGGTGGCCGGCGGTCATCTCGCGGTGGCTGGAAAGGCAGTGCGGCGGCTGGATAACGAGTTTGGCGACCGGTGAAGCGTGGTTTTGGATCAAATGTGAAGAAAGATGAAGAACAACGTTTAGTTTTGTGAAGAACATGGATTTCATCATTTTCAAGGAGTGAAATTTAGTTTCGGTGTTAGTGGATAGTGAGATTTTAGAGAGGGAAGAGTTAGAGAGAGTGGTTTTGAGAAAATGAGAAAGGAAGGGAAAATTTTGGTCTAAAAATGGGTTTAAATACCTTTATAAAACGGCGGCGTTTCAATGGGAGGGGATCCGCGCGGGTGGAGACCGGGTCGGGTAGGATCCGTGTGATTTAGAGAATTTGGGCAAATTATTGTTTCAATCCTTTAAGTTTTGTTGTGTAATTCATCATGGTCCTTTTTTCTGTAAAATTTGCTATTGAAGTCTGCTTTTAATGTAATTTAGTCTCATTTTCAGCTTTAATTATTTGTTTGATTGTTTAATTATTCATATATTTGTTTGCATATTTTAAATTGAGCATCTAATTTTATTAATTAAATAATTTGGTCACCTAATTAAAATTGATAATTAGAGCCTCTTAAGCTTAAGTATTTTAATTAATTTAATTAATTTAAATAGGAAGGAAATTGTAGAAAATAAGTGAGTATTAAATGAACACTTTAATACTCTAATTTGATCAGTGTCTCGTTACAATAAGATGTCAATCAATGGAGTATTTTAGTGAATATGTCATTTGAACTTAGAAAACGGTATTCACATAGTTAGTTTAATTAAATTGGAATTAAGTATACATAATTAGAATTACAAATAATTAGGAATATTATTGATTTAGGGTTTAATATGAGCAGTGCCCAATTATTTAGGTGTTATCTCACAAACCCTAAAACTTGATAATATTCATAGAATTTTAATTAATTAATTAATGAAGCCCTAATTAGCTTTCACTTAAAATGAACAACCAAATAATTGGTTATGCATTAAACCTTTTGTGTTGAGATACATTTTGAATATAAATTAAAGTGTCCTAATGCAATTGGACATTTCATAACTTATATTCGTCCAAAATGTATTTTCTTACAAAAGGATATTCCTATTCGAAATGGAATCCGTTTAACAATTAAAAGATTTAAATAAATCTAGATTAATGTTCAAAAATGCCAAAATGCCACGAGGAATTAATAAGGTATCCATAACGGGCGTTTGTAGGGGTGATAACCCTTCCCTACACGTAACTGACTCCCGAACCCAAATTTTATTAAAAGTATTTTTGGTCCGTTTTTATGATGTCCGGTCTACCAAAGTAACCGGTGGCGACTCCAAAATGATTTCTAAACAAATAAAAGAAATTTGACTAAAATTAAAAAAAAAATTCTAATTTCAAGACCAAATTAAAATAAAAAATTCCGATTTTTAAAACCCTAATCGTCAGGTTGTTTTTTTCGTAAACGGGTCTAAAAAAACCGTCGCAACAAGGATCAGTGAACCATATTACTTATTGTTTAATTGACAATGTTGCAGGTCCTGTTGCTGAAGACACGTTCCATTGGCAGGCGACAATTATGGGTCCAGCAAATAGTCCTTATGCTGGCGGTGTTTTCCGTATGTAATTTGTATTTACCTTGGAGACAGGTTTTTTAGTCTTAAATCTGTGAAGTGCACCAAACATTTCTCTGCTGTTTCATTGGTTTAAGACTTTGTTCATCCTGTTTATTCTGTGTTGAACAGCTAGTTTATAATCTTGTTGTAGAGTCACACTACTCAAAATCTCCTCCCCCGACATATCTCACTCACCTACTATTTATCATTTTTTGAAGAAATGATGGATTGCTCTTTTATTAGATGTTCATTTCCAGATTACTTGTTTCATTCTACATTGCAGATGGAGGTAGTTGAGACTTGAGAGTGAGAAATGCTTTTGAGCATAATTGAAGCTTTCATTTTCTGTTACTCGAATGCTTTTACTCTCCCACTGATGGTCCACCAGATGACCTAAAAGCTTAAAACTAAAGTTGCATCTCTCCCACATTTTCTCTCCTATTTTCCTTCCAATTTTAGGATTTGTTTTTACATATGAGCATGGAAAATGATCAATTGATCATCCCTTTTGTTTTCTGTCCTACCAAGCACACCTAAAGTTTATTTCCTTTCCATTTTTCTCTCCTCGCCTTCCATCCTTCCACTTTTCCATCCAACCAACAAAGCCTAAAGCTTGGAGTGCTATTAATAGTAGCCTATAAGTATATCTAATTTTGAAATTTAGAATATATATAAAATGAAAACTGGTGTTGGTCTAGGTCCTCTAGGAAAATAAATAAATTAAATTTGCCTGTACTTGAACTATAAGAATTTAAGTAAAACCCTAAACATGATATCTAAAGCTAGATGTAACATAGAGTGCCATCTTATTTACATTTAATTTCAATACGGTACTAGTTTGTATAGTAAAAGTATAATCAATGTATGTTCTATTGTTACTATACAACATAATACTATACGGAATTACAGGTAAAAAATAAGTAAAACTTTTCTGTTTCTACTTCACTTCTTTTTCTCTAACGTTTTCTGCATGATAATGGATTTTCCAGGTGGTCTTTAAAACAAAGGTATACCATCCCAATATTAACAGCAACGGAAGCATTTGTCTGGACATCTTGAAGGAGCAGTGGAGTCCTGCACTAGCAATTTCTAAGGTGATTGTCCATTAAATATCTGATATTTCTGTTTCGAAAGTCCTATTTATATATTTGGAATTTGGACCAAATCAAAGCCAAAAGCCTAGTAAATATCCAATAGAAAAGATAACAACTCTAAAAACAAACCTAATCAACTTGAAACATGCTTGATGAGTGGTGGAATCTAACCCAATACCCAGATCAAAAGCTCGCCAAGTCTTTCAGGACACCACTTTTCATTAGCAATCTTTCTGTTTTCTCATCATTTTATTTGTTAAAATTTGTATGAATGGATTTGGTGCATTAGGTGTTGTTATCAATCTGCTCGTTGCTGACGGACCCGAATCCTGATGATCCATTGGTGCCGAAGGTTGTGTGTTTTTCTTTAGTTTGTTGGATTTTTCGTTGTATGTTGAATGTTAGTGTATTTATATGCAACTTTTGGAACCGAGAAACTTGTTGTCCTGACTCCTGATGGGAGACAAAATGGTTCACTATTCTTCCTAAATCTATCCTAATATTTGTGTTTTGCAAACCATACATTTTTTCATATAGGTGCTTGAATTATATTTTGAGCTAAATAGGTGTCTAACATTTTCTTCCGTGACCATTTAAGATTTTCCATCAACGACCGTTAAAAAATTTCAGCATCCAATTAGAGCATTACACACAGCCTTTTTATATTTTTAATTTAAATTTCTTTAAAAATCTGATTTTTTTTAAAAAAATCCAAAGCTTTAATCTCTTCAATCAAACCCTAAATCATATCTTTCTCGTCGTTCGACACCCCCATAAGTTGGTGGTTCATCGTTAGCCGCCCAAAGCGTTATGTACCTCACCGTTTGGCATCCGACATCCTCTATATATCAATGAGAACCCAATCGGACTCTTTTTTTTAGTGTTGGGTGTTCGTCGACGGTGCAATCGATGGTTCATTCATAGGTTTTTGACGATGAGATGATGAGGGTTTTTAGTTGTGGGGGTTTGATGAAGACAAGAGTGGTCAGTGGTGGTTGAATCAGTGGTCAGAGTGAAAAAAATTTAAGGATTTATAGTTTAGGTTTGAGTTTTTTTTAGAGGAATTAAAAATTGTTGGATTAATTAATATATTTTATTTTTTTATTTTTTTATTTTTCATGATTTAATTTTAGAAAATAAGAAACAATGCCACATGTTTATATTTTATTGGATAACAAAAAAACGTTTGTCATCGAAAAATTTTAAATAGGTGAAGAAAACACTAGGTGATTATTTTACTTAAAATATAATTCAAACATTTATATAAAAAATATATATTTTGGATACTTATTTAACTGTTAAAACTCAAGTTTAGTAGTGTGAAGTTTCGTGGAATATTCTCTTGTAAAAGTATGGGACCATGGACGCGAGAAAGGAGACTATTATGGGCTTTTTCATGTTCATTTAATTTAAAGTAATACACTGACAAGTTCGTTTTCATGAGCCCATTTTTTCTCCCTTTGGGGATTCGTGTGCAAACTGAAGTTATGTTTTTCAAAAGAAAGGTTTTTTTTCAGCCTAGGTTGAAAAATACTTTTGTTACTGAAAATAATACAAAACATATAACTTTCCAAAAGAAAAGTGTTTTTCAGCCTAGGTTGAAAACTATTTTTTAAAAGTGAATTTTTTAGAGTTGTTTGGTTTTATAAAATATTTTCTATTTTTATTTTCATTTTAGTTTTAGGATTTTAAAAATTAAAAAAAAATATTTTCAGAAGTGAAAATAATGAAAATGGGTTTACTGAGTTGTATACGCATATGCATAGAAATAGTTTAGTTTAATGCATGGGTCTTGTTATATCAAGATTTGAGCTGCTTAATTTATACGATACTAATTTTGGTTTCAAATATTAATGCTCCAAGATAATCATTTGAACTCCCTCCCCAGTGTATGAGTTTTTCTTTTTAACTTGTACGTCTTTTATAGGAGTAAATTATTATTACATACATATTTATATATCATAAACAAATAAATTTTATGATTCGAATTCACAACACAAGTTTAGTAGTAAACATCTTTAATTACTAGTCCAATGATAAGGTGATATATATTGATTTTAGAGTTGAAGTGCGCTTCTATATATTAATCATTGAATCATTTTATATGTGGCATATGAGACTGAATGACAAATATTTACACGAGGATAGAATGAAGATCAGATAATGAGGGAATAAAGTCGCATAACTTCAAAATTAACAAGGTGCTAATAAGTATTAAATTCAAAATTCAGAAAGAATAAAACTTAATTTCACAAAGATTCAAACTAGTAAAGATTATTGTTGAAATTAAGTAGTTATTTTGTTTGTTAGTTTGTAAACTGATTAGTTAGATTAGTTGCGTGGTTGTTAGCTCTTCATACTTGTATAAATATCATCATATGTAACTTTATTCTTAATGTAATACACAAAAGTGATATTCTTTTATATGATTTTTAACATGGTATCAATTTAGCCAGGAGCCCAATTCTTTTTGGCCTATCTTTTGTGTGTTTGTTCTCTGTTTTTGTTTCTTTTTGTGAATAATCGTTTCAGCTTCTTTTTCTCTTTTTTGTTTCATCGTTTTTTTTATTTCTTTTCGATGGACGATCCTTCCAATTTTAATCATCCACTTTACTTGCATCCTTCTGATGCGTCGGGCACTCTTTTGATCTCTCATTAGCTTCTCGGTGTTGAGAATTACACCGTCTAGAGTCACTCTTTGCGCAATGTGTTCATAGCGAAGAACAAATTAGGGTTTCTCGACGGTGATTGTAGACGTGAGGATTTTGACTCTTCTCTTCACCCCAGTGGGATAGGCGCAATGCAATTGCACTTTCATGGATTCTCAACTCTATCAGCCGTGATTTGTTTGCCAAAATTGTTTTTGCGTCGAGCGCTGCGTTGGTTTGGCAAGACTTGAAGGATCATTTTCACAAGATCGATGGTTCTCGCATTTTCTTCCTTCATTGCGAGATTTCGATGCTTACTCAAGGTGATTCGTCTATCTGTACTTATTTCACTCGCCTTAAGTTTTTTTGGGATGAATATTCTACGATTGTTCTTTTTTTCTACTTGCGATTGCGATACTTCTCAGCAGAATATGTTACATATTCAACAACAACGGTTGTTCCAGTTCTTAATGGGATTAAACGAGACCTATCTGTCGTTCGTAGTCAGTTGCTTCTTATGCAACCTCTTCCTTCAGTCAATCACGCATACTCAATGCTGATTCAGAAGGAATATCAACGTGTTCATTTATCTGGTGTTTCTCCGATTGTGGAATCAGCGGTCATGTATTCCAATTCTTTCGGCAATTTATCCAATCGACGACAGTTTTCTAGGGTTTGTGACCATTGTGGTATTAAGGGTCACAAACATGACAATTGTTATCGTCTTATCAGTTTTTCGGCTGATTTCAAGTTCAACAAGAAGAAAGGGGTTTCTACTGCTTTGACAGTTCATTCTGATGCACCTACAATGGATGCTACACATGTTTCAAGATCAAATCTTCCTGTCTCCACCCATATGTTTACGACTGATCAGTATAACCAGATCTTGAGTCTTCTTGGCAAATCTTCAGTCAACTCAATCATGGTTGCTTCTACACCATCTGGTACTGATTCTAGTTGTTTTCATATTTGTTGTTCTTCTTGGATTTTAGACACTGGAGCCACTAACCATATTCTTTTTTACTTTACTTGCTTGATTGATCCTCTTTCCTGTCTACCCAATTATCGTTTTGTCAATCTTCCATATGGTAAGTCTATTCCAGTTACTCATATAGGTTCTGTTTCTTTAACTCCAAATTGCTTGTTGTCTAATGTTTTATTTGTTCCAAATTTCCATCATAATCTTTTGTCTATTTCCAAATTAGCTCGTGATTTTCATTGTGTTGTACTTTTTTATCCTAATTTTTGCCTTCTGCAGGATCTCTCAAATGGCACGATGAAGGGAATTGGTAGATTGATTGGAGGCTTGTATGTTTTTGAGTCAGCATCTTCTGGTTCTGGTCTGTCTTTTGTATCTGAAAATAATTTGTCTTCTTGTTTCGATGATTCTCACTGTATGCCATCTATTTTACATTCTAATAATAAATCTTAACTTTGGCATGCTCGTTTAGGGCATGCATCTGTTGTTAAAATGCATCAATTCTTTGATTTTCAAAATAAGAAACTTGATGAACATTGTATTAAGCATTGTTCCATTTGTCCTAGAGCTAAACAGACTAGATTGATTTTTCCTTTAAGTTCTTCTAGAGCTTCTTGTCCTTTTTACTTGATACATTTAGTTCTTTGGGGTCCCTATCGTGTGTCTACTCATAGTGGTTACACGTTTTTTAACTATAGTCGACGACTATACTCGAATGACATAGACCTACTTGTTGAAGCTTAAGTCTGATGTTTTCCTCTACTTAAAATAGTTTTTTGTGTTTGTTCAGATTCATTTTACTACTATCGTTAAGTTTGTTCGCAGTGACAATGGCACCGAATTCTTCAATTCAAAATTTTCTACTTTCTTTTCTTTTCTAGGTATAGTACATCAAAGTTCTTGTGTCTATACTCCTCAGCAAAATTGTGTTACTGAGCGAAAACATAGACATCTGCTTGATGTTGCTCGAGCTATTAAATTTCAATAAAATGTTCCCTTGAAATTCTAGGGAGAATGTATTTCCATAGTCTGTTATCTTATCAATCGTTTACCTTCTGTTGTTATTGAGTGGCACACTCCTTTTGGAATGCTATATAATAAAAAGCCTAACATATCTGACCTTAGAATATTTGGTTTCCTCTGTTATACCACTAATACGAATTCTGTTGATAAATTTTCTTCTCGGGCTGTTCCTTGTGTTTTTATGGGTTATTCTTCTACTAAAAAGGGTTATACCCTTTTTAATCTTGACACTAAGGTTTTTTCATTAACAAAGATGTTCTCTTCCATGAGGATGTTTTTCCATTTCAGTTTCCTACTTCTGATCCCAATTTTTTTCTTTAAATTCATCTATCCCTAATTCTGAATTTCTTTCTTCTGTCCCTCCTCAGACTCCTAGCTCTTCTCATCATACTTCTACCTTTGTTCCTTCTAATGCTTCTGCTTCTAATATTGCTTCAACAAGTAGTCCTCATTCTCCTAGAAGGTCTTCTAGAGTGTCCAAGCCTCCAGGTTGGTTACAAGATTTTGTTTCTATATGTCAGTCCTCACACCAATCTTCCTCCTCCTCTGCCTTGTCTTCATCCTCTTCTTCTGTTTTTGCTTCTTTAGAACCTCAAAGTTTTTCTGAAGCAATTCAAGATTCTCTTTAGGTTAAGGCTATGGAAGAGGAACTTCTGATCCCAATTTTTTGCTTTAAATTCATCTATCCCTAATTCTAAATTTCTTTCTTCTGTCCCTCCTCAGACTTCTAGCTCTTCTCCTCATACTTCTACCTCTGTTCCTTCTAATGCTTTTGCTTCTAATATTGCTTCAACAAGTAGTCCCCATTCTCTTAGAAGGTCTTCTAGAGTGTCCAAGCTTACAGGTTGGTTACAAGATTTTGTTTCTATATGTCAGTCCTCACTCCAATCTTCTTCTTCCTCTGCCTTGTCTTCATCCTCTTCTTTTGTTTCTGCTTCTTTAGAACCTCAAAGTTTTTCTGAAGCAATTCAAGATTCTCTTTGAGTTAAGGCTATGGAAGAGGAACTTCAAGCTTTAGAGTCAAACGGGACATGAAAAGTGGTTACTTTGCCTAATGGTAAAACTCCTCTTGGGTGTAAGTGGGTCTATCGTATTAAGTACACAACCTCAGGAGAAATTGAACGATACAAGGCTTGATTGGTGGCTAAAGGCTATGGTCAGCAATAAGGGATTGATTATAGGGATACTTTCTCACCAGTGGTTCAAACGGTGATTGCTCGAGCCGTGCTTGCTTTGGCTTCCTCATTTGCTTGGCCCATTTACCAAATGGACATTTATAATGCCTTCCTTAAGGGAATTTAGATAAAGAGGTGTATATGTAGCTGTCTGAAGGTCTTTGCAGTTAGGGGAGAAACTGGTTTGTAGACTGCAAAATTCCTTGTATGGACTGAAGCAGGCTTCGAGGCAGTGGAATGTCAAATTATCAGAGGCTGTAACCCCCTAAACCCGACCCAAGGGTTATGGGCAGAATCTAGGAAGTCGGTTTATGGGGTTACATTTAGTGGTATCGGAGCCCAGGTTCGACCCTCAGACTGTGAGGCTCAAATAAGGTTTTAAACTAAATTTGAACTTTTGCATGTATGCTAATGTTTTTGGGCAAATGGGTATTTTTGGGAAAAGTAATTATTTTTATAATTTTGATATATTTTGAATAGAACTCTAAGTACCAAAACCGATCTTAGGGCTTTTTAACTTTAGTAGATAGACTACTATTCCACCTCGTAGAAGCTCTAGATTAGCGGCCGATCATGGTCGTGGTGGAGTGAGTGGTCGAGGTCGTACCACAACAGTTGAGAGAGGTGCTTCACAGTCTGTGGAAGCGCCGCCGAATCAGGATGATATTCATGATGTTAATGAGGAAGAGCAGGTTGTGGATCAACAGCCTGGAGTTCAACAGACTGGAGCCCATCAGATCGGGGCTCAACGGGCTGGTGGTGAGGATCAACCAACTCAGCGAGAACAAGATGATGAAACACATGGTTCTGGGGACAGTGAGACTACGAGCTTGGATAGTACTGCAGTGCATAGGGAGTTGCTCAATTACCTTTGTCAGTCTGAGGGTGTCAAGAAACCCATATCTAATGAGTTTCTAGCTACTGGGATGACTATGTTAGATGGGAAGACGGGTACAAATCTGACTGATGTTGTGTATTGGTTGAAGAAGCTTCAAAGGTTGTTTGTTGAGATGGACTATCCTACCGACTGGAAGCTTAGGGCTGCTGTATCACTATTGCATGGTGAGGCTCATAATTGGTGGGAGGCTGGAGAGCATGTTATTCCAGCTGGTCATATTTCTTGGGACTACTTTCGATAGGCTTTCCGTGACCGATATGTTGGGGCTGAGTATCTAGCAAAGTGTCGGGAAGATTTCATGAATCTGAAGCAGAGCAACATGTTTGTGAATGATTATGAGATTGAGTTTATGAGACTGATTCAGTATGTTCTGGGGCTGGTGACTGCAGAAAATGAGAAATGTGATTGGTTTTTAAAAGGGTTGCGTCATTCGATTAAGGAGGGTGTGGCTCTACATATGGACAATGAGTATAAGGAGGTCACCAAATGAGCTAGGACAACTGAGCGGAATAAGGTAGAGTTGAAGCTACTTGAGTCGTATGGTATTGATAGAGGTAGGAGGCAGTCGACTGCATCAGTTCAGCACAGTCATGGTAATCAGTCTAGGAAGGGAGCCGGAGATGGGTCTGACCATCAGGGTTATTCCAGAACTAGATCAGTGACTTCCATAGTTTTGACCGTTAGTTTCGGGGGTTCGACTAATACTCGTAGGGTGCCACAGTGTTCCTTCTATAAGAAGTGGTATCCGGGTGAGAGTAGGAGGCAGTCTGAGGCTTGTTTTAGATGTGGATCGTTTGAGCATCGTTTTAGGGATTGTCCGCTTTCACCTCCATCATCTTATGTTCCCAGTCAGTCTCAGGCATCTGTACAGACTCTTGCAAGAGGCAGAGGATATGGTAGACCTGCTGCTTCGAGTACCTCTAGTAGAGGTAGACTTGCTCAGAGTAGAGGATCTGCTGGTTCTGGGGTGAGACAGCCAGGGTTTGTTTATTCTACCAGGAGACATAAGGATCGTGATGAACCATACGTTATTGCCGGTACTTTTTCTATTCACTTTATTTCGTATTTTGCTCTGCTTGATAATGGTTCGACTCATTCATATGTTGTGAGTTTTGTATCTAGGGGTCTTGAAATTCCTGGTGAGAATACCGATAATGCGGTCACCGGACACAGTCTGGTGGGTAATCCTGTTAAGGTTACCAAAGTGTACAAGAATTGTCCTCTCGAGCTCCAAGGAGAGATCTTCCCCGTTGATTTGATGGAGTTACCTCTTGGTATGGACTGATTATCCACTCATCAAGTTACTTTAGGCTATGAAAAGAAGAGGGCAACTTTGAAGACTTCTTCTGATCGTGAGGTAATTCTTATTGGAGAGCGCAGAGGTTTTCTATCCAATGTTATATCAACTCTCAAGGCGGAGAAGATGATCAAGAAAGGGCCATTGCTTATCTTGCTTACATTCTTGATCTGAGACAGTCTAATGCTGGGATGGATAAGATTCAAGTTGTGAGAGACTTCAGATGTATTCCCGGAAGAATTGCCTGGTGTACCGCCGAAGTGTGATGAGGTTGAGTTTGGTATTGAGGTTTACCCAGGTTTAGCTCCTATGTCTATAGCTCCTTACCGGATGGCACCGAAGGAGTTGAAAGAGTTGAAGGTGCAGTTGCAAGAGTTGTTGGACAAAGGGTTCATTCGGCCAATTGTTTCACCATGAGGAGCTCATGTTCTGTTTATGAAGACGAAGAACGAGACACTTCGGCTATGTATCGATTATCGGAAGCTGAATAAGCTGACGATCAAGAATAAGTATCCCCTTCCTCGCATTGATGATCTCTTTGATCAGTTTCAGTAAGCTACGGTATTTTCTAAGATAGACTTGAGATCTGGTTATTACCAACTCAAGGTTAAGGATTATGATGTGTTCAAAAAAGCTTTCTAGACACGTTACGGGCATTATGAGTTTCTTGCGATGCATTTCGGATTAACTAACGCCCCAGCCGCGTTTATGGATTTGACGAATCAGGTGTTCCAACCTTATCTTGACCAGTTTGTTATGGTCTTTATAGATGATATTCTGGTCTATTCCAAATTTGAGGGTGAACATGAGGAGCATCTTCGGATTGTTTTATACACTTCGGGAGAAACAGTTGTATGCAAAGTTCAGCAAATGTGAGTTTTGTCTTTCGGAGGTTGTATTTCTGGGACATGTAGTGTTAGTTGTAGGTATTCAGGTTGATCCGAGGAAGATTAAAGCCATTATGAGCTGGAAGCAGCCCAAGAATGTTCTTGAGGTTCGAAGTTTCTTGGGCTTAGCCGACTATTACCGAAGGTTTGTTGAGGGTTTCTCTATCGTTGTAGCTCATTTGACTAAACCTTTGAGAAAGAATATTCCCTTTGTTTGGGCCGAGGCCTAACAGTCTAGTTTTGAGAAGCTTAAGACCGTGTTGACTGGAGCACCGGTTTTGACCCAGCCTGACCCTAGTAAGGCTTATATCGTTTACAGTGATGCTTCCCATACTGTGTTGGGATGTGTTCTAATGCAGGATACGAAGGTTGTGGCTTATGCATCTCGACAGTTGAAACCACATGAGTGTAACTATCGTACCCATGATCTTGAGCTTGCTGCCGTGATCTTTGCTCTTAAAATTTGGAGACACTACGGACAGAAGTGTTATATCTACACAGACCATAAGAGTCTGAAATATATCCTCACCCAGAAGGATCTTAATTGGAGACAACATCGTTGGGTAGAACTTCTCAAGGATTATGACTACGAGATTGAGTATCATCCAGGCAAAGCTAATGTTGTTGTCGACGCCTTGAGTCGTAACACCATTTCAGATTTGAGAGCTATGTTTGCCAAGATGAGTTTGTATGATGATGGCAGTCTTTTAGCAGAACTTCGGGTTATTTCTACATTGATTTCTGATATTCGAACTGAACAATCTAGTGATCCATTTTTATGCACCGTATCCGAGAGGTACATAGAGGTACATCTTGGGATTTCTCTATTAATCATGATGGGGTATTATGTTTCCGTGGCCTGTATTGTATTCCGAGGAAATCTGGGTTAAAGCAGGTTATTCTTCATGATGCTCATGACAATCCTTATTTTATGCATCATGGTGGGGACAAGATGTATAAGAATCTCTGTGCGAGGTATTGGTGGAAGGGTCTCAAGCGTGATGTTGTGGAGTTTGTGTCCAAGTGTTTGACCTTCCAGATGGTCAAAGAAGAGCATCATCGTCCATCTAGGTTACTTCAGCATATTGAGATCCCTCAGTGGAACCGGGAGCGCGTGACTATGGATTTTGTTAGTGGTATTCCTTTGACTCCGTCAAAGGACTCTATTTGGGTTATTGTGGATCGGTTGACTAAGTCCGTGCACTTCATTCCTATTCGAGTTGACTATTCCTTGAGCATGTTAGCTCGGCTCTATGTCTTTGAGATTGTTCGCCTTTATGGGGTACCGTTATCTATTATTTCTGACCGGGATCCAAGGTGTTGAGTGAGTAAAAGTTCTATATTTTACCCCCTATTTAACCCATATTTCTACTGCATTCAAGCATAATTCATTGCATTTAGGATAGATTTCATTTATACATCACAATTATACAAAATGGCACAGTTGGTACTGATTTTGGTTACTTTTGCAGGTAGCTGTTGTAGCAGACTTAGGGCAGTGGAGAAGCAGAGCTGGAACACAGGACTGCAGTCGAGAAGAATGATGCTGCCGAGGCCGCTGCCGTGGCAGCCAATGACGACAGCCATGTTGAAGGGAAAAAGTGAAGTGGAGCTCGACAGAAAGAGGAAATTAAGCTGGTCTGTCGTGGGTTACTCCTATATTTTTCTGAGCCATAGATTAGTATGAAGGCCAAGCCCAAAGTTCAAGGAAGAAACTCAAAGCAAGAAAAGAGGACGAATTAAAGGCATCTACTCTGAAGATTTAGTCTTTAATAGAGTTGTACTTTAGTTTAAACTTGTATTCTTGCCATATTAGAAAACTTGAACCCAAGGCCTATATAAAGGCATGTAATTCGACCTAGGGAAGGATATCTTATTCTCTAGTTGTCTTCCCCTAAACCCTAGTCGTTTTCCCCCTTCTCATCATGTTCTAAACTTGCCCTAAGGCTAAGGGTTGATTATGTAAAGTAGTTGCAAGGATTGTACTGTTTTAGGATTTTTTTCTGTTCAATAAAATAGACTTCAAGTTTGCTTATTCTGGTTTTCAACATCTTGCAAGAGTATCGGGAGAGCATTGTGAGATTATACATTTACTTAATATCGGGAGAGTTAAGTATACGAAAGGAATAAGTACGGATTCTCCAGTTTATGGTTGAACTATCTCAGACCTAGGGATAGGACGAGGTTAAGTGGCTAAGAAAGAATTCAACAACATCGGTGTTCATCCTTCGATTCATGCCGGGAGATATCATCAAAGACGTGTTCATCGACAGACTTGGACCTAGGGATAGGACGAGTCACAGCAGGGATTCTTGCCAAGCTTGAAGTACAGAGTTGTGTGATCGCTGCCGCGATAACAACAGACCGCTGCCGTCGCAGGTGCTGCCGCGACAGGAGCAACGACAGGACATGGAATCCTATACAGTGCAACACCTGCACTACTGAGCAAATCAGTACCGGCCTATTTTCTCTATCCTGAATCCCTTAATCCTTTATCTTCAGTATTCTTTATTATTCCCTTACAAACAATTAAATTATCTTCTTTCTTTCTTGTGCAACAATTCAAGGTTAAGGCTATTTGCAGTCCCTGTGGATTCGACATCCGATACTTTGTGAATCACTTTACTACTTGCGTTGTATACACTTGCACTCTATTGCCATAGACTCTTTTACACGCAACAAGTTTTTGGCGCTGTTTCCGGGGACTGGCAACATATCTTTACCCTACTTTTTCTGCACATTTATTTAATTTTTCTGTTTTATTTGGATTGTTCACCCTGTGCTTTTCGCAAGGTTTTTCGTTTGATTATGCGCAGATCGAGACGAGGCAAGGAACCTGAGTATCAACTAGATCCTGAAATCGAACGCTCGTGTAATCTTAGGATCTGAGTCCGACTTTTGATAGCCAGAAACGATTACCTTGAGGAACAATTAGAAGCCATGAATAACGTGAGGAACAACTAAGATAATCCTGAAGATCCTATTGGGAATGAAGGGAACGAACAGCCCGCCGTTGCCGTGGCCGCACGCCGGTCATGTCTTGATTACATAATCAACGATCATGTGGAACTAGAGACCACCCTGCCAGACGTGGAAGCTGAAAACTTCGAGCTGAAACCTGTGATGTTCAGCATGATCAATTCCGCTGGCCAGTTTAGTGGTGCTGCTACAAAGGATGCCAGAGAACATCTGAAAACGTTCCAAGAAATTTGTGGATCGTTTAGACTACCAGGAGTAAATCTGGAGATACCGAGGCTTCGATTATTTCCTCATTCATTGAGGGATAGAGCAAAAACTTGGTGGAACAAATTAACGCCGGGTTCAATACGAACTTGGGCAGATCTAACTCGTGAATTTTTATCTCATTTTAATCCTTCCCATTTATCTGAGCGATTACGTAACGAAATTGCTACTTTTCAACAGGAAGATGACGAGCCAATGCATGAGGCATGGGACAGGTTTACCACTCTTCTGAGGAATTGCCCGATGCACGGATTCCCTGTTTGGAATCAAGTCATCAAATTCTACAATGCTGCCAACCTACACACTCGAATGAGAATATATTCAGCAGCCAATGGATTGCTGTTAGATAAAGATCCAGATGAAGCCATGGTAGTATTGAAGAATTTGGCAAAGAATGAAGAGCAGTTCCCCACAGTGAGAAGAGGTAAACAAGTACTAGATGTGAAGGATTATGAAGCCGACAATTCCCTAAAGACACAGGTTGCGTACCTCACAAAGGCAGTAGATAATTTGCTAAAGAAAGATTCAAAACCTGTCTACTCTGCAGAAGAGGTATGTGAAACTTGCAGTGGGAATCACAGTTCGGAAGACTGCCCACTACAGCTAGAGGAAGGGATATATGTTGGAAACTATAAGAAACCAAGGAATTATGACTCCAACAATTACAATCCTAACTGGATGAAAGACCTAAAGTTCTCCTGGAGCAACCCAAACAACGCCCTGAATCCTCAAGTACAGAACACTCAAAATCAGGGGGCACCTAGAACTCTGACTCGGCAGCAACCGCAATAGCAGCCGCAACAGCCACCGACAACCACACCTACTATACTGGAGCATACCTTGGCCACATTTATGTCACAAACAGGAACTTACATAGCAAACATGGATCACTTCGTCAAGAAGACTGAGTTGTTCATGGATAAAACAGAGATGCGAATGACTAACCATGAAGCTACTCTGAAATCACTGGAGACACAGATGGGTCAGGTTTCCCAGCATATTAAGCCAAGGCAGAACGGAGGATTCCCTAGCGATACTGAGGTCGCTAGACAACCCACACATGAGCAGTGCAAAGCTATCACAACTAGGAGTGTGAAGTAATTACCAGGGCCGGAGAAGAAAGCTGAACCAGTTAAGGAACCAGCCCTAGAATCGACTGCCACGAACGTTTCCCCGGTAGACGATAAATAGCCTGCTGCCGCCACACCTGTCACGACAGCAGAAGGGACAGAAGAGAAGGATGAAGAACCTAAGCCTCTTCAGATCCGAATACCATTAGAAGGACGAATTGAAGATTACCGTCCTCCACCTCCTTTTCCACAGCGGTTACAGAAACAAAAACAGGAGTTCCAGCTTAAAAAGATCTATGATATTTTTAAGCAGGTTCACATCAATATTCCACTGTTAGACGCCATCAAGGAGATGTCCAGTTATGCAAAATTTCTCAAGGATGCTATGTCGAAGAAATACAGACTTGGGGAATTTGAGACGGTTAAAACGACAGAAGGATGTATGACTATTCTGCACAGGCATCCACCCCATAAAAAGAAGGATCCTGGGAGCTTCATAATACCGTGCATAATTGGTGATAAATTCGTGGGTAAGGCACTTTGTGATCTAGGTGTCAGTATTAATTTAATGTCAAAATATGTATTTCAGAAATTAGGTATTGGACGAGCATGACCCACAACAGTTATGCTGCAGCTGGCAGACCGCTCTTACGTGCAACCAGAAGGGAATATTGAAGATATTCTGGTAAGAGTGGATAAGTTTATTTTTCCTGCTGACTTTCTTGTTTTAGATTGTGAAGCAGATGAGAATGCACCAATCATCCTGGGGCGACCCTTCTTAGCCACAGGCAGATCACTGATTGATGTAGAAAAGGGAGAACTCAAAATGAGAGTGAATGATCAAGAGATCAAGCTAAATGTTCTCCAAGCAATAAAACACGCTGATGCAAAAGAAGAATGCAAGGCTATCACTGAAGTAATCCTTGATCAACCCTGCATCAGGTCGTGCTGCCATGACATCAAGTTTGGTCACTGCCACAATAGCCACCTGGAAGACTGTCACGGCAGCGACGACGACAGCAGCTCCTCAGATTCTGACATATCTGACACTGAAGGTCATGACGAGGTAAACTGGATAGGCAATCGTCCAGGTAAGTTATTCGAGCCCTTAAACTGTAACTCGAATGAACACATCATCCAAAAGCCATCAACTGTAGAACCACTTGTTCTAGACCTTAAGCCCATGCCAGGGCAGCTCAAATATGTTTTCCTTGGATTAAATGATACGTTGCCTGTAATCATCTCTTCCAAGTTGATGCTGGAACAGGAACATCAGCTGATAGGGATGTTGCAGCAGCACAAAAAGGTTATTGGATAGACGATAGCTGATATCCAAGGCATCAGTCTGGCACTATGCATGCAAAAAATTCTCCTCGAGGATGATCATAAGTCGACCATTGATGCCCAGAGACGCTTGAATGATGCTATGCGAGAAGTGGTTCGAAAAGAAATTATCAAATGGCTAGACGCTGGGATAATTTATGCCATCTCGGATAGTAGGTGGGTGAGCCGGTGCAGTGCGTTCCTAAGAAGGGAGGAATAACCGTGGTGACCAATGAAGAAAACGAATTAATCCCAACCAGGACTGTGACCGATTGGAGGGTTTGTATGGACTACCGGAAGCTTAACAAAGCTACCCGAAAGGACCATTTCCCCCTGCCTTTTATTGATCAAATGCTGGATAGATTAGCGGGAAAGCCTTATTATTGTTTTCTTGATGGTTACTCAGGTTATAACCAAATAGCCATCGCACCGGAGGATCAAGAGAAAACAACTTTCACTTGCCCACACGGTACTTACGCTTTTCGGAGAATGCCATTTGGACTCTGCAATGCACCAGCAACATTCCAAAAGTGTATGATGGTGATATTCTCTAACATGGTGGAGGACTTCCTGGAGATATTTATGGATGATTTTTCTGTCTTTGGAGATAATTTTGAAAGCTGCTTAGGCAACCTACAAAAGGTGCTCGAAAGATGCGAAAAAGCGAACTTGGTATTAAACTGGGAGAAATGTCACTTCATGGTGGATGAAGGGATAGTCTTAGGCCACAAAGTAAGCTGTCGCGGCATAGAAGTCGACAGAGCAAAGATAGAGGTGATTGAAAATCTGCCGCCACCCACCACAGTCAAGGGAATTTGGAGTTTTTTAGGGCATGATGGGTTTTATCGAAGGTTTATTGCAAATTTTTCGAAGATCACCAAGCCTTTATGCCACCTACTAGAGCAGAATCGTCCCTTTGACTTCAATACTGAATGTACTGAGGCATTCAGAATCCTGAAAGAGAAGCTAGTAACAGCCCCAATTGTACAGCCACCCGACTGGAGTTTGCCATTTGAAATTATGTGTGATGCCAGTGATTACGCTATAGGGGAAGCACTTGGGCAGAGGAAGGACAAGCTGTTCCACGTAATTTATTACGCCAGCAAAACACTAAACGACACCCAAGTGAATTACACCACAAAAAAAGAACTGTTAGCAGTGGTGTTTTCAATTGACAAGTTTCGTTCATACATACTTGGAACGAAGGTGATGGTTCACATAGACCACTCTGCACTGAAGTATCTGTTTGCTAAAAAAGACACAAAGCCCAAACTGATACGTTGGATTCTGCTGCTGCAAGAGTTCGACATTGAAATCAAGGATAAAAAGGGGACAGAGAACCAAGTTGCAGATAACTTGTCAAGATTAGAGAGGGGAAAGAGTCTCCCAACAGACAAGACACACATACTGAAGACCTTCCTTGACGAGCAGCTGTTTGCTGCCACAAGCACTGCCGCGACAGCCATGGCGGCAGGTAAGTTTTCTGAACTCCCCTGGTATGTTGATTTCGTTAATTATATAGTTAGCGAAATATTCCCTCCTGAACTTAATTATCAAGCCAGGAAGAGGTTCCAAAATGATGTTAAGCATTATTATTGGGACGAACCTCTTCTTTTCAAACATTGTGCAGATCAGATCATCAGGAGGTGTGTACCATAGGATGA
This sequence comes from Hibiscus trionum, assembly GCA_030270665.1. Taxonomy (NCBI): domain Eukaryota; kingdom Viridiplantae; phylum Streptophyta; class Magnoliopsida; order Malvales; family Malvaceae; genus Hibiscus; species Hibiscus trionum. Next base: position 22,294,601 of record BSYR01000011.1, read on the forward strand.
GCAGGAAGCTGTGCTTCACCACTGTCATGCTTCACCATATGGAGGACACTTAGGTGGTAACAAAACTGTTGAACATATGCTTTAATTTTGATATAACTAAAAACCTAAGGACTAAAATGAAAATATCAAAACAAATTTAAAAGTCCTTAAAATTCCCTATATTTTGTTAAAGACCATTTTATAGCTAAAACCAAAGACTTACAAAATATTTTTTAAAGTATTTTAAAGTCAAAACAGTGATTTTTCAAGCCCCGTTTCGAAACGGCCCAAGGCGTTTCGAAACACTTTCAGTTCGATGTGCACCTGTTCCGAAACGGGTATCGGAACGGGTCAAGGCGTTTCGAAACGATATGCCTCGTTTCGAAACTGTTCTTCATTTAAATGAACAAGGGCAACGGTCTTTTAAATGATTTTTGAAAATATATAGGGCGTTCCGAAACGGGCTTAGGCCGTTTCGAAACACCCCTTTGGCAGTGGCATAGCCGTTCCGAAACGGCCATAGGCGTTTCGAAACGGGTTCTCATAGACGCTCCTAACGGCTATATTATTTGAAATCCGTTCCGAAACAGGTTACCCCGTTCCGAAACGGTAGGTGTCTGGGTGCTTTAAATGTCAATAATAAACACCCCCAACGGCTCCAAAGACTCCCCAAAGGCTCCTAACGGCTATAGACTCAAACAACACTATAAATACAGCCTTGGATCAATATTGAAGCATCAAGAAAGATCAAGAAACATCAAGAAAGCATATACAAGCATTCAAGCTTCCAAGAGTTTATTTTGAGCTAATTCTTTCAATCTTTCTTGAAAAACACTAGAGTGTTCTTCATTGTAATTCTTGTTCTAGTGTTTATTCGGGTGTGTGAGAGAGCTTAAATTTTGCAAACACTTTCCTAGTGAGGATTTTCTAGTTTGCTCATTTGTATCCAACTTTGGGATATGATTCAATAGACTTTGGGGTATAAGTCTATTGAAGTGTGTAAGGTTACTCCTTGTCCTTAAAGGAAAGACAAATTAGTGAATTTGTGGGAAATCCTTAGTGTGGACGCTAAGGTAGTGGATGTAGACTTTGGTTAGAAAGTCGAACCACTCTAAATCGCTTTGCAATTTTTATCTTTGCAATTAGCTTCCGCCGCAATTTTCAAAAATCCAATTCACCCCCCCTCTTGGTTTTATTCGATCGATTGCCACGTTCAACAATTGGCATCAGAGCTTTGGTTCATTAGAAGGTCTTACAACCTCTTGAAAAAGATCCAAGAAGTGTGCAATCATCTACAAAGTCATCCATGGCATCCACCTCCAATGTTGTAGCTTGGGGCGATTCTCAACCCACCAACAAGCCTCCCTTCTTCAATGGAGTAAACTATGCCTATTGGAAAAACCGCATGAAGCTCTTCATCCAAGCTTATGATCTTGAAGCTTGGAAAATCATCATGAGAGGATACATAGCACCAACGGGCAATATTGAAACATGGAGCGTTGAAGAAGACAAGGGATTCTCAACAAATGCAAAGGCTATGCATCTCATCTTTTGTGCCCTTGGCCCGGACGAGTATGGAAGGGTGTCATCTTGTTCCAATGCAAAAGAAATTTGGGACAAACTTGAAGTTACACATGAAGGTACAAATCAAGTGAAGGAGACCAAAATCGGACTCCTCAATCTAAGTTATGAGAACTTCAAGATGGACCCAGAGGAAGACATCAAAACCATGTCCGATCGATTCTCCGTGATCGTAAATGGTTTAAAAGGTTATGGCGAAGTAATCCCCGAAGATAAACTTGTGAGGAAGATGATCTACTCTCTTCCCAATTCATGGGATTCAAAGAAAACGGCCATAATAGAAGCAAAGGACCTCAAAGTTCTCAAATTAGATGAGCTTATTGGTTCCTTGCTTACTCACGAAATGATGTCAACGGGCAAGGAAGAAAAGAAGAACGAAGTGGAGAAAAAGAAAGTTGGTCTTGCTCTTAAAGCATCCAAAAAGGATGATGATTCAAGTGAAGAAGATGAAGAAAAAGAGATGGCAATGTTTGCCAAAAGATTTAAAAACTTCATGTTGACCAACAAAGGAAGAAGATTCCAAAGAGAAGAGGGATTCAAAAGCAACAAAGGGAGAGACCCTCTAACTTGCTATGAGTGCAACAAACCAGGACATATCAGGATCGATTGTCCTCAACTAAATAAAAATAGCTATGAGAGGAAGAAGCACAAGGCTCACGTAGCTACTTGGAGCGATGACTCTTCCGACGAGGACGAGGATGAAGTAGCCAACTTGTGTCTTATGGCTTTCGAGGATGACTCAATGGTAACCTCTAATTCATCTTATTCATTTGATTATACTTTTGATGAATTACAAGAGGTTTATAATGAATTAGCCTTAGAGTATGAGAAGTTGATTTTGAAAAATAGAAAAATTACTTCAAAATTGAAAAATGAAAATGACTCTCTCTCTAAGACTAATAAGGAATTTGAAAGTAAATTTGGAGAAATGCAAGTCCAAATAAACGATTTTGAAAAGAAAAATAAAGACTTGCAAAATTTACTTTCAAAGGTCCATGAAGATCATCAAAAGGAACTTGATGATCTTAAAGCTTCTTTCAACAAAGTTGGGACAAAATTAGTTGAAAAATGTGAAAATTCAAGACCCAACTATGTTAGAAAGAACTATCATGGGTATAGACAAAGATCACCTAATCGAAAAAAGATTAGGAGCATTTGGGTTCCAAAAGGACTCATTGCTAATAAAAATGTTGATCTATTGTCTAAATGGATACCCAAAGGGACTAAGATTCTAGGAACTAACTCCTATGGACCCAAAAGAGTTTGGGTACCAAAACACACATAGTTCCTTTTTGTAGGTGTGTTGGAGCCATGATATGCAAATTTGAAGAAACTTGAAAGCTCTAGACACACATAATGGAAGGACACTTGAAGAAGCTCAATCGACATATCTTGGTTCAAGTGGTAACATTTTTATGCAAAATTGTCTCTTTCATGTTGATTTATATGCTCATTTTGATTGAAACATGTTTGAGGTTCCCCATATGTTATATGAATGCTTTTAGTGAGGGGGAGTTATGTTTTGCATGTTTGCTTATTTTTTTTGACCCTATATGTTTTTCCTGCTCATTTATATCATATATGCATGTTTGGCCTCTTAGAAAAACATTTTCTCTGCATTTTAGAGCCTCATCTGCACTTCCAGGCCCAGGTGTATCGAAACGGGTTAACCCGTTCCGATACGGGTGTCTTAAAATTTGTCCTGAGAGAAGGGCGTTTCGAAACGGCCCCAGGCGTTTCGAAACGTTTTCGGTTCGATGTAAGGATGTATCGGAACGCGTTCCGATACGGGTCAAACGTGTTTCGAAACGGTCATCCCCGTTTCGAAACGATCTGTTGAAGGTTTTAAGAAGGGTCAAACCCTAGCCGCCCCGTTCCGAAACGGTCGTGACCGTTCCGAAACGGACTCGCGGACAGCCCTATTTAGGGCTTCTAAAAGTTCAAAATTCTAATTTTTATCAAACTCTTAAAACCCTAAAAACCCTAACCGACCCCCTTCTATAAATACCCTCTCAAACCCTTTGTTTTTCACAAAATTGTGAGGGGTTTTGCTCTAAAACACATATCTAAGCAAGCTTCATCAATCTTGTGCAAAGATTTCACTCAAATCATCCAAAATCCCAAACTAAGGTAATTTTTCTTATTTTTCTTCTTTTTCAAATTATGTTCGAATCATAGGATAAAAAAAATTTTATTCTTATATACATTATATGTTTTTAGTTGTGGGTTATTCGAATCTTGTAAAAAATTTTCAAAATCTCAAAATTTTGATTCGAATATAAAATTTTTTAATCGTATTTTTTTTTTTTTAATTTTGTTTTTCAAAAACCTAAGTGGGATTTCCTATTGGATTGATTTTAATTATCAATGCATACAATTTTAAAACTCTTGCTTAATATTTTAGATGGCGGATCAAGCGAACAAAAAGCGTAAAGCCGTTCAAACCGGAGAATCAAGCATTCGTCCAAATATTACTCAACTCTTTCAGAAAACTCTAAAAACTCCGCAGCAGCGTGCTCGCTTCTCCTACGTCAAAAATCTCGCTGTTCGTAAAGAAAGAGTTATTGATGTCGAATTCCTTAATTCCGAGCGATTTCTCTTTCGCTATCTTAATCGTTTGGATGAGTGGGATCTTCTTTTCTTCTTGAGCATTGAGGATGTTTGCTACAAAAACTTGGTACTTCTCTTCTACTCTAATGCTCGTTTCCTATACGATGAAACCAAAACAGAGATTGTAGGAATTGAGTCATCTTTACTAGGGCAAAAGTTTGTTATTAATATTGCTCTTTTGGAGTCGGCCCTTAAACTCAAGAATGAGGGTATTGAAGAAGAACGCCACTTTGGCACCTTTACCGGAAAAGCTCTTCATTTAGATGTGCACGATCGTGTGCTTCATTTGATGGTTTCTTGGTTCATTCGACCATCCGGAGGAAAATACTCCCACATCCGGGAAAAAGATCACTTTTGGCTCGAATGTTTCCGAAGAGGTGAGCGCCCAAATGTGCCCAAAATCATCTTTGCCGAGATCGTCAATAATGTCAAACTTATTGACACCAATGAGTTGACTTCATTCACCTACGGCATTGTCTTGAGTTTTCTCTTCGATCATCTTGGTATTGATTGTACCTATGATTCCCCGGAACCTAGCAAGACCAAAATTGGTGAGTCCTCTCTTCGAAAATCCGGATTCACATATTTGAATGGTTTTTGGCAAAGAATTGATCGAGAAGCGATTCCTCCTCCCGTTGCTCCTCCACCTCAAGTTCAAATGGAAAATCAAGATGCTCTCACGGTTTTTCTTACCGAGCGTTTCAATGCCTTGAATTCTCGTTTTGACACTATGGAAACTCGTATTTCTTCGGGCTTTGAAACTATGGGAAATCGTTTGAAGAACGTCGAGGATCGTCTTCAATCCCTTGAAACTTCCAATGACAACCTTGATCTTTCCTTTTCTACTCTTTATGGAGAATGGACAAAATATCACCGTTCTCAAGCCAAGAACGATGATGATGATGAGGATGATGATGACGAGGCCTAGGATAGTCATATCATATCATATTATATTATCTATGCATTTAGGGTTGAATTTGCTTCTTTATGTTTTCTCATGTTTTTTTTTTTTAGGAACCTATGCTTTTGATCTTTTATTTTGGGATTTGATTATGAACTTATTGTTTATGCTTTGGATATTTTTATGATATTAATTATGATTGCTTATTATTGATTATTGGTACTAATCTTCTTTATGAGCTTGTTTCTTTTTGATCTAACAAAAAGGGGGAGAAGATATGCCATGCCATGCCACCAAAAATTTTCAAACTATTAAAATTTTTCAAATTTTTAAATTTGTCTTAAGGTTTTGATCCTTGATTTCAAAAGTCACAAGTTTTAAATTTCAAAACCTATCTTAAATTAAGGGGGAGTTAGAATATCTTCAAAACTTTCAAAATTCTTAAAAAATTCTAACTTTGGTTTTGTTATATCAAAAAGGGGGAGATTGTTGAACATATGCTTTAATTTTGATATAACTAAAAACCTAAGGACTAAAATGAAAATATCAAAACAAATTTAAAAGTCCTTAAAATTCCCTATATTTTGTTAAAGACCATTTTATAGCTAAAACCAAAGACTTACAAAATATTTTTTAAAGTATTTTAAAGTCAAAACAGTGATTTTTCAAGCCCCGTTTCGAAACGGCCCAAGGCGTTTCGAAACACTTTCAGTTCGATGTGCACCTGTTCCGAAACGGGTATCGGAACGGGTCAAGGCGTTTCGAAACGATATGCCTCGTTTCGAAACTGTTCTTCATTTAAATGAACAAGGGCAACGGTCTTTTAAATGATTTTTGAAAATATATAGGGCGTTCCGAAACGGGCTTAGGCCGTTTCGAAACACCCCTTTGGCAGTGGCATAGCCGTTCCGAAACGGCCATAGGCGTTTCGAAACGGGTTCTCATAGACGCTCCTAACGGCTATATTATTTGAAATCCGTTCCGAAACAGGTTACCCCGTTCCGAAACGGTAGGTGTCTGGGTGCTTTAAATGTCAATAATAAACACCCCCAACGGCTCCAAAGACTCCCCAAAGGCTCCTAACGGCTATAGACTCAAACAACACTATAAATACAGCCTTGGATCAATATTGAAGCATCAAGAAAGATCAAGAAACATCAAGAAAGCATATACAAGCATTCAAGCTTCCAAGAGTTTATTTTGAGCTAATTCTTTCAATCTTTCTTGAAAAACACTAGAGTGTTCTTCATTGTAATTCTTGTTCTAGTGTTTATTCGGGTGTGTGAGAGAGCTTAAATTTTGCAAACACTTTCCTAGTGAGGATTTTCTAGTTTGCTCATTTGTATCCAACTTTGGGATAGGATTCAATAGACTTTGGGGTATAAGTCTATTGAAGTGTGTAAGGTTACTCCTTGTCCTTAAAGGAAAGACAAATTAGTGAATTTGTGGGAAATCCTTAGTGTGGACGCTAAGGTAGTGGATGTAGACTTTGGTTAGAAAGTCGAACCACTCTAAATCGCTTTGCAATTTTTATCTTTGCAATTAGCTTCCGCCGCAATTTTCAAAAATCCAATTCACCCCCCCTCTTGGTTTTATTCGATCGATTGCCACGTTCAACAAAAACTGCTGCCATGGTTTTGCAGTCTGGTTTTTATTGGCCCTCACTGTTCAAGGATGCCCAAGCATTCTACAAAAGCTGTGACAAGTGTCAACGGACTGGAAACATCTCAAGGAGACATGAGATGCCGCTGCAAAACATCCTTGAAGTTGAGATCTTCGATGTATGGGGGATTGATTTCATGGGACCATTCCCAACATCTTGTGGGAATCTTTATATCCTCCTGGCAGTGGACTATGTGTCCAAATGGGTTGAAGCGATCACCACACAGAAAAATGATGCCAAGACTGTTCAGAGATTTCCGCACAAAAACATTTTCTCCAGATTTGGCATACCTAAGGCGATCATCAGTGATGAAGGGAGACATTTCAACGATAGGGTCATAGCTGCTGCCTTAAGAAAATATGGCGTTAAGCATAGGATCGCAACAGCTTATCACCCTCAGACCAATGGACATACTGAAATATCCAACAAAGAGGTAAAGAACATTCTTGAGAAGATTGTTAAAACGACTCGAAAAGACTGGTCCTTACACCTCAATGATGCACTCTGGGCCTATAGAACAGCATTTAAGACTCCATTGGGAATGTCACCCTACCGGCTGATATATGGAAAAACATGCCATCTACCTGTTGAGATAGAGCACAGAGCTTATTGGGCCATCAAAGCAGTGAATATGGACTTAGAAAAGGCAGGACATAAAAGGTTACTTGACTTGAATGAAATTGAAGAAATTCGAGCAATGGCCTACGACAACGCAAGGATTTACAAAGACAAGACAAAGAGGTGGCATGACAAGAAGTTGTTGCCACGACAGTTCTGCCCAGGGCAGCTTGTGTTGTTATTCAACTCTAGGTTGAAACTCTTCCCAGGGAAGCTGAAATCTAGATGGTCCAGCCCATTCCAAGTTGTGCAAGTTTTTCCACATGGTGCAATCACGATAAAATCCTTAAAAGAAGGGCACCAATTTAAAGTCAACGGATAGAGACTGAAGCATTATCAGGGGTCTGAAGCCCCAAAAATGCAGGAAGTGGTTACTTTAGGAGATGCCCCTCAAGTTATCCCTAATTTAACTTAATTTTATTTTTATTTTTATTTATATTTATATATATTTATAGTTATTTATTAGGAAATTAGAATTATTTTATTTTTAAGGACTAAGTTTTTTTATTTTAATTATTTTTAGGAAATAAGGAAAACAAGGAGAGGAGAAAAAGTGAACCAGCCTACCATATCACCAGTAGCCCAAAAAGCCCAAAGGAGGAGTCTGTCGTCACAGCCTGTCAACCACGCTGTCGCAGCAGACACGCAAACGCGTAACAGACGTGCAACAGACACAGAAACGCGTGACAGACGCGTCAGAAACCGCGTAACAGCTGGCCCTGTTATTCGCGCCTGCCGTTACAGCTCCAACGGGTAGCAAACCCTTCATCTATATAAACCTCATTTTACTATTCATTTTTCACCTCACTTTTACTCTCTCAACTTGCTTCCTCTCTAGATCTCAGATTTTTCTTTCATTTTTCTACAGTCTTGCAACTATGAGTACCAGAAACACAAGAAGAAGTGCTGCCTCCAGTTCTGCCGCAACAGTAGACACACCCAGCCACGACAGAATCCCCAACCGTTTTGCCACCTCCGACTCCAATGACCGCTACTACACCTCCTTCCAAAAAAGGGAGATGTGGGAAGATAGAGGGTTCCTCTACGCCAACCGCACGGAAAATTTCAGGCTCGAACCATTCATAGCTCGGAAGATTAAAACCCTCAAATGGAAGATGTTTGCTGCCCAGCCCGAGGAGATGAACGTCACTTTAGTCCGAGAATTCTACGCTGCCATCGACAGCAGGGATACGCAGACCGTGACAGTGTGAGGAAAGGAAGTCACCTTCGAGCCAGAATACATCAATACCCTCTACGACATCTATGTCGGCACGAAGGAAGATAGGCACAAGAGGTTCGTGGAAAGTCTGTCGCCGGCAGACTACGATGATGTCATGGCAGAAGTCACTGAAGAAGGGACAGAGTGGAATGCTGGTCCCAAGCACCGTTGGACAGTAAAATGCACTCAACTCACTCCAGAGGCAAAGCTATGGAACCTCTTCGTCAAGAAGAGGATTATGCCTTCGTCCCACAACAGCACGGTCGACAGACCCAAGTTAGCTCTGGTTCACTCCATTTTAAATGAGAGACCTATTCATGTCGGCCGTTATATACGAGAAGAAATCTTGGAGTGTGCCCTCAAGCCATCAGGACCCCTTTACTTCCCATACCTCATCACGGAGATCTGCCGAGGGCACAACGTTCCCGAAATCCCTGAAGATTACAAGGTCCAAGGGAAAGGATAGACGGAACACAACATATTCAGTCTGATGGAGATGAAAGCTGCCACACCGATCTCCTGCTTCAACCCGTCTGCTGCGGCAGAGGAACCAGCAGAGCCCACGCAGACAGAACCTGCCGCCACAAAATAGCAGTAGCCAACAGTAGCAGCTCCCCCAGCAGACTCCTCCACTCAAATCCTAGCCACCCTGCAGAAGATGGAGGAACGACAGTTGGGTTTGATGAGTTTTGTCAGAGACTTCACAACAACAAAGGTACAATTTATTCAAAGTAATTTAAATTTTACAAATGTACAGTTTCATGTTTTCCCCGAGCACTATTTTGCTGTCCCTACACCTGCCCATACCCCTACCCCTGCTGCCACACCAAAAACACCTTCTGCTGCGTCCACTCCAACCCCGGCCGCGACAGCTGAAGGTGGCAGCCACACCGCCACTATTTCTGCCCGAGGAGAGAAACGAAAGGAGCCATCGTGCGACCTTGATGAATTTATTGAGGGATTCTCTTCCTCCTCAATCTGGGAAGAATCTGATGGCGAGCCCTCTTTCAAGCAGAACCTTTTAAAGGAGTTCACTCCGATGAAAAGGCAGAAGCCCAACACCGGTGCAGGACCATCCGGCCCGGGCAAGTCTGGCAGCAGCAGCAGCTCTTCCGAGGAGGTACAAGTGCTGGAAAGACCACCCCAGATCTCACCTACTTGCATCCAGCCCCTGAGAGAAGCTAAGAAGAAGACTGCCTCCGCCTCTCCGATCATTCTGCCGGCACCCACAACGAAAGTCACTGCCCGCCGGCAGCTAGAGATCAGCAATAGCAGCAGCGACGAAAACACCTAAATTTAAGTTTCTATCTTATTTTTGTTGTCTGTTGTTTTATTATAATTGTGATGTTTTATTTTCTGTTTTTAATTATTATTCTGTCATTATGCGTTGAGGGAAATGCAACCCTTGAGTTTGGGGGTGACATCCCTCCAGTAATGAAGTGTCTTTAATGTTTAAAAATTGTGTCTAAGTGTTTAGTTTATTTTTGCTAAAAAAATGAAAATTTGGCTTAAGTCTTTGAACTTAACTTACCTGCCGCGACATATGCTGTCGTGACAGTGCCTTTAGGAAATTTTAGGATCTGTTTAGAGTCTTGCTATGATTCTACCCTGTACAACACTCTTTGTGACTCTTATGCTTTCTAGATTACTTTAGTACACTGGAATAGGAATGTTTACCCACTTGAAACTGCCCCTAGAGGTGCCTATCACTGGCTCTAGGAAAACAATAAAAGAAAGAAAAATATTCAGACTCAATTGCATGCAAAACTGCCTTGCACTTATTTTAGGAGATTTCTTTTTGAGCTAAGTTAGAAAAAACTAAAGGAGCCTAAGAATTGCCTCCATAAAAGATGCAGTTAATTCAAGAGTCAGAAAAAACTAAAGGAGCCTAAGAATTGCCTCTAGAAAAATTGAATTGGCATAACTTCAGGTTTGTAAGCATAACTATTCTGATATACTAAGGTAGTCTAGATGCATAAGTGTTCACAAAACCTGCGCACAGTACACAAGAATTATAGCATGGTTCCGAATGAATCCAGAAATGCCCCACAAGGTATTGCTCTTGATAGAATATAAGTGGTAGGTAATGTAGGGTTCACTAATTTAAGCCAAAACAAAAAAGAAATATATTTCATTAGGTAATATTTGCCTGAGGGCAAGCAAGAGATTGAGTTTGGGGGTGTGTTGAGTGAGTAAAAGTTTTATATTTTACCCCCTATTTAACCCATATTTCTGCTGCATTCAAGCAGAATTCATTTCATTTAGGATAGATTTGATTTATACATCACAATTATACAAAATGGCACAGTTGCTACTGATTTTGGTTACTTTTGCAGGTAGCTGTTGTAGCAGACTCATGGCAGTGGAGAAGCAGAGCTGGAACACAGGACTGCAGTCGAGAAGAATGACGCTGCCGAGGCCGCTGCCGTGGCAGCCAATGAAGACAGCCATGTTGAAGGGAAAAGTGAAGTGGAGCTCGACAGAAAGAGGAAATTAAGCTGGTCTGTCGTGGGTTACTCCTATATTTTTCTGAGCCCTAGATCAGAATGAAGGCCAAGCCCAAAGTTCAAGGAAGAAACTCAAAGCAAGAAAAGAGGACGAATTAAAGGCATCTACTCTGAAGATTTAGTCTTTAATAGAGTTGTAATTTAGTTTAAACTTGTATTCTTGCCATATTAGAAAACTTGAACCCAAGGCCTATATAAAGGCATGTAATTCGACCTAGGGAAGGATATCTTATTCTCTAGTTGTCTTCCCCTAAACCCTAGTCGTTTTCCCCCTTCTCATCATGTTTTAAACTTGCCCTAGGGCTAAGGGTTTATTCTGTAAAGTAGTTGCAAGGATTGTACTGTTTTAGGATTTTTTCTGTTCAATAAAATAGACTTCAAGTTTGCTTATTCTGGTTTTCAACATCTTGCAAGAGTATCGGGAGAGCATTGTGATATTATATATTTACTTAACATCGGGAGAGTTAAGTATACGAAAGGAATAAGTACGGGTTCTCCAGTTTATGGTTGAACTATCTCGGACCTAGGGATAGGACGAGGTTAAGTGGCTAAGAAAGAATTCAACAACATCGGTGTTCATCCTTCGATTCACGCCAGGAGGTATCATCAAAGACGTGTTCATCGACAGACTTGGACCTAGGGATAGGACGAGTCACAGCAGGGATTCTTGCCAAGCTTGAAGTACAGAGTTGTGTGATCACTACCGCGACAACAACAGACCGCTGCCGCCGCGACAGGAGCAACGACAGAACATAGAGTCCTATACAGTGCAACACCTGCACTACTGAGCAAATCAATACCAGCCTATTTTCTCTATCCTAAATCCTTTAATCCTTTATCTTCAGTATTCTTTATTATTCCCTTACAAACAATTAAATTATCTTCTTTCTTTCTTGTGCAACAATTCAAGGATAAGGTTATTTCCAGTCCCTGTGGATTCGACATCTGATACTTCGTGTATCACTTTACTACTTGCGTCATGTACACTTGCACTCTATTGCGATAGACTCTTTTACACGCAACACAAGGTTTACATCAAAATTTTGGAGAGCTTTACATACTGCTTTGGGTACTCAGTTGAGTTTCAGTACTTCTTATCATTCGCAGACTGATGGTCAGTCCGAGCGGGTAATCCAGATTCTTGAGGATATGTTGAGAGGCTATGTGGTGGATTATAGAGGCAATTGAGAGGATTTCTTGCTGAGTTCGCCTATAATAACAATTATCAGGCCAATATCGAGATGGCACTGTATGAGGCTCTGTATGGGCGTAAGTGTATTTCACCTATTGGTTAGATTGAGCTGAATGAGCATAGGTTGTTGGGACCTAAGATTGTCTATGAGGTTGAGCAGACTATCAGATTGACTCGGGAACGGCTTAAGGCTGCTTTTGATCGGCAAAAGTCTTATGCCGATTTGAGACGTCGGGATATTGAGTATGAGGTGGGTGATCAAGTTTTCTTGAAAGTATCTTCGTGGAGGAAAGTACTTCGGTTTGGTCGGAAAGACAAGTTGAATCCTCGTTACATCGGACCTTATCAGATTATTCGTTGAGTTAGACCAGTTTCCTATCAGCTTGATTTACCACCTGAGCTCCAACATATTCATGATGTTTTCCACGTCTCTCTGTTGAGACGCTATCGATAATCTATCTTATGTTCTTCCAGTGGAGGAGATTGAGATCCGTCTTGACTTGCTTTTTGAGGAAGAACCTGTTGAGATTCTTGCTCAAGACAAGAAGGTTCTTAGGAGGAAGACCATTAAGATGGTCAAGGTCTTGTGGCGTGGACGTAGTCGTGATGAGGCTACATGGGATCCCAAGGCCGTTGTCAGAGCCCAGTACCCGCATCTCTTTGATCCAGGTAAATTTTGAGGTCGAAATTTCTTTTAAGGAGGGGAGAATTGTAACACCATAATTTTTCCCCAAATTAAAGAAACCCTAATTTGTTAATTCCTTAAATTGAAACCTATTTTTTGGGAATTTCAGAATTGATTTAAGTGGCTCAATCATGATAAATGGGATCTTCAGGGGAAAATTTCGGAAATGGGCTATTCTTGGAGCCCTTAGTTTGTATTTTACCTAAACATTAGGGTAAAAAAGCCTATTATGGCTTTTCATATACCAATTTTCCCCAGCCGCATCCTTTTAGCTTCTTCTCACTCTTTCCCTCGGTCTCATTCGAAAACCATCAAACCCTCACCCTTCGTTTTTCCGTTCACACTCCGACGAGGGTATTGTCGCCGTCCATTCGTCAATCGGTGGCCACCATCCGTCTCCCTTTCCTCGTCCGAACAAAACCAAACCTTCAAACTCTCCTTGCGCCATCGTCCTTCACCGAAAACGGTTAGAATCTTTCGAAAACCCAACGCACCGCCGTCCCCTCCGCCTGCTCTCGTCCGAATCCGTTTTTGCAAGCCTCAGAAGTTGGTTTTGTTGCGTGGTTGTGTGGGTAATGGTAGGTTTTGGTGTAATCAGCTGGAGTAGGTTGTTGTAGAACCGGATTTTTGTCTGGGCTTATAAATAGTATAATAATAATAATAATAATAATAATAATAATAATAATAATAATAATAATAATAATAATAATAATAATAATAATAATAATAATAATAATAATAAATAATAAAAATAATAAAAGAAATCCAAAATATATTAAAGTCCAAAATATAATAAAGTCTAAATGTACATACAAAAGGCCCATACATTACAAAAGCCCGAACCAAAAGCTAAAAACCCATTACAGTAATCAACAGCTCAGACCCAACCCATTACAGCTGTTTACAACCCGAATCTAGCCCAACAAGCACAAAAACCTTTTTGAACCCATCTGTGTTTCTTTTTCCCGCTCGAATTCGAGCCCCAAGAGACACGTGTCAACATGGCATTGGCCCCTCCCATTTCACTCGGATTCTTATCGAGCTGGGACCATCTAGCATCGCTAGTCGTGCAAAGATGATGTCATATCTGACATAGGTATAAATACCTGTGAAGAGAGAGAAAAATGGAATTAATGGCAGTCATAATTGCACTAATAATTACCAAAAAAGAAAACCAAAAGTCAGAGAGAGAGGAAGAGTTTACCTGAGGAGTCTGAGTCGATCGGGGAAGATACTCGGACACAAGGACCTTGCCGGAAGCTCTTCGGAACCGTCAGAATACCGAACCGAGGTATTTCAAATCTCTATTCCTTGTTTTTTCCTTCCTTACATGTTCAAAAAACACAAAAAACAAGTTAAATCCTAAAAAACCGAACCTAAGTATGTCTAAAATAGATCTCGAGCATAAAATAGGCCCTAAATCCAAACTCAAACATAAAAATCAGATCCATAACACATGTAAAAACATAGATCTAAGGTAAATAAAATAGATCTAAAGCTATAAATGTCAGATCTGATTCGAAACTAAAAAAATACATAAAAAAATAAATAAAAAATAAAAAGAAAGGAGATCGAAGGCTTATCTAGCTTCGATGTTGCTGGAAACACCATCGGAGTTAAAAATCGAGTGTCGGAGTCGAAAAATAGAGAGGAAAGGTCACTGGATTTGGGGTAGATAGCCTAGGATTGGGTGAAGAGGGGTATTTCTGATGAAATAGGATATAAATCTAGGATTAGGGGTGAAACGGAAGCTTTTTGGGTAGACTTAGGGTTCCAACAACGGCGGAGGCGGTGGTCGAAGTTGCAGACGGTGGCCAAAAAAGCCAGGTCTAGCTGGAGAAGATGACCAGAGAAGGTCCAGTCATTGGAAAAAGGAAGAAGAAGGTTGAATGGTGGTTGAAGGTTGCAGAGACATCGGAGAAGATGACCGGAGAAGGTCCGGTCATCGGAAAGAGGAAAGAGGAGACCGGAGATGATATCCGGTAGTCGATATTATCCCAGCGACTAGGAAACAGGACGAAGAGGTGTTGGAAGGGAAATGAAGATCAAATTATGTCTTTTAAAAAAGGTTCTTGTTGTGTTCTTGAAAAATGAGGGATTTGATCTTTAAAGAACATTTTTCAGAAAAGCTTGGGTGTTTGTGAGGATTAAATGAAGGGTTTTGGAAGAGTTCTTGGTTTGTTCATGAGAAAAGAGGATTTCTGATCTTCAAAAACCGTTTTGGGAAAGGTTTTGGGTGTTTTTGAAGATCGAACGGATGATTTTTGAAGAACTAGGGAAGAACATGGGCAAAAACAGAGGTTTTGATCGAAAAACACTTTATTTTTTTGGGTTTTTGGTGTTCGGATTTAGAGGATTTAGGAGTGAGAGAGAGTTGAGGAGAGAGAGAGAATGGTCGAATGACCGTTCCAACTCGGTTTAGAGCCATTTATACCGAGTTGGGAACGGTGCAATTTTGGGGAGTCGGGTCACAGAGGATCTGCGCGTTTCTATACGGGTTTGGATACGGGTCCTTGACACGGTCGACCTAAAACATTTGGTTTGGGCTTGGGTCAATAGTTTGGGCTTGGGTCAACGGTATGGGTTTAGTCATTGGGTCTGGGATTAATCTTTTAGGGTCTTTAGGTTTGTGTTTTCAAATTTTGTTTTCTTTTCAAATCAGTCACCTATTCGTTTGTAATTTGGTCACCAAAGATGCAATTTAATTTAATTCAGTCCTTTTCGGAACTTAATTGCTATAATTAATTGTTTTATTTTAATTATGTAATTAATTCATATGCTTGAATGTTTTAAAAATATCATGCCATTATATTGTTTGAACAATTAATCACATGTTAAATAGACTAGAGCCATTAGTGTAGTCCACTTAATCATAATTGAATAGGGAGATCATTGTAGAAAATAGGTAGATATTTGAAACAATGTTAGCATGCTTAATATTGGCTAGTGTCACAATGTAGAGTGATGTTAACCAATGAGCATTCCGATAAAAGTTTCAGTTTTCTACTTTAACTTAGAAAATGGAAATAAATCACTAACTAGGTAAATTTAACAAATAAAATAAAATAGGGTTGATAATTAGTGACATTCTAATTAGGAATGTTATTACTTTTGGGCTTGATAAAGAAAGTGCCCAATATTATTTTGGATGTTTTCTTTTATGTCCAAAATTAATAACATTCATAGATTTTTAATTAAATTAATTAATAGAGCCTAATTAGGGTTTACTTAAAAACGACAAGACAATAATAAATCATGCATAAAAACTTTTCTGTTGAGGTACATTTTTCGAATATAAGTTGAAGTGTCCTAATGTAATAAGATGTTTCATAATTATATTCGATCGAAATGCATTTTCTTACAAAAGGATATTCCCATTTGGAATAAAATTCATTTTATATACAGTTAAAAGATTTAATTAAATCCAGATTAATGCTCGAAATGCCAAAATGCCACGTGTAATTAATAAGGTACCGATAACGGGCGTTCGTAGGGGTGCTAACCCTTCCCTACACGTAACCGACTCCCGAACCCGAACTTTTTCAAAAAGAATCTCTGGTACGTTTTTATGGTGTCCGGTCTGCCAAAGTGGCCGGTGGCGACTCCAAAACGATTTTCAAGCAAATAAAGAGGGTTTTGACTAAAAATGGAAAATTAATTAATTATAAGATAAAATTGGTTAAAAACCCTGACTTTCCAGATTTCAATCATTAGGCTGTTTTTATTCTCAAACCTTAAAAAAGCAGGCTTTCAAAAAACGGTCGTGACAGCTTGGCGACTCTGCTGGGGAAGGTAAATTGAGAGTTAGGCATATTAATTAATTACACGTGGTATTTTGGCATTACGAACATTAATCTGGATTTAATTTTTTATGAAAAAAAACTGTTCGATGGATTTTAGGAAAAATGGGGGTAGTTTTTGTGTATGCTATATCTGACATTCATGCAAAAACCCTAAACTAGGGGTTTTCACCCTTAAGTGGGAGTAAGACAATATCCGACGTAATGCTCTTCAGCTCCGAGTTCGAATTTTTGTCTTCTTCCGGTATACTAACCTTACACATCGTGGGGCCCACACCTCCGTTGTAAGGGACCTATACTATTAAATCGATGTCTTGCTGCCGCAGTAGGCAGTAACGACAGTTCAGGAACCGAGAGTCCAGAACAAAGCCCACATGCTGTTTTAGAAGCCCACCCCATTAGAGCCAGACATGGACCTAGGACAGGTGTCGCTGATTTAAATTCACTTCTCTGTCTGTCTTGTTGCATTAAATGTTGTCATTTTAATTCGAATAGTTATTAACCTCGTAGTGTGTTTACTCGCCTTCAATATTAATTTGAGATACTAACACAAGTTTTTTTGTTTTGTTTTGCTTGTTGTTTGTTTGCCTTGAGTATTTATGGTATGGTAATCTTCCCTAGAACCCTTGAACATGTTGATTCATCAACTATTGGGTTATTTGAACGACTGAGTAAAGGAGTTAACCCGGTGTCGACAATTCTGACAGAAACTTATAGGTCACTCACCAACTGCAAGAAGACAGGGGAAGCAAAATTCTGGGGGTGTGCACAATTGCTAAAAATATGGTTCAGGGGCCACATATAGAATGCACCTTACATGGGAGCTAAATACCTGGATACTTATTCACCGATCAGAGAGCACTTAACTGACTGTGTCTTGGAAAAGAAAACTGAGAAGCACTAGATTGAATGTCTCAAAGACTTGAAGGATACATATATAGTATAGAAGCACCTTGGCTGAATACGGGTACAACCTTTCTATATCATTGTGGAAACAGGGATTGGGTTCCTTTACCAAGAATTTGGGGAGGAACAACTTATTGCCCATTGTTAGTCTCGAGACAATTTGGATCAAGGCAATTTGTGCCCGCTACTGCTGGAATGGCTAAGTTCGAATATGCTCACAAGACCAATGACTACAAAGGGCTAATTATGCAAACCTCGAAGGCTTGGGAAACACCAAGAAGGGTTCAGCCTTATCCAGGGTCAGAAGTAATGGCAAGGTACGATGAGTGGAGGGCCCAGAGAGTCAATGACACTACGTTTCAAGAAATGCATCTAAGAGTTGGAACTTCAACACAGGCAATCCAGGAGTCACCTTCAGCTTTAGAAAAGCTCAGACATGACCGAGAGCAAGATTTAAAGAAGTATGAAAAAGAAATTCAGGATCTTAAAGAGGAGTTAACAATGGCACAGTGGCAAGTAGAGATCCACAGAGGAAAAGAGAAGGAGCTGGTGGAACAGAACAAGAAAGTGAATCAAGAACTAAAAGAGCTGCGGGAATTGCATAATGACTACAAAGCCAAACAAAAGGGTGGAACAAGCAAGATAATAAAGAATCTATCAGAGGAACTGGATGCAATGACCCAAGGCAGAGATTATTATAAAAAGATGTATGACAAACAGACACGAGCAAGCAAAGAATCGAACGACAAAGCCAAGAAGAGGTTAGAAGAAGAACAAGCCCGAAATTTTGACTTGACTAGCCATGTGTCATAGCTTGAAGAGTTAATCACCAAGTATCACAACGAGGATAAAATCAAAGCAGAGATAACAAAAGAAAGAATGCAGAAAAGAATAACCGAGTTGGAAAACATTGTTCAGGACCTGAAGGACAAGTTGGCTGGATATGAAGGAGCAGTAATGGTAGAGAGCGGAGCATGGAAGGATAAATATGAGGCAGCCCGGCGAACGGTCCAGTGTCAGAACGATGAACTAGTGAGATTCAAAACTCAAGTCAGAAGTATCACTTCGTATGTCCAAATCCTGTCAAGGCAAGCTACGAGCCTGTTGGAGCAGCCCAACATTGAGGCTTTTGAGGATCGGCTTGCCAATCTCGAAAATAACATCGATGGCTTTTGAGGATCGGCTTGCCAATCTCGAAAATGAACGCGTGGAAATGCGTTCACAATCCATGGCTTTTGAGGATCGGCTTGCCAATCTCGAAAATGAACGCGTGGAAATGCAGAATCGTTTTGACAGGATCGAACAATCAATTAAAGATTGCTTTACTCAAACCCATGTAGAAATTATCAACCAGCTGACTGCTCTATTGGGCTCTAAGGAATCTGGGAAGGCAAAAGCAGCCGAAGGAGCTTCCAACGAGGTGAATGATCAAGAAGAGACAACCTCCCATATCAGGATGCAGCCGGAAAAACCTTCAACAATGAAGAAGGTCCATATCAACTTAGCTGGAGCAACACCAAGTCACTCAGTACACATTGGTGCAGACTTTGAGAATGCCGAAGAGGTGCCAGAATTGAATGCTCTTGATGAGATCAGAAAAATATGTGCTAAAATTGAGCGCAAGTACGAGGAACGCTGCAAAGCTCTAGAGGATCGCCTGCTGGAATTACAGAAAGCTAATGAGATGGGACCAGGAGCTGTTGAAATGAGCCTGGTAGCTGATTTAGTACTTACTCCTAAGTTCAAAGCTTCAGACCTTGAGAAATACGATGGAACTTCATGTCCCAAGGCCCATCTTATGATGTATTGTAGAAAGATGGTTGCTTACCTGAAAGATGAAAAGTTGCTGATATGCTGCTTCCAAGACAGTCTAACTGGTTCAGCTGCTCGCTGGTATACCCAACTAAGCAGGGTGAATATCCGATCCGGGAAATATTTGTCAGGAGCCTTTGTGGAGCACAATAAGCATGACACAGAAATGATCCCGAGCCGAGTAATATTGCAGGGGATGGAGCAGAGAAGTGGCGAAACGCTCCGACAATATGCCCAAAGATGGAGAGATATTGCAGCGCAAGTACAACCCCCGCTAATGGAAAGCGAGATTGCTCATATGTTTGTACAGACTCTGAGAGGACCGCTCTTTGAAAGGCTTATCAGCAATGCTACCCAAAACTTTGCTGACATTGTGATGACAAGAGAGCTGATAGAAGCCGCAATAAAGAGCGGAAGGATTGAAAGTGGAGAGAATTCTCGCAGAAACTACACGAGGAAAGATAATGAAGTGAATAATGCAAGCACTTATGTTGCACCAAAAAACGTGACCATTACATCACCTGGAACCTCCACTGGAAACTCTCAAAATTCAAACAAGAGGGATTCCCGAGGACCGAGAAATAATAGAATGAACTTTACACCCATCCTAATGTCATATGCAGAATTATACCCTCAGCTGCATGAGGCGGATCTGGTGAGACTGTATCATCTGACACCTCTACAGCCTCCTTACCCTCCGTGGTACAAAGCCGATGCCCACTGTGAGTTCCATGCTAGAATACCGGGACATTCAATTGAAACATGCACATCATTCAAGAAGGTGGTGCAGAATTTGATCAATACTGGGATATTGAAGTTTGATGAACCCAATATCGCTGCTAATCCCCTTCCGAGTCACGGAGGACGTGGGGTGAACATGATAGAAGAATATGATGAGGCGAAGAGGCGAAAGACTGATGTTTCAGAGATTCAGTCTCCGTTGAGATGGGTGTTTGAACAGTTATACAACACCAAGATGATTGAAGTTGGCATAAAATCGAGATGGAAATACCTGCTAAGGTGTATTGTGAATATCATAAAGAGTGTGATCATGAAATTCAGCACTGCCAAGAGTTCAGGGACTTAGTTCAAAAATTGATGGAAAACTAAGAAATTGAGTTCTTTGAAAAGGTTGGTACAAGGAGAGAGGTTGAAGTGTGTGCTTCGGAAAGCTCTAGAGTGAAATATGGGGTGCACAAACCTCTGGTGGTGACTGTTAAGCCGAAGGTTGCAAATGTGAAGCCAGTGGTGACACCAAAGATAGTAATTTCAACTCCCGCTCCGTTTGCCTTCAAAAGTACCAATGCAGACCCTTGGAATTACGCGACCAGTACATCAATACCGGAAAAAGAGAAATTGCAAGAGACAAAACCGAATGAAGAGACAAAGGAAGAACCAGAGAGAGAGCAAACGAATCCAAAGGCAGTAAACGAAGTAGGCCATTTCACTCGAAGTGGCAGATGTTATTCTTCCCCAAAAGTCATGAAAGAAGCTGGGAAGGCTAAGGAAAAGGTATCTACTGCCCCTGAAAAGATTTTTGAGAAAGACCCTGCTCCAAAGATAAATGAACCGGTGACGGAGGAGCAAGCCTGGGAATTTCTGAGGTTTTTGAAGCACAACGAGTACAACATTATAGAACAATTGAAGCCGCGACAAGCAAGGATTTCAGTCCTAGAATTATTACTGAGTTATGAGGGGCACCGAAATGCTTTGATGAAGGTGCTAAATCAGATGTTTGGGCCAAGCAATATCTCAGTAGATAAGTTGGACAGAGTTGTAAATCATATTGCAGCTGACAATTACATAACATTTACCGATGATGAAATTCCAGAAGGAGGGATGGGTCAGTGAAAGCTTTGAATATCACTACGCATTGTAAAGGATATGTGCTGCCAGGTGTCCTAATTGACAATGGATCAACCCTGAATGTTATGCCGATGACGACTCTGCAGAGGTTACCTATCAATGACTCCTATATGAAGGCATATCAGAACACTGTAAGAGCCTTTGATGGAACAATCCGAGATGTGCTTCGGAGGATAGAAGTACCATTGTTGATTGGACCGACAGTTCACAATATTGACTTTGTGGTGATGGATATTAAGCCCACTTACAATTTCTTGCTTGGACGACCCTGGATTCACTCAACAGGGGCAGTCCCATCCTCTCTAGACCAGAAACATAAGTTTGTCATAGATGGAAAGTTGGTTAGTTTTGGAGCAAAGGAAGACAGCATTGCCTCTGTAACAACTGATGTACCCTACATCCGGACAGATGAAAATGCCTTGGAGTGCTCTTTCTGGGCGCTGGAATTCGTAAATGCTACCTTCGTGGCTGAGGGGAAGCCATTTCCACGGCCAAGACTGTCAAACTGCACCAAAATAACTGTTCGAGAGACACTTGGAAAAGGTGCAAAGACAAGGAAGGGGCTCGAAAAACATTTACAAGGAAGTTTATGACCGAGGCCTTTTCTGATGAAGAAATATCATTTTGGATTGGGGTTTGCTTCTACAATAAAGAACCGATTGAGAGAATTAAAGAAGCAGAAGGAACAAAGGAGAGCCCGCGTGCAAGGAAAGGAGATGTCCTCCCGCCTGGTGACATCTTTTGACATGGCAAAGATCTTCAAATCACGTGGGTTCACCAATGTTGAAAAACAGCTGGAGGAGGTCAATCAAGAAACAATAAAACTACATGAGAAGGAAATCTTCGGCAATGATCTAGACGGGCTTTTTGTTGGAGGAATCTTCGAGAATGCTCGGCCTGGCAATTATCTAAGATTGATTCGTCCTTGTGCTCTAGGCGAGGCATTGAAGAATTGGATAGCTGAGGATACTTCCCTTGTAACCAAAATTGAAACAGAGTAAATACTGGGACCACCTTATACCTTTTCCCGCGGGTATAAGGGGATTATCTGTAAAGGGCCATTATACCATCATTTTAATAAAGATGATTTCCATGCTGATTCACAAATGACAAACGAGTTTTTATTTTTTCGCATCCTTTTCAAAATATATTATTATTTTCTTTGCAGGTCTTCAACTATCGACTGCAGGAATGATCCTAAACCCGATCCTAGGGTAGGACCTGAACAGCCAGTATGTCAAGTGGAAATCAATGAAGTTGAGGATGAACTAGAATGTGAAATCCCCGAAGAATTACTGAGGTTGGTGGAAAAAGAAGATAAGCAGATCCTGCCCCACAAAAAAGAATTGGAGATCCTCAATCTGGGAACAGAAGAAACTAAAAGAGAAGTAAAGATCGGGGCATCATTTTCGCCCAGAAAGAAGCAAGAATTAATTGATCTGTTGCGCGAGTTCAAAGATGTTTTCGCCTGGTCTCACCAAGACATGCCAGGATTGAACGCTGACATAGTGGTACACAAATTGCCCATCAGACCTGAATGTAGACCGGTTCAACAGAAACTTAGAAGGTTGAGATCGGAAATGGTGATAAAGATAAAAGAAGAGGTGCAGAAACAAATTGATGTTGGTTTCCTTGCGGTATCTTAGTATCCAGAATGGGTGGCTAATATAGTACTTGTACCAAAGAAAGATGGGAAATTACAAATGTGTGTTGACTACAGGGACTTGAACCGGGCCAGTCTGAAAGATAATTTCTCTCTGTCGCACATAGACATTCTGGTCGACAATATGTTAGGGCATTCCTGGTTTTCCTTTATGGATGACTTTTCAGGATATAATCAGATAAAGATGAGTCCAGAAGATATGATCAATACCACCTTTATAACCTTATGGGGGACCTATTGTTACAAGGTAATGCCCTTTGGACTAAATAACGCTGGGGCAACATACCAGCGGGCGATGGTGACCTTGCTTCACGACATGATGCAAAAGAAGTTGAAGTGTATGTAGATGATATGATCACCAAGTCCCATACTGAGGAAGAGCACATCCAAAATCTGAGAAAGTTATTCTTGAGATTGAGAAAGTACCAACTGAAGCTCAATCCTAACAAATGCACCTTTGGAGTAACATCGGGAAAACTTCTTGGGTTTGTTGTTAGTAGAAGGGGAATCGAGATAGACCCTGATAAAGTGAAGGCTATCCAGAACCTGTCGCCACCCAGCTCACAGAAAGAAGTTCAGGGATTCCTTGACAGATTGAATTATGTTTCTCGGTTCATATCATAATTGACCGATAAATGTGATCCAATCTTTAGGATGTTGAAAAAAAATAACCCTGGAGAATGGAATAAAGTGAGTCAAGAGGCATTTGACAAAATCAAGAAATATCTTACTAATGCTCCCATATTAGTAGCACTAGTTCCTCGCAGGCCACTAATCCTTTACGTGACGGTCTACGAGAACTCAATGGGGTGCGTATTGGGGAAACATGATGACACGAGAAAGAAAGAAAGAGCCATCTATTACTTGAGCAAGAATTTTACTGAATGCGAAGTACGGTACCCACCTATTCAAAAGCTGTGTTTTGCTCTCGTCTGGGTAACCCGAAGGCTTAGGCAATACATGTTATACCATACAACATGGCTGATCTCTCGTCTTGACTCGTTAAAATTCATGACGAAAATATCAGCATTGACGGGACGACTAGCACGCTGGCAAATGCTGTTGTCAGAGTTTGACATCGTGTACGTGAGTCAAAAAGAAATAAAAGGAAGTGTTATAGTAGATTTCCTAGCTAATCGTGCAATAGAGGATTATGAGCCCCTGAACTTCGATTTCCCATATGAAGATGTGATGAATGTCTCCATGATAGAAGTCGGAATTCCAGAAAGAAAAAACTTGGAAATTGTATTTTTGATGGAGCAGTTAACGCCCTTGGACGAGGAATTGGAGCAATATTGATCTCACCCGATGATGTACACTACCCGTCAACAAGTAGGCTAGAACTTTGTACCAATAACATGGCAGAATATGAAGCCTGTGTGATGGGCATGCGAGCTGCCATTGAAAGAAAAATAGAAGTCTTAAAAGTATATGGGGATTCGGCGTTGGTGATTTACCAACTTCGTGGAGAATGGGAAACGAAAGATGTAAAATTGATCGATTACCGAAAATTGATCCTGGAGCTAATAAAAGAGTTCGAAGAAATAACCTTTATATACATCCCCAGTGAAGATAACCAAATGGTGAATGCCTTAGCTACACTAGCTTCGGTATTCCTAGCAAACAGATCAGAAGATATGGTGCCTATCCGAATGCAGATCTATGAAACCTATGCTCACTGCTGCAGCATAGAAGAGGAAATTGATCAACATCCTTGGTACCATGATATTTTGCAATACCTAAAGTATCAGACTTATCCTTTGGGGGCAAATGATAATGAAAAAAGAACTATCAGAAGAATGGCTTCAGGATATGTACTCGACGGAGAAGTCCTATACAAAAGAAGCAGAGATCAGATTCTGCTGAGATGTGTTGATGCCAACAAAGCAAAGACTATAATGGCAGAAGTAAATGACGGGATATGTGGCACACATGCAAATAGGCTCTCAATAGCCAGGAAGATTATGAGGTACAACTATTATTGGACGATCATGGAAGGGGATTGCATTGAATACGCAAAGAAGTGTCATAAGTGCCAGATATACACTGACAAGATCAATTCCCCACCAGTCCCTCTACATACCATGAACTCGCCATGGCCTTTTGCTGCTTGGGGCATGGATGTTATTGGACAGATTCATCCCAAAGCTTCAAACGGACATCGTTTCATCCTTGTGGCGATAGATTATTTTACTAAGTGGGTAGAAGCAGCTTCTTATGCTAATATCACAAGAACCACAGTTAGCAAGTTCCTAAAGAAAGAAATCATTTGCCTATATGGACTACCAGAACAAATTGTTACTGATATGCTACAAATTTCAACAACAAAGTGATAATGGAAGTGTGTGAACAATTCAAGATCATTCATCACAATTTAGTAACCTACCACCCAAAGATGAATGGGGCAGTGGAAGCAACAAACAAAAATATAAAGAAGATCATATCAAAGACAACAGAAACTTACAAGGACTAGCATGAGAAACTATCGTTTGCCTTGTTTGCATATCGTACATCAATACGGGCTTCGACCGGGGTAACACCTTATTCTTTGGTTTATGAGACCGATGCAGTACTACCCATTAAAGTTGAGATTTCGTCACTCAGGGTATTGTCAGAAACAAAGTTAGACGATGCGGAATGGCTGCAGGTCCGATTTGATCAAATAAATCTCATAGAGGAAAAGAGGCTGAGGGCAATTTGCCACAGCCAGATGTACCAAAAGAGGATAATGCAGGCATATGATAAAAAGGTACGCCCGAGGGAATTCCGAGAGGGGGATCTTGTGTTAAGAAAGGTCTTACAAATACATCGAGATGATCACGAGAAATGGATGCCTAATTGTGAGGGGTCATATGTTGTCAAGAAAGCCTTTTCCGGAGGAGCATTAATACTGGCTGAAATGGACGGAAAAGAGCTACATAAGCCGATGAATTCGGATTCGGTCAAAAAGTATTATGCTTTAAGAATAAAAAAGAGATTGAAAAAAAAAGAAAAGAAAAAAAAAGCAGAGTGAAAACCCGAAAGGGCGCTCTCGCAAAAAAAGAAAATATCTATGGTGAAAACTCTAAAAAATGGCGCCTTAGATATCAAAAGAAAAAATATAAAAATAAAACAAGGGGGTTCAAGATGAAAACCCGCAAAGGGCGTCTTGAAACAAAAGTAGGATCTGAGTTGAAAACCTGAAAAGGCAGCTCAGATAAGTGAAGTTAGGCATCCGATAATCAGGCCCTCTCGGACACCTGGTATTTCAGAAGGGGTTTCACATTCGAAAGCATTCCAGCAACATTTGAAGACCGCCAGACATGAGTGCCTTGGATGCCCGGGGATCTGATTTTGTTTCTTGATTTTTGTTTGCCATGACTATTTCAAAATCTGTTGTATTCCAATTTATAAGCTTCAATAAAATTCATGAATTCACTTCCAAGCTTTCTTCTTATCCCAAAGCATCTTAAAATGGTTGATATAATGATAAAGCAAATAATTTCCTGGTATTGCTTTGTTTTAGACATGCATGTGGACCTTGTCACTCTAGGAATTGAAGAAGAGTGTACAAGATGAGGCATTGCAAAACTTAAGGTTTATTATGAGTGTCGCGACGGAGATTGTCACCCGAAGAACAATGATTTATCTATAATGAGATGATCAAAAACATGAGGACAAAGCTTTACAGGGTTCCTCTGAGTCAATTTCGTAGGTACTGAGAAGAGAAGTGTTTGCAGCTCGGTAGAAACTCACAGGTTCAGTAAAGTTTCATGATTAATCGAAGCAGTATTTGGCTGATCAAAGCAAAATTTCCTTAACCATAATACTTTCAAAAAAAGGAAAAGGGGAGAAAAAGAAAGAAAAAACCAAAGTGAAAACCCGAAAGGGCGCTTTGAGAAAAGCAAACTAAAGTGAAAACTCGAAAGGGCGCTTTAGAGAAAAGGGTCGGAAACGCAAAAAGGAGGTTGAAATGGTGAAGTCCTATTGTGGGATAGAGTCAGACGAGGAGCATCCGGAAAGAGACCCAAAAGAGCGGAGGCTAATTGAGGGATCTGAGTAAACCATAGTTCATGCATCATATAGGACATTAGGATCATGATAACCTGCATATTTCATTTGTTTTAACATGAAAATGACAAAAAGGATTCATAATGAGAAGAATTCGCCCAGCAAAGAAGGATTCATAATGAGAAGAATCCGCCAAGCAAAGAAGGATTCATAATGAGAAGAATCCGCCCAGCAAAGAAGGACTCATAATGAGAAGAGTGCGCCCGACAAGAAAGAGTTCGCCTGTTGAAGAATAAGGAAGTTCCAGATGAGAAGAGCTTTCTTATTCAGTGTCGCCACAAAATGTAGACCAGCGAAAGAACAAGGAATGAAGAATTTCATAATAAGAAGAACGGCTTCAGACCACAGAAGATGGAGCAACGCCAGATTATCAAGGATTGAAGAAATTTATAATGAGAAGAACAACTTCAAGCTTTTGACGAGCAGATGATTCGGACAAAATCTGTGTCTTTTTAGTCTTTGCCCTATTCATGTTCCACATCAATGAGCAAAGAGGGGCAGCTGTAGAACCAAATTTTTGTTCGGGCTTATAATAATAATAATAATAATAATAATAATAATAATAATAATAATAATAATAATAATAATAATAATACAGAGATGACCACTGAACTATGGGTTTGGTGTCAAAATGACCACTATATTATTTTTTGCCGCAAATCCACCACACAACTATTTAAATGGTTCCATTTTAGCCACACGCCGTTAAAAAAACGAAAAAGTTGACGGAACTATTAAAAAATTGGTATAATTACACATTTGGTCCTCTATATTTATACAATATATTAATTTAGTCCTAATTTTAATCTAATAAAATAAATTAATTATTCAATAAGATGGTGACACGTGTCACCACATTATTGGAAGTCTTTGATTATTTTTATTTAATTAATTTAGTTAATTTTCCACCACCAATCAGGTGGTGACACGTGTCACCCTATTGGAGGTGAAAAAATGAGAGCAACAAAATCACCCCAATGAGGAATCAAACCTAGAACCTTGGAGTACCCAAGGTGTTTGCTTGCCATTGAACCAAGCATACTTTTGTGTTATAGGGTACAACAATTAATATATGTCTTTAATAATTGTTAATGCCCAGAAAAATTAAAGAGAAGAAAATGCAATCGGTTGGATTCAAATCAAGGACCTTGTGGTCCAAAACGCATGTGATTGCCACTGCACCAAGTGTATGCCTTGTGATATAAAGTACAACATTTAATATATGTCTTATATAGATTTTTAATGCTTGGAAAAAGGAAGGAAATGTGGTTTTAGGAAATTCGAATATAATATTTTTATGTTGCATAAAAACATCTAACCCAATTAAATAAATATAATAACTAAATTAAAGTTAAGAATATTTTGTATATATTTTAAACTATAGTTAGTGCACGATTTAAAATAAAAAAATTTAATATTATTTTTTAATTTTTTAATATAAAAATCATTTTAAAATTTTTATATTTTAAACTAAATTTAATATATTTTCAATTCCAGATTTATTTTTATAATTTCACGTATATAATCATTGAATTGATTTTTTTAACTTAATTAATAATTTTAATATTTATTAAAAAATTAATTAAATTATTATATATAATTATATTAAAAAAATTAAAAATTATATTAAATTCATTTAGCGAATTCAAACTCACAAACATAATTTAATATTGTTAACTTTAATTTAATTATTAGATTTATTTAATTGGTTTAGATGTTTTTATGCATCATAAAAATATTATATTCAAGTTTCCTAAAACCACATTTCCTTCCTTTTTCCAAGCATTAAAATCTATATAAGACATATATTAAATGTTGTACTTTATATAACAAGGCATACTCTTGGTGTAGTGGCAAGCACATGCGCTTTGGACCACAAGGTCCTTGGTTTGAATCCATTTAATTGCATTTTCTTCTCTTTAATTTTTCTGGGCATTAACAATTATTAAAGACATATATTAATTGTTGTACCCTATATCATAAAAGCATGCTTGGTTTAGTGGCAAGCATACACCATGGTACTCCAAGGTCTTGGGTTCAATTCCTCGTGCTAGTGATTTTGTTGCTCTCATTTTTCCACCTCCAATTGGGTGACACGTGTCATCATCTTATTGAATAATTAATTTATTTTATTAGATTAAAATTAGGACTAAATTGATATATTATATAAATATAGATGACAAAATATGTAATTATACCAATTTTTTTAACAGTTCCATCAACTTTTTCGTTTTTTTAACGGCGTGTGGCTAAAATGAAACCATTTAAATAGTTGTGTGGTGCATTTGCGACAAAAAATAATATAGTGGTCATTTTGACACCAAACCCATAGTTCAGTGATCATCTGTGTAGTTTACCCTAATAATAATAATAATAAATACAAATAATAAAAGAAATCCAAAATATATTAAAGTCCAAAATATAATAAAGTCCAAATGTACATACAAAAAACCTATACATTACAAAAGCCCGAACCAAAAGCTAAAAACCCATTACAGTAATCAACAACTCAGACCCAACCCATTACAGCTGTTTACAACCCGAATCTAGCCCAACAAGCACAAAAACCCTTCTGAACCCATCTGTGTTTCTTTTTTCCGCTCGAATTCGAGCCCTAAGGGACACATGTCAACATGGCATTGGCCCCTCCCATTTTACTCGAATTCTTATCGAGCTGGGACCAGCTGGCATCGTTAGTCGTGCAAAGATGACGTCTTATCTAACATAGGTATAAATACTTGCGAAGAGAGAGAAAACAGAATTAATAACAATCATAATTGCACTAATAATTACCAAAAAAAGAAAACCAAAAGTAAGAGAGAGAGAGGAAGAGTTTACCTGAGGAGTCTGAGTCGATCGGGGAAGATAATCAGACACGGGGACCTTGTCGGAAGCTCACCGGAACCGTCAGAATACCGAACCGAGGTATTTCAAACCTCTGTTCCTTGTTTTTTTCCTTCCTTACTTGTTCGAAAAACACAAAAAATGAGTTAAATCCTAGAAAAACCGAACCCAAGTCTATCTAAAACAGATCTCGAGCATA
The DNA here is from genome assembly GCA_030270665.1 of Hibiscus trionum. NCBI lineage: Eukaryota > Viridiplantae > Streptophyta > Magnoliopsida > Malvales > Malvaceae > Hibiscus > Hibiscus trionum. The sequence goes on from BSYR01000011.1 coordinate 22,324,696, forward strand.
AAATAGGCCTTAAATCCAAACTCAAACATAAAAATCAAATCCATAACACATGTAAAAACCTAGATCTAAGGTAAATAAAACAGATCTAAAGCTATAAATGTCAGATCTGATTCGAAACTAAAAAATACATAAAAATAAATAAAAAATAAAAAGAAAGAAGATCGAAGGCTTATCTGGCTTCGTCGTTGCTGGAAACGCCATCGGAGTGAAAAATTGAGTGTCGGGGTCGTTGTCGGAGTCAAAAAACAGAGAGGAAAGGTCACTGTATTTGGGGTAGGTAGCCTAGGATTGGGTGAAGATGGGTGTTTCTGATGAAACGGGACCTAAATCTAGGATTAGGGTGAAAAAAGAAGCTTTTGGGTAGACTTAGGGTTTCGACGATGGCGGAGGCGGTGGTCGAAGTTGGAGACGGTGGCCGGAAAAGCCAGGTCTGGCCGGAGAAGAAGACCAGAGAAGGTCTGGTCATCGGAAAAAGGAAGAAGAAGGTTAGATGGTGGTCGGAGGTTGCAGAGACGTCGGAGAAGATGATCGGAGAAGGTTCGGTCGTTGGAAAGAAGAAAGAGGAGACCGGAGATGATATCCGGTAGTCGATATCATCCTGGCGGCTAGGAAATAGGGCGGAGAGATTTTCGAAGGGAAATGAAGATCAAATGATGTTTTTTAAAAAAGGTTCTTGTTGTGTTCTTGAAAAATGAGGGATTTGATCTTTAAAGAACAGTTTTCAGAAAAGTTTGGGTGTTTGTGAGGATTAAACGAAGGGTTTTGGAAGAGTTCTTGGTTTTTTCATGAGAAAAGAGGGTTTTTGATCTTCAAAAACCATTTTGTGAAAGGTTTTGGGTGTTTTTGAAGATCGAACAGATATTTTTGAAGAACTAAGGAAGAACATGGGCAAAAACAGGGGTTTTGATCGAAAAGCACTTTATTTCTTTTGGGTTTTTGGTGTTTGGATTTAGAGGATTTAGGAGAGAGAGAGAGTTGAGGAGAGAGAGAGAGAATGGTCGAATGACCGTTCCAACTCGGTTTAGAGCCATTTATACCGAGTTGGGAACTGTGCCATTTTGAGGAGCCGGGTCACAGAGGATCCGTGCGTTTCTATACGGGTTTGGATACGGGTCCGTGACCCGGTCGACCTAAAACATTTGGTTTGGGCTTGGGTCAATAGTTTGGGCTTGGGTCAACGGTCTGGGTTTATTCATTGGGTCTATGCTTAATCTTTTAGGGTCTTTAGGTTTGGGTTTTCAGATTTTTTTTTCTTTTCAAATCAGTCACCTATTCGTTTGTAATTTGGTCACCGAAGATGCAATTTAATTCAATTCAGTCCTTTCCAGAATTTAATTGCTTTAATTAATTGTTTTATTTTAATTATGTAATTAATTCATATGCTTGAATGTTTTAAAAATATCATGTCATTATATTGTTTGAACAATTAATCACATGTTAAATAGACTAGAGCCATTAGTGTAGTCCACTTAATCATAATTGAATAGGGAGATCATTGTAGAAAATAGGTAGATATTTGAAACAATGTTAGCATGCTTAATATTGGCTAGTGTCACAATGTAGAGTGATGTTAACCAATGAGCATTCCGATAAAAGTTTCAATTTTCTACTTTAACTTAGAAAATGGAAATAAATCACTAACTAGGTAAATTTAATAAATAAACTAAAATAGGGTTGATAATTAGTGACATTCTAATTAGGAATGTTAATATTTTTGGGCTTGATAAAGAAAGTGTCCAATATTATTTTGGGTGTTTTCTTTTATGTCCAAAATTAATAACATTCATAGATTTTTAATTAAATTAATTAATGGAGCCTAATTAGGGTTTACTTAAAACGACAACACAATAATAAATCGTGCATAAAACCTTTTGTGTTGAGGTACATTTTTCGAATATAAGTTGAAGTGTCCTAATGTAATTGGATGTTTCATAATTATATTCGATCGAAATGCATTTTCTTACAAAATGATATTTCCATTTGGAATAAAATTCATTTTATAGTTAAAAGATTTTATTAAATCCAAATTAATGTTCAAAATGCCACGTGTAATTAATAAGGTACCGATAACGGGCGTTCGTAGGGGTGCTAACCCTTCCCTACACGTGACCGACTCCCGAACCCGAACTTTTCAAAAAGAATCTCTGGTATGTTTTTATGGTGTCCGACCTACCAAAGTGGTCGGTGGAGACTCGAAAACGATTTTCAAGCAAATAAAGAGGGTTTTGACTAAAAATGGAAAATTAATTAATTATAAGATAAAATTGGTTAAAAACCCTGATTTTCCGGATTTCAATCGTCAGGCTATTTTTATTCCCAAACTTTAAAAAACGAGCTTTCAAAAAACGGTCGTGACAGTTGTATTTTTGACCGTCAGAGAGAGGTTTCCGGCGAGCCGCCGCTGCTGTGTGTCGCTCGGGCCGCCGTCGTCCAGGGTTATCAAAGCATAGGGTTCTATTGCTAAGGGGATAGGGGTACGAACTTGGATGTGGAAGTGAGGTTGTAGGTGTTTGGGTTAAACCCAAACTTGTGTATTGACCCAAGGAAGGCCTGAACTAGAGTGGAGCTGAACCAGACCAGACCATTGTGTTGAACCGAACCCGTACTTGGACCGAACTGGGAAAACCGAACCGAACTGGACCCCCTAAACCGAACAAAACATTTGTGACTAAACTGGGTGACGTCAGCAGTGATTTCATCCGCTGATGATGATGCTGACACAAGTTGCAAACGTCAACGATGACGTCATCGTTGACCATGATGATGTCAACATTGACTTTTTGGGGTCAAAGTCAATCTTTACATTTTTCGACGCCCCGATTTCAGATTTGCAGCCCATTTTTCCAAATTTGATCCCGAATAGCTGTTTTTAGAATTTTTAATTAATTTATGCTTAGAGAGAAATTGTGTAAATTGGTTTTTGAATCGGATATCTTTTACGTTCAGGTGATATAGATTCGGACATCGAGATACTTCCTCCTCCTCTGCCTAGTCGACCTCTTGGATCCCAGTCTTCGAGTTTCACGCGTACATGAATTAATCAATTTTTGTAGAGTAGCTTGTGGCATAGTAGTATCGAAATCTTACATAGTGTTACTAGGGATGTAAAAACAAGTCAGAACCTGAAAACCTGCCTGAAACCTGCTCGAGTCAGAACATGATTTGACCCGAGAATTCAATGACCTGAACCTGAACTGAAACTGACTGTTGCTGACATGAACCTGAGTTGAACATGTTACTGTAGCAACCGAACCCGATCTGCGTCCAACTGAAAACGACCCGAACCTGAATCTGACCTGTTAATTTTGACCTGAAACCCGACCTGCATCCGACTGAAACGAACCTGAACCCGAGACCGACCTGGCAAATTACCTGATATTATCCGAGTGAATCGACCCGAGATCCGATTTTACCCGACCTGTTTTGAACCCGACCTATTAATGGACCCGACCTGTTTTGAACCCGAATTTTTGTTGACCTGAACTGAACTAATGTAGACCTGGCTAAAAATGTTAAATAATTTAAAGTGTTAACTGTTCATTATAAACTTAATAATTTTTTAATAGATTATGTTAATTTCATTATACTTAGAAAAAATTTATCTAAATTTGTCTTAATTTTTTAACTTCATTATGTATAATAAAATTATATACTTAGAAATTTGTTAAGAATAATAATATATATTATGTATAATAAAATTATATACTTAGAAATTTGTTAACTTCATTATATTAAATAATATTATATACTTAAAAGTTTGTCTTAATTTTTTTAAGAAGTATATAATATATTAGTATTATATAGTTAATATAATATATTAAACTTATTATGTTTTATTATATAATATATATTATGTTAACTTTATTATGTTCATTATAAACTTATTATGCTTTAATAAGTATAATAAAGTTAACATAAATACATAATATACATTAGTATTATGTTTAACATAAAATTAACTTTATTATGTTTATATTAGTAAATAATATTTGTCATTATATATAATTAATAAATTCATAAAATTTATGTAACATATAGTTTGTTACTTTTATTATGTTTATAAAATGTACTCCATAAATCCTCAGGTACTCATTACATTATAATTGACTTGTATTAATTTGGTTAACTTCTTTATTTTGTTAACTTATATTTTGTTTAATTCATTATGTTAACTTATATATTTTGTTAACTTCATTATTTGTGCTTCAGTTAAAAAATGATAAGATTATTGAACACTTCGAACACTAATAGTAAATTCATTTTGTTAACTTAGATAATTCTGCATGTCAGTAAACTTATAATTGAATATAAGATAAGTTTATTACAACTACAAAGTTACAAGATAAGTTCGAATAATAGATATACAAATTAGAAGAATTACACTTGTACTTTGAGATGAATTACATTGGACAGAAGTAAACTTAGATAATTCTGCCTGTCACTAAACTTCGAACACTTGTACTTTGAGATGAATTACATTGGACAGAAGAATTAGAAGAAGAGGGAGAACAAAGAACAGTTCTAGAATAATAGATATACAAATTAACAAACTCACAGTAAACAAGACTAACCCTCCTTTCAACCTCATCCTCAACATAGAGGACACCATACAACTCCTTCAGAAGTTGCAACTTATAACGAGGATCAAGCAAAACAACAAAAGAGATAATGGTAGAGTGTTCAGACCAGTATTTCGCATACAACTCAAGCATAGGTCCTGCCATTGCAGAAATTCCATCACAAGGATCATTGTGAGCATCACACAACAGCTTCTCAATAGCTACAACATTAGCCAAATATAAATTAGCAGTAGGATACTTGGATCCTGAGAACAGAGTAGTAATCTCATATAAAGGCTCAAAAATATCACAGATTAATTGAGCAGCTTCCCACTCATCCTCTAATATAATATCCAGGCCATTCTCTCTATTAACAAACAAATTGATAGCTAACTTAGCATCAATAGCCCTACGTAGCATCAAATAAGTAGAGTTCCATCGAGTAGGAACATCCAATATCAAATTACCAAAAAAAACCAGAACCACAATATCTAACAGCGGAATCAAAGTTGCATAGTCTAGAATTAGAAGAGTCAATAAATTTAACAATTTCACGCAACTTAACAACAGAAGAATCAATTACCTTCAACCTTTTTTAAACTATCAAGTTCAGAATATGGGCAGCACATCTAATGTGAAAGTACTTACCATTGCAAGGAAGGGGAGATATGGCATTCAAATCGTCTTTGAGACGCTTAACCATTCTCTCATTTGCAGAAGCATTATCAAGGGTAATAGTAAAAACTTTCTTCTTAAGACCCCAATCACATATCATTTTTTCACAAATTTATAAATAGACTCACCATCATGGGGTGGGGGGAAACGAAGAAAGTTTAGAATTTTTTACTGGAGTTTTCAATTATTATCAACATAATGTGCAGTCAGAGAAAAATATGAATGTGAAGTGCAAGCAAACCAACCATCACATGTAAAACATATTCGACTTGAAACAGAATGCATTGAATCAAGTAACAATTTCTTATGCTTCTCATGCTTTAACATGCAATGCTTAGTAATAGTATACCTAGAGATATCATTTACATTAGAATTAAGATAATGATGCAAAATCCTAAGTTTATCCTGCTCAACCATGCTCAATTTATAACCGTGACACAGAATAGCTTCAGCAAACAAATCACAGTAAGTTTTCTGATCAAAAGAACTTCCTAAACAACTACTGGGATTAGTTACAAGGAAGTTCTTGTAGGCTTGGCATTTTTCAGTATGTCTTTTAGGGTTAGAGGTACCAATATAAGAATCAGCTTTATACCTTTTTGTTTAACAATACTTACATTCAGCAAAAAGACTATCATGCTCCTTAACGAAGCAATAATGATCCCAAACAGGAGAAGTTCTTCTCCTAAACTCTGTTGATGAAGTTGTTGAAGCCCTCCTTTTAGAGGAAGGAACAACTGTAGAGGCTTGGTCATTTACATCCGCTTCAAACAAAACATAAACAAAATGAATTAGGGATTGATCAAATAATAACAAAGCTTCTGAAAATAAAAAAGACAAAGGAGTATACCTCTTTGAACGCGAAACTCCAACTCATAGGAAATATCATCCATAGGCATAGTTGTGCTAAATGAAGAAAATAGAACACTGTGAAATCCCAGAAACGAAACAAACAACAAAAAACACAATTAAAGAATGTATGTCAAAGAATCCAGAAATATTAAGACAAACATATAAACAGAAATATATACATAACATAAGCATAAACATTAAGACATATACATAACAAAATCCAGAACAAAGTAAAACCCTAAACAAGACAATCTAAGTGGTTTCAGTTTTAATCCTTATACATGGCATTGTTACACCAAACCACATGGTCCTTTAAAAACCCCATTTGGCACTAGCAGCCCCGCAGGTCTGGTAGTCCAGCCTAAACACTCGGATTAAACCAAGGAAACCCTAGCATGCATACTAAACGACAACGCATAAGTAGAAACATTAAAAACATATAAATAACAAAATCCAGAAACATTAAGACAAACATATAAACAGAAATATATATATATATATATATATATAACATAAGCAGAAACATTAAGACATATACATAACAAAATCAAGAACAAAGTAAAACACTAAACCAGACAATCTAAGTGGTTTCAGTTTAATCCTTGTACAGGGCGTTGTTACACCAAACCACAAGGTCCTTTAAAAAAAACCCTTTGGCACCAGTAGCCCCGCAGGTCTAGTAGTCCAGCCTAAACACTCGGATTAAACCAAGGAAACCCTAGCATGCATACTAAACCAACAACGCATAAACAGAAACATTAAAACAACTATACATTAAAACATTAAAACATGTAACCAAATGAAAAGGCAAACAGAAGTATACATGCAACCAAAAGAAAAAGGCAAACAGAAATATACCAGCAACCAGAAATATACACGCGTAAGATGAACAGTCTGACAGAAGCCAGAAACCTTCCTGAGTAAAAAAGGTAAACAATTAGTAAAAATAAAAAAATAGAAACTAAACATTAAACGAACAAAAATATAAAATAAAAATTGAGAAAAGAGATCTTACCGAAACTGGAAAAGCTGAGAAGATCAGCTGCCAGAAATAAAAAAAAAACATGCATATTAAATAGAAACAATGTTAGCATAAATCATAGTATAATAAAAATAAAAATAACAGATATGAGACAATAACTTACCAAAACCGAGTTATGAGAAGATGAAAAGATGATGAAAGGAGATTGGGGTTTTTAGAAAGAAGATGAAACAATTTAAGAAAATTAGGGCTTTTAAGGTTCTCAGAAGTTAGAAAGATGGAGAAAGGATTTTAGGGTTTTTAGAAGTCAGAAAGATGAAGAAATGATATTAGGGTTTTTAGAAGAAGATGAAAAGATTTTTGAATACGAATCGATTTTGGGGATAAGTGTTTTGGGTTGATGGATTATGGTTGAGGGATTAGTGTTTAGTGTTTAAGGTTAAGGGTATATGGGTTAGGGTATCGATTGATTTGGGGTTTAGGGTAAAACTGTTTTGATTTGGGGATTAGGGTTTTAAAGGATTGAAAAGGGGAAAGTGGAAGAACAAGAGGATGTTCTTGAGAAAATGTTTGGTATTGATCGAGAGGAAACAAGTTTAGACTGAAGTAGGATGTTTGTATAGGATCTGGAACAATTTTGGGGAAGAACAACGAAGAACTTGGTGAAAAACCAAGGTTTTGATCGAGAATAGATAGGAATTCTGGGAAAATTGTGTTTTTGAGAGAAAGAGAAATCGAGAAGAAATTTCGGCAGAGTAACAGTAGGGTAAAAATGGTGTAAAGTGGTTGGGGTGAGGGTTTATTTACAGGGGTGAGTCGGGTCAAAAAGATCTGCGTGTTTTTAACGGGTTGCACGCGTTATACGAGTCTTGCTCTGCAAGCACGCATACTTTCAGTTATTTTAATTTGGTCTTGATTTTTGTGAATTCAGTTTAAAAGTTTATTTTATATTCGATATGGTCCTTATTTTAGTTTTAAGGTTTATGGTTGGGTTTTAATTTAAGGTTTGGGGTTTTAATTTAGGGGTTATGGTTATAATTTAGGGGTTAGGTTTAAGGTTTAGTGCTATTGTTTCAATTAGTGTTTGAATTTTGGGGTTTAAGGTTTTAACATTTAGGGTTTAGGGTTTGAATTATGGTTTTGTCGTAAAGGTTTATGGTTTAGTGTTTTATGTTAAAGGTTTAGAGTTTAATGTTATTGATTTAGGGTTTATGAAGCCCTTTTTTATTTAGGGTTCATGGTTTTGACTTTTGATTTTATGTATCATTGTATAAACCATAATCCCTAAACCTTAAACCCTTAATGAATTTTCCATAAACCCTAAACCCTAATATATGTAAGAATATACATATGTTACCTAAACCCTGAAACCTTAATGAATTTTCCCTTAACCATAAACATTAAACCCTTAAACCCTACTCCTTAAATCATATACCCTTAAACACTACACCTTAAATCCTAAACACTAAACCTTAAACCCTGATATATGTAAGCGTGTGTGTATGTTACCTAAATCCTAAACAAAATTTCCCTTAACCCCAAACCATAAACCTTAAACCATAGAAGAATTTTCTCGGATATGCAGTAACCTTAGAAGATGCATGAAAATGCTCTTTCGAAGAATTTTTAATTTTTCGTTTTTAATTTTTTGGACCTTTATTTTATTTTCGGTTATTTTTTCTTTATTTATTTTCGGAAATTTTAAGAGATATTTTATTTTTCTTTAGTATCTTTAGTTTTCAGGTTTTCTTTGTTTTTCCACATCAAGACTCACAACCACCATGCTAAGGGAATCCCCCGCACTGACCACTGCCCAGGCAACAACAATTTTTCGGCAACTACGAATGCCTAGGGAAGTGAACCTTCCTTGGCAAACATGGATCAAATCAAAGAAATGCTCCGCCCTTTGACACGCTGATTGGAGCAAAATTGAGGCCAAAAAAATGCTATTCATGCGGTATCAGCCACACGTATCAAACCACCGCGGACCGGAAAAAGAATCAAGCAAACGGCCCGAAAGAATCTCATCATTCGCGGCGATGACCTTTCCGACTAACCCATTTGCATTTTAGTTTATTTTTACTTTTTTGTAATTGCATGCATTGTGGACAGTGCTTCCCTTGAGTTTGAGGGGGAGTGTTTGTTTTTATTTATTTCATCTTTAGTTGCATTCATCTTTAGTAATTGCATATAAGTTGCATATATTACTTGTCATGCCTTTGATTGGATTTAATTGCTTAGATTTGTTGAATACCCAATGACGAATTTTGCCACTACACTTAATTGAAAGAACCTTTAATTTTAGGATTGCATGAAAAGAACTTAGAATCTTATTATGGTGCTAAATATCATTGACACAGTTGTGACTTGTTGATTGATAGAAACTTAGTGAACTTAGGTTGCTCAAAATTTGGGTAAATTTAAATTGAAAATTAAAAGTTATTTTCTTGCTAGAGGTGCCCGAAACAGACTCTAGTAGTTGCACATTAAATATATCGCTAGAGGTGCCCGAAATTGGCTCTAGTCGACTAAAATTAAAATAAGAAATTACTTGTTTTGATAGAGGTGCCCGAAATTGCCTCTAGTAAAAATAACAATAAAAAACAAATGCCTGGTAATTAAATTGATAAAAACTTATTGTTCACATAGAATCTTGAAAATTGACTTGTACACAACTACGCACACACATTATCACGAGCATTATAGTTTGGTTCCGGGTAATTTTTGTGCTATCCAAAAAATTAAAATGTGATCATACTTTGCGTCACAGTTCTGAGGTTTGAATTCAAGTTAAAAGCATGTCTTTGATGATTGAAGTCTTGGAAAGTAATTTTTAGTTTTGCATCGCTTGTGGACAAGCAATTGTTCGAGTTTGGGGGTGTGTTAAGTGTTTAAAAGTACTATTTTATTACCTTTTTTACTCATATTATTGTTATTAGACTTAGGCTCATATTAGTTGCATAACTAGTCATTCATGCATTAATTCACGGTTTCCTTCATCGTCATGCTTGATTTCATAATTTGGTTGATTTTTATGGAAAAAGGTACTGTTAGTATGTGGTTTGTGTGCACAAGATTCATTGCTCAGGCAAGTCAGAGATTACTGAAGCAATTGAGGATAAGATGAAGTGGTTGCCGATTTCTTGAATTAATTTAAGATAATCATGAGAAGCAAGGATAAATCTTAGAAGAGTTAGAGTTCCATTAAGAGGTCAAAGGGAGATTAAATTCCAAAAGTTTTAGGAGAAGTTTTTGGAGGAATAAATATATAATAAAAGAGATCTATTTCTTTTATTCTATTTAATTCCAACTTAACTTCCCCCTCAAGAAAGACTTTGACCTAGTCGTCTTCTATAAATAGAAGACCTAGTCGCCTACTTTAAAGAGAGAGCTCGATAAGAGAGAGTAGATCGCACATTCGTCTTCTTCTTTATTTTCATTCTTATGCGATCTATGGCTGGGAATATTTCTTTTGTATATCTTTCGAACCCAGACATGAATTGATGTAAATTGACTTGGGTTATTTTGGGTTTGTTGTTTTGATAAACGATTAGATTTGTTTAGGTTTTTTAGTTGCAATTTTAATTCAAAGTTTGTTCATTTTTTGTTCTTAATTTTGTTTGCGAGTAAATTGGGAGAGGATCTCGTGAATTCATCCATTTATCTAATATCGGGAGAATTAGATTCAAAAAATGAATGGACATGGTTTTCATACAAACGAATGTTGGTGAAGTCTAATCCGACTTAGGAATAAGTTGTGGATTTAAACGGCTAAGAGGATAACCAGAATTCATGAGAAGCTATGGTTAATGCAGGGATGTATCGTCAATGTATGCTCAATTAACAGTGTTTCAAGTTAGGGATGACGAGAAGCCATTAAAGAACGCTTCGCCGAACTTTGAAGGAAGTCGCCCAGTTGCCCAGGCAATGAAAATTGCCCAGGCAATTCGACTAACGCTATTTGTTTAAGGCAATTGAGCTACACTTGCAATCAATTACCATGACGGTCCATTCAATCATCATACCATGACTCACGATAACCTGACCTACTCTCTTAAATCGATTACTCTCTTATCTTTATTCAATTTACTTAGTTTATTTTAGTTGATATTTATCACCATCAATTCTATTTATTTTTACAGTGCGATAACTAAAGCAAAGTGGCCTAAACCAATCTTGTGGAGACGATACTTGATACATATCACTTCATTACTGGCGAAGTGTATACTTGCGACGTTTGCGTTGCACTCAAAACACACAACAAGTTTTTGGTTTGCTTTGGTCATTTGTGACAAGGGGAGATTTGTTATTCATACCTATCAATCTATTTATTTTTTAACGTAGTAACTTAAGCAAAGTGGCCCAAATCAATCTATATGGAGACGATACTCGATACTTATCATATTACATTATTACTTGTGACCTGTATACTTGCACCATTTGCGTTACACTCGAAAACACGCAACAAATTTTTGACTCGCTTTGGTCATTTGTATTAAGTGTTCAAAAGTACTATTTTGTTACCTTTTTTACACATATTATTGTTAGATTATGCTCATATTAGATGTGTAACTAGTCATTCATGCATCAATTCATGATTTCCTTCACCGTCATGCTTGAATTCATAATTTTGTTTATTTTTGTGGAAAAAAGGTACCGCAAGAATGTGTGTTTTTGTGCGTGTGTGCAGGATTTAAAAATTTCTGAAGTAAATCTAGGATAAGAAGAGGAGCTGTCGATTTTGAAGATAGGATAAATCCATTTAATTCGAGATAATTGCGAAAAGCAAGGATAAATCATAGAAGAGTTGGAGTTCCACGAAGAGATCAAAAGGAGATTAAATTCCAAGAGTTTTATGAGGAGTTTTTGGAGGAATAAAAATATAATAAAAAAGAAATTTATTTCTTTTATTCTACTTATTTCCAACTAAACTTCCTCTTCAAGAAAGATTTTGACCTATCCATCTCCTATAAATAGAAGACCTAGCCGCCTACTTCAAGTGAGGGCGATTTGGGAAAGAATTTGACTAGGGGTTGCACCAACATCTTCATCTTTTTCCTCTAATTATCGATTAGATTTATGTTAGCCATGAACTAAACTTATTTGGCTTGGGTTATTGTGTTTTTGTTGTTGTGAGAATGATTGGATTTGTTTAGGTATTTGAGTTTGCAATTTTAATTCAAGGTTTGCTCATTCTTGGTTCTTAATTTTGATTGCGAGTGAATTAGGAGAGGATCTCGTGAGTTCATCCATTTATCTAATATCGGGAGAGTTAGATTCAAGAAACAAATGAGCACAGTTTTCATACAAATGAATGTTGGTGAAGACTAATTCGACTTAGGAATAAGTTACGAATTTCAACGGCTAAGAGTAGTGTATGATTGATTGTTCACACATGGTTAATGCAGGGATGTATCACCAAGGCATGCACAATTGAACAGTGTTTCGAGTTAGGGATAACAAGAAACCATTGAAGAACGTTTCGCCGAACTTGAAGGAAGTCGCCCAGTTGCCCAGGCAATCGCACCATTCCCAGTTGCCCAGGCAATCCGAATGATCCTATTTCCAAAGACAATTGCGTTGCTTCAGCAACTAATTACCACAACAATTCATTCAGACATCATACCACTACTCACGATAACTCGACATACTCTCTTATTCGATTACTCTATCTTTTATTTCTATTTACTTAGTTTATTTTACTTATCATTCATTCCTATCAATCTATTTATCTTTCAACGCAGTAACTTAAGCAAAGTGGCCCAAACTAATCCCTGTGGAGACGATACTCGATACTTACCATATCACTTTATTACTTGTGATGTGTATACTTGCACCATTTGTGTTGCACTTAAAACACGCAACAAGTTTTTGACTCACTTTGGTCATTTGTGTTAAGTGTTTAAAAGTACTATTTTTATCAATAAAACCCAACTTAATTACCAATTAGAATTTGAGTCAAAATATAACAAATCTCCCCCTCGACACAAATTCCATCTAAGCATTGGTCTTCAAATCTTTAACAACATCAATTCTTGAGTAAGCTAAATATCCGTTGAAGCACCGCCGCCAAGTCTTCAAAAACTTCAATTCTTACATAATATTCGTTGAAGCACCATTGAATAGATTGAGAATGCACCGTTGAATCGATTGAGAATTACTACCCCTACATTTGAAAGCTTATTGCAATAATACTCCTTTTGCATGTCTCCAACATCGCTCCACAAAATTTGCAACAAAAATTCCTTTAAAAACGCGCAACTCGAATCATAGCTCTAATATCGTTTGTTAAGAATTTGGTATGCGAAAAACTAACCAAAGTGATAACAACATAGACTAAGACATGCATAGGAAACAAGATATAATGTGGTTCAGCATAACATAGGGCTGTAAATGAGACGAGACAACAGTCAAAATAATTATCGTAAGAAATGGGCGAGCGTTCTCCACAGGGGCGTAGCTGTTGGACGTTGTTTATCTCAAATCTACCATTGCAATTGCATTGGAAAGGGATATGGCAGGTTTTTGATCGGTATGGAGTGGTAGTGGATATGTTTGTCCCTCGGAAGAGAGCAGCGGACTGTTCCCGATTCGGGTTTGTAAGGATGAAATCCAAGGAAGATGCTAGCCGGGTAATTGAGCGATTCGATGGTTTTCGCCTCTACGGATCGCGGCTAAGGGTAGGATTTGCAAGACGTGATCAACGCGATCAGTTTTGGAGAAAGAAACAAAGTGAAACAGCTGGGTCGACGGAACGAGGGGTGATGCAACAAACTGATAAGGATCGCATTGCACGTGAATGGCAAGGAAGGGATTGTGTTCAAACGGATGAGCAGGAGTGTCGTGATCACGTTGTACGAGTTGTTGAAGGGGAAATTGATGCGGACAAATTAAATATCCTTCAAAATTTTGCTTTGGGGTTTTGTAAACAACCTGTCAAAATTAGGGATTTGGCTCTTGAATTTAAAATCTTGAGGGTTTTTCAGTCATGCGAGCAGCAGGCTCGACGATCCTATTGCTGTTTGAGGATACATCAATCCGAAAGAGGTTGTTGGATGGAAATTGTTTCGATACATGGCTGGAAAATGTGATGGTATGGGACCCTTCTTTTGGTATGCCGAATCGTCGTCTTTGGTTATCGGTAAGTGGTTTACCGAAACATGCTTGGTCGGAGAAAACCTTCGCGAATATTGCGTCGATTTGAGGTGACCTGGTTCAAATTGATACGAAAACATTAGCACTTTCGACTTTTGAGAGATGCAGATTTCAGATTGAAACGGATTGGGCATTGACGATTGATGAGGCGTTGGATTTGCGTCTAGGTGATCATACCTTTAGAATTCGGGTGGTAGAAATGGAGGAGGCAATTGGTCCTAAGTGTGAATGTTGATGTGGTGTGAATTTGGATAATACCGTAGACGACGATGTGAGCGAGGATTTGAGTAGTGAGGATACAATGGCAGTGATGGACAGTGGCGAACATGGCGACTTGATAGAGACGTCACATGATACGGTGGTTCCAAATTCGGTTGCATCAGAGGTACTGAGTGTGGAAATCAATCGTATGTGGGAGGACAATAAAAGGGAGGACTTACGGGTGATAGAGGTTACATCTAGGGGGAGGGAATGGATGGTGGATAAGGAGGTTGGAATGGTGTCGAGGTCTTTGGAGCAGGTGATGGTGTCTGGATCTTTTGTGGAGACATTGGCGGAAGAAAATGTTGGTGTGGGGATTGGCTAGGGCGATGCACACACGAACATGGGCAGGGTTCATAACGAGGATTTCGTGGATATTACTGGGCCGAGGTCCGAGATTCCAAGGGCTGGTATAGCTGATTTGGTGGAAGCAAATGGTGCAAAACGACAGGTACGACATATTTCAGAAGTTAATTTCAGTTTCTTGTCTCCTGAGAAACGACAAGAAGCAGCATCTACAGTCACTAAACGAGGCCGCGGGAGACCAAGGAAGAACGCACCAGTGCCTCAAGAAATTTTTAACGGTTTGTTATCGGATACGAATTTTGAGAATCAGAAACGATCCATCTTACGCGAGGTGAGGGAAACCTTGGAATTGGGCAAGTATATTGGGGCAGAGACGGTGGGAAATGAGGAGGAAATTGTTCGTGATATCGCGCGTCTGATTGAAGCGCGAGAGCCTAAACAATAGAAACGAGACATGAGGAAGTTGTCGTGGAATGTTCGGGGGCTGGGTTCGGCAGGCAAGCGGAGGGAAGTTCAATACCTCGTACGGTAACATCGGTGTGAGATGGCGATGTTTCAAGAAACAAAATTGGAGGATATTACGAGTAGGCTGGTGAGTAGTTTCTGGCTTTCGGATGATTTTGAATTTGTTTTTGTTCCATCAGTTGGGAAATCGGGTGGGATACTCTTGGTATGGGAGAAATCGAGGTTTCGATTGATTAGTTCACTTGTGGGTTCGCGTTTTGTGTTGGTTGAGGGGTGTTGGATTTTGGAAAATTGGAATTGTGTAATTGTAGGGGTGTATGCATCGTGTATGCTGGAGGAACAGTCTATGTTTTGGAATGAAATAAGTGAGTTAATTAGGACGGATAAATCACCATGGTGTATTGGCGGAGATTTTAATATGGTGCTTCATCCGAGTGAGCGAAAGAACTGTTTGAAGATATCTCGAGGTATGGCGATGTTTAAAGAATTTGTTGAGTGAAATGCTTTGAGTGACATGCCTTTGCAGGGGAAGTCCTTTACGTGGTTTGGTCCGGGCACGAGATGTAGTCATATCGACCAGTTCTTTGTGTCGTCGGAATGGTTGAGCGAGTTTGCAAATATGCGAGTGGTTAGTCTGCCACGGGGGTTATCCGATCATACCCCTCTGTTGTTTTTAACGGATGCTATGGATGGTGGTTCGCGCCCATTTAGATTCATTAATGCATGGCTATCTAGTAAAGGCTCGATTCTTGAAATGAAAGGGGAATGGTCACGATTGTCTAACGCAGATGCTACGATGAGTTTGGTTGAGAAATTACGAGGCATGAAGTGTTTTCTGAAAGGCTGGAATCGTACAAAGTTTGGTAATGTTGATGAAAATATTGCACGAGTCACAAAAGAGATTGAACGTATTGATAGGCGGATGGGGGACGACAGTGAGTCGACTTTGGATATGGCGGAGAGAGGTCGTCTAACAGCCGAGCTTTGGAGGTTTTCTCGGTTGCGTGAATCGATTTGGCGACGAAATTTGCATGTCAAATGGCTTAAGGAGGGAGACCAGAACACGAATTTTTTCCATAAGGCTGCGAAGTTGCGAGCCTTGAAGAACGCTATTCATGGGTTGTGGATTAGGGGTGAGTGGGTATAAGAACAAGATCGTTTACAGACATTTATTTTCCGAGAGTTTCGGCAGCACTTTGCTCGACAAAAGGCATCGGAAGTATTGCATGCGATGGTCGACTTTAACCGTTTATCTGAGCTGCAAGCGGAGAAGCTAGAAATTGTAGTCACTGAAGAGGAAGTGAAGGATGCAATTTGGGGTTGTGAGGGGTCGAAAGCACCGGAACCGGATGGCTTTACGTTTGAATTTTACAAGAAGGGATGGGAGTTCCTCAAAGGTGATGTAGTGGCTTTCGTGCAAGATTTTTGCAGCTCATGCCGGTTGCCGAGTGGGGTGAATGCCACCTTTGTCGTGCTAATTCCAAAGAAGGATCTTCCGCAAGGGGTGGGTGATTTTCGCCCGATTTGTTTATTGAATTCATTATATAAGATTCTTGCGAAGTGTTTAGCGAAACGGCTACAAATGGAGCTACCAAATTTAATAAGTGATGTTCAATCTGGATTTGTGCGTGGAAGGCAGATATTGGATGGTATTATGCTTGCTAATGAGACAATTCATTCCTTACAAAAGAGCCGATACAGTGAAAGGGTGTTATCTTGAAATTAGACTTCGCGAAGGCTTATGATTGTATAAAATAGGAGTGTTTAGATCAAGTTATGCAGCGTATGGGTTTTGGTTCTTTGTGGCGACAATGGATTTGGGCGTGTGTGAGTACGGTTTGGATGTCGATACTAGTGAATGGCTGCCCGACGAACGAATTTGCTATGAAACGGGGACTTCGGTAGGGGGACCCGTTGTCGCCCCTGTTGTTTGTCATTGTCGCGGAAGTATTGCACCAGTATCTTCGTAATGCGGCTAAGTTGGGGCTGATTGAGGGCGTGACGGTTGCCGATGGTTTTGTGATGACACACTTACAGTTTGCAGACGACACGATTTTGTTCTTTAAAGCTAATATACAATACGCTGAGAATTTAAAGAGAGTATTGACATGCTTTGAGTATACATCGGGTTTACAAATTAATTATGACAAGTCTAGTATCTACGGGATTGGGATTGAGGAAGCTTTGGTTCACGACATTGCGGTGGTTTTAGGATGTCGGTGTGGTGTATTGCTAATTGAGTATATGGGTCTTCCTCTAGGGGTTAATCCATGCGGACTTCAAATATGGGAACCTTTGATTCATCGATTTCGGAAGAAATTGTCTGGTTGGAAACGCGGTTCGTTGTCGTTTGCTAGGAGACTTATTTTTGTAAATTCGGTGTTGTCAGCTTTGCCATTATATTATATGGGCGTATTTTTGGTGCCGAGAGGCATCATTGTGAAACTGGACAGAATTCGACGTCGGTTCTTATGGGGGGGTCGGAGGATAAATTGAAAATGAGTAGAGTAAGTTGGGAGGTGGCGTGTCGTCCAAAGGAGTGTGGTGGTTTAGGGGTTGTTAATTTGCGTGCTCGCAATTTGGCACTCTTGGCGAAATGGAGCTGGAAATATGCCATGAATGAGACATCACTATGGCGGTCGATTATTGATGCAAAATATGGTCGTGAAATTTTTGTGTGGCGTCCGAATGAAGTAGGGAGGAGACATATGTCGATGGTATGGCGTCAATTGGTGGATGTGCAGCGGGATGAAACGGTTCAACATTTCATGGGATTTTCTGATTTTCTGTGGCAAGTGAGGGATGGTTCTAAAGTCTTATTTTGGCGTGATTGCTGGTGCATGGAGAAGCCACTCCAATTTGTCTTTCCACGACTTTTTCGAGCCGTATTGAATAAAGATGCGTTGGTTTGTGATTATGCGCGTCAAGGAAGTTTTGAGCATGAGGAGTGGGATATGCTGTTTAGCCGTCCCTTGCGTGTGTTTGAGGTTCGTCACTTACTCGATTTAAAGGCGTGTGTGGTGTGTTTTAAGCTCGATGTTGCTGGGGCGGATTGTCTCATTTGGAAACCAGCTCGCAAAGGGGTGTTCACGGTTAGCTCTTTGTATGGCTTGATGGTGGCGTTTGGTTTAGAGTCGATGTCGGAATTAAGTACGATTTGGAGGTTGCAAGTGCCCCCGAAGATCCAGTATTTTGTTTGTTTTTTGCTACTGGGTAGGTTGCCAACGATGGATCATTTGTGCAATCGCGGCATTGCGGTGGAAGCCTCGAGTTGGGGCTGTTGTTGGTGTCACGAGGTGGAAGAAACGACGAATCATGTTCTCTTTGAGTGCCCGACTATGTGGGAAGTGTGGATGCTGCTTTTCCAATAGTGGAGGGTGGATTTTGTATGTCCGCGGACGTTGTTTGAGTTTTGCGGATGGTGTTTAATAGCTTCTTTAATGGAGTTGTGCGGGAATGGTGGCTAGCGGGATGTGCAACGGTGTTATGGTCGATGTGGTTGGGCTAAAATGGGGTCATTTTCCGGGAACAAAGAATGCCGGTGAGTAAGATGATTTTTCTCATTAAATTACGATCGATGTATTGGGCTCGGATTGGTGCATCCGAGGCCATTTCGGAACAGGTGTGGTGGGATTGCCCATGGCTATTTGAGGTCCGAACTGACCCGAGGTGTAGCCGGGTGAAGGTAGTGTGGGAAAAGCCACCATTGGGTGCGCTAAAATTTAATGTGGAGGGTTCATCGAGGGGAAAGCCGGGCAAGGCGGGTTGTGGGGGGTTGTTGCGAGATGAATGTGGGCGTATACTAGCTTTGTTCTCGGGTCCGATTAGGGTGGTGGATTCGAATGAAGTCGAGCTTCGGGCTATTTGTGCTGCTCTAAAATTGTTGTGCGGATCGGAGTGGCGGGAGTCGCGTGCAATTGTGATTGAGTCCGACTCTGCGGTTGCTATAGCGTGGGTGTTACATCGGGAGAAACGGCCATGGATGTTATCGCAGTGGTTTCGCCGGATCGATGAAGCATGTCATGTGTTGGAGGATGTTTGTTTCCATCATATGTTTCGAGAGGCGAATAACATGGCTGATGCGTTAGCGAAAAGTGGTGTTGACCGCCCGTCTTGGTTTCGATTGTTTGGTTGATCGATTTAGTGGTGTTTCATCTCCATATCGTCGGGGGCACTCTTTTCCTCTATTTAGGATTAGGGAGGTTTTTAACAAGGCCGCCGGCGGTGATTGTCGTGTATGATTCATATCTAATAAAATCATACATTATTGAGCAAAAAAATGAGACGAGACAGACCGTGAGCTACTCGAGCTCGACTCGGTCAAAGCTCGACTCGATTGGACTCGACTCAAGCTCGAACTCGGCTCGAGTTCTTGACGAGCCGAGTTGAGCTACTTGATACCCGACTCGAAAAGCTCACGAGCTGCTCGAAAATATAAGATGCTAAATTTTTTTATTTTTTATAATTTAAAATCTAAATTCTTAAACTTAAAACCCTAAATATATGTATTAAACCCTAAATTTTAAATCCTAAATTATAAACCCAATAACCTAAACCTCTAAACCCTAAACTAACACAATAAACCCTAAAATTAACAAGCTTTGGTTTACACAACTTGTATATCTAAGTTTTTTCTTCGTAGGACTTTAAATGAGAAGTGATAGATGAAGAGTTACTCAAGTCCAATGCGGTCAAAGATCGATCAACACTTGACTCGATTAGGCTCGAATCAAGCTCGAACTCGACTCGAGTTCTAAGCAAGCCGAGTCTAGCTTAGATTTCTCAGGCTCCTTAGAAATTACTCGAACTCGACTCGAAATCTTAACAATCCGAGCTTAGCACTACTCGAGATCGACTCGGCTCGTTTACACCCCTAGCATAGCATATCTCCACAGACGAGAGAGACGAACAATCCACTATCAATGTAGCGACACAGAGTGTAACGCCCCGGTTTTGGGCTTAGAAGTTTTGAGCGTTGACCGGTTTGGTCAAAGTGCTGTTCGAATCGTAAGTGGCTAATTTAGGAAAGCCTAGTTCGGGTTGCATTAAAAATATGGAAAAATGTTCTAAAATCATCTTTTAATGTATATTGATGAACTGTGAAAACAATTTTGGAAAATGAGTTTTGGAAGGTTGACATTTTGGCTAGTGACCAAAATGTAATTTTCGCAAATTTGGTGGCTGTTTTAAAAAGGATTGAAACTTTGAATCTTTAAGGAGCTATTTGCCCAAAATTGAATTCTCCAGATTTTTCTAAGATATTTTAATCCTAAAATCTGATTTTAAAGATATCAAAGTGGAGGGAAGTTTCATTTTCTCTATTTTTCCCAACTAACTTCCTATTTTCTCTTCTCCTTTTCTCTCCAACCAAACATCACCATTTCCAGAGATTCTAATCTGATTTCCTCACCTAAATTCTTCCTTTCAACTTTCATTTGATTGCAAATCAACATATCTTCAAAACCTACTCATTTGCTACAAGTTTCAACAAGGTTTTCATTCCAAAAAGTGGAGAAATCACAAGTTTGGAGGTATGAACGATTCTCCTCTGAACTTTAAGTTCTTTAATGAAATTCCTAAAGTTTTCAATCCTAAATATATGTTTAATTAAAGGTTTGTAAGTTGATTTAAGAATCTTGGCTAATTGAGCAAGATTTTGATGATTTCAATTGATTTTCGTTTGATCTGTTAAATCTGGGTTTTGAGAAGTGTTTTTGATGTTATTTGATCATTAAATTGATATGGAAGTGAGTCTTGATTGATGCAATCCCGGATAGGTTAAGATTCCTAAGTTTAGCTTGTGTTTTAAGGTTGTTTTTGTGGTGATCTTGTGGATCTGTTGTTGCTGGAGGTATAAGGATGTTTATAGGTTGTTTTTAGGTGTTGATTGATGTTAATAGAAGTGAGGTTTTGCTGGTTTATGGCTGGGTTATGTTTAGAAGTGGTTTTGATGCATTTTCGGTTGTGTTTGGTGGCCGAAAATGGAGGATGGATGAGAGCAGCGAGTTTGAGTGCTTTCGTTGAGATAATTGATGCATGGTGATGCATTAATTTACTGCTTTGATGTGTTGAAGCAGGGGAGGCATCTTTGGATCCAAGAATCGTTGATCCGGAAGCTTGAATTCGTGCTTCGGCAAGAGGCGAAGTGGAATCGGTGAGTGAAATTGGGTTTTCGGCTTTGAAACCAATGTCTTGGGAGCTTAGTCTAAGTCTAAACAACTTTGCTAAGCTCGAGTGTAAGTTTTCGGATTTCCTCTTTAGTGGTGGCCATGGTTTTGATGTATTGCAAAATGATGATTTGCATGTTTTACATACTGTTTTGGAAGCATGTTTTAGCATGGTAATTGCTGTTGTTGTAAGCCATATGTTGAAGGTAGCTCTAGGTAGGAGTGCCTTGCTTTTATACTTTGAAATGATGTGGTTTTATGCTTTAAAATGCATGATGAATATGGCTTGGTTTTATGCTTAAAAACAGTGATGTAAATGATGAAAATGATGTATATTGGCAAGTGATGTTTTGAAAATGTTAAGGTCACTAAGGTGGTTAAAAGTCCTTGAGTGAGCCTTGTTACTTATGAACATCAAGGTGGTTAAAAGTCCTTGGATGGTTCATGTTGCGGACACTAAGGTGTTTAAAAGTCCTTAGGTGATCCTTTCTATGGTGTTTAAAAGTCCATAGGCCAAGGTGTTTAAAAGTCCTTGGGATCAAGGTGTTTAAAAGTCCTTGATGTGTTTCATTCATGGTGTTTAAAAGTCCATGGCCAAGGTGTTTAAAAGTCCTTGGGATCAAGGTGTTTAAAAGTCCTTGATGGGTTACTTCTATGGTGTTTAAAAGTCCATAGGCCAAGGTGTTTAAAAGTCCTTGGGGCCAAGGTGTTTAAAAGTCCTTGGGAAGTTGATGAACTTGTTTTAATAAATGGAAATGTATCACTTGAGCCAATATGACATGTTGAGAATATTGAGAAGCATGAGATGCTTGTTTTAATGTTTATGTTTAAGCACGAGATTGCTTGTTAGGAATGCTTTTGAGCATGTGAAAATGGTTGATTTTAAAGCATGTTTTGTAAACGTTTTGAATTGCATTATTGAATGGTTTTTAAGAGCTTTCCTCACTAAGCCTTTGCTTACGCTCTCTTTGTTTTCTGAATTCAATAATGCAGAGCATTAGAGTAACTTGAGGGCAGCAAAGTGGGTCAAGCAATCAAGTTCAAGTGAAGCTCAATGTATGGAAGGTTTTGTTAAACATTTAGCTTTTGTGTGATTTGGCAATGGGGGACCAATGTATGTGTTTTGGGAGGTGTTTGAGACTCCCTAAGCTTGTTAAATGTTGATGTGGTTGCTGGTTTTTGGATTGAAACCTTATATGCTTGTTTTGGAATTTTGGTGTTGAATAGCTAGCTTGTGTAGGAAGCATGCCTATAGAATTGGGGCTTTTTGCATATGATGTCAATTGAATGAATTGATGTTGCTAATAGGTTGTTTTTATGCTTATTTGCATGCTGGCGAAGTTTGGTGACGATTGGAGCATGATTGGTTGTGTAATTGCATGTTTAAGGTTGAATTTTGAAGCATTCTGGTGCAGGCGTTTCGGAACTGGGTGCCCCGTTTCGGAACGGGTGCCTTGCTTGAACCCAGGAGTCCGAAACGGGGAGGGCTGTTTCGAAACGAGTAAGCCTCTGCCAGACCCCCGTTTCGAAACGGGCTATGCCTGTTTCGGAACGGCCCCGCGTTTCGGAACGGGCTGTCCCCCGTTTCGGAACGGTTGACCGTTGGGGGCTGACATTGGCGGTTATGTGTTTTGAAATGTTTGCGTTTTGGTCCTGAATCTTGTATGTGCAATTGTATGAGCTGTGGATGTCCTTTTGAGCTGAAATTTCACAGAGAAGCATGAAATCTGACTAATTACAGGTTGGTAACTTTAATTTGGACTAAGTCCTCTAATTTATCAGAAATTACAAATTGGTCCCTAAAGTTGTAATTCGTTCAATTGGGTTCCTGTTTGATCTCTGATGTTTGTGATCTTTTAGTATGTTGGTTGTATGGTCACACATAGGTGTAATGTGCATCTAGACAAGATTAAAAAGAAAAAA
The DNA here is from genome assembly GCA_030270665.1 of Hibiscus trionum. Lineage (NCBI taxonomy): Eukaryota > Viridiplantae > Streptophyta > Magnoliopsida > Malvales > Malvaceae > Hibiscus > Hibiscus trionum. The sequence continues at coordinate 22,348,041 of BSYR01000011.1, forward strand.
AAAGGGTCGTTAATCAAGGTTGACTTTCGGGTTGACTTTGGTTTTCCCCGTGTGACTTTCTTAATTCGGGTCAACCGTCTAGGCCGGGTTAAGGGGGTTACATTTGGTGGTATCAGAGCTGTGTTCTCGAGTAATTGGGAAGGTATGTGTGCATGATTGAAGTTTGTATGCTTTGTATGCTAGTTGTTTGAAAGCATGTTCAGTGGTTTGAATTGTTGATGCATTTGAGATGCATGTTTGATGTTGCATGCTGAGGGTACCCATTGCCAAACAAAAGCTAAAGGAAAGATGTTGTTTTGAAATGAAATTGAGCTTGAATACTTGGATTGCTTACCTTGCTGGGCCTGATTTTGTTTTATTTGTGTTGTATTTGCATGGTAAAAGTATGGCACCACGTAGGGAGTTAAGAGGCAATGCGAGAGCTACGGCTCCTAATGAGAATGAAAATGAAGAGCACACTGGTAGTGCTGTGTTACCCCCTCCTCCGCCTGGTGGTGGTGCTGGAGGTGAGCGAGCTGAAGCTGCAGCTGGTGCTGGAGCTGCTGGACCAGAGGCTGGTCAGGGGCAAGCGATGCCTGATATGTCTGCTTTGGTACAGGCTATTGCGGGTGCTTTTAGAGCAGCAGTAGCTGGAGCTCAAGTAGCTGGGCATCAGGGAGATGCTGGTGTAAGACTACCCTTAGAGCGTTTGCGCAGTCTTGGAGGGACTGAGTTCAGAGGTATGTCAGCTGAGAGGTCGGAAGCCTGGTTAGAGAGCACCAAGCGTGTTCTGGGACAGATGAGTTGCACGGATGTGCAAAAGTTGGGCTGTGTGGTATCTTTGTTGCAAGGTGATGCTTATACGTGGTGGACGACCACAATTTCTGGAATGGTTGAAGCTGACATCACTTGGACATTCTTCCTGAATGCGTTCAAGAGGAGATATCTGGGAGTGAGATATCTGGATGAAAAGAAGCGTGAATTCATGTCTCTGACCCAGGGGAACATGAGTGTGGCTGAGTATGAGGTACAGTTTGTGCGCCTTAGCCAGTATGCACCGGAGCTAGTACCTGATGAGCGAGAGAGGTGCGAAAGGTTTCGTTATGGCTTAGTGCCGGATGTTAAGACCTATATGTTGGCAGCTGAGTATAATGACTTTGATGTGTTGGTTGGTCGATCCAAGGATATCGAGATGAATCTGAGCTTGTCTGCGAAGGGTGCTGGAGCTAGTTCTGGGAAGAGACCAGCTGAGTATAGTTCCGGAGGTGGACGGAACAAGAGAGGACGCGATCAGAAGTATCAGTCCTCAGCCAAGAGAGGTGGTGGTGTATCTGCTAGAGGAGGTTATGCTAGGGCTGAGCCTAGTGCTTGCTGGAACTGTGGTTCGCATGGTCACAAGAGGCGTGACTGTCCTCGTGCTGGAAGGGAGGTGCAGGCTCCTGTTGTGACAGCTGGTAATGCTGGTTATGAGTGCTGGAATTGTGGTTCTTCTGATCACTTGAGACGTGATTGTCCGAGAATGGCTGGTAGTCAAGAGCGTGCTCCTGCTGTTGCGGCACCGCAGAGAGGTCGTGGGCGCGGCCGTGGTAATTTTCAGAGGCGTGAGGAAGGTGGCCGTGGAGTAGCTCATGTTGTGGCTATTCAACCTGAGGGTGGAGGCCAAGCGAGGGTGTATGCTCAGCGCGAGGGAAGGAATGATGCTGATGTGATTGCAGGTACCTTTACTTTGCAATCCATGTCTTTGCTTTCCTTGATTGATTCTGGATCTACTCATTCATACATTTTGCGTGAGCATGCTGAGTTGCTTGGTTTGCCTGTTGAGTCTTTGGATGTTGGTGTTAGAGTCACTAGTTCTTTTGGTGAAACTGTTGTGACTCGTAAGCTGTATAGAAGGTGCCCTTTGGTTGTTCAAGAGCATGTTTTTCTTGTTGATCTTGGAGTTGCCCTTTTATGGTTTTGATGTGATCCTTGGTATGGATTGGCTGGCTGAGCATCGTGCTGTTGTGGATTGTGAGAATAAGCGGGTGTCGCTTAAGGTTGCGGATGATTATGAAGTTGTGGTGGTTGGTGAGAATGTGAAGTTTCTTGCCAATGTTGTATCTTCTTTGGAGGCGAGCAGGATGCTGAGGCAAGGTTGCGAAGCTTACCTAGCTTTTGTGATGAATCCTGACTCTAAGGAGTTGAGGGTGCAAGATATCCGCGTGGTGAAGGAGTTTCCTGGTGTCTTTCCTGAAGAGTTGCCTGGTTTACCTCCTAATCGCGAGGTGGAGTTTGGTATTGAGCTGTATGAGAATACCACTCCTGTATCCATTACTCCATATAGAATGGCGCCTAAGGAGCTGAAGGAGCTGAAGACGCAGTTGCAAGAGCTGCTTGATCGTGGTTTTATCCGGCCGAGTGTGTCGCCTTGGGGTGCTCCTGTCTTGTTTGTGAAGAAGAAAGATGGCACTATGAGGATGTGCATTGATTACCGTCAGCTGAACAAGTTGACTATCAAGAATCGGTATCCTTTGCCGAGGATCGATGATCTCTTTGATCAGTTTCGGGGAGCTGCTGTGTTCTCTAAGATTGACTTGAGGTCAGGGTATTACCAGTTGAAGGTGAAGGATGTGGATGTGCCTAAGACAGCCTTCAGGACAAGGTATGGGCATTATGAGTTCCTTGTGATGCCGTTTGGGTTGACAAATGCTCCTGCTGCTTTCATGGACATGATGAATCGTGTTTTTCATGAATACCTGGACAAGTTCGTTGTGGTGTTCATTGATGATATCCTCGTGTACTCGCGTACTGAGGAGGAGCACGAAGAGCATTTGAGGGTTGTTTTGCAAGCTTTGTTGGAAAATCAGCTTTATGCTAAGCTGAGCAAGTGTGAGTTCTGGTTAAGAGAGGTGGTTTTTCTTGGGCATGTGGTCTCAGCTGAGGGGATTCGTGTTGATCCTCAGAAGATTGAGGCGGTGATGAGCTGGAAGGTTCCTAAGTCTGTCCCTGAGGTCCGTAGTTTCCTTGGTTTGGCGGGATACTACCGGAGGTTTGTGGATGGTTTTTCCAAGATTGCTGCTCCTTTGACGAAGCTGTTGCAGAAGGATGTTAAGTATGAGTGGACAGAAGCGAGGCAGCAAGCTTTTGAGAAGCTGAAGGCGGCTTTGACGCAAGCTCCTATCTTGATTCAGCCTGAATCAGGGAAAGAGTTTGTGGTCTACAGTGATGCGTCCTATGTTGGGTTGGGATGTGTGCTGATGCAAGAGGGTAAGGTGGTGGCTTATGCGTCGCGGCAGTTGAAGGTGCATGAGCGCAATTATCCTACGCATGATATCGAGTTGGCTGCAGTGGTTTTTGCTCTGAAGATCTGGAGGCATTATCTGTATGGTGAGAAGTGTACTGTGTACACGGATCACAAGAGTTTGAGGTATCTGATGTCTCAGAAGGAGTTGAATCTTAGGCAGCGACGTTGGTTGGAGATGCTCAAGGATTATGATCTGACAATAGAGTATCATCCTGGAAAAGCCAATGTTGTTGCGGATGCCTTGAGTAGGAAGGTAGCTGTTGAGCTGAGGGCGATGTTTGCTAGCTTGAGCATATCGCGAGATGGTGGTCTTGTTGCTGAGTTGCAAGTGAAACCATCTTTGGTTCAGTTGATCAAGGAAAAGCAGTTGTTGGATGATTCCTTGGTGTCTCATGTTCGGGATATTGCGGAGGGTAGGCCTTCGGATTTCTGTTTTAACGATGATGGTGTGCTGTGTTTTGGTAGTCGGATAGTAGTGCCTGCTGATGCTGAGTTGAGGCGTGCTATTCTGACTGAAGGTCATAGTAGTCCTTTTGCTATGCACCCTGGTAGTACTAAGATGTACCGTGATCTTCGTGATGAGTACTATTGGGTTGGTTTGAAGAAGGATGTTGCAGAGTTTGTGAGTAAGTGTTTGGTGTGTCAGCGAGTTAAGGCTGAGCATCAGTTTCCTTCTGGTTTGTTGCAACCGTTGAAAATCCCTGAATGGAAGTGGGAGAGGGTTACCATGGATTTTGTATCTGGTTTACCTTTGTCTCCATCAAAGAAGAATTCGGTCTGGGTGATTGTGGATCGATTAACGAAGTGTGCGCATTTCTTGCCTGTGCATACTACGTTTTCTTTGGATAAGCTGGCAGAGCTGTACATTGCTGAGATTGTGCGGTTGCATGGTGTGCCTAAGTCGATTGTGTCGGATAGGGATCCGAGGTTCACATCGCGTTTCTGGCAGTGTTTGCATCAAGCTTTGGGTACAAGGTTGCATTTCAGTACATCCTATCATCCTCAGTCGGATGGTCAGTCTGAGCGGGTTATTCAGATTTTGGAGGATATGTTGAGATGCTGTGTGATTGAGTTCCAAGGTTCTTGGGAGAAGCATCTGCCTTTGGTTGAGTTTGCTTATAACAACAGTTATCAGGCGAGTATACAGATGGCACCTTATGAGGCTCTGTACGGGAGGAAGTGTAGGACTCCTCTTTGTTGGGCTGAAACTGGTCAAAAGTTGGTTTCAATGCCTGCTTTGTTGAAAGGGACCACAGAGAAGGTGAAGCTCATTTGTGAGCGGTTGAAGGCTGCTTCTGATCGGCAGAAGTCTTACGCGGATTTGAAGCGTAAGGAGATAGAATATGCGGTGGGTGACCGTGTGTTCTTGAAGGTTTCACCTTGGAAGAAGGTGATGAGGTTTGGCCGGAAGGGTAAGCTGAGCCCTAGGTACATCGGACCGTATGAGGTTGTCGAGCGAGTGGGTCCTGTTGCTTATCGGTTGCGGTTACCTCAGGAACTGGAGAAGATTCATGATGTGTTCCATGTTTCTATGCTCCGGAAGTATAGATCTGATCCTTCGCATGTGATGCCTGTTGAGGATGTGGTTCTGAATCCGGATTTGACCTATGATGAGGAACCGGTGAAGGTTCTGGATTCAGATAGTAAGGTTCTTCGTGGCAAGACCATTGAGTTGGTGAAGGTGCTGTGGAAGCATCGCGGTGTTGAGGAAGCCACGTGGGAGCGGAAGGAAGACATGCTGAAGCAGTTTCCTTATCTCTTTCCTTCAGGTAAATTTCGAGGACGAAATTTCTTAAGGGGGGGAGAGTTGTAACGCCCCGGTTTTGGGCTTAGAAGTTTTGAGCGTTGACCGGTTTGGTCAAAGTGCTGTTCGAATCGTAAGTGGCTAATTTAGGAAAGCCTAGTTCGGGTTGCATTAAAAATATGGAAAAATGTTCTAAAATCATCTTTTAATGTATATTGATGAACTGTGAAAACAATTTTGGAAAATGAGTTTTGGAAGGTTGACATTTTGGCTAGTGACCAAAATGTAATTTTCGCAAATTTGGTGGCTGTTTTAAAAAGGATTGAAACTTTGAATCTTTAAGGAGCTATTTGCCCAAAATTGAATTCTCCAGATTTTTCTAAGATATTTTAATCCTAAAATCTGATTTTAAAGATATCAAAGTGGAGGGAAGTTTCATTTTCTCTATTTTTCCCAACTAACTTCCTATTTTCTCTTCTCCTTTTCTCTCCAACCAAACATCACCATTTCCAGAGATTCTAATCTGATTTCCTCACCTAAATTCTTCCTTTCAACTTTCATTTGATTGCAAATCAACATATCTTCAAAACCTACTCATTTGCTACAAGTTTCAACAAGGTTTTCATTCCAAAAAGTGGAGAAATCACAAGTTTGGAGGTATGAACGATTCTCCTCTGAACTTTAAGTTCTTTAATGAAATTCCTAAAGTTTTCAATCCTAAATATATGTTTAATTAAAGGTTTGTAAGTTGATTTAAGAATCTTGGCTAATTGAGCAAGATTTTGATGATTTCAATTGATTTTCGTTTGATCTGTTAAATCTGGGTTTTGAGAAGTGTTTTTGATGTTATTTGATCATTAAATTGATATGGAAGTGAGTCTTGATTGATGCAATCCCGGATAGGTTAAGATTCCTAAGTTTAGCTTGTGTTTTAAGGTTGTTTTTGTGGTGATCTTGTGGATCTGTTGTTGCTGGAGGTATAAGGATGTTTATAGGTTGTTTTTAGGTGTTGATTGATGTTAATAGAAGTGAGGTTTTGCTGGTTTATGGCTGGGTTATGTTTAGAAGTGGTTTTGATGCATTTTCGGTTGTGTTTGGTGGCCGAAAATGGAGGATGGATGAGAGCAGCGAGTTTGAGTGCTTTCGTTGAGATAATTGATGCATGGTGATGCATTAATTTACTGCTTTGATGTGTTGAAGCAGGGGAGGCATCTTTGGATCCAAGAATCGTTGATCCGGAAGCTTGAATTCGTGCTTCGGCAAGAGGCGAAGTGGAATCGGTGAGTGAAATTGGGTTTTCGGCTTTGAAACCAATGTCTTGGGAGCTTAGTCTAAGTCTAAACAACTTTGCTAAGCTCGAGTGTAAGTTTTCGGATTTCCTCTTTAGTGGTGGCCATGGTTTTGATGTATTGCAAAATGATGATTTGCATGTTTTACATACTGTTTTGGAAGCATGTTTTAGCATGGTAATTGCTGTTGTTGTAAGCCATATGTTGAAGGTAGCTCTAGGTAGGAGTGCCTTGCTTTTATACTTTGAAATGATGTGGTTTTATGCTTTAAAATGCATGATGAATATGGCTTGGTTTTATGCTTAAAAACAGTGATGTAAATGATGAAAATGATGTATATTGGCAAGTGATGTTTTGAAAATGTTAAGGTCACTAAGGTGGTTAAAAGTCCTTGAGTGAGCCTTGTTACTTATGAACATCAAGGTGGTTAAAAGTCCTTGGATGGTTCATGTTGCGGACACTAAGGTGTTTAAAAGTCCTTAGGTGATCCTTTCTATGGTGTTTAAAAGTCCATAGGCCAAGGTGTTTAAAAGTCCTTGGGATCAAGGTGTTTAAAAGTCCTTGATGTGTTTCATTCATGGTGTTTAAAAGTCCATGGCCAAGGTGTTTAAAAGTCCTTGGGATCAAGGTGTTTAAAAGTCCTTGATGGGTTACTTCTATGGTGTTTAAAAGTCCATAGGCCAAGGTGTTTAAAAGTCCTTGGGGCCAAGGTGTTTAAAAGTCCTTGGGAAGTTGATGAACTTGTTTTAATAAATGGAAATGTATCACTTGAGCCAATATGACATGTTGAGAATATTGAGAAGCATGAGATGCTTGTTTTAATGTTTATGTTTAAGCACGAGATTGCTTGTTAGGAATGCTTTTGAACATGTGAAAATGGTTGATTTTAAAGCATGTTTTGTAAACGTTTTGAATTGCATTATTGAATGGTTTTTAAGAGCTTTCCTCACTAAGCCTTTGCTTACGCTCTCTTTGTTTTCTGAATTCAATAATGCAGAGCATTAGAGTAACTTGAGGGCAGCAAAGTGGGTCAAGCAATCAAGTTCAAGTGAAGCTCAATGTATGGAAGGTTTTGTTAAACATTTAGCTTTTGTGTGATTTGGCAATGGGGGACCAATGTATGTGTTTTGGGAGGTGTTTGAGACTCCCTAAGCTTGTTAAATGTTGATGTGGTTGCTGGTTTTTGGATTGAAACCTTATATGCTTGTTTTGGAATTTTGGTGTTGAATAGCTAGCTTGTGTAGGAAGCATGCCTATAGAATTGGGGCTTTTTGCATATGATGTCAATTGAATGAATTGATGTTGCTAATAGGTTGTTTTTATGCTTATTTGCATGCTGGCGAAGTTTGGTGACGATTGGAGCATGATTGGTTGTGTAATTGCATGTTTAAGGTTGAATTTTGAAGCATTCTGGTGCAGGCGTTTCGGAACTGGGTGCCCCGTTTCGGAACGGGTGCCTTGCTTGAACCCAGGAGTCCGAAACGGGGAGGGCTGTTTCGAAACGAGTAAGCCTCTGCCAGACCCCCGTTTCGAAACGGGCTATGCCTGTTTCGGAACGGCCCCGCGTTTCGGAACGGGCTGTCCCCCGTTTCGGAACGGTTGACCGTTGGGGGCTGACATTGGCGGTTATGTGTTTTGAAATGTTTGCGTTTTGGTCCTGAATCTTGTATGTGCAATTGTATGAGCTGTGGATGTCCTTTTGAGCTGAAATTTCACAGAGAAGCATGAAATCTGACTAATTACAGGTTGGTAACTTTAATTTGGACTAAGTCCTCTAATTTATCAGAAATTACAAATTGGTCCCTAAAGTTGTAATTCGTTCAATTGGGTTCCTGTTTGATCTCTGATGTTTGTGATCTTTTAGTATGTTGGTTGTATGGTCACACATAGGTGTAATGTGCATCTAGACAAGATTAAAAAGAAAAAAAAGGGTCGTTAATCAAGGTTGACTTTCGGGTTGACTTTGGTTTTCCCCGTGTGACTTTCTTAATTCGGGTCAACCGTCTAGGCCGGGTTAAGGGGGTTACACAGAGAGTACAAATACATGATATCCCATGTATCCCAAAACCTGGTGTACATATCCCAGAACCCTATTAGACCAAAACACTCTTCCCAACATCCCAACAATACACATCTCTACAACGTAGTCTCAATAGTTGTAGAGAACCTAAAAGTGGTTACATCTCTCCAAATGATAATTCTCTCATATCTCTCATAATTCAAAAGGTTAAACCTAGTCTATATTTATAGACCCAAATACTGATCGCCAAGAAACCTTATTCAATAATATCTCTTACTTAATATAGATATTCACTTATTAAAGTAAACCATAATTACCAAGTAATCTTCAACCATTATAATTATAATAAAACCCAACTTAATTACCAATCAGAATTTGAATCAAAATATAACAAATCTCCCCCTTGACACAAATTCCATCCGAGCACTGGTCTTCAAATCTTCAATTCTTGCGTAAGCCAAATATCCATTGAAGCACTGCCGCCAAGTATTCAACAACTTCAATTCTTACGTAATATTCGTTGAAGAACCATTGAATAGATTGAGAATGCATCGTTGAATCGATTGAGAATTACTCCCCCTACATCTGAATGCTTGTTGCAATAATACTCCTTTTGCATGTCTCCAACATCGCTCCACAAAATTTGCAACAAAAATTCCTTCAAAAAATACATAGCTCGAATCATAGCTCTGATACCATTTGTTAGGAATTTGGTATTGATAAAAAAATAACTAAAGTGATAACAACATAGGCCAAGACACGCACAAGAAACAAGATTTAATGTGGTTCAACATAGCCTACATCTACGGACAAGAGAAAGGAACAATCTACTATCAACGTAGAGACACGAATAGTACAAATACATGATATCTCATGTATCCCAAAACTCGGTGTACATATCCTAAAATCCGGTTGGACCAAAACACTCTTCCCAACATCCCTACAATACCCTTGTCTACAACGTAGTCTCAATAGTTGTAAAGAACCTAAAAGTAGTTATATCTCTCCAAATGATAATTCTCTCATCTCTCTCATAATTCAAAAAGTTAAACATAGTCTATATTTATAGACCCAAATATTGGTCACCAAGAAACCTTATTCGATAATATCTCTTACCTAATATAGATATTTACTTATTAAAGTAAACCCTAATTACCAAGTAATCTTCAACTATTAGAATTACAATAAAATTCAACTTAATTACCAATTAGAATTTGAGTCAAAATATAACAAATCTCCCCCTTTACACAATTTCCATTCGAGAACTGCTCTTCAAATCTTTAACAACTTCAATTCTTGCGTAAGCCAAATATCTGTTGAAGCACCGTCACCAAGTCTTCAACAACTTCAATTCTTACGTAATATTCGTTGAAATACCATTGAATAGATTGAGAATGCACCGTTACATCGATTGAGAATTACTCCCCTACATCTGAAGGCTCATTGCAATAATACTCCTTTTCCATGTCTCCAACATCGCTCCAAAAAAATTCAATAAAAATTCCTTCCAAAAACTCGTAGCTCGAATCATAGTTATGATACCATTTTTTAGGAATTTTGGTATGCAAAATAAATAACCAAAGCGATAACAACATAGACTAAGACATGCACAAGAAACAAGATTTAATATGGTTTAGCATAGCCTACCTCCACAGATGAGAGAAACGAACAATCCACTATCAACGTAGAAACCCGAAGAGTACAAATACATGATATCTCATGTATCCTAAAACTCGATGTACATATCCAGAACCCGGTTGGACCAAAACACTCTTCCCAACATCCCTACAATACATATCTCTACAACATAGTCTCAATAGTTATAAAGAACCTAAAAGTGGTTACATCTCTCCAAATGATAATTCTCTCATATCTCTCGTAATTCAAAAGTTTAAACTTAGTCTATATTTATAAACTCATATATTTGGTCACTAAGAAACCTTATTCATTAAGATCTCTTACCTAATCTAGATATTTATTTATTAAAGTAAACCCTAATTACCGAGTAATTTTCAACCACTAGAATTACAATAAAACTCAACTTAATTACCAATTATAATTGAGTCAAAATATAACTAATATCATTTGAACTCCCCCCAATGCATGAATTTTTTTTAACTTGCACATCTTTTATAGGTGTAAATTATTATTATATTTGTATACATCATAAACAAATAAATTATAGGATAAACTACATAAATGACCACCATACTATTTGAAAAGTCGCGATTTGACCGCCTTACTTTTTTCGAAGCAATTAAACCTTCATACTACTAAATTGGGTGCAATTTAACCACCAGCCGTTAGAGGTTAACGGTAGGGTGACGTGGCAGTTAAAAAAATAGGGATATAATTACACATTTGGTCCTTACTATTTACACATTCTTTCAATTTAATCCTAATTTGAATTTAATAAAATAAATTAATTATTTAATTAAGTGTTGACACGTGTCACTACCTTATTGGAGGGATTTAATTATTTATATTTGATTAAATAATTTTATTTCCATCCTCCAATCAGGTGGTGACGCGTGTCACCACCTAATTAAAGAAAGAAAATGGAGAAAACATCAATTGCACTCAAGGGGAGTCGAACCCGTGTCTCCCAACAACAAGAAGCATCGTCTAACAACCACACCAAGTGCTATTTTGGGATCCATTCCCTGCAATATATTATATGTACTTCCTCCAAGATGTAAAACTGCCACAAGTTGACCAACAACGCCAAATGCTGCCTCATGTCTTCGAATTTTAGCAGTGCTAAACATATGCACTGAGCTGACTGATAGTAGCAGTATCAGATTTATGAATTAAATGGTTCAAAGTCTTTGCGGCAATTTCTTTCCCATTTGGGCTCCCATTCTTAAGCAGCCATAATAGTGCAGGAACAGCATCAGCACTTTCAACACATGCACGTATATATTCACTGTGATTGCATAGATTCATGAGGATCAATGCAGAATCTTCTTTGGCCTTCACAGAACCAATTTCCAGAATTTGAACAAGAGGAGGAATGCCACTAGCAGCAGTAATGGCCCACTTACTTTCATCATTTTCATTAGATAGAAGGCAAAGCAGCGCAACTGCACATTCCTGTTGTTGTTCTGATGATAGACCAAGAAGTGATATCAACAGCTGAACACCTTCACGACCTTGAGGAGCTTTGGAAGCTCTGACTAAGTATCTCTCTCTAAGCCCTCAAGATGCTACGAAGGAAGCTGCTACTGATCTATTGGGGATCCTATTTAGCAGTGCTGAAATTCGAAGACATGAAGCAGCATTTGGCGTTGTTGGTCAACTTGTGGCAGTTTTACATCTTGGAGAAAGTACATATAATATATTGCAGGGAATGGATCCCAAAATAGCACTTGGTGTGGTGGTAAGGCAGTGCTTCTTGTTTTTGGGAATCATGGGTTCGACTCCCCTTGAGTGTAAATGATGTTTTCTCCATTTTCTTTCTTTAATTAGGTGGTGACACGTGTCACCACCTGATTGGAGGATGGAAATAAAATTATTTAATCAAATATAAATAATTAAATCCCTCCAATAAGGTAGTGACACGTGTCAACACTTAATTAAATAATTAATTTACTTTATTAAATTCAAATTAGGATTAAATTGAAAGAATGTGTAAATAGTAAGGACCAAATATATAATTATACCCCTATTTTTTTAACTGCCACGTCACCCTGCCGTTAGAAGTTAACGGCATGTGGTCAAATTGCACCCAATTTAATAGTATGATGGTTTAATTGCTTCGAAAAAAATAAGGTGGTCAAATCTCGACTTTTCCAATAGTATGGTGGTCATTTATGTAGTTTACCCTAAATTATATGATTCGAATTCACAACTCAAGTTCAATAGTGAACACCTTTAATCACTAGCCTAACGATAAGTTGATATATATTGATTTTAGAGTTGAAAAGCTCTTCTATATATTAATCATTGAATCATTATATATGAGGCATATGGGACTAAATCACAAACATTATGTAATATACACGATGAAATAATTAAGATTAGATAAAGGGAGGAATAAAGTCTTATAACTTCAAAATTAACACAGAGTTAATAAGTATTTAATTTAAAATTTAGGAAGAACAAAATCTAATTTCATAAATATTCAAATTAGTATAGATTATAATTACCGTTAAACAAAAAAAATGGGAAGCACGAGCCTCTCCCACTATTGTTATAATTTCGTCCATGAATCACACTACCATCATATTTTTTTAAACTATTTTTTTCTCACCACCCCTAATTAAAAAATGTTTAGAGTGATACTAATATATGTGTATATATACGTAAAATGATTAATTATATAAAAAAAATTTCTAAAATGGTAATTATACAATGATTATATATATATATATTATATATATATTTTGTTGCAATTTATTGCTATTACTGTCCATATATTTCAGACAAAGCATAAAAGGGTAAAATTTACAAATGGTCACTAAACTTTAGTTAATTATTTAATTTGGTAACCAAATTTTTAATTACTTCAATATTACCACTAATTTTTTTATTTGTTTCAATTTGGCCACTGAACTCTTAACAGACGTTAAGAAAGTGACGTGATAGTTAACAATTTTTTTCTAATAACACATTTAGTACTTCACATTTATACATCAAACAATTTAGTCTTAATTTAAAAAATAATAATAAATTTAACCCTCAATATTTACACATTATTTCAATTTGACTCTATTTTTAATTAAAAGTAATTTAACCCTAAATCCAAAACACTAAACCTAAAACCTCAAATCCATAAACCTAAAACACTAACACCATAAACTATAAACCCATAAACCCCAAAAGTTAAAAAATCCATCAATGAAAAAGATAAAGGCAGAGAAAAGATTTGGACCCTAAGGACCTAAACCTCTGCACATAGATCCATCCAGAAATACAAATCCATTAAGAAAACTATTTGAGTCCGATGCAAGCCATGACAAGCAAATGAATGAAAATAAAATAAATCGAATCGAAATAAGAAGACTTTGACAGCAATATAAACAAAGGAGGCCTACAAGTCAGATTAGTTCACTACAACAATGGATTACTAATATGAATAAGCTTACTAGATGGATTTAGAGCATAGCTCTATAATGACATAGTTTTTGCAGATCAACCCAGAGCAATGTTTAATAGATGAGCTTGATTTCTAGTTGTAGGCGTAGAAAATTGGATAGCATAATTACAGGCCTTATATGGCAGCATCTTTTCTTCGCCTTTATCTTTTTCATTGATGGATTTTTTAAACTTATGGGGTTTATGGGTTGGGTTTTTGGTTTTGTGTTTATAGATTTTGGGTTTTAGGTTTAGTGTTTTGGATTTAGGATTTTAAGTTTAGGGTTAAATTTTTTTAATTAAAAATAGGGCTAAATTGAAATAATGTGTAAATATTGAAGGTTAAATTTATTATTATTTTTTGAATTATGACTAAATTGTTTGAATGTATAAATGTATTATTATACAAAATTATTAACTGCTACATCACTTTCTTAACTTCCGTTAAGAGCTGAGTGGCTAAATTGAAACAAATTACAAAATTTAATAATTACATTAAAGTAATTAGAAGTTTAGTTACCAAATTGAATAGTTAACTAACGTTTAGTGACCATTTGTGAACTTTACCCAACATAAATATTCAAGTGTGAGACTTGACAAATACTAAGGTAGTGAGAGGTGAACGAAGATCCTTGGCCACTTTCACCAAGGGAAGATAAAAACACATGAAAATGAAATTAATGATTTAAGTCTATAGCGGTGTTTTTATTGTAAACGCTGCAAAGTTTATTATTTTGTGGCGTTATTTTCTCAAACGCCGCGATATGTATAAAATTAATAATGTTTGATCTATAAACGTGCTTGAAATATCGCTATATACTAAATTTGGTGCAGTTAATAAACAAGTCAAATATACTAGCGGTCCGGCAGCATTGATGAAGCCTGTCTATTGAACCCATTTAAGAGTTTCTTTCCTTCACCCTCTCTGCACTTAATATCCAGAAAACCAGGCCTTAATTCAATAGGATTAGTGGTTGGATGCAGAGAATATTGTTTAATTAATGCCCACTACTACAGCATTTCTCTTATCATATGTCAGTCACCGATACAAATAGATGAAAAGCTGCTGCAACTTCATTTACGTAAATAAAAAAATATTAATATGTTTTTAATTTATATTTTATGTCTAGGGTTTGTATTTGTTCCTTTCAAAAATATCATCTCTAACACTTATATTTTTAGAAGTATCATTTATTTTTAATATATTTTATCAACACACTCAAACTGCATTAAAAAACAACTCGAAAATGAACCGCAACAACTCTTTGAAAGATTATAACAGGCCCTGAAAGTGGAAAGTAACTTACTTCAAAAGCATTTTAATACAAAACAAAACATCAGTTCATTGAACCTTTTCATTATTATTATTATTATTTTATGTAACTAATTAATCATGGTTGAAAGTCTTAGAGCTTAGTTAGTACATATTTATTTAACCATGTAAAGTTATATGTGTGAAATCATCAACTTCCCAAAAATAATAATAAAAGATGAATGCAGGAGTGGAGGAGAGAACATGGACCCTCAAAATCAGGTTGAATTAATATTAAAACAATAAAAACCCCAGACCTAATCTCAGTTTTGAAAGAGCTCGATGTTGTCTCCACTTAAGACAAAAGACACAGACAACGTCGACTGTTTTGAGAATCACAAACTGGCGACTTCCACTTTACAAATCACGATTACTTGGTCTTTTATTAGGTGTCGACTTTTTAAGTTTGATATTTGCTTCTTAATCATAGCTTAAATCATTGTTGATCATATCTATTAGTTTATTCCCTAATGGTTTTAGCAGGTACACTTTACACACATTCATTTTCCATAATTTCTGAAAGGCGTCTCATGGGAGCCATTACTACACTCTGAGTTAATACCATGATATTGGTCTTTTTCAACATCCAATTTTTATTTTGTGTCAGGATAAATATGGGTTCAAAAGATCATGTATAATAATCCTGCAAAGTACTAGTAGGTAATATAAAAAATGATAAATTTTTATTAGGTTTTTGATGTACCTTATCTACACGTTTAATGGTTTAAGCAAAGAATAGTATCATCCAACTGCATAGAAAATTATTGTTACTGGACTTAGTAAGAGAAAATTAATATTTGATTTTTCATGCATGATATTTAGCCCGAGAGTCTAAATTAGAGCAATTTTGAGAGCTCAAGTTATTTTGATTTTTTTAATGTTATTTTGTTTTATTTTAATCTAGTCATATTAAATCTCTAAATTCACTCTCCACCACATATTTGTTTTTTTAATTTTGGGCTTGCTTGGTACTATAAATACCATGCAAATCTCAACCTTTTCAATCGTCTCAAAGTAGAATCATCTACTTACTTTCTTCTACTCTCTCTCATTTTCAACACATTTTGATGTTACTTATTCATTGACTTTTTGTTGTCACGAAATATATTTAAAGATAGTCTAGTGCACTCATCAAGAAAATCTTATTTCTATCTTTTATCTTTGTTTAACTAAATACTTTTCCTAAACAAACTAGTAGGGAATATAAAAATAATAAATTTTTGTTAGTTTTTGGATGTACCTTACCTTCACGTTTAATGATTTAAGTGAAACTAATCTCACATAGACAACAATAATTCTAGTCAAATATTTAACATTACTACTATATTCTCAAAAGTTTCGAACTTGAAGCATTTTTTTTTTTGATCGAACAAACTTGAAGCATTTTAATCTTAGGAAGTATTGAATAAAAATACGTTTGTAAAAAGCTTAAAAAAAACAATCATATAACCAAACTCCAATTAAAATCCCACCTCATAAATATCATCAAAAGGTGGGATATGAATTTAAAAGGAAGGACAAAACAACGCAACATGCATGTTCTTCCACCAAAACCAAAGTCCCTCAATTTGAGGGTGCAAAATTTTAAAACTTTGGGTCTTATATGATTTCCGTCTCATTTTCAGAGCGATTTCGGATTCCAAACCAACAAATTTCAGACCAAAAAGGTGTGCAAGTAAAACAACTCCATTACCCATACAAAAAAAGAAGAAAAAACATTAATATCTAAGATTAGATTTATTATTTAATTAATACATTCCATGAATGGCCACATCATCTCCACTGTAGGGCAAACCACACGTGCTTCTCTTTGGTCGTAGAGAAGGCATAATCGCCGCCGGTCACCGGTTTCTAACAGTGGAGTGTCGTGGGACCTTTCTGGGCCAAGGCTGGTAGCCAACTGTCGTCGAGTTTCGAGACAAAATGCTTGCTCATTTAGGGGACGCCTACTGAATCCTAGGCATTTTTTTCTCTCTCTTATTAATCAAAATGAGACAAATCAAAGTTCAAAGACAAATTTATTGATATTTTATTCAGTAATGACACGTTAATCAGCTACCCAAGTATGATACTGTTGTTAACAGTGCCAATTTAAAAAACAGGATCGGACTACCTAGTTTTTTTTTTATTTAAACTAACCACTTTAATCTTTTGATTTGATAGTTTAATCATATAGGCTGAATCAAAAGGTTAAAGAAATTAAGGATCCAGAATTAAAAAATCAATTACGTTCTCTTTAATTTTTTTGGCATGGAGAGATGGAACAAGGCGGGTTTTTGGCCGCCCGAACCCGATCTAACCCCGAAGAAAATTAATAAAAATATTAAGTATAATATATAAAATATAATTTATATAATATATTTATAAATAAATAGGGTCGGGAAATTTCCACCTTAAACCTGACCCGACTCAAGCTTCTTAAAAACCAAACCTGGCCCAAAAATCGAAATTTCAAAAAAAAAATTGACCATACCGGGTCGGAACCCACCGAATTCGAGTTTTTTACATTGTAGCAAAATAGGTTTTTAGTGGCATTTTTAGTAAACGCCGCTAATTTTGTACATTTAGTTGCGTTTTTTTAATAAACACCTGGATAAACTGATATATGGTGGCATTTTTGAAGAAACGTCGTTACAGACACGTATTTTAGTGGTGTTTGTCTAACAAACGTCGCTATAGACATGTACTATAGTGACATTTGTTAGAAAAAAGGCTTCTAAAGACACGTACTTTAGTGGTGTTTGTCTAACAAAGGCCACAATAGGATTTAAATGTTTAAATCCAACATCGACTTCATTTATATCTTATTGAAGCTTTATAAAGAACCGAATTACAAGTATAGATCACCGAGCTAAGTAATGAGGTGGGGGAAGAAGATACATAGTCAATAGCGACATTTGGAGGGATAAACGCCACTAAAGACAAGGCATATAACGACGTTTGGTGTAAAAACACCACTAGACAAGGTATTTTAGCGGCATTAGGTGGAACAAACGTCACTAAAGACGAGTTGTTAGCGGTGTTTGGTGGGAAAACGCCACTAAAAACAAGGTATTTCGCGGTGTTTGGAGGAACAAACGCCGCTATATATCTCGACCTTTTGCGGCGTTTGTGAACTATTGCGGCGTTAGATCTAGCGGCGCTTCTTGTGACGCTTTTGCTAGCGCCATGAGGGTTTTTAGTAGGGGTGTTCATAAAACTCAAATCGATGTACCATACCGAAAAATCAAAAAAAAATCGAACTAAATGGTAGGTAACCGTACCGATAAAAATTAGCTGAAACGGTACGATAACCGTACTAGTAAAATTAGTTGTTAAATGGGATGCGAACAGTTACAATTTTTCGCTAAACGGTTAACCGTAAAAATTGATAAGAAAATTTAAAATTAACTTTATATTAATATTAAATTATTGATTATTACCAATATATGTGTAATTATCATACTTAAACTATATTTTATAATGATGTTAAATTATTAGTAATAATCAAACGTGTAGTGTACGTCTATTCGAACGTGCATCTATTCTAATATTGAGATATAGTGGCCTAGTGGGATATGTGTTATATCCTTTTGTTTATGTTGGGTTTCCAGTGTGGTTACAAGCAGTTTGTGTCTTAGGGTATTAGTTTGATCTTGCATCTCCTTTTACGGTTCATGTTTTTGTGTCTTTATTTTATTTATATTTTCTCTTGAACAACTATGTCGAGCTTGTGTTCATGTTATTGTGATCGTGAAATGAAATAAATTTGGAGTGCTTTTTCCTATTTAGGTGTTCTTGTCTCGATTTCGGTTGACTCAAAGGGCGAAGAGAATTTTAACGAAGTTCTTTTCTTTTAAAAAATTATAATGATATCACATTATTGATTATACATATATTTGTATAATTAATATAAATTATTGATTATTACTAATATTTGTGTAATTAATATAAATTTTTAATTGTTTTAATTGTTTTAAAGCTTAATGACTTCTTAAATATAAATATTGAAGACTTTATTTGTTTAATTTTTTAAACTATTAATTCTAGTAGTAATAAATATATAAAACAGTTCATCGTTAATCGAGTAACCGTACCGAATAAACCGATTAACCGTTTAGGCGGTAACTCATTTAAACAGAACTTAACGGTTCATCAAAATGTCGAATCGATATTTTCGATAACTATAGCGATAAGTCGTGCCGGTATGGTTAACCGTCTATGAACACCCTTAATTTTTAGTGGCGCTTAAAAATATTACTATAAGGCTAAAAATGCCGCTAAAAACCTATTTTTGTTGTAGCGGGTTTGTGGCTGACCACTCGTGATTTGTTCTTATTTGCTTTATTAATTTAATTCTTTTTATTTGTTTTTGTTTTCAATAAATTTCCTTTTGTGGATCCTTCTCTTTTTGACACATTTTTTCATGTCTTACTAGCACAATTTTCATATAATTTTGTGGTGGTTGACGTTCGTATAGCGATCATAATATACATCCCTGATTAGGAAAAGGTTAACAGTCTCGTATGGATATATCTCTGTTTGTGGTAGTTTATCGATGTCTTCTTAACTATTAATGTGTTGGGTCACGTCAGCACGCCCCGTGGCGCAGCGGAAAAAATAATCCGACGTAATCCAGCCAGGATCCATGTACAGGAACGAATCTGGGGTGAAAAGATGAAGAGTTACCTTTTAAAACTCTAGAAACTGGAAAACCGACGGTATATCGAAATAACCACGTCAAGTAAAACCGGAATCATCACAGGTTCGCAACGACCTCTACGGAGTCCACCCGAACAAAACGAACAAAGTTTCTGCCTCCCTAAAACTTAGGGATAAATTTCGACAGGTTTGAACACCTTCCAGGGAGAAGTCAAAATCCCTCCAGGGATTCCTGAGGGAGTCTGAAATCGACCAGGGGTTCTACCGGGACTTGGATTCGAACTAGGAAATCGCCAGGAATTTGCCAGGGGGCAAGAGGAACACCAGAAAAATATCGAACAGCTTCTCAGAGAGCTTTCTGGGATATGTCGAATTCCAGTGGGGAATCCCTAGGGGTGTTGTCGATATCTTCAAGAGGAGGAAGAGGGATGATTTGGTTGCTAGCCCTTGTCCCTTTAAATAGTATTCAGAGACTTAATTCTAGTTGAATA
The DNA here is from genome assembly GCA_030270665.1 of Hibiscus trionum. Classification (NCBI taxonomy): domain Eukaryota; kingdom Viridiplantae; phylum Streptophyta; class Magnoliopsida; order Malvales; family Malvaceae; genus Hibiscus; species Hibiscus trionum. Next base: position 22,367,876 of record BSYR01000011.1, read on the forward strand.
CCTTAAATCCAAGTTCAACCAAAATTCATAGAATCTAATTCTACTTGAAATTGGATTATATTAAATATACATTATATTTAATAATATTAAATGAAATATATATTTAATTATGTAGAATCTTATTCTACATAAAACATGGATTTAAATATACATTATATTTAATCCAAATATATATATTTTTATTATATAAAATCTCATTCTATCTTTACGTGGATTTAAATATATTTAAATATATGTTTTTTAATTATGTGGAATCTAATTCTACATAAACTTGGAATTAAATATACATTATATAGATTCCAAATATATATTTAAATTTTTAGAATCTTATTCTATAATATTTAAGTCTCTAAATATTTTCCATACTCTAAATAATATTTGATAAATACAATATTTATCCAATATTATTCTCATTTAAGGGAGTTGCCGATTTCCCTTATCCCATAGGGGATTTTCGGCAACCTCCCTAAAATAGGGAGTATGGTTTCCAATTTTTGTTCGTTTCTTTCGAAGGGTATGACCCTTGTAGGTTCATGCAACGTTAGCAGCAAAATTAGAATTGTTTTAATTTTACAAACAATGAGTGGCATCTAGCAATACATCATTGCTAACTAAGTTGCATGAAGTCATGGTGTAGAACTAATGTTTTGATATAATAATTGAAAAATGTTTTGGACTAATTTGAAAAGAATTTAAAACTTGGTTTTAAGTCCAAACAACTTGAAATTATGTTTGAGGTATTTTAAGAGGTTTTTGACAAATAATTTTCATGTTTTTAATAGCCAAACTCGTGATTTCAAAGTACCAGTATCGATACCGTTGTACCAGTATCGATACCATTTTGCCCTGGTTTGGCCACTGTCAAAACCCGTATCGATACGAGGGTTTAGTGTATCGATACGGAGGGGGTCGTTTCGATACGCCACATCAGCGTACCGATCCCAGTTTAACTACCCCAATGGCTATTTCCCAACGGCCATTTAAATGTCAAAGGGTACCGATACGCCCTCAAGCGTATCGATACGCCTATGCAGGCAAAAGCCCAACGGCTAGTTCCTATGAAAGCCGTATCGATACCGTTCCACGTGTATCGATACCGTTAGCTGCAGAACAGCATTTATGAAGGGAAATTAAGTCCTCAACGGCTCCAATTCATCCCCAACGGCTAGTAACGGCTACAAACTCATTTGGGAGTATAAAAGGGACCTCCAAGCATCTTGTAATTGTTAATGCTTCAATTGTTACAACATTATGATGTCAAAATTTGTCTAGAGCTTTAATTGTACATTTCTTGCTTAGACAACACTTGTGAGCTTACATTGTTAAATTTGCTCAAGTGTTTAGGTTTTGGGTGAGTGCTTAGAATTGCAAACAAACACCTTTTAGAGGGATTTCTAGTTTGCTAAGTCTTTCTTTGTAAAGAGAGTGTTCCTTCAAGCTTTGGGTAGAAAGCTTTGAGGGTTGTAACGGTTTCCTCCTAATCCTAGAAAAGGGGACGAAATTCTTAGTGAATTTGTTGGAAATCCTTAGTGGGGAGCTAAGGTAGTGGATGTAGACCTTGGTTAGAAGGTTGAACCACTATAAATCCTTGTGTCAAATTGCCAATTTTTCACCTCCCACTAAAACACCCAATTATCCAACTTCTCCACACTTGGCGAGCAAGAACGGTTGATCGAATCGAGCCCCACACAACCCAACAGTTGGTATCAGAGATTGGCTCAATCGAAGAGGATTCACATCCTATTGAGAAGATCCGGCAAGCTCGATAACTTTTTCATCAACCGGCTCAAATGGCGCAATCCATCGACAAACCGCCTTTCTTCAACGGAGATCACTATGCCCATTAGAAGACAAAGATGAAATTCTTCTTGAAGTCAAGAGATTACAAGCTATGGGACATAGTTGAAGATGGTCCGTTCGTGCCTCAAGGAAGCAAAGCGGAATGGAGTGCCGACGATCGCAAGAAGATGGAGCTTAATTGCAAAGCCTTGCACATGCTCTTTTGTGCTTTTGGCCCAACCATCTATGAGAAGATGTCTTCTTGTAAAAGTGCCAAGGAAGTATGGGACAAGCTTGAAGTCACATACGAAGGAACCAATGAAGTCAAGGAGACCAAGATTGGGCTCCTCACCTTAGAGTATGAGAACTTCAAGATGGATCCGGAAGAGAACATCGAGAAGATGTTTGATAGGTTCTCCACCATCACCAATGGTCTTAAAGGTTATGGAGAAGCCATCCCGGAAGAGAAGCTTGTCCGAAAGCTCATCTACTCCCTTCCCGAGTCATGGGACTCAAAGAGGACCGCCATCATTGAAGCCAAGAATCTCAAAACCTTGAAGCTTGATGAACTCATGGGGTCACTTCTCACTCACCAAATAATGAAGAAAAACAAAGAAGAGGAGAAGAAGAAGGAAGAGATTAGAGCGATGGGGAAGAAGAAGATCATGGAGCTAGGCATCAATGCAAGTGTCGTAGCTCTCAAATCCTCCACTTGCCATCACGAAGATTCTAGTGAGGAGGATAGTGAAGATGAAGAGATGGCCTATCTCTTCAACAAGTTCGCCCGGTTCATGAAGAGCAAAATGGAAAAATCCAAGCTTGAATCGGTGAAGAAGATGAAGGATTCCCGTAAATCCAAAATGAAGGGATCGTCTTCAAAACAAGCATATGTGGCCACATGGAGTGATGAAGACTCCACCGATGATGAAGTAGCCCACCTATGCTTGATGGCCCTAAATGAGGGGGAGGTAACTTCTAACTCATCTATTTCAAATTCTTATACATTTGATGAGTTACAAGATGCCTATGATGATTTGCTTTTGGAATTCAATGCATCATTTTCCAAGAACAAAAAGTTGATTTCAAAAATAAAAATTGAAAATGATTTGCTTTCCAAAAAAAATCTTGAACTTGAAGCAAAGTTGAAAGATTTTGAACAAAAATGTTTTGATTTACAAAATTTGCTTCTTAAAGTTCAAAAAGAAAAAGATTTGATTTCCAATGAACTTGAAAAGAAAAATAGTTTTGGAAAATCAAACTTTTATATAAGACAATCTAGTGCCCCTAGATTTGTGAATGGAAAATGTTTTAGAAGTGTTTGGGTCCCAAAAGGACTAACCACTTCAACTAAAAAGGATGAAATTGAAAAATGGATTCCTAAGGGGACTAAATTTTGTGCTACTAATGTCTATGGATCCAAAGCAATTTGGATACCAAAAATTACTTGATTGTCTTTTGCTAGGTGTGATGGAGAGTGATCAACAAGTCAAAAATTGAGGGGGAGCTCCATGCACACAAAGGAAGAACACTTGAAGAAGGAAGGCTTCATATCCTCCCTTGTGTTCAAGTGTGGTAATATCTAGTTGCTTTAGTGTTTATTTGATTTATTTTCATTTATGTCAACTAGATAATCATATATGTTGAACTAACATTCTTATGATGCTTTGAGTAAGGGGGAGCCAATTTTAAACCAAAAATTTTTAAGTGTGTCAAAATGTTTTTGCCTCCTATGTTATCTTGAACTTAAATGTCTTTTAAATTCTTTTTGATATAACAAAAAGGGGGAGAAATGGTTTGAAAAATTGAATTTTCAAATGAATAAGGGGGAGCTTAATTTGATTTCATATCTTTAATCTCTTATTCAAATTTTTAAAGTTAAAGGGGGAGAATCCCAAACAATTTTTCAAGTTAGTTTTATTATATCAAAAAGGGGGAGATTGTAGAACTAATGTTTTGATATAATAATTGAAAAATGTTTTGGACTAATTTGAAAAGAATTTAAAACTTGGTTTTAAGTCCAAACAACTTGAAATTATGTTTGAGGTATTTTAAGAGGTTTTTGACAAAGAATTTTCATGTTTTTAATAGCCAAACTCGTGATTTCAAAGTACCAGTATCGATACCGTTGTACCAGTATCGATACCATTTTGCCCTGGTTTGGCCACTGTCAAAACCCGTATCGATACGAGGGTTTAGTGTATCGATACGGAGGGGTCGTTTCGATACGCCACGTCAGCGTACCGATCCCAGTTTAACTACCCCAACAGCTATTTCCCAACGGCCATTTAAATGTCAAAGGGTACCGATACGCCCTCAAGCGTATCGATACGCCTATGCAGGCAAAAGCCCAACGGCTAGTTCCTATGAAGGCCGTATCGATACCGTTCCACGTGTATCGATACCGTTAGCTGCAGAACAGCATTTATGAAGGGAAATTAAGTCCTCAACGGCTCCAATTCATCCCCAACGGCTAGTAACGGCTACAAACTCATTTGGGAGTATAAAAGGGACCTCCAAGCATCTTGTAATTGTTAATGCTTCAATTGTTACAACATTATGATGTCAAAATTTGTCTAGAGCTTTAATTGTACATTTCTTGCTTAGACAACACTTGTGAGCTTACATTGTTAAATTTGCTCAAGTGTTTAGGTTTTGGGTGAGTGCTTAGAATTGCAAACAAACACCTTTTAGAGGGATTTCTAGTTTGCTAAGTCTTTCTTTGTAAAGAGAGTGTTCCTTCAAGCTTTGGGTAGAAAGCTTTGAGGGTTGTAACGGTTTCCTCATAATCCTAGAAAAGGGGACGAAATTCTTAGTGAATTTGTTGGAAATCCTTAGTAGGGAGCTAAGGTAGTGGATGTAGACCTTGGTTAGAAGGTTGAACCACTATAAATCCTTGTGTCAAATTGCCAATTTTTCACCTCCCACTAAAACACCCAATTATCCAACTTCTCCACACTTGGCGAGCAAGAACGGTTGATCGAATCGAGCCCCACACAACCCAACACATGGTTTGACTTTCCTAATTCCTGAATAAACTTCCTTTATGGTTTGACTTTCCTAATTCCTGAATAAACTTCCTTTATGTATTTCATCCTTTTGTCCTTTATATCTTAGATGAACACAAGTCTTGGGTTAGTCACACTTGCGTTGTCCATCTAGTGTTTCTTGATGTCTTGAGTAGATTATGATAAATGAATCTCTATGATATCTCATATCATAATATTCGAGCATGGCCAGGCATTTTCTAATCTCACTCAATCAAGTGGTCGAAGATATTTCTCCCATTATGTAGGAGGGACAAATCCTTTCTTGATCAACCATATTTCACTACATAGGTCATCACGTATCCAATCATCAGTCTTTATAATGTAGTCAGTTACGACACACGTTTAACTATGTCAAAATACGTAAATCTTTTTGTTGAAATCATGTTGATCTCAAGTCTGAGGATTATACATATGTTTATCATGAGCAATGTTGTGACTGTCACATAATTACCCAAGAAACATGCTCAAAGCGGGTCAATCCAGTATGTTGTTCTCTAACAAATACTTATGTGTTGATTTTGACATCTCTATGTCAATGACAATGCTTCTCATCAACCACATATTAGTCTTTATATATTATCACTCTCCATACCCGTAATAATATTCGACTAAGGATCCTATTTAACAATAATCGTATTATTGTATGGACATTATTATCCAATGGTTAGTTTGATGCACAGAAACATACCAAATGATAATAACGGCAATGCCATTACTTGATAAATCTAGTAAAATAGTATGTCTATTCAATCATCATATGATTGGTCTTTGGGCATACTCCAACATAATGAAGTATTATTGTAAGATTGATTTTGTTGATCACATCTTCTACATCAATGCTTAAGCTTCTAATTGGATAGATACAAGAAGATTCGTTTGTTAGATTTCTATGGATGATGAAGAACATAGTTAAGGGAAGATTTTGATTTTTTTTCTTTTCACATCTTTTATTTTTTATATATTATTTTTTGTTAATTTTATGTGATTTATTCGTGAATATAGTCGTTAAATTTTTTGTTTATAATGGTGTATTTTTATACCTTTCATTATTTTAAAAAAATCGGCTTCTTTTTAAACAAATCAATCAAAGTTGATAAATTATATTTTAAATTTAATTTTGAATTCATTTAAACATAAAATTGATTGCTTCTTTATGTTTTGATTCATTTTTTGTTTTTATTTTTCTATAATAATTTTTTTTTCTATTTTTTTAATTCCATCACTTTCCTTTTGCTAGTTTTGTAATCCCTCGACCCGGCCTAGTCGCTAGACCCGAACTAAAAAAATCACATTAGGTTTATCGAAGCAAACCCGAACTAGCTTACTCAAATTACGGTCCATTTTTTCTTTTATCTTATCTAGATACTTCATTAAGTCCTATGGTTTACATAAAAGCCGCGGTTCAAATCTCATTCAAAATGAACACCAAAAAGGTACCCAATTGCACAAATAAGCATTTTAGGGACCAAATTGCAATTATGAAAAACTACAAGGACTTACCCAAATTTTAGGTTACCAATCTTCAATTAATCAGATTTCATGTTATCATGTGAATTTTCAGCTCAAACAGATCATTCGAACACATCCAATTGACATTCCAACATTTAAGGACCAGATTGTAAGGAATCTAAAACATGACACAATACCAACTGCCAAAACGGCCATGCGTACCGACAAATGTGATTTCGTACGATATTGTAATAAGGGCGTACTGATACACAAGCTACTGTACCGATCCCCACTATTCCAGTAGCCAATGGGTTGTACTGGTACGACTCACACTGTACCAATACCCAGGCTTAAATCCACCTCCCATGCCTAGATCAAGCCCCATATACCAATACATAGAGGATCCGTACCGATACGGGCAGGCCTATAATGCCCTTTTAGCCTGGTTTTTCATCCCCAAATCATATCAAATATGCTTCAAACATCCTAACATGCTTCCTAAACATATTCAACACACTTGGCGCACATTTAAACATATTTGAATCAACAAACACGCATTTTCAAGCGTCAACACTTAAACTAAATGCATGCTTCCTCATTGCATAAAACCAACATAGTCAAAATACAATTCAAGGCTTATAACTAACCAAACATGATGTTCAACTACCATACATGTCATTTAAAACTTACTTAAGCAACTAAAACCCGGAATTAAGCATTCAAGCATTAAATGCATTTCAAGGCAAATAAATCCAAAACTTCAATTCAACAAAACACGTCATTAACACGCCTCAAAAACATCAAACCAACAAGATAAGATGGTTTGAAAACCACATCAAAAACATATTACAAATCTCCAAAATTGAAATGACACATTGCCTTATCAACCACAAACTCAAAACTAATTTCATACTCGGTAAAAATTAAAGTCCTTGGGACCCCTTTTCCTCGAATGCTGCTTGAAATGGGAGCGTAAGCAATGCATGCATAGTGAGGTAGCATCTTAACATTGTCTCGTCTGTCTATTTGAGTGAGAATTGCTCGCATCTTAACATGGCATAAAGATACCATGGTGTCGCGATCCAACAACATAATTTCATACCTTATGGACGTCTCTATTAGGGGTGATAATAAGTCGAGCCCGAGATTGACTAGGCTCGGCTTGGCTCAGAAATAGTATTATTGGGCTCAGTTTAGGCTCGAGGCTCATCGAACTCGAAATTTTAGGCTTGAGCTCGGCTCGGAAACAATACTATTGGGCCCGGCTCGGCTCGAAATGGACAATTTTACTATAGTTTTTTTTAATAAAAGATGGGGCCTCGTTAAAAGCTCTTTCATAAAAACCACTGAAACGAAATTCAATGTCGGGAAAGGAAGAAAAGTGCCCAAAAATTAGATTAATTCAAATAACCAACAATACAAACACATAATCAAAGAAAATATAAAATAAAACAACAACCAAGTAAGGAAAATGCCCAATTTATTTTAGTTAATTTGCTTTTAGTAGATTTTCCCTAATTTATTTTAGGGTAAACTACATAAATGACCATCATACTATTGGAAAAGTTGCGATTTGACCACCTTACTTTTTTTCAAAGCAATTAAACCACCAAACTATTTAAATGGTATCAATGTGACCACCATCCGTTAGAGCTTAACGGTAGGATGATGTGGCAGTTAAAAAAATAGGGGTATAATTACACATTTGGTCCTTGTTATTTACACATTCTTTCAATTTAGTCCTAATTTTAAATTAATAAAATTAATTAATTATTCTTTCAATTTAGTCCTAATTTTAAATTAATAAAATTAATTAATTATTTAATTAGATAGTGACACGTGTCAACACCTTATTGGAGGACTTTAATTATTTATATTTGATTTAATAAATTTATTTCCCTCCTCCAATCAGGTGGTGACACGTGTCACAACCTATTTAGAGGAGAAAAAACAATTTCAAGCAACATGCTTGCCAAGGGAATCAAACCCAGGCAGCAAAGGGTAATTGACAACAACACAACCACTGCGCCAAACCCAATCTTTTGTTTAAATATACTCCATCAAAAATATATTGCTTATTTATTTTACATTTATTCTTTTAATTCAACATATATAATCATCGAATTAATTTCACATATATATCCCTAAACCCCAAACCTTAAACACTAATTTCACATATATAATTATCAAATTAATTTCATATAAATAACCCTAAATTCTAAACTTAAACTCCAAACCCTAAATGCTAAACCCCAAACTCTAAATATCAACCATAAATGTTTAGGTTTTAGTATTTAGTGTTTGGGGTTTAGGGTTTAGAATTTAGAATTTAAGGTATATGGTTATTATGTGAAAAAAAATCGATGATCACGAAATTAGAGTTTAGAGTTTAGGGTTTAGGGTTTAGAATTTAAGGTTAGGGTTATTATGTGAAATAAATTCGATGATCACGAAATTAGAGTTTAGAGTTTAGGGCTTGGGGTTTGAAGTTTACTATTTAGTTTTTTGGGTTTAGGGTTTAGCATTTTGCTTTGGGGTTTAGGGTTTGGGGTAAACCCTAAACTCTAACCTCTAATTTTGCATTCATCGAATTTTTTCACGTAATAACCCTAAACCTTAACTTCTAAATGCTAAACCCTAAACCCCAAACACTAAATACTAAAACCCTAAACATTTATGGTTAATATTTATAGTTTGGGGTTTAGCATTTAGGGTTTGGAGTTTAAGTTTAGAATTTAGGGTTATTTATATAAATTAATTTGATAATTATATATGTGAAATTAGTGTTAGGGTTTGGGGTTTAGGGATATATATGTGAAATTAATTCGATGATTATATATGTTGAATTAAAAGAATAAATGTAAAATACATAAGCAATATATTTTTGATGGAGTATATTTAAACTAAAGATTGGGTTTGGCGCAGTGGTTGTGCTGCTGCCATTTACCTTTTGCTGCTTGGGTTCGATTCCCTTGGCAAGCATGTTGCTTGAAATTGTTTTTTCTCCTCTAAATAGGTGGTGACACGTGTCACCACCTGATTGGAGGAGGGAAATAAATTTATTAAATCAAATATAAATAATTAAAGTCCTCCAATAAGGTGTTGACATGTGTCACTATCTAATTAAATAATTAAATAATTTTATTAATTTAAAATTAGGACTAAATTGAAAGAATGTGTAAATAACAAGGACCAAATGTGTAATTATACCCCTATTTTTTTAACTGCCACGTCATCCTACCGTTAAGCTCTAACGGATGGTGGTCACATTGATACCATTTAAATAGTTTGGTGGTTTAATTGCTTCGAAAAAAAGTAAGGTGGTCAAATCCCGACTTTTCCAATAGTATGATGGTCATTTATGTAGTTTACCCTTTATTTTATTATCTTTCTTTTGCTAAACAAATTACTTTTAGTGCATATGTAGCATATATATATATATATATGGATAAATATTCTATACACAGGCGGTGGAAACTGAAAGTTTCCACAAGCGCCTTAGTTTTAGTGTATAGGGGGTTAGTTTAGGGTATAAGGTTTAAGGGTTTAGGTATAGTGGGTTAGAATTTAGGGATAGGTATTTCAATTTAAGGTTTAGGGTTATAATTTAGGATTTATAGGTTAAAACCTAAATCCTCACCATATTACCCTAAAAACTAAACCCTAACCTATAAACCCTAAATTATAACCCTAAACATTAAATTGAAACAACTATCCATAAATTCTAAACCTCTACACCTAAACCCCTAAACCTTATACCCTAAACTAACTCTCTATACCCTAAAACTAAGGCGCTTGTGGAAACTTTCAGTTTCCACCGCCAGTGTATAGAATATTAATCCTATATATATATATATATATATATATATATATATATATATATATATAATTATTCCGAGCCTATTTACGAGCTTTTAGAGCCGAGCCCGATTCGAGCTTTGACCGAGCCGAGCCCGAATAGCTCGCAAGGCAGTCAAGCTTATTATCACCCATGTCACTATTTTCATCGAATCAAACTCGAAACCACATTGATACCAATTTGTTGTATAGTAACAAGTAAATGACCGCATAACAAAAAGACAATAAGTAGGAAATCCTTTTGGGACAAATCACATGCAAAAGATGAGAAAATTCAATATAATGTTGAAAGAGTATAAGATGATGAGTTTGTGTGGCTAAATCTATTTACGACTCTCTTATTTCGCCCTCACAAAAAGAAAACTAAACCATATTACATATTTATGAGTTAAACAACTTGATTACAAAGGAAACTTGCATATCAATAAAATTTATCCAAACTAGGTTTCCTACTTTTAATTAATGTAAGGCTTAACCATAAAAGTGCCCAAATTATACCCCTTTTTCTAGACATGTGCCTAAAGTATTTTTTTGGACAAAATAGGTTCCTAATGTTTCATTATGTAACCATTTTCTGTAATTTTTATTTTTCCATAAAATCTTTAATTTTATAAAAATCATTAAAATCCTTAATTTCTAAAAAAACAATCTCTAATCATAAATATATAAACCCTAAATTTCTCTCCTCCAATCATCGGTTTAACTACCACCAACTACCTCTTCCATCGTCGATCCCTACAACCGATAATGCAAACCTTACGTCGCCAGAAATCGACAAAGTGGCCAAATGTACCATGAATTTTAAATACGAAATCTTCAATCAAACGACGTAAGTTAGATGGGCGAACGACAAATTGGACCTTGCGACGAGAGGAGACTTCACTACTGTGACAGTGATGTGCTGTTCAACAATGGTAGAAGGGAGATTTAGGGATTTATAGCTTTTAAAAAATATTAAAGTTTTGGATTTTTTGGAAAAGGTTAATTATATTTTGTTTTTTTAATTAAATAAAAATTAATAAATAGGCCATGTGTCATGCAATGACTAGATGACATAATTTTTTAACGTCGTTGACGAAAAAACCTTAAAATAGTTATAGAATGAAATGTTTTGCACATATTTCGTCTCAAAAATAGTTTAGGCACATATCTAGAAAAAATGTATAGTGTAGGAATTTTTCTAATGGTTAAGCTTTAATATGAAGTATAGGAAATATACTTAAACTAGATTTTCCACTTTAAACCAAAGTCTAATTAAATTCATTTCACAAACACTAACAATTTTTTATGGGATATCACCAAGTTGGTTGTCTTAGGTGAATCTTATTTTTTTCATGATATTTTTATAGATGGTTACTTGGAAGTTATAATTTAACTATATAGGAAGGTTAACATGTGAGAGGGATTTTTTTCAAAAAAATAGGGAGAATTCGTGAGAGTTCTTTCTTGGGTTTTGCTTGTTCTTGTTCAATCGATGGAAGGTTTAGTTACCTATGTTATCATACTTGGGATTCTGGGCATAACGATAAAAGGATTTTTTAGTGTCATACACGTACTTGTTTTGTTTTGCTGGTTGGATGCAGGCGTCAAGTCCTTGAGGATCATTATGAGCATGGGCAAGGATAGAGGAAGGTGAGGTTTTGGTGGATGCATAAATGGAAGGGTGTCAAGTGACCTGTGGGTTTTGTGGTGGATGAGGGTTTGTGGATTGGTACGTTTTCGTGCATTATTGGTCTGGTTTCTCAAAAAAAATCTCCCTACAATAAGAAATGTTTGTGATGGTTCCATTGAGATTCGTCAGCGACATCTACAATGAACATGAAGAATGTGGATCATACACAAGGTTGACGTGGAATGTACTGACGTCAACAATATATGGCTTGCATCGAATTTTCGTGGAAAAAAATAGGCAAAATATAAGCTTAATGAAACGATGTGTTTTAGCACTATGGGGCCTCTTTGAAAGAAAGGTTGACGAGTTAGAGTTTATTGGGGTTTTAAAGGTAGAGACCTAGTTTAAGTGGTTTATAGGGTTTATTATGACAGCTGGTTATGTGAGCACAAAGTTGTAATTCATTATAGCCAAAGGATGAAAATACTAAGCTACCATGTGGGAACTAGATGCACATTCTACCAACCCGATAGAGACAACCCGGGAAGAAAAAAAAGAAGAAGCTGGCATTGATTTTTTTAGAAGAGCAAGAGCGAATCGGAGAATGCTAAGGGTAGCTCGATGAATGTTGAGAAGATTTATGTAGGTAAGATGGGGTTGACACACGTTGAAGAGGGTTTAGTAGAAGTTTAGAAGACCAATCTTTATGAGGACATTTTAAAGGAAATATCCATGCCAAGGAAGAAGCAAATTGTAATACCTTAAAATCATAAAAATCGTAGCAATAAGAGGAATTCAAGGCAAGTTTGAAGCAATGAACCAATTAGTAGTTAAAAAAGTGAGAGCAAAGGCTGAAGTTGAAGGCAATAATGAGGCTTTTAAAGTTGCTAAAACCACTCCGATGGAGGCTGAATCCCAGCCCCGTCAAAGGCAATGATAGGACTTTATTGGAATTGTTGTGACTTAAGGAATGTTGCAATAGTTCATGCCCTTAGGAGCTACATCACCTCCAAAGATCTCCATTGGTCTTTCTGTGCGAAAAAAGGCTTGATAAAAGAAATGCTGAGAGTTTGAGATGAAGGCTCAAGGTGGCAGGGTATATTTCAGTTGATAGTGGCTCGGGTTCAACATGCTTGCTTGTTATGTAGAAGGAAAATGTACAGGCCAACTTGATTGCATTCTCTAATATTCATACAGATATAGAGTTAGGTTTCAGAGATGAGAAGTTTAGATTTATAGGTGTACATGGATTTAGTTATCAAAGGAAAGAATTAACTTGGCAACTAGTGGGCAGAATTAATGGTGCCTCACAATTACCTTAAGTGATCGAGGAAGACTTCAACGAGATACTGATGCATAGTGAAAAAATTGAAGTTATTAAGAGATCTCAACGAGACATGGATGATTTTAGAGATTTCCTACATCGTATAACTTGTATGATGTCAAATTCTATCGGTGTTGGTATAAATGGTACAATAGAGAAGGAAACAATCTCATTGAAGAGAGGCTAGACCGTTTCGTGGCAAGCACTGGCTGGTTATATGAGTTTTTAGAGGTCAGAGTTAATGTCGAGTATTCCAGTAATTCAGATCATCATATCTTTTTTCTAGACACGAAAGGGGCAATTCACAGAAGAAGAATGAATTCTGGTAAAAATTACTTTTGTTATGACATGTGTTGTTCATCTAAGGAAGCTTGTACGCAAAAGGTGCATACTGCTTGGGAGGGCTGCATAGGTGATGTTTCGGTTAAAATTAAACACGTTGCTCATGCATTAGATGAATGGAAGAAGGCTCATAGACAGGAATCTATAAAACATAAGACTCAGCATCAGCATGATATTGAATAGTGCATGCAAAGTATGTTGTTTGATACACAATTAGCTGAGCTTCATGTCATACGAAAATAATTGCAAAGTATCCTCGATGTGGAAGAAAAATATTGGCAGCAACGCTCACATGTCTCATGGCTCAAGGATGGTGATAGAAACACAGTTTTTTCATGATAGAGCCATTGTAAGAAGGAAGAGAAATAAAATAAAGGGTATTGAATATAGTGTAGGTCGATGGGTGGAGGGAAAATAAAGGTTTTTATGTCACTACAAACTACTTCGCCATCTTATATCGATCCTCAATGGGTGCATCACCTGCAAAAATCCTCAATGCAATTGAGACATGTATTACACCGGAGATGAATGCAACCCTATGTCAGGTGACGAGTGCTTAATTGATTTATTTTATATACCCTTATTCTTTGTCTTTTGCATGTTTTCAAGCTCATATAGGTTGCATTTAGGATAAATTGTACATATTTGCATGTAGATAGGGCGTCAAACCGCATGTGCTTTCAATGTCATATATTGGTGCTTTTCACGGGAAATGTGGTGTTTTGTGGTGCATGTGTAGGATGCTGGAGGAATGTTGGAGTATGAGAGGAGTAGATTGCATGGCTGGAGCTGACGAGGCATGAAGATTTGAAGATGGATCTACTTTCTTCCCACGTAGACTATCTCTCAGATACGCAACATTTAATGAAGCGGGAAACCAAAGGCTTTCTTTATTGAAGCCACGCGCACTTTAGGGTACTGAAGCCCTAGTTTTACCGCATATATAAGGAAGACTTGGACGCTACTTCAAGGGAGCGTGATTTTAGACGACAATCCTAATCTGTAGCTTGCAGAGAACCGCCTGGGCGAAGCTATACGATTCTCATCAACGAACCACGCCATAGAGGCTGACGGAGAGGGGATCTGCAACATAGTTGGACAACACAGAGGGAGTTTTTTCGAGGACGCTCGACTCTTTTCTTTTCCTTTCTTGATAAACTGCCATACTTTACACTTTTAATTATGGATGTTTTAGGCTCAGACATGAGCTAAATATTTTAGTTGGGATTATTGGGTCCTAGGATTTTATGTTTTGATTATTCTTTTTCAATCCTTTAGTTGTTTCCTCTTTATCTATTCTGTTCATCATTCTTCATGCGTAGTTAATTGTAAGGGCTATCGAGAGAGGCATGTTAACTATTGGTACGTGGCTTATTATCAAGAGAGTTAGGCTATACAAACGTGAACAATGGGGCTAAGCTATTAACTTAGTCTTAATCCAACTTAGACATCAGTTTAGGGTTTCAACGACTAAAAAGGAGTTCGTAAATAAATAATAGGGATGTTATGGTTCACGCAGACATGTATTACCTTAACTTCAATGCTATTAACTTATAGGCATCGAGAGAGTTAGAAGTTCATTAGAAAATCATATTTAGTAGATAAAGAACTTAATGATTTACGCAGACATGTATTTTCAGTCGCTATAGCATTGATTTAGGTCATCAAGCATATATCCTTAGCAACAATCTCAACCTCCATAATTATCTGTTAAGTTGCTGCAGTTGTTTGTCTTAATCATAGCTACCTTTAGATTAGTTAATTTAGTTTCAATCAAATCTACAACCACCAATACTTGCAAACACATTCTTAGGTATAATAACTTCGTAGTTATTGATCCAATTCTCGTGGGTTCAACACTCTACTCTTCACTTTATTACTTGATACGACGAGTATACTTGCTCTAAAGTGCATCACTATTTAACAAGTATCATCAGGCATTCACAAAAAAAGAATTCAAAGATGTATTTCTTCAGATAAATCCAACCAAAATCCATGTCAAGATGGATTACTTGCTAGTTTTTATTGTAAGTTTTGGTCGTTAGTTGAGTCTAATGTTATTTTTTTATGTCTTGTTTTTTTGAATTCTAGAGTCGGTTAATTCTACTATAATTTAATTTATTCCTAAAGTTGATAATCCAAGATCAACACAGAATTGTAGGCCGATTAATCTTTGTTCGGTACTTTATAAAATTGTCTGTAAGTTGTGTGTTAATCGTTTAAAGCATGTGATGCATACTTGTATTAATGAAACTTAATATGTATTTTTTTCGGGCAGACTTCTCTCTAATAATTATTGATTGCACATGAATTGTTCCACTCCTTGAATAGTTCTAAGTATAAATCTAATAACGGGGCAACTTTAAAGCTAGATATGGAGAAAGTATATGATAGAGTAGAATGTGGTTTCTTAAGTGATGTTATGTTGAAGCTTGGGTTTGACCATTCTTTGGTTAGTTTGATTATGCAATGTGTTACAACTGTTACACGTTGTGTTTATATTAATGGTGAAATTTCAAAGATTGATACGCCAGAGAGGGGACTAAGGCAAAGAGATTTGATATCTCCGTACTTATTCCTTTTTGTACCTCAAGAACTCTCAGACCTCCTTAACAAGGATCAACAAGCAGGGAGGCTACTAGGGATTCGGTCCATGTTCGAATGAGATGTTGGCCATGTTCGAATGAGCCTCAAGAAAAAAAAGGTAAACTTTGACAAGTTCAATGTTTACTTTAGTCTCAATACTATAGGGTCATATCATGATCATTTGAAAAGCCTATTGGCATGCAACAAGTGTTAGAACCTGAACACTATCTTGGGATATGTCATTAGTAATTGGGAAAAATAAGACTAATTCTTTTGATTTCCTTCTAGACAAGTTTCTGAAGTGAATCTTGGGTTGAGACAATAACCCACTTTCGTATGGAGGGAGGGAGGTTGATGTGATCCTAACCAGTCCCAACATCTTTCATACACTTCTCATACCTTGGATTTGTGACATGATGAATCCTAAGGGATTTTCCTCATTCTTTACTTTATTTTTTTTATCAGTCATGCATTCTATTTATTCATACATATGCATTCATATCCTATTATATTCTTAGAATATCATAACATTCATATATATGCCATGATTGCATATCATTTCTTAGGATATTATTATTATATGTTTTTGTTCATCGTTTATTATAGATGGCATGTTATTTGATGTTCGTGCATATAACTTATATCTTGCATAGTTATGTAAACCACATCTTTACTTTATATTCACATGCATATCATTCTTTAAGCATACCTAGTATAATTTGTTTCTATCTTATGCATCATTTAGTCTAATTACATTAACTTATGTTCTTTCATGTTTTCTTTATAAGATACATTAACCACAAGCTCAAGGATCCAAGGGCAGCTCAACAATAGCTTGCGATGTTCGGTTTTGGCTCAAAACAACTTGGAAATGATTCAAGGCAAAGTAAGCTACAATTCAGCTCCAAATCTCTCCAATAGCTCGAGATAAGCTCAAGGACACTAAAGGACAAGCTCACCTAGCTAGAGGCAACACATATTAGCTCAAAATAGCTCCAAAGTTTAGCTAGCTAAATCAGCTAGGTAGCTCAGCTCAAGTCAACTCACTCTCAGCTCGATCATCTCATCTCAGCTCACCCTACATCCTTTAGCTCAACCATGAAAGGACATGTTCCCTCTCTAAGGGACACAACCGACAAGACTTGGAGGGAAACCATATGTGACGCCAAAATATTGGAGGGAAAAGCTTGGAGGGAGGCACCATTTAGCCGAATGGTTACCCAAGCCTTAGAGGAAGCCTTTCGTCCATTTAGAGGGAGACACAAGCATGTCGAACAGTCGCATGCCCTTTGAATCATGCACATTCGGCCACCCCTTGTACAACTATAAATAGGAGTCATTTTGTCATTTGTAAAACCACAATTTTCTATCAATTAAATTCCTTTTGTGAGTTATCTCTCAAACTTATTCTTTTTAGAAATTTCTTGGCTTATCAAATCTTTCTAAGGTTTGTATCGTCTCCTATCTTCCATTTATACTTTAGATTATTGGTTATTCTTTACCTTCGGTCTAAGTCACCCTACCACCCTCAAAGCCTTTCTTTAAGAACGAGTTTGCGCTTTCATAGCATAAGTTCTTCTTTTGAAACTTTGAATACTATCTCTTTCATTTCCATCACTATTCCTTCACCATCCGAACCACCATCTTAAACACTTCACCATCTCATTCCGTTTCATCCCTTTTCTTTCTTCAAATACAAACACCACACTACCATCTTCCGCACCAAACTCTATCCTTCATCATTTCATCCATTTCTCATCCAAGAAGACGTTTGAAGGCACATGCTTGCTTGCATTCACGGTCGGGACAATCAAAGTTTCTCTCAACAACGACAATTGAAGAGTTGGAGCATATCAGGGGTGTTCCAAAAAAAGTTCCCCAAGATTTGCCCACATACATATTGTCGTGCTATTTGTTGCTTGAAGCTATCATCGATGAAATGATCAATGCTATGTGTTCATATTGGTGGAAAGGTAAATCAAATCGGAGATGGTGGTTGTTCATAGCTTGAACAAAAAAATTTCAACTGGAGATGCGTGAAGTTTTAGAATTCTATGACCTTAAGAGTTTCAATCTTGCACTTCTTGGCAAGAAAGCTTAGAGATTTATTCGAAATAGTGAGTCCCTCATCTATAAAGTAGTTCTAATATTTTTTGGCGAGTTTATGATTAGAGATGAACCAAGGTGATGAAGTTAGAGCCAACAACACTTTCACAACAGTTGGTGCACAAGAGATTCTATGTTTTCCGATTGCAAGAACGAGTGAGGAAATTAAAATCAGGAAAAGCCACTCTATTGGTATCTATAATAAGAGATGGGGGTACAATTGGATCATGAAAGCCACCTTAGATACGAGACTTGTAAAGAAAATCTAGAACCAACTGAAGAAGCTACATACACTGCCTAAGATCAGGGTTTTTTCCTGGTGTTTGTGTCAAGTTGTTATGCTTATAAGTAGCAGGTTACTCAATGTAGGACTTAGTGATGGTATTTGGAAAATGTGAGGGCAGACTATAGAGACAATAACACATGCCTTCCGGGATTGCCCAATGACAAGGGAGGTTCTAGAAAAAAGTGGAGTTCCAGCTAATGTGCAAAACAACATAATCCAAATTGCAAAAGAATGGGTATGAAAGCAGCAGCGGGTCTAACAACAGAGGATTCACTTGTCTTATTGTGCTTCTTTAGAATATTTTGAATAAGAGAAACTTCAAGGTACATGATGATGTGCTCAATGATGCCCAATCCATAGTTGACATTGCATCTCTGTTGCAAATAAAATTATGTCTGGCACATGTAAGGGTTTCCAGGAGACTAACTCTAAGACAACCACCTCGTTGGAAGAAGTCTAGTGAAGGACATGTTAAAATTAATGTGGATGGAGAGTATAATCCTTCCACAAGCCAAGCGGCTATTGGTGTTATCGCACGGGACCATGATGGCTTTGTCCTTGTAGGTGTGGCTTAGTGTTTAAGAGGTCTACATCAAACAACAACTGAGGCAACAACGTTCCAATGGGGCATCTAGCTAGCCCTCGATCAAGGATAGTTGGATGTAATAGTGGATGGAGACGCAATTGACATAGTTAATATATTAGCAAATTCAGTTTTTGATTTGTCAATTTTTGGTGTAAAGCATGAGAGTACTCGACAACAACGTAGGTAGTTTACAACTTTACATATTTTTATGTAAGTCGGATAGCAAATTCAATAGTACATATGTTAGCCCATTGGACTCTAAATAACATTATGAAGGTCTAATTTGATATGGACTATTCGGATTGTATTTTGGCCCATGTAATGCCTGATGCAATTCTTGCTTGATTAATAAATCATTTTTTACTTAAAAATATAATTTAACTATATTAATGACAGAAAAAATAAATTAAAGAGTTATATTTTTCTTAGATACCCTAGGTTTAATAATTGTTTATTATTATTACTTCTAAATAATAATTGAATACTTATTCTATTATAATAATAATATATAATTTTTAAAGAGTTATATTTTGATAAACAAGGTGGGAAAAAATTACACAACTCTTCCCATTTAAACTATAGAAATCTAAAGTTTAAATCTCTAACACTAAACTATAAATTCCAAATGCTAAGTTCTAAACTCTATACCCTATATTTTAATTATAAACCACAAATTGTAACACCTCAATTTTGCCCTAAATTAAAACCCTAATAATTAGAAATTTTAAGTTTAAAACCTAATTGAATTTCAGTGATTAAATTGGGTATTTTTCAGAATTTACGTGACTAAATTGAAAAAGGTTTAAAACTTCGGTGTTGTTTCGTGGACGCTAAGTGTCTTAGTGGCTGATATTGCAATTTACCCAAAAATAATCTAAAAAAATCTGGTTTCCCTTTCAATTGAATTTGCGTCGATTCAGTTACCCTATCCTCCCTTTTCGTGTTTTAGCAAAGAAAAGAAAAAACCACCAACCCCTCTTCGTTTCATTCCGATCAAGCTCCGATTAGCCCTTAACTGCGGCCGTTCATTGCGACGGAACTGCCAATCGTTTCCCATCAACCTTGCGATCAAAACCCCGACGAAGCCATTCCTTTCAGTCGTTGTTCGCCAGAAATTTAGACGTTGAATCGTTCATCTTTTTCGCGTGGGTTGCCTTCGTGTTTTGGGGTAAGGGTGAGTGTAAATGGTGTTTGGGAGGGGTTCGGGTTGAAGGTGTGAGGTTGGGGTTGCTTGTGTTCGCTAGAATTTGAGCGTAAGGCTCGCCGGCAATAGGAAAACCGAAAGTGGGTATGCCCTAATTTCGAACGGGTTAAAATTTAGGGATTTTGGGCTTGAACTGGTCTGAACCAGTCCAGAAGGCTGAATCTGTTGACAGAACTGAACCGATTTATCTTATAAATAGCCGGCTGACGTCAGCGTTGACCGTTGACTTTTTCAGAAAATGCCTATTTTATGTTTTTCGACGTCCTGATTTCGATTTCGCTGCCCGTTTTCCCAAATTCAAACCTGAAAGACAGTTTTGACCACTTTTGTTCGAGTATACTTAGTATTTAAAGATTTGAATATCGGGAAATTAATTGGAATTATTCTTATTTTTGCAGACGACATTAACTCGGATACTGAGATCCTTCCTTCTCCTCCACCTGGACGACCTCTTGTTGCTCAGACATCAGGATCCGCTCGTGAGTTTAATTAATAAAATATTCGATATTTATATTATCAGTGTCTTGGCATAGTAGTAGTATCTTTGATGGTGTATTTAATTGTTATAGGAGCTGACTCTAACCGACCTAGAGATAGAGCTGAGCATGGGAGACGTCACCGTCGATGTTGAGTGTTAGCTACTTGAGGTGTGTTCTCTTCTGTGATGTCTGTTTACAGTGCTATGTATGTAAAGGTGTTGATTGGCTGAAATGTATACATGATGTGGTCTGATGATGTATGATAATAATATTCTGTTGATCTGTGATATTTGACTTGTTCAGCATTCTGTTACGTTATGCAATGTTTATATATGTTATCGGATTATATGATTATGCATTTTTGTTGATAAGCAATGCATTCAGATTCAGAACTCAGATTTTGTGTCATCTCATTATAGGTAGGATTTTATACGGGGAAGTTTAGTAGCTTCATCTTCCGAGTTGATGCCTACTTTGGATCAGTGGTTTCACCCTACGGGCTGGATTCCTCTTCTGATGTTGACGAGGATGATAGTGGTTCTGGGAACCTTACTCTTCGGATGGTGATGTAGTTGTGTGCATGACATACTATGTTGCATATTCATTCATACCTATTTATGTGATTGAATTGATTCTTGGTGGGAATTTGTATTCTGATAATGTCTGATTGACTCTGTTGATATGATGATTATGTTAGTTCTGTTTGCACTGTAGAGACACACTGAGCGTTTTCGCTGACTCCCCCTTAGTTTCTATTTCAGATACTCAGGTCTAGGCTACGGTACTTGGAGGACCTCGTTTTTCAGCTTTATTTGTTATTATCAGTATGATACTTGGAACTATTTATATTATACGTTTTATCGGTTTGTAATTAATTTTCGGATTTCGGACGTTTTATTTGGGTTATTACGTTTAATAATGTACTTACATTTCAATTATTTAATATTTTCAGGAATATTTTATCAATACGTATTATGTGATATTATTATTATCTATTTCGGAATTAAAGTTTTTGAATCAGGTTACTTACGTGAGGGACAAGCTTTGAGCTTGACTCCTTATATTCGACCCAGTTCTTTCGGGTCGGGTTTAGGGTGTTACATTTAGTGGTATTAGAGCGAGGTTCAACACTCGGCCTGGGTGATTTAAATCAAAAATAAATTTTTGCATGCATTATCAAATGTTTTCGGGTAAAACAGAAATTTCAGAAGAAAAAAAACTTATGATCTTTTATGAATAATATTTATAAATATTCTAAATAAGGTCTCCAAGTACCGATTCTAATCTTAGGATTCTGTCTTTTATAGATATACTACTATGCCACCTCGGAGAAGTTCTAGAGTAGCGGTCGGTCGAGGTCGTGGCTGAGGCCGTGGCCGAGGTCGTACCGCGACTGCAGATAGTGAAGTTCCACCTCATGAGGGTTCGATACAAAATCAGGATGAGGTCCAAGGAGCGAATATGGAGGAACAACATGTGGACCAGACATGAGCTCAGCAGACTGGAGCTCATCAAACTGGTGGAGGAGACCCACATGTTCAGCCTGCTCAGAGTAGTGGTCATTGTAATTCAAGGGATGGTGAGACAGTGGGCACGGATGCTGTTACTGTTCAGAGAGAGCTATTGAGATACCTTCGTCAGTCCGAGAGTGTTCGGAGACCCATATCCACAAAGCTTCTCGCTACCGGGATGACTATGTTCGATGAAAAGATGGGTACAGACCCAGTAGATGCCGAGTACTGGCTGAAGAAGCTTCAGCGACTATTTGTTGAGATGGTTTATCCTACATACCAGAAACTCAGGGTTGTCGTTTCACTGCTGCAGGGTGAATCCCAGAATTGGTGGGAGGTTGAGAAGCTTGTTACTCCAGCTAGTAAGGTTACATAGAATCATTTTAGACAGGCTTTCCGTGATCGATATGTCGGAACTGATTATATAGCTAAGTGCAGAGATGATTTTATGAATCTGAGGCAGAATGATATGACTGTTAATGATTACGAGATCGAGTTTATGAGGTTGATTCAGTACGTCCCAGGGTTAGTGACCATAAAAAAAGACAAGTGTGATTGGTTTCTGAAGGGATTGCGTCCTACGATAAAGGTCGGTGTTGCTTTACATATGGACCAGGAATACAAAGATATAACTTGACGAGCTAGAACATCTGAGCGTAATGAGGCAGAGTTGAGACAGCTTGAGTCGCATGGATCTAATAGAGGAAAGAGACCAACGTCAGTGTTAGTTCAGCATAGTTAGGGGAATCAGTCTACGAAGAGGGCCAGAGATGAGTTAGACTATCAGAGTTATTCGAGAGTTAGGCCAGTGACTTCTTCTGTTCCGACTGTTAGTGCTGGTGGTTCGACTAGTACTCAAGGGGTGCCACAATGTCCTTTTTGTAAGAAGTGGCATTCGGGCGAGTGTAGGAGGCAGACTGGAGCTTGTTTCAGATGTGGTTCATTCGAGCATCGTTTCAAAGATTGTCCGGTTCCACCTCCTTCGGCTTTTACTACTACTCATTCTTAGGCATCAGTACAGACTCCCGCTAGGGGAAGATGTAAGGTCAGGTCTGTTACTTCAGGCTCTGCTAGTAAAGGTAGATCAGCTCCGAGTAGAGGATCACCAGGATCAGGGGCCAGACAGCTGGGGTTAGTTTATTCTACTATGAGGCACGAGGACCGTCATGAGATAGATGTTATTTCCGGTACATTCTCTATCCATTCTATTCCGTATTTTGCTCTGCTTGATAATGGTTCGACTCATTCACATGTTGCGAGTTCTGTGTCTGGGGGTCTTGAGATTTCTATTGAGGATATTGTTAGTGTTATTACTGTACACAGTCCAGTGGGTAATCCAGTTGAGGTTACTAAATTATATAGGAATTGTCCTCTTGAGATTCAAGGGGAGATCTTTCCAGCTAATTTGATGGAGATACCCTTTGGGAGTTCGATCTTATTCTGGGCATGGATTGATTGTCTACACACCATGTAACCTTAGATTGTGAAAAGAAAAGGGCTACACTGAGAACTTCTGATGATCGTGAGGTGATTCTGATTGGTGAGCGCAGAGGGTTCCTATCTAATATCGTTTCAGCTCTCAAAGCTGAGAAAATGATCAGGAAAGGGTCTATTTCTTATCTTGCTTATATCCTTGATCCGAGACAGTCTGATTCCGGATTAGATAAGATTCGAGTTGTGAAAGACTTTCCAAATGTTTTTCCGGAAGAATTACCTAGGGTACCACCGAAACGAGATAAGGTTGAGTTTGGCATCAAGGTTTATCCGAGTACAGCTTCTGTGTCTATGGCACCTTATCGGATGGCACCGAAAGAATTTAAAGTGTTGAAGATTTAGTTGCAAGAACTGTTGGATCGAGGTTTTATTCGACCCAGTGTTTCTCCTTGCGGAGCTCCTGTTCTGTTTGTTAAGAAGAAGGATGGGACACTTCGGCTCTGTATAGATTATCAGAAGCTGAACAAGCTGACGATCAAGAACAAATATCCTCTTCCTCGTATTGATGATCTGTTTGACCAGTTCAGGGGAGCTACGGTATTCTCTAAGATAGACTTGAGATATGGTTATTACCAACTCAAGGTTAAGGATTATGATGTGTTCAAAACCGCTTTCCGGACACGTTACGGGCATTATGAGTTCCTTGTGATGCCTTTCGGATTGACTAATGCTCATGTCGTTTTCATGGATATGATGAATAGGGTGTTTCAACCCTATCTTGACCAGTTTGTTGTAGTATTTATTGATGATATACTGGTATATTCTAGATCTGAGGTAGAGCATGAGGAACATCTTCGGATTGTGTTACAGATTATGCGAGAGAAATAGCTGTATGCAAAATTCAGTAAGTGTGAATTCTAGCTTTCTGAGGTTATGTTTCTGGGTCATATAGTTTTTGCTCAGGGTATTCTGGTTGATCCGATGAAGGTCGATGCTATTATGAGTTGGAAGCAGCCCAAGAATGTTCTTGAGGTTCGAAGCTTCTTGGGTTTAGCTGGTTATTATCGGAGATTCGTTGAGAATTTCTCTTCTATTGCAGTTTCGTTGACTAAGCTTCTGAGGAAGGATGTTCCCTTTGTTTGGTCTGAGGCTCAGCAGTCTAGTTTCGAGAAGCTTAAGTCTGTGTTGACTAAAGCACCAGTTTTGATTCAGCCTGAGCCTAGTAAGGCTTATACAATTTTCAGTGATGCTTCGTACACCGGATTGGGGTGTGTTCTGATGCAGGATAGGAAGGCAGTGGCTTATGCGTCTCGACAGTTGAAACTGCATGGGTGTAACTATCCTACCCACGACCTAGAGCTTGATGTTGTTATTTTCGCACTTAAGATCTGGAGACACTATCTCTACGAAAAGAAGTATTATATCTATACAGACCATAAGAGTCTGAAATACCTCCTCACTCAAAAAGAGCTTAATCTGAGACAACGTCGCTGGTTAGAGCTTCTCAAGGATTATGATTGTGAGCTTGAGTATCATCCGGGTAAAGCTAATGTCGTTGCTGATGTATTGAGTCGTAACACCATTTCAGATTTGAGAGCTTTGTTTGCTCGGATGAGTTTGTACGACGATGTCAGTCTTTTGGCAGAACTTCGGGTTATTCCTACATTGATTTCTGATATTCGAACTGAGCAGCCTAGTGATCCGTTTTTGATGCATCGTATCAAGGAGGTGCATGAGGGTACATCTTTGGATTTCTCTATTGATTAGGATGGGGTATTATGTTTCCGTGGCCGGTATTTTATTCCGAGGAAATCTGGGTTAAAACATGTTATTCTCTGTGAGGCCCATGACAGTCCTTATTCTATGCATCCTGGTGGTGACAAGATATATAAGAATCTTCGTGAAAGGTACTGGTGGAAAGGTCTTAAGCGGGACGTCGTCAAATTTGTATCGAGATGTTTGACTTGTCAGAAAGTCAAAGCAGAGCATCATCATCCGTCTGGGTTACTACAGCATATTGAGATTCCTAAGTGGAAGTAGAAGCGCGTGACTATGGACTTTGTTAGTGGACTTCCTTTGACTCCATCAAAGAAGGATTTCATCTGGGTTATTGTTGATCGTCTGACGAACTCCGCGCATTCATTCATGTCTGAGTTAACTATTCTTTAAGTAAGTTAGCTCAGCTTTATATTTCTGAGATTGTTCGACTTCACGGGGTACCGTCATCTATTATTTCTGACAGAGATCCAAGGTTCACTGCAAAATTCTGGGGGTCTCTTCATTCTGCTTTGGGTACTCAGTTGAACTTCAGTAAATCTTATCATCCGCAGACAGATGGTCAGTCTGAGCGTGTGATCCAGATTCTTGAGGATATGTTGAGGGGTTGTATTCTTGATTTCAGAGGCAGTTGGGAGGATTTCCTACCGCTTGCAGAGTTTGCTTATAATAACAGTTATCAGGCCAGTATTAAGATGGCACCGTATGAGGCTCTGTATGGGCGTAGGTTTCGTTCACCTATTGGTTGGACTGAGTTGAATGAGCACAGATTGTTGGGACCTAAGATTGTGCATGAGGCTGAGAAGACTGTTAGATTGATTCGAGATCGCCTTAAGGTTGCTTTTGACAGACAGAAATCTTATGTGGATTTAAGATGTCATGATCTTGAGTTTGAGGTTGGTGATGAGGTTTTCTTGAAAGTATCTCCTTGGATGAAGATACTTCGGTTTGGCCGGAAGGGCAAGCCGAGTCCTCGTTACATTGGCCCTTATCGGATTATTCATCGAGTCAGACCAGTTGCCTATTAGCAAGAGCTACCACCAGAGCTTCAACGTATTCACGATGTCTTTCATATTTCAGTGTTGAGACGTTATCATCCTGATCCGTCACATGTTATTCATGTTGAGGATATTGAAGTTCGTCTTGATTTGCGTTTCGAGGATGAGCCTATTGAGATTCTTGCTCATGATAAAAAGGTTCTCAGAAGAAAAACCATTAAGATGGTCAAAGTCCTGTGGTGTGGTCGTAGTCATGATGAGGCTACGTGGGAGCCAAGACTGTCATCCGAGCTCAATATCCGCATCCTTTTACTCTAGGTAAAATTTCGAGGCCGAAATTTCTTTTTAACGGGGGGAGAGTTGTAACACCCCAATTTTGCCCTAAATTAAAACCCTAATAATTGGGAATTTTAAGTTTAAAACCTAATTGAATTTCATTGATTAAATTGGGTATTTTTTCAGAATTTACGTGATTAAATTGAAAATTGTTCAAAACTTCGGTGTTGTTTCGTGGACGCTAAGTGTTTTGGTGGCTGATGTTGCAATTTACCTAAAAATAATCTAAGAAAATCTGGTTTCCCTTTCAATTGAATTTGCGTCGATTCAGTTACCCCATCCTCCCTTTTCGTGTTTCAGCAAAGAAAAGAAAAAACCACCAACCTCTCTCCGTTTCTTTCCGATCAAGCTATGATTAGCTCTTAACTGCGGCCATTCATTGCGACGAAACCGCCAATCATTTCCCATCCACCTTGCGATCAAAACCCCGACGAAGCCGTTCCTTTCAGTCGTTGTTCGCTGGAAATTTAGATGTTGAATCGTTCATCTTTTTCGCGTGGGTTGCCTTCATGTTTTTGGGTAAGAGTGTGTGTAAATGGTGTTTGGGAGGGGTTCAGGTTGAAGATGTGAGGTTGGGGTTGCTTGTGTTCGCTGGAATTTGAGCGTAAGGCTCGCCGGCGGTGGGAAAATCAGAAATGGGTGTGCCCTAATTTTGAACGGGTTAAAATTTAGGGATTTTGGGCTTGAACCAGTCTGAACCGGTCCAGAAGGCTGAACCAGGTTGACAGAACCGAACCGATTTATCTTATAAATAGCCGGCTGACGTCAACGTTGACTGTTGACCGTTGACTTTTTCATAAAATACGTATTTTATGTTTTTCGATGTCCTGATTCCGATTCCGCTGCCCGTTTTCCTAAATTCGAACCTGAAAGACCGTTTTTACCACTTTTTTCGAGTATACTTAGTATTTAAGATTTGAATATCGGGAAATTAATTGGAATTATTCTTATTTTTGCAGACGACATTGACTCGGATACTGAGATCCTTCCTTCTCCTCCACATGGACGACCTCTTGTTGCTCAGACATCGGGATCCGCTCGTGAGTTTAATTAATAATATATTCAATATTTATATTATCAGTTTCTTGGCATAGTAGTAGTATCTTTGATGGTGTATTTAATTGTTATAGGAGCTGACTCTGACCGACCTAGAGATAGAGCTGAGCGTGGGAGACATCACCGTCGACGTTGAGTGTTAGCTACTTGAGGTGTGTTCTCTTATGTGTTGTCTGTTTACAGTGCTCTGTATGTAAAGGTGTTGATTTGCTAAAATGTATACATGATGTGGTCTGATGATGTATGATAATAATATTCTATTGATCTGTGATATTTGACTTGTTCAGCATTCTGTTACGTTATGCAATGTTTATATATGTTATCGGATTCAGATTATTGTATATCGGATTATATGATTATGCATTTCTGTTGATAAACAATGCATTTAGATTTAGAACTCGAATTTTGTGTCATCTCATTATGGGTTGGATTTTGTACGAGGAAGTTTAGTAGCTTCATCCTTGATGCCTACTTTGGATCAGTGGTTTCGCCCTACGGGCTGGATTCCACTTCGGATGGCGACGAGGATGAGAGTGGTTCTGGGGAACCTTACTCTTCGGATGGTGATGCAGTTGGGTGCATGTCATACAATGTTGCATATTCATCCATACATGTTTATATGATTGAATTGATTCTTGGTGGGAATTTGTATTCTGATAATGTCTGATTGACTCTATTGATATGATGATTCTGTTAGTTCTGTTTGCACTGTAAAGACACACTGAGCGTTTTCGCTGACTCCCCTTAGTTTCTATTTCAAATACTCGGGTCTAGGCTACGGTACTTGGAGGACCTCGTTTTCAGCTTTATTTGTTATTATCAGTAAGATACTTGGAACTATTTATATTATACGTTTTATCAGTTTATAATTAATTTTCGGATTTCAGACGTTTTATTTGGGTTATTACGTTTTATCATGCATTTACATTTCGATTATTTAATATTTTCAGGAATATTTTATCAATATGTATTATGCGATATTATTATTATCTATTTTGGAATTAAATTTTTTGAATCAAGTTACTTACGTGAGGGACAAGCTTTGAGCTTGACTCCTTATATTCGACCCAGTTCTTCCGGGTCGGGTTTAGGGGTTACACAAATTCTAACCTATATACCATGGGTGGACCTTCGTAGGGGCCTAGTGGCTCCAGTCTAGGCTATTTTAAAAAAAATATTAAATATAAATATTTTAAAATATATATATTAAGTTTTATTGGTCCCCTCAATTAAGAAAAACATATTTCAAATTAATGTGTTTTCCTCATTAAATATTAATTAGAAATAAAAGTTAATATTTTAACAAAATTTAAGGTAAAATAAAATCATAAGGGAAAGTAATGTGAAAATCTTTTCAAATTCATTTTATTAACAATATTTTATACACTTTCTCCACTTAACAATCAAATTAAATTTAAAAAAAATAAGAAAAGTTTCTAACTCTTCTTTCTTTTCAAGATTTTGCAAGACCACACACAATAGAAGACTTTATTGTTCTAGAATTTCATCTTCGATCGCCTTTATTAATCACTTGTGATTAATATCTTTTATCGATTTTGATTAGTATAGTTTCATTGATCAATTTTTTATTCCTAATTTTTGGTTTAATAATTGTATAATATACTTGTTATTTTTTTAAGATTATTTTTGTATGCTATTGCTCTTGTTTTTTTTTAATTGAACTTTTGATAAAACAAGTGAAATATATATATTTCTTACTTTTAATGTTAATTTTATGATTGTTGGGTCCATTTCTCAATCTTATTTTAGTTCCTTATAATAAATTCATAATTTCTACCATGCTCTAAACTCTTCGAATCATAAAATAAATAGATTTATATAAATCAAATTTTACGACCTATATATGAAAATATAAAGAAAAAAGTAAATGTCGACTACATGACATTTGTTATCTGAAATTTCTGACGATATAGGCAATGTGTTGGTCTTTGAACACGCTTGACTTCAGTGGAGCACATGATGCCCGCACGACGAGAATATATTAATTTGGTCTTTTTATGTTCTTCTTTCTTTTCCTTTACACTAATTAATTATAGTTAACGAAATCGAGACAACGGCACGTGAGCTGAGTAGTTGAACTGTTTAAATAACTAGCCATGAAAGTGTAAAAAGAATTGGACTAATCTATCATACTATTATATGCATTCTTATTCTTTATTTCTTACTTCAGGTATAAATTAGTGATGGTAATTACATTTAAGTGTAATAAATTATTCTTATATGAACTTTTAACAAATTTACTAATTTACTCTATTTATTAATGAAAAACATTAATAGGACATGTGAATATAAAATGTGGAATTAACTTGTAGTGTTTGTTTGGGTATGTATATGAATAATAATCCAAAGATTTACATTGGTAAAAGAATAAGGAAATAAATTATGTTTGATAATTTGTAGGATTGCAAGATCTCTAGGGAAAGCTTCACAATCACTCGAATCTTATCTAATATCATCATAATTAATTATCTTTAAATTTTATTCTTATGACTGATTTGTCTACCTATGCCTATGGATTGATTAATATGTCTCGTTCATTTCAATTTGATAGATTTTTAATAATTTAGACAATTAAATTTTATTTTTTACCAACAACTAATTGCTCTAATAGGATGAGACACAAAATTTTTAAATAATGACAAATGTTCGAGTCTTGATGTTCTGAATGGAACAATTAGGTTGAAAAGTCGCCCCATAATGAATTTTTTCAATACTTAGATTTAAATTGATCACCTAATAAATTAAATATCAGTTGTAATATGAAAAAATATATAATTCTTTTAGGTAATCTCCATCATATATAAGCTTTTACTCATTTATATCTTCAAAAAGCTTAGATTTTTCAAGACAAAGAAAAATTAGAAACAATTTGATGAGATATTTTTGAGCCATTAATCTCCTAAAAAGGAAGCCACGTGATTCCAATTAACATCTTAACATGACATGGAAACAAACTCTTCATTTAAATACTCCCATAAATCCATGCATTAATGATGCTGCACACCCACAAGATAAAAGTAGGAAATCGCCATAAATTAATATTTTTTATTAATCAATAAAATCTTCTAATCTTGTTTGTTAAATAAAATAAATATAAAATTCATTTGATAATACTATAAGAAAATCTATACCTTTCCATTTCAACTAACTATAAGAGATTTTCTTGTAATATTTAATACTATTTGTTACAATTTAATCCGATGTGATATAGATTAAATAGAGGCAAAGAAGAAAAATGATTTTACAACCAACATCTCTTGCTTCAAAATGAAGCTTGTCACTTTTTTGTTTCTCAAGAAAGATTGTTTGATAGCTGTAATAAATTTATATTTTACAGTACCGCTACAATTATGCTTTGCATTTATAATTTCTTTAAATTTCGGTTTCCATAAAAATCCGAGCAAAATTGTTTCTTCTTCTTTTTCTTCTAAAAAACATATCTTCTCCTTTTACTTATTTTACGTTTTGGGGTTAATTATAGAAACGTGGAGATTTAAATACGGTTTTCTTCCTACTCTAATAACTATGATTTAATGATTAATTCTGATCAGTGAAGTTGAAGATATTAATTAAAGATTTAAAATATTTAAATTTAAGGGTAATTGTTGTGTATACCATTGTGGTAGAAACTAAAAATTTTCTCAATCGCTTTAGTTTTAGAGTTTAGAGATTTAATTTAGAGTATATGGTTATGGATCTAAGTTTATGGCTTTATAATTCAAGGGTTGTGATCAGAATTTAGAGTTTATACACTAAAACTTAAATCTCTATCCATATTACCCTAAAACTTAGACCCTAACATCTAACCACTAAACCCTAAATTTTAATAACTCTACCTAAATTCTAAACTCGTAAACTTTAAACTAAATTTATAAACCCTAAATTAAGACACTTGTAAAAACTTTTAATTTTTACCGCGCCATTGTATTGAATATAAACCCTAAATATAATATAGGGTAAAAACATCATTATTCACCAAACAATTTTTACTTTTCTCTTTTAGTAGCCAAATTATTTTTTACAAAAACGTCACTAACATTATTATTCAAAAGAAAATATATATTCCTTATCTGCTGGGAATGTGTAACACCCGGGTTTGGGGGTCGGATGGAAATAATATTAAAATATTGTTTCGGGTTTCAATTTTAAAATTTAAAATAATAAAATATTATTTTGGGCCTCGGGTTTTCAAAACAAATAATTTGTGTTTGGCATGTTTTGATTCTAAAGTCCAATCCCATGGAATTTGGAAATTGAGATAGCTATCCCCATTAATGGCAAAAATGTAATTAAATGGACTTTCAATTAAAACCCCATTTTGTTTAAAATACCCCTTGTCATCTTCTTCCCTCTCTCTCTCCCATCTCATTTCTCACGACAATGAAGAAGTTCCCCCTCCATTTCACTATTTCATCTCCTTTCTCCCTCATTTTGGCTCGGTTTTGAAAGGTAATTACGTTTTCATTTTGCTCTTAACTTCCTCTCCTCAAAAGTACCATTTGTTTTCATTTTCATCCATGTTTTAGGAATTTGGGTTTTCATGGAAAAAGATTAAAGGTAGTGACTTTATGGTTCTTTATCAAAGCTCTTGAATTATTATGGTTAGATATGTTGTCTAGGAACCATAAGGTCCAACATATATGATTTTTAAAGTGTTTTATTGAGATTCCCGAATTTGGGTATAAATGGGGTTTTAGGAGGGTTTTTAGTTGAGTTTTGGGCGTGGTATGTGTTGGAAATTGAGGGTTGATGTTAGGGTAATAGTTGGGGGCTGTTTTGGAAGCATTTGAGGGTGCTAAAAAGGTTGAAAACATGGATTTTGGAAGGGGTATGTGGGCTGCCCGAAATTGCAAAGTGTGGGGTTTGGTCATGGCTTGCAACGTTGTAAATTGAATTTGAATTGTGTTCCGGGTTGGTCTTTTGACGTTGGGCTGATTTGGAATTGTTTGAGGTTGTTTTGAAGCGGGAATTTGTGTTGGAGAAGCCTCGGGAAGAAATCCGGAAAATTGAGGGAGGTTGCTTGCTTGGCTTGGAGCTTGGAAGCTTAGGTGAGTGGTTAAATATTTTTAAATGGTTTTCAAGTGTTGGTTCAAGCATGTGAACTAGGTTGGGATTGGTAGACCCACCTAGAGTTGGGATTAGGGTGGTAGCCTAATCCCAAACTTTAGTTAGAGACCTTGGTTGATCTTTAAAGTGTTGAATTATGCCTCATGTTTAATCATGCTTATGGTGGTTATGCTTATGTTGTTATACATGTTTGTGGAGGCATGGCTTAATGCATTGTTACATGCATGTTGATGATAAATGTGATAGAGATCTACATATGTATGAAATATGATGCGATGTTTGTGTTATTGAGATGCATGTAGTGTCGACATGTGTAATGATGTTATGAGGTGAATGTATGATCCGAGGATCATGGTGAGTACATGCTAGGCATGGAAATGTGGTTTGTGCATGACGGTGAGTCATGGTGAGTACGTGCTAAGCACGGAAGTTGTTATGGATTGATATTGTGATAGATTAATGAAATGTGTAGTATTGGCACTAGTATACTTGGGTACAAATGATCGATCATTAGGATGTTTAGTGTACACACGTGAGTCGAAATGCGCGCGTGGTCTTGATGATGGTAGTCATCAAGATGGAGTACGGGTTCGCCCGGAAATCTTCTTTTATATATATTAGTCGGTGATGAGTGGAATCCCATCGACGGGCGTGAGGATGAGTGGAATCTCCTCCGCGTGAAATGAGGCGTGAGGATGAGTGGAATCCCCTCCGCGTGAACGGTGATGAGTGGAATCCCACCGTCAGGTAATTGTTGTGTTGTTGGATGTGAGTTCCAACGGTTATCCGCGTATTCGAGTCATAGCTAGGTGCCAATACTGATTGTAGTTTATGTTGCCAATATGTGATTTCATATGTTGTGGATTTAAACATGTTGAGCATGACATGATATTGAATATATGTTCATGCATCATCTATATTTATGGCTCGTGTGGATCGGAGGTAAGATCATGCATTTTATCTTGGTTGTAACTCGTGTTTGGACCCTGCATTGTCGAAGATTTGTTTTACGAGCTTACCCTCACTAAGCTTTTATGCTTACGCTCCTTTTTGTTCGACAATGCAGATCAATAGCTTGTGGGTGGCAAAGGCAAGGAAAGGTCACCAAGTGATGCTTTTGGTTAGCTCAAGTATGAACTTTAATTTGTAGATTGTAATAGTCAAGCAATGGGATAGGTGTTGTTGATGTGAATGTTTGTTGTATGTTGATGTTAGTTTGGCCTTTGGATGCTTCGTTTGGATTGTAAACCTTGATTTTGTTGTGTGCCTCGAATGCTTATGTATATGTTGGTCTTGTGCCTTTTGTGGATGTGCTTATGAATGTTTGCCTAAGCATGCTATCTTTCATGCCTAGAATGATCTTGTGAATGGAGGTCTTATCATGCCAAATGCTAGTATGATGAATGCCCTATGGATGCTTAAGATTGTTTTGATAGCATGTAAACTTATTTGATGATATATGGTGCCTATTGGTTTTTAAAGTCATCAAGCATGACTTGTATGAAAGGCTACTAATGTGTAATTTGCCATGTACGTATGATTGTTTATATTTATGCCTTGAGGGTGTTTGAGTATGATTGACATGAGTTGCATGCCTCTAGACTTTGTTTGGTTGTGTTGTGTGGCTTTAGGAGTCCTATGAGACCTTTAGACTTGTTAAAATTCGCCCAAGTCTGATTTTCAAAGGTTGCAGGCAGCCCGCGTTTCGAAACGGGCTGGGTCGTTTCGGAACGGGTAGGCTTCAGGGACCCCGTATCGGAACGCGTTTCGATACGGTTTGGCCTCTGAAAACCCCTGTTCCGATACGCGTTTCGGAACGTTTTGGCTACTGGAATTCTGAGAAATTGACGAGATGAAGGCGTTTCGAAACGGGTCTGAGGGTTTCGAAACGGTCAAAATCTCGTTTACCACGAGAAGTTGACTGTTGAGGGCGTTTCGGAACGGTTGACCACCGTTTCGATACGGCCCCCTTATAAGGGCTCTGGGGCAGTTGACTTGGTCAAGGCGTTTCGATACGCCTCAAGGGTGTTTCGAAACGGCCTGTTTAAAGGATTAAAACTAGACTGTTTAAATGTTGTTTTGGGTTCAAATGTTTATCTCATGTATTTTATTCCGTTGTTTGATCACATAGGACTTAAATGAGCCTTTAGAAAAGATTAAATTAAAGAAAAAAAATAGGGTTGTTAACCGGGGGGGGACCTTAACGGGTTTCACTTCGGTTTTCCCCGTGTGGCCCACTCGGACCGGTCATCCGGCCAGACCGGGACGAGGGGGTTACATTTGTTGGTATCAGAGCCTAAGGTTACCGAGACCTTGGGCAGGTAAGTGAGGTAAGTTGTGTTTTATGATTGATGTGCACGTTGTTTGCTTGCCATGTAAGCATGTTGCTTGTTATTCGAGTATGCTGTGATGTGTGATTGTCTGATTTGGAATGTACGTTGCTTGAAGCATGTTGAGTAGAGTCCCATTGCTTCTATTACATCGGAAAAAGAGATTTTTAGTGAGGGAATCATACTTGAGCCACTTGGACCTTTCCTTTGCTAACCCAACTTGTATGTTAAATTGTTGATTGATTTATTGCTTTTAGTAAGTTTGGGGCCAGTGTGTGGGCCGTGAATCGGTGAGTGGAAGTTGTGGTTTTTAAAAATGTGGATAAGGTGGAGGAAGTTCTTTGCTATAGTTAGGGGAGTATGGTTGTATCGGAGTTGAGGTACAATTTGTTTGCTCGAGTCCCCGTGTATGTGAGTTGATTCTTGTTGGTGAGAAATGATGGGACCGATTCTGGTATTAGTTGGTAAAAAGAAGCAAAGGCCTTTGAGTGGGAGTCAGAATAGTATCGATGTTATAGTAGGTAAGCCCTTGGTACAGTTTTGGGTTTGTCTTTTCTGATTGGTTCTGAGTCCGTACTTCCGTATGTTGTTAGCAAGCATGCAAGTTTGAATGTGCTCGGCGAAGTGTTAGAGGTAGGTATGAGCACCTTAGATCTTTTAGCGAGATCGAGGTAAGAGTCTCGTGTAAGCAATCTGAAACTCAGGAATGTTAGTTAGGGGTCGTTGGGGGTTCGGCCTATGATTTTAATGCAAGACAGCCGGTCAGTGTCCGAGAATGGGAGCTAGTTTGTGTAATTGGGTCAGTGTACGTTGAGTTGTCTTCCAGCAAGCGGAAGAGGTGAAGTCACTTCCGATGAAGTTGAGTTGAGAAGGGAGTCTCGAGCTTTGACTCCAGATTGTTTGCTAGGGGTAGAACAAGTCCAGCATGATTGTTTGTGTGTGTGATCATAATTGAATCTTGAAGTTACGAGATGCTCAAGGAACAGTTTAGAAGAGTTAGATTTTGTTGAAGAATCAGTCTGAAAACAAGAAGACAAAAGACTATCAGTTGTGTACATGTTAAGTTGCAATTTCCGCGGATACTTCCTTTTGTGTGAGCATGTAAGAAATTAGACATCCTTGCTGAGACCTTAGATGTAGGGACGCGTGTGACTAGACCTTTTTGGGAGATAGTAGTGGTTAGAAAGATGTACAGAAGATGTTTGTTGGTGGTTCAGAGTTACTAGTTTCTGGTAGATGTGAAGTGATTGTCTTCCTACAGTTTCGGTGTGCCTTTTGACAAGGCTCGGCTTGAAGAGCAAATAGTTAGTATATACGTTGAGACAAAGAAGGAGTTGACTTGAAGTTGCAAGATTTATGTGTGACTGTAGTGGTAGGGGAGGAGGTGCACTTCTTGTTGAATGTTGATCCAGATTTAGAGGTCAAAGATTGATTTAGTTTAGTTGACAGGCTTGCTCAGCATTTGTGAAGGATTTGACCTTCGAATGAAGATTAGACCGCAAAATGTTAGAATAGTTTGTGTTTTCTTTTCCTAGAAGTGTTTGGAAGAATTGCCGGTTTGTTTCTTGATAAAGGAGAAGAGTTTGTTATAGATGCCGTCTTCGAGTTTGCTCTCATTTTGATTGCTCTGTATCTTATGATTTCCGGAAGAATCGAGAACGATGAAGAATTAACTTCGAGATTTGTTAGACCTTAGATTCATTAGGCCTAGTGCATTATCTTAGAGTTCTACAGTGGAATTTGTGTCGAAGAAAGAGTGACAGTACGAGAATGTATTTAGATTTCAGACAGTTGAAACAAGTGACAGTGAATGATTAGTATCCGTTTCCGTGTGTCAGTGATTTGTTGATCAGTTAGTGTGTGCTTCAGTCCTATTGAAGATTAATTGAGATTCGTTTGTTTCCAGTTGGGAGTGAGAGAAGTTAAAATATTGAAGACAACTTTTGAGGCAAGGTGTGACCATTTTGAGTTCCGAGTTATGCTGTTTTGCTTGACGAGTGTGCTAGTTACTTTTATAGAGACGTTGAGCAGAATAATTTCCTGAGTTCCTTAGTCAGTTTGTAGTAATTCTCATGGATGATACGTGGGTATATTCAAGTGCCGAAGAAGAGCATGACAAGCTTGAAGTTAGGGATGTAGATCCTTTTTGAGAATCAGTTGTATACCAAGTTGAGCAAATGTGAACTCCGAGTTAAGGGAGATGTTCTCCTAGGACTTGTAGTTCAGCCGAGTGTGTTAGAGAAAATCCCAAGTAGGCAGAAGAAGATATGAGTTGGAAAAAAATTGAAGACTGTGACAGATATCTATAGTTCCTAGGTCTAACATTGTTACTTTCAGAGAATTGTAAATAGTCTTTTGAAGATAGTTGCTCCATTGATAGATTGCTACAGAAGAATGTTCAGTTGTGTGGTTAGATGCGAGACAATGAGCCCTTAAGAAACCGAAAGAAACTTTGATGAGAGCTCCGACCTTGAATCAGCTTATGTTAGAGAAAGAATGTGTGAACCAAAGTGATGTGTTACATGTAGAGTTAGTTTGTGTGCTTATGCAAGACAGAAGATTGTGGCTTGTTCATCAAGATAGTTGAAAGACCGAGAAAATAGTTATCTCACATTAGACTTAGAGTTAGTTACAGGGTATTTGATTCGAAGACTTAGGGACAGAGCTTGTATAGTAAGAAATGCACAGTGGGTATGTACATATCTTCAGAACTTGGAATATTTGAAGACTTAGGAATGGTTGGAACTTGAACAACATAAGTAGTTAGAATCGCTTGAAGACTGTGATCTCAAGATCGAGTAATATCCGAAGATAGTCAACGTAGTAACCAATGTTCCGAGTTGTATTTGTTGTTAGATTAGTAGTTGAGTTG
Organism: Hibiscus trionum; assembly: GCA_030270665.1. NCBI lineage: Eukaryota > Viridiplantae > Streptophyta > Magnoliopsida > Malvales > Malvaceae > Hibiscus > Hibiscus trionum. The sequence continues at coordinate 22,405,935 of BSYR01000011.1, forward strand.
CGAGTTGTATTTGCCGAATTCAGCTTACCGAATGATAGTAATTTTGTGGCCAAGTTTCATGTCAAACTTACAGTGAGTCAGATACTTGAAGAGAAACAGTTGCACGACAGGTTCTTGGCACCTCACGTGCGAGGCAGAGTAGAAGGAAGACCTTCAGAATACAGTTTCAGAGATGATAGAGTTTTGCACTTCAGAGACAGAATAGTTGTACCGATTGATATAGTGTTTTGAGACGTATTGTTTTGGCCGAGGCACACGGTAGTTCATTTGTATTGCATCTGAGTAGTATGAAGACGTATTGTGGGTTGAAGATGAGTACTTCCAGATTGAGTGGGTGAATAATGTGGTTCAGTATGAGAGTAAGTATGTAAATTTCCAGCGTGTCAAGATCGAGTTCAGTTTCTTCTAGTTTGCTACATCTGTGGAAGATTCGTAATGAAAGTGGATAATAGAGATCCGAAATTTCTGCTAGATTATTTTGAAGACGTTTGCATAGTGTCTGGTTATCTGTTGAAGGCAGATGTTCAGTTAGAGAAGGTTATGATCCAAGTATTCATACAGTGTTGCATGAGATTGTGAGTCAGACTAGTTCCGTTGTTCGTTTGTCACGGTTACCACCAGAGTTAGGAAGAGGTTTGTATGGTGGTTTATGTATCTATGATTCAGAAGTGTGAGTTGGATTTGTCCCGTGCTATGTTGTTGAAGAGATTGAGTTGAGTTTTAAATTGACATGCCTTGAAAGAACCAATTGAGATCTTAGCATTAGATAGCTATTGTTGTGGGGTAAGTCTACTGAGTTGGTTAGTATGTTGTGGTGAGAAGGAAGTGTGGGGAGACAGCTTCTGTGATTCTTTCTGTCTGATAAATTTCGAGGACGAAATTTCCTTAAGTGGGAGAGAGTTGTAACACCCGGGTTTGGGGGTCGGATGGAAATAATATTAAAATATTGTTTCGGGTTTCGGTTTTAAAATTTAAAATAATAAAATATTATTTTGGGCCTCGGGTTTTCAAAACAAATAATTTGTGTTTGGCATGTTTTGATTCTAAAGTCCAATCCCATGGAATTTGGAAATTGAGATAGCTATCCTCATTAATGGCAAAAATGTAATTAAATGGACTTTCAATTAAAACCCCATTTTGTTTAAAATATCCCTTGTCATCTTCTTCCCTCTCTCTCTCCCATCTCATTTCTCACGACAATGAAGAAGCTCCCCCTCCATTTCACTATTTCATCTCCTTTCTCCCTCATTTTGGCTCGGTTTTGAAAGGTAATTACGTTTTCATTTTGCTCTTAACTTCCTCTCCTCAAAAGTACCATTTGTTTTCATTTTCATCCATGTTTTAGGAATTTGGGTTTTCATGGAAAAAGATTAAAGGTAGTGACTTTATGGTTCTTTATCAAAGCTCTTGAATTATTATGGTTAGATATGTTGTCTAGGAACCATAAGGTCCAACATATATGATTTTTAAAGTGTTTTATTGAGATTCCCGAATTTGGGTATAAATGGGGTTTTAGGAGGGTTTTTAGTTGAGTTTTGGGCGTGGTATGTGTTGGAAATTGAGGGTTGATGTTAGGGTAATAATTGGGGGCTGTTTTGGAAGCATTTGAGGGTGCTAAAAAGGTTGAAAACATGGATTTTGGAAGGGGTATGTGGGCTGCCCGAAATTGCAAAGTGTGGGGTTTGGTCATGGCTTGCAACGTTGTAAATTGAATTTGAATTGTGTTCCGGGTTGGTCTTTTGACGTTAGGCTGATTTGGAATTGTTTGAAATGTGTTTGAGGTTGTTTTGAAGCGGGAATTTGTGTTGGAGAAGCCTCGGGAAGAAATCCGGAAAATTGAGGGAGGTTGCTTGCTTGGCTTGGAGCTTGGAAGCTTAGGTGAGTGGTTAAATATTTTTAAATGGTTTTCAAGTGTTGGTTCAAGCATGTGAACTAGGTTGGGATTGGTAGACCCACCTAGAGTTGGGATTAGGGTGGTAGCCTAATCCCAAACTTTAGTTAGAGACCTTGGTTGATCTTTAAAGTGTTGAATTATGCCTCATGTTTAATCATGCTTATGGTGGTTATGCTTATGTTGTTATACATGTTTGTGGAGGCATGGCTTAATGCATTGTTACATGCATGTTGATGATAAATGTGATAGAGATCTACATATGTATGAAATATGATGCGATGTTTGTGTTATTGAGATGCATGTAGTGTCGACATGTGTAATGATGTTATGAGGTGAATGTATGATCCGAGGATCATGGTGAGTACATGCTAGGCATGGAAATGTGGTTTGTGCATGACGGTGAGTCATGGTGAGTACGTGCTAAGCACGGAAGTTGTTATGGATTGATATTGTGATAGATTAATGAAATGTGTAGTATTGGCACTAGTATACTTGGGTACAAATGATCGATCATTAGGATGTTTAGTGTGCACACGTGAGTCGAAATGCGCGCGTGGTCTTGATGATGGTAGTCATCAAGATGGAGTACGGGTTCGCCCGAAAATCTTCTTTTATATATATTAGTCGGTGATGAGTGGAATCCCATCGACGGGCGTGAGGATGAGTGGAATCCCCTCCGCGTGAAATGAGGCGTGAGGATGAGTGGAATCCCCTCCGCGTGAACGGTGATGAGTGGAATCCCACCGTCAGGTAATTGTTGTGTTGTTGGATGTGAGTTCCAACGGTTATCCGCGTATTCGAGTCATAGCTAGGTGTCAATACTGATTGTAGTTTATGTTGCCAATATGTGATTTCATATGTTGTGGATTTAAACATGTTGAGCATGACATGATATTGAATATATGTTCATGCATCATCTATATTTATGGCTCGTGTGGATCGGAGGTAAGATCATGCATTTTATCTTGGTTGTAACTCGTGTTTGGACCCTGCATTGTCGAAGGTTTGTTTTACGAGCTTACCCTCACTAAGCTTTTATGCTTACGCTCCTTTTTGTTCGACAATGCAGATCAATAGCTTGTGGGTGGCAAAGGCAAGGAAAGGTCACCAAGTGATGCTTTTGGTTAGCTCAAGTATGAACTTTAATTTGTAGATTGTAATAGTCAAGCAATGGGATAGGTGTTGTTGATGTGAATGTTTGTTGTATGTTGAAGTTAGTTTGGCCTTTGGATGCTTCGTTTGGATTGTAAACCTTGATTTTGTTGTGTGCCTCGAATGCTTATGTATATGTTGGTCTTGTGCCTTTTGTGGATGTGCTTATGAATGTTTGCCTAAGCATGCTATCTTTCATGCCTAGAATGATCTTGTGAATGGAGGTCTTATCATGCCAAATGCTAGTATGATGAATGCCCTATGGATGCTTAAGATTGTTTTGATAGCATGTAAACTTATTTGATGATATATGGTGCCTATATGTTTTTAAAGTCATCAAGCATGACTTGTATGAAAGGCTATTAATGTGTAATTTGCCATGTACGTATGATTGTTTATATTTATGCCTTGAGGGTGTTTGAGTATGATTGACATGAGTTGCATGCCTCTAGACTTTGTTTGGTTGTGTTGTGTGGCTTTAGGAGTCCTATGAGACCTTTAGACTTGTTAAAATTCGCCCAAGTCTGATTTTCAAAGGTTGCAGGCAGCCCGCGTTTCGAAACGGGCTGGGTCGTTTCGGAACGGGTAGGCTTCAGGGACCCCGTATCGGAACGCGTTTCGATACGGTTTGGCCTCTGGAAACACCTGTTCCGATACGCGTTTCGGAACGTTTTGGCTACTGGAATTCTGAGAAATTGACGAGATGAAGGCGTTTCGAAACGGGTCTGAGGGTTTCGAAACGGTCAAAATCTCGTTTACCACGAGAAGTTGGCCGTTGAGGGCGTTTCGGAACGGTTGACCACCGTTTCGATACGGCCCCCTTATAAGGGCTCTGGGGCAGTTGACTTGGTCAAGGCGTTTCGATACGCCTCAAGGGTGTTTCGAAACGGCCTGTTTAAAGGATTAAAACTAGACTGTTTAAATGTTGTTTTGGGTTCAAATGTTTATCTCATGTATTTTATTCCGTTGTTTGATCACATAGGACTTAAATGAGCCTTTAGAAAAGATTAAATTAAAGAAAAAAAATAGGGTTGTTAACCGGGGGAAACCTTAACGGGTTTCACTTCGGTTTTCCCCGTGTGGCCCACTCGGACCGGTCATCCAGCCAGACCGGGACGAGGGGGTTACAGAATGATTCAAATCCTGAACTCTTGGGCACAAGAGTGCAAGACCTAACCATTGAACTAGCCTAGAATTTAGTTAAATTTTCACCAAAATTCATACTTAAAGTTATATTGTGTTACCATTTTAAAATTATATCAAAATGTAAATTGTGTGGATTAATCCCGAGACCACTGCAAAAAATCAAACTAAATCAAACTATATAATTGTTAATTTTTAATCAAACTAATATTTAACTTAAACTTTTACTAAAATTAAAGACGAAACTAAAATTTTTTTCACACTTTATTTTAGAATAAAATAAACTAATTAAATATGTGTTATCTTTATAACATTAATATTAAATTATTCTAAAAATTAAATTCATAATATTTATCCAGAGTAGAATATAAATTTTAAATTATTTAAAATTACAATTTTGATTTAAATTTATTGTTTTAATTTTAAATAACACTTATTTGGTTAACATATACGTGAGCCAAGTGAAATGTATATAAAACAATATAAAAATAGCTTTTATTTAATAGTCTAAAGGTGATTATAAGGTAGTATATGTTCATACATATTCTTAACCAATTGACAATACACACACCTTGCAAACAAAGCGATGAAACCGAGTCTCCTAGGATAAACACCATCCACTTTTCCATTGGGATCACTTGTTGGTTCAATATAAAAAATTAGCTATACTTAAAGTTTTTTTTGCAAGTATCTAATTTGTTTTAAAAGCATATGATTTTATTCGAAATGGAAAACTTAGATATGTGCCTTGTTAAAAAACCTCCCTAAACCTATTGGAGGAAAAAGAGTGCAGCATATCTAAGTTTGGATACAAAGAGAACAATCCACCAATCATACCCAGCAGTCTTGGTTTGGTTCCTTGAAACAAACTTAATATCTCCTATACACTGAAAAACCACACACAATAAAACTAAACATTAAGGGCTGGAACCAGGTACCTGTTGGTTATGCACTAAGCCCTCATTCACACCATTTCCTGGGAATTACACGAACTGAAAGCACGAAAAAGATAGCTGGAACCAGATGACAATTGGTTTGTTCCATTTTGTTTCGCTATTGGATAGTGAAACCTTTCTCTTTGCCGTGCATCAACACTCTTAATCCCTTCTCCTTTGACAGGCCCTTTTTCGCTAGTTTGTCCGTCGTTACATTATCCTCTCTTGGTATGAAAGTAATATCCCAATTCAAATCCTTACCCTCCAACTGAATGCTACGAATAATTTTTTTAAATATCGCAGGAGCTTGCTGGAAGTTTTTAATCCATTGAACAACGTTGCTGCTATCGCACTATATACGCAAGAAATTGAAGGCTGCATACCGTAAAGTTTTTTACATGGACATTGCTTCTTTCACAGCCAGCAACTCTGATGTAGGGGCGTCTGCAATCCCAGCCTTTTGGAGAAATAACACAATATCGAGCCATTATGGTTCCTTAGCACTCCACCTATAGCTGCTGAACCGTAACTATTTTCAACCGCTCCATCAGTATTAAAAGTGAGGCTACTTGGTTCAGGTTTACTCCACTTGCAACTCTCTCTTTTGCTTTACTATCTTGATGGTGTTTAGAATGTTGCAGCTACTCAATATGTTTGAAGCTTGAGGAAATTGGTTCCCCCATTTAGCACTTCCCCATTTACTTACCCTGATTACAGACAAATTGAAAATCTCCTCCTTATCAGTTGTTTTACTTTTGAAAATAGTGTTATTTCGAGCCATCCATAGAGACCAAATCACGCTGCGAAAAATCAATGACCAAATCACTTTCTCCTTGGAACCATTCTGCAGCTGTTCCCATAAGATTATCAAACTACACGGGCTGCGGGGAATAATTAGATTGATATTCCACACGCAACACCATTTCTGCCAAATCTCCCAAGATAGCTTACATTCACAAAAAATATGATTAACAGTTTTATCTGATTTTTGACAGAAGGGGCACAAAACGTCCCCAATATTTGTGCATCCTCTTTTCCATAATTCTGTTTTAGATGGGATTCGACCATGAACAAGTTTCCATAGGAAAACCTCGATGTTATGTGGAGCTAAGTTCAACCAAATCATTTCCCAAGCATGATTCATTGGTTCCAAAACGGAGTTTAATATCTTACAATAAGAGGAAGGTTTGTACGTACCATTTGAATCAGCGATCCATCTGGATGAGTCTTCTTTCAGTGAGCCCACCCTTATGCCTTCAAGTTTTTCCTTCAAGTCATTCCACATATCCTGTTCCTAGTCGAAAACTTGTCTTCTTAGAGATATTTCCCATCTCCATTCTCCCTCAACAAAGGCCCCGAATTCTGCTACTTTGCCCTCTTTTCGGGTCGCCAAAGTAAAAATTCTTGGATAAACATGTTTGAGAGGGACGTTAGAGCACCATACGTCATTCCAAAAATCCACCATTTTCCATCCCCGACCACATGTCTAAAATTCTGCAAAAATACATCCTCGTGTTTCTACAGGGGTTTAATAATTCCCCTCCAAATCCAGGATTTGTTAGTCCCCTTCACGTTCTTTGGCATAACTTGTTTCGAGCTTTTTTCATACTTCGCATTTATCACCTTGCGCCACAACCTGTTGTATTCGGTTCCATATCTCCAAAGCCATTTATTCATCAAGGCTCTGTTCCGGACTCGCAAATCGCATAACCCCAGCCCACCTTGGTTTTTCGGTTTGCATAAGGTCTCCCAACTCAGCCAATGGATCGATCTTTTATCTAGAGACCCTCAGATGAAGTTTGCTATTAACCTGTTTAAGATAGAAGCCACGGCAGCAGGCATACTGAAGATATACATGAAAAAAATAGGAATATTTGAGAGGACAGATTTTACCAGTGTTATTCTGCCCCTGAGAGACAAGAGCTTCATTTTCCAGCCTGTTAAACTTTTTTTAAACTTCTCTATGATTGGGGACCACAGTGTCATTGAATTTTTTAAACTCCCAAGGGGTAAGCCTAAGTATTTACACGGCAGTTTTTCCATTTTACAGAGGATATCCGATGCCCAGTTTTCCATTGTTGTCTGGTCAACATTGATCCCTAGTAACTTTGTCTTCGTAAGATTCAGTTTCAAGCTTGATGCTATCTCGAAACCCCTGAGAATTCGAACGATATTCTTGATCTCAGTTTCAGTACCACCACTAAAAACTATAAGGTCATCTGCAAACTGTAAGTGTGTGATCAGTATGTTGCTGGGTCCAATTCTAACTCCATTAAAGAACCCTAAAGAGGCAGCCTTTGACAGTAGCAAACTCAATCCCTCCGCTACGATGTTGAACAATAAAGGTGATAAGGGGCATCCTTGTCGAAGACCTCTACTGATCTTGAATGAGTTCGATGGAGATCCATTAATGAGAACAGAGATCGAAGCTGAGCATATGCATTTTTTTATCCAATTCTGCCATTTTAATCCGAACCCCATTTTGTCCAAAAGCAAGAATAGAAAATTTCAATTTGCTGTGTCATAAGCTTTGCTGAAATCCACCTTTAGGATTGCTCCTGGTAGACCCCTTTTCTTCAGAAATCTACGACTTCGTTTGCAATCAGTGAGCAGTCGAGCAATTGTCTTCCAGGGCAGAAAGCTAATTGAGTCTCACCGATTATTTCATCCAGACAACCACTAAGTCTTCGTGATAAAACTTTTGCCAAAAGTTTGTAAACGCTGTCAACCAAACTAATTGGCCTATACTCCTCAATAGATACTGGATTTTGTACTTTCGGAATAAGCACAATGAAAGAATGATTAAGTGAAATATCAAAATCACCTCCATTGTAGAAATTCTGAAACATTTCTCAAATCTCCTTCTCTAGTCTATCACAGAACCTTTGTAGAAATCTCAAATTGAAGCTTACTAGTCCTGGAGCTCGTGTGCCATCCATTTATAATAGAGCTGATTTTATTTCATCAACGGTGAATTCCCGTTCTAGTAAAGAAGCTGAAGCTACTTAAATCCACCTCACTTCACAATCAAACTATTTTACCAGAATTGTTGAAGATGTATTGTAGGCTTCTCTAAAATGTGCTTCAATTCCCTTCTTTATTTTCGCTAGTTCATCCCTCGCGACATTCTTCATAAGGATCAAACTAATGATGTTATTTCTTTTTCTTGTCGAGGCTATCATGTGGAAGTATTTGGTATTGCGGTCACCTTCAAGAAACCACATTGTTCTCGACTTTTGGATCCATTCACGCTCCTCTTCTCTATATTTATCCCACAGTTTCTCCTTTAAACCAAGGAGTTTTTTCCTCATCTTCCGATCAGCCCTGTGCTTTAATATCTCCTCTTCCATCTCATGACATTGTTTTTCTAAATTTTGTTTTGAAAACTTGTCTTTATCTTTCTTCATTTTAACCCACTCCTTTGACGCGAGTTTACAGGATCTTAGAGTAACTCCGATTTCCTTTCCCGATGATTCCTTGCAGCTTCTTGAAATTTTCTCCACCAAATCTTTATTTTCTGCCCAATGGTTGAACCATCTAAATGATTTTGGGCCCCAATCGAACTCAGAATTAATTAAAGCTACTGGATTTTGATCGGGTAAGCTCTTTGGATGGATTTTTTGGGCGACATTTTGCCAAATCAAGGTAAAGTCCGGGGATATAAGGAATCTGTCTAATCTGCTCGCAGACGGCTTCTCCCTAGTGTTTGACCAAGTAAAACGACCTCCACTAACAGGAAGATCCAGTAAATTCGATGTTTCGATGAAGTCCAAAAAATCTTTCATGGCTGATCTGTTAAAAGAGACTCCAACTTTCTCTTCAGGACTGAGGATTGTATTGAAATCCTTTGTATTGAAATCCTCTCCCATTAACGTTGGCAGTTTAGACTGAAGCATTATCGAACTCAACTCCCTGAATACCATGTGTCTTTCCCCTTGATCATTCGGTGCATAGATGTCGATCAGATTACACTTCAACTTAGAAGACTTTATACACCCTTGCAAAATGATGAAGTTACTTCTAATGATGCTCAAATCCATTTCGAAGAAACTATTATTCCAGATGGTTAATAATCCACCCGAAGCACAATCTGAAGGGGAGCTCACCGTTCTGATATCCGCATAATTTCTACAGCATAATTTAATAACTCTATCTTTCACTGTAGTCTTCTTCGTTTCTTGAATGAAAATAACATGAGGATTATTGGCTTTCACTAAATTCCTCACCGCTGCCTTCTTTTCTCTTCGACCCAACCTCTTACGTTCCAGGTAATGAGATAACATACATTCTTTTGCATAAACATAATTTGAGAAAAATCACTCACCTCTCGCACTTTAATAGCAGTTTGCCACTTTTAGATATCGCTGGCGCTTACACAAGCGATCTCCATGAATTTTTTTACCACCTCATCTTCATTGGCATCAAATAGCAGACCCAAAGAGTTGCATATCTCCACTGATAATCGGGCTTCTTCCACTTTGTCAAGTTCCGCGTTTTCTTGCAAGTATCTAATTAATTGTAATATATAAAATTAAAACTAAAAAAATGTAATTATTGCACTTTTCAACATGATTGAAATATAAAATATAAAGTTATAGATTAATTAAATATTTTTAAGAAAAAAAACATTTTTTTAGTATTTAACCATATTTTTTTATCATAAATGCATCTTTTCAACATTGTGAATACAAACAATAACTAAAAAGTGATAGATTATGAGTAAATTTTATTATTGTTCTTTTATATAAAAAATCTTTTATATTAACAATACAAAGAAATTTATTAAGATGCAAAAAAATATCAATCAAATATATATGGTCAGATCGTAGTACTAAACGTCTTTGATCAATATGATTTTAAAGTAGGGGAGATCATTTGAAAATTTGATAAACATTAGAGATTATTATGATATTTTTCATTGGTTATTGTTGAAATTTAGGGTAACAATATTAAAATTAACAATGATATGAATCAGATATTTTAAATATTATTTATTTCACGTTGTTTGATATAAATTTCACTTAACTCATTGTCTAAAAATTAAAATAATAAGTTTCTATTTTTTAAAATTTAAAATTTTATATTCTATCATAAATAAAGATTATAAATTCAATTTTTAAAGTAATTTATTATTAAATTTATAAAAAAAGATAGATAGATATTTTTAATTGATTTATTTTATTCTCAAATGATTTGTGAAAATAATTATATTTTCATCTTTAATTTTAATAATTTCTTTAATATTAATTTAGTTTAAAATATAACAATTGTATAGTTTGAGTCAGTGATTAAACATTGGACTCTTTTTACACGTCTCATATTCGATTCATCCTATTTTCATCTTAATATAATTTTGAGGTGGTGAAATATAGGGCTATGCAAAAAAATCCGACAAATCAAAACTAAAACTCGAAAAAATCGATTCAAAAATACAGTTAACCGAACCGAAAAATGAGTTTCGGTAGTTTTTTTAAAAAATTATTTCGGTTTGGATATAGTTTATAGTTTTGAAAAAAGTGGGTAATCGAACCGACCGGTTATATAATATATAATATACAATATATATTTATACAGTTTTATTAGTAAAATTTTAGGGTTATTTTTAATTTATTCCTATTGAATAATAAAAGCATAGGAAATGCCTCAGCACTAAAAGCGCGGGAAAAGTTGTTGAAGCTGTTAGTCCAGCTATTACAGCTGTTGAAATGGTTTCGTTGCCAGTTGCCTCAAACAAAATTATGTTGAGAGAACCTTCTAGTCTATCTAATCCTCCTATAAATTCTTATCCTGATTTGTACTCAAAGTATACATTGAATTAATGAAAACTTCTCTGCTATATTTCTCTTCTTCTTCATATGTTTTTGTTATTAGGGTTTCTTAAGATGGTATCAGTTGCCGGTGTCTTGGGATTCTCTCTTGCTTCGCTGTAACTTTCCTTGTCTGTCGTCATGCCTGGTGATTCCTCTGATCCGTTTGGATAAGAACTTATCGAAAAGGGCTTTTGGAAGAGATTTTGTAAGAATGTCTGTCACTTGTTCTTCTGTAGGTATGTAGTTTAGTGAAGTTGTTCCTTTAGCTAGCTTTTCTGCAATGAAGTGCCTAGTCCTGTCGTGTTGAACAGGATTTTTGGCAATTTGAATAGTTGACTAGTTATCACAGAAAACTTCAAAATTTTCATCTTTTGTCATACCCAATTATGTGAGTAATTTTACTAGCCAATTTCCTTCACATATTCCAAAGGTTAAAGATCTGAATTCTGCCTCGGCACTGCTTCTAGAGACCACTGTCTACTTCTTGCTTTTCCAAGTTACCAAGTTACCCCCAAACAAAGGAGCAATAACTACTGGTTAATCTCCTATCAGTGAGTTCTCCTGCCCAACTTGCATCTGTAAAGATCTTAATTGTTCTTTCATGACTCTTTTTGAAAAATAAGCCATGTCCTAGTGTACTTTTAAAATATCTCAGAATCCTCTTAGCTGCTTCCATATGTTCTTGCCTCGGATCTGTCATATGTTGGCTGGTAACATTGACAGGGAATGCAATGTCTGGTCTTGTGAGTGATAGATAGATCAATTTACCCACCATCCTTTGGTAAATTCTTTTGTCAGCCTCGGGACTAGGTTTTGACTTATCGAACTTCAACCCTGCATCCATCGGTGTATCTGCTGGTTTGCAACCCAGTAGGTATGATTCTTTAAGAAGATCTAGAACGTACTTTCGTTGATTAATTATCAACCCCTTGTTGGTCCTTGCTACCTCCATGCCTAAGAAATGTCTCATTTTTCCTAGGTCTTTAATTTCGAATTCCCTACTCAACAGACTTTTTAGCTTTTCCACTTCTTCTTCATCATCTCCTGTCACTATTATGTCATCCACATAAACAATTAAGATCACCTTTTTATTGGACGAGGTTACCTTAGTGAACAAGGTATGATATGCTGAGGACTGTTTGAATCCATTCATCATTATGACTTTGGTAAATCTTTCAAACCATGCTCTAGGAGATTTTTTATGTTCATAGAGTGATATAACAAGCTTACATACCTTTTGAAACTATTCAGCACCCTTTACTCTAGGAGGAATCTGCATATAAACTTCTTCTTCAAGATTGCCATTCAGGAATGCATTCTTGATATACAACTAATGTAATTTCCAGTCGCAATTCACTACCAAACTTAGAAGAATCCGAACTGAATTCAACTTAGCAACATGAGCAAAAGTTTCTTTAAAATCGATCTCATAGGTTTGAGTAAACCTTTTGGAAACCAATCTTGCCTTATGTCTTTGTATGCTGCCATCAGAGTTATATTTAATAGCAAATACCCATTTACATCCAACATGTTTTTTTACCTTGGGGAAGATCATCAATTGTCGATGTTCTATTCTTCTAAAGTGCCTCAACTTCCCTTTCAATGGCCTTTTTCCATTTAGGATTCTGCACTGCTTTTTCATAACTTTTTGGAATATGTTCTTCATCTAAACATGTTGTAAAGGCTTTGAAAGAGGGCATTAAATTCCCATAAGCATCATATCTCTGGATAGGGTACTTAGTACACAGTCTTACCCCTTTCTTTTTAGCAATAGATACATAATCATACTCAAGAAGATGAGAGGGAATATTAACATATTCATTACCTTCACTTTCTTCACAAGCAGCTGGACTGTAATCCAATTCTTGACGAGTGCTAGATTGCAAAACAGCTTCAGGGATGGTTCTTCTCTTTCGAAAATAAACCTAGATTTGTTTAGAAGGCTCCGAAGGAGATCTGGATAAATGTTTAGATGCAGGAGAAGAAATAGGAGAATGATGTGGATTCGGTGAAGACTTAGGTGAAATATGTTGGTTTTGGGAAGGTGTTTGAGATTCCAGTAAATGAGCGTGATGAGAAGGAGAAATAACAGAAACATGTGTTAGGAATGGGCTGAAAATCATCAACAAGAGTCTCCCACTGATTTTCAGTCTTGGAAAAATAGGATTCGTGCTAAAAAAAGGTTAGATCTATGGTAACAAAAAATTTCCGAGAGGGGGGTGATAACATTTATAGCCCTTCTTTTGTGAAGAATATCCAACTAACACACATTTGACAGACTTGGGATCAAGTTTCGATTTAGTGGGACTCAAGTTTTGAAAAAAAAATAGTGCAACCAAAAACATGCAAATGAAGATTGGAAGTCATTGGTTTAAACAAAGGAAAGTATGAAAGAAAAACATCCCTAGGTGTTTGAAAGGCTAATACTTGACTAGGCATTTGGTTAACAAGATAGGTAGAGGTTAATAATGCTTCACCCCATAAATACTTAGGGACATTGTGGGAAAATATTAGGGCTCTAGTTACATTTAAAAGATGTCTATTTTTCCTTTATGCTATCCCATTCTGTTGGGGAGTATTGACACAAGAACTGATATGAACAATGCCCTTGATTTTAAAGATATCTTTTAAGAACTTTGTGAAAAATTATCCCACATTATCAGATTTGAAGATCTGAATTTTTACCTGAAATTGAGTTTCAACCATACAATAAAATTGCTTAAAGACACTAGCAACTTCAGACTTTTCTTTTAACAAATATGTCCAGGTAAGTCTACTATGGTCATCAATAAAAGTCAAAAACCAACTACTTCCATTAATATTCTTCATGCGAGAAGGACCCCAAACATCATTGTGCATAAGAGAAAAAGGATGTGAGTGTTTGTAAGTTGAGGACAAATAAGATTGCCTAGTTTGTTTTGAAAGAGAACAAATATGGCATTTGAAAGAAGAATGTTTTTTATTAATAAATAATTGAGGAAACAATTTAAAAAGATAAAAGAAACTGGGGTGGCCTAACCTAAAATGTCATAACATAACATCATCTTGTCCTAAAGAAGTAAAACAAGCTGTAGAAGATAAAGATGTAGGAAATCTGGTACTGGAGAAGACATATAAGCCATTCTGCAATCTAGCATTGTCAATCATCTTCTTCCTATCCAGTGCCTGCAAGATACAATTAGAATCTGTAAATTTCAAAACACAGTTAAAATCCTTGGACAGTTTACTAACAAATAGCAAGTTACACTTCAGGTTAGGCACAAATAACACATCCTTAACAATTAGGTTCTTAGTAAGAACAACTGAACCCTTTTCTTGAATTATGTAATAAGAACCATCAGTTATCTTAATAGAGTTATGAGAAGATAATTGATGAAAATCAAGGAACAAATCTCTGTTACCAGTCATGTGGTCAGAAGCACCAAAATCTACAATCCAAGTTGAGTTATTTGAAGTATAAAGAAAAGAAATAGAGAGGGAATTGTCCTCTATATCTGTAGATTCTACATTGGCCAAATTACCTTCACAATTGCCAGTAAACTTATTAAACATCTGTTGTAACTGAACAATATATTGCTTATTAAAACCACCAAATGCAGGTCTTAAACTCTCATCTAATGAGGAGCTTGGAGGAGCCTTAGGATTTGTTGGTTTCCAGTCACAAGGTTTCCCATGCAATTTCTAGCAATTCTCTTTTGAATAGCCTTGCTTTTTGTAGTAATTACAAGTTACTCGCCATTTCTTAATCTTAGGAGAGGAAGAGGATTGTGTAACGAGAGCAGAATTGTCAGGAACAACAGCTTCAGAGATCATATACATGCGTCGGCTTTCTTTCCTTCTAATTTCTGAGAACACCTCTCAAAGTGTAGGAAATGGAGAGAGGCTTAGGATGCGAGATTTGATAGGATCAAAATCTCTATGCAAACCATTCAGAAACTAAAAAACTCTTCTCTTCTCATTAATTTTCCTGAAGATACCAGCATCTTTAGGAGTCTCTCATTCATTTGCTTCATACAAATCGATTTGTTGCCATAAGTTAGTTAGAGTAGCATAATATTGAGTAACAGTCATACCATCTTGTTTTAAGGCGGATGCAGTGCTCTCAATCCCAAATAACTCCGAGTTATTATTTGTGTTGGAGTAAGTGTCTCAAACAGCATCCAAATGTCCTTGGCAGTCTCGTATAGGAGAAATTGGGAACCAACCTCATGAGCCATGGTGTTTATTAACCATTACATGATTCGACCATCCTCCTAGATCCACCTTTCTAGACCAGCATTAGTAGCAGCAGGTTTGGAGCTCTTCCCATTAATATATCCTAAGCTGCCACGCCCGATAAGGAAGAGTTTAACCGACTGGGACCATTGAATGTATTTTGTGCCTGTAAACCTATAACACATGGTAGATGAACCAAATGGTTCTAAAAAATCTGCCATTGAAGTAGCAGATGACGAGGATGGAGATTGCAGTTCACTCGAACTGGAATTATTGACCATCGAAAGGAAGAAAAAGAAAATAATTTGATAGGATCGAATTAGGCTGATACCATGAAGATAAACAGAACCTTTTATTTTTATTGAATCGAAGTAAAAATCATAAGATTACAAGAGTAGTTTACAAACTATATAGGATAGGACTTTAAGATTAATTAGAAGTCCTACTTAGGTTAGACTTCTACTCTATCTTTTAGATACTAGATATACAACCGTTCTAATAGAATTTAACTCTTATATTAAATAGAGTTTAACTTCTACATAACTTATACTATGCGTAATCTTACAGATAACATATGTTATCAAAAAGAAAAACTCAAATTTCATTTTTGACATACTTTTTTCGGGGAACAAAATCATGAAAATGAAAACCACAACAAAAGATTTCAAACAGAGATTAGAGGAAAAATACCTGATTTGAGATCAAAATTGATCAAAAGTGAGAGAAGCGAGAGAAACTGGAAGAACGGTCAGAGTTATCGTGCAAAAATCACAATAAATTATAGTTCACTTACCCTTGGATCGACAGCGACGCTTGCTTGCTGGTGCGACCGAGCGGCCTGAGGGACGGTCGACGGGGATGAGGAGGACTAGGAGCGTTAGGGATTTATTTTTCCACGTTAGATTTAGGGATTTTTGCACGATAACTCAGTTTTGATATATTCAACCTAGCGGCGTTTAAAAATTAATCGTCGTAACAGAAACCATATTGCAACGTTTATTAAAAGAAAACACCACTAAAATGAAAATATTTATAGCATTTTTAAAACCAAAAGCCGCCAATACAAGAGTTATTGCGACGTTTTCAATAAACGCTGCTAAAAATACATCTATTGCGGCGTTTTTAAACTCAAACGTCGCGATGGTTGCCTGTTTGTGGTACTTCTCCTTTAAATGTCGTTATAAGTGAAATATTAGTGGTGTTTGTTTAGAAAACGCCACGAAAAGCGTCGCAATAGAATAAGTCTGGTGTAGTGCAACTTCAAGCAGTAAAGGAATAGCTTCAAGTCAAGCTACAAAGGCAAATGCTCCATTAAAATATATATGTTACAATTTGTTACATTAAAGATGTAAGATGTTATATGATATCTTCAAATGATATCATGTCATTAGAAATAAATTAATTTTAATTTTAAAATAACTTCAATTATACAAAATAGTCTAATTCACTATATTGAATCATGCACTAAAATTTATGAAAAAATAATTTATATACGTTAGGAATTTAAAAGCGAAAAAATAATCAACACGATGTCAATACATGAAATAAGACATACGCAAAAGACGAGATTTAACGTGGTTCGGTCTTAAGTACCTCCATGGATGAAAGAAAGAAAAATTAACTATAAACATAAAGATTGCGGAGGGTACAAATACATGATATTCCATGTATTTCAAACACTTGGTGTATCCATAACACTCTTACAACATTCCTACAATGCTCATCTCTAAAACATAGTTACATAAACCATAAAAAAATTACATCTTTCCAGAATAATTCTCTTATAATTATAAAGGTTAGACATACTCTTATTTAAGAGCCAAATACTTGATTTGCAAGAAACCTTCTTGCATAAAAGTTTCTACCGATATAAACAATTATGTATTAAGTAAAACCTAATTATCAAGTAATCTCCAATTATTATAATTAGAATCAAATGCAACTTAATAAACCAAATAGTACTTAAGTCAATATATAACCATATATATGCAGTTGGTGGTGAGACACATAAAATGTGGAACAGCCGGTAACACTGAAACTGATGGCATATTGGATTTGATGTTCTTGAAATATGTGGATGATTGGTTAATTAAATGACCGATATATAATAGCTAGGCCTTGGAGTTGGTGCTCATTCACATAGCCACGGCAATAAAGACCAAACAGATATAACAAAAAAAAGAACAGAGAAACCAAACAAAAACCAATTTGGGTACCCGGTTATTTGTCGAATTCGATGTACTTCTTTAGCGATATCTTTATCTCTTGTTGTGTATTTAATTAGTTTTTGTTGCTGGGTTTCACTTGGCTCGACGGGGGGAGGGCCAGACTCCGAGGGAAACAAGTTGGTTTTTATTTTGAGTTTTGTCTTTCATAATCCTTAAAAACATGGGATCTTTAAACATAGGGCACACACTTGGGTTCTGGGATGCATTTAACGCTCTTGTATTAGTAATGAATGTGATCACAATTGATTGTGATGAATACCAATAACAAATATCCATAATTAAGAAAAAATCAAAACTTTAAAAATACAATTAATTGCACCGCACGTCCCCAAACAATAACATTCATTCTAAATTGGTCCTTAAACTTTTAAACATTTTTATTTGATCCTCAAACTATAACTTTTAAAATATCATTGTTATTTAGATTCTTCTAGAGATTTATAATTATAATATGAAAAGTATTGAGTAATAGATTTATTCATGGGCCGGGTTAAATTTTTTATGTCTAGGCTCATCATTGACGTAGAATAAACCAACTGTTGTTAAATATTTAAAATATTAAGAAGAATATAAATTAATAGTTTACCAAGTATCAATTGATCTAATAGAATGAAATATTAAATCTTTTAAAAATAAAACAAACTAAATTAGAATAAATATAACATTCTCGGTATATAGAGTATGTGAGAGAATATGCTTGTATAAGCGTGAAACCAGGTTTACCGACCGTTAAAAGAAGAAGAAGAAGAAAAGAAATATGTGCAATGTTAGAAATTAGATACATGTAAGCACAAAAATATAATAAATAAACCAAAACAGTTAACAAGCAAAGCGGCAAGTTTGGAGAGATACTAAAGAATGTTATCATATGTGATGTTGAGTTCTTAGCAACCAATGAAAGAGGAACATGTGGCCATAATCGAGTATCCAAAAGCATGCGTGAAAAGGATTGGATAAAAGGAAACAAAAGAGTCGGCTTTGTTGGTGGATGTAGCAGCGTCGTCGGTGTGGGATGTTTGATTATTGCTTCGGTTTTAAGCTAATCCAATCCTTGGGGGGTTCATTTTGGATTAATGTATCATATAACCCATGGTAACAAATTGCTACAACTATACCACCCACGTGTGTATCAAGAACCACTTATTATGTGTTATACCAGTCCCGTGATCTACTTCATATAATATATTTGTTATTATCAATTAAATAAATATAAATTAATATTTTTTGGAAAAAATATGAAATGCTTATCCTTCGAACTTTTATCGTATATATGACATCATTTCAACTATCATCAATTAAAAATGTTGGTGTGACCCTTTAATTGGTAAATTAAAATACAATTTAAACACAAGCTAAAATTATGAAACTAAAAGAGTGATGCTTTAGTGTCAAAATCGTGCAAGAATTGAGAAGTTGTGATTATGTGAGTGTTCTCAATTCTTAAAAAATAGTAGTGAATGTGAGTTGAGTGTTATCAAAATATATTTTAAAATACTTATTATGTATAAGTACAGATGATATAGAGTGGATGTGGAATGGATTAAGGGTGTTCATGATAGGTTAACCGTACCGTTTAGCCTAAACGGTCGGTTAACCGTTATAGCGGTTATTAAATTTTACTAACCGTAACCTAATCGTTAAGAAACGGTTAACAGCTGACAGTTAACCGTTAAGACACAGTTAACTGACGATTTAGTTATAGGTTAACTTGTAATTTATTACAATTTTTTCCCACATATTCATTAATTTTTTAGAGAATAATTTAATAATCTCTCCGATAAATATTATATTAAAATATCCATTAAAATTTGTATGTTTCAGAAAATAATTGAATTTGAAAAATAAATCAAAGCGAATCAAAATTGTATATCTCGATGATGTCCCACTGCTCTGCTACTAGGCCACTATTGTATGAGAGGAACGAATGAGGGATTGAGCGTAACCGAGATAAAAGGGGTAAATTGAGTTTGATAACTTTAGAAATAAGGTTTAGAATTAAAAAAAGAGGCGTGTATTGTATCTGTGAGTTTATTTTTTAAAAGTTATTTTATATTTTAAATGTATATATATATATATATAATTTAATACCGGTTAACTTATAGGTTAACCATTAGTGAAAATTTGTAATCGTAACTATTAACCATTTTTTTAGTGGTTCGGTTAACCGAAACCGTTTAACTTTAACGATTCTGTTAATTAACCTGTAAAATATAGCAGTTATATCGGTTAACTATTACGGTTAATTATGCACACTCCAAGAATGGATGGGTCGGGGCAAGTACAAGATCATACTCACGTTTGTCCTACCATCCATGACAAGACTAATTTTTGTTCCCATACTCGTCTCACAACCTGTGAAATTTATATTCATTCTCATTCAATTAGATACGAAGTGGGACGATACTCCGCAAAACCTATCCCATTAATATCCCTACCTAAAATCTTTGCGTTAAGGTTAAACTTAGTCTATTGAACACAAGAGGCAGGTAATTTTTGTTTTGATAATAGAAAAGAAAACGGGTTATACAGCTTCGGACTATAGATATAGTGTTATCTAGAATCTCATGTTAACATTTTTTTTTGTCATTACACTATGAGTTTAATTAACAAGAGACTTACCATTTAGAAGTACATTCAAATACTAAAATAATCTATTTACCTCTCTTTTTTAACACTTAATAGTTTGTTATATTCCAACCTTCATATTTATGATACAAATTGGTAAAAAAGAAAGTAACAAAGTATTATGTAAAAAAAGTTGAAAAGAATTCCATTGATGAATGTTTATAAAAAAAAAGTAACTCAAGTTCCTTGAATAATATTTTGAAAACTATTTTATTTAATGATGTATATTCTTCGATTGTATCTTTTAAACGAATTGAAGAAACATAATTTTGTTTATTTAATAGGCCTAACTACAAAATAAGTGCTCAAACTATGTTTTTTTTTTGCAATAGGTACCTAAAGTATTATTTGGTTGAAATAGATGCCTAAAGTTTCATTTTGGCTAAAATGTGGTTGAAATAAGTGCCAAAAATTTTATTTTTGGTTGAAATATGTGTCAAAGTAAGTGTCTGAGATTACTTTAAAACAAGCCAAAAATGGAACTTTAGGCACCTATTTCAGCTAGGGGTGAGCAAAACTCGACTTGAATAAAGCCAATTTTTTGACTCGACTCGAGGCGAAAAAACTCGACTCGATTCCAAAAAATTTCAAATAAACTTTGAGTTGTAAAATGGAAATTTGAATAACTCAAAAATTTTAGTAATTAGTGGATTTATTTTTAAGTTCGGGTCAAGTCCCTCAATCTTTCCTGATATATATACGGATATATGAAGAAATATATGTCATATATGAAAAAATATGAAGAAATATATATATATATATATATATATATATATATATGAATATCTTATATGATTAGAGAAAGTTGTTTAAATTGGAATCAAACAGTACTATAACATGATAAATAATTGCAATTAAATTTGTATTGGAACTCGAAAACTCGACTCGACTCGAATCGAGAAAATTTCAAATAAAGGTTGAGTTGTAAAATATGACACGTCAACTCGAATAACTTAAAAAATTTTGACTCGACTCGACTCAATCGAACGCTCACCCTTAATTTTAGCCAAAAAATACTTTAGGCACATATTGTAAAAAAGAGACATAATTTAGGCACTTGTTTTGTAGTTAAGCATGTTTAATATAATTTATGTTTATTGATATTTAATGCTTTTCATTTCTAAAATGTAAAAATTTACCATATTTATTTAGACCAAAAAATAAAAGTTTAAAAAGATAATAATAAAAAAAGAACATTCAAACTGGGAAAGAGGCGGCATGAACGTTATGGGCAAAACTCAAAAGTCTGCAAGAAGAATACGAAAGCAGTATCATTTCCCTGATCACAAAATAATAAAAAAGGATTATATATATATAGATTTAGTTATTATTATAATCACAATCATAATTACAAATAAACTCAATAAACAGTTCTAGTATATAGGATTTTATATTATTTTCGCTAAAAAAAATTAGAATTCAAATAGTTTTTTCTATAAAGTGTATATGAGTTTTTTTTTTTACAATAAAAAGTGTACATGAGTTAAAAAGTAAAACAAATATTACTATGGACCCAACAAGCGTCTCAGTGAAAAAGCGGATGATATTCATCCTATGAGACACGAGTTCGAATCGCTTTGTCTACAAAATATATACGCATTGTCAAAAGGTTAAAAATATGTATAAACAGATATTACCTTCTAATCACCTTTAGACCATTAAAAAAACAAATATTATTATGGACAAATATATATAATCATTAAAGTAAATATAAAAAAAGAAAAATATATTCAATTTAATTTAAATATGAAAAAGAACTTGATTTAATAATATATATATATAATCACTTAAATAAATATAAAAATCATAAATCTATTTTCATTTTGAATCTTGCTTTAACTCTACTTTAAATATATTTAAAATATTTTATTTTTAATTTAGTTATTTGAATTGATTAAGTATTTTGTGTGTTTTTACAAATTTCAAGTTCGAGTCCTTTCTTAACTATTTTTACTTCTTTGTTTCCTAACATTTACTGCACTATAATATATATAGAAAAGTGTGCAATTCATATCATTAAAGATTGTCTAGTGTAGTGGTAAAGGCATAGGTTCAATACTCACCAAGTGCATCCTTTTCTCTTTAATTTTCCTTTAACCAAGAGGTGACATATATCACCACCTTGTTTTAATACACGTGTCACACTCTAACAAATGTTATGACATGCGTCGTCGTCTTATATGCCATGTCACGTCCTCTGTTAGGATCAACTTAATATGATAAGTAATCAACAAAAATCAAATGTATCACTATATAAACAAAATGTTTTATTTAAAAATTTTGAATATTAATTTGGGGTCAAACTATTGTCATTTACAAAATGTTCTATTTGAAAATTTTAATATTCATTACGTCAATCTATGTTTTGGCCTAGTTACTATGGTTAAATTTAGGATTTAATTACTATATTTTTATTTGATATAATTTAATTTCCTATTTTTTAACAACATTCGTTAATTTAAAATGATTAGCATCATTAACTATTTTAGGTAAAATGTTGATACGAATAGAATACATAATTAAATGTTTTGTGGTGTAATTTGAAAAGAAAAAAAAAGGCTAAATTATAAAATAAGTGTTTCAACTATGCCTCTTTTTTGTAATAGGTACTTAAAGTATTTTTTGGTTGAAATAGGTACTTAAACTTTTATTTTGGATGAAATAGGTGCCTAAACTATTTTTTGGCTGAAATAAGTGCCTAAACTATTTTCTACCTGAAATAGGTGCCTAAATTTTCATTTTTGGCTTATTTTAGATTCAATTTTGACACCTACTTGAGAACTTATTTCAACCAAAAATAAAGTTTAGGCACCTATTTTAGCCAAAAAATAGTTTAAGCACCTATTTCAGCCAAAAAAAAAACTCCATGCATGTATTTCAGCCAAAAATATTTTAGACACTTATTGCAAGAAATATGTATAATTTATGCACTTATTTTATAGTTAAATTCAGAAGAAAATCAAGTAACTTTTAGAGCGTGTGTAACACCGAGTGTAGAGACGTGTGGGCAACGCATGTCTTGATAGTAGAAACAATAAGCACAGAAAAAGCCCAGAGACGTACAACTCCCAT
Source organism: Hibiscus trionum (assembly GCA_030270665.1). Taxonomy (NCBI): domain Eukaryota; kingdom Viridiplantae; phylum Streptophyta; class Magnoliopsida; order Malvales; family Malvaceae; genus Hibiscus; species Hibiscus trionum. The sequence goes on from BSYR01000011.1 coordinate 22,429,009, forward strand.
TTTATAAATGGCGGCGAATTCTAGGTTGCCCGCCACGTTCCTTCTAGCTGTTAAAAAGTAATTACTTCAAAGTTGAATAATGCTGTTTCATTTTCAAATACATCCAATATTTTTAAAATATTAATAATGATTAATTTTATTAAAGAAAAATGGCTTAAATATCATATTAGTATCTAAAGTGTACCAACTTTTTTATTTTGGTACCTAAAGTATTTTTTGGTCAAAATAAGTATCTAAAGTATACTTTTTGGTTAAATTAATACTTGAAGTATAATTTTTGGTCAAAATAGGTATTTATAGTATTTTTTCGTCAAAGTAAGTATCTAAACTATATTTTTGGTCAAAATAGGCATCTAAAGTATTTTTTAAGTCAAAATAAGTACTTAAAGTACACATATTTTTTATACAGGTTCCTAAAAATTGTGTTGTGACATTAATTAAAAAGATTATTATCTTATACACTTGCAGTCGTAATTTTTTTGTTTCTACAAGCTACTCAATTATAGGGTTTATGGTTTTAGTTTAGAGTTTAGGAGTTTTAGTGTATGAGTTTAGAATTTAGGGTTTAAGTTTAGAATTTAGGATTTAGGGTTAGAATTTAGGGTTTGGGGTTAGGGTTTAAGGTAATTTAAGTAGAGATTTAGGTTTTAACCTACAAACCCTAAATTTTAACCCTATACCCAAAATTCTATCAACGACCCATAAATTCAAAACTACTATACTTAAACCCCTAAACGGAGTCCCTAACCCCTAAAACTAAGGCACTTGTGTAAAAAAGTTTCCATAAGCGTTTCTGTATAGAATAATTACCCTAATTAAAAATACATTATGTGCCTATTCTAACAAAAAAAAATATACTTTAGGTACTTATTTTGACCAAAATATATTTTAGGTACTTACTTTGACGAAAAAAATACTTTATGTACCTATTTTGACCAAAACATATACTTTAAATACTTATTTTGACCAATAAATACTTTAGGTACCAAAATGAAAAAAGTTAGTATACTATAGGTACTGATATGATATATAAGCCAAGAAAAATATAACAAGTTCATAAACATAAGAAAAAAGAGTTTTGCAAAATTAAAGTATTGATTGCATCAATCGATATTTTATTCTAAAAATAATCAAAGAATAAAATTTAAATGTTAAATAATAATAACAATATGACTATATGAGAAAAGAATTAAAAATTTAATCAAACAATTTGAAATAGAACAGAGTATATCATCAACGTCAAAGAATAAATACCATTAACACTAATATAATAATAGACACACAACAAATTGACAACTAGTTTAATTATAATTCAAGTATAAAATATTCAGGTTGATTACGAGCATCTATCAATATGAAAGAATTCGGACGAAGATATAAAACAAGAAAATGCATTAACAAAATAACCAAAGTCTATTAGAGAAACGAAATCAAATTCAACCTAAAAATGTGAGATATACAAATTCATTCATTATTTTTATAAGAAACGAAGATCTATTAAACAAAATAAAAAAATAGACGTGCAAAATAGATTTGTAAAATAAAATTTAGAGGGAAAATAGAAAAAAGAGGGTGGAAAAAATTTGAAGAGTGAAAAAGAAGGGTGATTATTCTCATTACGTTGTCAACGACAACCAATTAAATTTATTTGTTTTGGATTAACGAAAGAGATTCAAGGAACATAGATTTTGTCTTTTTTGGTGTTATTATATATATATATATATATATTTCGCATTATAAATTTAGGTTTAAAGTTAAAGTTTAAGATTAGAGTTTAAGATTAAAATTTAGAGTGTATGAGATTTTAAGGTTTATTATTTAAGATTTAAAATTTAGTTCGTAGGGTTTATAGTTTAGGTTTAATTTTTTAGTGTTCAAACATAAATAGGGGGCAAAAACTAAAAAATGATATTTGTATATTCAAGGTATTAGGTATCAAGAAAACCAAGGTTTTATCGATAGTATTTTCAAATACATCAAAACCAAAATAAATTGTATTTTTTTTCTTCTGAATATACTAGTGTGTATAACTGAAATACATTAAAATTATAATATACTAAATTATATCGTGAAAGGAAAAATTGTTAGCTAAAAATATATAATTTTAAGATAGGTTTAAATATACATTTAGTACCTAAATTATGTACCTTTTCCGTAATTAGTACTTAAAGAATTTTTGTTCTCAAATTGATATTTGAGAATTTTTACTTAAAGAATTTTTACTTCCAAATTAGTATCGGAACTAGGTACATTCTCTCAAGTTGGTACAAAAATTTATGCATTCTATTAATTTGGTCCTAGTTCGAAACAATTCAATAAATTTAACCTTTTATATTTAAAAAATTATAAATTTACTATTTGTTCTCCTAAATTGTTTGTTCTTCTTCCATGAATAATATATTATTTCCCAAAAGAACACGAATGATTAATAATAATAATAATAATAATAATAATAATAATAATAATAATAATAATAATAATAATAATAATAAATTTTACTTGATGTGTAGAAATTCATGAAATGAAGGATAAGATTGAAAAAATATTCATAAAAAATGGACTATTTTGGGGGTCTGACATTACCTAAAGAAGAAGGTGGTATTGTGATTATCATCTTAAGGTAATATTTGTGAACTAAACATAGAATTGTTATGTTTGAATTTGATATTAGCTCTAAGAAATTTGCATAGCTTGCACCCTTAAACCAAACACTTCTTAGGAAACGTTTGATGCTTTCTCATGTTAATTACTCTAAAAAAAAAAGATATATTCTCATTTTAATTACTCTAAAAAAAGTGTTTTCTCATGTTATGAATTCAATTGAAGTGATTCTAAAGAATGTGATTGCTGAAGATGTTACTTTACAGTATTTGGTATACACCGAAAAGTATTGATTAAAATTTTAAGAGAGTTATGTTAACATGTCTAATTAACTAACACTTCCACAAGCTTGCGTCTTTGAGTCGGGATAGGGGCCTTGCTGCGTCGACTTATTTGGAGCCGCCTCTATTTGTGATGGTGTTGGTTACCGTGGAACGTGACCTATGCTTGTGAGGGGATTTGGAGGTGGAAGCCGAGCAACACTTAGGCAATGGTGTTGAGGCTCGGTGGCATGTTGATCCCGGTAGTTAAGGGGTTGTTATTGTCGCTTGTTCCGTGGTGTTTAGAGGCATGGTTATGGTAGTTTTGTGATTAAACTTATGTAGACGAGGTTTGCTCGCGTAGTTCTTTGTCTTGATACTTCGATAATTACTCTTTTTTCTATTTAAGTTTAAGAGATTTTAATAAGGCCTATAACTTTACTCAACTTCTTTCTATAAAAAAATAAGGTTTTATTATAAAATTTTAAAGAGATGTTGACTAAATGTTAAATGATGAATGCAAAATGGACGCCACTAACAAAAAGTTAGACAAAAAGACGAACAAAAAATTGTGTTTTACAACTATTACGACGAGAGGAGAAGACTTTACTATTGTGGCGACGACGACAAAAAAAAATTAGGCGCGCATTTATGAATTATGGATTTGGGATTTTTTTTGGAAATAAGAATTATGGGTTTTTTTGTTGTTGAGAAATTAGAATTTTTTGTTTTTTAGAAAGTTCCAAAGAAATAAAAACCATGACATATGTCAAGCAATGGTTGGATGACATATTTTTAATGGGTCGAATTTAAATGTTAACGAAATGAAACGTTAGACACTTAAAATGTAACCTAATGAACCCAACAAGTGGTCACAGTGGAAAACAGATGATGTTCATCCTAAGAAACTCGGGTTCAATTGTTTTGTCTGCAATGTGTGTGTGCATTGTTAAAGGGTTAAGAATATGCATGGACATATACTATCTTATTAGACTATTCAAAAATAAAATAAAATGTAACAGAATGAAATGTTAGACACCTAAATCAAAAGAATGTATAGCTTGGACACTTATTTTGTAATAAAGCCAAAATAATAATTTATGAAAGTTTTCTTTTGAGATAAAATATAGGGTAAACTACAACGAAGAATAATTAATTATGAGTAAGGTTACATTTGGGTGACCCAATTATTAAGTTACGTTTATCAAAGTTTTCTTTTGATATATATATTTTTAAATATGAAGGGTGACCCAAATGTAATCTTACCCATAATTGACTAACCCAAATATAATCTTACTCATAATTGAGTGAACAAAATGTAACCTTTAAATATTGGGTGAACCAAATGTAACATTACCCATAATTAAGTGACCCAAGTGTAACTTTTAATAATTGGGTGACCAAAATATAACCTTACCCATAATTAAGTGACCTCCGTTGTAATTTACCCTAAAATATAATATTCATATATTTTGAAATTTTAAAAAATCTTTAATGTAAACATATAATTAATTTAAAATTTATAGTTTTACTTAATAATTTTGTTATACAACAAAAACTACACTATAAATATGGTAGAAAGCTAAAATAAAATATGTAGTGATGAATTCAAATCCAAGTTGTAAAGTATCTTGAAAATGCACGTTAAGTTTTCAATTTCAATGAGTTAAATTGATCAATTTTTTCTTCAATGACAAATATCAATATCAATAAATAGTAGAACCCAACAAATAGTTTCGGTGAAAAGCAAATGATGTTTATTTTAAGTGATTCGAGTTCAATCGCTTTGTCTGCAATGTGTATGTATTATCAAAAGATTAAGAATATGTATAAACATATAATATCTTGTAATTACATTTATATAATTAAAAAAGGCTAAAGGGTCAAATTTGCCCCTGTAGTAATCCGAAATCAGCAATGTTGCCCCTACTTTTTTTTCTCCGTAATTTTGCCCTCAAAGTCAGTCAATTGTAGCAATGTTGCCCTTTGACCGATTTTGACCGTTAAATGCTGACGTGGCAGTTAACGGTGTTGACGAGACAATTTTACCCTCAAAGTCATTCATGTAATTTTGCCCTCGAAGTCATTAATTGCAGCACTTTTACCCTTGGTTTATTTAGTTTTTGAATAAAATTGGATAAATAATTTGGTTTTTTCGAGTTGAACTTTAACAAACAGAATATATGAAAAATCGATTAACAAATTGATGTAAATATCCTTTGAGTCCATAGTAATTTTAAAAATAAGTAAAATGAGAACTCTCACAAAAAATCAAAATATTATTCAATTTTTTTTAAAAAATCTATAAACTTAATAAAAATAAATACGATATTCAAAAAAATTATTGAAAATAAACCAACGAGAAAGTGTGTTAATTGAACGGTGAACGTGAACTATTCTATTCGAACGACGTTCGATTGACACACTTACCGACGATGGGTTGTTAGGAAAAAATGTACGGTGAACTCGAATCATGTGGCTCAGGTTGAATTCTGCTTTATCTTCTGGATATCCTTGTATTTATCTCCCATGCCCTTATCTCCCATGCCGTTTTCGCCGAACACCACTAATATCGTTTTCTGAGATCATCGTACATTTTCTTCCTAACAACCCATCATCGGTAAGTGTGTCAATCGAACGTCGTTCGAATAGAATAGTTCGCGTTCACCGTTCAATTAACACGCTTCCCGTTGGTTTATTTTCAATAATTTTTTTGAATATCGTATTTATTTTTATTAAGTTTATAAATTTTTTTTAAAAAAATTGAATAATATTTTCATTTTTTGTGAGAGTTCTCATTTTGCTTATTTTTAAAATTACTAGGGACAAAAAAAGATATTTACATCAATTTGTTAATCGATTTTTCATATATTCTGTTTGTTAAAGTTCAACTCGAAAAAACCAAATTATTTATCCAATTTTATTCAAAAACTAAATAAACCAAGGGTAAAAGTGTTGCAATTAATGACTTCGAGGGCAAAATTGCATGAATGACTTCGAGGGTAAAATTGCCCCGTCAGCACCGTTAACTGCCACGTCAGCATTTAACGGTCAAAATCGGTCAAAGGGCAACATTGCTACAATTGACTGACTTTGAGGGCAAAATTACGAAGAAAAAAAAGTAGGGGCAACATTGCTGATTTCGTATTACTACAGGGGCAAATTTGACCCTTTAGCCATTAAAAAATTAAATATTGTTTTAGCAAGTTTTCTTTTACTCTCCATTTATATGAAAAATAATTAAAAAATTTCTTATCATACATTGAAGTGATATTCAAACTAATTAAATCTAAAAAAGCGAGATTTCTATCATACCAATCACGTTGATTGTTTATTATTCTTGAGACCCGAGTTCAAGCACCAGTAATACATGCTGTGTATGTCGTCTTTGAAAAGATTAAGAAAATTGAACAAATGTTACCTTACATCACACCATCATATTAAAAAAATGACAACTTACTAAAAAGAAGAATAAATTACATTGATTGTCTCTGAACTTTTAAAATACTTGCAATATGGTCATTGAACTTTTAAAACTTACAATATAATCACCGAACTCTTAATTTGTTTTCATTACGGTTACTATTATCAACTACCGTTAAAAAAGATGACGTGTCACATTAAATTTAAAAAAACTTTTTTCCACCTTATTTTCTCTCTTTCCATTTTCTTTCATCTAAACATGTATCTCTTCCTTTTCTTTCTCCCCTCCCTCCTCTATTTCTTCCATTTCCCTTCCATTCAAATAAAAAATGTAAAAAATGTTTTTGGTTATCTTAAACTTAGTTGTAAAATTTGAATACAATTAACACTAACTTAAAATGTTAAATAAAAAATAAATAAAATACTAAAATTGTAAATGCACAAAATACACTTAGAACATATTTTAAACATGATAAAAATTTTAAAACATCATATCAGTAATCGAAACGATTTCGTTAGCGTATGTTTTAGAAGGCATTATTGTATTGAGGGTTTAAGTCGTTCATCTCTAAAACTAGTGAAACTATGGGTTGAAGAGATGGGATGGAGGAAGGACAAATCGACGACGGAGTTGAAACCAATCTCCATCGTCATATCTTCCTTAATATCATGAAATATCAAGACAAGCTTTTTTCTTTCTTTTTCACTTTCAATCCCTTTGTTTGTAACTTATGGCTTTTGGTTATTTTGATTAATAAGATTTTTTTTTGCAAAGGATGAGGGGTGAGGGGGATAAAGAAGGAAGATGCATGTTTGGATGGAAAGGAAAGGGAAGAAAATGACAGGAATGGGAGAAAATAAGACAAGAAAACGTTTATTTTTTAAAATTAACGTGCCACATCCGCTTTTAATTAATGGAAGTTGACGACAGTGACTGTAATAAAGCGAATTAAAAGTTTAGTGATTGCATTACAAATTTTAAAAGTTTGGCGACCATATTGCAAATACCCTAAAAGTTTAAGGATTACCAATGTTGTTTTCCTTTAAAAGGATTAAACAACTAACTAAATGGTTTAGATGAGATAGCAAGAGTCTCATGCCTTAATCAATGGTCGAAAGGTTCAATTCTCACATTAAATATGAAACAACTTTAAAATTTGTAGCTATCGCTTACCCTTTATATGGACTAACAGAACATGAATGATTAGTCAGTGGACTCGCTTCAATGGATACCTTAGGAAACTAAAAAAAAATAACCAAAAATAAATGTATTTGACTATTTTGTATAACTATCGATATCCAACCCATTGACTGACTGATTCAGATCGGATACTGTAGAGACTTATTATGAGAGCGACATTTCCAACCCAATTTCTTTCATTCACAACATTAAGATCCAAACCTCTAATCTTGCTTAAGTGTGTCTTATCCCCTAAATCAATTAATTGTTGATAATAAATGCGTTTGATAATATAAAATGAAAACAATCCTATAGAATTTTTCAACGAAAAAGTACGAAAAATAATATGTAAATAAAGACATACTTATCACTTAATATAGAATAAATTTAGTATATTTTATTTCTTTTAAAGCTATATTTTCCATTAAAATTTATATTTATCTAATATTGTTTGGTTTTTGAAAACATTTTTTATTTTTATTTTTAGAAAATAATTTTTATTTTTAGTTTTTTAAATTTAGAAAACTTGCTTATGGATGGAAACTTGTTTTCAAAAATGAAAATAATGAAAACGTGTTTGGTATTAATAAATAAAAAAGAAATGAAAAATAATTAAAAAAGTATTTAGAAAAATATTAGTATAATAATAAATACAAAATATGGTAAATAAACTAAAATTTAAAAAATTGACAGTAGAAAGATTCGAACCCGAATTAAATAAAGTTAAAATGAAAACCCTTTTTTTCATATCTTCTACTTTCATAAAACATTTTCAATGAAAATCATGAAAACAAACTTTTTATGTTTTCAAATTTTCATTTATTTTTATTTTCTAAAAAACATCTTCTAATCAACCAAATACGTTTTTCACCGTTTTCAATGAAAATAAAACGGACTCTATTCTCTAGAACCAAACGAACTATAAGATTTTTTTTTATTTTTTGGAAAATAGAAAACATTGAAAAATACGCGTTTGGTTGTAAATTTTGAAAATGATTTTTAGAAAACAAAAACAAAAATGAGTGGAATTTTGAAAACATAAAAAAGATGTTTTTATCATTTTCATTGAAAATGTTTTAGAAAAGTGAAAACATGAAAATGACAATTTTTAAATTTAACTCTATTTAACCTGGGTTCGAATTCTTCTAATGAGATTTTTAAATCTTTTAGTTATTTAATCATATTTTATTTTTTATTACAATAATATTTCTCTAATAATTATATTTTAATTAAATTATATAATAAGTAACTATTTGTTTATTTTTATTTTGAAAAATTAAATATCAAACACATTTTCATTATTTTTATTTTTAAAACAATTTCTCATTTTTTTAACCAAATATGTTTTCTAGGGTTTGGAAAATTGAAACTAAAAATGAAAAAAAAATTCTAGAACTAAACGTAACTTAATTTTTCAATTTACTAAACATCACTTTAGTCCTAGATTTAAAGATTAAAAGAAAAATAATTTATTATATTTATTAATTAATTATAAAATAACTTTTAACAAATTTTAATTAAAATAATATTTTTATTTGACTCAATCCAACAAGTATTTTTTAGCATTTGTTAGTGATGTCATGACAATATTTATTCTTTTTTAGTCATTTGATAACCCATATACACTTTGTGTACAAACGCCTCTAATTCGTGTCTCTTAATAATAGAAACATCATCTTTTGATTCTTTTCGAATGGTTCAATTAATATATATTTTTATATGTATGGATATGAAAAAATTGATACAATATTAATATTAAAAGATAAAATAAAATAATTATTCTAAAAACATATAAAAAATTATTTCAAAAATGATAGGAATGCAAATTATCCACGAAACTATTACTAAAAATATTATTAAGTTTCAAAATCCTGGTATTTATTTAATTTCTTATCAATACGTTATTACTCTCTTTCTATATATATATATTTTAAAAATAACCCTCAAGAGTAAACAGTTACGCCAGGACAAGCCAGCGACAACAGAGGTGTTTAGCAAGACTGTTAGCAGCATAATCTCAAGTGATTAATTTAATTACGTGGAATTAATCAGTAATTAATGTGCCAGATGAGATGACAGAGAGAGAACTTAATTGGGCGAAAGGGGTTAGGGGAGTCTTAAGAATAGAATTGGTAATTTTCTTTTATATGTTCTGTCAATAATTTTATATCATAAATAATAAGAATAAAATATAAATAAATAATAAAATAATAAAATCAATACACGTAATATAAAAGGAAATAAAAAAGATAGAGGAATTTGATTAGAGTTATAGGGTGTATTCTCCTAATAAAACAACGGAGCGAGCGAGGAGCAACAGAGCCGGGTATCTTGGGCCTCACGTGACTGGCCTCACGTACTTCGACAAGCTGAATCAGCAGCATTGGACGATGTCCTATTGGACCAAAGTCCACCCGCGGCGCCTTGTTCCTCACCGGAATCTTCGCTGTTAAATACACACTGCTTCATTATAAACTCACAATATGTTTTTCACTCATTATATTTATGGGTCATATAATATATTATTACCATATTTTGAGATTTTTCTAATTCCCACTATTGGAAAGATGCTATAAATGGTCAAATCCAGAATTTCAGACTCTACTGCACACTACTCCTCTAAACCAAACTTCCTTCAGTCTCTCCTTTTAAAAAATCTTTAGACTTTGATATCTTTCCTTTTTCTCTTCATCTCCCAAGCTTAAATAAATTCCCTCCTTTTTGCAGATTTCTGATTCAGCCCTGTCTCTTCGAGGCTTAATCTTCTCTGCCCCTTTTTTGGTCTCTTTCAATGCGCACGGACAGAATCTGACGCCTCAAACTATACCAGACATGGACTCAACTATCCTGTGTCCGATCAAATACACCGAACACAAAAACGTCACCAAAAAGTTCAGAAAGCCGTCCTTGAAACCCAAAAGAGCTGCTTCCGATCCTACAAACAGCGGCGCTCCTGATGTTCATGTTCCCAGAGTCGTACGGGTGTCCGTTACTGACCCTGATGCAACCGACTCATCCAGCGACGATGAAGCCGGGTTCCTTGGTCGCCAGAGAGTGAAGTGCTATGTCAACGAGATCAACATCGAAGCCGCTTGTAAAAGTACCCCCGGAACCACCCTTTCCGCCAACAACCGCAAGAGAACAGCCTCTGCCGCGGATGTTGCAACCGCCTGTCGTAGTAGACCACTTAAGCTTTCTTCGGCTAACGGGAATGGTAGGAAGTTTAGAGGTGTACGGCAACGACCCTGGGGAAAATGGGCGGCGGAGATTAGAGATCCTGCTCGACGTGTACGGCTGTGGTTGGGTACTTACGACACTGCTGAAGAAGCCGCCATGGTTTATGATAACGCAGCAATCAAACTCCGAGGACCTGATGCTTTGACCAACTTCGTTACTCCGCCTGCTAAGGAAAACATCGAAACGCCTGAAAATATTAAAGTGGCTTCTGGGTATGAATCAGGGGACGAGTTATCTCACAATCTTTCTTCTCCAACTTCTGTTCTTAACTTCCGAACTCAATCAAGTGAAGAAACAGCAACCGAACCGGAAAAGCCAGTTCAAGAACTCCAAGAGGAGAGTAAACCGTCGCCGGTTCAGGAGCCAGTTGTTCCTAACAAATGTGAGTGGCAAACTGAAACGAACTTGTTCGATCAGTCGGGAGATTATTTACCGCTTGATTTCCCTTTTCTGGACGAGTTTTTCAACGTTTCAGTTCCGGAGTTATCGTTTTTAGATTACACAGCAACAGAGTTGCCGGATAGTGAAAAGTTTAGCGACGCGTTAGTCGATATTGCGCAAGATTTTGGCTGCTGCGCCGGTTCATCATCGTTGGCGTCTATTTCTCAAGTGGACGATTACTTTGATGATATCGGGGATTTATTTTTCTCAGATCCTCTGGTAGCATTATGAGAGCAATGTTAATGGCTTCCTGGAGCGATGTCGTTGGCCTTTGCTGCAAAATTTTCGAGAAAAATATAAAAAGATTGACAAAAAATAAATTAAATTGGTCAACCTATTAGAAGTTCTTTTAATGTTGGCAAGTAATTTGTTTAATTTCTCTGTTAAAAAATAAACAGAGAGTTGAGTTGGTTTTGATTATATTTTCCTTTTCCTTTTCGTTTTTAGTTATTATTATTTTTATTATGTTTAAAATAATTAGGCCGTTCTTAAACCGTGTACTTAGGAGTAATTTTTAAGGAGAAATGAAGAACTTTTCTCTCATTTGTTTGTTTAGTAATTTTAATATGATTGTATGATACTCTAAATTTATTTTCTTTTAAATATAATTTATACGCATCTCATAAATTATTCGAATCTAAATCATTAAAAATACATACATTTTATTATTAAAACTACTCCCTAGATTCAAGCTCCCCTTTGTTCAGTAATCACTTTCCTACTCTGCTTTGCCATTTTAGAAAAAAATAAGAAGTTTTCCATTTGAGTGGATTCGATTGTAACGTGGCAAATAGATACTTACTGTGCATCACGTGCGGGAATACAAAAATGCCACGGTGGCATCCTTTTACCTTCATACGAGCAGGCGCAATTTACGGCCATGGCCGGCAAGCGAGTCCGCTCCGTGTCTGATTTCCAGTCCCAGACTCTTATTTTCCGTATATACTTTTTAAAATTAAATATTTGATACATTATTATTAGGATTTAAAATATGTAGCTAATTAACGAAATTGGAAAATAATTAATTATTTTATTTTATAATAATAACATATTAATTAAATAATATTTCTGCCGCTATTTTAGGTTTAATATAATGAAATTCAAATTTTTCTGATAATATTTTAACTGAATTAGTGATTGATCAGAACCATTATAATATATATATGTGTGTGTTTTCAATGAATTTGAATTTACTAATCATTTTATAGATTATTTATTTATTAATAAGATATTGCTTTACATTGTTAGTAATTAAATTCATATATTTACCTACCTTTTTAAAAAATATATCATGCCAAATTTAACATCTGTATTTAATTTCTTTCATATTTACAATATATTTTTCCCATGAATACCTAAATTAAAATAATAGAAATAAATCTTCAGTCGATAATTGTTTGTGATTTTGACAATTTTGCTAAAAGAATGTTTCTCTTTTCGTAGAAATGCCACGAATGTACAGAAAACACACATAATGTTATTAAATAATCACCATTATTATGATTTTTCTAATAGCTTTTCAATTCATCCTACCAACCCTCATAGAAATCTTAGCTCAAAGGTAAAATGCAATTTATTAAATCTTAAGGGGGAAAACAAAAAAAACAAAACATTTAAAAAGTGGCTGAGAAATTCACAATTAATCTATTTTTTTAAAAAATAATTTCCTATATAAATGAAAGGTAACAAAAATTTTGTGGAGGGGGGCAAGGACCTCCCACCGTATACACACCCTGTCCTTGTGACTATCGATGATATAGCATGCATATTTTAAAAAAACTTGTTTCATTAAAACAACTGGAATTACAAACAAGCATTTACAAGCATGTTTAACAGCAGAGAAAAAGTTGGGAAAGGAAGAAGAGACCCCTAAAATTTCGCCTTCAATCGTAGCAGACTCCATAATCGATGTTGGGAAGAGATTTGAAATCAAGACGAGAGATGACGCTAACATCATTAGGTTAAACAAAAGATGATAACTAAATTTTAGTCTCCATCGGATGAAAGAATTAAGCACACACCTCACCTTCTTCAACTTTACCCAACCAAGCACCTCCATTGATAAGGATTTGAAAGCTTAAATTCTCTTGAATACTAATCCTAGTTGCCTCTAAGTTAATTTCAAGGTAAGCCCATTGATCAAGTTCTCTTTTTCCATGATTAATTCTATGTAAATTTATTCGAATAAGATGAAATTGAATCCTAGTAAGAAATTTGTGCTCTTAAGTTGTAGATGCTTAGATATGTGATCAAGGATTCAGCTTAAGAATAACAATTTCATGTTTTCGAATTGCTAGAAACCCTAGCTTTGCATATGTCATGGAAATCTTGACAATATTGATGAATTCTCCTCGTTTGTTTGCTAGAACAACTCATTGGTGGTGAGGAATCACCAAGATCCTTCAAACAAGCTCAAAACCCTAATAAAGGAGTTGTCATCCGTGAGCCGAAATAGCTTCGGATTATCTGGTGAGTGTAGTTCATGCCTCAGGTATGGCTAAGTGTCATCCCTTGTGCTTTTAGTGTCAAATTCTTGTACCCAACTCATTTGAAATTTTTCATTGTAAATCTTTTTAGAGTTTGTGGAGTGTTTATGTGTAATTGGGTAAACAATTAGCCTTTGAGAGGTACAATCAAAGTTTGCCTATCTTCCTTTGTAAAAGAGTGATATTGGATCAATCTTTGGATAGAGAGATTGATCGATTTGTAAGGTTTCCTCCTAAGCTTAGAAAAGGGGACGAATTCAAGTTAGTGAATTGTTGAAATCCTCAGTAGGGTGCTGAGGTAGTGGATGTAGAGCTTGTTCGAAGCTTGAACCACTCTAAAATTGCATTGTCTTCATTTTTAAATTATCCATTTGCACCCTTCAATTTTTATTCCACCAATTCACCCCCTCTTGGTGATTAGCCATCATTTGATCAACTCAATAGCCTTGATGATAGATCTGGAGAAAGCGTACGACCGTTTGGAATGAAGTTTTATTGCAGATACCTTGAGTGATATTTGGTTGCCAGTAAACTTTATAAATTTGATTATGAGTTGCATCACCTCGGTCTCTACTCAAGTTTCATGGAATGGGGAGTTGACTTAGAGCTTTAGACCGACTCGTGGTATTCGACAAGGTGATCCCATGTCGCATTATATCTTCGTTCTATGTATGGAACGTCTTTCGCAATTGATTAATGCGGAAATTGCTTAAGAGAGATAGACCAGAATTCATTTGAGTCGAAATGGTCCGGATGTTTCTCACATTTTCTTCGTAGACGATATTGTTTTGTTTGCAGAGGCGACGATAGGAAAGATGCAAATAATTTGTCAAGTTCTTGATGTGTTCTGTGCATCCTCTGGTCATAAGGTTAGTGCTTCGAAAACCAATATTTTTTTCTCTAAAAATACCTCTTTAAATGTCCGGTCAGATATCTTGAATGGGTTTGGGTTCTCGGAAGTCCAAGATTTAGGGAAATATCTTGGGATACCCCTTTTGCACAACCATGTTACAAGAGCCACGTATGGGTATTGGTGGATAAAATTTGTGCCTATCTTGTTTCGAGACTTGCTAAATCTCTAGCCTTTGCTGGCTGTATCACCTTGGCATGTTCCGTTTTACAAGCAATCCCAAGTTACACTATGCAAGCAACTTGGCTTCCCAAAAGAGTTTGTTTGGAAATTGAAAAGGTTATCCGAGGTTTTATTTGGTGAAGCTCTACGAATCATACGGGTGTCAGTCTTGTGCGCTGGTCTGAGGTACAAAATTCATTTGATAAAGGGGTCTCAGCCTTCGCAATATGGAGCTTTTTAATCAAGAATTTCTCATGAAAATTGGTTACCAAATGCTTACAGAAGGTGATAAATTATGGGTTCGCATGGTACGATCGAAGTATAAGGTGAATACGAATTTGCCGATTAATTTGCACACGAGTAATTACTCTAGATTGTGGGTTGGTCTTTTTCGGGTTTGGGATAATGTGCGTGAAGGAATGGGCTGGGTGGTGAGAGATGGGTACTCTATCGACTTTTGGTATGACGCTTGGTTACCCAATCATGGTCCGCTTGTTGCTATGTACATGTTGGATGATCAATCGATGCCATGTCCGGTGGTTTCTTTTGTCACTCATGGTGGTTCTTGGAATATCAAAGCTCTAAGCGAGGTCCTACCTGATGAATGTGTGCAACAGATTATGACTGTTTATCCCCCGACTCAACGTCTTGGTCCTGATCAGCTAAGATGGAGGGATGATAGGAGGAATCTGTTTACTGTAAAATCAGCTTATAACCGTCTTATGGGGTATAGTTCCGATGGTGGTTGAAACATTTGGACTGTGATTTGGAAATTGCCTCAACCTCAACGGATTCGGTCTTTTATTTGGCTTGTTATGCGTGGTTGCTTACTAACCAATATGGAATGAATGCGGCGACACATGTCTGATGATGCTCGATGTATGTTTTGTCCACAAGGCCATGAAGACATTCTTTATATTCTTCGGGATTGCCCTTGTGCACGCATGTTATGGCAGTAACTTATTCCTACAGGTCAGATTCAAACATTTTACTCTTTGGATTTACAAGATTGGGTTATTGCCAATATCTTAAAGGATGGGTCTTTTGCATGCATATCAAAGAATTGGGGACTCTTATTTTCAATTCTTTGTTGGAAACTGTGGAAACGTAGGAATGAAAGAATTTTCAACCCGGATTTTGTTGAACGAGAGGATATTGTTATTGCTAGTAAATTTTTTCTTGAGTAGGCCCTTGAAGCTTCAAACCGCAGGCCTTTGGTTCATGTACCAGCCCCTTGTTCCTTTTCAAGTTCAAATGCATGGCAATTCCCGCCCAATTCTTGGGTGAAAGTTAATGTGGATGGGAGAATTAACGTCGACACTAATGCAGCCATTGTTGGGGGAGTATGTCGTTCTGATAACGACGGTTGGATCTTTGGTTTTTGTCGTGGTATTGGAAGATGCTCGATCATTAATGTGGAACTTTGGGCGATCTTGGATGGGTTGAAACATGCGTGGTGTTGTGGCTTTCGGCGTGTGCAAGTTGATTCGAATAGTCTTGAGGCTATTCGGTGTATAGAGGATGGTAATACTTCGCAGACGGCGAATGCGTTGGTGGTGGTTAACCGGGAATTTATCCATCGACCTTGGGAAGTTGTTATGAAAATGTGAACTGTGATTCTAATAGGGTTGCTGATTGGTTTTCTAAATCAATAAGAGATCAATGAATAGGAGGCGTTTTTTATAAGGAACCGCCGAGTGGGGTTTTTGGTCTACTCGCGCAAGACAACCAGGTTGGGCGTGACCAGCTTGCTGTTGGAATTGGTTGATTGTTGCTGTTTTAGAAGCTTTATTCTGGTTTTTTGCTTGTTGTTTGATGTTG
The DNA here is from genome assembly GCA_030270665.1 of Hibiscus trionum. Classification (NCBI taxonomy): domain Eukaryota; kingdom Viridiplantae; phylum Streptophyta; class Magnoliopsida; order Malvales; family Malvaceae; genus Hibiscus; species Hibiscus trionum. The sequence continues at coordinate 22,445,530 of BSYR01000011.1, forward strand.
TTTGTCTTGTTATTGCCCCACTATATGTACTCTTTTTCTTCCATTAGTTTTAGGGAGGTTTTTTAACGAGGCATATAGTAGGCGTTTTTCCCTATTAATAAAAAAACACAACAATAATGTACATGGATCACCTTTGTGTGGATAATTTTGGAAGGTCAAGTAACGAGATGACTTAATATAAGCTTGTAAACGTAACATGATATTTTGAATTTTTTTCAGTAGTTTGACGTAGAAGTACAATCTCAATATGTTGCTTTCGGTTCATCAAGTCCAATAAAGATTTCTCTGTTTTTTATGTTTTGAATTCGATCCCTTTCCCATATGTATTAAGAAATCACAATACTTTCTAAATTCACATTTTTTTCACTTGTATAAAATAGGAAGCATGAACTAACAAGTGTCAAGGAAGAGGCGTAACGTAGGCATGACCTGAGGGGGTCATGACCCTCCTATATTTTAAAAAAAATTGTTAAAAGGCATTTGAAATTTTATTTGTTTTTTATTTTCTCCTTCAAAATTTTTAAAAATTTATAAGCTTCAAATTTTTAAATAATTTTAATTAAATCCCCATCTCATAATTTTTTAAAGTTATTATTAAATCTCTTAAAATGGTTAAAAGTTTTAGTTGAACCCTCAATTTTTTGAAAATTTCAATTTAAGCCTCCAAATTTTTTAAAATTTAAGTTGCCCTCAAACTCTTACTCCAAATTCTGCCACTGAGTACACATTACTATCCTAAGGAGACAACCTACATTTCATTTACTATTGGAGGGGAGAGCTCCATTTTGGGGAATCTTGATATTTTTGTAAGGTTACCTTTCCCTCCAAAGACGTGAAAAAGAAAGTGAAAAGAAAGACAATGATCAAATTGTTTTTTATTCCTAAAAATAAAAAAATTTGAATCTAATCATTAATTTAAAATACGAGGATTATGATCAAATTTGATTTCGAGTCGATAAAGTAATGTAATGGGCTTTGATTTTTTTTACGTTGTATGACTTTTTGGTCCAAATTTTAAAAATTATAAATTTAGAGATTATATTTGTGGAATTATCTAGAATTGAGATTAAATTGATTTAATGTATAATTATGAAAGACTATATTTGTTATTATACAATTTTTTTTAAATACCACATCAATAACTTTGTTAACAATTAACCATCTTTAACTTGATTGATATTAAATATGAAGTTTAATGACACAATTGACAAATTTTTTAATTAAATAGCTAGAATAAAATTAACCCTATAGTTTATTGATTAATAGGTAGTTTACCATCTTTTAAAAAGTTTTCAAACAACCAACAACCAGTTGATTTTCGCGAGATAAGAAACTATGTCCTTTAAATAAGACCAAAGGTTCAAATCTTAACGTTGTGAATGAAGAAAACTGAATTGAAAGGGTCGAAGGCGGAGGGTAACCAGGGCCAGTGGAAGCCTTGCCCCCTCAATTTTTTTAACATTTTAGATATAGCCTCTATTTAAAAAAATAAATTTGGCCCCTTGAAAAGTTTTAATTTTTTATTATATTTTAAGATTTTGAATATTTTAATTGAATCCATTTCTAAAAATTTTAAAAGTCTCTATAATTCTCAAATTTTATGAAAATTTTAGTTAGGCCCCAACTTATTTCGAATATTTTAAATTGAAGCCTTTGAAAAATTTAAAAATCTTAATTTAGACCTCCAGAAACTTAAATTTTTTTTAAAATAGCCCCCCCCCCCCCACAAGCTTTAGTGTCAACATCTGCCCTTAGGGAGGTCACGCTCATATTGAGTGTCTACAAAATTCAATCCGAATTAGTTGATCGGTAAATAGAATATCAATAGTTAAAAAAAAGCTTTCAATCAACGTATATGTCATCGTAGGTTGGAATAGAACTCAATTTGATAGAAATGACAATGCGAGGAGGTGGACTTACGAATCACAGTTGAACTTAGAGGTGTGCAAATTAAACTGTAATCGTTAATCGATATAATTGTTATATTTTACATGTTAATTAACCGAATCGTTAAGGTTAAACGGTTACGGTTAAACGAACCACTAAAAATGATGGTTAATGGTTAACGTATAGGTTAAACGTTATTAAATTATTTATACATATATTTCATTCACAAGATTGACTAGGTAATCTCGATGCTCTCTTATAATATAATATTTATCGGAGAAATAATTTCGTTATTCTCAAAGGAAATAGTAAACATGTAAAAAAAATTGTAATAAATTGCATATTGACTTGTAACCGAACCATAATAACAATTATTCATTGATAGTTAAAACGATTGACATTTTTTAATAGCTAAATTATGATTCAATAATCACTACAACAATATAGGTTTTTAGTGACAAATTGATAGTGACTAGGAATAATTTTGTCACAAATATTAACTTTTTGTGACAATTTTTTTGTGCGACACTATTAGTATAGGTAATTGTGACATATTTTTATTTGGTCACTGTAACAGTAGTAATTGTGACGATTACATTTTTCACAAATGAATTCTCACTATAAGTATACAATTGTGACACAAAGTTTATTGTTACTAAAACTTTGACACATGATAGTGATGAGATGTTAAATGGTCACTATTATTTGATATTTATTGTTACAATGAAATTACTTGTCACTTAAAGTTTCACTTTTTGTTGTGATAAATTTTGTCACCAATAAAAAAATAAAAGTAATGACAAATTAGACATTGTCACAATGATAAATTTATTTTTATGATTATAAAAATTAAAGTTACAATAAACTAGTTTGTCAAAAGGTAAAATATTTATATAGTCTTTATATTATGTGTAAATTTTTCTTTTAGTCAATCTCTTTTGATCAACTTTAGTCCCTATATTTTTCAAATTTTAAAATTTTAATCTTAATCCTAACGGGACATCGACAATACTAAATTACAAGGACTAAAAATGATCAAATTAAAGAACAAAAATTAAATAAGAAACTTATGTACAACAAATTAGCTAAAAAGAAAATTTTACTTAACATATTTAAAGACTATCATTCATGTCATGATCGAAAATTCAAAATTTAAAGAGTATAGAAATTTAAAGTGACCAAATTAGAGTACAAACACTAATATGTGATTTTAGAATAATATATGATAGGATTTTTTTTGAAAATTTAAAAAGATATATTCTATTTTGATTAGTTATTTCTTCAAAAAATTATAAATAGTTTTTTCAACATATGTACTTCGTATAAGAAACCATAGAAAAATTAGTTAAATTATTATCATTATAATTAGTGTTATAATTAATACATATTTTTAAAATAAATAAAATTAATTTCAATTACAATTTAACCTAAATATTATTTTTCTTTTGAAATAGTATTAGATTTCTTGCCTAGCCTAGTGGATAAGTATTGTACTCTCGCCCTAAAGGTTCCAGGTTCGATCCTTCTTTAAGCCATGCATTTGCATTTATTTACTAAAAATTGATATATGAATATGCTACATCATCTATAATTAAATTTCAGTGATCTAATGAAACTTAAAAGTTTGTTGACTAAAATGCAAAAGAACCATTAAATTTCAGGGACAATTAGTGATTAGTTTAAACACTAAATAAAATGGTTACAACTAAAAATATAATTAATTTTTTATTATTGACAGTGACGACATATTTTAGACACTATTTAAATATGCATTTGTGATAGAATGTTTGTCACTAGTAAGAATAACATTAGTGTCAAAATTTTAATCACTATTAATAACTATTTGTGTCAAATAGTGTGGTCATAAAAAATATAACTATTGTGACGAAATACATGAAAGTTGTCACTAATATAATAGTGACAGAGTTATTAGTGACGACTGGTGACGACTTAGAAAATAGTCACTATAAATTTCAGTGACTAAATTTAACATTTTTTGTGACTATTTTCAATGTCACTAAAAATGTATTTTCTTGTAGTGAATTGTTATAACCGATCATTTAATCTATTACAAACACACTAAGTTGAAGTGATAAAATTCATTTTGTTGATGGGTTTGCCGAAAGCTTAATTAAGTTGCCGTAAAAATGGACCAATTAGATTTTGTCAACCAAAGCAAAAACAATGATTGATTAATACTCAACCATCTTGTCCACCAATCAAAATCCCATGGATCACCGGATGTCAACTGTAATGCAACCATTGGCCCACGAAATCATTTTAATGGACTGAGCCCGTCCACGTGCTAACTAAATCTTAACTTTGCGGCCACTGTTTTCTTGAGGTGGGTCCATTTCCCCCCGACACAAAAGGGCCCAATACGCAATCAGGTGATGGAACTACAAATAAAAACCACTAAATTTTCGTCAATAGAAAAATGTTTCCATATTCGTAATTTTTATATTTATAAATTATAAATACTTTTACGTATGGGTAAATAAACTATTTTATGTAATATATATATATATATATTTGTAATAATAATTTAACAACTTATTATAAAGTGAAATGACAAAAGATTTATATGCTATCCATTAACTGGTCTTAGGATTGATTCTCAAATAATGTGTGTGTTTTTTTTTTAATTTTTTACTTAATAATATCATAAAAGTATGAAAAAGATAAAAACACTCTTATAACAATATTAATAAATTTAAGTAAAAAAACGATAATATAATAATTTTATTCAATCGACTCCGCTAGAGACTTTATATGTAACATAGATAATTATATATCTTAAAGGTACATGATCCAATTAAACAATGTAAATTTTTTTAGTTTTACACTAATTTTGGGTCATTGGATGAATGTAAATTGGTGACTGATATTAAAAAGTTAAAAAAGCTTAGTTTTTTATGGGAAAATAAGATAAGTGGATACCATAAATTTACATTCATTCAATGATCCAAAATTAGTGTAAAGCTTTTTAGTTCTTTTACACTATGTAAGTGGTTCATAACCCTATTACACAATTTTTTTTTAATTTTATATTGATTTTAGACCATCGAATGGATGTAAATTAATGGTTGAGATTAAGAATTAAAAATAATTGAGATTTTAGACTATTGAATGGATGTATACGGAAAGAACACTCTAAATTCAAAGAATGACCCTTATTTCGTTTTTAGTGACATTTTAATGACATATTGTTTTAGATTACTCGTAATGTATATGAACCAAATGAGATATTAGTATTACATGTTGTTAACACTTAACAATATACCATTATCTAGTAGTTAATAATAATGTATAAAATATTTTTCAGGCGGAGCGGGGAAACTATACATAAAGTAATTTGCATTTTATCTTAAAGAGGTTGGTATCAATATCACGATAAAGTCCCAAGCGGAGAAATCATAAGAAACACATTGATATTGAGATGGTCGGTGAAAATTTGAAAGCAGTTAATTATGTTCACCTGCCCACAACAATAATGTGAAGTGACTGTGAGTCCACCTGTCCTTTTCAGCTTATTTTGCTTTCTAATTTTATTCACTCCTAACATGTTCATGAATTTCTCATAAACAATCAACAATCTCTTTAACTACCAAGTTCATGAATTTCTTAGGTTAATAAATAAGCCTCTCGAAGGTGGTGGTGGTGATCCATGTGTACTTGGTGATGCAGATGCTGGGATGAAAGTGATGGATCAGAGGCAACTGCTGAAGGTTGTAAGGATGTTGGTGATGAGACTAATGGAGGAGAATATTGTACTAAAAGAGTCTACTACATTTTGAACAAAAAATAGAATTTAACAGCAACCGAAGGTAATGGAACCGAATTAAAATTTAATGACTGTAATGTATGTTTTAAAAGTTTGATGATCATATTACAATAGATCTAGAAATTCAGGGACTACTAGTATAGTTTACCTTATATTGTATATCATAGGGGTGGGAATTGTCGGGTACCCGGGATTCGGGTACCCGGAAAACCGGGTACCCGGTTCATCCGGGTACCTCATTAAACCCGTAAAATTCGGGTACCCGGGTAATCGGGTACCGGGTACCCGGTTCATATTTTTTTTAATTTTAAAATTAAAAAAAATCACATGTTAAACACAAAAATATTTAAAAAAAAAATTAAACTTAAAACTTAAAAGAATATAATACAAACATAGAAAAAATGTAGGGATTTAAACTTAATTTTAGAGTGAAAATATTAAGAAACATAAAATAAAAATATAATTTTAAATATAAAAAATATATATTAAATTTTATCGGGTCGGGTACTCGATAAGGGAAAACTTTCGGCCCGTGTCCCGGGAAATTTGCCGGGTCGGGTACCCGGCCCGGTCGGGTAATTTTTTTTCGGGAATTACCCAATATTTTTATTTCGGGTCGTCGGGTTTTAGGGTCGGGTCAATCGGGTCGGGTATTTTCTCCCACCCCTATATCATATCATACAACACCATAGTGAAATAAAATCCTATCTACAATGCTCCGGTGAGTAAATCATTGCATTGACCCTCGAATTCTTCTATGATTTTTAGAGTGACCCCAATGTTTCTTGTTTTCTCAATTTAATCCTAACAATTTAACTTTGGTCAATCGAATATCCAAGTCTTCATAACCAAAATTTCTAACCTCGGTTTTGGAGTGTGACATAATTTTTGTTGTACATACGATACCTGTTGACAATTTCATTGAAAATATTGGACAACTTTCATCACTTGTCCTAACTACGAGTAAAGATGACCAAATTTGTGAAAGCTAAAATCCATAATTGTTGAGTTGATCAAATGATGACTAATCACCAAGAGGGGGTGAATTGGTGGAATAAAAATTGAAGGGTGCAAATGGATAATTTAAAAATGAAGACAAGACAATTTTAGAGTGGTTCAAGCTTCGAACAAGCTCTACATCCACTACCTCAGCACCCTACTGAGGATTTCAACAATTCACTAACTTAAATTCGTCCCCTTTTGTCGGCTTAGGAGGAAATCTTATAAATCGATCAATCTCTCTACCCAAGCATTGACCCAATATCACTCTTATACAAAGGAAGATAGGCAAACTTTGATTGTACCTCTCAAAGGCTAATTGTTTACCCAATTACCCATAAACACTCCCCAAACTCTAAAAAGATTTAGAGTGAAAAATTTCAAATGAGTTAGGTACAAGAATTTGACACTAAAGGCACAAGGGTTTGGATTGAATGCTTTGATGTTGCTTGAAGGTTCAATAGTTGTTGTTGTAGCTTTGTAGACTTGTTTTTATACTTTCTCATTGATTTCTAGCCGTTTGGGTGGTTGAGATCATCAATAGAGCCGTTGGGGCTCTCTCTTCTCTCCATAAATGATGTTCTGCAACTACCCGGATCGGAACACAATACCCCTATATCGAAACGAACACTAAAAAAAAGAAAGAGCCGTTGTGTGTAAAAAGGGACCGTATCGAAACTGTAAAACGTAAAAAGATGGCCGTATCGAAACGAATAAAGGCTGTATCGAAACGTTTTGAAATTGTAAATGGGTGTTTCGAAACAGCCTTGGGGTGTATTGAAACACTTAACCAAATCTTCCAAAATTAGTTTTTGACAAGTAACGGCTAGTTCATTTAATGCCCAATTTTAAAATTACTTAACCCCTGTATCGAAACGGGTGTGAGCTGTTTCGAAACAATACTTAAAAATCAAAAGCCCAGATGAAGGCCGTGTCAAAACGATTGTGAGTTGTTTCGAAACAGACATTTCCAGTGGCAAAACGTATCGAAACACTCTTATGGTGTTTCGAAACGCTTGGGCAATTTTGTATATTTTGGCTTTGAAACACTTAGCAAAATTTATGGGGTTTTAGTTTTGACTTTAAAACATTTTAAGTATAAATTTTACTTGTCAAAATCAAGTATTTTGATTATTTAAAAATTTATTTACTTTGCAATTTAGTCCTTGAATTATTTCTTATATTAAAATCAAATATTAGTTTTACAATCTCTCCCTTTTTGATATAACAAAACCAAAGTAAATTTTTAAGTAAACTCCCCCTAAATTTAAGCTAGGTTTTGAAAAAGATTTTAAAAATTTAGCTTAACCCTTCTCCCCTTTTTGTTAGATTAAAATCAATGAAGGAATATAACAATATAGCACAAGACAAACCACAATTAAAGCAACATAATTTCATTAAGCATTAGAAACCAAAACAAATTAAGTCCATAAACTCCAAACATAATATCCAAACCTTAATACTTAAAACATAATATTCAAAGATAAATCAAAGCATGGGTCTTAAAGCAAAAACATAAATAGGTGCATAAAAAATAGGGAAATCCTAAACTAGATGATATGCAATAGAATGCAAGGATCTAAGGCTCATCATCATCTTCATCTTGATCATTGGACGAGCTCCTTCAGAGTTGTCTCCATTCGCCATAGAAGCCGGTAAAGGACATGTCCATAGAGGTTTGTTGAGTTTCAACCGAAGTGAGTTGATTCTCAACATTTTGGATACGTCCCCCCACGGAAGTGAGGCGAGTATCAAGAGTGGAAAAATCGGAGTCCATGTAGGTGCGTAAGCCATTAAATTGCTTGGTAAGGAAAGTCATAAGAGTTTCGTTGTTTGGTTGAGTAACTTGAGGTTGAAGTTCGGGGGTCGCAACTTGAGAAGGATTCTCAACATGAGTCCACTCTCCATCAATGAATTGAAATTTACTCCGGAGAAGTGTGCGCTCATCGATAGGATCTTTGAGAGGTTTCGGATAGTCAAGAGAGCAATCGATCCCTAACTTAGAGAACAAGTAGCTCAAGGTTGTGCCATAGGTGAAGGAGGTGACAAGATCCGAGTTGCGATTTTGGACATGTTACACCATCTCGGCAAACATGATTTGACAGAGATTTGGTTGGCGTCCCTCACGAAAGCATCGAATCCAAAAATCGTCCACTTGCCTAATGTGAGAGAATTTTCCTCCGGAAGGTCGAAACCACCACGAGACCATGAGATGAAGGATGCGATCATGAGCATCAAGAACCGTGACGGAGCCACCAAGGGTATGTCCCTGTAACACCCTAAAACCACCCTAGTTAAAATCATAAGAAAATAGAAAGGACAATGTAAATATTTTTACACTTGAACAAGAATAGATTGAATAGAGGAATTGAAGCTATCAAACTAAGTTATTAACACACTTAAATTAAAATGAAAGTAATCAAAACATGAATGCACAAATATGTATAAGTTAAATAAATAAAAAATGTAAGATAGTGTAACATATATATATATATATATATATACACGTTTAATTGATTTGAAATATATGTAAATATATATTTATATAAGTACATTCGGTGGAACTAAATTAAACTATACATGTATATATAAATATGTATATAATATATATATGTATAATAATTGGTAAATAAATATGTTTAATATAAGCCTAAAAGTTAGTGGGAATGCATGGAGGAGAAGTAATCCATGTGTCCTTTATCCTAAGTACACCAACCTGCCAAGTTAGAAGATAACAAACATGTGTATTCCACCATACTTTAACATCTTATTCTTTCTTTCACCATCTCCACCGAACCATTAGAGAACAAGAGAGGAAATTGAGCTTGGTTGCTGGAAATTAAAGAGAAAATACATGCATGTTGATTTCATAGCTCAAGTAAGTGTTTGTTAGTCATTTGATGTTGTTCTTGAGATTTAGGTTTATTTTGATGATTTGGATTATGAATGGTTGTTGGAAATAGGCTTAGAATTAAGTTATGATGTTGTTAAAATGCTGGGTTTATGAATTTGTGGTTGAATTTCTGGAAATTAAAGCATGAACATGAACTTAGGTTTGAATCTGCCCAGATTAGGTTCATTACACTGCCCTGTTTTAAATTGAAAATTCGAATAAGTTAGGGTCGAATTAGCAAACGTTTTGTAAGACATAGTTGTAGATCATTAAAAATACTATAAGATAGAGGCCTTGGAAGCATGAAAATGATGTTGGAATTGCTGGAAAATAAGTTAGAAACAAACTGGTCACACTTAGAATGAAACTGAAAATAAGGGGACGATTTTGAATAAAAATAAAATTTAGGGATTTAATTGATCATCTAAAAATTTTGGAAAATTATTCTTGAAACATGGGATACCTTAAATGAATGAAAACATATAGGTTCATAAAGAAAATTTGTCTATATCAAAGGTTAAAATAAACTAAAACACTTAAAGCATTGTTTTGGACTAATTTGGAAAATGAAAGAAATTAGGGACTGTATTGCCCTGTTTTTGAACCTATTAGAACTTGAAAATATTAAGGATAAACATGGTGAATTATGGTTAAAATTTTGGATTTAAACTAGTTGTGTAATATGTTTAAAATGTACACCAAAGTTGGTTAGAACTAAGTTGACATATTTGATCTTGAAAAATGCCATGTTTTCAAACAATAAACTGTATTGATAGGGAAATGATAAAAATATGTGTTATACATGGTTGTAAATGTGTGTGAATAAGCTTTCTATAATGGTAAAGAACTCCTAATTTGGAGTTGTGAGTATAAAGTTATGGGCAGTTTAGTAAGTGCTACTCAAACTGCCAGTTTAGGGGGCAGATTCAAATGTTTTAAGTAATTGTGATTAAGTTGATGTATATATATGCTTGAATTAAGTTCTAATGTGTGTTATATATGTTATGTTATGATTCAAGAGCAAATTGGTGAAGATATATTAGAGGAATCAAGGGTGGAACAAGCTAAAAGAAGAGGCAAAGGCATCACCATCAACGACCCAAACTAAGCTTGGAAGATTTGTGAGTGTAGCTAACTTAGGGTTGGGATTAGTATCCTAACCAATGTATTTTTGATTATTTGATGATTTAAAATGAAGTATGCAATGAATTTAACAATGGTTTGGTAATTTAAAATATAAGGAAGAAGGCTTAAAGGAAACAAATGATAAAAATTGTTATGTTGGTACTAGTGTCTTGTTATTGATTTATTTGGTTTGATATGTTTGAATGGCCATTGATGCTACTTGATAGAAACTTATAAATGATGCTTAGCCACTATTTTTAGAGATTTATATGATTGAAATGATGCTATGTGCTTGCTGCAAAATTGTTTAAGCATGAACTTGAGTGTTTATAATGAAATGATGATTGAATATGATACTTGGCTTTGTAAATTGTTTGATAAACAAGTAATTGAACTTGTTGGAATTAAAAGATAAGTTAAGTCCTTGGTTGATTAGTGTCTATAGGTAGAAGGGCATATCTTAGAGTCATTGAGCTCCTCTGATTTTTGATTCAGGATGGTGGTTAGTCACCTATGAACCTGAAAAGGTGGTTAGTCACCTTGTTAAATGAATGATGGTAAGTTACCATTGATGCTTGAGCATCCTCTGTTATATGTTAAAATGAGAAAATTGATACTTTGAGTATCTAAAGTTAAATGTTATATGAAGGCTTGATTACCTATTATATTAGTCATCCAAAGCAAAAACATATTTGAATCTATGATATGGTTTAAATGAATAAGTTGAGTAATTGCCTTAACGAAAAGACATGATCTATATGTGTACCTGCTGCCTAATATGACCATGATTTATGTGTATTGTTGCTGCCCAAAATGACATGAATTATGTGTATTGTTTGCTTCCCAAAATGACATGAATTATGTGCATCGTTTGCTACCCAAAATAACTTGAATTATGTGTATTGTTTGCTGCCCAAAATGACTTGAATCATGTGAATTGTTTGCTGCCTAAAATGACTTAACTCATGAGAATGCTTGCTGCCAAATAACATGATTATGAAACTAGTTAAGTTATCTTGAGTTTGATGGACTAGTTAGGTGAAATTATATATCCTAAGCCTAGCTAGGTAACCTTGAAGATATGAATAAGACTTTAAAAGATTGTAACTAGTAATGTTTAGGGCTGCCTCACTAAGTACATTATGTGTACTTATCACTCTCTTATTTTCTTCTTCCAAAATAATAGGCCCGTCGATATCCAAAAGCCATCCTTTTTGTCTCGAGAGCTTCACAAGTCAAGAACAAGTATGATATAATCTTGCTTAGTCTCCTAGTTGGTGGCATAGTCTAAGTTAGTTTATCATATGCATTATGGAACTTATATTTGATAATTTTTGGTTTGTATAAGACTAAGACAAGTTATGATATGTAAGAATTTTAATGGTTGATATGTAAATATGTTTTTGTTGATATGAATTAACTATGTTTGAGTTATCTAAGCTTGATAAGGATTTGAATGGCTTATATGTTGTACATATATAAGTTCGATTTGAATGATTGAATATGAACCAATTTGATATCTATGATTGATCTAGGTAAATTGCATCTAGAATCCTTATTGAATTAGTGTATGTTTCGAATGGTGTATTGTTCTTGAAGGATATGTTAACTGATGTAACTTAGAATGGAACCTAGTATTGTTAGGTGGATTGATCAATGATACATGTTTATGTAGTTTGAATAAATAAATGACTTGTAATGAAAATATGATGAATATTATAAGGATGTTTCAATTGTACATAAGTTATTTAGATCCTAGCCGAATGTATATAAGTAGATATATTATATAGGATTGGTTGTTGATTTCTTGGATGTTCGATTGTATATATGTTGCTAATTTGTTATAATCTTTATTAGCTTATAAATTAAGTTATAAGTTGGAAAAGTTTAAAATGGCCCACCTATTTGAGAAAATGATCTTGTGTATATATATGATTGAGTAATCTATTGTTTGACTAAGCATGTATGTATGATATGTTGTTGTTATGTTTGTGTGATTGATTCATGTGTTTCTATATTTGATATATGATTCTGATTGTAGTTCGAATGTGACATCTCTCGCTCGTAACCGGGAGAGGGGTGTTACAGTCCCAATGAGTTCTCATCCGAAATTCCCACATCTTCAAACCCGAAAAATTGACCAAAGTTTTCGGATCAACCCTAAACTTCTTCCCCATGAGATAAGACTCAATGGCAGCCGCTTGACCGACATTGGAGATGCAACGGGCATTGACATAGAATAGAAGAAACATGATACGGTAGAAAGTACTGGGTAAGCCCAAAAAAGACATGAAATTCCAACTCCTTAATAAATCAAGATAGCGAAATTGAAATCATTCGAAATCCAAAAAGGGTATAGAAACGATACACTCATGTCGGATAGAATGATCTTGAAATAGCTTGAAATTGGTATAGACATCTTTGTTTCGAAGAGACTTTTGGTAGAGTAAAGTGAGATTTGGACGAGTAGAATTGTCATCAATGGTTGAGCTTCCACCAACCTCATTGGTTCGTACTCTCTTCCTAGAACTCATATTTGAAATCTGGAATGAAATCAAGACACAAAAACATATGTATGCGTAAATCAACCAAATTCAATCTAATATACAATTCGATAATCAAGGTGTTGATAAAAACTATACAATATAGTTTTAAAAATATATATATAAACATAAAATAAAATTTTGGTGAAAATAATTTTGAAAAAGAAGATTAAAAATTTATACGGTATAAATTTATATTCGAATAAAAAAATTCAGATTTTAAATATATTTTGCAAAAACTTGAAAATCTATACTATATGTATATGTTTTATACAAAAAGGAATTAAAAACAACCTATAAATTTAAACGAAAATTGAAAATAAAAAAGAAAGGTTTTATACCTTGATATGGGATAATGGATGAATGAGGGATGATTGATGCACCAAATTGCTTGCAAATCTCTAGCCTTGATTTGTAGATTGAAAACCTTAAAAAAATTTAGGTTTTGATGTGAAAAATCAAGGGATTCGAAGAGTTTATATAGGGGTTTTTGGTTAGGGTTTGAAAGAAAAAGAGAGTTGGTGTTTTAATTAAAGTTTGATACATTTTAATGCCTATTTAAAGCAATCTGTGCGATCGTGTTTCGATACGCCACTTGGCGTATCGGAACGACCATTTTGAAACCCTATCTAGCCGTTTCGGTACCAGATTCGTTTCAATACATGGTGACCCTGTTTCGGAACAACACCTCGAACCCGTATCGAAACGTAAAGAGCCTGTTTCGATACGATTCACCACTAGAATCATCTTAGATTAAGCCCGTGTCGAAATAGATTTAACTTTTTTGATACACCCTTGCCAGAAAATGTATTTTGGGCAGTTTCATGTCCAAAGAGCCAACTTAGATCGAGCCTAAAAGCATGTAAATGATATATGAGCATGTTATATGAACTAAAAATGATGCATACTCCCCTTAGCAACAAGCACAGATGCATTAAGAAGCAAAATCACATAAGCACGATCATCAGTCAAAATTCAAGAAAATTTTGGCCATTTGAGACCTAAAAGGGTCAAAGAAGGCTAGTTAAACCTAACTCTCTCCTAAGGGTCCAAAAACGCTCTTTATCTAAAGGTTTGGTAAATATATCCGCTAATTGGTTCAAGGTATCAATATATTCTAGAACTACATCATTTTTCAAGACATGATCTCTAATGAAATGATGTCTAATTTCTATATGTTTGGTTCTAGAGTGTTGGATGAGATTCTTAGCGAGACAAATGACACTAGTGTTGTCACACTTAAGGGGTATGGTATCTACTTGAACACCATAATCTAAGAGTTGTTGCTTCATCCAAAGAACTTGAGCATAACAACTCCTTAAGGATATATACTCCATTTCGGTGGTAGATAAGGCTACGCTATTTTGTTTCTTAAAGAACCAAGATTCGAGCATAATACCTAAGAATTGACATGTTCCGAAGGTACTTTTCCTATCTATCTTACATCCCCCATAATTCACATCGGAGAAGGCATAGAGGTCAAAGGATGAGTCTCTAGGATACCAAAGACCTAAACAAGGTGTATCTTTAAGGTATCTAAAGATTCTCTTAATGACAACTATGTGTGATTCTCTAGGACTAGCTTAAAACCTAGCACACAAGCAAACACTAAACATGATATCGGGTCTACTTGCGGTAAGGTAAAGCAAAGATTCAATCATAGAACGATAAAGCTTAGAATCAACACACTTACCTCCTTCATCCTTGTCAAGCTTAATTGTTTAGCTCATAGGAGTGGCTTGAGGCTTTACATTCTCTAAGCCAAACTTCTTGAGCATATCCTTGATGTATTTAGCTTGATTTATGAAGGTTTCATCTTTCCTTTTCTTGATTTGGAGCCCTAAGAAAAATGAGAGCTCACCCATCACGCTCATCTCAAATTCACCTTGCATTAGCTTAGAAAATTCTTGGCAATAAAATTCATTAGTAGAACCAAAAATAATAACATCAACATATATTTGAACTACTAAAATGTCATTGCCATATCTTTTAATGAAAATTGTAGTATCCACCTTGCCTTTTTCAAAACCTTTTTCAATTAAAAACTTTGAAAATCTTTCATACCAAGTTCTAGGAGCTTGTTTCAAACCGTATATAGCTTTTGTTAGTTTAAAAACATGGTTTGGAAAGTTTGGATCTTCAAAACAGGGTGGTTGTTTAACATACACTTCTTAATTTATAAAACCATTTAGAAAAGCACTTTTTACATCCATTTGAAAAAGCTTGAAATTATGATAGCATGCAAATGCAAGAAGCATCCTAATAGCTTTCATTCTAGCTACAAGTGAATATGTTTCATCAAAATCAATTCCCTCTCCTTGAGTGTAACCTTGAGCAACAAAGCATAGCCTTGTTTTCTCACTATGTTACCACTCTTATCTAGTTTGTTCCTAAATACCCACTTAGTTCCTATAGTAGATTGATTACTAGGCCTATCAACCAATGTCCATACTTTACTTCTCTCAAATTGATTAAGCTCTTCTTGCATAGACAAT
This sequence comes from Hibiscus trionum, assembly GCA_030270665.1. Classification (NCBI taxonomy): domain Eukaryota; kingdom Viridiplantae; phylum Streptophyta; class Magnoliopsida; order Malvales; family Malvaceae; genus Hibiscus; species Hibiscus trionum. The sequence goes on from BSYR01000011.1 coordinate 22,461,256, forward strand.
ATCCAAAAATCATCTTTTAATGCTTCTTTGATATTTTTAGGCTCAATGCATGAGATAAATGCAATATGATTCATAAGTTTGAGAGATGATCTAGTAGTTACCCCCTTGGATGGATCACCTAAGATTCCACCACCTTTGACATAGTTGAACTCCCTTGGGTATGTCACCTCCTTTTCCTCAAGAGTCAAGTCCTTCAAGAGGTGGATCTTGTCCATTTTCTTCTTTGGTTGGAATCTCATCCACCTTTGATGTTTATCCTCCACCAATGGCTTCAATGATCCCTACATCATCATCATCACAAGATTCCTTTCTCGGAAGGAGGTTATCATCGAAAACAACATGTATCGACTCTTCAACAACCAAAGTTCTTTTATTAAATACACGGTAGAATTTAGAGTTTAGGGAATAACCTAAAAATATTGCTTCATCACTTTTAGCATCAAATTTTCCTAAGTTGTCTTTTCCATTGTTTAAAACAAAACATTTACAACCAAAAGGGTGGAAATAGCTAATGTTAGGTTTTTTATATTTCAAAATCTCATAAGGTGTTTTTTTTAAATAGGCCTAATCATTACTCTATTAATAATATAACAAGCCGTATTAGTGACTTCTGCCCCAAAATACTTAGGTAAGTTGTTTTCACAAAGCATTGTCCTAGCCATCTCTTCTAAAGTTCTATTTTCACTCTCAACTATCCCATTTTGTTGAGGAGTGCGAGGAGCCAAAAAATTATGGCTAATACCATTTTCATTACAAAAATCATCAAAACCCATATTTTGAAACTCGGTTCCATAATCACTTCTAATATGTGAAATTTTAAGATCAAGATCATTTTGAGTAATTTTTGTAAATGTAATAAAATTTTCTAAAGCCTCATCCTTAGTACTTAAGAATAGAACCCAAATGTATCTAGAAAAGTCGTCTACTAATACAAATGCATATGACTTACCACCCAAGCTCATAGTTCTAATAGGCCCAAATAAATCCATGTGTATTAGTTGTAATACCCTACTAGTCGAAACATCATTAACGAGTTTAAATGAGGTTCTCTTTTGTTTACCCTTAGCACAATCATCACATATTTTATCTAACGAAAATTTTAGTTTGGGTAAACCTCCAACTAGATTTTGGGAAGCTAATTTTATCTAGCATGCCCTAGTTTCCTACACCACAACCATGCATTATTCTCATCATGTGCAACTAAACATACATGAGATGAATGTATGTCATCTAAATGCACCATATAAATATTTCCTATGCGATGACCAATGAGCATTAATTCATTTGTTTTAATGTTCACAATTTTACACCCATTTTTTTTTATCAAAATGAACATCAAAACCTTTATCACAAAGTTGACTAATGCTCAAAAGATTATGTTTAATACCATTGACAAGTAATACATTTTCAATGAGAATGGATGAGAGATTACCAATAGAGTCGATACCCTCAATATGTCCTTTGGAGTTTTCACCGAAATTCACCACTCCACCATGCTTTGGCTTGAGCTCTATGAATCTACTCTTGTCTCCGGTCATGTGTCTTGAGCATCCACTATCAAGGTACCATGTGTTTTGACTTGAAGCAATGCTCCCCCTACAAACAAAGATTAGTTCTTTGATTTTGGTACCCAAACCATTTTGGGTCCACAAGTGTTAGCTCCCAAAAGTTTGGCTCCCTTAGGAATCCAAGAAGCAATTGCATTTATATTATTAGAAACAATGAGTTCCTTAGGAACCCATACACTCCTAACTCTTTTAACTTTGGATTTCTTTTGAAAACCTCTTTGTTTGTAGTTGAAATCCTTTCTCTTTACATATTGGGTTTTTGAGGAACTACCCTTGTTAAAACCATTTTTCCCAATAGCAAGAGAGGTTTTAAGATTATCCACTTCCTTAGTGTGATAATCTTGGAAATCAAAAAGAAGTTTTTCAACATCAAGATTTTTCTTTTTAAGCTCATTTGAAAGATGTATCAAATATAAAACTTTCTTTTTCAATTCAGAATTGGTTTTTGAAATAGACTCATTTTGAGATTTTAAATCGAAAATAGTTTTCTTGTTTTTCAAAATAGACTCTTTATATTTATCAACCAATTTATCATAAATATTTTGTAACTCATCATATAATTCATCATAAGTAAGAAATGAGTTAGAGTTTACCATGTGATCCTTCTCAAGGGCCATGAGGTAAAGATTGGCCACTTCCACTTCTTCCTCGGATGAATCCTCGTCACTCCTAGTTGCCATTTGAGCCATGAGCTTGTTCTTCTTCCCAAAGCTCTTCTTCCTCAATTGAGGGCAATCAGTTCGGATATGGTCGGGCTTCTTGTACTCATAACAAATGAGTTGATCATTTTCTTCCTCTTTTCCTTTATTCTTGAAGTCCACTCTTCTATTGAATTTTCTTCCTCGATTGGACTTCATGAATCGAGTGAATCGTTTGGCCAACTTGGCCATCTCTTCATCCTCCTCCTCACTAGAATCACTTTCGTTGTATGACGTCTTGAGTGCGATTCCTATCATCTTCTTTTCAATCTCCTTCTTCTCTACCTTTTTCTCTGCCTTCTTATTCTTTTCTTCTCTCCCTTGCTTCATAATCTCATGGGTGAGTAGAGATCCAACAAGGACGTCTAGCTTGAGAGTCTTCAAATCTCAAGCTTCGATAATGGTCATCCTCTTGCCATCCCTAGACTCCGGAAGAGAGCAGAGTAGCTTCCGGACTAGCTTATCTTCAGGAATAACTTTACCGAAACCCTTTAGTCCATTGACAATAACCGAGAACCGATCAAACATCTTGGAGTCACTTTCATCGCCTTCCATTTTGAAGTTTTCATATCTGAAATTGAGCAACTCGATCTTCGTCTCCTTGACATCATTTGTTCTTTCATATATAGTCTATAGGGTGTCCACACTTCTTTAGCACTTTTGATTGAAGATACCTTTGAGTATATGTCGGGACCGAGAGCACAAAAGATTATGTGCAGGGCTTTGTCGTTGACTTGCAAACGTCTTCTATCTTAATCGCTCATTTCGGCTTTGGTCTTTAGAACAAGCCTCCCTTCACCATCTCTCCTCATTGGAATTGTACGACCGTCTTCTACCACATCCCACACCATGTAGTCGTTTGATTTGATGAAGAGCCGCATCCGGTTCTTCCAATAAGGATAGTTATCCCCATTGAAAAATGGTGGTTTGATGATGCATAGAGACTCGTAGAAGTTTTGGTCGGAGGTGGATGCCATAGTAAGATTTCGATTGAAGTGCACTTTATCAAACTCTTCCAAGATCTACTCAAGAGGGTGTTAATCCTTCCAATGAGTGAAGCCTTATACCAATTTAGTGATTGTAATGCATGTTTTTACTTTTTAACAACAACCGAAGGTAATGGAAGCGGATTAAAATTTATTGATTGTAATGCATGTTTTAAAAGTTCGATGATCATATTACAAACGATCTAGAAATTCAGGGACTACTAGTATAGTTTACCTTATATTATATATCATATCATACAAGACGATAGTGAAATAAAATCCTATCTACAATGCTCAAGTGGGTAAATCATTGCATTGACCCCCGAATTCTTCTATGATTTTTAGAGTGACCCTAATGTTTCTTGTTTTCTCAATTTAATCCTAACAATTTAACTTCGGTTAATCGAATATCCAAGTCTTCATAACCAAAATTTCTAACATTGGTTTTGGAGTGTGACATAATTTTTGTTGTACATGCGATACATGTTGACAGTTTCATTGAAAATATTGGACAACTTTCAGCATTTGTCCTAACTACGAGTAAAGTTCACCAAATTTGTGAAAGCTAAAATCCATAATTGTTGAGTTGATCAAATGATGGCTAATCACCAAGAGGGGGTGAATTGGTGGAATAAAAATTGAAGGGTGCAAATGGATAATTTAAAAATAAAGACAAGACAATTTTAGAGTGGTTCAAGCTTCGAACAAGCTCTACATCCAGTACCTCAGCACCTTACTAAGGATTTCAACAATTCACTAACTTGAATTCGTCCCCTTTTGTCAGCTTAGGAGGAAACCTTACAAATCGATCAATCTCTCTACCCAAGGATTGACCCAATATCACTCTTATACAAAGGAAAATATGCAAACTTTGATTGTACCTCTCAAAGGCTAATTGTTTACCCAATTACACATAAACACTCCCCAAACTCTAAAAAGATTTACAATGAAAAATTTCAAAAGAGTTGGGTACAAGAATTTGACACTAAAGGAACAAGGATTTGGATTGAATGCTTTGATGTTGCTTGAAGGTTCAATAGTTGTTGTTGTAGCTTTGGAGACTTGTTTATATACTTTCTCATTGATTTCTAGCCGTTTGGGTGGTTGAGATCATCAATAGAGCTGTTGGGGCTCTCTCTTCCCTCCATAAATGCTGTTCTGCAACTACCCATATCGGAACACAACACCCCTGTATCGAAACAGACACTAAAGAAGAAAGATCCGTTGTGTGTAAAAGGGGATGTATCGAAACATTTATAGGCCGTATCGAAACAATTTGAAACTGTAAAATGTAAAAAGAGGGTCGTATCGGAATGAATAATGGCTGTATCGAAATGTTTTGAAACTATAAATGAGTGTTTCGAAATAGCCTTGGGGCGTATCGAAACACTTAAACAAATCTTCCAAAATTAGTTTTTGACAAGTAACGGCTAGTTCATTTAATGCCCAATTTTAAAATCACTTAACCCCTATATCGAAACGGGTGTGAGCCGTTTCGAAACAATACTTAAAAATCAAAAGCCCAGATGAAGGTCGTATCGAAACGGTTTTGAGCTGTTTTGAAACATATGTTTCTAGTGGCAAAACATATCGAAACACTCTGAGGGTGTTTCGAAACTCCTGGGAAATTTTGTATATTTTGGCTTTGAAACACTTAGGAAAATTTATGAGGTTTTAGTTTTGACTTCAAAATATTTTAAGTATAAATTTTACTTGTCAAAATCAAGTATTTTGATTACTTAAAAATTTATTTAATTTTTAATTTAGTCATTGAATTATTTGTTACATCAAAATCAAATATTAGTTTTACAATAATTCTTCCACAACTTTTCTAGTGGGAGGTTCTTGGGAACGACCCTCCATTGAAGGCTAAATGAAGGCCGACCGGTTTACTGGATAAAAATCGTACATAAATACTTATGATTCTTGTACATAATTCCTTACAAAAACTTTAAGAAAAACGATATATACATAAAATGTTACAACGTAAGGATTTGGGTACATACATAATTCCTTACCAAAATTGTAAGAAAAACGGTATATACATAAAATGTTACAACGTAAGGATTTGTGTACATACATAATTTCCTACGAGAAAACATAATTTGGTACAAGAAATGTAAGGATTTGTGTATGTATACAAATGACTACAAAATGTACACATATCCTTACATAAGTTGTAAGAAAAACGGGTTGTACCGAAATTCTTACAAAATTTAACCAAGGACCAAATGAGCTCAACTTAGTGTAAGGATTTGTGTACATACATAGTTTCCTACGTGAAAACATAATTTGTTACAAGAAATGTAAAGATTTGTGTATGTACACAAATTACTACAAAGTATACACAAATCCTTAAAACAGTTGTAAGAAAAACGGTATGTACCGAATTTCTTACAAAATTTCACAAAGGACCAAAGGGGCTCAACTTAGTTTAAGGATTTGTGTACATGCACAATTTCCTACGAGAAAACATAATTTGATACAAGAAATATAAGGATTTATTTATGTACACAAATTACTACAAAGTATACACAAAGCCTAACAATAGTTGTTAGAAAAACGATATCTACCGAATTTCTTACAAAATTTCACCAAGGGCCAAAGAGGCTCAACTTAGTGTAAGGATATGTGTACATACACAATTTCCTACGAGAAAACATAATTTGCTACAAGAAAACTAAGGATTTGTGTTTGTACACAAATTACTACAAAGTGTACAAAAATTCGTACAAAAGTTGTAAGAAAAACGATATGTATCGAATTTCTTAAAAAATTTCACCAAGGGCCAAAGGGGTTCAACTTAGTGTAAGGATTTGTGTACATACACAATTTCCTACGAGAAACATAATTTTCTACAAGAAATGTAAGGATTTGTGTTTCTACACAAACTACTACAAAGTATACACAAATCCTTACAAAAGTTGTAAGAAAAACGGTATGTACCAAATTTCTTACAAAATTTCACCAAGAACCAAATGGGCTTAACTTAGTGTATGGATTTGTGTATGTACACAATTTCCTACGAGAAACCATAATTTGGTACAAGAAAAGTAAGGATTTGTGTACATACAAAAATTACTACAAAGCATACACAAATCCTTACACAAGTTGTAAGAAAAACGACATGTACCGAATTTCTTACAAAATTTCACCAAGGACCAAAGGGGCTCAACTTAGTGTAAGGATTTGTGTACATACACAATTTCCTACAAGAAAACATAATTTGATACAATAAATGTAAGTATTTGTGTATGTACACAAATTACTACAAAGAATACACAAATCCTTATATAAGTTGTAAGAGAAACAATATGTACCGAATTTCTTACAAAATTTCACCAAGGGCCAAAGGGGCTCAACCTAGTGTAAGTATTTGTGTACATACACAATTTCCTACGAGAAAATATAATTTGGTACAAGAAATGTAAGGATTTGTGTATGTATACAAATTACTACAAAGCATACACAAATCCTTACTAAAGCTGTAAAAAATATGGTATGTACCGAATTTCTTACACCTACTCACCAAGGCCCAAAGAGGCTCAACTTAGTGTAAGGATTTGTGTACATACATAATATCCTACGAAAAAACATAATTTGATACAAGAAATGTAAGGATTTGTGTATGTACACAAATTACTACAAAGCAGACACAAATCCTTACAAAAGTTGTAAGAAATATGGTATGTACAGAATTTCTTACAAATACTCACCATGGCCGAAAGGGGTTCAACTTAGTGTAACGATTTGTGTTCATACATAATTTTCTACGAGAAAACATAATTTGGTACAAGAAATGTAAGGATTTGTGTATGTACACCCAATCCTTCCTAATTTCCTTGGAAAATATTTTTTATTATTAATGAGGGAACTTTAAATTTAAAAGGAAAATTACAAGTAAATTTATAAGTATAATTATAATTACAATAAAACACAATTATATTATGTTTACCGAAGCTTTAAAAATCAAAATTATTAAAACCATGCAACAACAATCTCAGAAGCTTGTAGTCTTTGGATTTGACAAAGAACATCATTCTCGTCTTCTAATAAGCATAGTTGGTCCCGTCGAAGAAGGGTGGCTTGATATGTTTTGATACCAATTGAGTCAAGCTCTAATACCATTTGTTAGGCTTGATATGCTCGATTTCCTTCAACCAATTTAGTTCGCCAAGGTCAGAGAAGATTGATTTTGGGTGGAAGTTGTAAGAGCAAAAATTAGACAATGGACACAAGGATTTATAGTGGTTCGGCCTTCTAACAAGCACCTACATCCACTACCTTAGCTTCCCACTAAGGATTTCAACAAATTCACTCTTGAATTTCTTCCTCTTTTCTAGGCTAAGGAGGCAACCTTTACACACTCAAAGCTTTTTAACCCAAAGCTTGAGTAAACCCTCTTTACAAGAGAAATTAGAGCAAACTTGAAATCCCTTACTAGGTAGATAGTTTGCAATCTTAAGCTCACTCACCCAAACCTAAACACTTGAGCAAATTTGACAATTTAGGCTCACAAGTGTTGTCTATACAAGGAATATACAATAAAGGCCCTAAAGACAATTTGACATCATAATGTTATTGACAATTGAAGCATTAGCCTTTTCTTGATGCTTGAAGGTTCCTTTTATACTTCCAAATGAGTTTGTGGTCATTACTTTATACTCCCAAATGAGTTTGTGGTCATTACTAGTTGTTAGGGATGTTTTGGAGTCGTTGGGGTCTTTATTTCCTGTAATAAATGCAGTTCTGCAACTACCGGTATCGAAACATGTGTCATTGTTTTGAAACAGTCTCAAAATAGAAAGAATCGTTATGTGAAATAAGGAGACTGTATAGAAACGGGTAGGGCCGTATAGGAACAACCATATAGAAACGGGTGGGGCCGTATAGGAACGCCCGGCTGTATAGAAAAGGGTAGGGCCGTATAGAAACGGTCGTATATAAACGAGTAGGGCCATATAGGAATGGCCGTATAGAAACGGGTAGGACCGTATAGGAACAGATTTTGACAGTTTCAAAACGTATCGATGCAGATTATGCCTGTATCAAAACTAGTACATTAAAAGCACTGGTTTGGCTACTTAAAAACGTTTCAAACATTGTCAAAACCTTTTTAAACATCCCCAAACTTATTTTCAAGTTGTTTGGACTTAAAATATGTTTTAAATTCTTTTCAATTTAGTCCAAAACATTTTCAATTATTATATCAAAACATTTAGTTCTACAATATTCAAATGTTAATTTAGCATCACAACCAATCAAAAACCTACACAGGGATAAACACATCACAACCAATTCAAATGTTAAAACTACACTCACCTACAAACTGAGCTTAAGATATGTATTGGTTTGTCGATTGAATTCTCGTTTAACATTCCCCCGATAATTGGTCTGAGATAAATTATTCGACCATTTGTGTTCATCTTGTTGGTCTCATAAAGCATCAAATCATATCAAGTACAGGGTATGTTACTTATCATGACACTGGTTAACCAACAAAGACTATATTCTAAATTACGCTAGTTCCATGTCTAACAAATATCCAGAAACAAGAATACAAATATTATCATATTGAACATCCAAAATTCAAACTTGAATCTAAGCAAAAAAGTACATAACAAAAAGCTCCTAATCTAATATACACAACAGTCCCGAATTAATAGAATTATTCATTTACAATCCTTAATATTATGCTTAGATGCAGTGCAGTTTCGAATGGTAACCTTTCCTACCAAGACACTCCCCATTTATGCTTTAAATATTTTCCATAGTTATAACAATTCCATGACTCATCAAGGCCTACAAACAACTCCTAATCTAATATACACAACAATCCCTAATTGTAAACATCGAAACAATCCATACAAATATATCAAGGGAGGTTCATGGCAGCATTCAGACCTTCTTCATCACACATTCTTAATTATACAACATCTATTTCAACCACTTAAACATGGAAAATTATTTAGACTCTCTAAACATCATCATCAAAAGCTCCAAACACCAAATTCAACTCAACATGTAATCATTGCAAGCATGAACAAATATTCTCATGCATTTTCTCTACCGTAAATAAAATAGCCCATAAATTATATAATTCGTTCGAAACAGTCCTTCAATTCACTATTTATGCAATTTCTTCACTTACTCAATTTACCTTCTTCTGTTTTGATGGTAATTCTATAACATAATCCTTAACTTCTTAGCAACTTCATTAATATCTAATAGCTCCAAACTGTTTTACAAACATAATTACACTAATTTATAATTCAACAGCCCCGAATTAATAGAATTATTCATTTACAGTTCTTAATATTCTACCTAGATGCACGGTAGTTTTGAATGGTAACCTTTCCTATCAAGACATTCCCCATTTATGCTTTAAATATTTTCCATAGTTGTAACAATTTCATGACTCATCAAGGCCTACAAACAGCTCTAATCTAGTAAACACAACAGTCCCTAATTGTAAACATCGAAACAATCCATACAAATATATCAAGGGAGGTTCATGGCAGCATTCGAACCTTCTTCATCACACATTCTTAATTGTAGAACATCTATTTCAATCACTTAAACATGGGATATTATTTAGACTCTCTAAACATCATCATCAAAAGCTCCAAACGCCAAATTCAACTCAACATGTAATCATTGCAAGCATGAACAAACATTCTCATGTACCTAATTTCTCATAGCAAAATTTTTCTCTATTCCTTAAACATGTTTCAGCCAAATGAGAGGAAGAGTATGATGACAAAACTGAGAATTCATTCTCCCTAATACACATGTTGCCTTAGCAATTGGACATGCGTTGGAACCCTTAATCTAAAATATTTTAGGATGCAATCAACATATTTAGCACATATTTGTTCAATTTCAAATTAAAATCGTAAAATCAACACAAATAAACAAACTAAAATAGAGATTATAAAACCCACCATTACTTCCTTCAAAACCCTAGAAAAATCCTACACATTATGAACCATATAAAAATCCCCAATTTCGAACCCAAAACCCGCCATTACTTCCTTCAAGGTTTCGAACTCAAATCACAAAACCCACAATTATAAAATTCCTTCCTTTAAAACCATACAAAACTCCCGCATAATCTCCCCAAATTTTGAACCCAAAATAACATCTATCTTACCTCAAAAGTTTTCTTCCTTCCTCACGATTGAAATCCCGATCCTTAGCCTTCAGCGTGTGTGTGAGTACCCTAAACCCTTTTAACCAAAGAGATGCTCGATATTTGTTGTGTTTTCCTGCTCTCCAAATGTGTTTTTAACTTCTTTTCTTTTTCCTTTTTACATAGGAAATCGGTTCACCGGGTTACCTTTTATTTTTTTCAATCTAACGTATATTATTAATCTGGCTTCAACCAACAAATTAAAAAAGGGTAAACTATATAAATAGCCACCTTACTATTGGTAAAGTCGCGATTTGACCACCTTACTATTTTTCGCAGTAATTAAACAACCAAACTATTTAATTGGGAGCAATGTGACCACACACCGTTAGAAACCTAACAACGTTGCTGACGTGGCTGTTATTGACTAACGGTGTATGTGATGTGTAAATTAAAATTAATATTACTGTCACGTTGGATAAATGAAAAACAAAAGGCCCTAAACAAGTTACCCTTAATCATTCTCATTCTCGAAACCTCGATAATCTCTCTGGAAACTTTGACGATTCAAAAAAATTGGGCGAAAAAGGAGGTTGAGAAATATTGGGCGATTCGTTCTAAGGAGGTTGAGAAATTGTTGGAGATAAAGACAAGATGAGTGGATTTCTTCGTGAAAAAGGGCAACGCAATCCAAAATACGGTAAGTAGATTTATTACTTTTTGTTCTGAGATTAAGTTTAAGATTTGAAATTAGGGTTTATTATCTGGGTTAATTAATTTCTTTTACCCTAATTGAATGATTTGGGGTTATTAATCAAGATTACAATAAAGTATTAATTTTAGGGTTAATATTTGGGATTCGGGTTAATACACAATGTTAGGACTAAATATTTGGGTTTAGCGATAATAATTGATACTAAAGTTAACATTGATAGATTTTGTATAGGTTAAAAAATGATTAAATTACAGATTATCAGTTCAAAAAGTTTTGTTTTGTTTTGTTCTTATAAACAAAGTTAGGGTTTGTCTGTTAGTTGTTGGTTGGTTTGACATAAAGAATAATTCCATTTGAACAATAAAATAGTCATACTTTTGATTGGTTTGCACGTGCTTTGTTTGTTCAAATATAAATCTGGGATTTACTTGTGGGGTCTATATTTGGTTGTTGTAGGGGACCTCCCAGACCACCATTAATATGTGTTAGTTGTATGTTAGTTGTTGGGTCTTTATTTGTTTGCTTTGCATGTGGTTTATTTGGTTGTCTGTTAGTTGTGGGGTCTTTATTTGTTTATTCAAATATCAAACTGAAATTTACTTGTATGACTCCATTTTTTATTGTATACTATATATTGTTTGACTTGGTTGACTAAAAGGAATATGAGTGAAGGACTAAAATGTATATTGTTTGACTTAGTTGACTAAATTATACTAAAATGTATATTGTTTGACTTAGTTGACTAAAATATACTAAAATATATATATTGTTTTGTTAGAAGACCTAGGGTAAAATATACTAAAATGTATATTGTTTGACTTAGTTGACTAAAATATACTAAAATGTATATTGTTTTGTTAGAAGACCTAGGGTAAAATATACTAAAATGTATATTGTTTGACTTAGTTGACTAAAATATACTAAAATGTATACTGTTTTGTTAGAAGACCTAGGGTAAAATATACTAAAATGTATATTGTTTGACTTAGTTGACTAAAATATACTAAAATGTATACTGTTTTGTTAGGAGACCTAGGGTAAAATATACTAAAATGTATATTGTTCGACTTAGTTGACTAAAATCTTTGACTTAGTTGACTAAAATGTTTGACTTATTTGTGTTTTTTAACAAGGATTAATTCAGAGAAATTTACTATGGTGGTACATCATTGAGGGTTTTTTGTTAGGAGACCTAGGGTAAAATATACTGGACAGTTAGTGGATTACTTTGATAATTTAGATGTAGATACAATGTCTATGTTTGAAATTACCGTTGTGGTTGAGAATTTAAAAATTACTTCTGGTGTTCATGTGTTTTGGCAGTTTTCAGATAATCCACTAGAGGTCAAATAATTGAAAAATGATAATGATGTTATTGAGATGGTTAGGAATTTACCTAGAGACCATTATCTTCATATGTTTTTGGAAGAAGTTGTACATGATAATGAGTCTGAGTTTAGGGTTGAGGTTGAGTCTGAGACTAAGACTAGGGCAGTGTCTGAATCTGACCATGAAGATGATGAGTATCATGTTGAGTTTGATACATCCAGTGATAAGTCAACATTTAGTGACAGTGAAGATGAATTAGTTAGTTCAGAAGATGAAATGTTCAGTGTGAATGTAGGGTTGGGTAGTAAGGAAGTAGAAGTTGAAAGTGACAATAACAGTGGACATTCTGACGCACTACACAGTGTAGATGAGTCAGATTTAGATGGTCCACCAAAAAACCTAAATTTTCTGAATTTAATAGGGAGTCAGACTTATCTAATCCTAAATTGAAGGCTGGTCTGATATTTAGAAGCAAGAAAATACTTAAAGAGGCAATTAAGATGTACAGTATTAAGAATAAATATTGTGTTAAGTTAAAGAGAAATGACAATAGAAGGATCCAAGTAAAATGTAAGGGTGAGTGTCCATGGGTGTTATGGGCAGCTCCAATCCATGGGGAAGATCCTTCTACTGGTACTTGGCAGATTAGGTCTTTAAATGATGAACACACTCGTCTTAGGGAATTTCAAAATCTCAATGTCACTGCCAAGTGGCTAGCTGAAAACTACTTTAGTAGTTTTTTTGTTGATCCTAATTTCTCAAGTACTTCATTAAAACAAGTTGTACACAAAGATTGGGGCATAGTGGTACCTAAATGTAAATGCATTAGGGCAAAAAATTTGGCCCTTGAACACTTGAATGGTAACCATGAAGAGCAGTATGCAAATCTGTATGCTTACCTAGGTGAATTGAGGCATTCTAATCCAGGGACAACAACAGTTTGCAAGTTAGATGAAAGAACATTTGAGAGACTTTATATCTGTTTACAAGCAATGAAAGATGGGTTCAAAGCAGGCTGTAGGCCCATTATAGGACTAGATGGATGCTACTTGAAGGGCTACTACAAAGGCCATCTTTTGGCAGCTGTAGGAATAGATGCAGATGACTCAATCTATCCCATAGCCTTTGCAGTTGTGGAGAGTGAGAATGAGTCATCTTGGGGCTGGTTTTTGGAATTATTTGCCATTGATTTGGAGATTAAAAATTCAAGCAGTTTTACCTTTATGAGTGACAAACATAAGGTATGAGTAAATTTCTTTAAAATATGTTAGTTTTTAATTTTTTTAATAAAGTTGTACTAATAAATTATTGTTTACTTTGTTCTGTGCAGGGGCTAATGAATGTTATGCCAGAATTGTTCCCCTATTCAGCACATAGAACATGTGTTAGGCACTTGTACTCAAATGCAAAGACCAGTGGGGTGTTTATAGGAAAAGCATTGAAGGACCAATTGTGGAAAGCTGCAAAGGCTACATATGTTAGAGAGTTTCAATCTGTCATGGATGAACTGAAGGTATTAACTTGTTAGATTCAAAATTTTTATATGTTACTAACTTTATTATGACCACTGTCATTTTTTTGTAGGTTTTATCAGAAAAAGCTTGGAAGTGGCTCTCACCTGAAGACCCAACCAACTGGTCAAAGTCACACTTTTCTTTTGGGTGTAAGTCAGACATGCTTCTAAATAATAACTGCGAGTGTTTTAATAAGGTAATACTTTCTAACTTTGCTAATTAATTTCTAACTTTATTATCTGTAAATCTTCAAATGCTTTCTAACTTTGGTAATTACAACTATTACTATATGACAGCTAATACCTAATGCTAGAGACAAACCTATTATTACATTGGTGGACTCTATTAGATCAAAGTTGATGCAAAGGCTTGCTAAAAGGAAGGATCTAGCTGAAAAGTGGACAGGGCTTCTATGCCCTAAGATTCAGAAAAAATTAGAACATGCAACATCAGTAGCACATAGGTACTGTTTAATGCTAATTTTTTCATGTTTTAATGCTAACTGTCAAAACTTGGTAATTGTTTAACTGTTTAATGTTAACTAGTTTTAATGTTAAATGGTGACTGTTTAATGCTGATTGTTTATTGTTAACCAGGTTTAATGTTTAATGGTAACTGTTTAATGCTAATTGTTTAACTATTTTAATGCTAATTGTTTAATACTAAACTATTCAACTATTTTAATGTTAACTATTTTGTCTTCAATTATTGTTAACTATCTTATGCTAACTGTTTATTGTTAACTATCTTATGCTAACTGTTTATTGTTAACTATTTTAATGCTAAATGTTTATTGTTAACTATCTTATACTAACTTTTTTGTCTTAATTTTATATAGTTGTTGGCCTCTCTATGCTGGTGGACACATGTATCAAGTTTCTTGTGGTCCTTCAAGCCAGCATTCAGTTAACATTCAAGCATGGACATGCTCATGCAGAAAATGGCAACTAACAGGTTAACATTTTCATTTATTTAGCAATCTATTTTTTTTATCTTCAATTATTGTTCATGCTATTTGTGTGATATAGTTATTAATCAATGATTGTTCTATGTAGGCATTCCATGTGTTCATGCTATTTCTGTGATATTGTCAATTGAAGATAGGCCAAAAAAATATGTTGACCCTTGTTACTTTGTGTCAACCCAAAGGGCAATATATTCTCATTTGATAAGTCATGTAAGAGGTGAGAAACAATGGACAACTAATCACATAATGGAGCCTATTCTGCCACCACTCTTTAGAAGACCTCCAGGAAGACCACACAAGAAAAGAAATAGGGAGGCTGATGAAGCACCACCTCAAAATGGCCAGGTGTCAAGGAGGGGTGTCAAGATCTTCTGTAAAAGATGCAAAGGGAGTGGCCATAATATTAGAACATGCAAGGGAAAGGTTGGTGCCAATCCTAAAAGAACTGGACAAACTTCTAGAATCCCAAAACTGGCAGGAAGTTCCATTAATTACTTCAAATGATTTTTTTGCTTATTTGATTTGGTTTTTGGTTGATGAACATGCAACGGAAATACATTCTAAGATGTAGTTTTTGCTTACTTGATTTGGTTTTTGCTTACTTGATTTTTTTACTTAATTGCTTGTTCTGAATTGTTTTGCAAATTAGAAGATCTAGAACCACCCCAACAAGTCAGGCTGGAACCAGTCAAGGTTGTAGGCCAAATCCAGCTCCAAAGTCAACCCCAACAGCACGTGCGAGCCAAGAGACTTGTGTCACTCACTCATCTCCAAATCCAAGTCCAATACCAACTCAATATTCACAAGCAAATACTGTTACATGGATGCCCACACCAAGAGTACCTATGAGTCAAGAGAGCTATGGCAGTCACTCATCTCCAAGGATTGATCCTTGATTTGATTCGGTTGGCATCAAAAAAATTTTGTGAACACATTTGTGTTTTGCATACATTTGACCAACTTTAATGTCATTGTCACATTTTTTGTTTGACTTGCTTTAGTGGGTCAATATATTTTGTTTCACATGTATTGGTCAAACATATGATGTATGAATTACTTTCAACTTTAATGCCATTATGAATTAATGTTCTTTTGTTTACTTTACTGTGTTTTAAGTTCAAATAATGCATTGTCTTTGGTTTCAAAAGTTTAATATAACACATTTTTCAATTTCTAAAACAAACATTACATGACATTTCAAATACTGAAAATAACATTACAATAACTGAAAATTATATTATCATATTGTAGAGGGTTAATATATTAGAATCTTACAAAAAAAACCCTAAATCCCCAAACCCCTATTACAACCTAATTTCAGCAACCTAAATCTCAAGCATTAGGAGAAGATTTTCCCTAAAATAAAACTCACCCAAACTGCAGCAGCAAGAAGCAAACTTCCAAGAATTCTTTCCTTCTTTCTTTCTTGCTCCATTGCATCAACTTTTTTAAGAAGACCGACAATAACCCCTTTTGACCTATCACTCACCTGTGGATCATATTAACAAAAAAATTTGTAACCCCTAACCCCATTTTGATAATTTCCACACCCCCAAAACATCCTACCTAGATTTTCATAAGTCCAACTTGATGTTAGCTTCGAACGAACCTTACAATAGCACACCCGATCCATCTCTGCATCCATTTTCTTCTACAACCCTTAGAAATTTTCTTCTTTTCGGCAGAGTGGAGAGAAAGAAGAGAGAAAATGTTGAAAACTGTTTAGGGTTTCTTCAAATGCACAATATTTATAACTTGTTTTTTTACACCCCTTAGGTGGCATGATGAGTGGAGAAACATTTACCAACGTGGAAAAAAGACCCATTTAATTTTTTTTTACAAAAAATGCACGTCAGCAACGCCGTTAGGTTTCTAACGGTGTGTGGTCACATTGCTCCCAATTAAATAGTTTGGTGGTTTAATTGCTGCGAAAAATAGTAAGGTGGTCAAATCGCGACTTTACCAATAGTAAGGTGGCTATTTATGTAGTTTACCCATTAAAAATGACCTCTTTTAGCTTGTAATTAAGCCACTTGTTTTTAGACAAACCCTTTTTCTAGTAGGTACAACTAATATTGAGACTTTTACATCATTTTTTAGAAGATATATAATCTTTGTCGTACATGCAAAAATTATTGACAATTTCACTGGAAGAATTATACAACTTTCAACAACCATAGTAACTATGGGTACCCAAGCAGAAGTATCGACACTCTATTTAGAGTCAGGGATGTACATAAAGGGGGATGGAGGGGGCGGTTGCCCCTTTTAAAAATTTAAAATTTCTATATGATTTAGAAATTTTTTATGTATTTCCTATTGAAAATTTATTTACGCCCCTATATGATTTCTCACTGCATATTTTTAAACCCCATATTGGAAGACAAAATATGGCTATTGTTTAGGCTTTCACTATGAAAATATGGGGAAAAACCATCCTTGTAAAATGTAGAGTAATTAAATTTAAGCCAATTTAAGCATGCATACTTTGAAGAGTTGTAACCCCCTCGTCCCGGTCTAGCCGACAGACCGGTCCGAACGGGTTACACGGGGAAAATCGGGGCGAAACCCGCTAAGGCCTCACTCCGATTAGCGACCCTAATTTTTTTGGTTATCTTGTCTAGATGTTTAATTATATCCTATGTGAGAGGACACGCATTGGAAACACACACGGATACAAAACACACGAAACATGCAAAACAAACCCATTTTAACTTAAACAACAGGTCGTATCGATACGCTAGAAGACCGTATCGATACGTTTGGACTTGGTCAACTCCCCAAAGTCAACCTGTGGAGACCGTATCGATACGCTAGAAGACCGTACCGATACGCTAGAAGACCGTACCGATACGCCCTCAACGGTCAACTTTCCAAGGTCAAACTACAAGACCGTACCGATACGCCAAAATCTCGTCAATTTCTCAGATTTCTAGAGAGCTTTTGGCGTATCGATACACCCCAGCGTATCGATACGCCTAGCCTAAAACAAGGTTCAAGGCAGGGGACCGTATCGATACAGCCCTTGAGCGTATCGATACGCCCTGCACTGCAAGCCTTATTTTGGCTGCAAAAGACACAAGGACTCGACTCTAGATGCATTAAACGACTAGCCAAGCAACACACAAGCACTCAAATACAACACAAGGCATCCACGGATAATCATACAAAGCAATTTAAACATTCATCAAAGCAACAATCATACAAACAATCTAGAGGCAACACATCCTACAATTGTGCATGATTAAACATACAAGCATGCATAACGAGTCTATTTAGCTATAAGAAACCTGTATCAACTTGAGCATCACATAAAACAAGGTTTACATCCCTTCAACACAAAAACATGAACATTCAACAACATGAAAGCCAACATAGGAGTCTAACATACTCTCCTACAACACTTAGCATCCCCATTGCCAACTATTACATTATTCAAGAAAAACCATAATTGAGCAGCGACACACGCTCTTGGGTGCCCCCTTCCTTGCTCCTTGCTAACTTTCACACTAATGATCTGCATTGTCGGAATTGAGAGCGTAAGCTTGAAATCTTAGTGAGGGAGCTCAAAAACAAATATCGACAATGCATGGTCCAAAGCATGGTATCCATAAATCATCAACAAGACATGCATTAACACCAACATAACAACATATCCAACCGCTACAAGAATGCATGAACATGGCATCTTACTCATGTTATGCTTAGCATAGATGTAACAGAACTTCTTACCACATCAACCACACATAAACAAGGTATACTGGCAACTATATAGCTTACTCGGATATGCGGATATCTTTCGTTGGGATTTTCACCCAACGTACTCAACAACAACAATATTACCTTCCGGTGGGATTTCACTCATCACCGTTTTCTTTTACGAATGGGATTCCACTCATCATCACACATATATACTTTCCGGTGGAATGTTACTTCACCATACTCCACCTTAGTGACTTCACACCACCAAGGCTACGCGCGAATTTGACTCTTACCGTGTGCACACTCTTCCTAATGATCGATCATTTATATTCGGTAACATAACTAGTGCCAACATACTAAGCGAGCACTCACCATGATTTCACAATAATGCAAAACAACATACGAATCACCATCATGCAACATAAATATATCGTAACATGCATAATCGAACACTTATCACACAAGACCACATTTATGCACATTTAGCAAGAAATACATAAAGTTGAACAAGAGATTAAGATACCAACTTAACCCCACATTAGATTGGCCTACCAAGCATAATCTAATACCCCAATAACATACTTTGAACCAATTTAAAACCATTGAAAATAGTCCACTCACCAAACACCCCCAAATACAAGCTGAGAATGTCGATCAAGCCTCCAAGTTCCCTGGTATTGAGCCCGAAGCTTCTCCAACGTTTTCCTTTGCTTCTAAACAACCAAAAACAGTGCATTACACATCAAAACATCCACAAAATCGCTGCCACAAATCAGATTACAACCTAAGACAATTTCACTACACTTCCAAGCCAAGAACTAACCCAAACTCTTCATTTTCGGACTTGAACACAACCCAGCAATTACCCAGCAATTTCATCATCCAAATCATCACTAAACATGTTCAAAACAGCCCCTAAGTATAACCATAGCATCAGCCCAACTTTCCCTCACATAACTACCTCAAAAACTCAAGATTTCCACCTTTAAACTCACCCACAAATAACCATTTCGGGATTTCATTAAAACTTCACCATGTTAACATATGTTAAACTTAAAAGCAAGACTATACCATATATAAACTTTACAAATAAAAAACTCAATGAAAAACCAACAAAGTTTCCACCTTTGATTTAAAATTTGAACACTTGAAGCAACTCAAAAATGGAGTTTATGAAAATCTAAAACCATGAAAATGTTAAGGATGAAGAAGAGAAGTCAAAAACACCATTACCTTGATAAAAACTCTTGAAATCACTGAGGAAGATGATGGAACAGTGTTTGGG
Source organism: Hibiscus trionum (assembly GCA_030270665.1). Lineage (NCBI taxonomy): Eukaryota > Viridiplantae > Streptophyta > Magnoliopsida > Malvales > Malvaceae > Hibiscus > Hibiscus trionum. The sequence continues at coordinate 22,481,152 of BSYR01000011.1, forward strand.
TTGGGGAGGAGTTTTGTGTCGTGGGTTTTAGTTTTGAGGGAAGAAGATGACGACTTCAAAACATTTCTTTTACTTGTTTTATTTCATTTATTAGAAAAACCCCATTTTACCCTTAATGAAAACACATGGTCTTTTTAATTCAAAATCAAGCCCATTTTATTTAAACCAAGCCCAAAGACCCGAACTCAATTTACTCACTTAACACCCGACCCCCTAAACCCGGGTGTTACAAGAGCTTAACCCAACATAGGGATGTGAAATCAGGTAATCGTTTAGGTTTCATGTCACTTCATGTCAAGTTAGATCAAATCATATACAGGTTATATCAGGTCAATTTAATGGTTCGACTCGGATTAGGTCAGGTTCGGGTTGACTCAGATTCAGGTCATTATCAGGTTGATTTTAAATCAGATTGAGTTCGGATTCAGGTCGGGTCGGGTAGGTTTAATTTCAAGTCGGGTAAGTTTCAGTTCATGCCAAAATGGTTCGGGTCAAAATCAGTTAATTAACGAATTAATTCAGGTTCGAATGGACTTCAGGTCGGGTCACGTCGTTGATGGATAAAATTTAGTTCGAGGAATATCGATTTCGGTTGAAGTTCAAGTTGGGTCTTACCATGTACAAATAGACTTCGGTATGATAATTGTGGGTAAATTTCATATAAAAATAAAATAAGTTAATATGAATCAAAATATCCCTTAGGATGCCAAAATATTTTACAATTAAAAAAAAAATATTATTATAACTAAATTGAATTAAACTAAAATTTAAAAGTGAATGTTAAGACTAAAATGAAAATTTTAAACAAGTGAGGGCCTAAAAGGTAATTAATCACTAAGCAACAAAATTAGGAGGTAAATGTCAAATGGGCAATTAATTATTGAATCAAATTTAAAAAGATTTCATTTGGATTTTGGAGGGAAAGAACCTAAAAATTAGGGGGCTTAATTTCCTTCAAATTTTTGTCCTTCCCCTATCAATTGTTTTTTTTTCATGATTTTAATTAAAGTGAAACGGTGGGAGGGGAAGTTTCCCACCTGCGTGTGTTTTTAGGTTAGGATAATTTTTTATCCCTTCTAACTTCAGATGTTTTTCATTTAATTCCCAAATTTTCACTTTTAGGTTTTAATTTAATTCAATTGAGTCCTAATTTAAATTAATTTAATTGAAATTTCAATTTAGTTTTAGAATTCTTTTAATTATGTCTGTTATTTATGCTTCTAAGTTTTAATTTACCTCAATCAGGACAGAAATTTTTTCACAGATTTGGCTAGTAGATGGGGAGAAGTCATCAAGGTCAATGATGAAACCATTCATCGCACCCGTTTTGACTTTGCCAAGGTGCTGGTGTTCGTCCAAAAACTATTACTCATCCCTGATCACATTTCAGTCCTTGTAAATGGTGATATTCACAAAATTAGAATCAGGTTATCCGAATATGACGAAGATCGGTGCTTTATTGACAGAAAATGTCCGTTCGAACTAGACGACGAATCATCGTTTGATCTAGAGAGGGAGAACGACGGTGTCCCTTCGGTTTCATTCCCATGCACCAACTACATTAATTCATGCAACGTTATCGAGACACAAGAAGTCATGATGGAGTCGGCCAAACAAGATAAGAATCTTCTCGTAGTTAATGACATGTCTCCGCTTGTAGAAGAGTCTGAGAGTCACGTGGCTCATACTTGCTCTAGTGGGGTGGGCCTACACGAGGTGCCCATTATTAGTGATGTCAGGTTACCAATCCAGAACAATAACCCTTTAATTGGACCTGTCCCCCAATCAACGCTCACAAAGCCCAAGAGGGGTCCATCTCCAATGCCTCTAGGCTACATGAGTTCTATATCGACTTGCTGTTGACAAACCTGAAGAATTGAAAAGATCCGAGCCTTCTTCGAATTTGATCAAAGCTTCCGGTGCCAGGGCTGAAGGAGAAAGAAGGAATTTAGGCATGGGTGTGGGGATAGAGAAGCTTAATTGGTGGATGGATGTCTAGAAACTACATAGTAAAGTCAAGGTGTCGTCAAAAGGAGGCAAAAGAAAAAAAAGGAGGAATTAAGTCACCAAGCTTATCTAAATTGGGAACTTCTTATCTCCCATCTGATTCGAGCTCTCCAACGCTTTGGATCGGGAAAGGGTCATCTCATGAGGCAGAAGCCACCTTAGCGAAAAGTAAGATACTTGGTGTGGAGTTTGTGGCTGCCACTGAAAACGTTCTCAAGCGGTTTCAAGAGCTAGAAGAAGCCGATGGATGCTGAATAACAAGAGTCGAGTCCACAGTGTGTGCTTTCTACAATTTCATGTCAGAGTTAAGCTTACTCTCATATAATGTAAGGGGGTTGGGTCGAGCGGAAAAAATAAGAGTAGTGAACAGAGTCATTGTAAAAAGCAGAGCGTGCATCATCTTCCTCCAAGAAACGAAACTCCCAATGGAGAAATTATGGTTATCCAAAAGACTAAATGGTGCTAGAAGTGGCAATTTGGCTTTTTCGGCTGCAAATGGAGCGTTTGGTGGCCTAATTTCGTTGTGGGACTCTACCTACTTTAATATTGAGAACAAAATGATTCACGAGAGGTTCACTTTGCTTATCGGAGTTATTTTCCCAAAGAACTTTCGGTGCGGTATGCTAAACATTTATGCACTGAACGATATTGGGGAGCGAAGAGTGTTCTTTGATTCCATCACCGAGGTCATCGAATCCCTTCACGCCCCAGTAATCATTGGAGGATATTTCAACTCCATCAAAGAAATCGAGGAGCACATGGGAGCCAATGTTAACACCCAGTCAGTTAGTGACTTTGTTAATTTCATTCAAACAAATAACTTGGTTGACCTTCCTTTGTCAGGTAGCAAATACACATGGTATAAAGATGGTGGCAAGCAAATTAGATGGATTTTTGCTATCGCCAGAAGCCCTATCTACTTTCCCTCAAGTCTCACAGTGTGCACTCCCGCGGGGGCTCTTTGATCATAACCCGATCCAACTTAAGGTGATTGGGGTCAAAGGAGGGCCAATACCTTTTAAGTACTTCAAAAATTGGGGGGAGATCCCAGAGTTCAGGGAGAATATTAATAACACGGCGAACATCAATGCCAGTGTAGGAGCTAGTAAGTTACTTCGACTCCTGAAGTCAGCTTCTAAAAGTTGGCTAAAAGAGTTTCAAGCAAAAAATGGAGTGTCATTTGAAGAAATCGAAGATAAAATCGCATCCTTAGAGAAGGAGATGGAGGGATCGGATGACAAATCTAGCATTTTACAAGAGATTGGTGCTCTCAAATCTACTTTATAGGATAAACACAGAATGGATGAAAGGGGCTGGTTGCAAAAGTCGCGCTTGAAGTGGTTCTCTGAGGGTGACAAAAACACAAAGTATTTTTATGCGGTTGCATCGATGAGACGGACATCAAACCACATCACAAGTATCCGTGTGGGAAATTCATGTTTCATCGATCAAAATTTAATCTCAAAGGCTTTTGTTGACTATTTTAGAGTTGCCTACAGCGAGAGTTTGACAATTCTAGTGGTAAAGTTTGTGGAGAATTTCAAGACCCCCAGTGAATCTTCAAGAGCTGCTATGGAAGAACCTTTTACCATTGAATAAATTTGGGCAACAATCTCTTCGGTAGATGGTTTTCGTGCACCTGGCTTGGACGGATTTAATCTGCAATTTTTAAGCAATTTTGGCCAACCATCAAGAAGAATGTTTTAAGTCTCTTTGAACAATTCTTCGACAGGAATTTAAAAGATGAATCGATAAATCATTCCTTAATCTCCTTGATCCCGAAATCCACAGCCCCTGAAAGAGTAGAGGATTACAGACCAATTAGCCTTGTTGGCAGTTTGTACAAAATCATTGCCAGGGTACTATCAAGACGGTTAGTTGGATACATTGATGAAGTGATTGGGGAATCACAATTTGCATTCATCGCAGGCAAACAAATCTTCGACTGCTCTCTCATAGCCAACGAACTGATCGATTACCTAAAAGGCGACGGTAGGGAGGCAATTGTCTTCAAAGTAGACTTCAAAAAGGCATTCGACATAGTTGATTGGAATTTTTTGGATCTTGCTATGAAGTCTATGGGATTTGGCCTCAAGTGATGCCACTTGATTTGAATTTGTGTATCTTCAGCAAGCATCTCTGTGCTAATTAATTGTTTTCCTTCTAACATATTCCGTATCTCAAGAGGTTTACAATAAGGTTGTCCCCTCTCTCCATTCCTTTTTAATCTTATTGGAGAAGCACTAAACGTGTTGATTTGTAAAGCATGTGAAGTTGGCGTACTTACAGGGATCTCAATAGGGTTAGAGGGACTAAAAGTATCACACCTACAATTCACAGATAATGCCCGCAACACTATAAGAATTTCGCGCATATTCGAAGTTGCTTCAGGGTTAAAGCTGAACATGAAAAAACAAGGCTGCTCGGGATTAACTTTCCACAAAACACACTGAATCAGTGGGCGGATAGTATAAAATGTGGTGTCGATGCCTTTCCATCCACATACCTTGGTTAACCGATTGGTTATCCACGAAACTTGCAAGTGATTTGGAAGCCTGTTATAGATAAAGTCCAGGCTTGGCTTGATAGCTGGCAAGGCAAGATGTTATCCTTTGGAGCCCGTTTAACACTTATCAAATATGTCATCTACTGTTTGCCTGTCTATTTCATGTCCACCTTTCAAATGCCAGCGTCTATTGCAGCTAAGCTCAATAAAATGTTCACAAGGTTTCTATGGGGCTCCTCAACAAAGCGCTCTATCCACTGGGTCAATTGGCAAGATATCTGTAAGCCAAAAGAGTTTGGTGGACTCAGTATTTACGATTTCATATTGAGAAATTGATCTCTTCTAAATAAATGGATTTGGAGGTATGGCCAAGAACAAGATAGCTTATGGAAAGGGTTATCGATGCTAAGACCGGAGTTGAACCAAGAAGCTTATTACCCTCGCTTCCCAGAAACAACAAGAGCTCATAGGTATGGAAAAACATCATTCACCCACTTTTAGATACAGAAGATAACTTTACTAAAAACATTCGAAATGTGCTAGGCGATGGTTGTTCCATTAACTTCTAGGAAGATGCATGGACTAGTAACCACCCGCTTAAAATTGAGTATCCACAGATTTTTGCTTTGGCAAGACAGGGGACAGGGAAGGTCGCAGACTTTGGCTTAAAAATTAACGGGAAGTGGGAATGGAATATAGAACTTCGAAGAGAACTATTCGATCAGGAGACCGAGAGGTGGGAAAGCTTCCTCAATTCCATCGAAGTCGCATCTAGTTCTCCAAGTAATGGAGATTGTATCCGTTGGTCTAGCACTACACTAGGGTCCTATCAACCTAAGCTCTTATGTGAATCAGTTTCTTCGGATGGTCTCCAACCTGACAAATCTTGGAAATGGATTTGGTCTAATCTAGCTCTTCATAAAGTCAATTTTTTTGTGGAGAGTTTTTCAAAGAAGAGTCCCTACCAGACATGAGCTTCAAAAGAGAGGTATTTGCGCAAATGATCAGACTAATGCGTTTTGTGCGCACAGGAGCGGGAAACCATTGATCACCTATTGTGCCACTGTAGTGTTTCGTGGCAATTGTGGCAGACGTAGTGCAGCTTTTGGAATGTGCACATAGTTGTGCTACAATCTCTAAAATCATTCAAAGCGATATGAGAAAACTCCCCGGTAAAGCCTTCGCTGAAACCTCTCTGGCATTTGGCTTTTTTTGGTATTGGATGGACTATATGGCTACAACGTAATGGTGTCCTCTTCAACAATAAACCATGTGAGTTGGATTGCTTAAAATATTGGGCTCTCTTGCGAATCGAGTACTGGTGCAAAAGCAAGTGGCCAGACTTTATCGCTTCGGTTAATACCTTTGTATGGTGTCCAGCAGCTGCATCTCTTCAGCCGAAGCCAAACAAAAGACCAATTTCAGGTTCCTGGATCGCCCTTGAAGTTGGCTGCCTAAAGCTTAATATAGATGCATCAGTCAACGAGAGTTTCGGGGAGGCATGCATAGGTGGAATTCTCATAGATCATCGTGGTAAAGTCTTGATACGGTTCTCCAAATCAATAGGAAACTCAGACCCTACAGGAGCGGAGTTGGCCGCGATTCATGAAGCATGCCAGGTTTTTCGATCTTCTTGTTGGTTTTACAGGTATAAATTATACATTGAGTCGGATAGTTTCCTTGCTGTGAGTTGGATTAAAAATCCAAGATGTTCTCCCCCTTGTTTTGCCCAAATGGTATTGAAGTGCCATGATTTCTGCTTGAAAATGATTGGATATTTTGCTTTAAACATAGAGAACGCAATAGTTTACCCCATCGGCTAGCTCAGAAGGAATTGGCAAAATCGCAAATCATATGCCACTGCACGACTGAAGGTTCACTCACTGAAAAGTTGGTTGGAGCTTATAATTTGAAAATATGGTATAATTTCTGCCTCAGTGATGTTAATCTGTTGTTTAGTTAGGATGGCTACATGCTATGCTCTAATCCTAACACGATGTAATGGAATCGACTGATAAGAGTAATTTCTGTTTGTTTTTTGCTCAGCAAGACTAATTTTTATTAAAAAAGCCTCAACCGAACTTATGTGCCTCGTTAAAAACCTCCCTAATCCTATTTGGAGGAAAATAGTACACATAAGCTGGTAATACAACGGAAAGGAAGTGTTTACAGGTCCGAGAGTACTAAAATCCAAACTGCCTTTGAACTAGTCATGAACAAGTCGAAAGGAAAATTACCACCATGCTTTAAACAAATCCGTTCTCTTCACACCTTCTTACGCTAGACCTGCTGCCAAACCGTTACTTGGAAGCGTCGATTGTTCGAAGCGGACTCCGCCTATTTCATACGTGAGGCGGTCAATTTCTTCCAGCTCGCACCACCTAAACCACGGCCGAAACAAGGGATTTTGGATCCAGAATAGAACCGTAAAAGAACTAATAGTAATACACAGGCTAGAATTCCAGCAGTTTGCCTCAAGGTAGACATTCAAAGCAGTTTTAATTGCCTCTAATGTTGCACTGTCAGCTCCCAAGCTTTAAGTAGGGCCATAGAAAATGGCTTTAATAACTCTCGAGCCTGTGCTAAGCAAACCGCCAAAACCAGAAATGCCCTCCCAAGTGTTTCCATATACTTGAAACTTAAGATTTTCAATCATAAAGCACTCGTTTAACTTCGAAGGCTTACTTACAAAGCTGTTACCGAAGCACAGTAGAGGCTTTTCCCACCACCAGAAATGATCAACATCTACTTCTCTACCTGTCGAATTGATTCAGGTTAATGCTCTCAGTTTCGTGAAAAAAATGAGATCGCTCATATTCGTCCTTTTTTTCCTGAATACCGTGTCGTTTCGGACTGTCCATAAACTCCACAAACCAGCTGCACAAGATATTAACCAAGCCGATTTGGATCTTCCGGAAAGGGGTGCTGCAAAACAAAAATCCAGAAAGTTTCCAATATCCCTGCTGCCATCCCAGTGTAAGCCCCACCAATTGCAAATTTCCTTCCAAAAGCTATAAGTGAAATTGCAAGTCACGAACAAATGTTTGGAGTCCTCCAATCCGGTGTCACACAGAACACAAGCACAATGACGATCTTCTAAGTCCAAACCTCTATTTTTCAGGAAAAGTTTTGTGGGAATTCTGTCCAATTTCAACATCCATAAGAATGATCTGATTTTCGGAGGGATCTTCAGCTTCCATATCTTATCAAACTTAAACTCAGGTTCCGGGAGATCTTGGTCTACTAACAGTTCCGATAGCTTCTTCACTGAGAAAACTCCTGCTCGATCATGTAACCAAACGAGTTTGTCTTCCTTTTCCGAGTTCAGATTCCACTTCTTAATTAGCTCCTCAATTGTTCTTACCTGGGCAGTTTCACGTTCGAGTAAGGGCCGCGAGAACCAAGCTGGCCAAGAAATGCCAGAGAATGAGCCTTCGATTGCCAACTTAGAAACCACAATGCCTTTATGCTTGAATAATCTGTATAACCTGGGAAAAGTATCTCTCAAAGAATGCTTATCACACCAAATGTCCTCCCAAAATAAGACAGTGTTACCATTCCCTATTTCCCATCTGAATTCCTCAAAACTCATCCATCGATCCACTTCCTCCTCCTTTAAATTCTTAACAATCCCCCTCCAAATGATTGACATTTTTTTAGGATTTTTCGCGTTCAACGCCCAGTTTTGATCATCTTCACCATACTTAGCATTTATTACCATTCTCCATAATGCTTGTTTTTCAATGGCAAACCTCCATTTCCATTTCGCCAAAAGGGTTTTGTTTTTAGCAAATAGATTTACTACTCCTGCTCCGCCCAATCTTTTAGGTAAACACACTTTCTCCCAACTCACTCTAGCCAATTTCTTTTTTCCGTCCTTATCTCCCCATAAAAAGCTTCTTCTTAAGGACTCAATTCTTTTAATTATCATGCTTGGAACTTCAAACAGGGACATGTAGTACAAAGGAAGGGAGGACAAGACCGAGTTTATGAGGACCACTCTCCCGGAAAAAGTTAAAGATTTTCCTTTCCACCCTGCTAATTTAGATTGTATCCTTTCCAAAACAGGATCCCAAGTTACAATCCTTCTCGGGTCAGCTCCCAAAGGTATGCCCAGATACGATATAGGTAGCTTTTCAATTTGACAGTCACAACAATTAGCAAGTAATTTCACCTTATCTTACCCTACTCCAATACCAACTATGCAAGACTTTCTGAAATTAATGCTTAATCCAGAGCATAATTCGAAGCTTCTTAGGAGCCTCTTTAAATTACACACGAATTCAGCTTCTGGTTCAAGAAATAGTATGGTATCATCGGCGAATTGTAAATGAGATAAAGAAATACCTGGGATTATTCCTCTGATACCGCTAATGCTGCCGTTTTGCTCTGCCGCATCAAGAATGAGGTGCAATGCTTCTGTTACGATGATGAAAAGAAACGGAGATAAGGGATCTCCTTGTCTCAAACCCCTTCTCGTACTGAATTCTTTTGTCGGTGAACCGTTGACTAGAATGGAAACTTTAACTATTGAGATGCACTTCCATATCCACCCCTCCATTTTTCCTTGAAACCCATCTTCTGCAGAATCATAAGTAGAAAATCCCACCTAACGCAATCGAAAGCCTTCGTGAAATCCAGTTTCAGCACTATTCCACCACCCTCCTTCTCTCTTTTAGATAGGGAATGCACTATCTCGTTTGCGATTAAAATGCCATCAAAAATTTGTCTTCCATGGACAAAGGCGCATTGAGTATCACTGATCAGTTTATCAATCACTTCTCTGATGCGACGAGATAACACTTTAGCTATGATTTTATACACTGATCCTACCAGGCTAATTGGTCTGAAGTCTGAGATCTCGGTAGGATTACCCTTCTTTGGAATAAGAACTATGAAAGTAGAATTAACAGATGGGGCGAGCATACCGCATCTAAAAAATTTATCAAAGACTTTCCGTAGGTCCTCCTTCACTTCCGCCCAGCAACTTTTGAATAGTCTCAAATTGAAACCGTCAGGCCCGGGGGCCTTGGAGTCGTCACACTCCCAAATCGCCTCTTTAATTTCGCCCAAAGAGAACGGTTCTTCCAGCTTGTTAGCCTCCATATCGTTTAGTTTTCTGAAGTCCATATTAAATGATGCCTTCCAAGATCTATCCATACATTGAAACTGTTTGGCGAAGTGTTCAAAAATACCATGTTTCAGTTTTACCGGATTACCACACCATTCTCCTGCGATATTCAAACCGTGAATTACTCCTCTCTTTGCTCTAATCTTTGTTGCTTTGTGAAAAAAAGCAGTGTTTGAATCTCCCAGTATCAACCAGTTCATTCTGGACTTTTGTTTCCAAATAGCTTCCTGCAATCTCAATACATCCCAAAGTTGCATCTGCAGTTTTTTAACTTCTTCTAGGCGAGCAGCATCTAATTCCCCATCGTTTCCATTTTCTTCTAACTCCTCGAGCTTTCTCTCCAATTCTTTAGCTTTTGAGTGCAGATCTTTCTTTCCTGTGTTGTTCTAATCCTTCAAAGCTGTTTTTAGGCTTCTTAATTTAAACGATAAATCCGAGTTGGTGTCCGCTTTGAATACCTCCTTAATCCGCTCTTTACATCCTTCCATTTTCAACCACGCATTGAAGAACTTGAAGGGTTTGGGACCCCAGTCTTGTCTGTCGGATGCCAGCAATACAGGTGCGTGGTCTGAAACAACTCTCTTCAAACCAGTCTGTGCTAAATCCCCAAGTATCGTCATCCAATCGGCTTCCAATAGAAATCTGTCCAACCTACTTCTTCTGTTTTTCGGCCCAAACCATGTAAACTTCTTGCCTAACATTGGTAAATCGATCAAATTCCCAGCTTCTATAAAAGCGTTGAAATCTTTGCAATTTGACAGCATCCTGGATCCTCCCAATCTTTCGCCTTTGTTCAAAACGGCGTTGAAGTCCCCTCCAACCAGCCAAAATTCTGAAACTTGACTTTTAAGTTCAAGTAAGGTCTGCCATAAAGCTCTTTGATCCGACAGTTTGCAAGGAGAGTAAACGTTTACGATAGCTACCTTCCCTTCCACATCTCTCCAATACCCAGACAGACGTAAAAAGTTGTTGTTTACTGTTGAATCTTCCAAGTTAAACACACTTTTATCCCAAATAGTAAGGATGCCTCCAGATCTACCTTCAGAAGGTGAATAAACAAAATCAAAAAAATCATCATACCAAAATTTTCGGATGAAATCTACTGACAATTCTCCCATCTTCGTTTCTTGAATTAGTAACATCTCCACTCTGTGTTCTCGTACCAGAGCTCTTAGAGCCGAAATCTTCGAGTCTGAGCCTACACCACGGATATTCCACGTAATTGCCCTCATAGCTTAAACGCTATTTGGGTTTCTCCCTCCCCCTTAAGCCTGGTTTTTCTCTAGAAGGGCCAAGTCTCTCACCACTTCCTCTTCATTGCCTTCGAAATGTACTCCCACACTTTTCGCCAAATTCAGAGCCCTCCTAGCTTCCTTGGTCAACAAAACCCATCTCTCAACAAGGTCTGAGTCGGATAGAGATCTGCCTGATATACCTGGTGACTCTGGGTTTTTCTTCTTCTGCTTGTTTCTGCGAATTGCTCGGTCACGCTTTTTCCTTTCCAATTGTGAGAGAGCACTATCTTGCAAATCGAACAAGGACCCGAATCTTTTCTCTTTTGGCTTTTTTTTTTATTCTTTCCCAGCTCAGAGAAGAAGGCTCTAGGATTTTCCCCTTCACTTTGGGTTTTAGAAAAATCAGACTTGTCTGATAAGGAACCAATTTCCACTTGGTCAAACTTATTTCTGTTGTCCACAGCCTGTTCCCATGACTCGTCCCCTGCCTTGTCTCCTTGTTTTGAGACTTTTGTAGCCACCTTGGATTGAAGAACAGAGAAGCCCAAGTTCCTTACATCCTCTATAGCCTGGTTCGGGACAGAGTCTTGGGCTCTCACCGTTTCTGGCTCTGCTCCCATTTGTTCTACAGCTATGATCTTGTTTGGGTCTCCACGAGTACTGACAACCTCAGCCCAACTTGGCCCATACAATATATTCGCTTCTTTTTGTTGCTGCACTGAAGTTTCATCTTCTGCCCTTTCCACTTCTAAACCGTTGCTATCTGAAGTCTTTAAACGCACGTTTTTATTGAGCCCACTGCACATAAAATCTTTCTCCTCTAAATTACTGCGAAATTCCCAACTTTTTGCCTCATCATCATGATTATTTTCTTTTCCCAGAAAAGCTTCATTTAATGAGTTATCTTCTTTCTGGTTCCTTCGAGAATCTTCCTCCTCCAGTGGCCTGCTCCGAATAGACTCCGATGCCGATTCCGAATCGCTTTTTTGGCCTTCCATATTTCTGTTTACCTTGTTCCCAATCCTGCTGACTCTTAACAGCTGATCTTTTCTATCAGAAAGGCCAATTTCTATTACCCTGACACTATGAATAACTTTACCCACCTCAAAATGTAGAACTTCATCGATTTTAGAACAGACTGAGGTTGTAATAAGTAGCGTAAATTTCTCTGCGTCTATAGTTTGGAGAGCATTTTCTCCCACCGCTTCCAAGAATCCCCACAATTCTGCAATCCTGTTGAAAGTCACCTGGTTCCAGCAATGAAGGGGGACCCCATGAACTTCCACCCAAGTTGATCGATCCTTGATGAGACTTGTCTCCGACCATGGTTCAATGGTGTCGAAGATTTCCTTCAAATAAGACCATTGCAATTCTTCTAGCATTAAGAAGAGATCCTCATCTTCGATGGATAGTAAAAAGTTCTTCCCCCCATCCTCAAGACCTTTATATCGCTCATTCCCCACGATGACAATCTCTCCATAATGCTTTGGGTGCTACAGATCGTTGTCGTGTACCAATAAGGCATCTTCGCATCTTCCACAGGTCTTCGTCTTCCACATGCCCAATAATCTTCCTCACTTCCTTCTTACTTCTGTTTTCTGATTCTCCCTCCGTGTTGTTTTTTACCGGTTGTTGTTGTCTTGTTCCTGTACCCAGTCTTGTGTCAGCGACAACGGGTTTACTGCTGTTAGGATCTTTTCTTAGTCCCGCATCTGCATTCCCTGTGGAGCTTCTCCTGTAACTTTTTCTATCATCATTTCGAGCAACCGACACAAAAATTTTGCTACCCAATAAAGTGAAGTCGTTCAGTCTTTCAATCGCCCTTTCTGCATTCTTTTTCTCTGCGTATCTAACGAAACCAAATCTTCTTCCATTTTTGCTGAGTTTCCTTGGTATGAACGCGTCCACCACATCTTCATGTCGTGCGAAGGCGAACCACAACCCTTTCCAGTGTATTGCTTGAGATAAGTTATCAACGAACAGGGTGAACGTCTGCTTCGCCTCCATCCCATAACCTAAGTAATTTCTGTTTGTTGCCGATAAAGTGCACTCTTTTTCCTCCAATAGGTTTAGGGAGGTTTTTTTAACGAGGCCTTTATCGGCTTCCTATACCTTTCGTATCAATCAATAAGACTTTAACTTTTCAAAAAAAAAGTTTAATAAGTTAATTTAATTCAAACATTATTATTATACCATATAAATTTTGATTTAATATAATTATACATAAATTTTTTATTTGGATGTAAATATGTAATTGTACACGTGAAAGTTGAAACCTTAATTTAGTTCAATTGTACACATGAAGCTTTGATTTAAATATTTAGTAAAATTCAAATGCATAAATTAGCAAGTTGAATCGGAATTAATCACGTAAACCAATAATCCTATACTAAACCATAAGTCATTAATACTAAACACAAAATCATAAACCTTAAGGAATCAAAATTAATCTCATAAACCAATAATCAGAAGCTAAATCATAAACCATTGATATTAAACCCTAAACTTTAAGGAATCCAAATTAATCACATAAACCATTAACCCTAAAACAAACACTAAACTAAACCATAAATCTTAAAGAATCATAATTAATCTCATAAACCAATAACACTAAACTGAACCATAAACTGTTAATATTAAACCATAAATCATAAAGCTTAAGGAATTATGTTGACAATATTTAGATTTTTAATAAAACTTTTAAATATTTTTATATACTATAATTTATAAATATAAAAAGTAAACATATTAATTTAATGATCATAGTTAATCGTGTACCTTAAATTGTGAAGATGCATTTCGTCACACTATAATATAATAAATTCATAATCTCACAAATTCATCAATTGTAACTTATTAGTTATTACAAGTCAGATAAATACCAAGTCAGGTAAATATCAGATCAGTTCAATAACAAGTTAGGTCATTTATATGTTGAGTCAATTATAGATCAAGTTCATAACAGGTCAGGTTGATAACATGTCGGTAATATCAGTTATTTACCATGTTAATCTCGATTCAAGTTCATATCAGGTCGGATGCATGTCGGGTTCGATTATCACATTATCAGGTTGAATTCGGGTTCATGTCATTCTCAGGTCGGGTGCAAGTCAAGTTCATATCCAAAAGTTCCAGGTCCAACTCGGGTTCAGGTGAACATCAGTTCAAACTCGAATCGATTTCGAAACACCATCACCTCGAGTCACAAGCAGTTCTGACTTAAATCGATTTCAGTCAATTTTGCAGGTTGGATCAACTTTTTACATCTCTAACCCAACAAATACTTCATCATTCCCTAGGATAGCGTGTCACATAACAAGCTTTATTTATAATTCTAAAAATCTAGAGCTTTAAGTTCAACATACAACAACATAAATAATAGCCCTCACACAAACCAATCGAGAACCGACCAACCCCCACTCAACATGTGTAAACCACAAACAAAATTCCAAGACTGAAAATACAATAAGGGACGAACATGAGACAAAGCTGAAAAAACAAAGCATCGAACAATGTATGATTACAACAGCCTACAACAAACAAAGTTGAAAACACAAACGGAAGACAACACAAGATAGTACCAACGAACATCATGTTAATTTAAATATTAACATATATAAAAGGAAGAAACATCGTAGATGTGCCTACCAATTAAATCAGTTTTTTATAAGGAAGAACTGAGGAGGAATCAAGAAGAAAAATAGAAAAAAATTGTATAAATTCCCCAATAGGTCCCTATACTATTCAATGAGTAACTTGGTCTTTTAAAGAATTTTTTAAATATTAATTTAAAATTTAACAATGTTTGAAGAGATTAAAACATAAAATTAACATTTTGGGATAAAATATAACTGTCATTTTAAAATTTATAAAGAGAATGCATAAAAAGTATTCATTTTGGTGGTAGCCAAGCCCCTATCTGCCCTCCTAATCCCAATTCACTTGCAGATCAATTTGAGATGCATACTCGTCTTTTTATTATTTTTAAAATGATTATATTTAAACGATTTTAGACGCACTCTAATTTGTTATACCTATCCATATCTAATAAATTGATTGATTAATTCGGACCAAATTTTGCAGAAGTCCATGAGACAACTTCTTCTAACTCAGTTTTCTTCATTTACAATATTAATATTTAAATCATTTATCTTGCGTAAGGAACCTAACGTCTCATCCCACCAACTAATTGTTGGTTACTATTATTTAATTTAACATTCGCAACTAACAGAATTGAGAATATATATATGTATCTTTGTTTTACTTTTTGTTTTTGAAAATAATCTTTGTTTTACTTTTTTAAAATAATCTTTGTTTTACTTTTAAATAATATACTTAAAATCACTACCTTTTACTATTAATGATTTAACATAAAAATAGGCGTTTCCTTCTTAATTTATAAATGATACATGCTAATTAGAAGCTAATTTAAACTTTTAGCTAAACAATTAATTATCGTAAATTTATTTTAATTAAAACCAATCGAAATTTTATTGTTCAATAACATTTAATTTATAATATCTTTTATAGATCTTAAATTATGATCAAAATTTATTTAGAGGATAATGCATGTTTAAGCACATTTAAATTTACTTCATCATAAACATTGTAACAACCACCATATCAACCAAACTAAGATTTAGTCCACAAATTTAATTTATAATTAATTAGTATTGTTACTTAAAAATAAATTATAAAAAAGAATTGAGACGCCGGCTGTTGATACCAGTTCTAG
Source organism: Hibiscus trionum (assembly GCA_030270665.1). Taxonomy (NCBI): domain Eukaryota; kingdom Viridiplantae; phylum Streptophyta; class Magnoliopsida; order Malvales; family Malvaceae; genus Hibiscus; species Hibiscus trionum. Next base: position 22,496,766 of record BSYR01000011.1, read on the forward strand.
TAAAATTAAATATCAAATAAAGAAAAAAGAAAACAATTCCTTATTAATAAGGAAAAGTAATTAAAAAAATTGTTGGTCGATGAATATGCTATTTGAACTCTTAACTTTGTCTACAAACAATGTAGCAATCACTTCTCAACTCTTTTAAGATCCGAAAGAAATTAGCAATGTAATCATAGAGATTTTTATGAGACATAAACAATTAGCATACATATTCTAAAATAGAATCAATTATCAGTTAATCGAATAGAATGATATATTAGTCTTTTAAGTAAAGCTAGAAATTTGAACTTTAGTATTGTAAATGGGTCAAACTAAATTGGATAAATTGTCTTTGTAATAAGTTTTATAATATCCAATCAAAATTAGAGATTCAATAAATTGCCTAAATAATAGTTTTTAATTTTTAAAACTCATAAAGGATAAAGAAATGTAAGGGTTGTGCTAAATTAATATTTTGTACTAGAATGAAACTTTAGTCTCTTTAAGCAAAGTAAGGAGAGAAATTGGAATTTTTTTAACAATATCAACGAGAGAAAGAAAGGAGAAATGGCCTCGTTGGATATTAAACTTAGGACTAGGAAGAGACAAAGATGTTAAGGAAAGACTTAACTACATGCTCCAACAATCGTTGACAATAAAAAGTTAGATTTTTTTAATATGCTGGTGTGATTACAGGCTAGTATCCGTTCATTTTTCTTAGCCTATTATTAACGCACACATCGTGTACACAAAGTGTTCGAACTCGAGTCACCTGAATGAAATACATCATCCTATATCACTGAGACCACTCCATAGATTTCAAAAAGTTGGAATTTTAAAGTTAGTAATTTGACTATATTTATATTTATGATTCATGTATACATATAAGGCGAAAAAGGAATCCCATTGCAATAATATACAATGGTATAAGACCAACACGGTCGTGGTTCTTATTCATAGAGCACCAGATTGATATACTATAAAACCAAACAAAAACAAGCTAAAAAAGGCTTTCGTTTTTCGCCCACTTAAACAGCCTTCAAAGAGCTTCCAACCGGCTGCTTCCTTGCATACTAACGGATCTCCTGGTGGTCATCTGAGCCTCATTCTGACCACCACCATCTTCGCCGGAAATTTCTTCTAAAGACCGACCTTTGGTTTCTGGCACCAGGAACGTGAAACCAAATCCTAACATATTTGTGAAGGCCAAGATTATGAGGGCGGTTTTGATGTGGTTAACATCCTCATCCAATGTATATGATTGAATCACGAAAGCGCCGATCATGGCTCCCGCCTTCCCCGCCGCTGCACTCAGTGCATGGCAAGTCGACCGCACCCTCGTAGGGAATAGCTCCGCCGGGAGCACAAAGGTGGTACTGTTGGGTCCAAAGTTGGCAAAAAAGAAGGTTAACCCATAGAGAACAAAAAACAACATCTTGTTCTCATCCCTGAAATACGGGTATCTGGTGCCTAGAATCAGCATGAAGATGGACATCATGAAGAAGCCGACTAGTTGGATGGTAAAGCGGCCAAGCTTTTCTATGAAAAGGACGGTGAACCAGTACCCCGGGAATGTACCGAGAAGAGCGACGACGAACATGGCACGTGAGGTCTCGAAGACTTCTTCAACGGCGTTAATGTGAGGAGCTTTTCTAGTGAGACCCATAGCCGGGAAAATGTCCTTCTGGGTTAGATTCTGGCTGTAGAAAGCAATATCCAGCAAGAACCATGTGGTCATCGTACCTATCAAATGACGCCCGTGGCGGTCGTAGAACTCCTGAGATAACAATGGGTACTTGTTTGCTTCCTTGAATTTAGAAACCTTATCTGTTTCAACTTGGAATTCCATTTCAAGAACCCGACCCATATCAGCCGCCGCTTTTTTGGCATTTCCTTCGATAATAGCAGTGTAGCGACCGGTTTCAGGCATCTTCATCCGCCAGTAATACGTTAAAAGAGCTGGTAAGGCCCCGAACATCAGCGCAATCCGCCATAGATAATCTGCCTCGGGTTGGGTCGAGAAGATAGGGTCTTCGTTGAATGACGGCGCTGGGTATCGCCTACGGAAGATTGCCGAAAGACACATAGATACCAAACCAGCAAATATAATCCCTACCCCTTGCATGGCAAACACGGCTGCAATGAACGCCCCTCGAGTTTTCTTGTTAGCATATTCAGACATAATCGTGGCCGAGAGAGGGTAGTCTCCACCAATGCCAAAACCCAACCAAAACCTGAAGAAACAAAGGGTTCCAATCACAGACCCGGGGGTGGATCCAAATGATAAACCAGAGCAAATGGCGCAAAACGCCATTAGGACAAGAGTGATCCCATACACCTTTTTACGCCCTAGTTTATCGCCAAGCCAACCAAACACGAGTTGACCACTCAAAGTTCCAAACAAGGCAACGCCAGTAACCAAGTTGTTAACGCCATGAGGGAGCTTTCCAGGCTGCGTGGGTTTCTGAGGATCGTAGTAATACAGTCGGCCCAGGAGTTTGGACACGGCTGTGATGCAAAACAGATCATAAGCATCCGTAAAGAAACCCATTCCGGCAATCACTATAGCTTTCACATGGTACCATTGTGTTCTGGCCGTGTCAAGAGCATGGAGCACCGCTAGATTATTGTCGGACGCCATTTCTGAGCTTTGCTTATTAGCACCTTCTGGTTGCCGATTTTGCTTCTTGGTTGATTCATTTATATGGAACCTATATCCTAGCCATAAAACAATAAGGCTACAAACGATGATACCAATGGTTTGGGGTTAAAACAAGGAATTGAAAAGGAATATGAAGGATATTCTACCACACTTCGATGACAGGAATCTGGGATATACTTGTGAAATAGAGCTGTATGCCATGCATTTCGATATCAATAATTCTATAGCTTGCATTACCGCTGCTGTTCGTTTTCTTTTAATTTTTCTTCTTATACAAAACTAGGAGCACTATATTAATTTATATTTCTTTTTTTATCAAGATATTATTTTATATTTCACACTCTATCTACTATTTTTTTTAATAGTTTTAAGGTGATTATAAAATAGTATATGTTATACTTTTCTTAACCCTTTGATGTGCCACATACTCTATCCATTATTAAAATCAATATTTAGTACCAAAAAATCATATGATTATAACGGATGGAAATCCTCTACCCCTTTTCGGTACCCCTACATATGCCTCACGCTTAAAATTAACTTTAGGGTTTAGGATTTTAGGGTTTTATGTTAGGGGTTATGGGAATTTAGGGTAGGGTGTATTTTTAGGGTATATGGTATAGGGTTTAGGATTTAGAATTTAGGGTTAGGGCTTAAAATTTAATTTTGTAATGTTTTTTAATGTAGGGGCACCGAAAAGGGGCAGACGAATTTTATCTGATTATAACTGTGTAATATTTAATTTTGGGTAAATTATATAATTGGTCACTAAATTTTATTTTTTATTTTTGTCACTGATATTTCTTCTTTTTTTGCAAATTGATCACCGCCATTTATTTCTATTTTCATTTTGGTCACTCAAAGTAAATTTGAGTTAACGACATGTGTCGTCATATTTTAGTAACACATTTCTTCACTTGGTTGAAAAACTAAAAGAATAAGGGTTAGTTTGGTTTTAGAAAATATTTTCATTTTTCAAAAAATAATTTTTATTTTTAACTTTTCAAAAATAAAAAACATGTTTGGTTAATATAAATGAGTTTTTTAAAAAATATCGAAAATGTGTTTGGTATCTAGTTTTTCAAAATAGAAATGAACAAGTAATTATTAAATAATAAAATTAAACAAAAATATCAAAAATATAATAAATTAAATATAATTAAATAGATCAAAGTTTTAAAATCAATAAATAAAAATAATTTTTATTCTTATTAAGAATAATATAAAATGTGTTTTACTAGAAATAATTATTACCCGTTCTTAATGACTATATTTTAGATTTTCTATTACGCTTATAATGATTCCATAATTGTAACACCCTAAATAATTGGTATAAAAATAAATAAAGTGAAATGAAAGAAGAAATAAAAAGAAGTGGACAATTTGCATCCAAGGGGATAATTGAACCATTAACCTTTGGAGTGGTAAGCCCAAGCCTTAACCAATAAATCTAAAGTGATTTCTGAATATAAGATGCATTAGTTTATTATTAAGTTGTTTCTGATTATTTGTATAAAAAAGAGATGAGAAAAGGGCAGACTGGTGGTTGTAAGATTGGAACCCACAACCTAAAGCTTTTCAAACCAAATACCCAACCAATTGAGCTATAGAGCTCTTGGTCATTCATTGCACCATGTTTAATTTAAATCGTGTTGTTTGGTTATCAGAAAATAAAATAATAAAAAAGTTGGAAATATTTTACCTAACCCTTTAAGGTTCATTTATTTCGGTATACCCACCCAAAACTAGATCTGAAAAAACTTGACCTTTCATCTCCCACATAACCACCTTCCCCTTTAACCGTTTGAACCCCCAACGAGGTCTCATCGGCCGTTCGTGGTGTGTACCGCCGTTACCACCATGCTCGTCGTCGCACGCCGACCCAAGCCCAATCCACCACTCGTCAAGCCTCATTGTCGTTCGTCGTAAAAATTAAACGGAAGGTTCAGCAAGAGACCTCAAGCGTTGCTCCTCCTTCCTCGTCGTTTGAGGTCCGTTCGTCACGCCGTTATCGCAAGTGAGCCTCTCAGGCCGAGCCGAGCAAAACCCACACCGTTGATCGTTGTTTAGTTGGCGTTTCGAAGCTCATCGGAGCTACGTGAGATCCAATCGTTTTTCCTTTCGTTTGGGTAAGTTTAGTGAGCTTTTCAACTTGATTTTTGTTTCTGGTTGAAATGGATTAAATTCAAGGTCATTTTTCTGCGTTTCTGGTGTTTTCTAACCGGTTTGGGGACGTGCATAGGCATCACGTACCGTTTGAGGTGAATTCCGGCCGCCTGGGATGGTAGCCTTCAAATGGGATCGGCTTGACCGGCCTTGGGTCAGGCTTGGCCCTTGAACCGAGTTAGTAAACAGACCCAATATCCCTAACTGATCCAGTAACTAACCAAGCCTGCTATTGTAAAGTTGGGTCAGCCTATTTTTTAAAACCAAACAAACTCGTGTCTGATCGACCCGACCTGTGCCCGACCCACGTCCGACCGACTCGACCCGACCGAGTCAACCTGTTTGAGTCAACTCGCCTGAGTCAAACTAGTTTGACCGTTGACCACTAACGTCAGCGTTGAACATTGATCAGTTGAATACTAACGCCAACATTGACCGATGATGATGTCAGCGTTAACTTTGACCTGCTGATCGTTGAGCAAAAAGTCAATTTTTTCTGAAAACCCTTGTCTTACATTTTTCGACGTCCTGAGTTCGTTTTGCGAAATTCCAATCCGAAGGTCTTCGAATCTGACTTTGAACCCGAGCTTGCTTATGTGTTTAATTTTAGTTAAGAGCAATGTGAATAAAGATTGATCTTGGAATTTGTGTAATTGAAGGTATCCACATATCTTCGTTTTCAAGAGGTAGAGGACGTCGAATACGGGTTCGAGAGTGTTTGAATGATGTTTCAAGGGTCGACCGATATAGAAAAGAATCAAGGCAATACCTTACTACCTCCTGCATGCTTATGGAACATGTTGGTAATTGGTTAATGTATGAACAATTAAGGTTGATCAGTTGATTGTTTTTTTCTAAGTAGTAATGTTACGGTAAAATGAAAATAAATTGGTTAAGACCGAATAACTCGAATAAGCAATTGATTATCGGTAAGAATTCCAACTTTAGTGAATGATCGATAAAACATTTCACCTCACAACTTTTAATTCAGATTATTTTCTTGATAAAAGATCTAATGCTCGAAAGGCTTGGATGAGAAATGACAAAAAGGCCCTTAAGGTAAAAGAATGACTGAAATTATCCCTGACTTTGAAAGCGAACTGGAAATTTACACTAGATCTGGTAAAACGGCCTAATTCGTTTGAAAAACCTTGAACTACTTGGAAAATTATGGTAACAAGATTTAAACCTTCGATATTGTTAAATGCTTGGTTTCCTTGAATTTTGAATAAATCTCTAGAGATAGATTGACGGAAAGCTATTCGTACGTCTGAATTAATCAAGTGGCTCAAAACACTGAATTGATTGAAATGACTAAAAGGATTGAAAATATTATTAAGGCTAAATTAACCGAAATGGTCATAATGACAAAAAAATGAAGTATCCTTAGTCACCGAAATGTCTAAGTTAACTGGAATGATGGCTAAATCCTCAAGTTCAGGAATGAATGAATTGTTTGGAAATATCGGAAGTTACCTGAATGACTAAAACACCTTCGAGTACTTAAATGATTGAAATACTATAAATAGTTCAATTGACAGAAATGATGGATATATTCTAAACTCCAAAATGACCGAAATACCCTCTTGATTGGAATAAGTAAATTGCCTTTGATAAAATTCTAGAAATGCCAATAAAGCTTAAAATGACTAAAATGCCCCTAAAGATTTTGGAGCATGATCATGTACTTCTATCACTCCTGATATTAATATGAGGTTGGAAGATTTTTCGTACAGATTATAAGTTCGACTACTTAGTGGTAAGTCCTGTGGTGAAACAATGAAGGCGGTCGTTCATATATACGATATAGTCGGTATTTCGAAATGATACACGTGAAGTGCATACACCTGAATGTTTGGTTAGTACTGCAAGGTTGGGATATGTTAGTTCGAATGAACTTGGAGGCTCTAGAAATCCTAAAATTTTCAAATCATCATTTTACCTTTATTGCGCTAAATTACAAAATTTCCCATAATAGTGAAATGACTAAAATACCCTCGTTGGCCAAAAAGATTGAAATATCCTTAATATATTTGATATCCTAAATGAACTTAATATATCATTTCCAGAATGCTTGGTTAGTGATATTGGCTACCAAGTCCCTTTTAATTGGGACCTCGTTATTGAAATCAGTTCAAAACTGTCAAAAGTTCAGTATCTTCCTTTTTCTTGCAAATATCAAGTATCTCAGAGAAATAAATTGTTCCATATAGTGTGTTCCAAGTGCACATAAATAGTCTCTCCGTTTTTAACCCAAGACTGTCTACCTGATCTGAATCATGATTTCTATCTTTATGAAATAAACCTCTGTATTTGTTCTGAAAAATATGCTCATTGGTTACTATTTCACTGAAAATTAAAGTATGCTTATATTTAATGTTATTACCGATTACTATTGATTACTGTTATTACTATTATCATTGCCTAGATTGTTACTCGGGTACTTGGGATTGTGTTGCAAGCTTTGAAGAAGCATCAGTTGTATGCTAAGTTGAGTAAGTGCGAGTTTTGGCTCAATGATGTGATGTTTCTCGGCCATGTGGTTTCCATAGAAGGTATTCGTGTTGAGCCTTAGAAAATTGAGGCTATCGTTAGTTGGAAGCAACCTAAGTCGGTGTCTGAGGTTCGTAGTTTCCTTAGTTTAGCTTGTTATTATATTTGTTTCGCAGAGGGATTATCAAGTATTGCAGCACTGTTGACGAAGTTGTAGCAAAAGAATGTTCCGTATGTGTGAACGGAGAGGCAACAACATAGTTTTGAGAAGTTGAATGAGGTTTTGACTCATGCTCCTGTTTTGATTCAACCTGAGTCTCGAAAGAAGTTTGTGGTTTATAGTGATGCGTCTTATAATGGTTTGGGTTGTGTGTTGATGCAAGATGATAAGGTGGTAGCTTATGTATCAAGAAAATTAAAGGTTCATGAGCGCAATTATCCGACCCATGATCTTTAGCTTGCGGTGATGTTGTTTGCTTTGAAAATTTGAAGACATTATCTTTATGGAGAGAAGTGTGTTGTGTATACCGATCATAAGAGTTTAAAGTATTTGATGTCTCAGAAGGATTTGAATCTTAGGCAATGAAGGTGGCTTGAGTTACTTAAAGATTATGATTCGTCAATTAAGTATCATCCTTGAAAAGCTAACGTGGTAGCGGACGTGTTGAGCCTTAAAGTTTCAGTTGAGCTTAGGGCGATGTTTGCTTGAGTGTGACTCGTGAAGATGGTTTGTTGGCTGAATTGCAAGTTAAGCCTACATTGTCTCAAATGATTAAAACGAAACAACCGTGTAATGGTTCATTGGTCTCGTATATTAAGGATATATCAGATGGTAATCCAACAGATTTTCATTTTGATGATGATGGGGTTTTGTACTTTAAAGGTCGAATAGTGGTGCCGGAAGATTCGGAGTTGAGGCGCATTATTCTAACCGAGGCACACTCTAGTCCTTTTTTTATGCATCCTAGTGGTACAAAGATGTATCGGGATTTGAAGGAGTTGTATTATTGGGTTGGTTTGAAGAAGGATGTGGCCGAGTTTGTTTCTCGTTGTATGGTGTGTCAACGAGTTAAGGCTGAACATTAGTTTCCTTTTGGGTTGTTGCAACCTGTTCAAATTCCAGAGTGGAAGTGAGAAAGGATTATCATGGATTTTGTGACGAGTTTGCCCTTGACACCATCCAAAAAGGTTTCGATATGGGTGATCGTCGACCAGTTTACGAAGTGTGCACATTTTCTGGCTATGCATACGACGTATACATTGGGTAAGTTGGAAAATATGTATGTTGCTGAAATTGTAAGATTACATGGAGTTCCTAAGTCGATTATATTAGATAGGGATCTACTTTTTATATCGAGGTTTTGGAAAAGTCTTCAGACGGCTTTGGGTACAAAGCTTAATTTCAGTTCGTCTTATCATCCTCAGACGGATGGGCAATCTAAACGTGTTATTCAGATTTTAGAGGATATGTTGAGATGTTGTGTGATTGAGTTTCAAGGGACATGGGAAAAGCAACTACTATTGGTGGAGTTCGCTTACAATAATAGTTATCAGTTGAGTATCCATATGGCTCCCTATGAGGCTCTTTACGGTCGTAGGTGTCGTACGCCTCTTTGTTGGGCGGAGACGGACGAGAAGAACGTGGCGGGGCCCGAGTTGCTTAAAGGTATGAATGAGAAGGTGAAACTCATTTGTGAAAGGCTTAAAGTGACTTCAAGTCAGCAAAATTCTTATGTGGATTTGAAGTGAAAAGAGGTTAAGTATGAATTGGGTGATAAAGTGTTTTTGAAAGTTTCGCCTTGGAAGAAGGTGATGAGGTTTGGATGTAAGGGAAAGTTAAGCCCTAGGTTCATTGGACCTTATGAAGTGATTGAGCGTGTTGGTCCAATTGCGTATAGATTGAGGTTATCGGTTGAGCTTGAAAAGATACATAATGTTTTCCATGTGTTAATGCTATGGAAGTATCGGTCAGATCCTTCGCATGGTGTGCATGTTGAGGAGGTAGAGTTATGTATGGATTTGTATTATGATAAGAAGCCAATAAGGGTGTTGGATTCAAGCACTAAGGTTCTTCATAGCTCTAAGTTTCTTCGTGGGAAGACCATTGAGTTGGTCAAGATATTGTGGCGACATCGGAGAGTCGAAGAAGCCACGTGGGAGACAAATGAGGACATGAAAAGACAGTTTCCTCACCTCTTTCCTTCAAGTAAATTTTGGGGATGAAATTTCTTAAGTGGGGGGAGAGTTGTAACACCCTGAAAATAAGGTTAGATGTTTAGAGGTTGGACCGAGTTGGATTCGAACCGGATTAGCCAGAACGAGTAGTTTCGAGGGATTTAATGTTTCAAAATTATAAGTGATGGATATTTAAATGATTTATAGGTTTTAAAAAGGTTTATAAATATTATCAAGTGTTTTGGTTGGAGATTAATTAGTTGTGGGTGTTAGTGACAAAATTGTAAAGTTTGCAAAACTGTTTTTAATGAGTATTTTGTAAATGGTTCAATACTAGGAATCCTTAGAGAACTATATTTTCAAAATATTTTAATCAGAAAATAACCCACCTTAATTGAGTAAGAGTTGATAATTAATTGATTTCTAAATGATTTTTACTATTGTTTGATTTTTCCTCATTTTCTCGCCTTATTTTTCATCACTTTCCATTTCAACTTCAAAACAAGATTCTCTAAAATTCCTTGCTAATTTTCAATGGATAATACATCATTTGATTTCACTTTTGTTTCTTAATAAGACCTCACAAGATTTTCTCAAGGATTTCATCAATTTCACAAGTTAGATTTCAAGAAAAATCTTACGTCAATTTTGGTGGGAGCTTCTTCAAAGGTGAATTTCTTTTCATCTCTTAAAACTAAGGTTCTTTATTGATATTCCCTAGCAGTTGGTCGTTGTTAGATTGATTTTAACATAATTTTATATTGGTTGTTCTATGTGTTCTTGAGTTGCTGAAGATGTAGGGATGTTTAGAAGGTATTTATGGATATGTTTTGAAGTTGATTTAATTTTAGAATTTCTGGTTGGAAGTTGGGAGTTGATAGGGAAAAGATTGATGTTATTTTAGGTAGTATCGGCTAGTTTTTTGAAAGTTTATGTTAAGGATGTAGGGGATCATTGTTTAGAAATGAGTTGAATGCATAATGATGCATTTTCCCTTTGGTTTTATGTGGTTAAAAGAGGGGATGATTAAGGCGAGGTTTCCAAGTTGCGTATGTTTCTTACTAGAGGCTCAAGTCGCATCGGCGAGCTAAGCTAGGCATTTTGGTGAGTGAATAAACGCGTAAAGCTCTTTAAAGGTTTGATCAGTGGATCATGAGAGTTTAGTTATAGCCGAAAAAGCTTAACTAAGCTCAAGCGTAAGTTTCGTTATTTTCGCCTTGGTTATTGGCTTTGATTTGAGCTTGAGGATTTCATGTTTTTGTTTTAAACACGGTTTGATTTACTTATTGTAAATGCATGATTTTGGCAATGTGATTTTGCATATGAAATGGTTTTGTGAAATGTATTGGAAAACAGTAAGTAAAATCGTTAATGTGAAATTCTTTGGTTACACAATAGGGGTAGTACTATTGTGAAGTGATAGGGGCAATGCTATCACAACGTGATATGGATAATTCTATTTCCGGCCGAAGTGAGTTATGGTGGAGGTAGTATCACCATGAGAAAAGACTTGATGAGGGTGGTGCCATCAAGGGAATCCATGGATAGGGGTAGTGCTATCAATGGATGGAGGTAAGTCTATCTGGGTCACTATAATCCACAATATATGAGAATATATGTGATAAATGAGATTTTATATCGGTTTACTGCATATATATGTTATGCATTATTTGTTGTGGAAACAAATGTGAAAATACTTGGGTAGTTAAGCATGATTTGAAAGAAAAATGGTTTATGATTTACAAAATGCATCAATGTTTTGTTTAAGAGCATCCTCCCTAAGCATTTGTGTTTACACTCTTTTTTCCCATTAATGTAGAGAAATAGAGTTGAAGGGCAGCGTTGGTTTGGCAAGGAAGGTCCAAGATCAAGACAATTGTTTGAGTATGAAACTTGGATTTACATTCGGTTAATAAGGCAATGTGTTACCATATTTTGGGGATTTTGTAATTCTGGATTATGGATGTTTTCTGGAGGTTTATATGCTATGATTGATGGTTATTATGTTTGTAGATTTAAGGCATGATTGTTGATGACATGCTAGTATGAGTTCATGCTTTGTGAATCTCTTTAGATGCCTTTTGGTTAGATATGCATATACTTATGTGTTGGTGATTCTAGTATGTTTTAAATGATGCTAATAGGTTGTTGATGCAATATCTATGTTATTATGTGCTTTGAGTCTCTTTTTGGTGTTAAGTTGAGTGGTTTTAGGCAACATGCCTTTAGTATTATGATTGGAGTAATTTAGTCTTAAATTGGTCATTGTTCTTTGAGTGTTTGGCATGGTTTGATCTCTGTAACTGTTGTGTATATGAATATAATGTGTTGAAGCATGTTTGAGCCATCATTTGTGTGAAAAACAAGAAAAATTGGACATTACAGGTCTAGAGGTATCGATACACGAGGCCCTATATCGGTATGGGTAAGCGTAATCTTGGCTTAGGGATCTATACGAGCTTTGGGAAAAATAAAAGGAGTATTGATACACGGACAAGTGTATAGGTACGGTTCCTCAAAAAAAAGTGTATAGGTACGGTCTTTAGCTACTAGAAATTGGATTTTGTCATCCCGAGCCTGCGTACCGATACGCTACAAGCTGTACCAGTACAACCCTCTCTGTATAAAGCCCGGTATTGGTACGATTGCCCAAGTACTGATACCAGCTGTCGTTAATTCGATTAATATGTTGTTTGAGGTTTCTAATTCTTTTATTTTGGTCTCTGATTCTTGTGAATGCAAATGGTTAAGTTTGGGTGATTTTTTTGAGCTGAAATTTGATGAGCAAGCATGTAATCTGACTAATTAAGGATTGGTAATCTAAACTTTAACTAAGTCCTTATAGTTTTTCAGATTTATGTTTTAGTCCCTAAAATGTGTCAAGATGCAATCGGGTGTCTTTTCGGTGTCCGTTTCTTTTGCATTTTCATCCGCTGCCAGTATGCACACCTTAGGTTAATATGTTGCATCTAGAGAAGATAAAAAGAAAAACATGGACCCAATCTTGTGTATTCGTTCTGGGTTTGTTTCGATAAACTCAATGTAGCTCACTCGGTTCGGTCGGGCGTCTAGGCCGGGGCGAGGGGCTTATAGTCTATTCCATAAAAAAATATTATCGAGATAAGAAATAACAATTAGTCTTAATAATTATAACAAAATTAATCTTGTCCAAACAAGAAATTAAGATGGAACGCTGAGAACCTAGGTCATGAAGATATTAAATTTTGAACATCATTGGTGACCAACACCACCTCTTTTAAATGCCTTATAATTCTTCTAGAAAGGGATTGCATAAGATTTAAACCCTTAACGATAGTGTTTGTGATCTCAAAGGCTAATATTGAAAGTTCATTGCCTTTAGTTGCCACTCTAGAAGAAAATCTTGTGTTAGGATTTAAACTTGTCATGCTACTCTCGAGATTATCCAATACTTCCACTACTTTCCTAGTCCAACTAATCCAGTTTTGCCTAAACGAGAAATGATCTCTAAAACATGCACTATTAAGGTCGTGATCATTTGCTAATGAAATTATCACTATTGACGATAATTTTTATGAAAAGTATGCCCGAAAGGTGGTGAATAAATGAAACTTACTAGATTGATCGTACATCTATAAAATCAATATTTTTTTGCTTAATGCATCCATAAGTAGTCTCTTATACAGATGCTTATTTCAATTGAACTTTTATATGCCATTTACTCACTCATATATGTATATTGATTTTCCATATTTAGTTTTCATTCAACCATATTATGTCAAAAATGAAAATCTCAACTAAAGAATCAATGGCAAACGTATGGTAATCATTGAAGCTTAAGCTAGTTCAAAAATAAACAAAAGGAGAAAGTTATAAAAGAGGCAGTTTTTGAAGATTACTTTAGCAACAGAAGTTGTGGTGGACCTATCTAATCTAGACTTATGGATTGTAAAATAGAGAATCTCGTCATATAAATCATCAATAGATTCTTGTATTCTCTTCTTCGTGATTTCCCTCACTTGGAGTGGATTCGTCAAGCTATTTTGAGGAATATTCTTGATTTGGTAATGGTTGAGATTACCACCGTCATAGCCATTTTCAACCTCATCATCTTTGAAGTTGTTCGAACAAATCTAGCTCATTATTCAACTACTCATGGTTATTATTATTCTACTTCAACATTAAAAATATACGGGAGGGAGAAGAAGTTGAAGGTGTTATATTACCAGCATATACCCAATCAAAGTAGAAAATGGAGAAGTTTGACTGGTCTTTTTTCCCATGCCAAGTTAGCATCCCATTAAAGGTTAACGACAATAAACACTCGAGTGATAACAAGTTTAAAAAATAAAAACATAAATGACTACAATGTTAGTTTTTTTTTTTCAAAATTGGTGAGTAAAAGTGAACACTTACTAAATGTAAGTGATCATTACAATAGTTTACCCAAATAATATAATTGTTGTGTTTTAATATTTGACCTAAAATCATAATTACTTTATTTATGATAATAAATTTGGAATTACAAATCTATTAAAAATTTATATACAAATTAAATTCATATATTGATTTTAATTGCATTCTCTAATTGCGAACAACAAGCTTGTACCTTATAAATCGTTCTATTCAACCATAGGGTGTGACCCATGTAGGTTCTTGTAACATTAGTAGTAATATTAAAACATTCTAATATTACAAACAATGAGTGACATCTAGCAAATCATCGTTGTTACCTAAGTTACAAGAAGACATAATTCGACATAACATTTCTATGATTAACCTTTTGTGTATCATATTCTTTTATTTTTTTTATATCTATATTGGACACAAGTTGTGAAATAATCAACCTTATAGAATCTATCCAATGTTCATTAATATCTTGAATAGACTATAATAAACAAATAAGTAAATATTTCATATTAACTTAGTTGAGCACCACCATGCATTTATAGTCTCACTCAATCAAGTGATCAAGATATAGTTCCTATCATGTAGTGGGATAAGTCATATCTTGATCAACTATATCTTACTACACAGCTCATGATATATTCAACATCAGTCTTTATAGCACAAACAATTACATGTGGATGTCTAATTGTGTCAAAATATATAACTCATAATGTCATAATAATGTTAATCTCAAGTCTGAAGACCATATACATAGTTATCATTATGATTAATGTTGTGACTATTACACAATAACCTAAGAAACATACTTCAGGCCAGTCTAATATTTTATTCTCTAACACAAATTCATGTATTAATTTTGACATCATTATGTCAATGACAACGCTCAGTCATCAATTAATTACACATTATTCTTAATCTATTATTGTTGTTCAAGCCCACAATAATACTTTGACTGAGAACATTAAAAGAATAATTATATTATTCTTAGGACTTTATTATAAATTAGATTGTTTGTATACATTGAAAATTTTGAATTGATAATGACAATCTTATATTAATAAAAAGGTAAATAAATATTTGATAATTATAAGATGATTGGTCTTTAAGCATACTCTGACAATTTCATAAAGATAAATGATGATGTTGCTTTCGAGGCCAACACCAAAACTACTAAACTGTCTGCCATCACTCGTGACTAATTAGATCTTTATGACTTGAGAAAACACGCTAGTTTTCATTTCTTTCTCACTAGTGGATTAATTTGCCCCGATGTGGTGGAAGAATGTCACTGCCTTAAAAACTGATTTTCTTCAAAAAAAAATTGTACATTGCTGCGGGCGAATCATCCCTTGAGATTAACACGGTCTTGCGCAGTACACATTTTCTCCAAAACACATATTACCTGAACCCAAGATAAACAATAATGACAACTCACAAGACTAACCCTTGTCCTCTATCACTCAATAAGAGAAGGGAGGGTGAAGGCTATAAATACCCTTCACATGTTAGTTTCTCACTCAATGTGGGATATCCACTTTTGCATTACTAACATAGATAAATACTATGCTTAATTTGGATTGCTTGTTTCTTTTAATTGTCTTAATGAAAAAGGATATTCACCTTGGGAGTTTGCTGTTGTGGTGGGTGCTTACATTTTTTTTTTTGAAATATGAGCTGGATTTCATTAAAGATAAGTAAATGTACAAAAATACACCCCAGGCATAGAGAAACTTGGAGACTATATCCACACAAAAATTATACTTAAAATATAAAACATAAATACCCAATAGGGTGTGAAGAAAAACAAAATATTCCCTTGAACATAACCTTCAATTTCCTTAAAAATCTAGCAATCATCACCAAAGTCTCATTATCTCTATCCAATTAGGTGCTTATGTAGTAATGTAGGAGGTGTGATGGACAGAATCGATCTTGCATATCTGCTTTGCTAATAGTTCTGATTTGTTGACAAACTGACACAAAAGAGAATCTAACCATACTATATCGTCGACCTTCCTTTATCAAGGATGTGCGCCATGATGATAGCTACATAAAACACAAAACTACAACAAAGGAGGTAAATGAAAACCGTGCCACAAAGTAAAGAAAAATACGCCATAAAAACAGACGAAACAAACACAACAAAATGCGGGGGGAAAATTCAAAACAAACAAAATTCTAATTGGAAACTAAAAAAAAAATCACCAGCGGAGATAAAATTGGCACAGTTTCCGGTGTCAAATCAGACCCAACATAATCTAAATGTTTAGTCTGTTTGGCCGACGTGATTTAGGTTAGTGATGTTAATTACCAAAAGCTTGTAGCAGTTAGGTCAGGATCTGAACGTTGAAATATTTCTGGGCCAACCAGGAAAAATCTTTTCATCCATCAGGGCCTGCTGGACATGGAAGACTGTTGGGCTCAGCCGAAGGTCAAATCAGCAAACAATGAACATTAAACAAAGGAAAAGAAGCAATTAGGGTTGTTACTTGAAACACAAGCTAAGGCCCCATGTGTTGCAGACATTCTCGCAGCAAGACTAGGCCTTAACTCAATTCCCTTTTCCCCATTGATCTCACTGGTCACCATCAAACTCTATGATCAAACCAAATTCTAGTATTTGCTTTTGTTTTTGAGCCACCTCAATCCCATATTTACGAAATCTCCCTCAAATAAAAAAAACCATATTAGTCGGAAAGAGATGGTGAGAGAGGCAGGCATAGCCCCCACTTCTTAAAAAGGGTGATGAGTAGTGAAAACACATGTAAATAAAAGATGGGGGCCCTATCACTGACTGTCCTTTGTGTACTAAGAAGTGAGTGCCATGCCAAAGCAGACAACACTCTTAAACTTGTTCTTTAGCTGTTCAATTTTATTTGTTTTCTTACTCTAAGTCTCAGACCCTACAATCTGACTTCCACCCAACCATCCTACTCAATTATTTCTGATGCCAAGTAACAGTATACCTCTAACCCAGTATCCAAAGTTACATAAAATGTCAACACAATATCCAATTTGTTTAACGGTTTAATTCATGGCACGTTAATTGTACTGTTTAGTCTAAATGATTGGTTAATCGTTATAACGGTTTTTAACTGTAACTGAATCGTTAAGAAATAGTTAACCATTATTTTTTTTAACGGTTAACCATTACAGTGGTTACTTGTTTCTTAATGGAACTATCTCTCTGATAAATATATATTATTTTTTTAAAAAAAAAAACTTAAATAGAGAGATTTTAAACACAAACTTCATACTTAGTTAAAAAAATACTTATAAGTTAACCATTAACCATCATTTTTAGTGATTCGGTTAACCAAAATCGTTTAACATTAACAGTTTGGCCAATTAACCTGTAAAATGAAGAGTTAAGTTAGTTAACAGTTACGGTTTATTTTACGCACCCTTAGTTTAAGCAGAAGTTAATCCTATCGAATGGTCGAGGACAATATTTAATTACAATCACTGAAATAATGTGTTAATTACAACCACTGAAATAATGTGTATTAATTAGTATTTATCTATGCACGGTGGATATGAAAAGTATGAGAAACACAATGCTCCTACAAGGATTGTTAGGTCCGAGAATTTTAGACTATAATTGGCATAACAAATACATATACATAGAAGAAGTAATTAATTAAAGTTTACTTCATTAAGCGGTTTACAACTTCATTCCCCAAAACTGGTACATACATTGAAGTTCTGCCAAGAACAAGAAATATGGCAGCAGTTTCTTCAACTTTGAAAAGTTTTGTTCCCGACATAAAAATGGGGATAATGATTTCTTTACCCCGCTCAAAGTACCTCAATCGTCAACACTTGATATAGTAAAAAAATCCCAGTAACTAGGTAGACGGGCCATTTAATTTCCCAAAGTTTGTAATTACTACATTACATATAATATATATAAATGTGATCATTTTTGGAGTTAGTAAAATTGTGTGCGTAGGCCCCGAGAATTGGCCTCCGCATTCATGAAACTGACGAAGATGCAACATTGCCATCATTAAATCTTGTAGATCACAATGAGATTTCCTCTCTGAATTGATGAATTGGAGGGAAAGGAAGGGGTGAGCAAAATGTTTGAGCTCCATAATAACGGCTATGGTGGTCGGGGGATGGGGACATGACATCAAACAACGGGACATGCAAATCTGAAATGAAGATATCAAAGGCTTGGTGGGGCCCCATCCTTTTCAATCTGGACCACACGATCCCCCCTGAACGATACCATCATGCACCATTATCATGGAAAGGGCTAGGACAAGGAGAGAAAGAGAGAGAATGGTGGAGTAATGTTATGCTCACATATTTCGTGGGTGCCAGTAAATGATGTTGCAGAGCCGGAAGTAAATGAAGCTTGGGAGACCCCATAATATTTATTTACTTTTTGTAAGCAACTTTTGATTTGAAATTTTGTCCTACACTCCTCCATTTTTATTTTTATATATAAGGTTTTAATTTGCAATCATATTATTATGGACAACGAAGCTGAATTCACGTTGAATATGTTAGAAATGAGGGATGGAAATCCTCTACCCCTTTTCGGTGCCCTACATATGCCCCGTGCTCAAAATTAACTTTAGAGTTTAGGGTTTAGGGTTTTAGGTTAGGGGTTATGGTTAGGGTTTAGAAAATTTAGGGTAGGGTGTATTTTTTAGGGTATAGGGTGTAGGGTTTAGGATTTAAAATTTAGGGTTAGGGCTTAGAATTTAATTTTGTAGTGTTTTTTAGTGTTGGGGCATATGTAGGGGCACCGAAAAGGGGCAGACGAATTTTATCCAGAAATGAGTAGTTTGTGGTTGTGGTAAAAGATTGGAATAAAAATTATATGTCTCTAACAATGTCTCTTTTTATGCTCTATACTGAAAAAAACACTTAAAAATTAAATTTTAAATTATAATCTTAATTTTCACATCCTAAACCCTAAACCCCACACCCTACCTCTAATTCTCTAAATCTTAACTACAACCCTTAACCTTAAACCCTAAATCCTAAATTCACTTTTTAAAAGTGAGGGCACCAAATGATGCATAGTTTGGGGCAGATGATTTCCATCCAAAAGATTAATATAGACTCCTTATTCACGCAAGAATGCGTGTATATATTATAATATAAATTACATGTTTTTTTGTGTCTATTTCTATGCCTCATACTAAAAAAATTAAGTTTAGGGTTTATGGTTAAGGTTTAGAGAATTAGGGGTATGGCTTATTTTTTAGGGTTTAAAGTTTATAGTTTAAGATTTAAAATTTATAGTTAGGGCTTAGAATTTAATTTTTTTAGTGTTGGGGCATAGAAAGGGGAGATGATTTTTATATGTATATATTCATAGTTTTTGCAGTCCAAAAGGTTCTAAAATAATTGCCTGGTATGCAATGGTGGAACATTGGTAAGAGTTTGAGGGTGAATTTATATTTTTAAAAGATTTAGAGGCTTAAACTAAAAATTTCAAAATTTTGTAGAGTTTAATTAAATTTTTTTAATAATTTTGAGAGATTTAATAAAAAAATTTAAAAATATGAGAAAAAAATCTATTTAAAAATATTTAAAATTTTGAAGTTTAATATGAATTGAGGAGGATATTTAAATTTTTTAAAATTATAAGGGTGAAATTTAAATTTCTCAAAATTGTGGGCAGTGCCCCTAGCCCCTTGCATGTTCCGCCACTAATGGCATGTATATATACTCTAGCAAAGTTGGGGAATTTAATCATTTACATTTTAAAAACAATATACTAAAACACAATATCGATATAATTTTTCTGTTTCGTTTTTGTGCTACTTTATATGTCTTATCAATAATTTTATGTTACGTGTATTAAAATTATTTTCAATATTTTATTGATTATTTATTTTTTATCATTAATAAATTTGTCATAAAATTATTGATAAATCATGTACAGAAACATAAAAATAGTAGACAAATTCTATTCGAAACAATAGTGAGAAAAAAATTTAAAAGAAAAGTAAACGTTGGGAAAGGTTAATCTATTACTGTAAAGCGAGAGAGAACGAAACAAGTAGGGTGGGCGGTTGTTGAGGATGGTAAATGAGAAAATTGATGGATGATGTAATACTTATGTTGAAGGGAAAATAAATGTCATAAAACCAAATAAATAAATACTCTTTTCTTTTAATTTGTATTGAGTTTATAGTATAAAATATTATTTGAATTCAGCAAAAAGGTTAGAATTCGTCTAATAAAATATGGAATATATATAATTTAATTTAGCTTAGTTTTAATGCATAAATGAAACGCAGTCCCATGCAGAGCAAGCAATAACTCTCCTGCCTATGCTCTGCCACTTTCCTTCAATGCTTCCTCACTCTTGGCTTCACTGTCGTCGCACACAAAAAGAAAATCAAGATAAATAAATTAATAATGTTGTAATAAAATAATTATAACCAAATAAAATAAACAATAACATCAAAATGAAGATTATCGAAGGCACGGGGATGCCGTGCATACACTTTGAAACAAAAAATAAGATTTAACAAACCATTTTATATTTTTTTATAATATTTATAATTGATATATTAAAATCAAATATCCCAAAATCTCCTTAATAATAAAAACCCTAAACCCACTATTTATTTTCCTTCCACTTCCGGCGGCGGTTGAGTTCGGTCAGAATTTGAATCCCACCGGAACGGCTGCTGGACGACCCTTGTAGATTACTTAATGTTTAAAGGACGTTTGTGTCAAATCCCATTAAGCGAGTGGAATTTAAGTAGTTTGAAGTGTTGTAGGTGTATGTCAATGGCTTTTTTCAGGCTAAAACTATGGGATCCTTTGGAATATACCCCATTATTGATTCTCAAGAATGAAAGTTCAATAGATTAGAACTGCAGAAAATGGACGTGGAATGGAATTTACTCTCGTTTCGCTTCATTTTAAAAGCTAATATATTAAGTACATGAATTTGGTGTCATCTAACTCTTAACAACGACGGCATAAGAAAAATAAAAGGGTTGGGTTTAGGGTTTTTGATATTAAAGAAATTTTGGTATATTTGATTTTAATATATCAATTAAAAATACTATAAAAAATATAAAATGTTTACTAAATCTTATTTTTTTAAAAAAATTTTAATTATAAGTCTAGTCTTTAAGATTTTTAATTTTTATTAAAAAATTTAATGATATTCAGAGGTATTCAGCGATGTTCGACGCACGTGGTAAACTCATTCTATAAATAAACTCTTAATTTAACTAAATACCTTGTAGTCAATAATCTGTAGAATAAGTGATTAAAATTCTTAATTATACCTTTATTAGAGACTTGGAGTGTATGATTTGATATTTAACGAGAATCATAGTTTGAGAAGATTTTTCTATTTATTTTAGGGCAAATTACAACTACGATCACTCAACTATTAGGGGTGAGTAAAACTCGAATAAAAAATCGATATTTTTTTTTCAAATTCTAATTATTCGATTCGAGTTATCCGATTTATTCGAGTCAACTCAAGTAAATGGAAATTTTTTTGAGTTCGAGTCAAGTTGAAATTTTCCCAACTTGAAAAACCGAAAAATCGAAAAACCAAATTTTACAATTTTGCAATTTAGTCCCCGATTTCATGTTTCTTCAAGTCCTCATTCATTTTAAGTCTATTTTTGACCAAATTTGAACCACATATTCCTAAACCAACATAGAATACTTATTTATCTTCAATTTACATTTTTGAAAATAAATTTCATATTTTTTTTTCAATTCAGCCCCTTAACTTTGTATGATTTTCTCATTTCTTAAATTCATCCTTCGTTTTAAGTCATTTTTTGACTAAATTTGAACAACATGCTCCTAAACCACCGTAGAATACATATTTAGCTTTAATTCATAATTTTTAAATTAATTTTTCAAAATTTTCAATTTATCCCCTTAACTTTGAATGATTTTCCATTTCTTTAATTCCTCTTTCGTTTTAAGTCTATTTTGACAAAAATTAAACCACTGATTCACTAAAGCTATATAGTATCTATATAACTTCAATTCATATTTTTAACAAATATATTCTTTTTGCAATTTAGTCCTTTAACTTTACATTTTATTCAATTTGATCATTCAACTAATTTTTTTTTGTAATTTTTTTCACATCAATTCATTGACTCATTTATACCCCCATCAATACTTTATCTCCAAAAGTTTCTTATTTAAAAATAATATTATAAATATATTTTAGAAGTTTAGATGATATTTTTTTGGGTAAACTACCTGGAATACCACTCAACTTTAATGTGTGACTCTAATATGCCACTGAACTAAAATTCGATACTATAATACCATTGAACTTCACTGTGTGATTCAAAGTTAGCACTCCACCGTTACTTCCGTTACAGAATTCTGACGTGGACTCTAACTCCCATTACAGGGATGACGTGGTATAAGACTTAAAGAAAGAATAAAAGAAATACAACTTATACCGGTATAAGACTATAACCCTAAACCATTTCTCTTCCCAAACCTTGTCTCTTTAGCCCTCACACTAACCTTAAACTCCCCACTTCCTTCATTAGCCATCCCTTCTCTCAACTCTCTATCTTCCCCTCAAGCCCCTCCCACCACCACCCCTTTTACTGAATCCAAGTTCTTGCAGCTTGGACTTGAAGATGGGTCTGTCTTAAAAACCATACCTTTTTGTATCTCTTTACTTTTGTTTCAATTAAGCCAATGTATGTATGTATGTATGTATGTATGTATGTATGTATGTATGTATGTATGTATGTATGTATGTATGTATGTATGTATGTATGTATGTATGTATGTATGTATGTATGTATGTATGTATGTATGTATGTATGTATGTATGTATGTATGTATGTATGTATGTATGTATGTATGTATGTATGTATGTATGTATGTATGTATGTATGTATGTATGGTTAGTGTTTAGTTGTTTTTCTTGATGGTGATGAGTGTTGTGACAGGAAAATTAGGCCTTGCCCATCAACAAATCCAGGTTGTATTTCAACAAATGCAAAGTCATCATCTTTTGCTTTCCCATGGATTGTTCCTGAGAGTTCTAAAGAGAATGCAGTTCAGGTTTGACAAATTTGTTCTTTGAGCAATTTGCAGTTCAGGTTTGGTTTTTTTGAGAGCTTGTTTCATTGCAGGAACTACAAGAAGCAATTCTCAAAACTCAGAAGAATCCCAAGATTGTGCTTGTTGAAGATACCCCAAATGGTATGTAAAGACTAAACCAGCTGCATTGTTCTGTGTTTTCATATTTCTCGAATTGCTCTCGTTTTCGGATACGGTTTCGAATATATATGATGTTGCAAATTGGGGTTTAGGCCTTTTGATGTTTGAGATTTAATGATATGGGACTGAAACAAATCAGGGAAATATATGCAAGCTGAGGTGGATGGAAGGTTTGGTCCTGATGTGATGGAGTTTTTAGTGAAAGGGGATGCTGTTACTTACAGGTCCATGGCCATGAAAGTGACTTATACCATGAAGACAAACACGTGTAAAGTGACTTATAACAAATCAGGGAAATATATGATGTTGCAAATTGGGGTTTAGGCCTTTTGATGTTTGAGATTTAATGATATGGGACTGAAACAAATCAGGGAAATATATGCAAGCTGAGGTGGATGGAAGGTTTGGTCCTGATGTGATGGAGTTTTTAGTGAAAGGGGATGCTGTTACTTACAGGTCCATGGCCATGAAAGTGACTTATACCATGAAGACAAACACGTGTAAAGTGACTTATAACAAATCAGGGAAATATATGATGTTGCAAATTGGGGTTTAGGCCTTTTGATGTTTGAGATTTAATGATATGGGACTGAAACAAATCAGGGAAATATATGCAAGCTGAGGTGGATGGAAGGTTTGGTCCTGATGTGATGGAGTTTTTAGTGAAAGGGGATGCTATAGTCTTATACCGGTATAAGTTGTATTTCTTTTATTCTTTCTTTAAGTCTTATACCACGTCATCCCTGTAATGGGAGTTAGAGTCCACGTCAGAATTCTGTAACGGAAGTAACGGTGGAGTGCTAACTTTGAATCACACAGTGAAGTTCAATGGTATTATAGTATCGAATTTTAGTTCAGTGGCATATTAGAGTCACACATTAAAGTTGAGTGGTATTTCAGGTAGTTTACCCTATTTTTTTTATTAAATAACATTACAAATCATACTTATACATATATATATATATATATGCATATCTTATATGATTAGAGAAAGTCGTTTAGATTAGAATCAAGTTTTACTATAACATGGTAAATAATTACAATTAAATTTGTATAGGAACTCGACTCGAATCGAAAAAAATTCAAATTAAGTTCAAGTTGTAAAAATGATGCGTCAACTCGAATAACTCGAAATTTTTTGACTCGACTCGATCGAACGCTCACCCCTACCAACTTTAAGTTCGGTTCTATTTTGACCACCAAACTACAAATTTTGTGATTTAAAATAAACATTAAAATTATCAAAGACTCAACCCGCCATAACCATTTGGGGGGGGGGGGGACAAATTCACCCTATTTCTTCATTCCCTCTTTTGGTCTATCTACATTCTAGTAAATTCATAGGCTCTATGGACAGAGCAAAAAATGGAGTCTTGGTCAGACCAAGTCGAAACACTTGTTTTCTTATTCATTTTAGAGGTGGCGACGTTCGTAGATGAAGTCTATCCGACGAATAAAATTAGCACTTCTCATATTAGAATACTCAATTAAAAAATGTTGAAATCGTAATTCCCTTCCCCCAC
This sequence comes from Hibiscus trionum, assembly GCA_030270665.1. NCBI lineage: Eukaryota > Viridiplantae > Streptophyta > Magnoliopsida > Malvales > Malvaceae > Hibiscus > Hibiscus trionum. Next base: position 22,521,363 of record BSYR01000011.1, read on the forward strand.
TTATACTGATATAAAAACAAAATTCAATAAAAAAAAATAGAAAAATCATGCGGTTAAAGACTCCAAAATTTGAAATTGTCATAAACAAAAAATTGAATTAAAAAGTTTTCAAATTTGAAGTTGTCATTTTAAATTCTGAAGGATCGTCGGCGGCAGAATTTTCAGACGATAACGACAGTAGAGGAGAATGACAAGGGGAGGGACGGTTTAAGGTTCTGATTTTAATATTTAAAAATAAATTTTTTTTGAATTAAAGAGTTTTAATTTAATCAGACAAATAAAAAAAATGGAAGTAAAGTAAACCGAAAGTTTATGTTTTAAAATAGGAAAATTCTAAAATAGGGAACGAACATTGATGAACATCACTAACGATGAACACCATTATTTTTTTTAAAATTTTAAAAATTTAAAGGACTAAAATTATAATTAAAATTATCTCTTAAAAAATAAAAATCAAATTTAATAGTTACTTCATAATATTTTTTAATAGGTTAGAATCAAATATACCCAATTCTCCTAAATAGGGGTGAGCAAAACTCGACTCGACTCGAAAAAACCGAATAACTCGACTCGACTCGAGGCAAAAATACTCGCGTCTTGACTCGACTCGAAATTTCATAAACTCGAATAACTCAAAAAAATTTCAAATAAAGTTTGAGTTGTAAAATAGAAATTCGAATAACTCGAAATTTTTAATAATTAGTGGATTTATTTTTAAGTTCGAGACGAGTCCCTCTATTTTTTATGATATATACATACTGATATATAAAAATATGAAGAAATATTGTCACATGTGAAAAAATGTATATGTGCATATCTTATATGATTAGAGAAATGAGTTTAAATTGGAATCAAACCCTACTATAACATGATAAATAATTACAGTTAAATTTTTATAGGAACTCGAAAACTCGAATCGACTCGACTCAACTCGAATTTCTTAAACTCGACTCGAATCGAAAAAAATTCAAATAAAGTTTGAGTTGTAAAATATGACTCGTCAACTCGAATAACTTGAAATTTTTTGACTCGACTCGATCGAATGCTCACCCCTACTCCTAAACCCTAACAAAATCAATCTCTTAAAAAAATAGAAATCAATTTATAAATTTTTAATAAATTAGAATCAAATATATTCAATTCTTATAATGTTACATTAGTAGTGTGTAACAGTATGTGTCACCAATTCTAAAAACATCCCTACTAAAATAACTTCCCTGCTTTCCCAATGGCCAATACCCCATTAATAATATAGGTTCAGCCTCATTAATAATCCAATTGTAATCCATGTTCAAACCCCATTGTAAGAGGTAAATGTTTTTTTTTTCTCTTCACTGTTAACTTCTTCTTTCCTTGAACTTCACTGTCTTTGGGCGCCACAACGCCGCTTTATAACTGCCACAGCCTAGTTTGGTATAACTGTTTTTCACTTCCGACGTCGAGGAAACATCCCTAATTCTCACCCCAGCATATGTGACGGCTTCCAATATTCAGAGTATTCAAAACAGTTACACAAAAAGGAGATTACTTGATGCTCACAGTGTTGTCTTTTCAAAGTCCCGTTTCCACTGTTCACTCGATCTCTTTCACTGTTTTCTGATTCAATTCCCTGAAAACACCAAACCAAGACTAACGGTTCTCGAAGTTGAAGACAAATATTTACTTGGCAGCACGTTCCAATGGATGATAGTTTATACGACTTGTTCGAAGAAGCTGAATTTGGACCCGGCGGAGATGATGACCTCTTTGCTTTTTTTGAGAGTTTTGATGGTATCTCGGAATTTCCACCCTTCACTCCATTGGATGAACCGGCCGCCGCTACCTGCGGGAAAGACGATGAAGAAACCACGACGTTGGTTACCCAGAAGTGCACTTCTTCCAGCACATCAGAGGTTGAGCACGAACCCGACACTTGGCCCAAAAGCAAGAAGCCGAAGCTTGCTTCTTCTGAGGAAACAAACCCGGATGGGCAACAAAGAATGTCTCATATTACGGTTGAACGCAACAGGAGGAAGCAAATGAACGAGCATATATCGGTGCTCAGATCGTTGATGCCTTGTTTCTATGTGAAAAGAGTAAGCCACTTTCTCTTCAACAATTCCTTGTCATATTATTTCAACCCTTTTTGGTCACACTTGAATTATTTGTTAGGGTGATCAAGCATCGATTATCGGGGGTGTTGTGGATTACATCAGCGAGTTGCAGCAAGTTCTTCAATCCCTCGAGGCCAAGAAGCAAAGAAAAGTTATGAGCGAAGTGTTAAGCCCTAGGGTAGTTTCAAGTCCGAGACCCTCCCCTCTCAGCCCTCGGAAACCACCTTTAAGTCCCAGGCTTAACTTGCCGATAAGCCCGAGAACGCCTCAGTCAGGTAGCCCTTACATGCCACGGTTGCACCACCAAGGTTACCTCTCTCCAACCATGCCTATTGCTTCTCTCGAACCATCCCCTACTTCTTCAACTTCCTCCGTAGACAATGTTAACGAGCTCGTTGCAAACGCCAAGTCCGCCATTGCGGATGTGGAAGTCAAGTTTTCAGGCCCAAATCTTGTACTAAAGACGGTATCTCCTCCGATTCCTGGTCAGGCTGTGAAAATAATATCCGCTCTTGAAGACCTCTCACTCGAAATCCTCGATGTCAACATTCACACCATCGATGATACCATGCTTAATTCCTTCACCATCAAGGTAAAAACTTTACCCCTGCTGGTCAATTCTAGTATACTAAATTTTCATTTCGACTGTTATTTGAAATTTGAGTATGTTTTGGCGTACTGTATATAAAATAATTACTACTAGAATATAATTAAAAATTAAAAATAAAAATTTCCCATTTATATTCTGAACTGCTAACTACACTGCAGTTTTCTTCTGGTTTCTTCCAGGTTTCAATCATTTGTTGTTTTTTTTTCTTCCATTTCAGCAATGGTGTTTTCTAAAAGTTGGTAACTTTCGTTTTCGATATTTTAGCTTCATACAAGTGCATATATGCTTGTCGCTAGCTACCGTGTCTTGATTTTGTTGTTTTTCTCTTTACTGCACTTCATCGGGACCTAATAAACCAGCCCGCTAGTTCTGGTTTCGAATGATTCCTTTCATCATTGAAAAAGAGCATTAGAAGTTAATAGCAGCAGGATCCACAATAAATTAAGAGAGAAAACTAATGATTTTAACGTAAATTTGTGGATCATAATTGAAAAGGAATCCGTGCAGACTGACAGTAAAAAGTTCAGTCACCACAAATCTTTGCATTTACTTTTTCCTTTTTTGGTTTCACCGTGTCAAATTTGTTTTGTGTTGAGATTTATTGAAATTGTAACCCCTTTTTTTGTGTTTGTGGATAAAACAGATTGGAATAGAATGCCAACTGAGTGCAGAAGAACTCGCCCACCAAATCCAGCAAACATTCAGCTAATCAGCAGAGTAATGCTACTTTTTAATTCCTATGTATTCTTGTCTGATCTAGTTGTTGCATCTTACTTTTTTATTACTTCTAAAATGATGAGATAGACAACAATATTTCCATTTCAACTCTATTTTAAGATTGGTCTGTAGCAGACTCAGATTTTGCATGATTGCCTTACAATGGACCACTGAAATTTGTTAAAAAATGAATTAAATATTATTTGGACCACCTGACAATCAGTTTGGCAGTTTGTCAAATTCTGAGGAGGAATTGTATTATAGTATTGTCTCAAACTGGAATGGACTCATCCCTGACAGACAGGTAATACCAAAACGGTGGCTCATCACTCTGTGTTCTTGGGCCTATTGTGGGCTTATTCACGTTGGGTTAATTGCACTAGGACTACTTAAACTATAACTTCAATTTTAAATTGGGTTGTAAACTTATTTTAAGCTTCGATTCAATCTTCGAGCCTAAAGTATCCTTTTGTCTGTGTAGTCATTCGAATTGATGTTTAGTGTCATGTTTGATCTGACATGATTCATTTGGGTTAACCCAAACTTCGGGGGAAATTCTTTTTTTAAAGGGTAAACTACATAAATGAATATTATATTATGTTTTAGATTTGATTTGACCAATATATTTTCAATTGCAGCAAGTAAACTACTGAACTATTGAATTGGACTCAATTTAACTACTCGTCGTTAGAAACCAAACGGCGTAGCTGATGCAGCTTTAAAAAATTCAAAGAGTATTTTCTCCACGTTGGATAAATATCCGCCCACATCATCATGTCACGTAAACAATGTGAAAAAAAAACACGTTATAAATTTAGTCTATTTAAAGAAACCCTAAACACATTTCAATAATTTTTTTCATTTTTTCTGACCATTCCACCGAAAAAGAAGATTTTTTCTAGAGGTTGTAGAAGAAAATGGATGTAGAGATGAATCGTGTGTGTTATTTTGAGGTTCGTTTAAAGCTAACAACAAGTTGGACTTATGAAAATCCAAATAAGAGGTTTTGGGTTGTGAAAATTATCGAAATGAGTTTAAGGGTTACATTTTTTCCTGGTATAATCTAGCAGTGACTGATAGGTCAAAAAAATTGTTGTTGGTCTTTTAAAAAAATTGATGCAATGGAACAAGAAAGAAAGAAATTTTTTTTAGAAGTTTACTTCTGGGTGCTGCGGTTTTTGTGAGTTTTATTTTGGAGAAAATCTATTCCTAGTGTTATGACTATTAATAGGGGTTTGGGGCAATTAGGTTGCTGAAATTAGGTTATGACTATTATCGGGGGTTTTGGGAATTTAGATTTTTTTTGTAAGATTCTAATATAGTAAAGTGTAATAAAATCTTAAAATGTGTTTGCATTAATCCTCTACAATACGGTAATGTAATTTTCAGTTATTATAATGTGTTAATGTGTTTCATTTATTGTAATGTAATTTTTAATTTTTCAAATATCAGGTAATGTAGTTATTGTAATGAAAAAAGTCTACTATGATGACATTTTGTAACAAAAGATAATACATTAAGTGAACCTAAAATACAGTAAAGTAAGCAAAAGAACATAGTTTCATATTGAGATTAAATTTAAAAAATAATTCATACATCACATGTTTGACCATGTATATGTGAAACAAAAGATATTTACTCACTAAAACAAATCAAACAAAAAATTGTGATATTTCTCATCACATGTCCATGTTATACTTTGGTCAAATATATGCAAAACACAACTGAGTTCATAAAAAGATTATGTGCAAACAGAATCAAGGATCAATTCTTGGAGATGAGTGACCGCCACAACTCTCTTGACTCATAGGTATTCTAGGCGTGGGCATCCATCTGACAGTATTGGCCTGTGAAGATTGAGTTGGTATTGGAGTTGGACTTAGAGATGAGTGAGTGACATAACTCTCCTGACTCGTACATACTGTAGGGGTGGGTATCCATCTAACAGTATGACTTGTGAAGGTTGAGTTGGAGTTGACCTTAGAGCTTGACTGGTTCTAGCCTGACTTGTTGTTGGGATGGTTCCAAGTCTTCTAATATGCAAAAAAAAGTAATGTTGTTTACTTGAATGCTCATCAACCAAACAACCAATTTATTTGATTAGGTAATAAAACTTACTAACAATTTTAAAATTCTGAGAGTTTTTCTTGTAGCAGAACTGGATGTTTGTCTAGGTCTTCTTGGATTGGCACCAACCTTTTTCTTGTATGTTATAATATTATAGCCACTTTCTTTGCATTTTTTACAAAAAAACCTTGATATCCTTCTTTGTCGCCTTACTAGTCTGAGGTGGTGCTTTATCAGCCACCCTGTTTTTTTCTTATGTGGTCTTTTAAAAATTGGTGGCAAAATAGGCTCCATTGTGTCATACGTTGCCCATTATTTCTCACATCTTAAAAGATTTATCAAATGGAAATATATTTCTCTTTGCATTGACACAAAGTAATAAGGGTCAACATACTTTTCTAGTCTATCTTCAATTGATAATATAACAAAAATTGCATGAACACATGAAACGCCTGCATAAAACAAGAATTGATTAGTAACTATGAAGATTTTATATCTAAATGCTAAACTAATTAGGACCAATACTATGAAGATAATAACCTGTTAGTTTTTATTTTCTACATGAGCATGTAGACTTCTGAAGATTTACTGAATGCTGGATTGAAAGACCACATGAAACCTGGTACATGTGTTCACCAACATTAAGAGGCCAACAACTGTATAAAATTAAGACAAACAATTAGCACACACAAACAACTAGCCTAAAGAGTTATCCTAAACAGTTAGCATAAATAAACTCTTCTAAATAGTTAGCATAAAACAGTAATCAGTTAGCACAAAAAATTTATGGTAAAACAAATAGCTTAAAGAGTTATCCTAAACAACATAAATCAACTCTCTTAAATAATTAGCATAAAACAGTTAAACTATGTGCTTGTGATGTTGCACATTCTAACTTCTTTTGAATTTTAGGACATAGAAGCCCTGTCCACTTTTCAACTTGATCCTTCTTTTTAGTAAGTCTTTGCATCAACTGTGTTCTGATAGTTTCCACCAATATAATGATAGGTTTGTCTCTAGCTTCAAGTATTAGTTGTCATATATCAATAGTAGTAATTAGCAAACAAAAATATATTTTAATATTTAAAAATAATAAATTTACAATGAGATTATTTACTTTATTAAAACATTCACAGTTATTATTTAGAAGCATGTCTGACTTGCACTCAAAAGTGAAGTGTGACTTTGACTAACGGGTGGGGTCTTTTGGTGACAGTCACTTTCAAGTTTTTTTTGACAAAACTTACAGATAAAATTCAGAATGGTCATAATAGAATCTAGTCACATTTTTTAAAAAATATTCACATACAAATTAATACCTTCAATTCATCCATGGCAAATTGAAACTCTCTAACATATGTGGCTTTTGCAGCTTTTCACAGTTGGTCCTTCACTACTTTTCCTACAAAGTCCCCATTGGTCTTAGCATTTGAGTACAAGTGCCTAACACGTGTTCTATGTGATGAATAGGAAAACGATTCTGACACAACATCCATTAAAACAAAAAATTATTAGTGCAGTTTTATTACAACATTAAAAGTCAAATAATTTTAAAGAAATTAACTCATACCTTATGTCTATCGGTCATAAAGGTACAAATTTGAGTATTCTCTATATCCATGCCAATTTCAAATAATTTCAAAAACCAGCTTTGAAGCTATCCTTCATTGCTTGCATACATAAATAAACTCTCTCAAATATTCTGTTATCTAACTTGCAAACTATTGTTGTCCCAAGATTGAAGTGCCTCAAATCGCCTAGGTAAGCATACAAATTTACATACTGTTCTTTGTGGTTACCATTCAAGTTTTTAAGGGCCAGATATTTTACCCTAATGCATTTACTTTTATTTACTATCAAGCCCCAATCTTTGTGTATAACTTGTTTTAGGGAACTGATTGAGAAAGTGGGATTAATATAAAAATTAGTAAAGTAATTTTTAGCTAGCCACTTAGCAGTTAAATTCGAATTTTTAAATTCCCTAAGAAAAGTATGTTCACCATTCAAAGACCTAATCTGTCAAAAACTAGTAGAAGAATCTTCACCATTAAATGGAGCTGCCATAACACCCATGGACATCATCCCTTACATTTAACTTGGATTCTTTTATTGTCATTTCTCTTTAACTTAACACAATATCTATTCTTGATATTGTACATCTTAATTACCTCCTCAAGTATCTTTTTTCTTGTAAATATCTGACCAGCCTTAAGTGTAGGATTAGATAAATATGAATTACTATTAAATTCAAAAAATTTAGGTTTCTTTGATGGACCATCTGAATTTGACTCATCTACATTGTGTAGTGAGTCAGATTGTCCACTGCCATTGTCACTTTTAAGTTCTACTTTATCACTGTTCAATTCAACATTCACAATGAATATTTCATCTTCTAAACTGAAAAGTTCATTTTTACTGTCAGTAAATGTTGACTTATCAGTGGATGACTCAGACTCAACATCATATTCCTCATTTTCCGAGTTAGAATCAGACTCTACCCTAGTCTCAAAGTAATTTTCCTGCACAATTTCTTTTAAGTAAATATGAAGATAATGATCCTTAGGTAAATTTCTGATCATCTCAAGCACATTATTATTATTTTTCAATTGATTCACCTCTAATGGATTATGTGAAAATTGTCAAAACACATGAACAATTATAGTAATTCTTAATTTCTCAACCATACTGACAACTTCAAACATAGACATTGTATCAACATCTAAGTTATCAAAATAATCCACTAACTATCTAGTAAATTTTATCCTGCCTAACAAAAAAACCACCATGATGTACCACAATACTAAATTTCTTTGAATTAATTCCTATTTAAAAAACACAAATAAAGTCTTATTCATTTTTATTACAATAACCAAAATAATATGCATTTAAATAAAACACACAATCTTATTCATTTAAGTACACAATGTTATTTATTTAAGAACAATAGGGTAAATCAAGTGAAACAATAAAGAAATGTTAAAACAATTAGCATTTATATTCATTTACTTACCATAGGGTAAGCTAAGTCGAAATAAATGAGCCCCAATCCAATATGCATTTATAACAATAAACAATATATTGTATATTGTCTATTTCTTAGCCTAAACAATATATCATACAATAGCATACAATTAGCATACAATATGTATAAAACAAATGCTAAAATAATATATTGTATAAGACAAATGCTAAAACAATTACCATATAATATAAAACAAAGCACAAGTATAAACAATATACTATATAAGCCTAACCAATACACGTGCCATAACATATATTAATGGTGGTTGGTCTGGGAGGTCCCCTAAAGCAACCAAATAAAGACCTCACTAGTATTTTTTAGTTTCATTTTGAACAAATAAAGCACATGCAAACCAATCAAAAATTTAGTTACTTTATTGTTGAAAAAGAATCATACTTCAGTGCAAACCCACAACTAACAGATGTTGCGGGTAAAAGAGTTTATCGCAAATAGGTGCAAGTATACACGTCGCAAGTAATAAAGTAATACGAAGTATCGGATATCGTCTCTACAGGGACTGGAAATACTTCTATCCTTAGATTGATGCACAAGAAAAGAAATAAGTTTAATAAAATGTTTGGAGAAATCTTGAGAATAAGCTAAAGTAAAAGATAAAGTAATCAGATTGAGAAAATAGGATGGTATTGATTTGCTCAGTAGTGCAAGTGTTGCACTGTTCAAAAGGCTTTCTGTTGCGTCTGTCGTCATGCCTGTCGCGGCAGAGGTCTGTCGATGTCGCGGTAGAGATCAACAACTATGTACTTCAAGTTCAGAAAGAATACCTATTGTGACTCGTCCTATCCCTAGGCCCGAGTTCTGTCGATGAACACGTCTTAGATGACACCTCCCGGCATGAATCGAAGGATGAACACTGATGTTTATGAATTCTTCCTTAGCTGCTTAACCTTGTACCTATCCCTAGGCCAAGATGGTTTAACCATAAACTGGAAAACACGTATTTACTCCTTCCGTATACTTAACTCTCCCGATATTAAGTAAATGGGTAACCTCACAATGTTCTCCCGATACTTTTATGAGATGTTGAAACCAGAGTAAATAAACTTGAAGCTTTTATTAAATTGAACAGAAAAAATCTAAGAACAATTTCATCCTTACAACTACCTTACAAGACCAACCCTTTGCCCTAGGGGGAGTTTAGAACATGGTGAAGAGAGAGAAACGACTAGGGTTGTGGGGGAAAACGGCTAGGAGCTTGATATCCTTTGCCTAGTCGAATTACAAGCATATATATAGGCCTTGGTCTTGAGTTTTCTTAATGGCCAAGAATTCAAGTTTGAATTAAAGTACAACTCTATTAAAGACTAAATCTCTGAGTAGATGTCTTTTAATTCGTCCTATCTTCTTGCTTTGACTTTTTCCTCAAACTTAGGACCAGGCCTTCCTTGTGCTTCTGGGTTCCAACAGTTATGCAAGTGGTCTATGAAAATCAGGCTTTAAATGCTCTATCGATTAAAATCCATTTTGCATTTTCCGTCACCATGGTCTTTATTGTCGCCTCTTCTGCCACGACATCGATCACGACAAAATTGTAGCGGACAATCTCCTTCACTTCTTCACTCCAGCTCTGCAACTAACTTCTGCTCCTTTGTTGCCATGGATGCTGCCACGACAGGCACCTGCAAAAATAATCCAAACTCAGCAACATCTGTGCAATATTTTCCATTTGTGATGTTTATGTAAAATCTATCCTAAAATGTAATTAAACATGCTTGAGTGCATCAATAATATGGGAAAATGAAGGCTAAAATAGAGAACATTTATGCACTCAACAACAGACAAAACCTATCTTTCTTGATAAGAACAAAACTAAAACAAATTTTTTGAACTGAGAATCATATTTTTTATTCCATACAATAACTTCAAATTTTAACTTTAATATCATTTATAACGCTAAACCCAAATATTAACCCTAACATCGTCTATTAACCCAAATCGCAAATATTAACCTTAAAATTTGTACTTTATATTAATCTCAATTTGTAACCTTAAAATTTGTAATTTAGGGTGATAGAAATTAGTAACCCCAAATATAAATCCTAATTTCAAATAATAACATTAATCTCAGAACAAAAATAATAAATCTACTTACCATATTTAATATTGGGTTACCCTTTTTCGTGAAGAAATATACTAATCTCGTGTCTCTCTCCAACAATTTCTCAGTCTCCTTTGAATGAACAGTCACTTTTTTGAATGCTCAAGTTTTCAGAGAGATATTCGGTGGAGAAAGTAAAAGACAAATGATTAGGGTAAAGTGTTTTAGCCTTTTTGTTTTTCATTTATCCAACGTAGCATTATTATTATTTTTAATTTACAGATGTAATTCGCCGTTAGTCAATAACAGCCACATTAGCTACGTCGTTTGGTTTTTAATGTTTAGTGATCAAATTGAGTCTAATTTAATAGTTCACTGGTTAAATTGATGCAATTAGTAGCATAGTGGTCAAATCGAATTCAAACTCATAGTATAGTGGTCATTTATGTAGTTTACCCTTTTTTAAAAGAATGTTGGTTTTTATTTCTTATTTATTTAACAAAAGTAAAAAAGAACTAATATTATAATTAAAGTGATTTTTTAGATTTATAGTTGAATGTAAATTATTTATTTGTATTGATTTTGTTAAATATTTTTAATCTAACACCTGAGTTGATAACTACACTTGTTGTAGAAGGACATAATTGGAATGGTACTTTGAATTTGAGGATTTAATTGAAATAATATAAAGTTTAGTGATCAATTTAAAATATAATCCGTAGTTGGAAGTCCTCAGACGCAATTAACTCTAATATGAAAAAAGAGTTACACTTGGTCGAAGGTATAAGGCATTGCAAGTCCGACAACAATATAAAATCCATCTCTTGTTTCTTACATAGTTGAGTTCAAATATTCTAGAGAAAGAAAATGGGGAAATTGTGGTTATTTTGGAGTGTTATAGACTGGTAAACAAATTTTGTGACATCAGGCCTCATCCAAAGTATTATTACACTGCGGATATCTTTGTTGTGTGTGAATAGAAGCATGTGTAGTATTGGTAACCAATTGTAGACTACATGATTACAGTTTTGTCTCTCTCTTCATACATATGTGCATGCTTATGTTTATGAATTGCATGAATTATAATAAAGTAAATGTAAGCTAGTAAAGTTCAACGTTCAAATATTTTTGTTTACATATTATTAAATTTAGAGCGTGTTTAGGGGAACACACCCGCGTCAGATTCCAACACTATCTTGTTCAAAGTACAATACCTTATGCTTTTTGTGAGATTATGTATTCTTAGGATCTTATTGTTTTTGGTTTGTAAACTCTTATTTATACTATTTCGATATATAATATTTTATACTATGGGTTCCTAATTTTGCATAAGTTATTTTTATCTATTTATATATTATAGTTATATTTTGGGTTATCTAGATCATGGGTGGAGCCAAAGGTGTTCGTTGATACCCCAATTTTTTTTTAAAAATAATTTTTTATAAATTTCATATAAAATTATTAAAAATAAAAATAATACCATTTTGAAATAATAATAACATAACTTTAAAATAATTGACACTCACTATTTGTCTCCACTCACTTAAAACATCTTCTGCAAAATTTTGATAGTTTTTTAAACCACGATCTAAATTTTCTAACTCCATTCATAATTTGAATGGTAAGAACAGTTTGAATATTTCGATTAATTTGAGTTTGAAAAAAATTAAAGAATTGCTTTGGTGATCTAATTTGACATCATTGATTATTTCGATTAATTGAGACATGTTTAAGATGTTACACATATACTTAGGTTCAATAATTATAAATGTATTAAAATAATAAAAATAATAACAATAGACTAAATATCAACCAATAACATATAATACTATATTCAATCAATCATCATCAATCGATACACTACAACCTACAATGCACCAATTATGCTTTATAATTATATGCATGCCACATGTTTCAGTTCGTTTGATGAGGAGCTTTCTTTTTCAAATTGCTCATGATAAACGACACTTCTTTTAATGGCATTTCAAGACATCCCATATATATTTACTAATGGTTGTGCATAAAATATTTATTTACTGAATTGGTTCAACCAATCATATCAATTCGAGTTCTTATCATTGATAGTTATGGGGTCAAGGATTTCCGTGGCACGAGTGATTGTAACCCAGTTGATACAGACCAGTGGTTGCAGGATGTTTAGTGGGCCTTTAGATAGATGCGGTGCAGACCCGATGATAGGATCGATTGCATTACCTCCCTTCTGAAGGGTAATGCTAGGGAATGATGGGAAACCGTTGAGATGGGATTGCACCCTGCACTACACGCATATGAGTACTTCTTGAAGGAGTTCAAGAATAAGTATGTCGGAGAAGCTCATATGGATGTGTTGAGAGATCAGTTCTCCCACTTGGTGCAAGGGAACTAGACAGTGTTTGAGTATGAACAAGAATTCCCGCGGCTAAGTAGATTTTCTCTCGAGTTAGTTGCGACAGAGAAATTGAGATGCAAGAGGTTCCATCAGAGTTTGAAACCCAAGCTACAAATGTATGTGACCGCTGACCCACACAAGATGCTTTGCAGAGTTAGCGAATAGTGCCAGATCCCTCGAGCAGGTTGGGAGTTTGATTTAGGGACATGCTGGAGGGTCTCAAAATCAGTTTATGACCTATGAGACTGGGGGTTCATCTCAAAGTTCAGGCAAGAGATATAGAGATTCTTAAGATTCTAGGAGAAACAAAAAAATTATTCACAGAGGTCAAATCAGAGGTCTTGTTCAGGTTACCGCGGAGGGCATTCGACTTCCTCGTCTATGATGAGTGGGGGAGGCTCGTCTAGATCTTGAATTTGCCATTTTTGTGATCAGTGTAGACAACACCATTCAGGGGAGTGCTTTAAGTCTACTAAGACTTGTTCCGGATGTGGATCCCCGTATCACTTTGTTAGGGAATGTCTTCAAGCTAGCTATGGTGCCCCAGCCTAGTCTCAGAGGTCTCAACAATCAGGACATAGGGGCCGAGGTTTTGATAGAGGAGGATCGGGATCTAAGTCGGGACTGAGGAGTAGAGGCATCGAGAGGTCTACTACTAGGGCTCTAGCGAGACAATATGCTATGAAGGCTAAGGACGACTGCGAGGCTACAGACTTGATTCCAGGTACCTTTACCCTATTATTTTTTCCTATTGTTGCTTTAGTGGACTCCAAATCCACTCATTCATACATTCGTAGTGAACTTTGCCAAGGTTGGGGGATTATAACTAAGAGTCTTGAGGTTGGAGTTCGTGTGTCTATTCTCATGGGTTTTGATATCTTGGTTGAAAAAGTATATTGATGGTGTCTGGTTGAAATTCAATGACATTTGTTTTCTGAAGATTTTATGAAGTTGCCCTTTCAAGAGTTGATGTGATCTTGGGTATGGATTGGTTATTTGAGCATGATTCCAACTTAAGGTGCTAGGCTAAGAGTTTGACAGTTTGTAGATATGGTGGAGAAAGATTGATTGTGCAAGGTGAAAGGAATCATTGTCTTTCCAATGATATCTCGGCCATGTCAGCTCGAGACATGCTGCTTCAAGGTTGTGATGCTTTCTTAGCTCATGTTGTGGACATGAGGATCCCTTGCCCCACACCTGAGAGCCTTCGTACTGTATGCGAATTCGTTGATGTCTTTCCCGAGGATTTTCTAGGGTTGTCCCCTGGCCGAGAGCTAGAGTTAAGGATTGAGGTGTTGCCGAGAGTAGCACCGGTGTCCTTTGCTCCTTATCGCATGGCACCGATCGAACTTAGAGAGTTGAAGAATCAACTTCAAAATTTGCTTGAACAAGGGTTCATCCAACTGAGTATTTCACCTTGGGTGCCCCTGTTCTATTTGTGGAAAAGAAAGATGGGTCTATAAGACTATGTATTGATTACCGTCAGCTCAACAAGGCAACAATAAAGAATCGTTATCCTTTTCCTAGAATTCACGATTTGTTTGACCAATTAAAGGGTGCTCGCGTGTTTTCCAAGATCTAATTGAGGTTGGGATATTATTAGTTGAAGGTTAAAGATGAAGATGTTTACAAGATTGCTTTTTGAACTCGTTATGGCCACTAAGAGTTTCTAGTGATGCCATTTTGTCTCACGAATGCTCCGACGAAATTAATGGATTTGATGAATAGGATATTTCAGCCCCTTTTGGATCAGATTTGAGTTGTCTTCATCGACGACATCTTGGTGTATTCTTGCTCTGGGGAGGAACATGATTTTCATCTTCGCATTGTTCTTCAGACCTTTCAGGAAAAGGTGTTTGCTAAGTTCAACAAGTGTGAGTTTTGGCTGTTAGAGATAGCGTTCTTACGCCATATCGTTTTGGCCGAAGGCATTCGTGTAAACCCTCAAAAGATCCAGGCTATGGTTGAGTGGAAACAACCAAGAAACATATATGAGGTTCGTAGTTTTCTTGGTTTGGTGGGTTACTTCTGACGCTTTGGCAATATGTTCTCTATCATAGCAGCTACTTTGACCAAATTGCTTCAAAAATGAGTTCCTTTCGAGTAGAAAGAGAGGAGAAAACAAAGTTTTGATCAAATAATGTAACACCTGTGTTTTGGGGTTGGGAGTCCGGTGAGTGTGTTGGGTTCGAGTCGTCTGAATCGGTTTAATTTAATTAGACCTTCGTTTTAATTTAAATGAGATCAAAATCCTAGTAATGGCAATTTTGTAAATAAGTTAAAATAAAGAAGACAAGCTTTTTGAAACAAAAAGAAAAAGAAGAAGAATGAGTCATCTTCTTCCCATTTTGTTTCCAACGTGAAAACCCTCCCAAAGCCCTAAATCACTATTCCATGTCCTTTCTCCATCATTTCAAGGGCTCATTTCAAGGTAATTTCATTTTTGAATTCTCCTTTCCATCCCAATCATTTCTATGGTTTTAGATTTCAAAACCATCATCATTTTAGTTTTTTAAGTTTTTCAAGGTTGGAGAAAGCATGAAACTTTAATTGGTTTTCAACTTGTTTTTGGGTTGTTTAGTTGAGTTTGAGTTAACCTTACCTTAATACACCTAATATCTTGAAATGGAGGGATTTTGACAAAAATCCCGAAATGGGTCTTGGGGGCATTTTTGAAAGTGTCAAAACTTGAAATTTTGGTGTGATTTTGTGTTGGGTTGAAGGGCTGATGGTATAGGGTTGTTAGGGAAGTGTTTTGGAAGTATTTAGAGTTAATTTGGGTGTTGGAAATGGTAGATTTCAGCTGGGTAAAGATGGTGTACGATAATGTGATTTTTGGTGGTTAACATGAGTTGAAATTATGAGGTTTTGGCTTGTGTTTGTGGGCTGAGATTGTGGTTGAGTTTGGCAATGTTTTGTTTGAGTAATACCTTGTCTTTTGATTGGTTAGAAGCAAGAGGAAACATCGGAGAAGGTTCGAGAACGATTCCGGAAATTGTGGAGGCTTGAGTGACTTTGCTTGGTTTGCTAAGGAAGGGTGGTGAGTGAAACTTTCAAATTTATTTAAATTGGTTCAAGTGTGTAGTTGAGGTTTTGGGATGTGCTTGGTAGGCCATTCCAAGGTTGAAGTTAAGTTGGTAGCTTAACTTCTTGTGTGTTATTAAGCTTTAAATGTTTATGCTTATATTGATCTTGTGAAGCATGAATTGTTTATGTATGAGTATACATTGATGTGTGTGATGATGGATGTGTGATATGAATGATGGCTATCATGATGTGGTTCTAATAGTATGATTGGCAATAGTTAACTTACCGGGTATAAATGATCGACCATTAGGATTATGTGCACACGGTTGAGTCAAATTCGCTCGTGGCCTTGGTGGCGTTAAGCCATCAAGGAGGAGTACGGTGATGTAACATTCCACCGGAAATGTTTATATTATACGTGATGATGAGTGGAATCCCATCCGTAGGGCATGTGATGATGAGTGGAATCCCATCCATGCGAGGTCCGGTGATGAGTGTAATCCCACCGAGGTAATGTTGTTGTTGAGTGTAATTCGCATATCCGAGTAAACTAATAGTGGCCAATGTACTTGATCTTGTGGTTATGTTGTTAGATAAGTGCTTTATCTTGTTGAGCTTAATATGAAGTAAGATGCCATGTTTTGCCCTTTTGAGTTGCTAGCTAGATGGCTATATTGATGCTTATGTATGTTTGTGTGTGATGTAGGATGATACGCTTGAACCCTGCATTGTCGTTGTTTTTGTTTTAGAGCATCCTCACTAAGCTTCTAGCTTACGCTCTCGTTTTTGACAATGCAGATCATTAGCGTGGAGTTAGCAAGGTGCAAGGAAGGGGCATTCCAAGCTTTTGTAGTTGCTCAAGTATGGTTCAGTAATTATAGTAGTAGTTTAACAATGGGGCTGCTATGTGTTTGTATGAGCGTTTTATGACTCATAAATGTTGAATGTTGTTATGCTATGCTTTGGATTTGTAAACCATGTTATATTTGATCAAATGCTTGTGGTGAAAGGTTATGCCTTGGATGATATATGTTGTTTTAGTGAGCATGTAAACCTTATGTGTGAAGACATGTGCCTTTTGGCTTTTAAGCTTTTATGTATGCTTTGAAATGCAATATCCATCTATGTATGAATGCCATGTTGGAAATACCTCGTTGTTCACCTAAATTGTTCTACATGCTAGTTCTTGGTTGCTAGTTGATGTATGGTTGGTTGTATGTGATTAGGAGAGTCGAAAATTACATTTAGAGTTGAGTTTCGTATTGTTTTGCTGCAATTTGGAGTCTTGCAGTGCAGGGCGTATCGATACGCCTAAGGGCCGTATCGATACGATCCTACACTTTGGGACACAGAATTGGCTTAGGGTACTGATACTCGGGGGTGTATCGATACGCCCAATCTTTACTGGAATTTTGAGATTTTCACGAGTCTTTGGCGTATCGGTACGGGCTCTAGGCGTATCGGTACGGTTTCGTATCGTTGACCGCGAGATGTTGACCGAGGAGGGTGTATCGATACGCCCAAGGGTTGTATCGATACGGTCTTCCTGCGTTGACTGGAGGCAGTTGACTTGGTCAAGGCGTATCGATACCCTTGATTGGTGTATCAATACGGCCTGTGGGGTAAGATTAAAATGGGTTGTTTAACATGTTGTTTTGGCTTGGTTGCTTTTGTTTCGTGATGTTTTCCGCTGTCGTGATCACGTAAGAAATACATATGCCTTTAGACAAGATATAATTAAAAGAAATTTTCTAGGGTTGCTAACCGAGGTGGGACCTTAACGGGTTTCACATCGGTTTTCCCCGTGTAGCCTACTTGGACCGGTCAGCCGACTAGACCGGGACGAGGGGGTTACATTTGTTGGTATCAGAGCCTGAGGTTACCGAGACCTCGGGCAGGTAAGTGAGGTAAGTTTGAAGTGTTAAGTAATTGTATTACTTCGGTCAATGCTTTTCCATGTATGTTTATTGTTTGATCGTTCGTATGGTGTTTGGAAGAATGATTGTTGTGTCTGGTTTAGTGTCGAGTTCCCATTGCTACTATTACTTAATTTGAAAAAGTTTTGTAAAGGAAGATACTTGAGCACGGTTGGACCCTTGCCTTTGCTAACTTAATCCTTATATGTTTGTTTGTTGTAGTTGTTATCTTGCTAGTTGTAATATGAGACCGAGAGGGAGGCCTAGGATGGTTCAACCAGAACCACGGGCAGCAGCTCCAGGAGTTGAGCCAGTTGGTGAGGCGCAGGCTCCTTAACCTCCTTCTTCTCCTCCTCATCAAGAGGGAGGTGAGGCGAGAGCCGAGGGCGTAGAACCTCAAGTTGGCCAAGGACCGGCCTGAATAGATTTAGCTCCTCTAGTTCAGGTGATAACCGGGGCTTTTCAGGCTGCAGTGGCTGGGGGTCAGGCAGTGGCACAACCCCAAGGATAGGGTACTGGTTTACCATTAGAGAGACTTCGTAGTTTGGGAGGTGAAGAGTTCAGAGGGTCGACACCCGAGAGGTCCGAGACCTGGTTTGAGAAGACCGTCCGCATTCTGGCACATATGGGATGTACCGGGGAACGCAAGCTAGGGTGTGTTGTATCTCTGCTTCAGGGTGATGCCTACACTTGGTGGGTCACCATCACTACATGTATGGCAGAGGCTGAGATCACTTGGGAGTTTTTTGAGTCCGCTTTCCGTAAGAAATATCTGGGTCCCCGTTATCTCGATGAGAAGAAGAGGGAATTCATGGCTTTGCTTCAGAGGAGTATGATAGTGACAGACTATGAGATCAGATTTGTCAGGCTGAGTCAGTATGCATCTGAGCTTGTTCCTACTGAGGAGGAACGTTGTAACCGTTTCCGCTATGGGTTGAACGAAGAGATCAAGAGGTACACTTTAGCTGTTGACTACACAGATTTTGATGTCTTGGTCGCTAGGGCCAAGAACTTAGAGCACAATTTGGGCTTGACCAAACGATATGGTGGTTCTAGTTCTGGGAAGAGATCTAGTGACTTTGATAGAGGTGATGCCAAGAGGCATCGGGTCAACAGGCATCACTATGACCATAGACGTGGTGGAGGTAACCACGGTAGGGGCCATCAAGGCCAGAGGGCTGGTGGGCGTTTGCCCGAGTGTGCTCGTTGCGGGAGGAATCACACCGGTGAGTGTTGGGGGGATTTCCACTCGTGTTGGAGCTGTGGAGCTAGGGATCATATTAGGCGTGACTGTCCACATCAGGTGGGGCAGGCACCAGTTTAGGCTCAGGCTCCTGCTAGAGCTAATGACTTTCAGAGAGGCCGCAGGCGCGATAAAGGTAACATCCAGCCGAGAAATGATGGCTAGAGGAACATAGCGCATGTAGTTGTTGTCCAGCTAGAGGGCGGAGGTCAGGCTAGAGTTTACGCTCAGCGTGAGGGTCAGCACGAAACAGATGTGATTGCAGGTAACTTCTCGATAGAGTCTTTGGGTTTGCTTTCTTTGATTGACTCCGAGTCTACACATTCATATATACTGAGTGAGCATGCAAAGTTGTTGAAATTTCCTTGTGAGGTATTAGAGGTAGGAGCTAGTGTTACTAGTTCCTTCGGGGATACGGTAGTAGTTAGGAAGATGTACATGAGATGTCTGCTAATGGTTCAAGGGCATGTGTTTCCAGTGGATATGATGGAGCTACCATTTTATGGCTTTGATGTGATTTTGGGTATGGACTGGCTCACTGAGCATAGAGCTAGGATAGACTTTGAGAGTAAGAGGATTTCCTTGAGACTCGCGGATGATTATGAGATAGTAGTGGTAGGTGAGAACATGAAGTTCTTATCGAATGTAGTTTCAGTTTTAGAGGCTAAGAGGCTAGTTGAGACGGGTTGTGAAGCGTATTTGGCCTATGTGATGAATCCGAACATGAGTGAGGTTAGACCTCAAGATATCTGGATAGTGTGTGATTTTCCAAGTGTGTTTCCGGAAGAATTGCCGGGTTTACCACCTGATAGAGAGGTAGAGTTTGCTATAGAGACTTATTCAGATTCAGCTCCTGTTTCGATTGCTCCGTATCGTATGGCACCGAAAGAACTGAAAGAGTTGAAGACTCAGTTGTAAGAGTTGACAGATAGAGGCTTCATCCGACCGAGTTCTTCACCTTGGGGCGCTCCAGTTTTGTTTGTAAAGAAGAAAGACAGAAGCATGAGAATGTGTATAGATTACAGACAGTTGAATCAGTTAACAGTGAAGAACAAGTATCTGTTGCCGAGAATTGATGACTTGTTTGACCAGTTGAGAAGGGCATCAGTATTTTCGAAGATCGACTTGAGATCTAGTTATTACCAGCTAAAAGTAAGAGAAGTTGATGTACCGAAGACGGCCTTTAGGACTAGATATGGTCACTATGAGTTCTTAGTCATGCCTTTTGGGTTGACTAACGCACCGGCTGCTTTCATGGATATGATGAATAGGATCTTCCATCAGTACCTAGACCAGTTTGTAGTTGTCTTCATAGATGATATTTTGGTTTACTCGCGCACCGAGGAAGTCCACGACCGACACTTGAGGCTAGTTTTGCAGACTTTGTTAGAAAATCAGTTGTATGCAAAGTTGAGTAAGTGTGAGTTCTGGATCCGAGAGGTAGTCTTGTTAGGGCACGTAGTGTCAGCCGATGGGATTAGAGTTGATCCGAAGAAGATAGAGGCCATTGTTGAGTGGAAGCAACCGAGGTCAGTAACAGAGGTTCGTAGCTTTCTAGGCTTAGCTGGATACTATAGAAGGTTCGTAGAAGGTTTCTCGAAGTTAGCCGCTCCATTGACACAGCTACTTCAGAAGAGTGTTCAGTTTGAGTGGTCAGATGCAAGACAACGAGCCTTTGAGAAGTTGAAAGAAGCTTTGACCCAAGCACCGATCTTGATTCAGCCAGAGTCAGGGAAGGAATATATAGTTTACAGTGATGCTTCCTATGTAGGCCTAGGTTGTGTTCTCATGCAAGACAAGAGAGTGGTGGCTTATGCCTCAAGACAGTTGCAGACTCACGAGCATAACTATCCGACCCACGACATAGAGTTAGCTGCAGTTGTGTTTGCTCTGAAGATTTGGAGGCATTATTTGTACGGTGAGAAGTGCGCAGTGTACATAGATCACAAGAGTTTGAAGTATATCATGACTCAGCGAGAGTTGAATCTCAGACAGCGTAGGTGGTTAGAGTTGCTAAAGGACTATGATCTTACGATTGAGTACCATCCGGGTAAGGCTAATGTAGTGGCTGATGCTTTGAGTAGAAAGGTAGCTGTAGATTTGAGAGCCATGTTTTCTAGATTGAGCTTGTCCGGAGATGGTGGCCTAGTGGCCGAGCTTCAAGTTAGACCTACTCTAGGTTAGTTGATTAGGGAGAAGCAGCTCTTAGACATATCTTTGGCACCTCACGTGCAAGACATAGCCGAGGGTAGACCTTCAGACTATAGTTTTAGTACCGATGGGGTCTTGTGTTTCAGAAATATGATAGTTGTGCCAGAAGACTGTGACTTGAGACGTACGATCTTGACTGAAGCGCACAGTAGTCCTTTTGCTATGCATCCTGGAAGTACGAAGATGTACCGAGATTTGAAGAATGAGTACTTTTGGGTTGGTTTGAAGAGAGATGTAACCGACTTCGTGAGTAAGTGTATGGTGTGTCAGAGAGTGAAGGCGGAACATCAGGTTCCCTCAGTTTTGTTGCAACCGTTGAGAATTTCGGAATGGAAATGAGAGAATATCGCCATGGATTTTGTTTCGGGCTTGCCTTTGACTTCTATGAAGAAGAACTCAGTTTGGGTTATAGTAGACCATTTCACGAAGTGTGCTCACTTCTTAGCAGTCAACACGACTTACACCTTAGATAGATTGGCCGATCTGTACATTGGTGAGATTGTTAGACTACATGGTGTGCCGAAGTCGATTGTGTCCGATAGAGATCTGAGGTTTACAACTCGATTTTGAGAGTGTCTGCATACAGCTTTGGGTACTCGTTTGAATTTCAACACGTCGTATCATCCTCATACAGATGGTCAGTCAGAGAGGGTTATACCGATTTTAGAGGATATGTTGCGTTGTTGCATCATTGATTTTCAGGGTACATGGGAGAAGCACTTGCCTCTAGTTGAGTTTGTTTACAATAACAGTTTTCAGTCGAGCATTCAAATGGCTCCGTATGAGGCCTTGTATGGTAGAAAGTGTAGAACTCCAGTTTGTTGGGCTGAAGTGGGACAGAAGTTGTTACCCATACCAGATTTGCTTAAGGGGACAACCGATAAAGTGAAATTGATTTGCGATCGCTTGAAGGCAGTTTCAGATAGACAGAAGTCCTATGCCGACTTGAAGAGGAAGGAAGTTGAGTTT
Source organism: Hibiscus trionum (assembly GCA_030270665.1). Classification (NCBI taxonomy): domain Eukaryota; kingdom Viridiplantae; phylum Streptophyta; class Magnoliopsida; order Malvales; family Malvaceae; genus Hibiscus; species Hibiscus trionum. The sequence continues at coordinate 22,543,683 of BSYR01000011.1, forward strand.
TCAGTGGGTGAGAAGGTGTTCTTAAAAGTGTCTCTGTGGAAGAAAGTGATGAGATTTGGCAGAAAAGGGAAGTTGAGTCCGAGGTACATAGGACCGTATAAGATTGTGAAAAGGGTTGGTCCAGTTTCTTATCAGTTACGTTTTCCATCCGAGCTAAGAAGATACACGATGTGTTTCATGTTTCGATGCTCCGTAAGTATAGGTCAGATCCATCACATGTTATGCCTGTAGAAGAGATTGAATTGAATCCGGATTTGACTTATGACGAAGAACCAGTTGAGATCTTGGCTTCAGACAGTAAGATGTTGCGGGGTAGATCGATTGAGTTAGTAAAAGTGCGGTGGCAACGTCGAGGGGTGGACGAGGCCACTTGGGAGAGGAAGGAGGATATAGAAAGGCAGTTTCCTTATCTCTTTCAGTCATGTAATTTCGGGGACGAAATTCCTTAAGTGGGAGAGAGTTGTAACACCCGTGTTTTGGGGTTGGGAGTCCGGTGAGTGTGTTGGGTTCGAGTCGTCCGAATCGGTTTAATTTAATTAGACCTTCGTTTTAATTTAAATGAGATCAAAATTCTAGTAATGGCAATTTTGTAAATAAGTTAAAATAAAGAAGACAAGTTTTTTGAAAAAAAAAGAAAAAAAAAGAAGGAGTCATCTTCTTCCCATTTTGTTTCCAACGTGAAAACCCTCCCAAAGCCCTAAATCACTATTCCATCTCTTTTCTCCATCATTTCAAGGGCTCCTTTCAAGGTAATTTCGTTTTTGAATTCTCCTTTCCATCCCAATCATTTCCATGGTTTTAGATTTCAAAACCATCATCATTTTAGTTTTTCAAGTTTCTCAAGGTTGAAGAAAGCATGAAACTTTAATGGGTTTTCAACTTGTTTTTGGGTTGTTTAGTTGAGTTTTGAGTTAACCTTACCTTAATACACCTAATATCTTGAAATGGAGGGATTTTGACAAAAATCCCGAAATGGGTCTTGGGGGCATTTTTGAAAGTGTCAAAACTTGAAATTTTGGTGTGATTTTGTGTTGGGTTGAAGGGCTGATGGTATAGGGTTGTTAGGAAAGTGTTTTGGAAGTCTTTAGAGTTAATTTGGGTGTTGGAAATGGTAGATTTCAGCTGGGTAAAGATGGTGTACGAAAATGTGATTTTTGGTGGTTAGCATGAGTTGAAATTATGAGGTTTTGGCTTGTGTTTGTGGGTTGAGATTGTGGTTGAGTTTGGCAATGTTTTGGTTGAATAATACCTTGTCTTTTGATTGGTTAGAAGCAAGAGGAAACATCGGAGAAGGTTTGGGAACGATTCCGGAAATTGTGGAGGCTTGAGTGGCTTTGCTTGGTTTGCTAAGGAAGGGTGGTGAGTGAAACTTTCAAATTTATTTAAATTGGTTCAAGTGTGTAGTTGAGGTTTTGGGATGTGCTTGGTAGGCCATTCCAAGGTTGAATTTAAGTTCTAGCTTAAATTCTTGTGTGTTATTAAGCTTTAAATGTTTATGCTTATATTGATCTTGTGAAGCATGAATTGTTTATGTATGAGTATACATTGATGTGTGTGATGATGGATGTGTGATATGAATGATGACTATCATGATGTGGTTCTAATAGTATGATTGGCACTAGTTAACTTACCGGGTATAAATGATCGACCATTAGGATTATGTGCACACGGTTGAGTCAAATTCGTGTGTGGCCTTTGTGGCGTTAAGCCATCAAGGAGGAGTACGGTGATGTAACATTCCACCGGAAATGTTTATATTATACGTGATGATGAGTGGAATCCCATCCGTAGGGCATGTGATGATGAGTGGAATCCCATCCATGCGAGGTCCGGTGATGAGTGTAATCCCACCGAGGTAATGTTGTTGTTGAGTGTAATCCGCATATCCGAGTAAACTAATAGTGACCAATGTACTTGATCTTCTGGTTATGTAATTAGATAAGTGCTTTATCTTGTTGAGATTAATATGAAGTAAGATGCCATGTTTTGCCCTTTTGAGTTGCTAGTTAGATGGCTATATTGATGATTATGTATGTTTGTGTGTGATGTAAGGATGATATGCTTGAACCCTGCATTGTCGTTGTTTTTGTTTTAGAGCATCCTCACTAAGCTTCTAGCTTACGCTCTTGTTTTCGACAATGCAGATCATTAGCGTGGAGTTAGCAAGGTGCAAGGAAGGGGCATTCCAAGCTTTTGTAGTTGCTCAAGTATGGTTCAGTAATTATAGTAGTAGTTTAGCAATAGGGTTGCTATGTGTTTGTATGAGCGTTGTATGACTCATAAATGTTGAATGTTGTTAGGCTATGCTTTGGATTTGTAAACCATGTTATATTTGATCAAATGCTTGTGGTGAAAGGTTATGCCTTGGATGATATATGTTGTTTTAGTGAGCATGTAAACCTTATGTGTGAAGACATGTGCCTTTTGGCTTTTAAGCTTTTATGTATGCTTTGAAATGCAATATCCATCTATGTATGAATGCCATGTTGGAAATGCCTCGTTGTTCACCTAAATTGTTCTACATGCTAGTTCTTGGTTACTAGTTGATGTATGGTTGGTTGTATGTGATTAGGAGAGTCGAAAATTGCATTTAGAGTTGATTTTCGTATTGTTTTGCTGCAATTTGGAGTCTTGCAGTGCAGGGCGTATCGATACGCCTAAAGCCGTATCGATACGGTCCTACACTTTGAGACACAGAATTGGCTTAGGGTACCGATACTCGGGGGCGTATCGATACACCCAATCTTTACTAGAATTCTGAGATTTTCACGAGTCTTTGACGTATCGGTACGGGCTCTAGGCGTATCTGTACGGTTTCGTATCATTGACCGCGAGATGTTGACCGAGGTGGGTGTATCGATACGCCTAAGGGTTGTATCGATACGGTCTTCCTGTGTTGACTGGAGGCAGTTGACTTGGTCAAGGCGTATCGATACCCTTGACTGGTGTATCGATACGGCCCGTGGTGTAAGATTAAAATGGGCTGTTTAACATGTTGTTTTGGCTTGGTTGCTTTTGTTTCGTGATGTTTTCCGCTGTCGTGATCACTTATATATGGCTTTAGACAAGATATAATTAAAAGAAATTTTCTAGGTTTGCTAACCGAGGTGGGACCTTAACGGGTTTCACATTGGTTTTCCCCGTGTAGCCTACTCGGACCGGTCAGCCGACCAGACCGGGACGAGGGGGTTACAAATAAAGGCTTACTTAACAGATGCACCAGTTCTGAACCAACCAGAGTCAGGAAAGGATTATGTGATTTTTAGCGATGTGTCATTAAATGGACTTGGGTGTGTCCTCTTGCAAGAGGATAAAGTTGTGGCTTATGCCTCGAGGCAACTCATGCTACATGAGCGTAATTATCCTACTCATGACTTGGAGTTGGCTTCAGTTATCTTCGCCCCTAAAGATCTGGAGGCATTATTTGTATGGTGAGAAGTATAACATCTACACCGACCACAAGAGCTTGAAGTATATGCTCACATAAAAAGAGTTGAATTTGAGGCAACGATGATGGGTAGAGCTACTCGAGGGTTATGATTGTATAATAGAATATCACCCCGGAAAGGCTAATGTAGTTGTCGACGCGTTGAGCCGCAAAACTATGTCAGATTTGAGGGCCATGTTTGCTCGGTTGAGGATGACCAATGATGGCGGCCTTTTGGCCGAGCTTCGTGTGGAACCAACCTTAGTGCAATAGATTAAGAAGATACAAGCTTTAGATTAAGGTCTAGTGGCTAAGTTTGAAATGGTGCAATGTGGTGAGGCCATCGAGTTTGGAGTAAGAGATGGGATCTTGTACTTTCAAGACCGTTTATGTGTACCGACCATTGATGAGTTAAGGGACAAGATTCTCAAAGAAGTTCATAGTAGTCATTTTGTCGTGCACCCGATCAGTAATAAGATGTATCAAGATTTGCGACCATTTTATTGGTGGCCAAGAATGAAGAGGGATGTCTCGGAGTATGTGACCAAATGCTTGTCTTATCAACAAATTAAGGCTGAATATCAAGTTCCTTCGAGAATGCTACAACAGATCCAGATTCCACAATAGAAGTGGGATCGAGTAATAATAGATTTCGTGATCGGTTTACTGTTGACAAAGGGGAAACATGATGCAATTTAGGTCATTGTGGACAAATTGACCAAGACCAAGACCAATTATTTTTTGCCGGTTCGAATGGATTACTCATGGGAGAAGTTGGCCAAGCTGTACATTAAAGAAATTGTGAGACTTCATGGCGTGCTATCATCAATCATCTCAAGTAAAGATCTGAGGTTCACTTCTAGGTTTTGGAAAAATTTGCATGAGGAGTTGGGTACCGAGCTGCATTTTAGTACTAATTTCTACCCCTAGACGGATGGTCAATCCAATAGGGTTATTCAGATTCTTGAGGATATGCTCTGATGTTGTATCATCAATTTCGAGAGTAGTTTGGAGGAGCATCTTCTGTTGGTTGAGTTCACTTACAACAACTTTCAATCATTTATCCATATGGCTCCCTTTGAGGTGTTGTACGAGTTTAAGTGTAGAACTCCCTTGTGTTGGATTGAGTTAAATGAAAGATGGATTGTGGGTTTAGAATTGATCTAACAAACCAAGGAGAAGGTCCAGATAATCAAGGATAGAATGTGAGCTACTTTCGATCGACAAAAGGTCTATGCGGATTAACATCATAAGCATATTGAGTATGAAGTCAGTGAAAATGTGTTCCTTAAAGTGTCACCATGGAAATGAGTCATACGCTTTGGGCGAAAAGGGAAGTTAAGTTCGAGATTCATTGGACCGTACGAGATTGTTGAGAGAGTTGGACCCGTGGCTTACCGGTTGGCTTTACCCCCAGAGTTGGAGTGGATTCATAATGTGCTCTATGTTTCGATGCTTCAACGATATCGCTCTGACCCTTCCCATGTTATCCCTCTTGAAGAGATTGAGGTTAATGCCGATTTGACCTATGGGGAGGAACCTATAAAGATCCTTGATGTGGGAGTCAAAGAGTTGTGCAACAAGCATATACCGTTGGTCAAGATACTATGGAGGAACCATGATGTAGAAGAAGCTACTTGGGAGACCAAAGACGACATAGAGTTAATGTACCCGCACCTCTTTAGATCTGGTAAATTTCGAGGAAGAAATTTTCTTTTAAAAGGGGAGAGTTGTATTGACCTGGATTTTTGAGTCAACAGGTTAGTGTTGACCCGAGCCTTGAACCTTAGGTTGGAGGCGGGTTATAACCATATGGGTCTTGGTTTTTAGGTTTAGGCTTGAAATAAACCTTGTTTGGCTTAGTGTGGAAAATGAGGGACATAGGTGTGATTTCCCCAATAAAGGGCAACACATTTCCTTGTCTTCTTTAGACAAAGGCTGACCATTACATCATCCCCATTTACTCATCTTATTCAACCCAAAATATCTCTCTTGCAAGATCATCATAGAAGATTCAAGGTAAAGATTCCAACTTATCCCTCATTCTTCCTACCCAAAATTTGTGTTTGAGATATGTTAATCTTATCCCTACGATCTACATTTTGAGGTGAAAATCTATAGAAATGGTGGTGGGTAGAGAAAATGGGTTTTAGAGGGGTTTTTGAGAGGAGGTTGTTCTTAGACGAATTTCATGTTTCAAGTTTGTCTAAAGCTTATATCTAATCTTCTAAGAGTGTAACAAATCCATTTTTACACTTGTTGATTAGTTAAAGAAGTTGGAGAACCATCCCAAACCAAAGAGTAGGAGAAGAAGTGAGGTTAATCTAGTGGGCAAATGATTTTCTGGATTTTGAGAAAGGTTTGTACATCTCTATCTCCATCACGATCCATGCTTTTCATAAATGTGATTTCTTTGCATTGTTGAGCATTTTGGGTATTAAGAGCTTGGATATATGTTAACGGTGAAATCTAAATTTTATGTTAAAACCCCCTAAAAATGGTAGTAAATCATCCTAATGATCTCCTATATGATGTGGGTTCGAGTTGGGGAGTTAAGAATTCGATTTCCCGACCATTGAGAAACGATTTCTCGACCCTTAGAAGCCATATCTGGGCTTCGGTATCGGTATGCGAGGAACCGTATCGATACCCTATTGTTTTGCGAGACAAGAATAGGCAGAATTTCAAAGGGAGTATCGATACATGCTCAAGTCGTATCGGTACACCCTGTTCCATTGAGATTCCAGTGGCGGAAAACCGCATAGATACACTTGGGCGGTATCGATACTGATGGCGTATCGGTACAATTTTCTAGTGTACTGGTACGAGGTCAATGGTCAACCCTCTCCCCTTAAAAGAGTATCGGTACACATAATCTAGGTATCGATACCTAGTAGGGCGTATCGATACGCATGTTTGGGTATCTGTACCCACTAGGCAATCTACCCAAAAATATCGATTTTTTCCCAAAAGACTGAAAAATTATATCGTTCGATCCTATAGACCCCTAATGGCCCAAAATGAGTTGTAAATTTGAGAAACTGAGAAATCTCCTTCTACTCGAGCATAAAACTTAAGAACATAGTAAAAGTCTTGTGTGACTTGTATGTTGATAGTAACCATAGGATAATATGGTATGCGATGTTGTTGATGTTATATGGGCACTTGGTTGAGGGATCCGGATACCCAAAAGTAACATTCGATGGCTATGTGTTTTCGAGTGCTAGATCTTCGTTATTCGATGGCTATGTGTTTCCGAATACGAGATTTCTGCTACTTGATGGCTATGTGTTTCCAAGTATGCGATGAACCTTACTCGACGACTTTGTGTTTACGAGTATGAGTTGTCCTCTACTTGATGGTTAAGTGTTTCCGAGTAGATGACCCTTGTTACTCTCCAATGGCTAAGTGTTTCCGGGTATGTAGCAAATGAAAAAACCCAAGTTGAGGTAGTTCTAGGTTTGACTACCATGTTAACACTTGTCCATTCCTTCACTTTTATGCCTTATACTCTATGCTTATTCTTGTATGCTTACTTTTATGAACATCATGAATTATTGTAGAGTAGACATAAACCACTGAGCTTTGTTAGCTCAACGTGTAGATGTGCTATTTTTCCGTGCGTAGGTTGACAAGTCACTCTCGTGGAAAGGAGCACATCGATCAGGATTCCCCATCACCGAATCAACTCGAGTACAATACCTTGATTTTTATTTGTAGGGCTATGTATCCATAGGAACTTATTGTAGTCAGTCTGTAACTCTATTTGTACTATACTTTGATATACGATGTTTAATTCGTACGAGGCTTCAATTGTATTTTGGATTTAAAACTATTATGAAACTTATTCCAAATGACTTGTTTTAAATGTTGTCTAGGATAAACTGGGAATTTAAAATAAAAATGAATTTTATGGGTTGGGTTAGAGGTAACCCCAATGTAGCTTCTTGAATCTATTGTGATCGTGGTGTTATAGCTCGGCTCTAATTTGCCATTGCATACAACGAACCAATTGAAAATTGTAAAGAAAGGACTAAGAAATAGAGAAGAATTTGAGATATAAGGAGCTGAAGTTTTCATTCAATATTTGCATAAGGAATTCAGCTTACAGAAAAGACCTAATATAACTAGGTACACTAGGTAGTTATTTATTTACAAGTGCGACTTGTCCTTACTCCTAATATCATGGATAATATTAAAATTTTCTGGATAATTAACAGTAATATCACTTATGAATTCATCCTTCACTGGGCTCGTTCTTCTTCATATGTTCCGCTACTTGGGTTTGAGTCTTGGTCTTGTACAACTTACTCCAGCCTGATCAACCTAATAAATTCGAATCAAAATGTTGTCGTCCAACTTCATACTCTCTTTTCCCTTTTTCTTCACATCTAGTTCAATCCCAAGCCCTAATTAACCTTTCATGTCAACCCCCAAATTGTCAATTTCTTCCTTATTTTTACCATAAGTCATGAAAATACTCATTCTTTAGAGGATCATTGACCCCCAAGGATCAAAATCGAGAAACTAAGATTTTAGAAATGTGTAATCCTCCCATGTAGCATTTTCCGGTCAAAAATAGTCCATTAAATCAATAGATGAGTCACTACCACATTATTTTGTTTCACCTTCCGTTTATCCAAGACAACAGTAGGGTAGACCTTTAAGCTTTCATCTTCACTCATCTCAAGAGGATCTTGTGAGGTAATGGTTCCTTCCCCAATTCTCTTCTTTAGCAAGTTAACATGGAAATTAGGGTGGATCTTTGATGTTGGGGGCAATTGCAATTTATAGGCCATTAACCCTATTTTTTCAATCACTTTATAAGAGCCAAAATACCTAGCAAAGTGCTTCAAATATTTTTCTCAATGTCACTAATCTCAGAGGATAGGGTTGCATTTTTTGTTTAACACTTTGTAATATTGAATCATTTTTCCATGTCATCTCTTGGGGTGGATAGCCATACAATGCATCGAAAGGAATCATTTCTAATTTTGTGTGATGGTTGCTATTGTACCACCATTTAGCTTGGGGAAGTAGTTCTGTCCAACTAGTGGGTTTGCTGAAGCAAAGACTTCTCAGATATTGCTTTAGACATTGGTTAAGTCTCTCAGCCTGCCCATCAGATTTTGGATGATTGGTAGTACTGAAACATGCATTTGTCCCCGATTGCTTCATTAACTCTCTCCAAAAAATGCTAGTAAATGTCTTGTCCCGATCATAGATGGTCACCTTAGAAGGACCATGCAACTTTTAAATTTGATTCAGATAGATTCTAGCAACTTCAGTAGCTATATAAGGGTGTGACAATGCCAAGAAATGATCAAATTTAATGTATTCGTCAATTACAACTAAGATGCAGTTGTGTTTCAAATTTAATGTAACCCTTCAATGAAATTTATAGAAATTACCTCCCAAGCCTTTTGAGGAGTAGGGATTGGCCGTAGAAGTCCAGGTTGAGCTACATGTTCTCATTTTGTCCTCTGACAATTATCACACCGCCTCACAGAGGTTTTAACAATAGTTTTCATTCAGGCCAGAAAAAGTAAAATTTTAATCTGAAATAAGTGGCTTGCACCCCTGAATGTCCTCCTTGTAGAGAATCATAGAGAAGAAGTAAAAATTGTTGTCACAAATTCCCCTGATCCCCTATGAAACTTTATTTTTGTACCTCAAAATTCCCTTTTTATGACCAATTTTTCATATTGTCTGCCTTCACAGCCACAACAGTAATTCTGTCATGTGCAAAAGTGTCTCCATTGTAAAATTCTTCAATTTCCAAAACCCAAGTAGGAATAATATGAGTATCATGCAACTCTAGAAATTCATTCTTAAATTCCTCATTGCGAGATAAAACATTAGCTACGAAATTGGTCTTTTCATTTTTAAATTTAATTACATAATTCAGTTCCAACAGCTTAGTTAAGTCCTTTTTTGGATGATAGTTGTCAACTTTTTCTCTAACAAATGTTTAAGTGGCTCATAATCTCTGTTGATGAAAAATGAAGCTCTTTCCAACTAATGTCTTCATTTAGTCACAACTATTGGGATGGCTAGATATTCTCTTTCATATATAGATATATCAACATGTTTAAGACTCAAGGGTTTGCTTAAGTAACCCACTGGTCTTTTTTTCTTGTGAAAGTAGTGTACCAAAACCCTTAGAACTAGCATCAATTTTCAAACAGATGGGTTTGAAGAAGTCCGGTGATGCTAAAACTGGAGTGTGACACATAACTTCTTTGAGACTGTTAAAAGTTGCTTTAGCTTGAGGATTCTAAGAAAAATTATCATTCTTCAGCATGTTGGTCAAGGGTCTGCTAAGCTTTTTGTAGTGCCTGACAAACTTTTTGTAATAGCCTGCTAGTCCCAAAAAACCCTCTAAGTACTTTCAGGTTATTGAGTAAAGGCCAATTTCTCATTGCCTCAATTTTAGTAGGATCAGTAGCTACTCATATTTTTAAAATTATTGGCCTAGATATTCTATCTTATCTTGACAAGAAAGAAACACTTGCTCCTTCTAACAAACAATTTGTTAGAGCTCATAGTTGCAAAACCACGTCTAAATGTTGAAGGTTGTAACATCCCGGAAAACAGGCTAGAAGATTTGGGTGATTTATCAAAATCGGGTTGGAACTTTTGGTTAGGCTTTAGCTAATTAATTAATTCTAGAAAATAATTTGGGTTGATTGTATTGGTTTCCAATAAATTTATTGTGGTTAATATCTTTGAAACTATTTTTAATAAGTTTGTCAAAGGACGAAATTGAACTTGAGTAATTTTAAATGAGTTGATTTAATATTAAATTAAATAGCGACTATATTAGAAGAAATGTAGAATTTTATTAATGGCAATATAATAAAAAGGGATTAAAGTGGTATTTTTGGAATTATTAAATCAATTATTAATATAACTTTTCCCTCTCATTTTTTTAACAAAAGAAGATGACAGTTATTATTTTCTAAAAGATGAGAAAAATAAATCGAAACTTTTCTCTCATTTATTCTCTTGAATTTGTCAAACACAATTTAAAGAACATTGATTTTACTTCTTGATTTTCATTTCTTTTATATCCTAAATGATTTCTAATCAACAATCTAGCAAGAGCTAGTAGTCTTCATTCAATCTTCTTGGAATTCACGTTCAAATGGAGGATGTTTTCAACTTTCATTTTTTCTATTAATTGGGTAAGCTTTTAGTTTTTAAAGGTTCTCTAATTGTTTTAAAATTGATTATCTATCATTTCTATTGGAGTTTATGAATTAAAACGAATATAATTTGATTTAATTGATTTTTAGATGATAAAGGAATGATTGTGATTTGATAGATAAAATCAAGATGTTTTAATTTGATTGAAAGTTAATTTTATAGGTAAGATGAAATCTAATATCAATTTTATGAAATTGGTACCGGAGTTAATATAATTGGTTAAGTTTAGAATTAGGTTCTTGAATAGGTTGATTGGTAGAGTGGTTGATTTAATTATTGGATCATATATTAGGGTACATGGCACTTGTTCGATGAAATGTTGTAGGGAATTGCTAAGCTGAAAAAAAGGGAAAGAATCGAAATGCCAAGGCTGGCAGTGGTGCGATCACTATTGCCCTGTTATGCGAGTTGTGATCTGCCGTAGGATTTTAATAAATTCCTAATTGCTACTTTATATATTTGGTGGTTAAAAGAAAAATGAGTAGAGGGATATGGTACAATAGTTGCGTATAAGTGGGGTTGAGTGGTATTTAAGTTGGAGAATTTGGGGGTGAAAATAAGGCAGTGGCGTGAGGATGCAATTGTAGTTGGTTTTAGGTTATTTCGAGTATAGTTGTAATAGATTAATGTTATTTAAATAAAGTGGTTATTTTGGTGTGGTACAATTTATATTGATCCTTGCATATTTTTAATGGAGATTGGTAAGTGTTTGAACGATTTTCGGTTAGGCGTCGAGGCGTTGGCATCGAGACGGTAGCGAGTTGTTGAGTGCACATGTGTTTTGGTACTGTAGAAAGGTTTGAATTATGACTTTGAGAGTTTAGTTAAAGCCTAACAAGCTTAGCTAAGCTTGGAAATAAGTTTTCCTTATTTCAACTTTTGAATATCGGTTTGATATGAAATTTGAATTTACATGTTTTAGTTTAAAAGCATGGTTTGGTTTAAATACCGTTATATGCATCTTTTAAATGACATGCATTGATTTATCATGTATACGGATGCCTAAGAGAATTGAGAAATGGTTCCTAATGAAATGTGGTTGTTGCCTTTGGCAATATGATTTTGCATGTAAAAATGATTTTGTAATTGCATATGAAAAACAATAAGTAAACGTGTTTAAAAAGGGTATATTGGCCATGTGACATATAAAAAGAAAGAATCAGATATAGTTGGCTAGTCATAGGATTTAAAGTGCACTATAATATGTTAAGTCGATCGCACCACGGTCTTTGAGGAAAGCGATTTAATTAGGTTACTCAGGCTGTTGGATTATCACTTGTGGTATGCAGTTTAATTAGACTACCCAATTTGATGGTGTATCTTGAAGTATGATAGAGGTGAGTCTATCTGGGTCAAGGTATGATTTGGTAAAGGTGAGTCTACCGAAAAATCCGGGTATCCGATGTGGTTTTATAAAGGAACAATGATTTATTGAAATTTACACTAATTGTCAATATATGTGAATCAAAGTGGAAAGCTATTTTGCATATGATTGTTATGCATGCTATATTTTCAAAACAAATAAGCAAATTGCGTTGGCTTTACACTCATATCTTACGTTACAGTGAATGCATGGTTTATGTCAGAAGATATGAGGCTTATGATTTGATCAAGCATGTTTTATTTTGATGTTTTGAGAATAAAAATATTTTTTATGAAAGCATGAAATATATGTTCGAATAAACATGTTTTATTTAAATGCTTTGGATATTGCGAGTTCAAATTGCTTTAATTGGTTTCTAATATCGGTTTTGATTTTGAAAATGCATTGATGTTTTACTCCTTTTGAGCGCACTCACTAGGCATTATATACTTATGCTCTCTTTTCATCCATCAATGTGGATAGTTGAGTAAGTACGAGGTTGTGGTTCGAGGCAAGGAGTGATCTCAAGACAAGCGTACTAAAGAGTATGTGTTATGGTGGGATCATTATTTGTAATAAGGCAATGTGGGTTACTCGTTGGGATGTTATTTTGTATATGGATTGATTATATTGTTGAAGTTTATATTATGTTGGATTATGAAAATATTTAACGTGTACGATGTTGGTTTTATTTAATGCCAAGCACATTGATGGTTATGATCTATTGATTTAAAATTGTTTAAATAATGATTGGATTGATTGTTTGAGTGCTAAGTGTACACATGCCCATGTGCTTCTATTTCTTAGTTAATCTATAGCCTATGTTTGAGGTCTTGACCATTTGGTGCATATTGGATAATACTTTATATTGTTAGAAAGCATGACTCTAGTTTTCTTGTATGAATATGGATTGTTTTGAATAGTTGGTATGTAATTGTTTGACCCTACTTGTTTAATAATGGTAAAAATTTTATAAACATGTCAATGTTGTTTGTAAATAATTTGGATTTGTTCGGTTTGAGATTCCAATCCCTAAGATGCAGTTTAGTGCATCCTGTATCAGTATGCTTGGTGTCGGTATCGGTACGCGACGTTATTTCAGTGACCAGTAATGAATGTGGGTACCGGTACGCAAGACTGGGTTTCGGTACGCGTAGCCAAGTATCGATATGCTCTATTGCGTACCGATTCTAATATTTTCTTCGGTGTTTGCCTGTACCGGTACAATGTCCTGTGTACCGGTACGACCAATAGTTTATTTAGTTAATGAACTTTGTCGAGTTTAAGTTCTTTACATTTTGGTCATCGTATGTTCATGCAATAATTTAATAAGTAAATTATGCCCGTTTGACCTAGAATTTTGCAAGCATTCTTTTAATGTATCTAATTGCTATAAGAAGCTTTTATAAACGTGATAGTCCATGTATTTTGACATTTTTATGATTTAGTCCTTAGTTTCGTATTTTGCTAAATTGGATGCTTATTTGTTATCTGTGTAAGCTAAAATTTAACACGCTAGCATGAAATATGATTAATTAATTATTGGTAACCTGAAACTTGTATAAGTCCCTATAATTATTCAGATTTTCATTTTGGTCCCTATAATTATTGTATTTGCAATTGAGTGTCTTATCGATGTTCGTATCGAATGATAATTGAACTGATGCTTGTATGAGCACCATAGGTCTTAATAATGCATCTAGATAAGTAAAGAGAAAAAATGGATCGTAATTCGAGTAAGACGGTTCATGTTTGCTTCGGCAAACCTAATATGATCTTCTTAGTTCGGGTCTAACGACTAGGCCGGGTCAAGGGGGTTACATTTGTTAGTTTTAGAGATAGATTCACAACCTAGGACGAATAGAGTTAAATCTGGTTATTTTGAGAAATTGGTAAATGGATTCGTATGTGCTCATGTTGTTAATTGTTTATGTTGGGGGTTAATCGAGAACACATTGCCTGTTACTAATGTTTTTTAAAAGGTTTTGCAGGTTTTTCTTGGGTCATTTGCTGAGCCGACACCCCAACTGTCAAGGTTAAACACAAATGAGAAATGAATTATTTAGTAATTACTTCTGAGTTTAGTAAGCGTTGTTTGGGTTTACGATAGTATAAGAAAAGTGGTTTCTGATCTTGAGTTTACTTATTTCTCGGTCGAGAATAGTTAAAAATGGTTTATGAGCTTGAGTGGTGTTGTCCTCGTTCGTGAGCTTTTAAGTGGCACTGGTCCACTGTTTTAAATAGTAAAACTGGTTATAACCATCGATGTTAATGATATGGTTTTTGAAGACAAGAAGTTAGTGAAGTGAAGTAAAGGGAATGAGTACATCGTAAGGTGTCGTACGCTTGATCGTAATATCAAGATCCGTAAGGTATGCTCGAGTTATGTACGAAAAAGCTTCAGCCGAGATTCTAATGAGGATTTTAGAGTGTTTAAGTTGATAAGGCATTGATGTACGCATCAGACAAGAAAGTTGATGTTCATGATCGAAACCTGATCAGTGATGTTGATTGCTAGAGAGATTTTAGTAGTGTCCCTAACATCATTTCCATAAGGATGGTCAAGGTATGAAATATGTATAAGGTATTGGATTGACTTTCATCTTCAAAAGTCAAAGTGCGCAGCGAAATCGTAGAATCTGTATGTTACTTAAGAAATGGTTGTGTAAGCTGCTTTTCATTTCCTATTGCATCTTCTAGTGGATTCTTGTTTCACGCATTTGTGCATATTAGTTGAAGGTAGTAGTTTTTGAGTGTGTTGAAGTTTTTAAGAGTGGAGTTACTTTTTTGCAATAGAGATTGTTCGAGAACGGACCGAATTATGTTTAAGGAGTTTTTGGCTTTTGTGGTAATCCAAGGTCTATGGATGTTCGAGTTCTGAAGGTCTGTGATGTTCGGGAATTCTTTCATGTCATGTTTCAGGGGAGTTTTCCGTCTTGTCTTATGATTGCGAGGTTGAGTTTGGTATTGACGGGAATTAAGGAAATTTATGAGTTGAGAGCGTAATTGTGATAATGGTTGGTTTGTGGATATGTTTGGTCGGAAGTTCTATTTTTGATGCACTAGTGTGGTTTTTAACGAGAATGGTGTTTGAGATCGTTTGGTTGGTATGGGTTTATAGTTATGTCATGTAGATGGCGACTGCACTAGTGACATTCGAGGTCGCGGTGAGTTGAGTATTCTGTGAATACTTGATTTCATGAGTAGCAAGTGTAGTGATACTCTCATATATAATGGTATCGAGGAGGATATGATTGACAACCAAGAATTGTTTGGTAGGCTATTGTAGCAAAGCAAGTGTTTGTTCCTTATTAGGGTAAGTGCAAGTTTCGACATAATGAAAGGAATATTGGTTTTGAGAATGTTATTAGTAAGTGAGTAGTTGAACATGCACAGTGCATAAACACTTATATGTATATATTTAAATATGTCAGTACATGCATACATTTGGGCATGACATTAGAGGTTCTGCATACATATACATAGACATCTATGAGGACATATAAGTAATCATGCATACATAAGTTCACACTTAAGAATGACTTTTCAGAGGCCGGTGAGATAATGATGTAGGCAGTGTAGCGAGGATAATTAGGTTTAAGCGAGGAGACTATCTGAGGTCTCATAAATTGTATAAGGTGTTCTTGATTGATTCTCAGAAGTTGAATTTGTGTTAGATTTGAAGCAACCAAGGTTATTGTCAGAAGTACGTGGTTTTTCTAGATCCAGTTGATTATTATCGAAGTTTCCTGTGGAATCTTATGATATTTTTACACCGTTAGCGAAGTGGTGGCAAGAGATATCCTGTTGAATTGGACGTTTGATGGTTTCCATGGGTATAGTTAGTTAATTAGTTCCGGGTTATTGATTGAATGTATTTTTGAGTGAATTTGGCAGAATTAGACATTGGTAATGTTTTGAAAGGTTATTTAATTGGTTTATTAACTAACAAGAATTGTGTTTTTAATGACTTTTAAAGAGAGAGAGAGAGAGAGAGAATTTGGTTTTAAAGTAATTTTTATGAATTAAATAGAAAATGGACTCATGCTAAGAATCTTTAGGGAGCAATTTCACCCTTTGTATTTTAATAACTCGTTTTTCTTCATTTTGCTTTTAAAAAAACTACTACAGATGGTTAACATTTTTTCTTTAAAACATGGGTTCTCTAAATTTTCTTTCAATTAAAAAATATTGTTTCCGTATTTTCTACATTCCTAAAATGTTTTCAGTGATCATTGATTTTCCAATCTTATTTCTAATCTATTTTTCATCCAAATGATTTTTAAACTTGAGTGAGTCGGTGGATTTTGGTTAACAATGATTTTCACTTTAGAATACAAGAGGAAGCTCATTTTGTTTGTACTCCTATCAAGCAAGGTGAGTCACGGTTTCTTATTGACATTCCACACGCTGTGTGTCCTTAATCTATTATTTCTATTAACATTTGTGATTAAAATGAATTTGATTATTGACATTCCACACGTTGTGTGTCCTTAATCTATTATTTCTAGTAACATTTGTGATTAAAATGAATTTAATTGAGTTTAATTGTTTTATAATGGTTTCAAGAGCGAATCATGGTTAGGTTGTTGAAACCTAACAATTTTGAGTGGGTACTAATGATAATAGTTTAAAAATCAATTTTGCGTGTTTGATCCCGAAATTAGTTTAATCGGCTAATTAAGATAGTTGTGCTCTAGGAATTATGGTTGATGTATGGTTAAGAGTAACTTTTTTTGTTAGCTGTTAATATTGGGAATTATTTAATGATTGTTGCTGTGATACAAGTCGAGATTCGTTTAGAAGAGTTGATTTGAATTTAGAAAGGATTGGTGTCCGCTAAAAGTGGTTTTTGGTATATTGGCGTGGCTTTGAGGTTAGAAGTTAAATAAGTTTTATACAGATTGAGATAACGAGAAACCTGATATCATATGGGTGGTTGAGTGTTTCTTGGCGTTTCTCCATGGATGAATCTTGTAGAGATTAGTTCGTAATGGTGTGTTGTATCAAGTCTTAATAGACGATATGTAGATAAATGGGAAGATCAGTTTTGTGACATGTTGTGTCAAGATGGTTTTGGGCTCAAATGTGTAATTGATGATTTCCCTACGTTTATCTGGTGAGGTTTGGTTGACTCTTGCTTATTTGTCTCCGTAAAGAGCAAGTTGAGAATTGTTGGTTCTACCATTGGTAAGGGATTTTCTGATTAAGTCTCTAACAACTAGGTGTTGTTCATTGAGACGGTTGAATTTGTAAAAATTATACAACGTAAGTATAATCGAGGAAGTTGTTGGATGAAGGAAGGTTTATATTATTTTTGTTCCCTTTAGGTAAATTTCGAGGACGAAATTTCTTTTAGATGAGGAGGGAGTTGTAACATCCCAAAAACGGGCTAGAAGATTCCAGTGATTTGACAGAATCGGGTTGGAATTTTTTATTAGGCTTTAGCTAATTAATTAATTTCGAAAAATAATTTAGGTTGATTACATTGGTTTCTAATAAATTTATTGTGGTTAATATTTTTGAAAATATTTTTAATAAGTTTGTCAAATGACGAAATTGTGCTTGAGTAATTTTAAATGAGTTGATTTAATATTAAATTAAATAGTGACTATATTAGAAGAATTGCAAAATTTTATTTATGGAAATATTGTACAAAGTGATTAAAGTGATATTTTTAGCATTATTAACTCAATTATTAATATATTTTTTCCTCTCAATTTTTTTTAACAAAAGAATATGACGGTTATTATTTTCCAAAAGATGAGAAAAACGCATCTAAGCTTTTCTCTCATTTTCTCTCTTAAATTTGCTAAACACAATTTAAAGAACATTGATTTTTCTTCTTCATTTTCATTTCTTTTTTATCCTAAATAATTTCTAATCAACAATCTACCAAGAGCTAGTAGTCTGCATCAAATCTTCTTGGAATTCACGTTCAAATGAAAGATGATGTTTTCAACTTTCATTTTTCTTATCAATTGGGCAAGCTTTTTGGTTTTAAAAGGTTCTCTAATTGTTTTTAAATCGATTATCTATCATTTCTATTGGAGTTTATGAATTAAAACGAATTTAATTTGATTTAATTATTTTTGGATGATAAATGAATGATTGTGATTTGATAGATAAAATCAAGATGTTTTAATTTGATTGAGTTAATTTTATGGGTAAGATGAAATCTAATATCAATTTTATGAAATTGGTACCGAAGTTAATTAAATGGGTTGATTGATAGAGTTGTTGATTTAATTATTGTATCATATATTAGGGTGCATGATACTTGTCCGGTGAAATGTTGTAGGAAATTGTTAACCTGAAAAAAAGAGGAAAGTATCGAAAGACCAAGGTTGGCAGTGGTGCGATCGCTAGTGCCCTGTTATGCGAGTTGTGATCTTCCGTAGGATTTGGGGAAAGAATAAATTCTCAATTGTTGCTTTATATCTTTATTGGTTAAAAGAAAAATGAGGAGAGGGATATGGGTCAATGGTTGCGTATAAGCGGAGTTGATTGGTATTTATGTTGGAGAATTTTGGGAGTGAAAATAGGGCAGTGGCGTGAGGGTGCAGTTTTAGTTGTTTTTAGGTTACTTCGTGTATAGTTGGAATATATTAGAGTTATTTAAATAAAGTGGTTATTTTTGTGTGGTATAATTTATATTGGTCTCTGTATTTTTTTAATAAAGGTTGACAAGTGTTTGGACGATTTTCGGTTAGGTGTCGAGGCGTTGGCATCGAGACGGTAGCGAGTTGGTGAGCGCAAATGTGTTTTGGTACTATAAAGAGGTTTGAATTATGACTGAGAGTTTAGTTAAAGCCTAGAAAGCTTAGCTAAGCTCGGAAATAAGTTTTCATTATTTCCCCTTTTGAATATCAGTTTGATATGAAATTTGGACTTACACGTTTTGGTTTAAAGCATGATTTGGTTTACTTACTGTTATATGCATTTTTAAATGACATGCAATGATTTAACATGTATATGGATGCCTAAGAGCATTGAGAAATGATTTATAATGAAATGTGATTGTTGCCTTTGGCAATGTGATTTTACATGTAGAAATGGTTTTGTAATTGCATATGAAAAACAATAAGTAAATGTGTTTAAAAAGGGTTTAAAAGCCACGTGACATACAAAAATAAAGAACCAGATATAGTTCGCTAGCTATATGATTTAAAGTGCACTATAATATATAAAGTCGATCGCACCACGCTCCTTGAGGAAAGCGATTTAACTAGGTTACTCAGACTGTTGGATTATCACTTATGGTATCGATTTAACTAGACTACCCAAGTTGATGGTGTACCTTGAAGTAGGATAAAGGTGAGCCTATTCGGGTCAAGGTATGGTTTGGTAGAGGTGAGTCTACCGAAAAATCCGTGTATTCGATGTGGTTTTAGAAAGGAACAATGGTTTATTAAAAGTCACACTAATTGCCAATACATGTGAATCAAAGTGGAAAGCTATTTTACATATGGTTGTTATGCATGTTATGTTTTTAAAAGAAGTAAGCAAATTGCGTTGGCTTTACACTCATATCTTACTTTACAGTGAATGCATGGTTTATGCCGGAGGATATAAGGCTTATGATTTGATCAAGCATGTTTTATTTTTAATGTTTTGAGAATGAAAATATTGTTATGAAAGCATGAAGTATATGTTCGAATAAACATGTTTTGTTTAAATGCTTTGGAAATGGCGAGTTCGAATTGCTTTAATATTGGTTTCTAATATCAGTTTTGATTTTGAAAATGCATTGACATTTTACCCCTTTTAAGCGCACTCAATTGGCATTATATGCTTATTTTCACGCCCCACCAAAGAGCACCAAGGCCAACCGAGACCAAATTAAGTGCCTTGGGCGTTTTAAGGCCAAATATGAACCAAAGAAGGTTCTATAACGGCCTAGAGAGGCCTAAAATCTTCTCAAAACGTTTCCACAAGGATCTAGGAGGTTTCAGGAGTTTCTACCCGAGTCCACACAAGTCCGGAAGACCCTAGAAGACCTTGAAAGGCTCGGGAATGATCGGGACTACTTCGGGCCTAAAAGCTTTTAGACTATTATATATGGACATAACAAGATAGTTGTAGAATACTCTACAATAATCTAGGCATGTAACATATCTCTAACACTCTAGAATAATCCTTAGGGAGGGGGAGGCCTATAAATAGGACCATCCACCCTCATTTTAACCATCCCTCAAATCCCCATAAATCCACAAGCATCAAAGCATTGTAGAGCTTTCTTAGCTTAATACAAGTCATTTCTTCTTGTAAGTTCACTTGCCTTCTCTACTTTGTGTTTGTTTGTCATAGCGTTTGCGTGAAACAAGGCTTGTTAGCATTGAGTCGGGAGTGCTAACACCGCACGGATAGCTCGAGAGAATAAGTTTGTGACATTATGCACTCTTTTCTACCGTTAATGCAGTGAGTTGAGTAAGTACGGGGTTGTGGTTCGAGGCAATGAGTGATCCCAAGACAAGCGTACTAAAGACTATGTGTTATGGTTGTGGTTCGAGGCAAGGAGTGATCACAAGGCAATGTGGGTTAATCGTTGGTATGTAATTGTGTATAAGGCTTGATTATATGGTTTGAGTTTATATTATGTTGGATGATGACTTTATTTAATGTGTACGATGTCGGTTTTATTTAATGCCAAACACATTGATGGTTATGATCTAATGATTTAAAATGGTTTAAATAATGATTGGATTGATTGCTTGTGCGCTAAATTTACACATACAATTTTTACTCATACAATTCCAAATTATGATTCGTTTGTTCAAAAAAAACTAGATTTGATAATCTTTCCAGCCATATAAATTACCTCTGCAAATTTTACTCATACAATTTTTATGGCAAAATTCTGAAGTCATTGTCATTGTTTTTTGAAACTGTTTGCAGTATTTTCTTCTGACCTTTGCTCACTCAAAAATTAATAACTCCTAATATATGACTCGAAATCAAGAACTGTTTGTTTTAAATGAATCTCGACTTTCTTATGATTATAGAAATATAAGGCTCACTTCTTGATTTATCTTGTAGAATTTTTGTTTATTTTTCAAAGTCATTGGTAAAACTGTTTTCTAAGAAATGTGCTGCCAAATTTTTATGACCTTTCAACATTCAAATATTTATCTTTTTAAAATACATATCGAAATCGATCACCTTGTATTTTAAATAAAATTATATGAATCATGTTTACAACGATGTATAGATAACTTTTTAATTATTTTTATAAAATTTACGGAGAATTTCCAACTTACTCTAGTTGGCCATACTCAGGTTATGAGAGATTAGATTTTTGTTGAAATATGGGTAAATTACCCTTATGGCCATCAAAATTAGTAAATATATCGGGATCGCTGCAGATATTTTCTGAGATCCCTACGGTGATTTATACAGGTACGGTTAGGCTATCCCCACGGTTCGAATATAGCAATACCCGTCCTCATCCCCATTTGGACTTCGATGATAAAACTTTCCCCGTCCCCGTCCCCATCCTTGTGGGTGAATATTTCGGTTATTCCTCATACCCGTCGATTCCGATCCCTACAATTTTTGGTTATTCCCCACCCAATTGCCACCCCTACTCTAGGTTTTTTTGTATGAATGTGAATTATCTTGAATAATTGGTATGTAATTGTTTGAGCATACTTGTTTAATGATGGTAAAATATTAGAAGCATGTCAATGTTGTTTGTAGGTAGTTTGGATTTGTTTGGTTTGGGATTCGAATCCCTAAGATGCAATTTAGTGCATCCTATATCAGTACACTTGGTGCCGATAACGGTACACGAGGTTATTTTAATGACCAGTAATGAATGTGGGTACTGGTACGTAGGACTGAGTTTCAGTACGCGTAGCCGAGTACCGGTACGCCCTATTGCGTACCAATTCTAATATTTGCTAAGATGTTTGCCTGTACCAGTACAATGTCCCGTGTACCGGTACGACCGGTAGTTTATTCAGTTAATGGGGTTTACCGAGTTTAAGTTCTTTTCATTTTTGTCATCTTATGTTCATGCAATAATTGAAAAGGTAAATTGTGTCTGTTTGACCTGGGATTTTACCAGCATGCTTTTAATGTATCTAATTGTTGTAAGATACTTTTATAAACGTGATAGTCCCTTTATTTTGGAAGTTTTAGGATTTGGTCCTTAGTTTCGTATTTTGCTAAATTGGATGTTTATTTGTTATCTGTTTAAGCTGAAGTTTAACACGCTAGCATGATATATGATTAATTAAGTATCGGTAACCTGAAACTTGTATAGTTCCCTGTAACTATTCGAATTTCGTATCGAATGATAATTGAACTGATGCTTGTATTATTCGCAATTGAGTGCCTTATAGATGTTCGTACCGAATGATAATTGAACTGTTGTTTGTATGAACACCATAGACCTTAATAATGCATCTAGATAAGTAAAGAGGAAAAAATGGACCGTAATTCGAGTAAGATGGTTCGAGTTTGCTTCGGAAAACCCAATGTGACTTTCTTGGTTTGGGTCTAACAACTAGGCTGGGTCAAGGGGGCTACAAAGGTGATCGTTCCAACTATTGCTGTAGATTAGGATATCATCAAAGAATACCATTAAAAAATTTCTTAAATAAGACTCAAATAGATTGTTCATTATGGACTAAAAGGCACCAAGAGCATTGGTCAACCCAAAGGGCATGACCTTGAACTCAAAATGACCATGATGAGTTCAAAATGATGTCTTCGATCTACATCTTTTGGCTCGATTTGAATCTACCAATAACCTGATCTTAGATCCACTTTAAAAAAATTCCCTTACCAGCTCATCCAACAAGTCTTCCACAATGGGAATTGAAAATTTGTTCTTGATGTTCATAGCATTTAGTTGCATGTAATCCACACATAACCTCCATAACCTATCTTTTTTCTTCACTAACAAACAAGGAGAAGCAAAAGGGCTCTTGCTAGTTTGAACAATAGAGGTTGTCAACATCTTTGAAATCTGCTTTTCAATTTGTTTCATGATAAAGGGAAAACATATAGGATCTCAAGTTCACAGGTGATGATCCATTCTACTAGGTAATAGCTGGTCACGAGTTCTCACTAATGGTAGTCCTTGTGGTTCGTCAAAAACAGACTTATATTTCTTTAACAACAGTTCCAACTCTTCAGGGACCTAAGCTTCTGTTCCTTCACAAGTTAGCTAATAAAGTTCTCTCAATAATTCAAAATCCTTTTCGGTCATCCTTTGTAATTCCCCCTAAAATAATCTTAAATTCATCAACTTTTATTCCCCCATGCAACACAACATCTCTTCCCTCCTTAGTAAAGGCAAGGTCATAGCATTAAAATACATGATTATAGGGCTATAATTTTTCATCCTATTTACCCCCCCCCCCCACACACACACACCATGTCACTTCCCCATTTGCAGCACCCTAAAGACATTCTCAAATTGATGCCCTCGCATCTTTTAACTCAAATTTTTACTCTTGGTTGTGCTATACAACTTTTTACCTTTAGCCACTATGGTGAGTGGATTAGTAGAGATTACTTGCACCCTTTCTTTAGCCCAACATGATGTTACAAACCTATGTGTGCCTCCACTGTCAACCAAGATGTTCAGTGGTTTAACCTTGATTGTCCCTTGTATCCTTAATGTATGATGACCAGCATTCCCAGTCAAAACATTTACAAAAATCTCTAATTCTCTTTCTCGACCTTTAGTGGTACGAACTT
Organism: Hibiscus trionum; assembly: GCA_030270665.1. Taxonomy (NCBI): domain Eukaryota; kingdom Viridiplantae; phylum Streptophyta; class Magnoliopsida; order Malvales; family Malvaceae; genus Hibiscus; species Hibiscus trionum. Next base: position 22,567,394 of record BSYR01000011.1, read on the forward strand.
CTCTTCCTTCCGCATTTATCTCTTCTGCCTCTTCTGGTTGTCCATCTTCTTCCATTAAATTTAATTGTTTGACTTTACATTAATGGTCTGGACTAAATTTCTCATCACACTTAAAGCAGAGATTATTGGCTCTTATATATTACAACAAGGACTATTTAGTGTTAGGAAATGCTACACTAGTTTTTTTAGTAAAATTAACTCTTTGATTTCTTGTTGTTGTGATTTGATTCTGATTCATTTAAGGCCTGACAGAATACCTTTGCTTCTTCCTTTCCAACTCAATTGCCATTTCATACAATTTAGCATGCCCTCTAGCTTCTGATAATAAACTTGGTCTATGCACTTTCACCTTGAGTCTTAAATCTTCCTTCAGTCCACTCACAAAACTAGAAACAAAGTAATTTTCCTCCAAGAAAGGATTATGCATTAACATATAATGTTTTAATTCCTCAAAACTTTCTTGATACTCTTATACGGAATGCTTCTATACTAATTTGTTAAATTCTTCAATAAAATCATCTCTATTATTATCATAGAATCTATGAAACAAATAAACTATAAACTCCTCCCATGTAGCCTTATATTTTAGCATCATGTACCCAACAAACCATGATTCTACCTTTCCTATAAGATATATAGCTGTCAGTTCTAACGTTTGCTCTTCGTGAATAACAAAGATGGAAAAGTATTTTTCACATTTTCTAATCCAACTTCTGGGATTTTCTCCTTCAAACATTTGAAGTTCTATTTTTGCTCTAAGGTTCAAGGTGTTCCAGTTACCCACTTGACTAGTCTTTTTAGGCTTACAAGGCTCCTGAAGAAATGAAGTATGCCTTTTTCAAACCATTGACCACCATGTTTTAATTCTTCATTAGGTATGATAGCATTTTGTGTGTTAGGAGCAAATATTCCAGGTTCATATCGCTTCATATCATGTCTTTTCTTGTCCTCTATCACACTAACATGAAATGTTTTCTTACCTTCTTGTTTAGAATGAGTGCTAATCGATAAATGATTGAGTTTATTTGGTGTCATATGCTCTACACTCTCTGCTTTTTTGGTCAGCAGCTCAATGATTTTCTTCAAATCTGCATGGGTTTCTTCCATCTTGGCCTTGATCTGATCCATATGCTTCTCCAAGGTGCCCTTATTGGCCTTTATCTCATCCAATTGACATTGAATGGTGGCCAAATTTGTGTTTTCATCCATTTGTTGTGTTTTCTTTGATTTTTCCAGTGTGAAGGTGGATCAAGTAGCCTTGCTATGGATACCCATGTAATGAACCGAATGAAAATTGTAAAGAAAGGACTAAGAAATAGAGAATAATTTGGGATATAAGGGCTGAAGTTTTCATTCAATATTTGCATAAAGAATTTGGCTGACAAAAAAGACCTAATATAGCTAGGTACACCATGTAGTTATTTCTTTACAAGTGTCATTTGTCCTTAACATGGATAATATTAAAATATTCTAGATAATTAATGGTAATATCACTTCTAGACTCATTCTTTATTGAGCTCGTTCTTCTCCACCTGTTCTGCTACTTGGTCTGAGTCTTGGGCTGGTACAACTTACTCCAGCCTGATAAATTGGAATCAAAACGAAGTCGTCCAACTTCATACTCTCTTTTCCCCTTTTCTTCACCTCTGGTTCAATCCCGAGCCCTAATTTACCTTTCATGTCAACCCCCAAGTTGCCAATTTCTGCCCTATTTTCCCCATAAGTCATGACATTGCCAGTGGTCTTTCAATAGTTTGATCTCCTTTTGTGGTTTGTTTATTGGTGCAGTCAGATATGTTAGTATCTATCTTTTGGTTGGATTTTTTATTGTATAGTCCTTGTATGATCTCAAGTGGTTAGTTTCTTTTGGGTTATAGTAAAATGTCCAAATTATGTGTTTAGTTTACGATTATGGTTGTAAGCACTCATTGTAGTCTAGAATGTTTTCTCTTTTTAATAAAACTAGTAGTTTTTATAAAAAAAAAAATTAAATTTTATAATAATATATTATCATTTGATTCATTAACATTAGATTAAAAATTAATTTAGATAACAATTGATATTTTTCTACCAAATAAAAGTGGGTAATGGAAATTAGTGTATGAAGTGGGTAAGGGAAGTGCTAGTGACATCTCCCACTCAAAACAGAGCCAAAATACAAATATACACTCCCTCCTTTTTCTATTTTGTCTTTCACCTTATAATCAATCCTAATATTTTTTTTAACGTAATGGGGTTTGACCTTTGGTTAATGAAACGAAAATTTTAAATTAAAACACCAATAATCAGTTGGTACAGTGAGATGAGGCATTAGAACTTTTAAGCAAGATTGGAGATTTGACTCATGACGTTGTGAATGAAGCAATTAAATTAGAAAGGTCGCTCTCATAATAGAACATTATAATACTTAATTAAAATTAATCAACTAATAAGTTAGATACTTATAAAATAATAAATCACATCAAAACTAACGGCTGAATTAATTTTTTTTGTTGTTTACTATTTTCATTAATTAAATTGTGACAAACGTTCCATATTAGAGCAAGGTAGATTGGCATCCACAAGTTTGTGTAAAAGACGTAGACAGCACTTGCTATTCTTCTATCAATTTTATATTATTCCAAAAGAAATCCCAACACCTCTCGTGTATTTATATCCTCTCAAACTTACCAAATTAATATAGTTGGTTTAACCCTCCTTTCCTTGGACTGTTTCTTGTCCGAGGCCAAAATCATGGGTGATAGACTGCGCCTGTCTGTTGGAGTCATAGGTTTCTCCTTATTTCCCCCAATTTAACTCTCCGGGTTTTATATATTTTGCAGAAAACTTGGCTCTTTTAAACAGAAATCTGCATGGTTTTCCTTGCAGGCAATGCATCTTCTTTGTTGCTTTATGCAGCACCAATGTAATGTCATTGTTCTATTATACTTCACACAGCTTGGTTTTATGTGTTTGGTGAACAATTACATATACTGTTTTTGCAGCTTGACTTTTTCTAGGGTGATAAGGAAAAGAAGCACCGAGGAATTCTCATGCATTCCTTACATCGTTGCATTGTCGAACTGCCTCATTTATACTTGGTATGGATCGCCTGTTGTGAGTTACAGGTGGGAAAATTTTCCTGTGGTTTCCATCAATGGTTTAGGGATCATGTTAGAGTTATCCTTCATTTTCATATATCTTTTGTTTGCTCCAACCAAAGCAAAGGCAAGTTTTCACTTTTCATAATCCTGCTTTTATGTTTTACATATTGTCTTGTTATACGTATGGGGTTAATCGAAGAAAAACTGCAGATTAAAGCTGGTGTTATAGCAACAGTCGTCGTCGTATTGTGTTCTACCACTGCAATAATCTCAGCTTACGTTTTCCATGATCATCATCGTCGCAAAGTTTTCGTCGGAACTGTTGGATTGGTCGCCTCCGTGGCGATGTATGCCGCTCCACTTGTGGTTGTGGTAACCCATCATCATCTCCGTCCACCGGCGATCGTGTCAACGATGTAACTGAATTTATGTTTGGTATTGCAGAAACAAGTGATAATGACCAAGAGTGTGGAGTTCATGCCGTTCTATTTATCGTTTTTCTCCTTCTTAGCAAGTGTACTTTGGCTGGCATATGGACTACTGAGCCATGACCTCATTCTCGCGGTTTGTATACAATTCATTAATGGCCTATGGACTTACTTGGACTAAACAGTAGAGCTTATTTCTTACTGAACCTTATAAATTATATGGCAGTCCCCAAATCTGGTTGGTCTCCCCTTAGGCATCCTACAACTTGGACTGTACTTCAAATACAGGGAAACTGAACCTAGCAAATGGGATTTAGAACAGAGTTGTTGGCCGGAGAAATCGAAACAGACACAACTCGCGACCACGGAAGCTATCAGTGAGAAGAGCTGAAGAACAAGGGCTTAAGGGATTCTCAGAATTCAGAATGACAATTTCTGATCAAGTAGAAGGGGACTCAATAAAAGTTGGCCTTTCCAGAGAAGGGTGGCAGTTGTTTCCTATAATGTATTGTTAGATTACGACGTTGTTTGATGCGTATCAATGTCACTAAAACAAACAATTTACTCTGTCTTACATTCCCATTTCTTGCAAAGACGTAAATTTAATGGCTTCAACATTGCTTATGGTTGTTGATTTAAAACAAAAATCCTTTTAAACTTTTCGGTGACTCGACGCTAAAAAATTAAATTATAAAATCTAACTCTTAATTTTAAATTTTAAACTTTAAAAATTACACTTTACGCTCAATTCCCAAAATCTTAATCTTAAATCCTAACCTTAAACTCTAACTCTAAACTCTAAATCTATTTTTTTTAATGTAAGGCATAAATAAGGACACCAAAAAGAAGGAAAGAACTTTTATTCATTGATTTAGGCCATAAATTCCGAACCAAAAAAGCAAGAAGAGGCCGAGAATTTCTATTAGTTGATTTAGGCATAAAAGATATATTTTAGATTTTATTTTAAATATAAAACATTATGATATAATTATTAGGAAAATATTTTATGTATAGAGGGTGAACATTTTGTTCTCATAAGTGAATAAGAATTTAGGTTATAGTGTTTAAAATTTAAAGTTTTTGGTTAGAATTTAAAGTTTAGTTTTTAGGAATATGTTTTAGTTTTTAGGGTTTTAGGGTTAAATTAGTCATGTTTATAAATTGTCAAATGTCAATGTATCAAATATTAACATAATTACAAATTCAAAATTCTTATATATATATATTTTGTTAGAATGAAATAAGTTTTTCAAGAAATATATAAAATTTTAAAATTAATTTTCATAAATATTTATATAAAGAATGTATTCGATTAATAATAAAAATAATTTAATAATATTATTTTTTTAATTATTGATATTTGACTCATTAACTGATTAATTCAAATCAGATGTTGTAAATGTCTATTATGGGGACGATCTTCTCAACTCAATTTTCTTCATTCACAATGTTAGAATTTAGACCTCCGACCTTGTCTATAAAACCTAACGTCTCATTCGGAAGACCAAGATTATTGGTTAATAATATATTTTTTAACATGATGTTCTTTTAGATATTTTATCTTCCCACGGTGTTTTATTGTTTACAATAATATCTTATACTAAAAACCTCAAATCATAATGAATAGAACGTTGACTCAACAAAAACTTTGATGTCAAAGAACTCTTAAGGTCACAACTCACAGGTTTGAATATGGGTTCTTGTTGCAGCACTTTGAGAGTTTGAGTGGGTTTGTATTTTTTGAACTAAAGTTTTTTAGCCATAGTATTACACGTAAGTTTCTTTTGATTAATTAGAAAAAATTTATATTTTTATACTGAGATTCGAACACATATAAAAAAATATAACATTAATCATTATATCAATTAATATTGAACTGTCAGATATAACCTTAAAAATAAACAACTATTCAACTGCAAAAAGCAATACAGTACATTTATCATGCTAATCATTATCATCAAACATCTGAATAATTTTAATGTATTTTGGATAAAGAATATGCTTATAGAACTCATTCTACATTGCTAAATGCAATGCAAATGTCACTTATATATGCCTAACGATTCACAGCCACGCAAGCCAAGCAAAAGGACAACAATTTTTATTTCCTTTTTTTATTTTTTTTGAAAAAAAAATCCCATTTTAGAAGCACTATGTTGTTAAGATATATAGACCGCTATTTTAAGAATAAAAGATATTATATCTCAGGGTAGGATATCAATTTTTATTTAAAAGAGAGTGTGTGCCAAAAGTAATTAGATAGAATAGACAATGGGTGTATACGCTTCGGTTCAATTTGGTTCGATAAAATATTTAAATAATTTAACGATTTTTTATTCGCTTAATCTCAATTATTGATTTTTTCATGTTAGTCTTAGATTTTGAGAATTAATATTTTATTTTGACAAATAAATTTGTTTATGACTTTTAAATATTATCTGATAAAGTTTTAAAATGTTTTTCTATATATATTTATTAAAAAATTACTTTTCAAGTAAATAAAAAATAATTAGTAATTCATATATAATATTCTTAAGTTACTTCAATATTTTTAAGTGCAAAATACTTATTTTATACTATAAAATATTTAAAATTAATTATAAAGTAAATAAAAATTTAAATTCGATTCAGTTCGGTGTAAATAACTATATTTTTTAGATTTGTGAATCATAAATGGTTTAAACACTACAATTCGGATTGATTTTCAATTTTTCGAATTGGGATGTTCAACCCTTGAATAAATAAACTAGTGCAATAAGGGAGTCTAGTTTGAAACGGGCCTTCAAGGACTTTTTTTTATCTAAAATATTATCTTCATTAATAACGGTCAAAATATTATGAGAAATCACTTAAGTAGTCTACTTGATATAAGGTTATTTCAGCAAGATAATGAGTCGTTTTAATGGAATTTAGGGACGGAATTATATATAAAAAAATAGGAGGGGCCATTGCCTACCAAGCACCAAATTTTTACCCTTTATATATATATATTAAAAAAATATATTAATTATAAATTTGTCCCTCCCATTTTTAAATATTTTTTTTTCATGAACCGTCATTTCTGGCTCCGTCCCTGCTAGCATCACGTTGAGCATAGCGAAAAGAAACTTGATGGAAAGACGCTTTTAAACATAAATGATCTTGAATTATTGAGCCAAACTCGAAAAGATCGGTAATAATTAAGGAGCAAGCGAGAATCAGGTCAGAACTAAGATAAAATTATAGGAGTGGGTTGAAACTAGGATGAAATTATGAGAAGAGCGAAATTGCTTACCTTTAAAATTGACAAGACACTAAAATAAAATCATAAAAATAGAGGGTTTAGGTTTAGTTTCACTAGTTTCAAAATTGAAATGTTCTAAAAATTAATTAAACCAGAAAAGTTGACAAAACTTAATTCCATAAACTTTAAAATTGATAGGATCTTAAAAAAATTAAACCAAAAAATTTTAAGAGAGACCGTGACTTAATTTTAATAGTTTTACAACTTTCATGCTTAGAATATAATTAAACTAAAAAAATTAGGGTGGGCCATGTCTGATGGATCTTCCGCCCTGATGAGAATGACATATAGGTCTTGTTTGGTAAAGAGAGGTTTGGACAAAAATTAGAGGTTTGAGGCATAATTAGAGGTTTGACCAGTCAAATCCGCTAATATTGTTGTTTGATAAACAATGGATTGAAAGAGTGGATTGGGTTGAAACCGCTAATTTTGAAAAAGCTCATAATAGGATTTTTTTGAGATTAGATGTTTGATATTAGAGTTGTAAAGACTTTTTTACGCTTATCAGTTACCAAAAATCTCAAAATAATCTAAATTAAATATTTTCTCACTCTATTTAAGCTAATCCTATTTACTTCTTTTCTTTTTATTATCACATATTTATATGTATTTAAATTTATTAATTAATTAAATTATATTAAAATAATTATATAAATAATAAATTAATATATAAATCATTTAAATATGTTTAGAAAAGCTATATTAAAAATAATTTTATAGATCTAATTAATAATAATTAGATACAAAATATTGATAACTAACAAACTATTCAAACAAGTATTGAATATAATCATGTCCTTATATGTCATTTTGCTTGTTTAAATAATCTAACATCTATCAGCTATCAGTTAATTTTACCAAACACTTTTATACAATCACCTAATACAATCCGCAAGTCAAATTAACTAATGCAATCCGCTATCAGCTATCAGCTAATGTAATCCGATAACCGCTCTCAGCTATCCGCTAATTGCCAAACAGGGCCATAAACAATCCAACTAAAAACAAGTGTATTATCTTTTATTTAAGGAGCGTTAACTAAATCAATTAATGAAAGTGATCAAGAAGGGGATGTGTTGACAATTTAAAAATTTTGTGGAAGGTTTGAAAAAAATAAAAATCGACACAAGCATTTAGAGTGATTCAACTTTCTAAATGAAATTTACATCCACTACCTTAATTATCCACAATAAAAAATTTTACAAATTCACTATTTTGTATCAATCTTTAAGCTTAATGTATAACCTTACAAAACTTTTACGATTTAAACCCAAAATCTTGATTATACACACTCTCTTAAAGAGAAATCACAAACTTACAAACAATGAAACCTCACAAAGTATATATGTTTGTTCAAATTCAGCTCACACCGAAAAACACTAGTTTAGAATGATTACAACAAAAACAAACTAGTGCTCAAGTAAGAAAAGATGAAAGAATTCAAGTACAATATGAATTTTTGATACTTTGATGTTGGTAAAGGCTTTCTTAATGCTCTTCAATTGATTAGATGTCTTTTTTTTATTTCTTTTAATGGTCTTTTAGTCGTTTTGACTCGTTAGAGGTCTCTTCAATTGATTTTCAATCAATTAACAAATTAGTGTAAATATCTTTTGGGTATCTAATAATTTTAAAAATAAGCAAATTGATAAAATATAAATAAAATATTCAAAAAAAAATTGAAATAAAAACTAATATAAACATTTGTGAAATTTGCAGGTGAAAATAAAGATGATATACTTTTTGGCTCAAAAAGACTCATACTCATACGGAAGGCAACGAGAAGAAAATTTGCTATGGAGTGTACTAGGATGGTGGTTGATGAAGTTGGGCTCGTTGAGCTCGAAATTGACCCGTTCGGAAAAACATCACACGCATCGCATCTATGTGTGTGGATGACAATTTCTCCATCAACGAAGAAATCATGATAAGTGATGGAGAAGATGTAGTTGTGGCTTCACAATCTAAGGTTTTGTTTAATCCTTTTATTGAATCTGTCTTGGAATCGGATAACTCCAACGGGAGTTATCTGGGATCACCATAAGTCTTATAAGTCCCGTAGCCTATGAAGGGAAGGATCATAGGCTTCACACGCGTCCCTTTCCTTCCCCTCGAATCACGGTTTCAGTTTGGGCAACGGATGATCCACGGTTGAGGCTTTTTCAGTTTGTAGTTGTTTCTTTTAGGGTTTCTTGCAGGTTTGATAAGTCGGGTCAGAGAGGAGGCTCGGTGATCATGCTCTCTTTACATTTTGGGGACACAATTGATGCTGCCTTGACAAGGGCCAACGTTTTCACGTTAGAAACCTGCCTCTGGATAGAGCTCTCAGGCACGAATATTGTCAATCTCTCAGAAAAGAGCAGTTGGAGTTCACGTTTTAGCTTTCTCTGGTTTCGACCCGGAGCTATCGAGTTAGGGACACGATCCATGGCTTCGCCAGTGGAGGTGTTTTATGGAAGGCTTCAGGCCCCTTTCCCGCTGTCTCACGCAGTCTTACGGTGTTTTAATCTTTGTTTTCCTGTAGCCATTGCAGCTGGGTTTCTGGGTGCTGGTGGTCGGATGTTGTGTCGATCGTGGATTTTGTTTTCAGACCTTGCATGGTCTGCTGCATGGTTTTTTCGTTTGTTTGCTTGTCCCCTACGTTTATGGGACCTTCTGTTTATCACACGTGGGACCTACTGTTTTCTCACCTGTTGTAACTTCCTTTTATAAATGAACGGCAGTTAGTTTGTGATAAGAAAAAGCAAAAGCTTTAACAGCATTTTATAAGCTTTAACCGTTAAAGCTTTGGGTCCCTGCGTGAACAGAAATTAATGCGGTTAAAGCTTTGGGACATTGATTTTAAATATTATTACTGCCTGCAAATTTCACAAATGTGCTTTTAAACGCAGGGGCCGCCACGCAGGGCGGTTAAAAATGTGACCTGCCGCAACCGCGGCTTGAATTTCAAAGAAAAAATTAGAGTTTTGTAATTTAGAGGTAGGTATTTTAATTTAATTATATTTAAAAAGAAAATTAAAAATAAAATAATATATTTTAATTAATTTAATTTTTGACTTTTAAATAATTTATAATTATACGATGAGTCATTTAGATTTTTAATCTTTATAAATTAAATTAATGGTGCTCATCGGTGCTTGTCGTTAGTAGTGTTCAACGATACTCGTCGAGTGTGGCAGAATTTTCTAAAAATTAACGGTGTTCAACGATAAATTGCATTAGTGATATTCAACGATGTGCGTTGGGCGTGATAGGACTCATCCTCAATCCATAAACAAAGTTATGTTGGATGATGAATGAAAACCCATTCAACCCAGACCAACAATTTCGACCAAGAACCTCTTTCATACAAATTAGTTCTATTTTGTCTGCAAATATATTTCATGCAATTTGAAATTTTATTTTTAATTATTACATATTTTACTTTTATTCATATTAATACCAATATTTTGTTTTTAATATTTTTTATTCGTTGTTACCAAATAATAGTTGATATTTCTATTTACATTAATTGAACATATAAACATATTTATAGATATTATCACGTGTTAACTTAGTAACATCTATATCTTTTTAATGGAATCAAGACTGCTCTATCGTTTTTCTTTAGGGTTTGTGCCGCTTTCTATGGATCACCGTAACTTTTTTTCTTTGATTTTGTTTAGTCAGAGACGACATTAATTTTGATGTTGATCGTTGATTATCGGTTCTTTTTTTTAATCTTCAATAAGAATAATTTTATTTCTGTGACATGTTTTTCTGTCTTTGTAACACGTTTATCTCTGTCTTTAGTATGTTTTCGTCTTTTTTTCTCAGTCAATTGTACTTTTTATTTATGTTATTTAAGGGTTGGATTTGACGATGACACGACTGATCAAGATGGTGCTTGTTTGTAATCCGTTGATCTTTCTTGCTCTAGAACCTTAGATTGAATTTGGATATACGGTTTGCATTCGTGGATAGTTTCTCACGACGCTCGACTCTGATTTGCGATTCTCGGTGGACTTTCAATAGCTTAATCCATTTTTGTGGTTCATTTTTCGATGTAGTCAGATTTGTTTGTATCTATTTTTCGTTCAAATCTTTTGATTGAGCATTTAACATTTTCAATGTATAGTTCTTGTATGATCCAAAGTGATTAGTTTCTTCTCTCTTTCTTTTTAAAAAGTAAAGGACCTCATTAAAAACCCTTTAATCCTATAAGTAGGGGGAAAAGTGCCCAGCAATATATTCATAACAAAGAAGTTTACATCAAAACAAGATCAGCAATTTTTACAACCAGGGGTATAGACGCGAATAGGGATGTTAGTGGGGGCGGGGATTCGCCTCACTTCGCATTTAATTGGGCAGGGATGGTTACAAATTCCGTGGGTTGTGGGGGCGGGGATGAACATAAAAATTAGATTCGTCATGAGTGGTGGGGAAGGCGTGAATATGTCTTTGTACCCGCCCCATCCTCACCAACCCTGCATCATCCCCACCTTCCCCAACATATCTTATAATAAGTTATTATAAATATTATTAAAAATATAATATTAGCATGAATCATAGTCAAATTTAAAAAATTTATATTGACTTGTTTTGGGAAAGTATTGAAAAATTCAATATATATATAATTGAGATTGAGATTAATCAGGTCAAATATATAAATATTTTTAAAATATCAGTTTGAATCAGAATTAATTTTAAAATAATTTATATTGACTTATCTTAGAATATATATATATATATATATAAGTTTATTGGTTTCTTCTTTAATGCTTCCTAACGTTAAGCCTTCTTTCTAATGTCTGCTTTCTTCTCCTTAGTTATTACCATAAGTATTTTATTTTTTGAATATTGCATGTTAATTGTTATTATTTTTTAAAAAGGTTGTTTTTTTATTTTTATTTTCTTTTTTAGTTCTTTCTATATTGTTTATTTGTTACAACAATTGAAATTACATGTTATTTGTGCTATTTTCTTGTCCTTTACATAGACTTTAGTATTTTTAGTCCAAACTTTTGTGTTGTACAAAATTTAATTTCGTATATTATTATTATTTTAAAGTGATGACATTTGAAATAATGTTACATATGTGGTGGGAGTCTGAATGACAAATATTTCATAATTTTTTATAATAAATTTTATTTATATTTATATAACTAATATTTATAAATATATCATATAATTGGATCATGAGGCGGGTAAAGATGAGATTTGGTGGGTTTGAAGACCCAGGTGGATGATGGGGCGAGGACAATTTTAATCTTGCGGGTTGTGGGACAGAGATGGCTTTAAAATTTATATTCGCAACGGGTCGTGCGGCGAAAATAAAGATAAATTTTTTTAATAGAGATAAGTGTGGAAAGAATAATCTTTGCACCCTCCCCACCCAATTGACATCCCTAAACGCGAAGGACCAAGCTCGAGCAGATAGACAAGAGCATCAACCTTAGGGATAAATGGAGTAAAACCATAGCTACCCAATTCCCGCGACGAGAGACTAATCTTAACATCATGCACCTTTCTTCAATCTTGTCCATCAAGTCCGCCACTAATCCTAAAATGATGGCCGAAGACATCGAATAGCTAGTTTTTATGTTAATGTTATAGAAAAATGTTTAAATTATATATTTAATTTATAATGTTAATTTTAAATTTTATTGTAATTTTAAAAAATTTCTCTTTCTTTTAATAAGACCGAAGACTTCAATTCAAAAAAAAATTTAATTACAATTAATTAGTAACGGTACATTGTAAAATATAAGTAGAATATATCCAGATAAAGTCAATATATAATAAGACATGTGATCTTTTCTATGCTTGTACGCTTCACGTTTCGGTTTTAATGAATGTTTTTTTTTGTAATAGTTTGTCTCTGTATTTTTATTAAAACTATAAAAAATATCAGAATTACAACGCATTCATGAAGGAAAATAATGAGACTAATCCACTAAAATTTCTTACAACTCAAAAACAAAACAAAAAATATCTCCGTAAAGATAAGCATATCATCAAAATCTAGAAGCTTTCTTGAATCTTCTAGTCTCTATCCAATCGAGACGCATAACGGGTGAAAAAAGAGTGATGAGCGACTCAAACTATCAGACAGAATGTTCCGCTACCCATGACTGATTACATCAACAAACAACCGAGTGGGAATCTAACTTTCCATGACCACCGACAAAATCATAATCAGAAACTAGCGCCGTTAAAATCTTTGTGCGAGCAACAAACGATCGCTAGGGTATGTTAAAATCATGCCACAGGGACATATGAAACGAACCATAAAACGAAGAAAACATGTACAAGGACAGAAAAAAACGTATGTCACGAGAACAGAGGAAACACGTGCCATAAAGACAGAGATTCTTATTAAAATATAAAAAAAAACAAAAAAAAACCCGATAGTCGACAATCAATATTAAGATTGACTGCCGACCACCAATCAAAAAAAATTGCAGTCGACAATGAAAAGATGATGAGCGACCGCAAAAAAATTAAAGAATTAGGGTTAATGTAGGATCCTTTTATGTTCAAAAAATATATTTACATATAATATATATAATAAGACATTTAAAATATTAAAATTCTCAGCTTCAATACTATTATTAAATTAAGACTCATTAACATTTAACTTTAACTCCGTAATAGTTCTAATAGATCAACCTGATACATATAATTAATAAAATTCAAACTTAAAACATTAAAATTACGGACTTTAATATTATCATTGAATCATTATCTTATTAATATTTAAGTTTAAATCCTTAATAGCAATATTATATATCCATGCTAATCTTTCTCCTTATGGTAGATATTTATTTATCTTTGACAACAGAAATATTTACAAACATTGGCGTTCATGTTAAAAAAAACACCAAGAGAAATGAAAATCAAACGTCTGATCCACTCAATCCCCAACCCGCTTAATTTAAATTGACGGGTCTTCCAGCTGAAACGAAAACCTTTTGTCAGCAATTCCAGGTTGAGATTCTTTGTTTCCCATCTGCCATTGGTCTTCAGACAAAAGATAAAAAGCAAGACAGTGCTTATGTTTATCTCAACTCGACCACAATCACACTAATGTTGTCTCTGCTACCCCGAGACATTGCAAGCTCCACCAACACAGCGGCTGCTTCGGCAGCACGGTTTTGATTCACAACGTCAGCCGAATTGCTCCTTATTTGACCGTTCAGACATCGCCTCACCACTCGACACGCGACTTCATTCGATATGACGTCCCACAGTCCATCAGTAGCCAGTATGACGAACTCATCACGATTCGTTAGAGCTTGTACGCTTACTTCGGGCTTGCATATCACAAATGGTTTAAGGTACTGGTCACCTGCATTCAAATCTCACTCTCCATTAACTTTAACATTGGAGTAAATATATTTACTTATATGTATGTAAGTAAAGTTTATTAAGTTACCTATGGATCTTGAAGTTGCGAGTACCCCAAGTACTCTATATCCATTCCAATTTATAACCCTTCCACCAGCGGCTTCAACTCTCTCCAACTCATCAGCTCTGTCAGGCTTTGCCAAAAAACAAAAGGTCAATATATCAACTAATGAGTTTGTATGGACCTTGGATGCATGTCACGCTGAGTTGCAACAACTAAAGACGGAGTTAGAATTAAAGGTTAGAAACAAATATAAATATTTAAAAAGTGAGGGCCAACCCTATTTGGTGTATGTATACACTGACATTTTTTTAAAGAATGCGTAGGGACCAAGTTGTAATTATAAAAGTAGTGCATCACATTAATAATAGTTTGGGAAAAGTGACTACAGATAGTATATAAACATAATCATTAAGCATCATTAGTCAAAAATGCAGAAAAAGAGATAACAAGTGTAAATAAAATGTCAAAGAGAAAAGGGGGAAAATTGAACGAGTCAAAAATCAGTGTACAAACCGCAACATGAACCATCATCCTGCGGCTCCCCCTACTTATAATGTGGGAGGGGGGGGACCCCAGAAATCATTTGGTATGAAATATTAAATTAGTTACAAAAAATTAACAATTGAGAGGTTAATTTAGTGAAAGATCTAACATTAAAAGTATTAGAAGCTACCTACAAATAAATTAATTTGGTTAGATACTTAGATGTGTATCTTTCAGTTGTACTCATCTAATGATATCAATTAAAACCTTTGGGTTTCGCAAAAAAAAAATTAAAACCTTTGGGGTTTTTTTCTTCCTTTCGTGTCTTTTTACCCCTACAAGGTTGGCGAGCTTAAACCTCTTAATTGCTAATTAGACATTATTTATGCACGAAGAGGAGCTTCAGTCTAGCTTTAGGGGTGAAAACATCTAAACAGTCCTATGAAGCAAGCTTCTTCTTATCTAAAACATTACTTCTTTCGTTCTAATAAATTTATTCCGTGTTAAATTTTTAATAGTCTTTTTTTGGACTTTGATCCTTATATATAACGTGGAATTTAGCCTAATATATGTATGATCTTATTTTATTTGTTTAATTACCGGGTTCTAATCTACTGGTTGATTAATTTGAATCGGTAATGTAAAGGCTCATTATGGAGTGACCCTCCCAACCCAATTGCTTCAGTCATAAGGAATGAATTCAGACCTTAAACTTATTTAAGAGATCTAATGTCTTGTTCCATTACACCAACTAATTTTCGGTTATATATTTATGATATTATTTTATGTCTCTATTCAGTTGAAGGTTTCGTGGTTTCCAACTAAATTTTATACATGACATATACTAGGACGGTTCATTCTTAATTTTTGATCGATCTTTAAGACCATTCTGCTTGAAATGGCTCCCGATTTATTCATCAAATCACTTCCATGATGAATTGCTTGGCAAATATAAAATCAGAATTCAATTTTATTAGCAGAAAATAAGTTCAAACTAAAACATTTAGCTTCTAGAATGATACATAAACATGGTTTCAAAAGCAAAAGAAGAAATATTTGTTACCTTGTGATCAAAAGACAAGGCCGTAGCAACACCGCCCCTCGACAAAACAGCTCTGGAATCCCCGCAACTCGCCACTACTAACCTCCCGTTACCAACCACCGCCACAACCGCCGTTGACCCCACCATCTCCTCCGCCAACCTCCCCTTATTCACCTCCACATCCATCTTCTCAAAGCATCTCTCCATCGTTGTTCCCCAATCAATCCCACTTCCTTCGTTATTATCCTCTACTATTTCCTCCACCAACAGTTTATGCAACCTTTCTTTACACTCCTCCGCCACCCTGGACCCGCCATGCCCGTCATAAACTCCATAAAAATCAAACTTTTCCCCTCCATTGGCCATAAACCCTAACTCCACTTTTACTGCATCTTCCATTTCACATCTCCGACCAATAACTGACAGCAACCCGTGAGACGTGCACGTTAAAGTTTGCACGTCATCGTTTTTCTTGCAAGTTTTCTCTCCAAAACCAGCTAAAACGATGTCGTTCCCCTCTGAAGTTGATTGATTGGACGGAGAAGAAGACAATGAAAACGATATTTCCGTTACACCGTTGCTTGGTTTTGATCCGTGAAGACGATCCTTGTCTTCATCGCCGCTGTTACTGTTGTCTGCGATGGTTATATTCATCATCGTCTCACACGTATACTTCAACCTTCTAATTTCCAACCTTCTCCGGCGAGCATTCTTGTTTCTGATGACGGTAAGCCGGCTGAATTCACCAGGATCTGACGCCATTTTCCGGGGATAGTTGGTCGATGTAGAGAGAAGCTTTGGTGTTTTCTCCTTCTTCATCAAGAGTTTTTATTTTTCCTTTTGCATGAAATCGAAAGACAAAGCGACAACTGGAGAACACAAATTAAAGTTTTTTTTTCCCGCAAATTAAATAAAGTTGATATAAATAGGGTAGGGGGAAAAGGCATTAAATATGGGCCGTTGGATTTTTGTTCGATGGGACGGGTGGTAGCCACATGGGGATTTATGTGCCACGGACTGGGATTTTTCAAAAGGATGGACGTGGACGGTTGGGATTTATGCACAGGACACGTGGAGCTTGCATCGGGGGGTTAGTGATTCGGGGTTTCAAAAAAGGGGGTGTGGGGCCCAGCAGTGATCTCTAGAAATCTAATGTCGTGGCGGTCTAGAAGGACGTGGGGAACGAAGGTGAGTTGTTATGAAATGTTAATTGTTGACCCTGATGATGAAGTGAGGGGACACGTGTTGGATTGTGGTCGGTCAGTTTTGACATTTGGACCTCGTACATTGGGTCATGTTCTTGTCCCATTTTCCTATTTCGTGTCGTGTCCAAATCTTCAGCTTTGTCCCGCGAAGATATATTTATTTATTCATTTAGAAGCGACAGTTAAAATTGGAAAATATCAGGGTGGTTTGATTGGAGTTAGATTTCCGATGATAAAGCTTTTATATTAAGACACTATCTACTCTAATTATAGATCTAATCTAATCTAATCTAATTTAATCTAATTGATATTATCATGATTTTTCAATAATACTCCATCTCTCATTTTCTCTTTCTTGGATTTCACATTATTTATTATGCTAAAAATGAACGGTGATTTACCTATGTTACACGTTTTTTTAGACTTTTCGATTTATGAATTTTATTTTAATTAGTTTTTTAAAAAATTGATATTTTAATTTTATCTTTAAACTATAACTCTCATTTTAATTTAGTCTTTTTAAACTTTTTGAATCTTCGTCTGTCATCCCCAATGATCAATATATGTAAATCGTGTCCCATATTAATAAAAACAATTATAAAAATTATTAATTGTCATGTAAACATTAATGTGTATTAAGTAATTAATAATATTATGTGACATAAAAAATAGTTTGAGATAAAATTGGAACGTTTAAAAGTTTAATGATCAATTTAGAATGAGGATCATATTTAGGGGATGAAATTAGAATGTTCAAAACTTTAAGAACTAATTTAGAACGAGAATCATAGTTTCGGGATAAAAATAGATCACTCTAAAATTTATGGACCAATTTAATAAAATTCATAGTTTGAGAATATATGGTGCAATTAACTCATTTTTTAATAAATCTTGTTACAAGAAATTTTGAAAAATTAATAATTTATGGATAATTATATAAATTTCGCAAAAGTTATAATATAAATGATAAGAAAAGTTTACACATTTAAGAATAGTCATCTTTTAGCCGCTATTCATGCCAAAATTCCTAGCCGCTCTTCATACCAAATTTTTTTCGATTCTATTCGTTTTCTACATTATCAATCCCTTTGATCGGTGGTCGACAATCAATTTTAATATTGGTTGTCGACCACTGGATCTATTAGTTTTCTTGTTTTTTTATTTTAATAAGAATCTCTTCCTCTGTCTTTGTGACACGTTTTTTCCTCTGTCCTTGTGACATGTTTTTGTTTTGTGGTTTGATTCATCTGTCTTTGTGGCATGTTTCAGCATACCCTAGCGATCGATTGTTGTTCGCTCAGAGATTCAATCGGTGCTAGTTTCTGATTTATATTTTTGTCGGTGGTCACTTGGAAAGTTATATCCCCACTCGGTTGATGGTTGTTTGCCGATGAAATCAGTCCTGGGTAGCAGTACTTTTTGCTTGACAGCTTGGATCGCGCACCACTCCTTCTTCCTTCTTTATGCGTCTCGTTTGGACAGAGACAAGGAGATTCAGGAGGCTGCTAAATTTTGTTGGTATGCTTATCTCCATAGAAGTTTTCATTTTTCTTTGTTTTTAGGTTGTAAAGATTTCTTTTGGGTTGTTTAATCCAAATATTCTTCTTCTTGGATGCATTGTAATTGTGATTTTTCTATGGATTTAATAAAAATTTAGTGGCTTTTATAAAAAAAAAAAAGAATAGTCATCTTTAGGATACAACTTGTAACCCCCTCGTCCCGGTCTGGCCGGATGACCGGTCCGAGTGAGTTACACTGGGAAAACCGAAGCGAAACCCAAAGGATTCCCCCTCGGTTAGCAACCCTATCTTTTTTTCTTTTTATATTAATCTTGCCTAGATGAATATTAAGTCCTATGTGATTCACAACAGCGGAAAACATTCAAAGGAAAAACACATTCGAGCCACGGCCACGCATAAACAGTCAATTTTAAGCTTATAAGGCAGGCAGTATCGATACCCTTGACAGGGGTATCGATACCCACTTTCTAGGTCAACCCAAGAAGTCAACACGAGAAGACCGTATCGATACCCTTACCAGGGGTATCGATACCCTCTTCCTCGGTCAACCTTCCTTGGTCAGCAGAATAGATCCGTATCGATACTCGGGGACCCCGTATCGATACGCTCTACTCTTACTCAGAATTCCAAATTCCAGTAACTTTGGAGGGTATCGATACCCTTAGGGTATCGATACCCCAAGCAAAATCTGAGGCCTTTGGGCAAGAGAGTATCGATACCCTAGCTAGGGGTATCGATACCCCCTGCACTGCAATTCCTCAAAATCAACCTAAACGACCCCAAAATGACTCTAAATGCATTTCTCGACTCACCTAAGCATATACCAACATGCAAGCACACATATTTAAGTCAAAGGAATCAACCATACATGAATTAAGGCATTCATACATAACATTTTAATGAGAGAGCAATTTAGGCCATAATATGCATACTCAAAGGCTCAAATGGTCATAAAGCCACAAGTCAAACAAAAGAGGTTTGCACTCAGCATAAGGCAACCTAAAACATCCTAAGGCATGCCCTCATACACACCAACATTCATCAAAGTATAACATGCTTACAATCCATGATCAATCCGAAACAACATCATATTGAAAGAGTCATACAAGGCTCATACAACAAACCCTATTGCCACATTGCTTAACTACCACAAAATTAACCATACTTGAGCAACAACTTGGAAAGCCCTTCTTGCCTTGCCTCGAGCTAACACCACGCTAATGATCTGCATTGTTGAACATAGAGAGGTAAGCTATAAGCTTAGTGAGGGTGCTCTAAAACGAAAAACATCAACAATGCAGGGTTCAAGCATGTTAATCCTAGTCTTACATACATCAAGCATAGGCATAAAATCAAGTGGACCTAGCTAGTCTTTCAAGTGGCATATATGGTCTCTCAATCCTAACAAGCTTGAACATCAATATTAATCATCATGCAACAACACCATATACCACAATCACATATCACCATCATATATCACAATACATGAACAAGTTTAATTGGCCACTTTAATTACCCCGATTGTGCGGATTTAAACCTCAACAACACTTTACCTCGGTGGGATTACACTCATCACCGGACCTTGCATGTGCGGGATTCCACTCATCGCCACATGGCCTACGGATGAGATTCCACTCATCATCCCATAGAAATAAATAAAAGCTTCCGGTGGAATGTTACATCACCGTACTCCTCCTTGATGACTTAACGCCATCAAGGCCACGTACGTTTTGACTCAATTTGTGTGCACACTATCCTAATGATCGATCATTTACAACCGGTAATTATTTTAGTGCCAATTATCATCATCAATCACATATCATCAATCACACTCATGCTCATCACATATATCCACATCATGATATGTATACACGCACCATATAATCACAAGTACAAGAGCATAGTCATTAAGCACATTGGCATTTAAGGAAAACAAGACTAAATTAACTACTTGGATTATAAGGAAGTGGCCTACCAAGCACACTTTACACACACACACTACTCATGCTCGAACCAAACTTTAAAACAAGTTAAGACCACTCACCGCCCTTCCTTAGCAATTCGAACCAATCCTCCTACGAACCCGGATTCGGTCCCAAAGCCTCCTCAACGTTTCCTCTTGCTTCTAGTCAAACAAAACACATACATTACTTTTCAACTCAATGCTAAACTCAACCATCAACTTACTTCACAAACATAAACCAAATTCCACAAATTCCCAAACCACATAATCTCCCAAAACCCAATTTTCGTGCTTCCCAAATCCCTTGCTGAAATCTCAATTTCCAAACACCCAAATGGCCTCCAAAACATCCCAAATCACCCTCCTAATATACCCTAACCATCAGCCCCTAGTTTTCAACCTAAAACCCACCAAAAATCCAAGTTTTAATACCCTAAAAATTGCCTCATGAACATACTACGAATTTTCACCCAAAATCAACCAAATTGATATATAATGTGTATTTCGTTATGATTAAACAAAACCCCAACACAATTTATCAAAACAAGTTGAAGAACCCCTTAAAAATCCAAACTTTAATATAAACCCTAATTTTCAAAACTCCATGTTTTTGAAATCCAAGACCATAGATAGATAGAGGATAAAGAGGAGATTAAGAAAACGTAATTACCTTTGAAAAGCACCTTGGATTGAAGAAGAAAATGAATGGAATAGTGCTTTAGGTTTGAAAGGGTTTTTGAAGAGAGGTTTGGGGTTTTAACGTTGGAAATAGATTTTAGGAGGAAGATGACAACTTTTGATTTAAAGTTGTCTAGCTTTTAAAGACTTTAGGGTCAAATTACAACATAAGTCCTCCCCTTTTTACCAAAGCTCAATTAGGTCACTATTTAAGTTGAATTGATTAAATTAAGTTTTATTGACTCGAATTATAAACCCGGTTAACTCCTAGACCCGAAACACGGGTGTTACACAACTATCATTAAACATTTGATTTTGAAAAGATAGAGTCATGTTTGGTAAATAACAGTTTGAGCCAAAATTAAAGGTATGAATTAAAATCAGATGTTTGACCGGTCAAATTTGCTAATTTAGATATTTGGTGAATAACGAATTCTGGTGAAACCTCTAAGTTTAAAAAAGTTGCTAATATGAGTTTTTTTGCATAATAGCCACTGAATTTTTATTAAAACTATAGAAGATATCACAATTACTACGCATCCAGGAAGGAGACCAAAATCTCTTATAACCCATTTACAAATAAAAGTGAATACTTCCATAGATAAGCGTACCATTAAAATTCAGAAGCTTTCTTGAATCTCCTTGTCTCTATCCAATCGAGACACATAGCAGATGAAAAAGGAGTGGTGAGCGACCCAAACTATCAAGCAAAATGTTCCACTACCCAGGACTGATTACATCAACAAACAACCATCACCCGAGTGGGGATTTAACTTTCCATGACCACCGACAAAATCATAATATAAACTAGCGCCGTTCAAATCTCTGTGAGAGCAACAAACGACCGCTGCCGTATGCTGAAATCATGCCACAAGAATAGATGAAACAAACTACAAAACAAAAAAAATAACATAAACTTAACATTTTCTATTTTAATTCTTCAACCATGCGTATTTACATTGTGACATTTGTAAGCTAATACTTTTTGGTTTTTTTTTTCTTTTTAATCACACACATTTATTTTTGTATTTAATTTTAAAAATTAATTATATTGTATTAAAAATAATTATATAAATAATAAATTAATATATAGATCCTTCAAATATGCTTAGTAATGTTATATTAAAAAAATATTTTCATAATCTAATTAATATTAGTATATACAAAATATTGATAACTAATAAACTATTCAAACAAGTATCGAATATAATCATGTCCTTATATGTCATTTTTCTTGTTCAAATAATCAAACAACTATCAGTTAATTTTACCAAACACTTTTAAACAATCAATTAATACAATTCGCTAGTCAAACCAGCTAATGCAATCAGTTAACAACTAATGTAATCTGCTATCAGCTATTCGTTAATTGCCAAAGAGGGTACATAAATATCTTATATATATTTATGACAATGTCATTAGAAAATAACGTGCAAATGGAAACATGCAGTTGTTCTTAGTTTAATTTTTGCATAAACTATGGAATAGCCCGAATTTCGAAATCTGAGGATCGGTTTAACCCGAAGCGTGGGCTTTATATTTAGGCTGAGAATTTGGGTTTTTAGATGCTCGTGAGAGCCTTTCGTGGGCTTTTATTTTCCTATTGGGCTTGAGTCTTGGGTTTAGACTTGAGATAGGAAGATGAATGATGGGTAAAGAGGTAATTTACCTCACTTTTAAAGACGGGAAATGAGGGTTTTAATTTTCTCCACAGAAAATGGGATGGTGATATTACTATTGTTCCCCCTTGTCTTCTTCCCTTAACCATCCTCCATTTCCCAACTCTCACTCTCAAGCAAAGGTTGAAACTTTGTAGTTTTGAGTTGGATTTTCAGATTTCAAGTCAAGAGTATTGAAATCTACATTCAAGGATCTACATTTTGAGGTAAGAATAATCAAGTTTGGTGGAAGGTGAGTTTTTTGTGGGGGGGTTGAAGAAGAAGCACGAGAATGATGATTTTGACTCCATTTCTTGTTGTAGAATCATACCTTTAGTCTCTTTTAATCTCCCAACAATTTTATAACTCATCATACAACATTTTCTTGTAGTTAAGGAAGTGGAAAATTCTTCCAATGAACTTGGGAAGAAGAAGGCTTGAGAAGCTTTGTTTGGAGCTTCTTTTTTAGTTGAGGAATCAAGGTTAGTATACTACTAACTTCTATGCCTTCATGGGCATCATAAATTAGATTGATTGTTGCTTGGTTTGATGTTTTGGTTGCTTGAGTGCTTAAGACTCCCTTTAACGGCTAAATCTGAAATTGGTGTTAAAATGGTATAAAAGTGGTAGGAAACCACTTAAACTACCTTTCATAACTTGTAGGTTCAATTTGGAGTTTTTTCATGAAGGTTCGGGGGTGTTGGGATGACTTACGAGCTCTAGAATTCAAATTCTGGACTTGTGTACCGATACGAGATGAACTGGTATCAATACCCTTGTATTGAGTGGCGAACTCAAGCAAATTTTGAAGGGTGTATCGTTACGAGCTTAGGCCGTATCAGTACCCATGTTTTACTGAAATTCCAGTGGCGAAAAAGTGTATCAGTATGCTTGGAGGCGTATCAGTACTGTTGGGGTATCGGTACACGATCCCCGTGTACCTGTACGAGGTTGTTGGTTAAACCATTTCTCCTTGTAAAATCGAGTATCGATACATATAGGGTGTGTATCAATACCCGAATAGGCGTATCGACACTCATACTTGGGTATCTATACCTATTGGTTAATCTACTCGAAAAATACAATTTGAGTTCGAGGGGCTGATAATTCGAGAACTATGGCCCGATGGGCTTCTAATGGGATAGAATAAATAGTAAAACCAAGAAATCAGAATTTAACCTTCATGTATAGGCGTAATGATTAATAACTTGGTAAATGTTTGGTGACTTTATGCTAATAGCAACCATAGGGGTCCTTGGTGGATCAAGTGATATTATGTGTTGTATGGTAGTCGTGTCTTTGCTATGTGTTGAAATGGACACCTAGTTAGTTGAGTCACCTTTGATTGATGAGATCCGAATACCCAGCAAAATTGTTGCAACACCATAGTAAGTGGCTTGAATGTGCGATCCGATGCTATGTGACTCCGGACCTTATTCGTTGATATTTGATGAGAGATTCTGAGTATGGGTGCTTGATCCGAGGCTATGTGGTACCGGGTCTCACACCCCGAGTGTACGATCCTGAGGCTACGGGACACCGAGACTCACTCCATGTTTGTGGTTGTACATATGATGCTTTGTGAGTATATGTACTTGTTGAATGTTGTGTTTACGCGGTTATGGTAGCGCCATTGTATTATATGTCATGATATCATATATAGTTGCATGCTCTTATTTTATGATTTGCATGAAACATGGTTGAATGGAAGTGTATCCACTGAGCTTCGTTAGCTCAACGTTCGGAATCGTTGTTTTCGTTCGTAGGTTAGTAGGTTGGTCGTTGCTTTAGAGGAGTACCATCAGAAGTAGGATTTTAGCATCGACTTTTGTCAAAGTACAATTTTTAGATGTAATGGGTTATATATTCGTAGGACTATATATTTTATATTGTAACTCTCATTTTGGATTTGTGTTGTATAAGTCGAATGTTCTAAATACTTGTTTTAATTTGGAGCTCCTCTATAAACGCTTTAAATGCTTAGATCGATTTAACTACATTACACTCAATGGAGTTTATGAAAATGGATGTAGTTTTGGCTAAATTGGGTCAAAAATTTTGTGGTAATGTATTAGTGTTGAGTGGATCACACGAATGATAATAACCAAGAGGGGGGGTGAATTGGAATTTTAACGATGTTGTAACGGAAATTGCAACTTAAAAATATTGACACGGGAATTTAGAGTGGTTCAAGTTCACCAACCGAACTCTACATCCACTACCTTAGTCTCACCAAGGATTTCCAACAATTTCCACTAAATTGTTCGTCCCCTTTTTCCAGGACAATGAGGCAACCTTTACAATTTCGGTTAATTTTTCTACCCAAAAATTAACCCAATCCTCACACAAAAGAACAAAGAAATTTGGTGGCTAATAAGGTATCTCTCAATACAAATGATAGCCCACTATCAAGCACTCAACCCAATTGAACAAAATAGAAATGAAGGATACAATTGGGGTTTCTAGACAAAGTAGGATTTTTGCACAAATGCTTGGATTTGATGTTTTGATATCTTCTTGAGGTTCAATCCTGTGTTGCTGGAGCTTCTTGGGGTCTTTTTATAGCCTCTTGATGATTTCCAACCGTTGTGAGTGTTGACTTTAAGATTATAGCCGTTGGAAAGCTTTTTCTCCACTTTCTTGCACTTTTCCAGCTATGAGTATCGGTACTCTATAGTGCGGTATCGATACCTGTCTCACAAGAAAATAGCCGTTGTGTACAAATAATAAAGGGGTATCGATACGCGTTCTTGGCGTATCGGTACGGGGTATCGAAACAGCATAGGCTGTATCGATACCTTTTTCTCGACATAGCTCACTGTCAAAAGTGGTATCGATACTAGGGTTAGGGGTATCGATACTGGTTTAGTGACCGTTTAAAAATCTCAACGGTTATATTTTTAAACCGACTTTGAAATTAATAATTATAAAATGGTATCGATACTGGTTTATCCGTATCGATACTGATTTTATGGTGTTTCGATACTAGGGTTTGTCGTATCGATACTTGTTCCGACAGTGGCAAACTTTGCTAAAAAGGTATCGATACTCCTTGATGGGTATCGATACTGGTTGACGTTTTTCAATATTTTTGCCTTGGAACACTTAGAAAATATTTGAGTTTGAGTTCTAATAAATCAGTTTAAAATCTTTGGGGTTTCAAAAACTTATTAAGGGATTTGTACAAACAATTTTAAGTTCTTCAATTTGATCCTTAAAGATCTAGTTATATCAAAATCAAACATAGGTTTTACAATCTCCCCCTTTTTGATATAACAAAACCAAAACTTAAAATTTTTGACAACTTTTGAAAATTAACTCCCCCTTAATGTAAGCTTGATATTTCGATTTAGTTAAGATCAAAAAATATTTCTTAACTTCAAAATTCTTAACTCCCCCTTGATGTAAGCTTGATAAAATCAAAACCAAAAAAAAATTTGAAGTTTGTTTGTGAGCTATTCTTCTCCCCCTTTTTGTTAGATCAAAAAAAATCGTGAGAGCATAATGTGCATCAAATATCAAGAGTATAAAGATAAGCAACATAATCTTATTATATCATAAAACGAGAAATCCAAAACATAAGCGAACCTAAATCCTAAATAATCAAAGCATAGGTAATAATCTTAATCCTAAGAACATAAAACATAGGTGCATAAAAAAATAAAAAATCCTAAATGATATGATATGCAAGGATAGAAGTCTAGGCATTATCTTCATCGTCTTCATCATCGTCATCTTCATCTCCTAAAGGGTCATTGTTCCTCATGCTATTACGCCATTCATCGTGGAAAGCGGCAATGGAAATATTCGAGGAATTTTGCTTGCTTTCGAGGGATGTAAGGCGATTCTCCATACCCGTCATCCTCGTATCAAAAGTAGTTTCTATAGAGGTAAGACGAGTATTCAACCCGGTGAATTGTTCATTTAGATATGTCATGAGACTATCCATATTGGGTTGTGGGACTTGAGGAGCTTGAGGAGCTTGAGGAGCTTGTTGTTCTAAGGCGGCGGCGGCCTCGGGTGGAAGCTCGGTAAGACGTAGCCAATTTCCATTAAAATAATGAAATTTGCTTCGAGCAAGAGAATGTTCGTCGATAGGATCGGTAAGAGTAGAAGCAAGATCAAACGAACAATCAATATCCTTTTGAATAAAGTAATAGCTTAAGGCCGTACCATAGATAAAGGATGTGATGAGAGGAGTTTCACGTTGTTGAACATGATAAGCAATCTCATTGAACATGATGCGAGCAAGATTTGGGCGTTTTCGTTGACGGAAACTTCGAATCCAAAAATCATCCAATAGACGGATGGTGGAATATTTGCCTCCGGAGGGACGAAGCCACCATGATACCATCAAATGTAGGATTTGATCATGAGCATTGAGGACGGTTACGGAACCGCTAAGAACATGCCCTAAGGCATTCTCATTATCTTCACCTTCATCCTCCAATTTAAAAACCTCACAAATAGACTTGACATCAAGAACTATTTGTTTCCCCATAAGATAAGATCGAATGGCAACGATTTCTCCATTACGATAAATGCATTTAGCATTAGAGAAGAAAATCAAAACCAAAAGCCGATAATAAATACCCGGAATAGTGAGAAAATGCATGAAATTCCAAAGACGAAGAAGCGGAAGATATTCAAACTTGAAGCACTCGGAGTCGAGGAAGGGGATGGATACGATCCTCTCTACACGAATTTTGTAATTTTCAAATTGGCGGAAATAAGGAAGGCCCTCGGAATCTTCAAAGGATTGGTTGTAGATAGTAGCATAATCCGGACGAGCAACCGATCCGGGAGTTGAAGAGTCTCCGGCAAGAAGAACTCTTTGACGTTTCCTTGAATGCTCTTTTGGTGCCATAATAGAGACTTTGAAGAGAGAATTTTGAGAGAGAGCAAAAGGCTTTGATTCAATGGTTTCTTTTGATTTTTGGTGAAGAATATGAAGGAGAAGAGACCTTTATATAGCCAAAAACGTTTAGGGTTAATAGGATATTAAAGAGTTTTAATTTTGGTAAAATTAGATCTCATTAAAAGCCTATTTAATGCCATCAGCGCGAAAGAGTATCGATACTCTTTAGTGGGTATCGATACGGGGATAGAATTGTCTTTCCACAAATTTGACCGTTGATCGAGGTATCGATACTCATTAGATGGTATCGATACAGGGATAGAATTGTCTTTTTCTCAATTCTGACCGTTGGAAGAGGGTATCGATACGCGTGAGGCGGTATCGATACGCGTGAAGCGATGAGAAATTCTGGGAAATTGAAATGAAGAACAAGTATCGATACCCATTGGGTAGTATCGATACCTTATGCCCAGAATTTTGCCTATTTGGTTAAAAATAACCAAAGACATGAATTTAACATCTCTTAAAAGTATGCAAATGATGAATGAACAGATCTAAGCATATTTTAACAGAAACATACTCCCCCTAACTATATGCATGGAAGAAATTGGGAGACTAAACACATAAACATGGTAATTTCACAAAATCAAGCACATTTAATTTTAAAAGGAGGTCCTAAGGGTCAAGATAGGCTAGTTAGACCCAACTCTCTCCTAAGGGACCAAAAACGCTCTTTATCTAATGGTTTTGTGAAAATGTCCGCTAATTGATTTAAGGTGTCTACATACTCTATAGTCACATCTTTCTTAAGGACATGATCTCTAATGAAATGATGCCTTATTTCTATATGTTTGGTTCTAGAGTGTTGGATGGGATTTTTCGTTAAACATATTGC
Source organism: Hibiscus trionum (assembly GCA_030270665.1). Classification (NCBI taxonomy): domain Eukaryota; kingdom Viridiplantae; phylum Streptophyta; class Magnoliopsida; order Malvales; family Malvaceae; genus Hibiscus; species Hibiscus trionum. Next base: position 22,595,883 of record BSYR01000011.1, read on the forward strand.
ACTTGTATTATCACATTTAAGGGGTATGGTTTCTATTTTTACACCATAATCTAAGAGTTGTTGCTTCATCCAAAGGACTTGAGCACAACAACTCCCTAAGGATATGTACTCGGCTTCTGTGGTAGATAAGGCTACACTATTTTGTTTCTTAGAGAACCAAGATATGAGCATACTACCTAAGAATTGACAAGTTCCCGAAGTACTTTTCCTATCGATTTTGCAACCCCCATAATCCGCATCCGAGTAAGCATGAAGGTTGAAGGTTGAGACTCTAGGATACCAAAGGCCTAAACAAGGAGTGTCTCTAAGGTATCTAAAGATTCTCTTAACGGCTATAAGGTGAGACTCTTTAGGACTAGCTTGAAACCTAGCACACAAGCAAACACTAAACAGTATATCCGGTCTACTTGCGGTAAGGTAAAGCAAAGATCCAATCATAGAGCGATAAAGCTTAGAGTCAACACACTTACCTCTTTCATCTTTGTCAAGCTTTGTAGATGAGCTCATAGGAGTGGCTTGAGGCTTTGTGTTCTCCAAGCCAAACTTGTTGAGCATATCCTTTATGTATTTTGATTGATTTATGAAGGTGCCATCCTTCATTTGTTTGATTTGGAGTCCCAAAAAGAATGAGAGCTCCCCCATCATGCTCATCTCAAATTCACCTTGCATTAACTTAGCAAACTCTTGACAATAACATTCATTAGTAGATCCAAATATAATATCATCAACATAAATTTGAACTACTAAAATGTCATTTTTATACATTTTTATAAAGAGTGTAGTGTCCACCTTACCTTTTTCAAATCCTTTTTCAATCAAAAAATTTGAAAGCCTTTCATACCAAGCTCTAGGAGCTTGTTTTAAACCATAAAGTGCTTTTGTAAGTTTGAAAACATGATTTGGAAATTTTGAGTCTTCAAAACCCGGTGGTTGTTCTACATACACTTCTTCATTTATAAAACCATTTAAAAATGCGCTTTTAACGTCCATTTGAAAAAGCTTGAAATTATGATAACATGCATATGCAAGCAACATCCTAATGGCTTCCATTCTAGCTACGGGTGCATAGGTTTCATCAAAATCTATTCCCTCCTCTTGAGTGTAACCTTGTGCTACAAGTCTAGCTTTATTTCTCACAATGTTACCACTCTCATCTAGTTTGTTCCTAAATACCCATTTAGTTCCTATTGTAGATTGATTACTAGGCCTATCAACTAATGTCCAAACATTACTTCTCTCAAATTGATTTAACTCTTCTTGCATAGCCATAATCCAAAAATCATCTTTCAATGCTTCTTTGATATTTTTAGGCTCTATGCATGAGATAAATGCAATATGATTCATTAATCTAAGAGAAGAACGAGTGGTTACCCCCTTGGATGGATCACCCAAGATTTCACCATCTTTGACATAGTTCAACTCCCTTGGATAGCTAACTTCCTTTTCCTCAATAGCCAAGTCCTTCAAGGCTTCAAGAGGTGGATCTTGTGTGTCTTCTTCTTTTGGTTGAATCTCATCCTTCTTTGAAGTTTGACCTCCATCAAAGGTATTTATGATTCCTACATTATCTTCATCACAAGAATCCTTCCTAGGAAGGGGATTATCATCGAATACAACATGAATAGATTCTTCTACAACTAAAGTTCTTTTGTTAAATACTCGATAGGCTTTAGAGGTTAAAGAGTAACCTATAAAAATAGCTTCATCACTTTTTGCATCAAATTTACCTAAATTATCTTTTCCATTATTTAAAACAAAGCATTTACATCCAAAAGGGTGGAAGTAGCTAATATTAGGCTTTTTAGATTTTAAAATCTCATAAGGTGTTTTCTTTAAAATCGGCCTAATGGTTACACGATTTATAATATAACAAGCCGTGTTTGTTGCTTCCGCCCAAAAATATTTTGGTAAATTATTTTCGCAAAGCATAGTTCTAGCCATTTCTTGTAAAGTTCTATTTTTCCTTTCAACTACCCCATTTTGTTGAGGAGTTCGAGGAGCTGAAAAATTATGGCTAATACCATTTTCATTTGAAAAATCTTCAAATCCTAAATTTTGAAATTCGGTTCCATGATCACTTCTAATATGTGAAATTTTAAGTTCAAGATCATTTTGAATTAATTTTGAAAATGTGATGAATTTTTCCAAAGCCTCATCCTTAGTACTTAAAAAGAAAACCCAAGTGAATCTAGAAAAATCATCAACTAGTACAAAAGCATATGATTTTCCACCCAAGCTCATAGTCCTAATTGGCCCAAATAAATCCATATGGATTAGTTGTAAACATCTACTAGTAGAAATATCATTAATGGATTTAAAGGAAGATCTATGTTGTTTACCCTTTGAGCATGCATCACAAATTTTATCGTTTGAAAATTTTATCTTGGGTAAACCTTTAACTAGGTTTAGAGAGACTAGTTTTTCTAAAACACTTGTGCTAGCATGTCCTAGCTTCCTATGCCATAACCATGCATCATTTTCGTTTTGAGCAACTAAGCATGCATGAGATGTATGTATGTCATCTAGATGCACCATGTATATATTCCCTATGCGATGACCTATGAGCATAATATTATTAGTTTTAATGTCTACAATTTTACAACCGGTTTTATCAAATATAACATTAAAACCTTTATCACATAGTTGACTTATGCTCAATAAATTATGTTTAAGACCATTGACATATAAAATATTTTCAATGAAAGTAGTAGAGTGATTACCAATGGAGCCAATACCTTCAATGTGGCCTTTGGAGTTGTCACCAAATGTTACTACTCCTCCACTTTTTGGCTTTAGATCCATGAGTCGACTCTTGTCTCCGGTCATGTGTCTCGAGCATCCACTATCAAGGTACCATGAGTTTTGACTTTGTGCTTTGGCCTTGTAGCAATGCTCCCCCTACAAACAAAGATATTTAAACTTTTGTTTTTGGTACCCAAATCATTTTGGGTCCATGTGTGTTAGTTCCTAAAACTTTGGTTCCCTTAGGAATCCAAGGTGACATAGCAATAATATCATTAGATTTAACAAGTTCCTTAGGAACCCATACATTTCTAATTCTTTTAACTTTACTATGTCTAGGATAGTTATTTTGTTTGTAGTAGTTAGTCTTTTTCTTATATTGGTGTGTTCTAGAGGATTCTCCTATGTCATGTTTAACACTACCATTAATTTTTAAAGACTTTTTGAGCTCATTTAGCTCACTTAACACCTTTTGGTGTTCACAATTATTTTGAGATAAAAGATTATTAAGATCAATATTTTCTTTTTGAAAGAATTTAAGTTCATCTTCTAATCCTAATATCTTTTTCTCAATTTTAGAATTAGTTTGAGTAAGTGAGTCATTTTTCTCTTTTAATTCTATAATAATTTTTCTATTTCTAATGACCGACTCCCTATACTTCTCAACTAATTCATCATATACCTCTTGTAACTCATCATAAGCATCATTTAATTCTTCATATGAAAAATCTAAAGTAGATGAGTTAGAGGTTACCAAGGAGGAATCTTCCTCAAGTGCCATGAGGCAGAGGTTCGCCACTTCTTGTTCGTCATCCTCCGATGACTCCTCATCACTCCAAGTAGCAAGCTTGGCTTTGAGCTTTTTCTTCTTCTCAAAGCCCTTCTTCTTGAGTTGAGGGCATTCCGAACGTATGTGGCCGGGTTGTCCGCACTCGAAGCAAGTGATTGGATCCCTTCCTTCTTCTTTGTTCTTGTTTTTAAAGTCCATTTTCCTTTGGATTTTTCTTCCTCGGTTGGACCTCATAAGGCGTGAGAATCGTTTGGCTATCATAGCCAATTCTTCAAGCTCATCCTCATCACTAGATGAACTTTCATCAAGTTGGGAAGTTTTAGCCTTGAGAGCTATTCCCATTTTCTTCTTTTTCTCCCCTTCAAGCTTCTCCATTCTTTTTTCTTCTTTCTTTCTTTCATCTTCTCTTCCTTGCTTCATGATTTCGTGAGTAAGGAGAGAGCCTACAAGTTCATCAAGCTTTAGAGTTTTTAAATTCTTTGCTTCGATGATTGCGGTTCTCTTCCCATCCCAAGATTCGGGAAGTGAATAGAGTAGCTTTCGGACAAGTTTGTCTTCCGGTATAACTTCTCCATAGCCCTTTAGACCATTTACAATTGTGGAGAATCGATCAAACATCTTTGACACCGTCTCATCGAATTCCATTTTGAAATTTTCATAACTAAGATTGAGAATTCCAATCTTAGTTTCTTTGACATCATTGGTGCCTTCATAGGTGGTTTCAAGAGTGTCCCACACTTCTTTGGCACTTTCAATTGATGAGACCTTTGAGTAGATGTCCGGACCGAAAGCACAAAATAGCATGTGAAGAGCTTTATCATTTACTTGGATCTTTTTCCTCTCCTCTTCACTCATTTCCGTTCTTCTTTTAAGCACCATCTTGCCATCAACATCTTGCTTCAATGGGATATATGGTCCATCCTCAATGACATCCCACACAAGGTAGTCACTTGATTTAATAAATAGACGCATTTTATTTTTCCAAAATGAGTAGTTCTCACCATTGAAGAAAGGAGGCTTTGTGGTGGATTGTGAGTCGTACATGCCGGGAGCGGAGGTTGATGCCATCTCTTGATATTTTGATGATGATCACACTTCTTCCAAGGATCTCCTCTTGCGGTTGTTAATCCTCAAAGAGTTAAGCTCTGATACCAATTGTTGAGTGGATCACACGAATGATAATAACCAAGAGGGGGGGTGAATTGGAATTTTAACGATGTTGTAACGGAAATTGCAACTTAAAAATATTGACACGGGAATTTAGAGTGGTTCAAGTTCACCAACCGAACTCTACATCCACTACCTTAGTCTCACCAAGGATTTCCAACAATTTCCACTAAATTGTTCGTCCCCTTTTTCCAGGACAAGGAGGCAACCTTTACAATTTCGGTTAATTTTTCTACCCAAAAATTAACCCAATCCTCACACAAAAGAACAAAGAAATTTGGTGGCTAATAAGGTATCTCTCAATACAAATGATAGCCCACTATCAAGCACTCAACCCAATTGAACAAAATAGAAATGAAGGATACAATTGGGGTTTCTAGACAAAGTAGGATTTTTGCACAAATGCTTGGATTTGATGTTTTGATATCTTCTTGAGGTTCAATCCTGTGTTGCTGGAGCTTCTTGGGGTCTTTTTATAGCCTCTTGATGATTTCCAACCGTTGTGAGTGTTGACTTTAAGATTATAGCCGTTGGAAAGCTTTTTCTCCACTTTCTTGCACTTTTCCAGCTATGAGTATCGGTACTCTATAGTGCGGTATCGATACCTGTCTCACAAGAAAATAGCCGTTGTGTACAAATAATAAAGGGGTATCGATACGCGTTCTTGGCGTATCGGTACGGGGTATCGAAACAGCATAGGCTGTATCGATACCTTTTTCTCGACATAGCTCACTGTCAAAAGTGGTATCGATACTAGGGTTAGGGGTATCGATACTGGTTTAGTGACCGTTTAAAAATCTCAACGGTTATATTTTTAAACCGACTTTGAAATTAATAATTATAAAATGGTATCGATATTGGTTTATCCGTATCGATACTGATTTTATGGTGTTTCGATACTAGGGTTTGTCGTATCGATACTTGTTCCGACAGTGGCAAACTTTGCTAAAAAGGTATCGATACTCCTTGATGGGTATCGATACTGGTTGACGTTTTTCAATATTTTTGCCTTGGAACACTTAGAAAATATTTGAGTTTGAGTTCTAATAAATCAGTTTAAAGTCTTTGGGGTTTCAAAAACTTATTAAGGGATTTGTACAAACAATTTTAAGTTCTTCAATTTGATCCTTAAAGATCTAGTTATATCAAAATCAAACATAGGTTTTACAATTAGGCTTTAGGCCCAAATATAACATCCGGGTAAAGAGTGTTTCAAACTACATAGATACTCACCCAACTATAGGGTTGTTTCAAAAAAAAAATAAAAGACATGTTTCTATTTAGTTACTAATGTTACAATTTTTTGTTTTTCGTACTCTTTGTTTAAAACTTTAATGGTAGTAATGATATAACCTTTTTTATTGATATATACATGTATTTCTCATGTTTACACATTGGATTTTTATTTTTTATTTAAATAACACATATAGCTCTCAATTTTTTTGAATTTTTATAATTATAATTATTTAGTTTTTTTAATCGAAGACCAAATTGGTAGAATTTATAAATGTAGAGAGCTAAATTTGTTAACTTATTTAGAATTAAAATCGAATTAATAAAATGTACAAATAACGAGAATTAAATGTGTTTTTATACTAATTAAAACAATTTCATGTCATCATTTTTATTAACAATTCAACTAAGAGTTACCGAATCAGTAACAACTTGTAACATTAGTTACTAAAGTTAAAGTTTTATAAGTTGGGTGAAAAAATAGAAACGAAACTATAATTGGGTGAGCATCCAATTAGTTTGTACTTTAATTTTTGTTCCTCCAATTAATAAATGTAAAAAGATAATCCTTTCGAACAACTGCTTTTGTTCATGGTGTTATGTTGAGTGCAATATAAATGGAATTTGGAGGGTAATTCCATGAAATATTTTAGGGTAAACTAAGAGTAAGTAACTTGATATTTGTGGCCGCAATTTAGGGGTGGAAATGTGCGGGGCGGGGACAATTTTATACTCCTCATTCCTACCCCAATACTCTCGGGTACAATTTCGTGGAATTCTCATTAAACATTTTGGTTATTTTTTCGTCCTTATATCCATCTCTTACAGATTCCTGCAGTTTTCGGTTAATCCTTGTATCAAAAAAATAAAGAAAATTGATACATTAAAACAAATACTCAAAACTAAATCTCCAAAATTATAAACATAAATAAGAAATTTAGTTTTACCAACAACAAACAAACCATTTCAAAATTATAAAACATGACTAAATTATTAATTATTGAAGCATGACAGTCTGCACTACATTTAAAAAAAAATATGTAACTAATAATCTACAATTTCAAATCATGACCCGTTTGCTCTAAAAGGAACTAAATTCGATAATCTTTTCAACCATATAAATTACCTCTTCTGTTTTTCCTCGTACGATCTATGGCGAATTTCTGAAGTCACTCTCATTGGTGTTTGTGAAAACAGACTGCAGTCTTTTCTTCTGACATTTTCTCACTAAAAAATTAATAACTCCTGATATATAACTCGAAATCAGGAATCGTTCATTTTAAACGAATCTAAACTTATGTATGGTTATAGAATATAAGGCTCACTTCTTGATTTATCTTGTAGAATTTTTGTGATTTTTTTAAAGTCGCGGCTAAAATTGTTTTCTAAGAAATCTATTGTCATATTTTTATGACATTTCAACATTCAAACATTCATATTTTTTAAAATACTTATCAAAATTGATCACTGTATATTTTACACAAAACTAAACTGAATCACGTTTACAATGATGCATGCACCACTTTCGATTTATCTTTATGAAATTTACGGAGAATTTCTAAACTTACTCCAGCAGGTCATACTCAAGTTGTGAGAAATTTGATTTTTATTGAAAAATGGGTGAATTACTCTTATGCCCAGCAAACTTTGTAAAATATTGGGGATCCCTGCGGATTTTTTCGAGGACCCCCTTAGTGATTTATACGGGTACGATTTGGTTATCCCCGCAGTTCGGATATAGCAATCTCAGTCTCCATCCCCATTTGAGCTTCGATGATAAAATTCTACCCATTCTCGTCCCCGTGGGTGAAGATTTTGATTATTCCCTATATTCATCGGTTCGAATCCCCACAGTTTTTTATTATTCCCCACCCGATTTTTACCCCTACCGTAATTGAAATTTCCTTTGTGTTTTTCGAGATATGAAGTTTTCTGCAATGAAATGTGCAAATTAACCTTTTTCCTATTCAAATATCACCAGAGGAATTACTTAAATATTGCACTCAAATTTTTCTTATAAATATGGTACAAGTCAGATTATTTTCACAAATATTACATATGCTACAATAATTTTGAAGTCGGATTTAACACAATCCGTCTTTGAACAATAATTTATTTTTTCATTAAAAAATTGAAGACAACTTGAATAGGAAACGTCTTTGAATAGTGCATATCTTCAATTGCACCAATAAGATTGCTTCTGACTTCAACTTATATGGACTTTTTTATTTAAAATAATCAAAACACTATTCAAAAACGTTAAGAAATCATACCGACTTTAAATAATATGAATTTTTTTATTGATAATAATTCAAATATTATTCAAAGACAGGTTGTATTAAATTCGACTTTAAAATTACTGTAGCAAGTACAATATTTGTGAAAATAATCTGGCTTGTTTTATGTTCATGAAAAAAAAAAGTTGAGTGCAATATTTAGGTAATTTAACCAATATCACCCTTAATATTTTTAACGACATGATATTTTTAAATTTATTTACAAAAATGACATTTAAACGTGTCATGAGGAAAGCATGTCTGATAAGGCTTACGCTCCACATATGGATAGGGGTACACAAAATTCGATTTAGTTGGAAAAAAGGTAATTATTTTTTTAATTTGGAGTTATTTGAGTAACTAGTAAAAAATTTATGTTCAAGTCGAGTTCGAGTTTGCTCAACTAGATAAATTGAAAAACTAAATTTTAAAGTTTTGAGATTTAGTCCCTAATTTTTTTTCTTCAATTCCTCCTTCATTTTAAGTCTATTTTGACCAAATTCGAACAACATGTTCCTAAACCATTATAAAATACTTATTTAGCTTCAATTCGTATTTTTTAAAATATTTTTTTTCTTTTTACAATTTTACCCCTCCACTTTGTATGATTTCCTCATTTCTTCAATTCCTCATTCGTTTTAAGTTTATTTGTTTATCAAATTTGAATCAACTACTCCTAAACCACAGTAGGATGCTTATTTAGCTTCAATTCATATTTTTGAAAATAATTTTTTTATTTTTTCAATTTAGCCCCTCAGCTTTGTATGATTTCCTCATTTCTTCAATTCTTCATTCATTTTAAGTTTATTTTTGACTCAATTTGAAGCAAATGCCCCTAAATCACTTTTGAATACCTATTTAGATTCAATTCATATTTTAAATTTTTTTTTGCAATTTAGTCTCTTAACTTTTCATTTTATTCAATCTAGTCCTCCGGTTATAATTTTTTTTGTAAATTCTTTCTTATCATCAATTCCTTGACTCCTTTATACTCATATCAATATTTTATCCTCAAAAGTTTATTCCTTGAAAATAACATTATAAATATATTTTAAAATTTTAGATGATATTTTTTATTAAATAACATCACAAATCTTACTCACATATATGAAAAAAGATATGAAGAAATATATTTGTATACGTTATATGATTAGAGAAATTCATTTAAACTAGAATCAATATGTACTATAACATTAAATAATTAGAATTAAATTTGTATGGAAACTCGACTCGAATAAAAAAATTCAAATAAATTTTGAGTCATAAAATAGGACTCATCAACTCGAATAACTTGATTTTTTTTCTCGGCTCGATTGAATGCACACATCTACCTTCGTATGCTCTCATTAGAATAAAATGCATTCCACATTTTTTGACAAATTTTAATCTTAATCTTACCTAAAAATAATAAGGGAAGGGAAAACTCTAGGAGACAGCACGTATTTTTGTTCAACAAATAGAAAAAACGCATGTTACCAAACACGTATTTTTTTTTAAGGGAAAACAACCTATTAAATGACTGTTATAAACTTATGCCATTACAGATTACACTAAAAATAAAATAATGAAAATGTTTCTTTCAAAAAGATTTTTTTTTTTTGATATTTTAAATGTTTACAGAAACTACTTCATGAATTATTATGGTAGAAATTTCAGTTGATACGTACAACGGTACATGTTCGTCCGTTTATATTTTATCCGTGGTAGAATTAAAAATTTGTATTATGGTGTTAAAATTTAAAAAAAAAGTTAATTTAAAATATAATATCAAAACTTTAAAAATGATATAAACATTCTTTTAAAATAATATTAAATTTATTTTTATATAAATTTTATGTGATATTCATCTCATATTTTAAAATCATAATTATGTTTAATTATTTTTATAATAATTACATTTTTTTATCCGCTGCTGCACTTTCTTATTTTTTTTCATTATTCGGCGATCGACAATCAATTAATTTTTAGTTGTTAATCGCCTTTATTTTTTATTTTCTTATTTTTTTAATAAAAATCTCAGCCTTTGTAGCACGCATTTTTATTTTTTTAAACATTCTTTGTTCTTGTGACACGCTTTTCTTTAATTTTTGTGGTTTGTTTCATCTGTCCTTGTGGCATGATTTCAGCATACCTTGGCGATCGGTTCGTAATCACACAGAGATCTTCATGGCGCAAAAATCTGATTATGATTCTGTCGGTGGTCTTGCAAAGATGGATCCCCACTCGGTTGATGGTTGTTTGCCGATGTAATTAGTCCTAGGTAGCGGAACTTTCTGCCTGATAGTTTGGGTCGCTCACCACTCCTTTTTCACCCGTTATACGTCTTGATTGGATAGAGACAAGGAGATTCAAGAAAGCTTCTAAATTTTGAAGGTATGCTTATCACTATGGAAGTATTCCCTTTTCTTTGTTTTGGGTTGTAATAGTTTTTGGTATTATTCTTCTTCCTAAATGCGTTGTAATTGTGTTATCCTCTATAGTTTTAATAAAAATCCAGTAGCTATTATTCATATATATATATATATAGGATCCGTTTACACAGTGTAAAACTCTTTAAGTTTTACACGTTTTTTGGACTGTTGAATGAGTGAACGAATGGATGAGATTAACAGTAAATATGTAAAGATTATCACTTGAAAAAAAAAGAGTAAGGAGTTAATCTGAGTCACCCATTCCCCCCATCTAACGATCCAGAAAACGTGTAACTCTTAAAGAGTTTTACATTGTGTAAGTTGATCCTAACTCATATATATATAAAGATAAGATCCATTAACTGGCTGAGTGGTAAAAAATGTTCGTGTTGTCTCATTTTATGCGGGTTAGAATCTTAACATTTCATGTTGTCTCATTTTATGTGGGTTGGAATCTCAACGTTTCATTTTAGTTCAAAAATACCCCTCATTGGATGGAAACTGCTAGTCAACAAACCATCAACGACTAGAGTTGACTAAGTTGACACACGTGTACATGGTCGATGACGTGAAATTGCCACGTGTAAGGAGCAGATGACTGGTATACTGTCACATAAGTTTTTTTTTATAAAAATTTACTATATTTTAAATTATTCATACCCATTCACATGTAGCAGCTTCTGATTGACTTAAAATTTAAGAAATAAAATTTAACATGAGTGGAATCTCAAATCCAACACACTTGAAAGGAAAAGGCTCGCAAAAAACACTAAGCCAAGTTACTTTTATTTGTTATAATCTGATATGATTTTTATATAACAAAAAACGATCTCATTAAATTTAAATTAAAAAAAAAACATAAAAGTTCGGGGTGCAAACCCATAATCCCAAAAGCAACTCATTTTCAAACGTTCATAAACCCTAAAATGTCAATATATCTTCCTCTCAATTGAAATCAATAAGTCCCGGTTTGTTTGGGCTAAAATATTATGGTCTTTTATACAACATCTTTATCCTCAATTGTCCTCAGGGATCGTTTTTTTATCTTTTCTGTGTTGGGGGCTCATTGTTACTGTTTTGTCTTTGTGATTATGGCTATAACATGCACTCTCGGATTGGGGGCTGGATATCAAAACGAGAAATGTTTATATCAGGAAGATATATTGGAATTTTAGAGTTCATGAATGTTTGAAAATAAGTTGTTTTGTGGACTCTGAGTCTCTGAGCTTACACTCGAGCTTTTATTAATTTAAGTTTAATAAAACCGTTCTTTGGTTATATAAAAATCATATCATAATGTAATAAATAAAGGTAACATGGCTTGGTGGTTTGGTTAAGTTTTTTTCCTTCCTAATGTGTAGGGTTCAAGTCTCCACCAATACTATATTTTAAGCTAATTAGAGATGCCATGTGTACCCATCTGAATGGATATAAATAACTTAAAATATAGTAAATTTTTAATAAAAAAATCTGATATGGTCTACTGCGACATCATCGGTTCCTTACATGTGGTAGTTCCATGTCATTGACCATGTACATGTGTGTCAGTTTAGTAGACTCTAGCCTTGACCGTTTGTTGATTAATTATTTTCATTCAACGAGAAATATTTTCGAACTAAACTAAATTGTTGAGGGTTTAGTTGCTCCAGAATAAATAAGAGACTAAATAGCTATACAAACAAACTAAACTAAATTGTTGAGGATTTGGTTGCTCCAAAATAAATAGAAGACTAAATAACTATACAAACAAACGTTGCAGCATTTTATCATTATGCTTAAAAAAATATCTAAAGATGGAGAATATAAAAGTCGGGAAAGCCGCCTCAACAATGAGATAATTGTTAGGATGTTCTTATTGAGATTTTTATTTTAAGATTTGAGGTATTTTTTATTTCATGATATGTGATATTCTTATCAAATTAATGGAATAACCAATGAGGTTTGCTGAAGTCACTTACAATGAACACTGCAGTTGGCTTTAAGTCGGCTTGCAGTGTTGGTGACTTCCCCTGAAGTAGGCCTGCAGTGTAGGGATGGTAATATAATCTGAATCCGGTCTGAATTCGATTTGATCCGAAGAAAAAAATGTGATCCAAATTTGATCGAAAAAATTGAATCTGAATCTGAATCCGAAAATAAGGTCCGAGTCCTATTAGGTGGTGGATCGGATATGGACATTGCCATGATCCGATCTGAATCCATATCCGATCTGAGTCTTATCCATAAATGAATTCGAATAAAAACATTTAAAACTCGTAGGTTTAAAAAATATAGATATATATTGAAATCTTAATTAAGTTGAATTGGATTGTAATATATTTAAACTAGTTCAATTAAGTTGAATTGAAATTATGTATATTTAATATATATATATATATATTCAATATATATAAGATGAAACTAGTTTAATTTGTTTTATATTAGATTGTAATATTTGTTGAGATTTTTTTTGGATAAATTGTGTGATTTTATTTATCCAAGAAAGTAGCAAGCTACTTACAACTATACAAAAAACGCAAATAGACGAGGGATATTCAACAACGGATCCCCCACTCTAAACACAACTTCCTATTTACATCATCATTAGTATCAATCTCAGCCCTATACAATTTAGTTTTAACAAAATCTCTAATGCTATCAACAAGTATATTGACCGACCGAGAACTCCTCTGAAATAACCGACGATTTCTCTCTTCCCAAATAGTGTAAATGCAAGCAAGTAAAGCAGTCTTTAATATGAACACTATAAGTGTTTTGCCCTTCAGGGCAGTAATAGCTCAGAGAAGTTCTTCCTCCCAATGCTTTATGTTTCGCTCCAACCCACACAAACAAAGTAGTCTACTCCAAAGATCAGCTGAAAAAGAACATTCAAAGAATATTTGTTGAGATTTGTTTGTGCTATTAGTTTAAATATATTTGTTTGATGAAAATTATTTTTTATTTAAAGATATTTGTTTGAGTTGTTACTTTAAAAAATGAAAAACTTAATTGGATTTGGATTTTTGGATTTAGATTTTAGATATTTTCTTGGATCGGACTTGGATTTAGAATTTGATTTTTTTAGGTCCGATTATTAATTAGATTGGACTTGGACTTTATAAAATCCGATCTATTATCATCCCTACTGCAGTGCCGACGAATTCGCCTAATACATAGCAATCACCATAAATCATGAAATAAAAAATAAATATCTCATATCATAAAATAAAAAAGGTTAAGTACACATCAACAATCTCTAGAGCAAGTGATTAAAATCTCTTTGTTATACTTTCCTCTCCCCTAGGTTGTTAGTTCTAGATCCACTAGGAGCAAATTTCTCCTTCCCCTCAACTTGGTAGGAATTGTTCAAAAAAGGGGTAAAGTACACAAATGATAACTAAACTATCCAAAAAATATAAAATGATCAACAAATTTTTAAAATTTATATAATGAGCATTAAACTTTAGTTTTTGTTACAAAATGGTCACTAGGCTGTTAACTGCCATTAAGTTGGTGATGTGACAGATACAAATTTGTATAATAGCATATTTAATCATCTATATTTAAATATTCAATCAATTTAGTTCTAATTGAAAAAATTCAATAAATCCAATCCTTATTATTTATCATTTTTTCAATTTGGTCGTAAAAGTGCAAATTTCTTTAATTTAGTATAAATTATAAAAAGGAATTGAAGTTCAAAAATACTATATCGTCTTTATCTTGTTAAAGAAGTGTTGAAAACCACTTCACCATTTTGTGTTAGAGAGGCACCAAATGATTTAGCACTCTAAATAAAATAATCTTGAAGAACCGTTCAAAATCTGCTACCTTCCCTGGCCTCTCCACCAACCCTGAAACCACCCAAACACCCCAAAAAGAAATTCAACATAATTTTAAACTTAAAGGAAAAATAAAGTAGTTACTAGTGGCAGGACTGTCAAATGAGAGAGGGAGGGAGAATCTAATGGTTGCCTAGGTTTGGAGGAAGATTTTGGAAGGTTTTAACTAGGGATGTAAAAACATGTAATCGGGTGAGTTTTAGGTCGGGTCTTGTTAGGTTGGATCAAATCGGATACATATTATTTTAGGTTGATTTGATGTTTCGACTCAATTCGGGTCGGGTGCGGGTCAATTTTAGGTCGGGTTCATTTCAGGTCAGTTCAAAACGGTTCGGGTCCAAATAAGTTAATTGACGAGTTAATTCAGACTCGGATGGACTTTAGGTCGGGTTCATTTCAGGTCGGGTTAATTCGGGTTTCAAATTTGCATTAAGTTTGAGTTTGGTTCAAATAGTCGATAGACTTTGGGTAGGGTCATTTCGAGTGAATTATTTAACGCCTTTCACGAACACGAATCACATAAAAAATAAATATTAGGCTCTGTAATGAACAAAAATATCATCATATTTAAAATATTGGAGTAAATTACAAAAATTAGAAATTAATAAGGGTCAGTTTCGGTGAAAAATAAAATTTTCAGTACTAACATAAACAAAAAATATCATCATATTAAAAACATTGGACTAAATTATAAAAAATGAATAGGGTCAATTTGGAATAAAAATAAAGTTTTAGGGACTATGAACAAAAATATCATCATATTAAAACATTGGACTAAATAAAAAATGAATAGGGTCAATTTGGAGTAAAAATTAAATTTTAGATACTAGAATAAACAAAAATATTATTGGACTAAATTGCCAAAAATATAAATAAATATGGGGAAATTTTGACTAAAAATTAAATTGTAGGGACTAGGATAAAAAATATTATTTGACTAAATTACCAAAAATAATATATATGGGTCAATTTCGGCTAGAAATAAAGTTTTAGGGACTATAATGAACAAAAATATCATCATATTAAAACATTGGACTATATTAGAAAATTTTAAAATAAATAGGGGTTAATTCGAATCTCTAAACCCCAAACATCAATCCTTAAATCTTACAATCATTAATAATTAAAGTGCAAACCGAATCCCTAAACTAATCTCAAAACTCCTACCAAACACTCAACTTGACACTTTTACCCCTAAACCCCAAACATCACTCCCTAAATCTTAAAACCACTAATAATTAAAGTACAAACCTAATCCATAAACTAATCCTATAACCTCAAACACTCAACTTGAAACATATATTATACCCATAAACCTCAACCCTAAATCTTACCATCACTAATAATTAAAGTACAAGCCTAATCCCCTAATCCCTAAACTAATCCCATAACCCCAAACACTTAACTTGACACATTTACCCTTAAACCCCAAACCTCAACACCTAAATCTTACAATCACTAATAATTAAAGTGCAAGCATAATCCCATAACCTCAAACACTCAATTGGCACATTTACCCCTAAACCCCAAACATCAACCTTAAATCTTACAATCACTAATAAGTAAAGTGTAAAACTAATCCCCTAATCCCTAAACTAATACAATAACCCCAAACACTAATAATTATAATTAAATACAATATAATTGTTGATGTCATTTTTCATCCTTGCCGAAATAAATTGGGCCTTCAAAAGTTCGTCAAACGTTTTAATTATTAAACAATTTTATGAGGGAGGATCTAATTAAAAAAATTAAGCCTAAAGGTCTAAGGAAACTAAACTAAAATTAGGACTAAAATGAATCAAATTAAAACTATAGAATAAAAAAGGACCTAAGTGTAAAGCTCCTAAACTAGTAATGGTCTAATCCACTAATAACCCCTTAAAAAATAGGCGGGCAAGATCCTCTCCATTTGTTACTGCAATTGGCAATTGTTTTTTAAATATGGGCGGGCTGCGGGCAAATCAACTTGAAAAATGGGCAGGCAGGTTTTTACATTTTAGGGATTGGAATAAAGTAAAAAAATAAAGGCTAAAGGGTCAAATTTGCCCATGTAGTAATCCGAAATTAGCAATGTTGCCCATACTTTTTTTTCTCCGTAATTTTGCCCTCAAAGTCAGTCAATTGTAGCAATGTTGTCCTTTGACCGATTTTGGCCGTTAAATGCTGACGTGGCAGTTAACGGTGCTGACGGGGCAATTTTGCCCTCGAAGTCATTAATTGCAGCACTTTTAACCTTGGTTTATTTAGTTTTTGAATAAAATTGGATAAATAATTTGGTTTTTTCGATTTGAACTTTAACAAACAGAATATATGAAAAATCGATTAAAAATTGATATAAATATCCTTTGAGTCCCTAGTAATTTTAAAAATAAGCAAAATGAGAACTCTCACAAAAAATTAAAATATTATTCATTTTTTTTAAAAATCTATAAACTTAATAAAAATAAATACGACATTCAAAAAAATTATTGAAAATAAACCAACGAGAAGCGTGTTAATTGAACGGTGAACGCGAACTATTCTATTCGAACGACGTTCGATTGACACACTTACCGACGATGGGTTGTTAAGAAAAAATGTACGATGATCTCAGAAAACGACATTAGTGGTGTTCGGCGAAAACGGCATGGGAGATAAGGGCATGGGAGATAAATACAAAGATATCCAGAAGATAAAGCAGAATTCAACCTGAGCCACATGATTCGAGTTCACCGTACATTTTTTCCTAACAACCCATCGTCGGTAAGTGTGTCAATCGAACGTCGTTCGAATAGAATAGTTCGCGTTCACCGTTCAATTAACACGCTTCTCGTTGGTTTATTTTCAATAATTTTTTTTGAATATCGTATTTATTTTTATTAAGTTTATAGATTTTTTAAAAAAAATTGAATAATATTTTGATTTTTTTGTGAGAGTTCTCATTTTGCTTATTTTTAAAATTACTAGGGACTCAAAGGATATTTACATCAATTTGTTAATCGATTTTTCATATATTCTGTTTGTTAAAGTTCAACTCGAAAAAACCAAATTATTTATCCAATTTTATTCAAAAACTAAATAAACCAAGGGTAAAAGTGCTGCAATTAATGACTTCGAGGGCAAAATTGCATGAATGACTTCGAGGGTAAAATTTCCCCGTCAGCACCGTTAACTGCCACGTCAGCATTTAACGGTCAAAATCGGTCAAAGGGCAACATTGCTACAATTGACTAACTTTGAGGGCAAAATTACGGAGAAAAAAGTAGGGGCAACATTGCTGATTTCGAATTACTACAGGGGCAAATTTGACCCTTTAGCCAAAAATAAATAAGGGTCAATTTGGAGTAAAAATTAAATTTTAAGGACTAAAATAAATTGGACTAAATTTCTAAAAATATAAATAAATATGGGTCAATTTTGACTAAAAATTAAATTGTAGGGACTAGAATAAACAAAAATATTATTAGACTAAATTACCAAAATAGAAATATATATGGGTCGATTTTGGCTAAAAATAAAGTTTTAGGGACTATAATGAACAAAAATATCATCATATTAAAAAGGCTTAAGGGTATAGGAGGCCCTCAAACTTTTTTAAAAAAATCAATGTTATAACACCCGGGTTCGGGGGTCGGGTGAAAATAATATTAAAATAATGGTACGGGTTACGATTTTATAATTAAAATAATAAAATATTATTTGGTCTTCATATTTTCAAAGCAAACATTGTATGTTGGACATAAATATATTTAAAGCTCATTTTCCATGGAATTTGTAAATATTGAGATTTGCCATCTCATTAATGGCAAATCTGTAAATATAGGAACTTTCAAATTAAAACCCCCTTTTTAATTAAAAAAGACCCTTTGTCATCTTCCTCCTCTCTTCATTTTGGTTTCCAACGACAAGGAGTGAGCTCTCTTACCATTTTCACTATTCCATCTCCTTTCACCTTCATCTTAGGAGCTTTTCAAAAGGTAATGGCATTTTTGACTTGGCTTTGGCTTCCTCTTCATTATGGTACCTTTAGTTTCAATTAATACTATGTATTTCATATTTTGGGTTTTTCAAGGATTTTGTTAAAGGTGATGACTTTATGAGATTTTATCAAAGCTATTGATTTGTTAATGTTAGATAAGTTATTTTCAACCTAAGAGGTCCAACATATATGAATTTTAGAGAGTTTTATAAAGATTTCCGGATTTGGGTTTTAATGGAGTTTTTGAAGGGTTTAAAGGATAGTTTTAGGTGTGTTTGATGTTGGAAATTGAGGGCTTTTGGTTGTATATTGGTTGAGGGTTGTTTTGGAAGCTTTTAGAGGTGTTAAAAGTGTTTGAAACAAGAGTTTTGGTTTGGGTTTGAGGGCTGCTCGGGTTTGGAGTTTTGGGGTTGTTCATAGCTTGAATCCATGTGTTTTATGCTTGAGTAGTGTTCCGGGTTTGCTACATTGATGTATGAACTGATTCGAGGTTGTTTTGTTTGTGTTGAGCTGATAAGAAGCAAGAGTTTGTGTTGGTGAAGCATCGGGAACAAATCCGGAATCGTTGGAAGCTCGATCGGCTAGTGGGTTGAGCTTGGAATAGTCGGTGACTGGTTAAATGTTTTAAATTAGTTTTCGAGTATTTGGTTCAAGCATGTGGACTAGGTTGGGCTTGGTAGACCCACCTAGAGTTGGGATTAGAGTGGTAGCCTAATCCCAAGCTTTAGTTAGAGACTTTGGTTGCACTCTAATTGTTGTTATGCCTCATGATTAATTGTGCTATTGGTGATTATGTATAATGTGTTATACATGTATGTTGAGGCTTGGTATTGATGCATTGTCATATGCATATGGTTTGTGCATGATAGTGATCATGGTGAGTACATGCTAAGCACGGAAGTGATATGAAATGATGTTGTGGATTGTGTTTAATATTGGCACTAGTATGCTTGGGTACAAATGATCGATCATTAGGATGTTTAGTGTGCACACGTGAGTCAAATGCGCGCGTGGTCTTGGTGATAGTAGTCATCAAGATGGAGTACGGGTTCGCCCGAAAATTCTTCTTATATATATGATAGTTGGTGATGAGTGTAATCCCATCGACGGGGCGTGAGGATGAGTGGAATCCCCTCCGCGTGAACGGTGATGAGTGTAATCCCACCGTGAGGTAAAGGTTGTGTAACCCCCTCGTCCCGGTCTGGCCGGAGGCCGGTCCGAGTGGGCCACACGGGGAAAACCGAGTGAAACCCGTTAAGGTTCCCCCTCGGTTTGCAACCCTATTTTTTTATTTTCTTTTTATTTTAATCTTGTCTAGAGGAATATTAAGTCCTAAGAGATTCACAACAGCGGAAGACATCCAAAAAGATCACATTCGAACCCCGACCACACACACTTAGTCCATTTTTAAGCTTACAGGGCAGACCGTATCGGTACCCTAACTAGGGGTATCGATATGCCCTGACCAGGTCAACCCAAACAGTCAACTCGAAGAAGACCGTATCGATACAGCCCTTGAGCGTATCGATACGTCCTCTTCAGTCAACATCTCGTGGTCAACGAGATAAACCAGTACCGATACGCCCCAACACCGTATCAATACGCCAAAAACTCCCCAATTTCTCAGAATTCCAGTGACCAAAAACCGTATCGATACACCCCCGTGTATCGATACGCCCAGCCAAAACTGAGCTCTGCAGGCAAGACCGTATCGATACGGCCCTTAGGCGTACCGATACGCCCTGCCCTGCAACTCCACCATTTTCAACTTGGTGATCTCAAACCCGACACTAGATGCATTTTTAGACTCGCCTATACACATACAATCATACATGCATCAAAACTACGACCGAGACTTAGCTTACAAGGCATTGAATCTAACAAGGATTATACAAATCAAATAGTCCATGCAACTTCACCAAGAGAACATACTTAACACCCAAAAGGCCCACATACACAAGATAGTCAAGCATAAGGCGTACATAAGCCAACAACATACATGTTTAGGCATATTCAAATAAGCAACATAACAAGCATAAACCGCAATCCATGAAGCAAAAGCATAACACAACCACGAGTTTAGCATGCTCAAACACAAATTTCCTAAGGAGTTTGACCCCAACTCCTAAAACTCTATACCCCATTGTCTAGGCATTATTACAAAATGCAAACCATACTTGATCTAGCTTGAGAACTCCAAAAGCTCCTCCCTCGCCCGCTTGCCTCCCGAACTCTAACGATCTGCACGTTGGAAACAAAAAGAGCATAAGCCAACAAGCTTAGTGAGAGAGGCTCTACAATTCACAACATGCAGTTTTCCAAAACACGATTTATATGCAAGAAAGCAATGGATGCACGAAGGTCTATCTCAACAACAACACATGGTTTGCACAAGCACAACCAACATACACATACGGTGGGACTACACATCACCGTTTCGACTAGTGGATTTCCAATGGGACTACACATCAAAGTACTACCCTACTAGTCACTACCGGTGGGACTACACATCACCGTAGTTTAGACCACCATCACGTGAGGCACGAACCCAACTCGACTACACAATTAACAACTCAAAATGCACTTAATGATCACGACATATAAGCATTCAACATATCACAACAACATGGGAGTAGAGAGGCTTACACACGGGTTTAGGTGACCCCTCAAGGTCCCACCCAACCCCAAAAGGATCCATATCTAGCACAATGCATAAGTCAACAATTCTACTCATCGTTGTTACCCAAGAGGAGATCGAAGACCAAGCTCAAGACTCCGAAATCCCCGGATTTGTCCCCGAAGCTTCACCAACCAAATTTCTCGTTTCTAAACATTCCAACACCAAGTAAACAATCCCAAATCATTCCATATTCCAAAATAGTCAACCCGGATCACATACCGAGCACAAGACATCAAATTTTCCATTGAAAACAAACCCAAAATTCCTAATCCCGAGCAGCCCCTAAACTCACCCTAAAACCAATAATTTCAACCCTTAAATTACTCCCTAAAGCCTTCAAAACAGTCCTTAGATATAGCCTATCCATTTGCCCTCTCATTTCCACATAAAACACCCCAAAACTCAACTTAAAGCCTCCCAAAAACCTCCCCAAAACCCCATTCCGGGAAACACCCCAAAACTTCATAAAAATCATACTCATTGGACCCTTTAGATTGAAAACAACCCATATATCATTTATAGATCAAAAACCTAAGTTAAAGATGTTAAAAATGACATTTTTAATCAAAACCTCAAAACACCCAAATCACAAAAATCATGAGTTTTTATAGAAAATAAAGATATGTACTCGTAGAGGATGATGAGAGCAAGTCAAAAACGACCTTACCTTTGCAAAAGCTCCAACAACAAACAAGGTATGGGATGGAATAGTAACAAGGGGAAAGGGATTCTTTTTGACGTTGGAATGGATAGTAGAGAGGGGAAGAAGATGACTCAAAAATCAATATTTTAGGTTGGTTTAAAATCAAAAGTCTAAAGACCTAAATGCCCTTAATGAAAAAGGGAATCCACAATAGGTGCCACCCATGGCTATTTGGGCTTGTTTTAAAAATGGTCCAACTAATTTTTATTTGTCTTAAAACCCGAGGCCCAAACCATTATTTTATTATTTAAATATTAGAAACCGAAACCCGAACCATTATTTAATTACTATTTTCACCCGACCCCCGAACCCGGGTGTTATAACTCTCCCCCACTTAAGGAATTTCGTCCCCGAAATTACCTGACGAAAACAAATACGGAAACTGCTCAAGCATGTCAGCTTTCCTCTCCCATGTGGCCTCCTCCACACCTCTATGTCTCCAAAATACCTTGACCAAGTCTATAGTCTTGCCACGCAATACCTTGCTATCAAAAGCAAGTATCTCAACTGGTTCCTCGTTGTAAGACAAGTCCGGATTTAACTCTATTTCTTCCACTAGCATAACATGGGACGGATCTGATCTATACCTCCTAAGCATCGACACATGAAATACATCATGAATCTTCTCTAGCTCAACTGGGAGCCTCAATCTATATGCAACCGGACCAATTCTCTCAACTATCTCATAAGGCCCTATGTACCTTGGGCTCAACTTGCCCTTCCTCCCAGACCTCATCACTTTCTTCCAAGGTGAGACTTTCAAAAGCACTTTATCCCCCACGGAGTAATCTACCTCTTTCCTTTTTAAGTCGGCGTAGTACTTTTGTCGATCTGAAGCTGCTTTCAAGCGATCACATATCAACTTCACCTTCTCGGTGGTTCCCTTAAGCAATTCGGGCATCGGCACAAGTTTCTGTCCGGCCTCGGCCCAACAAATCGAGGTCCTACACTTCTTACCATACAAGGCCTCATAGGGAGCCATCTGAATGCTAGACTGAAAGCTATTGTTATAGGCGAACTCCACTAACGGTAGGTGTTTCTCCCATGTCCCTTGAAAGTCAATGATACAACACCTCAACATATCCTCCAATATCTGAATTACCCTCTTAGATTGCCCATCTGACTGCGGATGATACGAAGTGCTGAAGTTCAACCAAGTGCCCAAGGCTCGATGCAAACACTCCCAGAATCTAGAGGTAAATCTCGGATCCCGGTCTGACACAATCGACTTCGGTACCCCATGTAGTCTCACAATCTCACGAATATACAATTCGGCCAACTTGTCTAATATATAGGTAGTATGAACCGGTATGAAGTGAGCACACTTGGTGAATCTATCTACAATCACCCACACTGAATTCTTCTTCGAAGGAGTCAACGGAAGTCCTGACACAAAGTCCATAGTGATACGCTCCCACTTCCACTCTGGAATTTTCAACTGTTGCAACAACCCTGAGGGAAACTGGTGCTCAGCCTTGACCCTCTGACAAACCATACATCTACTTACGAACTCGGCTACATCCTTTTTCAAACCAATCCAATAATACTCTTCCTTCAATCCTCGATACATCTTCGTGCTACCCGAATGCATAGCAAAAGGACTATTGTAAGCCTCATTCAAGATCGTACGCCTCAACTCGGTATCCTCCGGAACCGCTATCCTATCCTTGAAACATAGGATCCCATTCTCTCCAAAACAATACTCGGTAGGCCTATCTTCGGCTATGTCTTGCACATGAGGTGCCAAAGACTCATCTCGCAACTGCTTCTCACGAATCAACTGAACTAATGATGGCTTAACCTAAAGCTCGGCTACTAACCCACCATCTGTAGACACACTCAACCTTGCAAACATTGCTCGCAACTCAACAGCTACTTTCCTACTCAAGGCATCGGCCACCACATTCGCCTTGCCCGGATGATACTCTATGGTAAGGTCATAATCCTTAAGAAGCTCTAACCACCTTCGCTGCCTAAGATTCAACTCCCTCTGAGACATCAAATATTTCAAACTTTTGTGGTCGGTGTACACGGTGCACTTCTCACCATAAAGATGGTGTCTCCAAATTTTCAACGCGAACACCACTACAGCCAACTCTATGTCATGTGTAGGGTAATTCTTCTCATGGACCTTCAACTGTCGTGAAGCATATGCCACTACCTTACCTTCTTGCATAAGCACACAACCTAGCCCCACGTAGGACGCATCACTGTAAATCACAAACTTTCTCCCCGGCTCAGGCTGAATCAAAATAGGAGCTTCGGTCAAAGCTTTCTTCAATTTCTCAAACGCTTCTTGTCTCGCATCTGACCATTCATACGGAACATTCTTCTGTAGTAACTTGGTTAACGGAGCCGCTATTCTCGAGAACCCCTCAACAAACCTTCTATAGTACCCCGCCAAACCTAGGAAACTGCGGATTTCTGTCATTAATTTCGGCTGTTTCCAATTCACAATGGCTTCAATCTTCTTGGGATCTACACTAATCCCACTAGCTGAGATCACGTGACCTAGGAAGACCACCTCCCTAATCCAAAACTCACACTTACTTAGCTTGGCATACAACTGGTTCTCAAGTAGGGTCTGAAGCACTAACCTTAAGTGTTCATCGTGCTCCTCTTCGGTCCTAGAGTACACCAGGATGTCATCAATAAACACTACCACAAACCTGTCCAAGAACTTATGAAACACTCGGTTCATCATATCCATAAAGGCTGCTGGAGCGTTGGTTAACCCAAAAGGCATCACCAAAAACTCATAATGCCCATAACGTGTACGAAAGGTTGTCTTCGGTATGTCCACATCCTTTACCTTTAACTGATAATATCCAGACCTCAAGTCAATCTTTGAAAACACGGAAGCACCCCTCAACTGGTCTAGTAAATCATCTATCCTTGGCAAGGGATATTTGTTTTTCACTGTCACCTTATTCAACTGTCTATAGTCTATACACATTCTCATGTTACCATCCTTCTTTTTCACAAACAAAACCGGAGCACCCCACGGGGAAACACTAGGCCTAATGAAGCCTCTGTCAGTCAACTCCTGAAGCTGTGTCTTCAACTCTTTCAACTCTTTCGGTGCCATTCTATACAGAGCAATCGACACCGGTGCAGAATCAGAATATGTCTCAATAGCAAACTCAACTGCTCTATCTGGAGGCAAGCCTGGTAGCTCTTCCGGAAAAACACTCAGAAAATCATATACGGTCCTGATGTCATGAGGTCTCACCTCACTCATATCCGGGTTCATTACGTAAGCCAAGTAAGCCTGACACCCTGAACCCAACAACCTCTGAGCTTCCAAAGCCGAAACCACATTGGACAAAAACTTGACATTCTCCCCAACTACCACAACCTCAAAGTCATCGGTAAGCCTCAAAGAGACCCTCTTAGTCTCGAAGTCAACCCTAGCTCTATGCTCTACAAGCCAATCCATGCCTAAAATCACATCAAAGCCATAGAAGGGCAACTACATCATATCGACCGGAAACACGTGGCCCTGAACCATCAAAGGACACCTCCTATACACTTTCCTAACTACCACTGTATCACCAAAAGAGGTAGTGACATTTACACCTACCTCTAGCCAATCACAAGGTAATCCTAATGACTTTGCGTGTTCACCCAAAATATACGAATGTGTTGACCCCGAATTATTAGAGAAAGCAAACTCAAAGACTGTAATGTGAAATCACCTGCAATGACATTAGTGTCATTCCCAGCCTCTCGCTGAGCGTACACCCTAGCCGGTCCTCCTCCCTCGGGCTGGACTGCTACAACATGAGCCAAGTTCCTCTGACCCTCATTCCTCGGCTGAAAGTTCCCACGGCCGCGCCCACGGCCTCTCTGATGCTCAAAACCCCTCGCTGGAGCCGGTCCTCCCCTAACCGGGTGTGGACAATCATGCCTCAAATGGTCTCGGGAGCTACAGTTCCAACACGCCCTAAACATACCCATACACTCACCTGGGTGGCGTCTCCCGCACCTAGTGCACTCCGGAATGTGTCCAACGGCCCCTTGGCCCTGACGGCCCTGACCATGGTTACCACCCCTAGGTCTCGTATCCGGCTGGTACCTCCTATCCCTATGCCTCTTGGCATGATCTCTATCCCAGTTCGCATGTCTCTTCCCGGAGTCAGACCCACCAGCACGTGCTCTAGAGCTCAGGTTCTGCTCTATATCCTTGGCCCTAGACACCAAGACATCGAACTCAGTGTAGTCGGAGGCCAACATGTAGGTCTTCACATCGGTAGTCAACCCATATCTAAAACGCTCACATCGCTCTTTCTCATCCGGAATCAACTCTAGCGCGTACTGGCTCAATCTCACAAACTGGATCTCATACTCAGACACGGTTCTATTGCCTTGAACCAAAGCCATGAACTCTCTTTTCTTTTCATCCAAGTACCGAACCCCGAGGTACTTCCTCTTGAAGGCATTCCTGAAAAACTCCCATGTGATATCCGCCTCGGCCATACCGGAAATAACAGTGGTCCACCAAGTATAAGCGTCCCCCTGAAGCAATGAGACGATGCATCCCAACTTACGGGCATCCGAACACTCCATCTGACCCAAGATGCGAGTAGTGCTCTCAAGCCACCCTTCCGAACCCTCCGGAGACAACCCACGAAACTCAACTGCCCCCAAATTACGAAGCCTCTCTAGGGGTAATCTTGTCCCCGCACCCTGAGGTGGTGCTGCAGCTTGCATACCGGCCAAAGCTGTCTGAAAAGCTTCGGCTATAGTCTGAATCAAATGAGCCACATCTGGCCCTGCCTGGTCTTGGCCCGCTTGAGCCTCATTACCTCCCACATTAGCCTCAGCCTGAGGCCCATTACCATCACCTCTGATGTTCCCTCCATTACCATCGGGAGCATTAAGAGCAGGAGGCATATTCTCGGGTGCCTGGTCACCCGCTCTAGGCCGTCCCCTCGGTCTCACCATAGCAATTAAAGTAATCTAAAACAACAAACACACAACAACAAAGAAACATTAGGTTAGCAAAGGGGCAAAGGACTCCGGTTCTCAAGCACTTTACCAAAACAATTTTCCCTTTTTTTATTATGACAACAACGCCTAACAATGGGGACTCGAACCAACTCTCAAACAACAGCGAGGTCACCATAGCATGCATTCACACACCGTGCTAGAGACAAAATTTAGACATACATGGCAAAACACTCATAATACCTTAACTCACCTCACTTACATGTCCGAGGTCTCGGAAACCTCAGGCTCTGATACCAATAAATGTAACCCCCTCGTCCCGGTCTGGCCGGATGGCCGGTCCGAGTGGGCCACACGGGGAAAACCGAGTGAAACCCGTTAAGGTTCCCCCTCGGTTTGCAACCCTATTTTTTTATTTTCTTTTTATTTTAATCTTGTCTAGAGGAATATTAAGTCCTAAGTGATTCACAACAGCGGAAGACATCCAAAAAGATCACATTCGAACCCCGACCATACACACTTAGTCCATTTTTAAGCTTACAGGGCAGACCGTATCGGTATCCTAACTAGGGGTATCGATACGCCCTGACCAGGTCAACCCAAACAGTCAACTCGAAGAAGACCGTATCGATACAGCCCTTGAGCGTATCGATACGTCCTCTTTAGTCAACATCTCGTGGTCAACGAGATAAACCAGTACCGATACGCCCCAACACCGTATCGATACGCCAAAAACTCCCCAATTTCTCAGAATTCCAGTGACCAAAAACCGTATCGATACACCCCCGTTTATCGATACGCCCAGCCAAAACTGAGCTCTGCAGGCAAGACCGTATCGATACGGCCCTTAGGCTTACCGATACGCCCTGCCCTGCAACTCCACCATTTTTCAACTTGGTGATCTCAAACCCGACACTAAATGCATTTTTAGACTCGCCTATACACATACAATCATACATGCATCAAAACTACGACCGAGACTTAGCTTACAAGGCATTGAATCTAATAAGGATTATACAAATCAAATAGTCCATGCAACTTCACCAAGAGAACATACTTAACACCCAAAAGGCCCTCATACACAAGATAGTCAAGCATAAGGCGTACATAAGCCAACAACATACATGTTTAGGCATATTCAAATAAGCAACATAACAAGCATAAACCGCAATCCATGAAGCAAAAGCATAACACAACCACGAGTTTAGCATGCTCAAACACAAATTTCCTAAGGAGTTTGACCCCAACTCCTAAAACTCTATACCCCATTGTCTAGGCATTATTACAAAATGCAAACCATACTTGATCTAGCTTGAGAACTCCAAAAGCTCCTCCCTCGCCCGCTTGCCTCCCGAACTCTAACGATCTGCACGTTGGAAACAAAAAGAGCATAAGCCAACAAGCTTAGTGAGAGAGGCTCTACAATTCACAACATGCAGTTTTCCAAAACATTTTTTATATGCAAGAAAGCAATGGATGCACGAAGGTCTATCTCAACAACAACACATGGTTTGCACAAGCACAACCAACATACACGTACGGTGGGACTACACATCACCGTTTCGACTAGTGGATTTCCAATGGGACTACACATCAAAGTACTACCCTACTAGTCACTACCGGTGGGACTACACATCACTGTAGTTTAGACCACCATCACGTGAGGCACGAACTCAATTCGACTACACAATTAACAACTCAAAATGCACTTAATGATCACGACATATAAGCATTCAACATATCACAACAACATGGGAGTAGAGAGGCTTACACACGGGTTTAGGTGACCCTTCAAGGTCCCACCCAACCCTAAAAGGATCCATATCTAGCACAATGCATAAGTCAACAATTCTACTCACCGTTGTTACCCAAGAGGAGATCGAAGACCAAGCTCAAGACTCCGAAATCCCCGGATTTGTTCCCGAAGCTTCACCAACCAAATTTCTCGTTTCTAAACATTCCAACACCAAGTAAAGAATCCCAAATCAGTCCATATTCCAAAATAGTCAACCCGGATCACATACCGAGCACAAGACATCAAATTTTCCATTAAAAATAAACCCAAAATTCCTAATCCCGAGCAGCCCCTAAACTCACCCTAAAACCAATAATTCCAACCCTTAAATTACTCCCTAAAGCCTTCAAAATAGTCTTTACATATAGCCTATCCATTTGCCCTCTCATTTCCACATAAAACACCCCCCAAACTCAACTTAAAGCCTCCCCAAAACCCCATTCCGAGAAACACCCCAAAACTTCATAAAAATCATACCCATTGGACCCTTTAGATTGAAAACGACCCATATATCATTTATAGATCAAAAACCTAAGTTAAAGATGTTAAAAATGACATTTTTAATCAAAACCTCAAAACACCCAAATCACAAAAATCATGAGTTTTTATAGAAAATAAAGATATGTACTCGTAGAGGATGATGAGAGCAAGTCAAAAACGACCTTACCTTTGCAAAAGCTCCAACAACAAATAAGGTATGGGATGGAATAGTAACAAGGGGAAAGGGTTTCTTCTAGACGTTGGAATGGATAGTAGAGAGGGGAAGAAGATGACTCAAAAATCAATATTTTAGGTTGGTTTAAAATCAAAAGTCTAAAGACCTAAATGCCCTTAATGAAAAAGGGAATCCACAATAGGTGCCACCCATGGCTATTTGGGCTTGTTTTAAAAATGGTCCAACTAATTTTTATTTGTCTTAAAACCCGAGGCCCAAACTATTATTTTATTATTTAAATATTAGGAACCAAAACCCGAACCATTATTTAATTACTATTTTCACCCGACCCCCGAACCCGGGTGTTACAGGTTGTTGTTGGATGTGAGTTCTAACGTGTTATCCGCGTATTCGAGTCATAGCTAGGTGCCAATATGTGTTTATGTGTAAGCCAATATGATTTGAGATGGGTTGCCAATGTGGATTATTATATGTGTTTACATATGATGTGGTTGGACTTGTTGAGCATGGCATATTATGAGTTATGTTCATGCATCATTGACATTTTGGCTCATGTGGATCGAAGGTAAGAACATGCATTTTACCTTGGTTGTGCTCGTGCTTGGACCCTGCATTGTCGAGGTTTGTTTTAATGAGCTTACCCTCACTAAGCTTTATGCTTACGCTCTCTTTTGTTCGACAATGCAGATATGTAGTTCGTGGGTTGCTAGTGCAAGATGGGGGCCTCCAAGTGTGCTTGTGTCGCTTTTGGTTAGCTCAAGTATGAACTTTAAATTGAAGGATTGTAATAGTCAATCAATGGGATTTGAATGTTTTAGATTTATGTTGCTGGTTGTTTAGGAGCATGTTTAGACTCCTTTTTATGTTGATTTTGGTGTGGCTTGTCGATGCCATGTTTGGATTGTAAAACCATGTTTAAGTTACCTCCCATGAATGCTTTATGTATGGTTGTTAATGTTTGAAACCTTATATGTATGCTATGTATGTCTTCTTTTTAGTAAATGCTTGAATCCTTAAGTGTATGTTCCTTGTACGTGTTGAATGTCTTGTATGTTATGCCTTGGTTGTTGAATGTTGTATGAATGTTGTATGTGGCTAGGGAAGTCTTAAATTGCATCTAGAGTTGTGTTTGAGTGTCTTAGGCTGCAAAATTGAGTGTTGCAGTGCAGGGCGTATCGGTACGCCCAAGGGCCGTATCGATACGGTCCTACACTTTGGGACTCAAGTTTGGCCTATCGTATCGATACGCGGGGGTGTATCGATACACCCAAAACTCACAGGAAATCTGAGATTTTGACGAGTTTTTGGCGTATCGGTACGAGTCTAGGGCGTATCGATACGATCTTGTATCGTTGACCGTGAGAAGTTGACCAGCAAGGGCGTATCGGTACGGTCAAGCCGTGTACCGATACGGTCTTCCTGGGTTGACCTTAGGGTGTTGACCTGGTCAAGGCGTATCGATACCCTTTCTGGGTGTATCGATACGGCCTGTTGTTTAAGATAAAAATGGGCTGTTTTGGTTGGGTTGTTTGGTTGTTTGCCTCGTTTGTTTCTTCCGCTGTTGCTTTTCTCACATAGGACTCAATAATACATCTAGATAAGATAATAAAATGAAAAGTTTTTTTTGGGTCGGTAACCGAAGTGGGGCCTTAACGGGTTTCGCCTCGGTTATCCCCGTGTAGCCCACTCGGATCGGTCAAGCGTTCGGACCGGGACGAGGGGGTTACAAATGTGGCCCTTGAACTTAATTTGCATATTTACAGGGTTAAAAGGTGCTGAGTTGGATTTCTTATTACTTGACTTTTATAAAAATAAAAAATTCATTTAATTTAATAAAAAACCATTTTTATTTATTTACTGTTTTTTTTACTTATTTACTTACTGGTATCAATTTTATTGGCTTATTTTTTTTTTTACTTATTTGTAGCTATTTATTTATTTACTTTTTTACTTAGTATTTATTTGCCTTTTCTTTATTTCTCCCCCACAATATTTTGTCCTAAAATCTACTTGCCGTTTACTGGTTGTTATTATTTAAACTTATGATGATTTATTTACCGGTTGTTATCATTTTGCTTAATGTTTTTTTACTTATTTAATTTTTAAGGAATATGGGATTAGGGTTTTCCG
Organism: Hibiscus trionum; assembly: GCA_030270665.1. NCBI lineage: Eukaryota > Viridiplantae > Streptophyta > Magnoliopsida > Malvales > Malvaceae > Hibiscus > Hibiscus trionum. The sequence goes on from BSYR01000011.1 coordinate 22,627,218, forward strand.
ATATAAAGATGGTTTTTTATTAAATTAAATGAATTTTTATTTTGTAAAAGCCAAGTAATAAAAAAAATAAAGTCAACACCTTTTAACCTTGTAAATAGAGTGACATAGTAGTGGTAACGGTTTAAATCAACACATTTTAACATAACCGTTAGTCAACGACGGAAATCGTTGGTCAAAGGGCCACATTCATTTTTTGTTTGAGTTAAAGGGCTGCATTGAGTGCAAATTAAGTTCAAGGGCAACATTGATTTTTTTTGAGTTAAAGGGCTACATTGACTGTAAATTAAGTTCAAGGGCCACATTGATTTTTTAAATAAAGTTTGAGGGCCTCCTATACCCTTAAGCCTATTAAAAACATTGAACTAGATTAAAAAAATGAAATAAATAGGGGACGATTCGGTTAAAAATTAGGGACTAATATGAACAAAAATAAACCCCAAATCCCTAAACTAATACCATTACCCTAAACATTCTACTTAAAACATTTACCCCTAAACCCCAAACATAAATCCCTAAATCTTACAATCATTATTCGCTAATAATTAAAAGTGCAAGCCTAATCCTCTAATCCCTAAACTAATCTCATAACCCCAAACACTCAACTTGAAACATATATTATACAAATAAACCTCAAACCTCAACCCCTAAATCTTACAATCACTAATAATTAAAGTACACACCTAATTCCATAACCCCTAAACTAATCACATAACCCCAAACACTCAACTTTAACACATTTACTCATAAAACCTCAACACCTAAATCTTACAATCACTAATAATTAAAGTACAAGCATAATCCCCTAATCCCTAAACTAATCTCATAACCCCAAACACTCAACTTGACACATTTACCTCTAAACCCCAAACCTCAACCCTAAATCTTACAATCACTAATAATTAAAGTGAAAACATAATCCTTTAACCCCTAAACTAATCTCATAACCTCAAACACTAAGAATTTTAATTAAGCTCCAAATTTAATGATCAAATTTAACAAATTAAAATTCTATTAAAACAATTAATAAAAAAATCCTACATTAAGCATGGTTAAATTAAATTGTGTGTGAATTTTATGGGCTTACTAACTAACTAATTAACTAAGAACCTAACCCTAAAGGCTAAATAAAAATGATCAACTATTATGGGACCTAATTGAATTAAACTAAAATTTGAAAGTGAACACATGACTTAAATGGAAAGTATCTAAATATGGAAGGGTATAATGGGTGATTTCCCCATAAGCCTAAAAAAATGTGCGGGAACTTCCCCTCCAATTCACGTTGGTCATGTTTCATATCAAAGGATTAATGCTTTTTTATATATATTTTTTGTTAAAAAAACAATGTCGTGTGTGGCATTTCATTAAAGGAACTGAAATTCTTTCTTTATTCATTATGTTTTCATTTAAAAAATATCACCATCTTAAAAATATTTGACTAAATTATAAAAAAATAATAAGAGTCAATTTAAAATAAAAATAAAATTTTATGGACTACAATGAACAAAAATATTAAATTAAAATTAAAAATATTAGACTAAATTACAAAAAAATGAATAGGGGTCAATTTAGACTAAAAATAAAATTTTATGGGCTATTTATAATGAACAAAAATATCATCATATTAAAAACATTGAACTAGATTAGATAATTTTAAAATAAATAGTGGTGAATTTGAATCCCTAAACCCCAAACTTCAACCCCTAAATCTTACAATCACTAATAATTAAAGTGCAAACCAAATCCCAAAAATAATCTCATAGCCCCAACCAACCACTCAACTTGACACATTTACCCCTAAACCCCAAACCTCAACCCCTAAATCTTACATTCACTAATAAAATAAAGTGCAAGCCTAATTTTCGAATCACTTAATTCCTAAACAAATCCTATAACCCCAAACACTCAACTTGAAGCATATATTATACCCATAAACCTCAAACATCAACCCCTAAATCTTATAATCATTAATAATTAGAGTACAAGTCATACCCCAATCCCTAAACTAATCCCATAACCTTGAACACTCAACTTGACACATTTACCATTAAACCTTGAACCTCAACCCCTATTTTTTTCCTGGGCCGAAATAAATTGGGCCTTCAAAAGCCCGTCAAACGTTTGGAATCGCCATCAATCGTTTTGGGTTGGGTACAACCGAAATAAATTGGGCCTTTAAAAGGTTTAATTATTAAATAATTTTATGAAGGAAGATCTAATTAAAAAAGAACCTAAACGTAAAGGTCTAAAGAAATTAAACTAAAATTGAGACTAAAATTAATTAAACTAAAATTAAAGAATAAAAAAGACCTAAGTGTAACACTCCTAAACTAATAATGACCTAAAGTGCAAATAAACCCTAAAAAATGGGATGGATTTTCCCTCCATTTTGTTAACCTAATTGTTGTTATTATTTCAATTTCAAAAGAAATTGACCAATAACGCATCACCCACTCTATAATATTAAAACAAACTTAATTTTTTGTACACACTTTACCAATAACGCATCACCCACTCTATAATTTTAAAACAAATTATAATTATTTTACAGGGCCAAATTAAAAAAAGAATGGACCGTAAGGGTGGACCACGGGGGCTGACCCCTGCCAGCTCCCCATGTGGCTCAGTGCTCAACATAGTTTGACAAATCACTTGAGTCTGGTGTGATATTTGAATATTTTTGCTAGGACAAACATAGGGTCTTTACAATTTAATGGCAATGCCCGAACCCTCAGTTCCTGGTGTGATATTAACAACAGACAAATAATGTTGTGTTCAGCAGTGGCTTCTGGAAAACTAAGCAGGAACTGAAGCCTAGGTCATTTTTTGGGTTCCAACAGCCGAAGCAGGAGAGGCGTGGGTGGAAAACTAACCCCTCTAATCAGACAAGGTCCAGGTCGTTCAAGGGAAAGTCTCTTAACATTCTAAAACCACGCACATCAGCTAAAGACATCGAGTCTAAAGTCGGTTGGTATTCACACAAGTGCCAACGAAAAAGCTACCAGCCTAAAGAAAAAGGGTCATAAGCAAAGCAAGACAAAACAATAAAGGCTTACCTTTATATCTCCTTCACTAAATGCTCTCCTCAAACCATTAGCCGAATCAAGATCCATTCCAGGGAAATCCAGAAAATTAGGCTTGATTGCAGCCCCTTGCGTCCATTCCATTGAGCTTAAACAATCTGAGCTGACACTTTTCTGGAATGGTAAATCAAAGAGCATTTCATTTTCATGATTTTGGTTTTCATCAATCTTCAAAACATGAATCTTTACATCCAGGACCTCAGACAGTGGCGTTTCTATGACTGCTTTTGCCATCAGGTCCTTCTCGCACTCATAGAGAACCTCTAAAAGCTGCTCATTTTGAATTGATTCAATATCAGCAGCCTTAAGTCCCTGTGAAGTAAAACCAACTTCACCACACAAGCTTAACGAGATGGTTGAAGTCATGGGATCATAACCCACAATTGGTTCTTCAATGATGGGCTCAGGAGCTTTGAATAGATCACTTTCTCCTCCCAGATAATAATCAGATATCGTAGACATCTGAAGTAGGTTGTTTTACATTAGACACAAACAAATAATACAGGCAAATATTGATACAGGCAGAAAACACACTGCTTTGTGTAGTCCAAATCAAGCACGAGCTGCATTCTAAGTCAACTATATAAAAGCTTTTTCCTAGCACCTTTTGACAAAATAATTGAATTTTAACCAATTCCCGAAACAGGAGTTCGGTTTAATTACATCTTTTCCTCTTCTTTTTCTTGATAAAAAGTCTTATGAGCTTTTTATGCTCAGTATCAGACATGTTAAACCCAAACCGAAAGATTGTAGCGCAAAGGTATTTAAATGTGCTTCACTGCCTCTTTTTCCTCCACCATCCACAAAACTCAAATCAGGAATATACAACCAAATCCCAAATATTTGATAGTTCAAGGAAATGAGGAGTAAATCTAAATTTCATTTTAGTGAAAGCTTGAACATGTTCACCCTACACAACAACAAACTCAAGCCTCATAAACTAAAACTTACATCATTGATAGAAGATCATTGCTAAACAATTAGAGCAAACGGGGAAAGGACCAAAGCTAAATATTCATAGTGGGTTTCTTAGTTCATCATATGAACACACTAAAGTTATTAAGAGAAACAATTTGCTAAAAGCAATCAGCTCTATTACTTGGACCTTTTATTTCCCCAAAATTAGCCATGTCCGATACATTTGGACAATGTTATGGGGCTATAGTCCACAGAATATATTGAAAACACTATAAAATTGTGTACACCAATGAGACACATCATATTCCAACACCCTAAGTTAAGATAACATAGCATGTTATTAATCAAATTCAAAACCCTTCTCAACAAACAACAAAAACTCCATGTGTACAGTACACTAAGAAAGTAAGGAAAGAACCATTACAACCATTTAAAGGAAAAGTTACATTTCTATTGTTGTCTACACAATGTAAGTTTCACTTTTGAAATCAGCTAAAATAAAGTGGAATATGAAGAACCTCTTCTATTTGCCCAACCTTCCCCCCCCTTTATCCCGAAAAAACTAAAAGAAAAAGATAAGTGACATTTCACCTTCTTCTAATCTCTCAGTATATGTGGGCTAAAAAATGAAAAACCCAATAACCAATTCACACCAAAAGGTTGAAAAAATGGAAGAAAGCTTCAAGAACACGGAAATCGTGTGACATGGAAATCATTATCCAATTATATTCCAATCTTTTAATTGTTTTCTTTCCTTTCTCCTGATCCAGCATGTAAACACTTTGTTTTTTCATTTCAGCCTTGTTTGATAGCGAATAACTAATTGAAGTCCCCCATTTCAGGAGAACCCGAAAAACACAGTACATGAAGGGTGAAAGTTTCCAAAATACATTTTTACCCATGCTCTTTTTTGTCATTAGAGGGGAACACGAAATATAACAGCAAATGAAGTTCTCCTATGAAATCAATCAAAAACTGAAAAACTTAACTTTGAAAACAACGAAAATAAAGAATCATCACAGTACAAAGAACAAAGTGAATATTGAAGCAAATATCCAGATGCATGCAATCAAAGCTAAAACCCACCGCAAAATCATACCCAATCAGCCAAATGCCGATCACCCAAAGCAACGTAAATTACCAAGAACAAAATAGGAAGAGAGAAATCCGAGACAAAGATTCAGTACCATTGAAGCATTGGGTTTCCTGGTTTCGCAGAACTCTTCAAACAGCTGAAAATCTTGAGAAACTTTCTGCATATAAGGGGAAGATTCCCCCGTTTCTGCATACATTTCTAACTCACAAAAACACAAACTTTCTTTGATTCTTCAGAAAGAAAAACACAAACTTTGTTTTCACCTCTCTAAATATCAGAGTCAGAGCAAAATACTAACTCAACACAGCAGCCAAAAATGCTCATAATAAGGACAAAGTGTAAGATGACATGACATGCTGGGTCCCTCTCTGTCCCAAATTGTCCCATATCATGGCTTGTTTCTTTGAAAGTTTCGTATTATGTAATTATTGAATTTTGTTTGTTTTTCTTAAGAGGAAAAACTATGTAAAAAACAACTTTGTATTATTGTAGTGCAATTTGCACAGAATGTGGATGGGATACTCGGCTGCACCAATTTCTGTTTTTTTTTTTTTTTTTGCGGTCCAGATTCCATATACTGTAGTGTTGATTGTAAAGTAAACCTTTTTTTCTTCTAGAAAACAAAGGCCACTTGCTAATAGTTTTTTTTTTCTTTTTTGCTTTTAAGGGATTTTTCTTTTTTCTTCATTTCTTCCGAGTTCCGAATTTCATTGAACATTTGGTGTTTGAGTTATTGATCATAATGAAAATTAGGATCAATTACATCACAGTTACGGATGTTTAAAATATCGATCTGTTAATCTGTCAACCGATAGAAAATAATTGGGTATTTTTCTTTTAAAAAATATTTTTTTGGGTTGAGTATCCGGCTTGCTAAATATTACGAGTTCACAAGTCGAATTTAGACCACAATATTTGGCTTAAACGGGTATTCAATCCGACTCAAAGCGAAAATATGATGATAATTATTTTGAATTTGATGAATTCATATAGATTTGTGGAGTTCGTGGCATTCTTAGATGAAATCGACACCGGATTCGCGTTCAAAAGGTCAAATTGAATGAATTTTTGGGGTCCAATGATTGTTGCCGACAGTAGTAAGCGGCATCCGGCGGCGGAGTGAGCGGTGGATGGTGAAGAGGGATTTAGCTAAAGTTTAGTGGTAAAAATGATAATTTATTTAAAATTTTTGGGTCAAATTAATATCTATCTAAATTATATGGGTAAAATTGATATTTTATTTAAATTTCATGGTTCAAATAAAATTAAACCTTTTTACTAATGTGTCACGGCATCATCCTTACGGAACCAAAATGTTATAAATCGATAACGTAAGTGACCAAAATGTAATATTTTTCTTAATTAGTGTCCAAAATCAAACATTCCAGAAATGATAGGGATGGGCCATTGAATATACCCATAATAATAATAGAAGGGGGTTGTGAGGTTGTTGTATTTATCCCATTCTGTGCTAAATGCTAATGCCAGTGTGTCCAAGGCCAATGTGTTGAACTCTCTCCCTTTTTTTCCTCTAAAAGGAATAAAAGAGGAGAGGGGGGAAACTACGTGAAATTTGTTAATCTCCATCCTTCGCATTCAGGTAATCTGATTTCTCCTTCCAATGCTCTCTTTATGCGTTTCAAGTTACATCATCTAAGAATCATGTCTTGCTCATTCCATGCTTTGCAATTCTTTGTTTCACTTTTTATGTTTGGATTTTCCCACAAAAACAAAACAAACTCATCAAAAGGGAATCAATTCTTGGGGTTTCAGAAACTTATCAAAGGAAATCAAGATTGAAGTTTTCGTTTCTTTTTCCTTTTAGTTTTGGAGAAAAACAACCTTTTTCATGATACGTATGCAATTCATGAATAGAGTCACGCTCACCTAATTTGATGACTAATGGGAAACTTGGTATACTACTTTTTAGCATTTCATTGCGTTTGTTGAGGATATATGGAAGACAAGAAAGAAAGAAAGAAAGACAAGCCGACCTCTTCCAGACAAATTTTCTGCCTTTCAGGACCAATACACCTCACTTCAGTTGACTGGTAAACACCTTTCTTTTCATTTGTTTCATTAACAATCTCCATCGTATGTTTACATTTTTCTCCCAATTCAACAACTTTGCAAGATATGCCAGGGCATTAAGGCAATTCATAAACCTGCAAGTGTAGGAATATCAAACTCTTCCAGTTTATCAAGGAAACTATTATATGGTGGGGGGGGGGGGGGGGGGGGTTGTCTCACTCTCAAATAGCATTGCATCTCAATTCATAAGAGTTCTATGAATGAACTAATGTACGAGCTTTGTTGTACTTTGGCAGGAATAATTTTCATGACCGAAGAACTGTTGCTGCGAGCTTGGTTCAGGGGGTGTACATTCTAGAACGTGATCGCCAACAGAACCGTAGAGACCCTCTAGCTCATGCACCACCTTGGTGGGAGTTCTTCAATTTCCACTTGTTCCATATTCTTGTAGATGATGTTGATAACTCCATTTTTGGTGCCATATATGAATTCAAGTTTTCTAACTTCAACCACAACCATTCAGCTCAAAATTCTCCACATTATGTTGTTGCCTTTCGGGGTACTATAAATAAGTCAAACACCAGGTCTCGTGATCTCAAGTTGGATTTACTGTGTGTCCGTAATAGACTTCATGAAAGCTCTCGTTTTCAGCAAGCAATGCTGGCTGTGGAGAGAATTTTTGCGGTTGCTGGAAATTCAAGAATTTGGTTAACTGGCCATTCACTAGGATCAGCTATTTCATTGCTTATAGGTAAAAATATGACTAAGATGGGTTGTAAAGTTGAAGCTTACCTCTTCAATCCCCCATTCTTGTCCGCCCCTGTAGAAGGAATCAAGAGTGAAAAGCTGAAGCATGGGATTCGCTTTACAAGCAGTGTAGTTAAAGCTGGACTCGCTGTTGCTGTAAAAGGTCTCCATCGCAGGCCTGAGAAAGATGACCCATTTAGTTTGCTCTCTGGTTGGAAACCATACCTGTTTGTGAATCCTGCGGATCTTATATGCTCAGGCTATATTGGCTATTTTGAACATAGGAAGAAGATGGAGGAGATTGGGGCCGGAAAGATTGAGAAGATTGCAACACAGAATTCTATAGGGAGTTTACTTTCAAGCTCGGAGCAAAGGGATTTAGAACCACTACATCTGATTCCTTCGGCCTATCTTACCATTAATATGTGTCAGTCTCCGAATTTCAAACATGCTCACGGAATTCACCAGTGGTGGGATCCTGGTTTTATTGGTCTGTCGGAACTACATGAGTATGATCCTTTGTGGTGGATGAGAAGTTACTTCTAAGAACGATACATGATGAAAAGTTACATCCCTGACATTGGTGTGAGAACTTTGGGTTAGTGTAATCGGCTTCTTGTTCCCCTTTAGCATGATGACATAAACTGATTGTCTTCATAGTGTAAATAAATCCGGTAGAGCTCGAAGGAGTCCAATCTGTGAAACATTATATCTACATTGTGCATTTTAGGGGTTAATTGTCATGTTGGCCTCTTTCGTTGGTCTCTCACTTCGCCTTTGGCACTCTGGTTTTCCGTTGAAAATATTATCTGCCATTGATTCCAAAGTAAAAAAAAACTATGGAATCATTGTACCTTTAAGTGACATGGAATACAGATGCTTATAGCTCAATAATTGCTTTTTTTTTATTGGACAAGGATTTGATTCCATATTCCATTTTTATCTTGTTTTCCTTTCTGTTGTTGTGGATATTGTAATAAATATTCTCATGTATTCGTTAATTTCACGCCATCATGATTGATGCTCATGTTATAAAATTTCTTCTGCTACTCTTTGCCCAAAGAAACAAAAGCTTGGAAGCTCTTAACTATTGGCCTAAAGGTATGCTTCTTTACTCATTAATCTTTGTGTTAGATAAAAATTTCTTTTTGTTTGAAATATGTAAAATGCAAACTAATGACTCCATCAATATAGTATGTTACCCAAACTTCCATTTTTCTTCGACGTATGCTTATTGCTTCTTTCAAGGGGCTTTCTTGATTATTATATAAGCCTTAAAAATAGGTAATGGCCTCGGGAGGTCGTGCAAGTTTCAGTCTTTCGGGACCTTCTCACCTCAAAGCTATTGATTGGTAAGAGCTTTTGGTGCAGCTATCATTTCATTTCAAAGCAATTCCAGTCTATTTTAGATGATTTTCAGTATGTTGCTGGGAAATATTTGCTAGATTACTCAAAGTGTTTGTTGTTGTTGTTTTCTCGAGGTCAAATGAACATTATCGAAGATCAATTGCTGCGAGCTTGGTTCAAGGCGTTTATGTTCTAGAGCGTGATCGGCAAAAGAACAAGCAAGGTCTCCAAGCTTCTTATGCTCCTCCCTGGTGGGAATCATTTAATTTTCAACTGAACCATCGTCTAATCGACGACGTTGATGAATCGGTATTTGGTGCCATTTATGAATTCAACAGCTCCTCTAAACCCCCGAATGCCCCGAATTATGTCATTGCCTTCCGGGGTACTTTGAATACTCCACCATCCATTTCCCGTGATCTCAAGTTGGATCTTCTTTGCATTTGCCACAGACTTCATGAAAGCTCCCGGTTTAAGCTCGCCATGAAGTTTGTGGAACACATAGCCGAAGCATATGGACCCAACATTTGGTTATCCGGTCATTCACTCGGATCAGCCATGGCATTGCTCGCAGGGAAGAACATGGCCAAGAAAGGTTATTTCATCGAAACTTACCTCTTCAACCCCCCATTCTTATCCACCCCAGTGGAAATATTCAGGTATCCGGTACTAAAAACTGGGATTCGTTTCACAAGCAGTGTGGTTAAAGCGGCACTGACAATTGCCATAAAGGGTTGGAACCCGAAGCCCGGGAAAGAAGATCCATTCACTGCATTATCTTCATGGATTCCTCACCTGTTTGTTAATCCAAATGATCTTCTTTGCTCAGAGTACAAAGGGTATTTTGAACATAGGAAGAAGATGGAGGAGATTGGAGCTGGGAGAATCGAAAGGCTATCAACCAAGAACTCCATTGTTTGTCTCTTCTCAAGTGTTGTACCCAAGATGAGTTCTGAACCATTGCATTTGCTTCCTTCGGCTTATCTGACCATCAATCTAACTCCATTTCCAGATTTTAGGACTGCTCATGGGATTCAACAGTGGTGGGATCCTAATTTTAATGCTAAGGTTGAACTACACCAGTTCAACTAAGTCTTGCCTCACTCAAAATTTAATTCGCTCGATCAATCATGCACTTAATTCCTGTTGGCAACTTTTAATCTTTTAATCTTGCATTTTTTTACATGATTATAATGAATTTCACTAACTCTTTCTTGTATATGTTCCTTTCTCTTAAAATATGTGTTGTATCATATTTATTTTCTCTAAAAACCCGATTGATAAATGATAAAAGAGCTAGTGTCCAAAGTAAATGGCTTTCGGCTCTTTTTTTTTTGTGTCATTCGTGAAAAGGGACATCATTTTTTAAGAACATTGAATTACATCATTTTTTTTCTTATTTTTTCTGAAATCCAAGACAGTTATTCTATTATGGTAGTAAATAAGTAATGTCCAAAGTATATATATGACGACTTTTTTTTTAATCACGTGATAAAGAGACATCCTTCCAACCAAGGTAAAGTTATATTGTTTTGATCACTAAATTAGTAATGTCCAATAGATGGACTGCGACTACGGGTCGGAATGGGAGGGTCGAAAACGGTCTTGTATTTTTTATTTTATCTGTAACGTTTGTGGGTAACGATTTTAGAGAATCTCATTAAATATTTTGTAGATTTTTTTCGTTCTTATAGCGATTCTTTACGGATCCCTTCGGTTATCGGTTAATACTCATACAAAAAAAAACTCAATACATTAAAACAAACACTCAACATTAAATTCCAAAATTACAAACATAAATGATAAATTAATTTTACCTACAACAAACAAACCATTTCAAAACTATAAAACATAACTAAAATATTAACTATTGAAACATGACAACCTACGCTACCATTAAAAGAAAATATATAACTAATAATCTACTGTTCCAAATCATGATCTATTTGTTCTAAAAAAAATTAGATTCGATAATATTTCCAACCATATAAATCACCTCTTCTAATTTTACTCGTACGATTTATGGCGAATTCTTAAAGTCATTGCCATTGTTGTTTTTGAAATCAGCATGCAGTTTTTTCTTTTGACCTTTGCTCACTCAAAAATTAATAACTCTTAATATATAACGCGAAATCAAGAACCGTTTGTTTTAAACGAATAGAGATTTTCGTATGATTATAGAAATATAAGGCTCACCTCTTTATTTATCTTGTAGAATTTTTGGTGATTTTTCAAAGTCACTGCTAAAATTGTTTTTTAAGAAATCTGCTAGCAAATTTTTATGATCTTTCAATATTCAAACATTCATATTTTTTTAAAATACATATCGAAATCAATAACATGTATTTTAAGCAAAACTAGTCTAAATCACATTTACAACTATGTATAGACCACTTTCTAATTATTTTTATGGAATTTACGGAGAATTTTTAAACTTACTTCAGTCGGCCATACTTAGGGTATGTGAGATTAGATTTTTGTTAAAAATGGGTAAATTACCCTTATGGCGATCCAACTTTATAAAATATTAGGATCTTTGCGTATATTTTTGGGGGAACACCACAATAATTTATACGTGTACGGTTCGGTTATCCCCACGGTTCGAATATAGCAATTTCTATCCGCATTTGAGCTTCAATGATCAAACTTTCCTCGTCCCCGTCTCTGTCCCCGTGGGTGAAAATTTCAATTATTCCTCGTACATCCCCCCCCCCCCCCCCCGATTTTAAGCCCTAACTACGACAATTTTTTAGTTATTCATGTACAAGAAGTATCCCTTTGAAAAATCTGTATTTAATGTTTCATTAATTCACCGCTTTAAGCAATGTTGATCGTCAATTCAATTAAACTCTTAAATCTTTTTAACACCCAATTAAATTATTATACTATAAAATTTTATCAATTGAGCCTATTTGACCAATATTGACTGTTAAATTTAATATTTTTTTAGATTAGTTGGTTCAACATGTCGTGTTACAGTGTCGTTACTTGGCATTTTCAGAATTTTTTTATTTTATTTAAATTCTTTAAAAGTTCTAAAAATTTTATAAAACACTTGTAAAATATCTAAAAAACAGTTTTCTAAAAAAACTGTCACATGACAGAATTTCAATGTGTCATATGGCAGTAGTATCTCAATAAAAAACAATCATAAGCTGATGGTCAAAATTGATCAAAAGGCTTAATTGATTCAATTTATTAGTTCAATAGCTTAATTGGGTGCCAAAAAATTTAAAAACTTAATTAGTTTTTCTCAAAAGTTAAAAGACACCCTTAAACCTATTTTAAACCGATCCACTCGAGTAATAAAACACGCATTCATTCAAGGGATCACATGTCTAATTTTAAATTTGTATTTGTTACTTTTAAAAATATCAAAACAACTTTGAACTTTAAAAAATGTACCAATTGTGGGTGTTGGGGGATTATTTTAACTTTTTTTTACACGTAATTAGACCTGGCAAACTTGACCCGAGACCCGAAACCCGAACCGAATTACCCGAACCAAAACCTGATTTTGGCCCGAACATGATGATTCGAAGTTGACCCAAAACCCGAACCGAACCGAATCGAAATTTTTTGTTGAACCGAAATGGACCCGAACCGAAATGGACCCGAACCGAATGGACCCGAACCGAAAGCTGAACCGAATATCGACCCGATTTTAACCCGATTTTAACTCGATTTTGACCCAATTTTAACCCGAATATCTATTTTTAACAATATAATAAATAATAAAATGAAGTATAGAAATTTGAGATCTTGGTGACCAATTTTATAATTTCATCATAAAATATAGCATAAAATTGAAATTGTAGACTAAATTGACAATTTGGAAGTGGAGAAATTTGAGAGTCCAATGACCAATTTTGTAATTATACCATATAAATAAATAGGGGTCAAATTTTGCTAAAAATTAAATCTTTGAAATTAAAATGAACGGAAATATCAATATATTAAATTAATAGACTAAATTACAAAGATTAGTTAATTTCAACTAAAAGTAAATTTTTAGAGACTAAATATCACTACGGGGAGGGGATTTCTATATCCGAAGTCTAAACCGTGGGAATACTTGTGACTAAATTAAATTAAACTAAAACTTAAAGTTGGCTAAAATTAAAATGTAACATTTTAAATGCAACATGACCTAAAAAGTAATTAATATCTAGCTTAAAAAATTGGTGGCTTATTTCCCTCCAAAATTTTGTCTTTTCTCTCTCTATTTTTTTCAATTGTCTTTTTCTTTTTTTTCAATCTAGCTTAAAAAATTGGTGGCTTATTTCCCTCCAAAATTTTGTTTTTTTCCCTCTCTATTTTTACTAATTGTCTTTCTATTTTTCTTAATTTAATTGAGTTTCAATTTAGATTAATTTAATTGAAATTTCATATTTAGTTTTAAAATTATTTTAATTATGCCCGTGATTTATGTTTTTAGATTTTAGTTAGTTCAATTAGATCCTAAGTTTAATAAATTAATTCATTTTAGACATTATTATTATTATTATTATTATTATTATTATTATAAACTTTGATTTAATATAATTATACAAAAAAAATTATATGGATACATGAAGCTTTGATTTAAATATTTAATCAAATTCAAATGCATAGATTAACAAGTTGAATCAGAATTAATCTCATACACCATTAACTCTAAACTAAATCATAAATACTAAACCTCAAACCTTTAACCCAACTCAAATCGAATTGACCCGAAAATTTAAATGTTGACCCGACCCGAAATTGACTCGATTTTAACCCGAACCGAAAGCGACCCGAACGACCCGATTTTGACCCGAACCGAAAGCGATCGATCCGATATTGACCCGACCCGAAAACAACCGATCCGATTTTGACCCGATCCAATACCCGAACCGAATCCGACTCATCACAGACCCGAACCCGAACCGAACCGAACCTAAACCGATTCTAGATAGACCCGAAATGACCCGAATCGAAACGACTCGAACCGAATGACCCGATTGCCACCTCTACACGTAATTGACTTTCAAACTTAATTTTTACATTAATTTTAAATGTAGACCTCCAAAATTGTCATTTAAAAGAGAATCTTAAAGATATTTTTTAAATAATTTTATAATATTCAACCATATTTAACATATAATGAACGATGGCGATTTTAAAAACACATGTGATTTTAGTTAAATATCTGTCAAACATAAAAATGGTTTCCAAAAGTTATTATGTTGATACACTTAATGTACACTTTGGAGCTCTTATTTTGTATAACACATTTGATTAATTATTTAAGTATGTTCTTGTTGGTTTTAACTATGTATCGAGTGTTGTGGCTAAATTTATTTTGAAAATTTTGTTCGTCGATTTGGTGACTCAATGTAGTACAGAAATTCTTTGTTTTTTCTTGGTGTTGTTGGGTCGCGCCGGTACACCTCATTGCGCAGCGGAAAAATTATTCGGCGATTACCACTAATGATTCATGTACAAAGAACGGATTGGGGTGAATAAGGGTGAAGAATTGCCTGTTTAAAATGAAATTTTGAGTTTGGAGGAGATACATATTCAATCACGATTCCACGATGTAGATTCCTAAGTCGCAACAATAACGCTCCTACCTATACATAGTTCACCCAGTTGAAACGAGTATATAAAAACTCTCTAAACTATTTAGAAGGGAACGATCATATAAAAACTCTCTAAACTATTTAGAGAGTTTTTCCCAAAAAGTATTAATGACTGCTAGATCTATCATGCCTTTATATAGCCTTTGAAATCCTAATTTAACTCATATTAGGATTTAAATATATATATTAAATATATATAGGCCTTGTTTGGTAAACAACGGTTTTGGCAAAAATTAGAGGTTTGAGGTATAATTAGAGGTTTGACTAGTCAAATCCGCTAATATTAATGTTTGGTAAATAGCGGATTGAAAGAGCGGATTGAGGTGAAAAAGCTAATTTTAAAAAAGCTCCTAATATGAGCTTTTTGAGATTAGAGGTTTGATATTAGAGTTGTAATGACTCTTTTACCCTTAACAATTACCAAAAATTTCCAAATAACCTAAATTAAATAATAACATTTTTAATATAAATAATAACATATTAAATATTGGACTTATTTGTTGTTAATACTAATTTATATGATGACATTTGTAAGTTAATTCTATTTTTTTATTATCACATATTTATATGTGCATATAATTTTTTTAATAATTATATAAATAATAAATTAATATATAAATCTTTCAAATATGTTTAGAAAATTTATATTAAAAATATTTTTTTACAAATCTAATTAATATTTATTAGATACAAAATATTCATAACTGATAAATTATTCAAACAAGTATTGAATATAATCATGTCCTTATATGTCATTTTTCTTGTTTAAATAATCAAACAGCTATCAGTTAATTTTACCAAACACTTTTATACAATCAGCTAGTCAAATCAGCTAATGCAACCAACTATCAGCTATCAGCTAATGCAATCCGCTATTAGCTATCAGCTATCCGCTAATTGCCAAACATGGCCATAATCCTAATTCAACTTAATTAGGATTTCAATATTATATATATATAATCTCAATTCAACTTAATTAGGATCTCAATATATATATATATATATATAATTCTAATTCAACTTAACTAAGATATCAATATTTATATATTAAATATATATAATCTCAATTCAATTTAATTAGGATTTTAATATATATATATATATTAAATATATATAATCTCAATTCAACTTAATTAAGATTTCAATATGTGAAACCGATAAATTAATTTTGATATAACTAAAGAATTTAAGGACTAAATTGAAAATGAGAAAACGAATTTTTAAGTCCTCAAACCTCTCTATATGTTTAAAGGAAAATGGGTAAGTTAAAAACTTAATTTGTCAAAACTTTTCTAAGTGTTCTTGAAGCCAAAACAGTGATTTTTGAGTCACCGTTTCGGAACGGCCTTAGGCGTTCCGGAACACTTTTGAAACTGTGAACATGTGTTTCGAAACGTGTATCGAAACGGTTTTGAAACTATGAACCTTTGTTTCGAAACGAGTTCCGAAACGGCTTAAGAACATCGAGACGGTTTGACCCGTTTCGATACGGTAGTATCGAAACGACCTCAAACGTTTCGAAATGGAATTCAAACTTGTTTTAAAAATATGACCGTTGAAGTTTTTAACCGTTTTTATACTGATCATTAAGGCGTATCGAAACACATTCAGTCCGTTTCGATACGAGCTTTGACAGTGGCTAAATGTTTCAAAACGTGTTTCGAAACGACTCTTAGCGTATCGAAACAATCGTAACCGTTTCAGTACGAGCTCTTTAATGCACTCCAACGGCTCTTTCTTTTTTAGTCTGTTTCGAAACAAGATCGGGCGTTTCGAAATGGGTGGTTGCAGACTGCATTTATGGAGGGAAGATAGCATCCCCAACGACTCTATTGATGAATGCAACAACCACAATGACTAGAATTCAATGAGAAGGTATAAAAGGGACCTCTAAAAGCTTCAGCAACAACTATTGATCCAAAAGAAAACATCCAAACATCAAATTCAAGCAATTGAGCCTTGTTGCGTGTAAAAGTGTCTATCGCAATGTAGTGCGAGTGTACACGACGCAAGTAGTAAAGTGATACGTAAGTATCGAATATCGTCTTCACAGGGATTGGGCTAATAGCTTCAACCTTAGTTTTCTGCACGAAGGGAAAAAGAAATAGTTTAAATGTTTGTCACGAGATAATAAAGAATATTGAAAATAAAAGAGTAAAGAATTCAGGATAGAGAGAATGGGTCGGTATTGATTTGCTCAGTAGTGTAGGTGTTGCAAAGTCTAGGAATCTTTGTTCTGTCGTTGCGCCTGTCGCGGCAGCACCTGTCGCGGCAGCGGTCTGTTGTTTGTCGCGGCAGCGATCACACAACTCAGTACTTCAAGCTTGGCAAGAATCCCTGTTGTGCCTTGGCCTATCCCTAGGTCCAAGTTTGTCGATGAACACGTCTTTGATGATACCTCCCGGTGTGAATCGAAGGATGAACACCGATGTTGTTGAATTCTTCCTTAGCCACTTAACCTCGTCATATTCCTAGGTCCGAGATAGTTCAACCATAAACTGGAGAACCCGTACTTATTCCTTTCGTATACTTAACTCTCTCGATATTAAGTAAATGTATAATCTCACAATGCTCTCCCGATACTCTTGTAAGATGTTAAAAACCAGAATAAGTAAACTTGAAGTTTATTTTATTGAACAGAAAAAATCCTAAAACAATGCAATCCTTGCAACTACTTTACAGAATCAACCCTTAGCCCTAGGGGAAGTTTAGAACATAATGAGGAGGGGAAAACGACTAGGGTTTTTGGGAAGAAGGCTAGAGAGTAAGATATCCCTCCCTAGGTCGAATTACATGCCTTTATATAGGCCTTGGGTTCAAATTTTCTAATATGGAAAGAATACAAGTTTAAACTAAAGTACAACTCTATTAAAGACTAAATCTTCAGAGCATATATCTTTAATTCGTCCTTCCTTCTTGCTTGGAGTTTCTTCCTTGAACTTTGGGCTTGGCCTTCATTCTGATCTAGGGCTTGGAAAAATATAAGGGTGCTCCACAACAGACCAGCTTAATTTTCTCTTTCTGTCGAGGCCCACTTCACTTCTTCTCTTCACCATTGCTGTCGTCCTTGGCTGCCATGGCAGCGGCCATGGCAGCATCATCCTTCTCGTCTGCAATCCAGTTCCAGCTCTGCTTCTTCACTGCCCATCGCCTGCTTCTCCACTACCCTCCATCTGTTACAACAGCTACCTGCAAAAACAACCAATTTCAGTAGAAACTGTGCCATTTAATATAATTGTGATGTATAATTGAAATCTATCCTAAATGCAATGAATTATGCTTGAATGCATCAGAAATATGGGTTAAATAAGGGGTAAAATATAGAACTTTTACACACTTAACAAGCCTAAATCCCATTATTTCTTGTAAATCCCAATTATGAAATTGTAATTTCCATTCTTATCCTTTTAAATTGGGTTGAGTGCTTGTAATTGGGCTACTTTGTGTATTGAGAGATACTTGTTTTAGCCAACAACTTCTTTGTTATTCTTGTGTGAGGATTGGGTCAAATTTTGGGTAGAAAATTTGACCGGTATTGTAACGGTTACCTCCTTAGCCTAGAAAAAGGAAAGAGCAATTAGTGGAATTGTTGAAAATCTTTAGTGAAGCTAAGGTAGTGGATGTAGAGTTCGATTGGAACTTGAACCACTCTAAATTCCCTTGTCTACCATTTTTATTTGTCAATTACACTACCAAAAAGTTTAAAAACCCAATTCACCCCCTCTTGGTTTATATCGATCATTCGATCCACTCAACACAATATATATATATATATATATATATATTGATTTAAACCGAATTATATTATTTATATATTAAAAGATACATAATTACAATAATTATTTTTCTTTTAATATTTACACAATAGTTAAATCATATATATCAAATATATATTAATTTAACTAAATTCATGTACAACAAATTTGTACATATATAATTCGTTTAATATATGCTCATTTCAACTGTGGGTGTGACCTCGTAGGTTCATGTAACGTTAATAGTAAATATTAGAACATTTCTAATATTACAAATAATGAGTGACATCTAGCAATATGTCATTGTCACCTAAGTTACAAGAAATCATGATTCGACATAACCTTTTCGTGATTAACTCTATTTATGTATTACATCCTTTTGTCCTTTATATCTAGATTGAACACAAGTCATGGAACAATCACACTTGTATAGTCTTTCTAATAGTTCTTGATATCTTGAGTAGACTATTATAAACAAATAACTATGATATATTATATCAACTTATTCGAGCATGACCATGCATTTCTAGTCTCACTCAATCAAGTGGCATACGATATTACTCCTATTATGTAGGAGGGACAAATTCTATCTTGATCAACCATATTCTACTACATAGATTGTGACATATCCAATATTAGTCTTTATAGTGTAGTCAGTTACGACACGCGTTTGACTATATCAAAATATGTCACTCACGATGTTGAAATAATGATGATCTCAAGTCTGAGAATCATACATGTAGTTATCACTATGAGCAATGTTGTGACTGTCACATAATAATCCAAGAAACATGTTTATAACGGGTCAGTCCAGTATGTCGTTCTCTAACACATACTTATGTATTGATTTTGACACCTCCATATCAATGACAACACTTTGTCATCAATCAACTACATATTAGTCTTAATGTATTATTGTTGTCCGTGTCCACAATAATACTCGACTAAGGACATTTTAGAATAATCATATTATTCTAAGGACTTTATGATAATTCATTTTATTTATGCACGCAGAATAACTGAAAATAATAATGGCAGTGCATCTTTATGAGTAAACAAGGTAAAAACAAATGTCATTTATAATCATCTTATGATTGGTCTTTGGGCATACTCTAACATGTGTCTCTATATATATTCCAATACTAAAAAATTAAATCCTACACTCTAACCTTAAATCCTAAAAATAAACCTTAAAAATTAAACCATACACACTACACCCTAAACACTAATCATTAACTCTAAACCTTGAATTATAATCATAAACTTAATTTTTTAATGTTGGGCATAATATAAAGACACCAAAAAGCACACACGATTTATAATATTATTTTAATTATTACCTCTAAATATTAATTAATATTTTCCTTTTTATACATTACCAAATTATTAGCATTTTCCTAATTTTCTCATCCTACGCGTGAAAAGTAAAAGTTTAAATATAGAAATCTGTTTTGTTTTTTCTTTCTTTTTTTGGTGAATGGAGAGTTTAATTTACAGCCCATCCCCAACCCTAATGGCTAAAATAGCTTTTAGCACAGGACAGTTGAAGCTTTCGACATAGGTAGACTTCACCCTTCTTTCACACCCAACCTTTTCTCCCTCTGCATTAAAATTAAATTGTGTTTTTTTTATACCTATAAATATGTTGCGGAATACGATCGTCGGATAGAGCAAAAACGCAACTGATAATTTGAGAAAATAACAATGAAGATAAAGGAGACACAGATTTTACGTGGAAAACCCCTAAATAATATAGGGTAAAAACCACGGACAAAGGTAGAAGAATTTCACTATGAGAAAATAGGAATTACAACTTCTCTCAATCTAACAAGGAGAAAACAATGACAATTCTCTCTTGATAAAAAGGAGAAAACAATTCTATGAAAACTCTCTAATTTCTCTAGTATTGAGAGGAGGTTAGAATGATTTGGGATGTGTAAGAATGGCAAATGGCTAGGCTATTTATAGTTGAGCTTTAGGGACTAACTTATAAATAACCTAAAGTTTAGGGACCAAAAATCAATTTCCCCATTCCATATTTTCAACCTTTACTGCTGGAATTTTTCTCCATTTGCTGCACCTACCAAAATTGAAATTTTCCATTTTCAATTTTGGCTGCTCTTGATTTTCAACAATCTCCCACTTGAAGATTTGATTGGAATAATCATATCTTCACACCATTCTTTCTACCTCGTACTTTCCATGTTGCTTACGTCTCTAACAAGCCACAAGAGGATCGACACCAAGTAAACTTATCAGTGTTGATTGCTTTTGTCACGAAATCTGCTATGTTGTCATCGGTATGGATCTTCTGCATATCTATCGTCCCTTCTTCCACTTTCTCACGAATGAAGTGGTATTGGACCCGAATGTGTTTTGTTCTTGAGTGAAAAGCAGGATTCCTTGCAAGATGCAAGGCGCTCTGACTGTCACAAAACAAAGAGACATTCTCTTGTTTGTGCCCGAGCTCCTCCAATAGCATTTTCAACCATATTGCTTCTTTACTGGCTTGTGTAGCTGCTACATATTCTGCCTCCGTTGTTGACATAGCCACAACCGATTGCAGTTTTGAAACCCAGCTTACAGCTCCACCAGCAACTGTAAACACATACCCTGTTGTAGATTTGCTTTTATCCAAATCTCCTGCATAGTCAGAATCGACATACCCGCTGATAAGAAAGTCTGATCCCCCGTAACATAATGCAACATTTAAGGTCCCTTTGATGTATCTCAGGATCCTTTTCACAGCATTCCAATGCTCTCTGCCTGGATTCGCCATGTACCGACTAACCACTCCCACTGCTTGTGCAATGTCTGGTCTTGTACAAATCATAGCGAACATTAAACTTCCCACTGCTGATGCATACGGTACTCGAGACATCTCCATCCTCTCTTCTTCACTGCTAGGACTCATACTGGAGGATAATTTAAAGTTAATAGGAAGAGGGGTATAAATTGGCTTACAATCTTGCATGCTGAATCGTGACAAGATCTTTTTCAAGTAATTCTTTTGTGAAAGCCAAATCTTCCTACTACTTTTGTCTCGGTGAATTTGCATCCCTAGAATCTTGTTTGCTGGTCCCAAGTCCTTCATTTCAAATTCCCTAGCCAGTCGTGCCTTTAATTCTTCAATATGATCTTTGTTGGGGCCTGCAACCAACATGTCATCTACATACAACAGCAATATAACAAAGTCGTTTTCACCAAACCTCTTGAAGTAAGCACAAGGGTCTGCATTAAGTCTGTTGTATCCAAGGCTCATGATGAAGGAGTCAAATCTCTTGTACCAACACCTCGGCGCCTGCTTTAAACCGTACAGAGATTTGTTCAACCTACAAACCAAGTTCTTCTTTTCTTTTTCTTCAAAACCTTCAGGCTGGAGCATGTAAATCTCTTCTTCAAGATCTCCATGAAGAAAAGCTGTTTTAACATCTAGCTGCTCTAGATGTAAATTCAATGTAGCACACATTGCCAGGACAACTCGAACCGTTGTTAGTCTAACCACAGGAGAAAAGATTTCATTGAAATCAATACCTTCTTTCTGAGCATATCCTTTGACCACCAGTCTTGCACGATACCTCTCCACTTGATCGTCACCATTTCTCTTGATTTTGAAGACCCATTTGTTACCAATTGGCTTCCTTCCTTGTGGTAGTGGCACAAGTTCCCATGTATTATTTTTATGAAGGGCTTCGATTTCTTCTTGCATTGCCGCCATCCACTGCGAAGCATCTGAGTTGTTCATTGCCTCCTCGAATGATGATGGCTCACCGTCCTCCGTTAAAAGGCAGTATGCAACATTACCTTCTATAACATAATCTGAGTGCCAATTGGGGCGTCTTCTCACACGATCTGATTGACGAGTTGTTGGAGCTTCAGAATTCTCTGGTTCTGGTTCCTCGAGCTCTGATTCTGCTTCAGAACAATCTCTCTGTTCAGACTCATTTTCAACATGTATCTGTGTAGTCTCTGACTTTTCTTTATCAGTGCTATCATTTTCTTCTTTTCTTTGTAGCTTATCTTCTACAAAGATAACATCCCTGCTGATAATCACTTTGCGGGCAGTGGGATCCCACAAGCGATACCCCTTTACTCCATCAGCATACCCCAAGAATTTACATTTTCTGGATTTTGGATCCAACTTTGAAATTTCTTGGGCATTGTACATCACGTACACAATACTTCCAAATATATGGAGGTTTGAATAATCAACTGGTTTACCAGTCCACATTTCCATCGGTGTCTTCAACTCAATTGCAGTTGATGGAGCCCGATTCACCAAATAACAGGCGGTATTGACTGCTTCTGCCCAGAAAGCTTTTTCTAGCCCTGCAGCTCTCAACATTGCTCGTGTTCTTTCTAACAGAGTTCTGTTCATCCGCTCTGCCACTCCATTTTGTTGAGGAGTGTATACTGTTGTGAACTGTCTTTTGATGCCTTCTTTTCTGCAGAAGTCATCAAATTCATCACTTGTATATTCACCTCCATTATCTGATCTGAAACACTTGATCTTATTTCCAGAATCAAGTTCCACCCGCGCTTTGAAAACTTTGAAGGTTGAAAACACATCTGCCTTCCTCTTGATAGGATACACCCAACATCTCCTAGAGTAGTCATCAATGAAGGAGACAAAATACTTTGCTCCGCCTAGGGATGTAACCGGTGCTTGCCATACATCAGAGTGAACCAATTCTAGAACAGCCTTGCCTCTAGAATTTGATGTGTTGAATTTTAATCGATGCTGCTTACTTGTAATACAATGTTCACACAAAGGAAGTGATACCTTTGTTAAACCCGGAAGTAGCTTTTGCTCCACAAGGACTTTCATTCCCTGTTCTGACATGTGTCCAAGTTTCCGATGCCATAACATGGTAGAATCTGAACTACACGAGGCAACAGAGGCTTCAGCTTCTAGCAAAGTCTCTCCCTTCAGCATGTACAAATTTGCCGCTATCTTTTCACCTTTCATCACCACAAGCGCTCCATGGAACACCTTCATGATTCCTTTCTGTGTTTCAATCTTGCTTGCATTATTATCCAACAATCCGTAGGATAATAAGTTTTTCTTCAAGCCTTTCACGTGTCGCACATCTCGAACAACTTTGGTTGTCCCGTCATACATCTTCAATTTGATGGTTCCAACGCCAACAATTTCCAAGGCATGATTATTGCAGCTGTACACAGATCCTCCTGAGATAGGTTCATAATTATAGAACCATTCTCTTCTTGAGGTCATGTGATATGTGGCTCCCGAGTCAATAAGCCATATGTCTGCAAATCTTTTTCTGCCTTCCATGGCTGTTGCTGCTTCACAACAGAGAGCATCTCCATCATCTGAAGTGTTTGCCATATTTCCTTGAGGATTGGAGTTTTTAGGTAAACTCCAACAATCCTTCTTCATGTGACCCTTCTTTCCACAGTTGTAGCACTTTAAATTCTTCTTACTCCTTGACTTTGATCTACCATGATTGTGACTGCTACTTTGGTCACGTTCTGTTGATCTTCCTCTCATCACCGTTAAGGCCTCTGCTTGTTGCAGATTTCCTTGTCTGTCTTCCTTGTTCTTGCGCCGATTTTCTTCTTCCAGAACAGCAGCTGCAACGTCATCGAAGACTAGATCACTTGTAAGGTTATTGTTTGTCAAGTTGATGATGAGTTGATCATACGAATCAGGTAGACTTTGAAGTAGAAGTTCAGCACGTTCTTGTGACTCTATTTTATAGCTTAGGGATGTAAGCTGAGAAAATAGAGTATTCAACGTGTTTAAGTGCTCTGTCACTGAAGTAGATTCTGACATCCGAAGAGTGTACAGTTTCCTCTTAAGGAAAATTTTATTGTGCAACGATTTGACCTCGTATAATTTTGCGAGGTGATCCCAAATCTCCTTGGCTGTCTCCTTCTCCTCGATGCTTGATAGTACTTCATCTGCTAATGCTAAATGAAGGTCTGCAATAGCATTCTCGTCCATCTCATTCCATTTCTTGTTATCCGTAAAATCTGCCGGCCTTTCGCTGATAGCCGCTAGACATCCGTTTTTCCTTAGGATGGCCTTTATCTTCAATTTCCACAGTGAGAAATTTCTCCCATTGAACTTTTCAATATCAAATTTCGTTGCCATAGCTTCTATTTCAGATAGCTCCCACTATTTCACCTTTTTTATGTGAATAGTGCCCACCACCTTCAATGAATGAGTAATATCTAACTTACTTTCTTATGATGGAGGATCCACTTTCCAGTGGCAACCAACAGAGAATACGGTAAGTAGATATACGCACCCAAATCTGGCTCTGATGCCAATTGTTGCGGAATACGATCGTCGGATAGAGCAAAAACGCAACTGATAATTTGAGAAAATAACAATGAAGATAAAGGAGACACAGATTTTACGTGGAAAACCCCTAAATAATATAGGGTAAAAACCACGGACAAAGGTAGAAGAATTTCACTATGAGAAAATAGGAATTACAACTTCTCTCAATCTAACAAGGAGAAAACAATGACAATTCTCTCTTGATAAAAAGGAGAAAACAATTCTATGAAAACTCTCTAATTTCTCTAGTATTGAGAGGAGGTTAGAATGATTTGGGATGTGTAAGAATGGCAAATGGCTAGGCTATTTATAGTTGAGCTTTAGGGACTAACTTATAAATAACCTAAAGTTTAGGGACCAAAAATCAATTTCCCCATTCCATATTTTCAACCTTTACTGCTGGAATTTTTCTCCATTTGCTGCACCTACCAAAATTGAAATTTTCCATTTTCAATTTTGGCTGCTCTTGATTTTCAACAAAATATAGAGGTTGAATAAGGCTTTATATACAATTTACATTAGAAATATAATATAAATTTTCCTCTTTATTTTTTATCTCTCTTGTTCATATTTTTTTACTTTATTCGTAATATATTATAACACGATTTCACTCAAAAAAATTTCAGTTAAATCAGATCTCTTCAAAAGCGATAATAATCTGGTATGCTTCTCCTTTTCTACTAAGTATGTTTTGATTAGTTAATAAACATTATGATATATATATATATATATATATATATATATATATATATATATATATATATATATATATATATATATATATATAAATCGCCATGGAAAATTATATATACAATTATTATGTTTATATATTTATGATAAACGATATATACGATTACTACGTTTATATATTTATGATAAACTGTATATACGATTACTATGTTTATATATTTATAATATTTAGATTTATTATGAAATATAAATTTAAAAATTATGATTAGATAAGTCAATTTGATCTTATTTTTATTTAATTTATAATTAATCTTAATTTTTTATAATATAAAAAATATATTTTAAAATAATAAAAATAGGAAAAAAAAAACTAATACATAAGTTAAGTAAAGTTAAGTTTACACAAACTTATTAATTTTACGATTTCAGGTGTTAGTTTAAGGTTTAGATTTTAGGGGCTTCAGTAATAGAGTTTAAAATTTAAGGTTAGAGTTTAGGGTTTGTAATTAAAATTTACGATTTTTGGTGTTATTTTAAACTTTTAAATAATTATTTTTTTAAAAAATATTTATGAAAAATACATTGAAACTTGGGCAGTCTACTCTAAAGTCATCTTACATAGAATAAAGTCTAAACTAATTTTTTTTTTGAACTTTTTACATAGAGAAGGAAAGTAGAAATTTGTTCTTACCGAGTCTAGAATCAATTAGAGAGAAAAAAATACGTCAATTAAGAGCTTTTAACCACTTGTTCTAAAAGTTGTTGATTATGCTAAAATTAATATGAAAATCAGAAACCAAATTGATCCGAACCAACCAATCTACCCTATAAGCAGTAAGCACCTTTCATTTATTTTCTTGTTTCTCTCTGCATTTTCTAATATTACTGATTTTGCAGGAAAAAAAGAAGCAATGGCGTACGAGAGGCTCCGACCACCACAAGAAACCGGAAGCCATGGAAGTGCTCTGCAAAACCATGAAGAACCCAGACCAAAAAACTACAAGAAAAAGCTTATTACCACTTCGGTTATTATTGTCTTCATTTTGATCATTGTCTCAGTTGTCTGTGCTGGGTTCCATCAAGGAGGTGCCGGCGCCGCCACCCCGGTTGGCACTGCAATACGCCATAAGCTGAACCAAGTCATTTCCAACACCTGTAGCAGAACTCGGTTTCCGGACCATTGTGTCAACTCATTGCTTAAATTCCCTGACTCGTTCACTGCCAGTGAGCAAGAGCTCGTCCATGTTTCTTTCAACATGACGTTGCGGCACTTCACCGATGCTCTTTACACGACGTCGTCCTTTTCAAACATGCAGATGGATCCACGTGTACGGTCGGCGTACGATGACTGCCTCGAGCTTCTTGAAGATTCCGTCGACGCCCTTTCCCGTGCCCTCTCCGCCGTCATTGCCTCTCGGAACGGCAACAACAGAGGCGGGTCCACTCAGGACGTGATGACGTGGCTTAGCGCGGTGTTGACGAACTACGACACCTGTACGGAGGGATTCGAGGGGGTGAGCGGGGCGGTAAAGGATCAAGTGATGGAGAAACTGAAGGACTTGTCGGAACTCGTGAGTAACTGCCTGTCGATATTCGCTGCGAGCGGCGGGGACGATTTCGCGGGAACGCCGATACAGAACAGGAGGCTGTTAGCGCCGGTGTCGGATGATGACATATCCGGAGAAAATCAAGATATGGACGAGGAGAATTTCCCGAAATGGCTGGGGAGGAAAGAGAGAAAGCTGCTCAACGCTCCCTTGTCGGAAATACAGCCTGATATCATCGTTTCCAAACACGGAAATGGAACCGTTAATACCATTACCGAAGCGATTAAAAATGCGCCGGAGAATAGCACTCGCCGTATTATCATTTACGTGAGGGCAGGAAGGTAAACTCACGATATAATATAACTTGCACTAAAATTTACAGGTATTTACTATGTTGGATTAATTAAATATAATTGATGAAATTAAAATTTTTAAATTCAAAATTAATGATTTATAAATGTATAAAATTTGTAAGTTTTATATTATAGCACCCGAACCCGGTCATATATATATATACAATATTTGTTTGCTTAGTTTAGCTTACCATACTGTTGTTGGGAAGAATTTTTGATAGATTTTTAAGCTTTGTTTAATATGAAGGATGAAAAATTTGTTAATCAAATGGTTAAGATTTAAAGTAAGAAGGTGATTTTGAATCTCCACCATTTGATCAACAATTTTTTCATCCTTATTTATTTCTATCCTTCGTACCAAGTAAAGCCTTAAATCGTACTATAATTATATTTAAAATTATATTCTTTTAATGTTACAACAAAAATGATTTAAATCGGATTAAAATTTTGTTAATAAATTTTCATTATCTTTGTAGCATAACCAGACAAAAATATCCTTTATGAAATAGCAATTTTTTGGTTTATTGCCGGAACTCTTTTAAGAATACAATTGTTTTTTTTTTTCAATTAATGGTGAATAGAAATTCTTCGTCTTTTTCGGTGTTCTTATCTATGCTTTACATCAAAAATTAAATTTAGGATTTAATGTTAGGTTAGTGGTTAGTGTTTAGGGAATTTAGAGTATGGTGTATTTTGTAGGGTTTAGGGTTTAGGATTTAAAATTTAGGGTTAAGGCTCGAATTTTTTTTAATATTTTTTAGTATTGAAGCGTAAAAAAAACACCGAAAAAGAAAAAGAGAATTTTTATCCATTAATGGTTGCCTTCTTTTTAACTTCCACCGGTATGATCGTAAATTACTTTTGTATCATGTGAACGATACTATAATTCTCGTGAACTTTTTAGGTGGAAAGGCATTTGTGGTTAAATGTTTTTTTTCTAAGGAAAAGCAATTCCATTTTATTCTTTTGTAAATTAAATTAAATTTAGTAGTGCTTAAATTACTACTGTTTGTGCTTACAGGTACGAAGAGAACAATATGAAGGTGGGGAGGAAGAAAATAAACTTGATGCTCATCGGCGACGGAGAGGGTAAAACGGTCATTACAGGGGGGAAAAGTGTATTCGACAACTTGACTACATTCCACACTGCCACCTTCGGTAAGCCAACCTATGTTTCTTTTCCTGGAATATTAAAACACACACACATTGGCAATGGCATCATGTTCGACTCACATTATAAGCTAAATGAATCATATATTCATTGGTTATTTCATTCTTTTTCAGCCGCGACCGGGGCTGGTTTCATTGCACGAGACATGACATTTGAGAACTGGGCTGGACCAGCCAAGCACCAGGCAGTGGCTCTCCGTGTCGGGGCAGACCATGCCGTCGTATACAGGTGCAACATTACCGGATACCAAGACACGTTATACGTTCACTCCAACCGTCAATTCTACCGTGAATGTAATATTTACGGCACGGTGGATTTCATTTTCGGGAATGCCGCTGTCGTACTCCAGAACTGCAGCATTTACGCTCGGAAGCCCATGCCTCTTCAAAAGAACACGATCACGGCCCAGAACCGAAATTATTCGGACCAGAATACAGGCATTTCAATTCATGCATGCCAGATCCTAGCCGCGCCGGATCTCGTGGCAGCAAACGGTAGCATCCAAACATATTTAGGGCGACCATGGAAGAAGTACTCTAGGGTTGTGTTTATGTTATCGTACATGGAGGAGCACATTGATCCCAGGGGATGGCTGGAATGGGATGGTGCATTTGCTTTAGATACATTATACTATGGGGAATACATGAATTATGGACCGGGTGCCGCAGTTGATGAACGGGTCAAATGGCCCGGTTTTAGAGTCATCTGTTCAGATATTGAGGCAACCAAATTCACTGTTGCGCAGTTTATTTGTGGATCATCATGGTTACCATCAACGGGGATTGCTTTCTTGGCCGGCCTACTAGTTTAAAATTATATTTTTGTTAAAATATTTCATGAATTTATCTTTTTTTTTATTCTTTTTCTTGATATTGTAACGGTTCTTGGCAATTAAGACTCAATTCTGCCCTGAGTTTCAATTTTTCATTTAATTTTATATTCCTTAAAATTTTGTAATTTCCTACATTTATATTTCTAATACAATTTTTTAATAGTTCATACCTTCTCACATAAAATTTTACATCGATCTCTAATTCTCTATGCAATCCATCTCCGATACTACTTTCATATATCCTACACAGCCCATACTTATTTCATTACTATTACTTGGAGCTCGCACATTCGCATGGTTAATCATTAATCAAATATCGATTACATAACGGTCTATACAACAATATTGAACTGCGCTAAATACCGTTGAGCACCATTAAGTTAATTAATAAAAATTAAATATTTCAATAACTTAATATACAATTAATAATTATTAAAATAAAATATTAATTAAATTATCATATATATATTATATTTTAAATTTTTATTTTCAAATAATTAAATCAAATATTAAACCCTAAATCTTTTTCCTGCCATTCCAGCCGGCAACCGCCACCGATAAAATAAAGAAAACTTGGGCGGTAATGATATGATTAAGCAGTAGTAATGTAAAAGTAATTGGTATACAATAATATATTAAGTGACATCGATTGTGGGTTATGAAACTTTAATTGGGATATTAGACGGTAGAAATAGAGAGCCTTCAACATGCAATCATGGTGATTCGAGCTTTCGCAGTTTCTTCAGCAAATCCGGCGGAGACTAGAACAGTAAAGGATAACGATTTAGGTTTTTTTTAATTTAGGGATAATATTTATCTAAAGATTAAAAAATATAATGTATATGAAAAATAATTTGATTAAAATTTTATTTTAAATAATTACTAATTATATGTTGAGTTCTTGATATTTTTAATCTTTATTAATTAATTTAATGATGTTCAATGATGTTCAACGATGTTTAACATTAATAGTGTTCGACGCACGTCGTAAAATTTTTCTATTTTAAAAAGTCTAAACATGTTATTGCTATTTGGAAAAAAGTCGAAAATCATTTATAAATATTTTCAATTATTTCGAAGATTTAATGCGTAATTCACTTACAACTATTTCACAATAGATATAAATAAGTTTTAACCTTCAATCATAATATAAGTCAAATGTTCTAAACAATTTCAAAAAATCACAAATACCCTGAAAAATGAAATTGATTGAAGATTTGTATCTATTGCAACTAGTTAAACTTCCAACAATCAGTATTTTATTTTATAGGTGTTTGCCCCTTTCTCTCTCTAAAGCCCTTAGATTTTATAAAATTAATGGCCACTAGATATGTAAAACACTTCTTCCAACTTGTTTGGGAGAAGTAGGAAGTGTAGCAAATATTGCATTTTCGGATGTTTATGCTTGGCTTCAGCAACGGACCAAATGGTGGAGTTTGAACTTATGTCCCAAGTGAGCAATCTTAGTACAAGTAAACAAATATTCCTTGATTTATAAGTGCAGAGCCTAAATAGTCACCTTAACATAAACTAAACTAGGCTATATCACTCACTCCAATTCAAATAACAAAGTAATGTCCTTACCTAATAGTATATGGAATCATAGTAAGCGCCTTTTCTCTTCCTCAGTTGAGCAAACCCCACCGGATTGGAGATCAACAAAAAGCATATATGAAAAACAAAACAATCAAAGCTGATGAGATCTTTACTACTATTTTTTATTCACATACCTATTACCAAACAACTAAAACCTCCCCAATACAAATTGTTCTTGGCTAGCTTGCATACAAGCATTTCCAACTCATTCTGCATAGGAAACTTAGATGCATGAATGATGGAAACGCATGTTCCACCAACAACCCCGAACATATGCAAAGACCATTTAACAAAATATATGGACTACCATCATCGTTCTGCAATAGAAAACCAAGATATCCAAAGCTACCTATCTAGTTGCCACCTCATCAAGATGCCTATCTATCATAAATGCCACTGCTTCAAAGAATGCATCATCACTCATTCCGGGGAGCAGAGCTTCCTCTGCTTCTTTAACAATCTGCTCAATCACCGACTCATGTTTCACTGTTTCCCTGCACATGATTCTTCCAATAGCATAGGGTGTGAGTCCTCTCTCTGCGCCTTTCTTTAGAAGCATGGTGGAAATGCGAAAAGTGCGACAACACTTGGGTGGCACGTCCCAACCATGGAGCTTCAAAAGTTCAATGTCTTGTTCAGCATCCAGCAACTTAATATATTTGATGACATCTGGGGAATAAGGTTCATGAGCTTGAGGCCAGTAGAGCCAGTCAAATGTGCAATCCTCAAACTGCAGCAAAATAAAAGAGCAATAACAAAGTGATGAAAATGAATGCTAAAAATTTTCAAAGTGAAGTCAGTAAAAGAAAATTGCTATTTTTTAAGACAGCTTTTGGATTCCAAAACAGCTTTCATTTTCAAGATAAGTTCCTTGCAGCTTTAATGTAGAACCAGACTTCAAGTATCGTCGTGCTTAATAACATGACAGCACAGCATTTGCTAAGATCACTGCAGAGCTAACTAAACACTCCTTTTTAAGTTTATGAATATAAGTTTGTATGCACCAAAGACAGAATTTGAAGAACGGCAGTAAGAGATTCCTTTTTTCCACAAGAAGAATCAGGGGCATATGTGTAGCACTTTGTCCTCAAAAGTTGAAATGTAAAATACTGGCTGCAAAGCCATAAATTCTACTAAGGGAATAAAATTCTAACGAAATTGCATTAACTGAAAAGAAATATGCAAGTTACTCTTACATTCTCAGGCAAGCAGTAGCCATGATCAATAGGAACAAGTGAAACCCAATCTTCCTTGCAATTTCTCGCTACCAGTATGTTACCGGCATGCCTATCTGCATTTGCCAACCTTATGTCCAACACAGATATCTTGTGCACCTCATAAACTGGGAAAGCATGGGGGCCCATATCTTCACAACTTCCAATATTGTTAACAAACATCTGCAGAGACCCAATCTTAATATTCTTGTCATCATAGTCATAGCCTTCCGGATAATTAAATGCTTTATGCAAGCACTTGACCATCACAGTAGGAGGAACCCCGGCAAAACCCTTCTGTCCACTATCAAATGAGCGAGGTCCAGTCATTGGATGATCCAACAGGTAAGCTGCAACTTCTCTCAATGCACCTTCTCCTACGCATGTGCCTTTCTTCAGCCCTTCACCATCAAGTGACAAGGGGAGGCCATTTGGGTTATTTACAGCCATTGGCTCTTCATCAGTAGGCTTAAAGACCGAGATATACTTCTGACCAGATGAATCTTGCATGAAGTAAGCTCCACCTGACCCCTCTGATGACCGGATAGGCTTATTCCCTCTCTTTAATCCGTCAAAAGTCAAGTCAATTAGTTCTTTAATAACAATTGGCAGTTGAGTTTTCAAATTAACAACCAGAGGCTCCAGAATGAAATCTCTTTGGAACAACTTCCTCTCCAAGATCTGATGTTCCACAGAGGGTATACCACTCAAGTATTGTCTCACAGCGTTTGGCCCCTCATTCAAATTCAATGCCTCAATAGAAACTTCAAAATCTCTTTCAATAGGAACAGCTCGTACTTTAGCAGAGTTTCGAACCAGCAAGTGAATCACACCATCGGTACTTTTGCAGATATCAGCAATTAGTCGCCAATCTTCAAGCTCCTCACCGTCGCATACCAGTTCTTGATCTTTGAGATTAAGGAATTCTTTTCCCTTCTTAGCAATTTGTTGCTTCACATAACCCACATTTCTACCCCTTGGAATGTGAAACTCAAACTTCTTACCACATCCAGTCCTAACGGTGATAGCCTGGACATCTGAAAGCTTTAACACCAGATGCAATACATTCCCATCAGCAACACCATAGTCTTGGATACGAGAATTATTCTGAGCCAGTTCTCTGCCTTCAAAAACTAACTTCTGCTTCCTCACAAAAAATCCTTTAGAATTCTGAATCCTTAGCTTCACAGAGGCAATTGAGTCATACTCCATTACACGCATGGGAATGACAGACCCACCAACAGAGAGAAAAATTAAGATTGAGTTGTTCAAAGTCTGCTCATATCTATGCGCAAAACTTTCAGGGAAATGAGCAGACTCTTCAATGGATGACCTAAAAGCTACACTGGTAATCGACATTGTCTACCCTGTAGAAAGTGTTATGAAGCTACAACTTCTAAAAACCGATTCCACTAAAATTCCTCAAACAACACTGATGGAAAATCCAAAGGGGAAAAGAAAAAACCTTTAGGCAGAAACAGTTAGAGCTCATAACTAGTTTTCTCGAAGGATAAAGAAGAGCTTAGAATCCATTTTCACTCCCAGATTTCCGTGAAATATTAAGAAAGTCCAGGACCTTACAGCAATTCCAAGTTCAAACTCCCTACAATGCATCAAATAATGATGTAATCAGACATCAGGAAAAAGCATCAGCTGGTATTTGATATGAAAGTAAAACTCTAGTAAACATTGTCGGAAAATTCACAAAATAAAAATCTTTAGGCAGAAACAGTTAGAGCTCAGACATCAAAAAAGTACCAGACTCATTTGATTACTGATGGAACAAGATGAATGTAAAACAGTAATAAACCTCTAGAATTAGAGAATAAAACATCAAGTTCAAAAGAAGTAAAAGAATATTCCTTTTAAAACATTGGTTCCTTTAATTTGATACCCTGTCGGTCGATTAAAGATGCTTGTGTAGAAAAAAAATCCAAATAATTATTCTGATAATAATAATATTAATCCTTCAAATTTAACAATCTTTTAACTAGATATTATGTTTTATATGTATATCTTAATCACACCTTATAAAAAAAGCTACAACAAACAATCAGATATCCAGATTGAGATACACTAATATATAGAACCTAATTATAACCCCAAAAATCTTTATTTTTATTAATAACTCAAGCTCACAGTTCTCGGCAACCAAAGAGGAAAGGTGAGCAACATAGAAACTTCAACAACTAAATTAAGATCGTCATTTTCCCCCTAATATTCTCTGCGATCCGATCTCCATTCTAACGTAAGCAACGTGAAATGTTTTAAGCAACATAAAAAAATAAATAAATCATAATCATTCCTAAAAACAGGTAAATAAAGCAATCATAAAGAGGATAATAATAATAATAACAAAAAAAACAGAGACTTTGGGTTACCATAACAAAGGTGAATCCAAAAAATGGAAATAAAATAGGAAAATAAAGATGAAGATCGAACCGTAGCTGAAGAAAACAAAACTGAGAGACTGTGAAGAATTGAGGTAAAGAAAAGGTGAATTCGAAATGCAAGAGAAAGAGGCGTCGTAGTTGATTATTTGTTGTAATATTAGCGTGAAAATGTTTTGAGAGAATGAATTTCTCCAACTCTTTCCTTTCTCACTCTGAGAAACGGAGAGAGTGTGTTGAAAGCTTGTTAAATCAACGGGGCTATTTATAGTGTCGGACCAATGATTTTCTCTCTAGTTTCGGAGGGGCTTCCCGGTTTATTACGGGGTTACTGACAAATTACCTTTATGTAAAATGGTTGTATTGCCCTCTTGTAATAAGGTTTAATTGTTAACATCCGATCTAGTGAAGTTTTTTTTTTTTTGGGTTAGACTAGTTTATGAGTCTTATTTTGTAATTTAAATTTTATTTATAATTTTTTCGAGTCAAATTTATAAAATTTTAGTCGCGTTGTTCGAATTTTTGTTCAAAATTAATTGTAAACACTTGTAATGTTACGGTACTAATTAGTTACAGTTTAAACGAGATTTTATAATCATACACAATACACATATATATATATTTATTCACATGTGATATATATCACACGGAATTGAAGTACTTGACTCGAACTTGAAAATCGATCAACTAATTACTAAAAATTTTGAGTCATTCGAATTTTTATTTTATAACTCAAACTTTATTTGAAAGTTTTTCAAGTCGAGTCAAATTTATGAAATTACGAGTAGAGTTTTTCACATCGAGTCAAATAATTCAATTATTTAGAGTTGAGCCGAATTTTTCTCACCCTAAGGTAGGGGTGAGCGTTTGATCGAGTCGAATAAAAAAATTTCGAGTTATTCGAGTTAACACGTCATATTTTACAGCTCAAACTTTATCTGAAATTTTTCGATTCGAGTCGAGCCAAGTTTTCAAGATCATATACAAATTTAATTGTAATTATTATCATGTTATAGTACAATTTTATTCTAATTTAAACGATTTTCTCTAATCATATAAGATATACATATATATTTCTTCATATATTTTTCATATGTAGCATATATTTCTTAATATTTTTGTGTGTGTATATGTATATATCAGGAAAAATTGAGGGACTCGACTTGAACTTAAAAATCAATCTACTAATTACTAAAAAATTCGAGTTATTCAAATTTCTATTTTCCAACTCAAACTTTATTTGAAATTTTTTCGAGTCAAGCCGAGTTGAATTTTTTTTGTCTCGATTCGAGTCAAAATTTTCAGTTTTTCGGAGTCGAGTTTTGCTCACCCCAGGTTCATGTTTGCTTTTGGCCATTTTTATTGCATTTCTCCATTTTTTATGTTATATATTGAGTTAATTGTATCATACGTCCCCAAACTATAGCCTTTATTCTGAATTATTCTTTAAACTTTTAATGTTCCAATTTCATCCTCAAACTACGACTCTCATTTTTAATTGGTCCTTAAAATTTTGAATATTTCAATTTCATCCCTAAAATAGGACCCTCATTCTAAATTGGTCCTCAAACTTTTAAACGTTCTAAATTTCATCCTCAAACTATTGGTGCATTCTAATCATGTATATTGTTAGTAAAATCGTTAAAATGATTAGTTATGTAAATATTGATGTATATGATGTGACATAAATAATAATTAACGTTGCATTTATTGATAATTTGGGGATGGAATTGTAATGTTCAAATGTTTGAAGACTAATTTAGAATGAGGTTCTAGTTTGGGGATGGAATTGAAATATTCAAAAGTTTGAAGACTAATTTAGAATGCAAATCACAATATGAGGATGAAATTAAAATGCTTAAAAATTTAAAGACCAATTTAAAATGAGTGTCATAGTTTGAGAGCATAAGACACAATTATCTTTTATCTTTTACCATAGTTTTTTTAAAACAATGTAAAACTGATTCTTGTCCATCGAACATTAGTTTAGTTAATATTATTCTTTTTATAACTAAAGAGAGGAAGCCCGAGAGCTCTACATTTAGGGGTGACAATGGGGTGGTTAGGGGACGGTTTTATATTACTCACTCCGTCTCCAACACTTGCGGGTACGGTTTTAGGAAATCTCCATTAAATGTTTCGGGGATTTTTTAGGACCCATACCCATCCCTTACGGATTCCCGCGATTTTCGGTTATTCCCCGTACCCAAAAAATAAAAAATAATACATTAAAATAAACACTCAGCATTAAATCTCCAAAACTAAAAACATAAATAACTAAAATATTATTTTTTTACAATGACTAAAATATTAACTATTGAAACATATCGGCATGCACTACGTTTAAAAGAAAATATGTTACTAGTACTTTACAAATTCAAATCATGATCCGTTTGTTGTAAAAGGAAGATCTAGAAGAGCTAGATTCAATAATCTTTTCAACCATATAAATTATATCTTATAATTTTACTTGTTCGATTTATGATGAATTTTTGATGTTACTGTCATCGTTGTTTTTAGAAATAGCCCACAATCTTTTTTTCTGACCTTTGCTCGCTCAAAAATTAATAACTCCTAATACATAACTCAAAATCAAGAACCATTTGTTTTAAACGAATCTAGGCTTTCGTATGGTTATAGAAATATAAGACTCACTTTCTGATTTATCTTTTAGATTTTTGGTGATTTTTCAAAGTCACTGTTAAAACTTCTTTCTAAGGAATATGCTGCTAAATTTTTATGACCTTTCAACATTCAAATATTCATATTTTTTAAAATAAATATCGAAATCGATCATTGTGTATTTAAACAAAACTAGACTGAATCACGTTTACAACGATGTATAAACCACTTTTTAATTACTTGTATGAAATTTACAGAGAATTTTCAAATTTACTCCACACAACCATACTTTGGTTATAGAAGATTAGATTTTTGTTGAAAATGAGTAAATTACCCTTATGTCCATTCAAATTTGTAAAATATTGGGGATTTCTACGGATATTTTTAGGGGATCCTCACGGTGATTTATACAGGTACGGTTTGGTTATCCCTACAGTTCGGATATAGCAATCCCCGTCCCCATCCCCATTTGAGCTTCGGTGATAAAACTTCACCCGTCCCCATCCACATTTGAGCTTTTGTGATAAAACTTCACCCGTCTCCATCCCCATGGGTGAAGAATTCAGTTATTCCCCATACCCATCGGTTCGGATCCCCATAATTTTTGATTATTCCTCACCCGATTGCCACCCCTATCTACATTAAATAATAATTGGCTTAGAGGACAAATTGGCCTTCAACAAAAAATCAAAAAACTAATTAAGCTCTTAGGGAAATTTTTTATCCAATTTAACCCTCAAATTCAAATTGCACACAATTTAGCCCCTCTGTTACGTTGACTGTGTTGACCGTCAATGCCCTCTAACGGTCAAGATAAAAGGACAAGTGACAAGCTCTGAACGCGCCACTTCATCAAAATTATTTTTTTGAAAAAATCTAAAAAAAGTTCTTAAAAATCTATAAAATTATAAAAATCATAAAAATTGTAAAAAATTAAAAAATTAAAAATAATTTAATGTTTTATTCTTATTTTCCTTTAATATTTTATAAAAAAACATAAAATAATATTTTTTTCCTAAAAAAAACCCCAAAGTGTCATTTCTTTAAAGAAAAGCTTCACAAATTCCTAAATCAAGCATTAGAACCTGTAGAAATATGTGTTTTGATATAATAATTGAAAATTAGTTTTGGATTAAATTGAAAAGATATCAAAATATTTTTAAGTCCAAACAACTTGAAATTATGTTTGAGGATGTTTAAAAAGGTTTTGATAATGTTTGAAACGTTTTTAAGTAGCCAAACCAGTATTTTAAGGTACCCATTTCGATACTGGCCAATTTGTATCGATACGATTTGAAACTGCCAAAATGCGTACCGAAACAGGGCTCGCCCATTTCGATACGGTGTAGTACTGCTTCGAAACTCTCCTTTGTGTTTCGATATGGCTAACGGTCAAAACCTCCCCAACGATCATATTTTCCCAACAGTCTTTAAAATGCAGCTCAACAATCACTCGTACCGAAACAATTTGTAACCGTTTCGATACAGCTCAATACGGTTTCGATATGGCTTGCTGCATCAGGCTTCAACGGCTAGTTCTGAAGAAGGTCATTCCGATACGGGCTCGTGTGTTCCGATACGGACAGCTCCAGAATAGCATTTATTGCGGGAAATAAAGGCCCCAACGGCTCCAAAACATCCCTAACGACTAGCAACGACCACAAGCTCAATTAGGACTATAAATTGAAGGTTGGAACAATTGAAGAAGTTTAGAGACAACATCCAAAAACATGGTCAAGAGAATTAAAGTCTAAATCTTTATTTTACTATTCTCTTGTACATAGTCTTTAGAGAGTGAGCTTTATTGTAAATCCTTGTACTCTTGTGAGCTTAAATTTGTGTAAACACCCACCTTGTGAGGTATTAAGTTTACCAAACAAATCCCTTGAAAAAGGAGAGGTTCTAGTTTAGCCTTGAGAGAAAAACTAGAGTTGGTTTTATCTTAGCCAAGTCCAAAAGATAGGGTTATAACGGTTTCCTCCTAAATCGGGAAAAGGGACGAATTCATTGTTGAGTGAATTGAGAAATCCTTATTAGTGTGCTAAGGTAGTGGATGTAGACTCGGTTGGGTAGTCGAACCACTCTAAAATCTTTGTGCAAATTGTCCATCTTTATTTCGGTTTTTAACCAATTCATCCAAGGAGCAAAATCAACCCTATTGACGGATTTCAGTGATCGATTCAAGCGTGCTACAAGCCTAATAATTGGTATCAGAGCCTCGTCTCCATCGAAGGACTAATATCCGGGAGTACAAATCAAGCCTAATGATTTAAAAACTTGAATTTGAAAATGATCTTCTTTTAAAAACAAAATTGGATTTTGAAAACCAAAATGAAATTTTGAAAAATGGTTAAGAGTATTCAAAAACAAATAAATATGTTTTAGAAAAAGACAATCTTGATTTGAAAGTTAAGCTTGAAAGCTTAACAAAAGAAAAAGAAATTGTTTTCAATAATTCATCTTGTCACATAATGGCAAAATGCTCATATTGCCATTATCATGGTCATTCCTTACATACTTGTCCTATTAAGAAGAAAAAATATTATAAGGTTAGACAAGTATGGGTTCCTGAGGGAACTAAAGACATTGTGACTAACGTAAATGGATCCAAAGCAATTTGGATTCCAAAAATCAAGTAAATATATTTTGTAAGTGTGTTGGAGCAAATAGCAAGCAAAGAAAAATCATGGAAATGCTCTAGTCACACAAGTGAAGAAATTGGATAACCTCTAAGCTTAATGCTTTTATTTTATACATTTGGTTATCTAACTTTTGTTTAAAGTCTTGGATTATTTGTTAAGCCTAACAATGATGAAATGAGTGAGGGGGAGCCATTTTTAAAACCAAAATCTTAATTGTGTCAATTTTTCCCTAAGTTATTTTGAGCCTAAAAGTCATTCAGATTCTTTTTGATATAACAAAAAGGGGAGAAATGATTTGAAAATTTAATTTTCCAAGAGAATAAGGTGAGCTTTAATTTCATTTAAATTTTTAAAATTTCTTATTCAAATTCTTAAATACTAAGGGGGAGAATCCCAAACAATTATTTTTCAAGTTGGTTTTATTATATCAAAAATGGGGAGATTGTAGAAATATGTGTTTTGATATAATAATTGAAAAATAGTTTTGGACTAAATTGAAAAGATATCAAAATATTTTTAAGTCCAAACAACTTGAAATTATGTTTGAGGATGTTTAAAAAGGTTTTGAAAATGTTTGAAACGTTTTTAAGTAGCCAAACCAGTGTTTTTAAGGTACCCGTTTCGATACAGGGCCAATCTGTATCGATACGATTTGAAACTGCCAAAATGCGTACCGAAAAAGGGCTTGCCCGTTTCGATACAATGTAGTTATGTTTCGAAACACTCATTTGTGTTTCGATACGACTAACGGTCAAAACCTCCCCGAAGATCATATTTTCCCAACGGTTTTTTAAATACAGCTCAACGGTCACTCGTACTGAAACGGTTTGTAACCGTTTCGATACAACTCAATACCATTTCGATACGGTCAGAGGCGTTTCGATACGGCTTGCTGCATCATGCTTTAACGACTAGTTCTGAAGAAGGTCGTTCCGATACGAGCTCGTGTGTTCCGATACAGACAACTCTAGAACAATATTTATTGCGGGAAATAAAGGCCCCAACGGCTCCAAAACATTCCTAACGGCTAGCAACAACCACAAGATCAATTTGGACTATAAATTGAAGGCTGGAACACTTGAAGAAGTTTAGAGACAACATCCGGAAACATGGGCAAGAGAATTAAAGTCTAAATCTTTATTTTACTATTCTCTTGTATACAGTCTTTAGAGAGTGAGCTTTATTGTAATTCTTTGTACTCGTGTGAGCTTAAATTTGTGTAAAAACCCACCTTATGAGGTATTAAGTTTACCAAACAAATTTCTTTGAAAAAGGAGAGGTTCTAGTTTAGCCTAGAGAAAAAAAACTAGAGTTGGTTCTATCTTAGCCAAGTCTAAAAGATAGGGTTGTAACGGTTTCCTCCTAAACCGGGAAAAATGGATGAATTCATTGTTGAGTGAATTGGGAAATCCTTAGTGGTGCGCTAAGGTAGTGGATGTAGACTCGGTTGGGTAGTCGAACCACTCTAAAATCTTTGAGTAGATTGTCCATCTTTATTTCAGTTTTTAGCCAATTCATCCAAGGAGCAAAATCAACCCTCTTGACGGATTTCAATGATCGATTCAAGCGTGCTACAAGCCTAACAATTGGTATCAGAGCGTCTTCTCCATCGAAGGACTAACATCCGGTGTAAAGATCTATCGCTCGTAGTCCACCATTCAAGATTATGGCAAGATTTGAAGAAGGTCGCTCAATTTCGTGTCCTTCGCTCTTTGAAGGAGAAGCATACTTTTATTGGAGCATCATCATGAAGCTATTCATCAAGTCTCATGATTTTGAGATTTGGGATATCATCGAAGATGGGTATGTGGAAGCTCCTAAGAAAAGAAAGAAGCAAATGAGTGCCAACGACACGAAGACAAAGCTAAACAACAAGGCGATGCACATTCTTCTTTGTAGCCTCAATGAAGACGTTTCCAAGAAAGTATTCACATGCAAAAGTGCCAAAGATATATGGGAAAAACTTGATAAGCTCTATGGCAGCAAGAAGGGAGAAAAGAAAGATGATGCCCAATCATGTGCAAACCTTCTCTCCAATCCAAAGGTGGATGATGGTTTGGCTTTCGATGAGCCTAAGGTATCTTCTAACTCAAGTGAGCTTAATTCTTACTCTTTTGATGAGTTGCAAAATGCTTTCGATGAATTATTTTTAGAATTTGAGACCATGAATTCCAAATTTAAGAAAATGATTTCAAAACTTGAATTTGAAAATGATCTACTTTAAAAACAAAATTAGATTTTGAAAACCAAAATGAAATTTTGAAAAATGATTTAGAGTTTTCAAAAACAAATAAAGATGTTTTAGAAAAAGAAAACCTTGATTTGAAAGTTAAGCTTGAAAGCTTAACAAAAGAAAAAAATTGTTTTCAATAATTCATCTTGTCACATAACGGAAAAATGCTCATATTGCCATTATCATGGTCATTCCTTACATACTTGTCCTAGTAAGAAGAGAAAATCTTATAGGGTTAGACAAGTATGGGTTCCTAAGGGAACTAAAGACATTGTGACTAACGTAAATAGATCCAAAGCAATTTGGATACCAAAAATCAAGTAAATGTCTTTTGTAAGTGTGTTGGAGCAAACGGCAAGCAAAGCAAAATCATGGAAATGCTCTAGTCACACAAGTGAAGAAATTGGATAACCTCTAAGCTTAATGCTTTCATTTTATACATTTGGTTATTTAACTTTTGTTTAAAGTCTTGGATTATTTGTTAAGCCTAACAATGATGAAATGAGTGAGGGGGAGCCATTTTTAAAACCAAAATCTTAATTGTGTCAATTTTCTTCTCTATGTTATTTTGAGTCTAAAAGTCATTCAGATTCTTTTTGATATAACAAAAAGGGGAGAAAAGTTTGAAAAATTAATTTTCCAAGAGAATAAGGGGAGCTTTAATTTCTTTTGAATTTTTAAAATTTCTTATTCAAATTCTTAAATACTAAGGGGGAGAATCCCAAACAATTATTTTTCAAGTTGGTTTTATTATATCAAAAAGGGTGAGATTGTAGAAATATATGTTTTGATATAATAATTGAAAAATAGTTTTAGACTAAATTGAAAAGATATCAAAATGTTTTTAAGTCCAAACAACTTGAAATTATGTTTGAGGATGTTTAAAAAGGTTTTGAAATGTTTGAAACGTTTTTAAGTAGCCAAACCAGTGTTT
Organism: Hibiscus trionum; assembly: GCA_030270665.1. Taxonomy (NCBI): domain Eukaryota; kingdom Viridiplantae; phylum Streptophyta; class Magnoliopsida; order Malvales; family Malvaceae; genus Hibiscus; species Hibiscus trionum. Next base: position 22,670,335 of record BSYR01000011.1, read on the forward strand.
TTAAGGTACCCGTATCGATACAGGGTCAATCTGTATCGGTACGATTTGAAACTGCCAAAACGCGTACCAAAATAGGGCTTGCCCGTTTCGATACGATGTAGTTCTGTTTCGAAACACTCATTTGTGTTTCGATACGGCTAACGATCAAAACCTCCCTAACGGTCATATTTTCCCAACGGTCTTTTAAATGCAGCTCAAAGGTCACTCGTACCGAAACGGTTTGTAACCGTGATGATACAGCTCAATACCATTTTGATACGGTCAGTGGCGTCTCGATACGGCTTGCTGCATCAGGCTTCAACGGCTAGTTCTGAAGAAGGTCGTTCTGGTAATGGCTCGTGTGTTCCGATACAGACAGCTCTAGAACAATATTTATTGCAGAAAATAAAGGCCCCAACGGCTCCAAAACATCCCTAACGGCTAGCAACGGCCACAAGCTCAATTGGGACTATAAATTGAAGGTTGGAACACTTGAAGAAGTTTAAAGACAACATCCAAAAACATGGTCAATTGAATTAAAGTATAAATCTTTATTTTACTATTCTCTTGTACATAGTCTTTAGAGAGTGAGCTTTATTGTAAATCCTTGTACTCTTGTCACATAATGGCAAAATGCTCATATTGCCATTATCATGGTCATTCCTTCCATACTTGTCCTATTAAGAAGATAAAATCTTATAGGGTTAGACAAGTATGGGTTCCTAAGGGAACTAAAGACATTGTGACTAACGTAAATGGATCCAAAGAAATTTGGATACCAAAAATCAAGTAAATGTCTTTTGTAAGTGTGTTGGAGCAAATGGCAAGAAAAGCAAAATTATGGAAATGCTCTAGTCACACAAGTGAAGAAATTGGATAACCTCTTAACTTAATGCTTTCATTTTATACATTTGGTTATCAAACTTTTGTTTAAAGTCTTGGATTATTTGTTAAGCCTAACAATGATGAAATGAGTGAGGGGGAACCATTTTTAAAACCAAAATCTTAATTGTGTCAATTTTTCCCCTAAGTTATTTTGAGCCTAAAAGTCATTCATATTCTTTTTGATATAACAAAAACGAGAGAAATTGTTTGAAAAATTGATTTTCCAAGAGAATAAGGGGAGCTTTAATTTCATTTAAATTTTTAAAATTTATTATTCAAATTCTTAAATACTAAGGGGGAGAATCCCAAACAATTATTTTTCAAGTTGGTTTTATTATACCAAAAAAGGGGAGATTGTAGAAATATGTGTTTTGATATAATAATTGAAAATTAGTTTTAGACTAAATTGAAAAGATATCAAAATGTTTTTAAGTCCAAACAACTTGAATTTATGTTTGAGGATGTTTAAAAAGGTCTTGACAATGTTTGAAACGTTTTTAAGTAGCCAAACTAGTGTTTTTAAGGTACTCGTTTCGATACATGGCCAATCTGTATCGATACGATTTGAAACTGCCAAAACGCGTACCGAAAAAGGGCTTGCCCGTTTCGATACAGTATAGTTCTGTTTCAAAACACTCCTTTGTGTTTCGATACGGCTAACGGTGAAAACCTCCCCAACGGTCATATTTTCCCAACGGTCTTTTAAATGCATCTCAACGGTCACTCGTATTGAAACGGTTTGTAACCGTTTCGATACAACTCAATACCATTTCGATACGGTCAGAGGCGTTTCGATACGGCTTGCTGCATCAGGCTTCAACGGCTAGTTCTGAAGAAGGTCGTTTCGATACGGGCTCGTGTGTTCCGATACAGACAGCTCCAGAACAGTATTTATTGTGGGAAATAGAGGCCCCAATGGCTCAAAAACATCCCTAACGGCTAGCAACGGCCACAAGCTCAATTGAGACTATAAATTGAAGGCTAGAACACTTGAAGAAGTTTAGAGACAACATCCAAAAACATGGTCAAGAGAATTAAAATCTAAATATTTATTTTACTATTCTCTTGTACATAGTCATTAGAGAGTGAGTGATAACTGCATAAATATACTTGTTTTCATACCTTTTTGCTATAGCATTTGCATGTTCTTGAGTTCATACCACAACATTTAGACTGCATTTAGGTTGCATTTTCTTATTTTGGGTGCATCTTTATCTTTGCTGGTTATTGGTCCATATCGAGGGGTACTGCTCGGAAGGTTGGTTTTGGTTTCGTTGGTGCGCAGGAAAGGAGTCAAGAGAGATAGCCGGTGTTGGGAATTGCTATAGCATGATAGAAGTGGATATTGGCCAGCACGTGAGATACACGTGAGTTGCAGAAGCACGTGAAAACGTAGTAAAGGACGATATGACATGTGCAGCAGCCGGTACCCACCTGCAGACTGTCCTCCTTGTCCCCTCGTGGCAGACCTTGTCGGTGGACATTCCTTGGGATTATCAAGGCATGTTTAGGGCACCAAACCCTAAAAGCCTCCACTATACAAAGGGGAGAGAAGCTTGGAGAAAGGGAGTGGTATTTTTGTGTTGCAAAAAGAGAGGCAGAAGAGAGAGAAAAGGATAAGGAAGTTTCCACCTTCATCTTCTCCAGCTTGGTGTCCTCCATTGTTGAAGCTCCAAGGAGTGGCCTCACCGGCCTCGAGAGAGGCAGTGAGCCTAAGACAGTCGGGCAGTCCATGGCGGAGAGGGAGTTCACCTTTCTTTCTATCGCTATAGCAATTTCTTGTCATATCTTTATATTTGGTGATGTTATCGCAATGATACGTTGGATGATATTGCCCAGCCACGAACTATTTTAGGTGGCTTGAGTTTGATGGATGATTTTATTTTGAGTACTTTTTAATGCATGTTATGGCTTTTTCAGTGTTTATCATGATTCTATGCTTTGCTTATGCATTTCTCATTTCCTTAAAGTTGTGAGAGCTTAGGGTTGTAAGCGCTTTGAGAGATAGGCCCTACCTTAAGCGTCTTCGAGAGTTAGCTGTTCTTTAAGTGTATGTTGGGGTTAGTAATCGAGAGAGCTAGCCTTAGAACCCTCATAAGCAATGGAATGACTGTTGAGAGGCAGACTCTAACCTACTTTAGAGATAAGTGATAGGTTTCAAGGGCTAAAAAGGATAGTTCATGAAGGGTAGGGGAGTGTTAAGAGTTTACACCGAGAGGTAAGGCTATAGCATTTCTAACTCCCAGTTTCATGGCTAGAGATAGTTTAGGAGCACTCTTAGTAAATCCCGCTTAGCATAGAAGATAGCTGAAGAGCCTTAGTATCGTTAAGAAGCTTGAGTTAGGTTGTCCATCATTCCCAGCCAGTCATTCCGTAGTGAGTTTCGCGTACGAAAGGGGACATGTCTATCATATTGTTATCTCATCTTTCTCTGAACTGTTTTGCTTCAGCATTATTTTACACCATCTCTTTTACTTTAGCGTTGTCATATGCAAAAAAGTTCAATCTTTATTGTTACAGCAACCATGAATACCTTCAATCCCTGTGGAGACGATACTCACTCATCACTTTATTACTCGTTCGACGTGTATACTTGCACCATTTGCGTATCATTTATAGTATTGCAAGATCGCGCAACAAGTTTTTGGCACCGTTGCCGGGGATTGGCAATTGGTTGTTTACGATTTTTGTTTTTATTGCTTGTTCTTTTTGTATAAATTTATTTTAGGTTTTTTGTCTTTCTTTTCAGGTGTCTTGCTAGTGTATGACCAGAAGGCGACCTAGAGGACCCCTGCAATCACCTATTTCTGAGATCGAGTATTTCTTGAGACTTAGGAGATGTGTTCGACGAGAAGAGACTAGAAACATGAACGAAGAAATACCACCACCTCAAGGTAACAGAGATACTATGGCAAATGGCTAGGGAGAAGTAGCTCGACCACGAGCTATTAGGGATCATTTAACTCCTATCTTGGACGATCTCTATCCCGGAATAGTAGCTCCAAAAATTCAGGCAGCCCAGTTCGAGCTTAAACATGTTATGTTCAACATGTTGAACACTATTGGTCAGTTTGGAGGTATGCCTCACGAAGATGCAAGACAACATATTCGTGCTTTCTTGGAAGTTTGTGACTCATTTAGACAACAAGGAGTGCACGAGATGTGCTAAAGCTTAAACTGTTTCCATATTCTTTACGTGATCATGCTAGAGCATGGCTAAGTGGAGTGCCAGCTGGATTAATGGAGACTTGGACAAATCTATGCAAAAGTTTTTTGCTACGGTATAATCCACCAAATTGAAACACTCAGTTGAGAAATGATATAGCTTCTTTTCGTCAAGTTGATGACGAATCCATGTATGAGTGTTGGGATCGATTCAAGGGATTATTGAGAAAGTGCACAAATCATGGTTTTCATGACTAGACCCAAGTGGTTATGTTCTATAATGGAGTAAATGCTCCCACAAGAATGATGCTAGATGCTTCAGCAAATGGGACCTTGTTAGACAAATCACCGGAGGAAGCATTTGACATTCTTGATAGGGTAGCCAACAATGATTACCAGTTTCCGACCACAAGGCTTGGAACGGGGAGGAGAACCCAAGTAGCTCGAGACAGTGAAGCTGATGACTCGGTAGCCACCCAGTTAGCTGCTATCACAAATATGCTAAAGAACCTCCAATGTCCCAACGAAGTCAAGGAAGTGAAATCCACAACCTCATGTCTCAGATGCGATGGCAATAACCACTTGAGTGAATGCCCTGACAATCAAGAGTCAGCCAACTATGTAGGGAATTATAACCGCAACAACAATCCATACTCCAATACCTACAACCCAGGATGGCTTCAACATCCAAATTTCAGTTGGGGTAATCAAGGGCACAGTAATTCTACTCAGTTAGCGCCACAACAAAATCTGATCGAAGCACCATCTTCAAACCAGATGATGCCATGGCAAGGTCACAAGGGAGCAGCATCTTCATCGAACAATTCGCTGGAGACTACATTCAAAGAATTGATGGCTATGACAAAAGATTTCATGGGAACCACGAAAGTTTTGCTACAAGATCATGCAACAAACATTAAAATCAAGGAGCCTTATTGCAAAGCCATAGTTCCTCTCTCCGAGCCTTAGAAACACAAGTTGGTCAGATAGCTCAAACCTTGCATGTGCGACCACAAGGAAGTCTGCCTAGTGACACTGAAGCCACTAAGCACCATAGCAATGAGCAATGCAGCGCACTCACATTAAGGAGTGGCAAGGAAATTAGCAAAGAAGACAAGTTTGGGGGAAAAGAGAAGGAGGACTCTCAGCCCAACTTGCCTCTGGAAGAAGATAACTTGCAATATCCTCTAGTTGAAGAGAAAAGTGAGGATGTCGTAGGAAAAGAAACACCGGAGGAGGAGCCTGATTTTGCTACATCAAAAGATGTAACTCCACCAGTTCAAACAAATGAAGTTAGACCCCCACCTCCTTTTCCTCAACGATTCAAGAAGCAGAAAGAAGACCTTCAGTTCCAGAAGTTTGTGGATATCCTGGACAAACTACATATCAATGTCCCATTTCTGGAGGCCATTGATCAGATGCCAACATATAACAAGTTCCTCAAGGATATAGTCACGAAAAAGAGGAAGGTCGAAAAACAAGAGACTGTCGCTATAGCAAAAGAATGCTATTTTATGTGGAGCAAGCTGCCACCTAAGAGGAAGGACCCATGTAGTTTTGCTATCCCATGTTCTATTGGCGACAAGTTTGTTGGAAGAACACTTTGTGATTTGGGATCAAGTGTTAACTTAATGCCCAAGTCGATTTTTCTGAAACTGGGAATTCGATAGGCACAACCCACCAAGGTTGTGCTACAGCTAGCAGATCATTCTCATGTTCGCCTAGAAAGGAGAGTTGAAGATGTTGTGGTAAAAGTGGACAGATTTATCTTTCTAGTCGACTTCTTAATCCTCGACTGTGAAGCTGATAGCAACACACCCATTATCTTGGGCAGGCCATTTTTAGCCACCGGACGAGCTTTGATCAATTGCAAGAAGGGTGAGTTCACGATGCGAGTGGCTGATCAGACGGTCATGATCAATATTCATGACACCCTCAAGTATGCATACAACCCAAGAGTATGCCAATATGTAGATGCTACAACACAGAATATGATTGATGAGTTTTGCTGTAGCAATGAGATGCAAATGGAAGAATTTGAAGCACTCTGCAAAGATGATGATTCAGACCAAGAAGAGCTCTCAAGGGAACTAGAGCAGTCTAGTCGACTCGAGGCTATACCAGGTACGCACTTTGAACCTCTTGATTTTCAGAATTTGTACCTCATAAACCTTCTCTTGAGCATGCACCTTCTTTAGAACTAAAACCTTTGCCATCACATCTTAAATATGTTTATTTAGGGAGCAATGAAACTTTTCCTGTGATAATTTCATCTAGTCTCACACCTAAGCAAGAAACTAGTTTGGTAAATATGTTATTACAGTATAAAAAAGCAATAGGGTGGACTATGACTGATTTGAAGGGTATAAGCCCTACTATTAGTATGCACAAAATTTTGCTTGATGATTGTCACAACAATTCAGTTGAGCCCCAGAGGAGACTAAATCCAATCATGAAGAAAGTAGTGATGAAAGAGATAATCAAGTGGCTGGATGCTGGAGTAATCTACCCAATATCAGATAGCTCATGGGTCAACCCGGTGCAATGTGTACCGAAGAAGGGAGGCGTGACCGTGGTGAGCAACGAGGAGAATGAGCTATTGCCTACTAGAACCGTCACGGGGTGGAGGATTTGCATGGACTATAGGAAGCTCAACAAGGCGACCAAGAAGGACCATTTTCCCCTCTCATTCATTGATCAAAAGTTGGATTGACTAGCGGGCAAGGCATTCTACTGTTTCCTCGATGGACATTCTGGGTACAATCAGATTGCTATAGCACCCAAAGACCAAGAGAAGACGACTTTCACATGCCCTTATGGAACTTATGCTTTCCGGAGAATGCTCTTTGGTCTCTGCAATGCTCCAGCAACCTTTCAAAGATGTAAGCTGGCTATATTTTCAGACATGGTCGAGGATTTTTTAGAAATTTTCATGGATGACTTCTCGGTCTCTGGAGATAACTTCGACACATGCTTGGGCAATCTCGCCAAGGTCTTAAAGAGGTGTGAGGAAGAGGATTTGGTACTCAATTGGGAAAAATGCCATTTCATGGTAACGGAAGGAACGGTCTTAGGCCACAAGATTTCGAAGCAAGGGATAGAAGTTGACAAAGCAAAGGTCGAGGTCATTGAAAAACTACCTCCCCCACTACTGTCAAGGGAGTTAGAAGCTTCCTAGGGCATGCTGGCTTCTATCGGAGATTCATCAAAGATTTTTCGAAGATCTCAAAGCCGTTATGCAGTTTGCTACATCAAAATCAACCATTTGTGTTTGACAAAGATTGCCATAGCGCATTTCAAGAACTGAAGGAGAAGCTTATCTCGGCACCAGTTGTCATCCCACCTGATTGGAACGAGCCGTTTGAGCTGATGTGTGATGCAAGTGACTACGCCATCGGTGCAGCACTTGGACAACGCTGAGGTAAACTCTTTCATGTTATTTATTATGCTAGTCACACTTTGAATGATGCATAAATCAATTACACCACTACTGAGAAAGAACTACTTGATGTAGTATTTGCCTTCGATAAGTTTAGGTCATACTTGATAGGCACTAAGGTCATAGTTCATATCGATCATTCGGCCATTAAGTACTTAGTGACTAAAAAGGATGCTAAACCTAGACTTATTAGGTGGATACTCTTGCTACAGGAATTTGATTTGGAAGTTAGAAATAGGAAAGGATGTGAAAACCAGGTAGCTGGCCATTTATCTAGGTTAGAAAATGCTATCACACAAGGTAGTAAAACTGAAAATAAGGAGGAATTCCCTGATGAGAAACTGTTAGCTGCTGCAGCAATTCCGTGGTATGTTGATATTGTTAATTATCTTGTTAGTGTTATTTTGCCTCCTGATTTATCTAGTTAGGGACTCAAGAAATTCAGACATGATGCAAGATTCTACTATTGGGATGAACCCTACTTGTTCAAGTAATGTCCTGATCAGATCATAAGGAGATGTGTTCCAGTGGAAGAATACCATAGCATTCTGTACCACTGTCATTCATCACCATGTGGAGGGCATTTTGGTGGTGCTAGAACTGCTGCAAAAGTTCTTCAAGAAGGATTCTATTGGCCTACACTTTTTAAGGATGCTCACGAGTTCTACAAGACTTGTGACAGATGCCAAAGAACGGGGAACATCTTCAGACGTAATGAAATGCCGTTGCAAAATATTCTGGAGCTTGAAATATTTGACGTGTGGGGAATTGACTTCATGGGTCCGTTTCCTGTATCATATGGAGATCTATATATTTTGCTAGCAGTCGACTACGTGTCAAAATGGGTGGAGGTTGTTGCCACCCCAAGGAACGACTCCAAGACAGTCATGAAGTTTCTTCACAAGAACATTTTCACTAGATTCGGAACACCCCGAGCCATCATCAGTGATGAAGGAACTCACTTTGATAACACGCTTATTGCTAAAGCATTACATCGATATGGAGTCCGGCACAAGATTGCTACAGTATATCATCCGCAGACAAACGGATAAGCTGAAGTTTCCAACCGAGAAATCAAGCAAATCTTGGAGAAGGTGGTTAATCCTAAGAGAAAAGACTGGTCCCCTAAGTTGGATGAAGCACTTTGGGCATATAGGACAACCTTCAAGACACCTTTAGGCATGTCACCCTTTAAGCTTGTATTTGGCAAGGAGTGCCACTTACCCGTGGAGCTTGAGCACAAAGCTTATTGGGCAATCAAGAAACTCAACATGGATGCCCAACTTGCTGGTGAAAGAAGGTTTCTAGAGCTTAACGAGCTGGAGGAATTTAGAGCCCAAGCATATGAGAATGCTCGCATCTACAAAGAGAAAACCAAGAAATGGCATGACAAACACATTTTGCCAAGGCATTTCTCAGAAGGACAACAAGTGCTTCTCTACAACTCCAGGCTAAAGCTTTTTTCCTGGAAAGCTGAAATCGAGGTGGTCAAGGCCATTCATCATACACAAGGTGTACCCTCATGGCACAGTGGATATCAAGAAGTTGGACGACGATGAAGTCTTCAAAGTCAATGGCCAACGCCTGAAGGTGTACAGTGGAGCCCCTATCCTCAGAGACAAGTCATACCTGGATCTTCACGATCCTTGAAAGTTTGCATCTCCAACCCTATCTTTTATGCTATAGCATGTCCATAAATAATGTTTTTCTTTTTAGTCTAGTTTTATGTTATCTTTGCCTTTAATTATCATATCTTTTCACGTGACCCTCGTACAAGGCTTTCTCTTTCCTAGTACAATGTCAAGTACAGAGGCAGGAGAGCGTGCTGTCTATAGGGTTGGTAGCAAAAAGGAAAAGGACATGGAGTTTTTTTTTGTCCATTTTTGGAGGGACGAAAGAAAAGGGGAAAGAAAAAGATAAGGAGGTTTTATTCGAAAAGTGGGGGAGTTGAATTAAAAAAGAGAGAGAAAAACAAAAGGCAAGAGAGAGAATATTCATCTATTTAATGAGGAGAAACCCTAGCCACATAAACCCATATTCTCTCTCCAGTCGTCAGCCATCGCATTAACTCCAAAAAAAATTCTCTCTCCCTTAAAGACGACACACATCCCCATCACCTTCCCTCTTCCATTAATTCATCAGTCCCCCCCCCACCTTTTTCAACTTCCCATATATTCTTCATTATCCGTCCCCTCACCTTCTTCATCTTCTTCAACACTCAAAACTTTCCCCCCATCTTTTCGATTTTCTCCCAAACACACATAACACCCTTTACCATTTTTCTTTCCCTTCACCTATTTACTCCTCCCCACTTTTCAAAAAAAACTCCATGGCTCGTTGCAAAAACGCCCCTGAGACTTCTGACCGTCCCAAACAACATCCAGTCCTAGAAATTCTTAAATTTCATGACGAGGCAACAAAAGAGAGATGGACAAAGCTCAAGGACAAGAATGTTCTTCCAGAACTAGGGTTTAAATACCCTCAAGAGGAAGAAGATCAGTTCGACCAGTCTATAATGGACGTCATTGGCACGCATGGATGGAAAAACTTCGCTGCTCACCCTGAGGAGATTTACACATCACTTGTAAAGGAGTTCTATGCCCACCTCACAAGTCCAACCCAGTCTACAGTTCATGTGCGAGGAGAGCAGATAAAGTTTACTGCTGCAGCAATCAACAAGTTCTACGAGCTAAAGCATACTGTAGACCGTCACACTTCTTTTGTGATGACAATGGACGCGCAGACGCAGTGCGAGGTGCTAGAGGACATCTGTTTTCAAGGAACGGTGCTGGACAATAACAAGTCAGTTGAGAGAGGACGCCTCAAACCTGAGGCAAAGGTATGGAATCACTTTGTGAGACATAAACTTATGCCTACACTACACACTGCCACCGACCACATCTCTCAACTTTTTCTCATTCATTCGATAATACATGGTAGACAAATTGACATAGGAAAGATAATAGTGGATGAGGTATATGCTTGTTTGAAACGACCCCGTAGTCCCCTTGTTTTTCCTAACATGATCACTGCCTTGTGTAAAAGGAAAGACGTCTTCATAGACGATCTTGTAGATACAACTCTTTCAGGAAAGACGGGTTTGACTCCATCCCTCGTTATGAAACTTCGGGGATTTAATGAAGACATGCCTCAGCAAGCAGTGGAGGGAGGCGCTAAAAGTTTTGCTGCAGCACGAGTGGCAGCATTGGTGGCAACTACAAAAGAACTGAGCTCAGCTTGATGAAGGCACACCAACGGGTGTACTTCAAATATGCCCAACACCACGATAGTTCCATAGCATCCTGCTTAAGCAAACTCCTACCGGACCAGAACATCTCTTTTCCATTATTTCCTATGGAGTTAATGCAAGCCCCCACCACTGCTATAGCAAGCACAATGTCTCTCAGTGACCCTAGCTCCGTCCCACCAGTTGCCAAGAAAAAGACTCCAAGAAAGAAAGCACCAGCAACTCCAACTGCCCAGTTAGAACAAGAAAATCCCTCTGTTCAGCCTACTATCGAAGAAACCGACCCAGCAGCCTCTCCGGCCAAGAAAAGGAAACGCACCAGAAAGGAAACTAATCCTAAACCATCACGACCAGAAAACCCACTTCCAGAGCCAGAGCACGTACCAAGTGATCCTGAGTAAAACCCCTCAGAAGGAAACTGCTACAACACAAGCAACTGAGCCGACACCAGCACAATCTGAGGATGCTACAACATCTAGACCGAAAACTCGCATCAAAAATACTGTTGGACGTGTCAGGCCCTCGTCTAGTACTCAATCAAAGAGTGTGGACGATGTGGCAGACCCACACCACTTCTCCTCTGAGACATCAATGGAAAACACCAGCAGCACCACGTAGCCTCTGCACCCATGAGGTAACTAACTTTTTCTTTTCAATTTTTCATTTTTCATGGCATATAGTGTAGATTAGTTTATGCATTGAGGACATTGCATTTCTCAAGTTTGGGGGTGTTAGTGTTCATAGTTAATATTTTGCTTTAGCATATGCATTATAGGATAGAACAAAATTTTTACTATGACATTTTATTTAGTCTAGAGACAGCTTATGAATGTATTGATGATGTCTGACGACGAAATCTCTAAGGCCTGAACTAAGTTAGAAAAAAAAACTAGTTGAGATCTGTAGAACTGACTTTAGGATCCAGTTGTTAAAAATTTTGTTACACTGCTGCTCTCTTTCTATAAGTATGTTAGAATTTGTTTTAGAAAGAACCCTAGTAAACTCTAGAGAACTTAAAAGAAAAACTAGACGACCATGTGCTAAAGCAAACGAATAAATGCTACGTTATATCTGTAGAAGGACACTCCGCTTTGCTATAGCTTTTTCAGTGTTAAAAAAACAAGGAGAAAAATAAATCTTTGCTATAGCATATGGGTGAATAAAAATTGTCACGGGATGACTCTGCCTACTAGCTCGGGGTGAGAGGTTTGCTCCCTGCTCATCTAGAGTTAAGGACGGTAGTTGTGATGAGCTGACACCCTTCGTCGCAGAAAATCTATATCTTTGGGAGTCTAAAAATTTGAAATGAACTAGAGAACATAATTGGGGTATAACTAGGGAGCTTCCTTAAAAATTCGTCTCACCAGCTTATGTATAGGAGGAAGGCAGCCACACACACAGCTTAGTCCTAAGGAATGTTCTTAAAGATCTCATGTCTGGTTGTGTATATTTAATTATTTGCCTAAGTTATTTCTGAGGACTAAAATATTGCCACATCAATCCTCTAGGTTAAATATTTGCCATAGTAGTTCTTTTGTTATGTTCTATTCATTGCTTGAGGACAAGCAATAGCTTAAGTTTGGGGGTGTGATAACTGCATAAATATCCTTGTTTCCATACCTTTTTGCTATAGTATTTGCATGTTTTTGAGTTCATACCACAACATTTAGACTGCATTTAGGTTGCATTTTCTTCTTTTGGGTGCATCTTTATCTTTGCTAGTTATTGGTCCATATCGAGGGGTACTGCTCGGAAGGTTGGTTTTGGTTTCGTTGGTGCGCAGGAAAGGAGTTAAGAGAGAAAATCGGTGCCGGGAATTGCTATAGCATGATGGAAGTGGATATTGGCCAGCACGTAAGATACATGTGAGCTACAGAAGCACGTGAAAACGCAGTAAAGGACGATCTAACATGTGCATCAGCCGGTACCCACCTGCAGACTGTCCTCCTTGTCCCCTTGTGGCATACCTTGTCGGTGGATATTCCTTGGGATTATCAAGGCATCTTTAGGGCACCAAACCCTAGAAGCCTCCACTATATAAAGGGGAGAGAAGCTTGGAGAAAGAGAGTGGTATTTTTGTGTTGCAAAAAGAAAGGCGGAAGAGAGAGAAAAGGAGAAGGAAGTTTCCACCTTTATCTTCTCCAGCTTGGTGTCCTCCATCGTTGAAGCTCCAAGGAGTGGCCTCACCGACCTCGAGAGAGGCGGTGAGCCTAAGACAGTCAGGCAGTCCATGGCAGAGAGGGAGTTCACCTTTCTTTCTGTCGCTATAGCAATTTCTTGTCATATCTTTATATTTGGTGATGTTATCGCAATGTTACGTTGGATGATATTGCCCAGCCACGAACTGTTTTAGGTGGCTTGGGTTTGATGGATGATTTTATTTTGAGTACTTTTTAATGCATGCTATGGCTTTTTCAGTGTTTATCATGATTCTATGCTTTGCTTATGCATTTCTCATTTCCTTAAAGTTGTAAGAGCTTAGGGTTGTAAGCGCTTTGAGAGATAGGCCCTACCTTAAGCGCCTTCGAGAGTTGGCTGTTCTTTAAGTGTATGTTGGGGTTAGTAATCGAGAGAGCAAGCCTTAGAACCCTCATAAGCAATGGAGTGACTGTTGAGAGGCAGACTCTAACCTACCTTAGAGATAAGTGATAGGTTTCAAGGGCTAAAAAGGATAGTACGTGAAGGGTAGAGGAGTGTTAAGAGTTTATACCGAGAGGTATGGCTGTAGCATTTCTGACTCCCACTTTCCTGGCTAGAGATAGTTTAGGAGCACTCTTAATAAATCCCGCCTAGAATAGAAGATAACTGAAGAGCCTTAGTATCGTTAAGAAGCGTGAGTTAGGTTGTCCATCATTCCCATCCAGTCATTCTGTAGTGAGTTTCGCATACGAAAGGGGACATGTTTATCATATTGTTATCTCATCTTTCTCTGCACTATTTTGCTTCAGCATTATTTTACACCATCTCTTTTACTTTAGTATTGTCATCTACAAAACGTTTAATTTTTGTTGTTACAACAACCTTGAATACCTCTAATCCATGTGGAGACGATACTCACTCATCACTTTATTACTCGTTTGACGTGTATACTTGCACCATTTGCGTATCATTTATAGTATTGCAAGACCGCGCAACAGTGAGCTTTATTTTAAATCCTTGTACTCTTGTGAGCTTAAATTTGTGTAAAAACCCACCTTATGAGGTATTAAGTTTACCAAACAAATCTCTTGAAAAAGGAGAGGTTCTAGTTTAGCCTTGAGAGAAAAACTAGAGCTGGGTCTATCTTAGCCAAGTCTAAAAGATAGGGTTGTAACGGTTTCCTTCTAAACTTGGAAAAGGGGACGAATTCATTGTTGAGTGAATTGGGAAATCTGTAGAACTAAGTGTTTTGATATAATATTTGAAAAATGTTTTGGACTAAATTGAAAAGAATTTTAAATATGTTTTTAGTCAAAAACAACTTGAAAATATGTTTAAGGGTTTTACAAGGCTTTGGAATGATTTAAAGTGTATTTAAAGCAGTCAAAACCGTGCTTTTTAAGTACCCGTACCGATACGCCCTAGCGTTTCAACTACAATCATTTTCTAGTAGCCAAAACCTGTACCGATACGCCTTGCCGTATCAGTACGGTATGCTTTAAAATGCCTAACGGCTAGTTCGCATACCGATACGGTTTTATCGCGTACCAATATGCCTAACTACCCCCAACGGTCAATTTTCCAACGGTCTTTTAAATTGCAGAACCGTACCAATACGCTAGCCAAGCGTACCGATACACCACAGTTGAAGTGCTCAACGGCTACTTCCTTATCGGGACCGTATCGATACAGTTTGAGGAGTATCGATACGCCAAGCTACAAAACTACATTTATGGAGGGAAATAAAGGCTCCAACGGCTCTAAAACAACTCCAACGGTCCTCAACGGCTACAAACTCAATTAGGAGTATAAAAGGCCCTCAAAGCATCAAGATATGGTTAATGCTTCAATTGTCAACAACTATATGATGTCAAAATTATCTTAGAGCTGATTTGTACATTTTCTTGTATAGACAACACTTGTGAGCTTAATTGTCAAATTTGCTCAAATGTATAGGTTTTGGGTGAGAGCTTAAGATTGCAAACAAATACCTATTAGAGGAATTTCAAGTTTGCTTAGAATTTCTCTTGTAAGAGATTGTTTGATTAAGCTAAGGGTAGTTAGCTTAATCGTTGTAACGGTTTCCTCCTAAGCCGAGAAAAGTGGACAGAATTCTTAGTGAATTTGGTTGAAATCCTTAACGGGAAGCTAAGGTAGTGGATGTGGGTGCTTGTTAGAAGGTCGAACCACTATAAATTCTTGTGTCTTTTGTCTATCTTTCATCTCCCACTAAAATACCCAAAAATTCAACTTCTCCACATTTGGCGAGTTAGAACGGTTGAAGAAAATCGAGCACATAAAAACCCAACAATTGGTATCAGAGCTTGGCTCAATTGAAGAGGATTAAAATCTTATTGAGACGATCTGACAAGCTTGATCAACATTTCAAACAACCGGCTCAATAGCGCAATCCATCGACAAGCCACCTTTCTTCGACGGGACAAATTATGCATATTGGAAGACGAGGATGATGTTCTTTGTCAAATCTAAAGACTACAAGCTTTGAGATATCATTGAAGATGGCTCGTTCGTACCAAAAGGAAGCAAGGCGGAGTGGAGTGCCGACGATCGTAAGAAGATGGAGCTAAATTGCAACGCTTTGCACTTCATCTTTTGTGCATTTAGCCTCAACATCTACGAAAAGATGTCTTCTTGCGAGAGTGCCAAGGAAGTTTGGGACAAGCTCGAAGTTACATACGAGGGGCCAAACGAAGTAAAGGAGACCAAGATCGGCCTCCTCAACCTATAGTATGAAAACTTCAAAATGGATCTGGAAGAGGACATTGAGAAAATGTTCCATCGATTCTCCACCATCACTAATGGACTCAAGGGTTATGGAGAAGTCATCCCGGAAGAAAAGCTTGTATGTAGCTTATATATTCTCTTCCCGAGTCATGGAACTCAAAGAAGACCGCCATCATCGAAGCCAAAAATTTAAAGACCTTGAAGCTTGATGAACTCATGGGGTCACTTCTCACTCATCAAATCATGAAGAAAGACAAAGAACGGGAGAAGAAGAAGGAAGAGATAAGAAAGATGGGGAAGAAGAAGTTCATGGAGCTAGGCATTAATGCGAGTGTCGTTGCTCTCAAATCCTCCACATGCCATCATGTAGAACTAAGTGAGGAGGAAAACGAAGATGAAGAGATGGTCTATCTCTTCAAGAAATTCACCCGATTCATGAAAAGCGAGATGGACAAATCCAAGTATGAATCGAAGAAGAAGATGAAGGATTCCCACAAGTCCAACAAAAAGGGATCATCTTCAAAAAAGCATATGTGGCGACATGGAGTGATGAAGACTCCACCGATGATGAGGTAGCTCATCTTGCTTCATGGCCCTCAATGAGGGGAGGTAACTTCTAACTCATCTATTTCAAATTCATATACATTTGATGAGTTACAAGATGCCTATGATGATTTGCTTTTAGAATTTAAGACATCATTTTCAAAGAACAAAAAATTAGTTTTAAAATTGAAAAAGGAAAATGATTTGCTTTCCAAAACAAATCTAGAGTTTGAAGCAAAACTTAAAGATTTTGAACTTAAAGTTTTAGATTTACAAAATTTGCTTCAAACGATGGAAAAAGATCATCAAAAGGAAGTTGATGATCTTAAGAAGGAAAAAAGATTTGATTTTCAACGAAGTTCAAAAGAAAAATAATTTAGGAAAATCAAATTTTTATGTTAGACAATCTAGTGCCCCTAGACTCATAAGTGGAAAATGTTTTAGAAGTGTTTGGGTCCCAAAAGGACTAACCACTTCAACTAAAAAGGATGAAATTGAAAAATGGATTCCTAAGGGGACTAAATTTTGTGCTACTAATGTCTATGGATCCAAAGCAATTTGGATACAAAAAATTCTTGATTGTCTTGTTTAGGTGTGATGGAGATTGATCGACAAGTCCAAACATTGAGGGGGAGCTCCATGCACATAAGGAAGAACACTTGAAGAAGAAAGGCTTCACATCCTCCCTTGAGTTCAAGTGTGATAAAAATCTAGTTGTTTTTATTTGTTCAATTTGATTTATTTTTTTATTCAACTAGATTATCATATATGTTGGACTAACATTTTTTTGATGATGCTTTGGGTAAGGGGGAGCCAATTTTAAAATCAAAAATTTTTAAGTGTGTCAATTTTTTTAAATCTCCTAAGTTATTTTGAGCCTAAAGTCTTTTTAAATTCTTTTTGATATAACAAAAAGGGGGAGAAATTGTTTGAAAAATTGACTTTTCAAGCGAATAAGGGGGCTTTAATTTTCATTCAAATTTTAAATCTCTTATTCAACTTTTTAAAATACTAAGGGGGAGAATCCCAAACAATTTTTCAAGTTGGTTTTATTATATAAAAAATGGGAGATTGTAGAACTAAGTGTTTTGGTATAATATTTGAAAAATATTTTGGACTAAATTGAAAACAATTTAAAATATGTTTTTAGTAAAAAATAACTTGAAAATATGTTTGAGGGTTTTACAAGGCTTTGGAATGATTTAAAGTGTATTTAAAGTAGTAAAAATGTGATTTTAAAGTACTCGTACCGATACGGTCTGGTACCGTACCGATACGCCCTAGGGTTTCAACTACAGTCATTTTCTAGTAGTCAAACTTCGTACCGATACACCTTGCCGTATCGATACGGTATGCTTTAAAATGTCCAACGGCTAGTTGCGTACCGATACAGTTGTATCGCGTACCGATACGCTTAACTACCCTCAACGTCCAATTTCCTAACGGTCTTTTAAATTGCAGGACCGTACCGATACGCTAGCCAAGCGTATCAATACGCCACAGCTGAAGTGCTCAACGGCTACTTCCTTATCGGGATCGTATCGATACGCCAAGCTGCAAAACTGCATTTATGGAAGGAATTAAAGGCTCCAACGGCTCCAAAACAACTCCAACGGTCCTCAGCGGCTACAAATTCAATTAGAAGTATAAAAGGGACCTCCAAGCATCAAGATATGGTTAATGCTTTCAATTGTCAATAACTATATGATGTCAAAATTGTCTTAGAGCTGATTTGTACATTTTCTTGTATTGACAACACTTGTGAGCTTAATTGTCAAATTTGCTCAAGTGTATTGGTTTTGGGTGAGAGCTTAAGATTGCAAACAAATACCTATTAGAGGGATTTCAAGTTTGCTTAGAAATTCTCTTGTAAGAGAGTGTTTGATTAAGCTAAGGGTAGTTAGCTTAATCGTTGTAACGGTTTCTTCCTAAGTCGAGAAAAGAGGACGAAATTCTTAGTGAATTTGATTGAAAGCCTTGTGTCTTTTGTCTATTTTTCACCTCCCACTAAAACACCCAAAAATTCAATTTTTTCACACTTGGCGAGCTAGAACGGTTGAAGGAAATCGAGCACATAAAAACCCAACAAAATCCTTAGTGGTGTGCTAAGGTAGTGGATGTAGACTCGGTTGGGTAGTCAAACCACTCTAAAATCTGTATGCAAATTGTCCATCTTTATTTCAGTTTTAGCCGATTCATCTAAGGAGCAAAATCAACCCTCTTGACAATTTTCGGTGATCGATTCGAGTGTGCTACAGGCCTAACAGAATCGATTCAAAAATTAGACATTTTAAAAATTTTGAGGATTTTTGGGGTTTTGGGAATGTAGGGTTAGAGTTTGGGAATATATAATGGCAAATTTAAATTAATTTGAGGATTTATAAATGTAAGATTAGAGTTTTTGGTTAAGGATTTGAATTTTGGGTATTTTAATTTTTTTAATTGTGGGTTATATAATTAAAAAATATTTTTTTATACATAAGTTTAATTTTTTTACAAATTTTAAATATTATTTCATTATAAATATATATACATTTTTAATAATTATTACAATTATTTTTTATATTTTTTGATTTTATGTAAAAAAATATTTTTTATTATTTTATACATAAGTTCAATTTTTTTACACATTTTAGTATTTTTTAGATTTTTCTTGGATTTTTAAATAATTTCTTATTTTTTATTTATTTTTTATAATTTTAAATATTTTTTTTCATATTTTTAAAAAAAATTTAAATCATATTTACAAGTTTAATGATGTGGCACATCCAGAGTGTGCTACATATCCATCATAATAATTACTTTTAAGTTAACGATCAACTTAACAACAGAAGGGCTAAATTGATCATAATTTAAATTTTGAGGGCTTAATTCATTGTAATTTGAATTTTGAAGGTTCAATTGAGTAAAAAAATTTCATAAAAACTTAATTGGTTTTTTGATTTTTCGTTGAAGGTCAATTTGAACTTTTAAGGCATAATATTTTCAGATTATTATTCTATTGAATGGTTAACAATAATATATCAATAACCCTTTTCATGGCAGTACATTTTTCAAGCTGTAAATGTAGTTTTTCCATGCCTCTAGAAAGAAGAATTCCAAAAGTTCAAACGAAATATGAAAACAAAATAATTTAGTACAACGGAAAATTCGTCCCAGAATTTGAGTTGATAAAAATTAAAAAGAGGATCATCCAAATCACTTGAAAGAGAAATGATTCCCGATGTACTATTTAAGTATTTATTACTGAAGAGATGATGTATAAACATGGAAGTTTACCTCATAAGCTCCTCTCAATGAATTCCCATATCCTCTCTTCCATGTAAATCCGGTCCCTATGACGGCGTGGCATATGTCGTTCATCCGGAAAAATCAGTAACTCATACGGTTTGCCAGCAGCCACAAGTGCATTAACAAGCCTTGCTGAGTGCCTAAAATGTACATTTTCATCGATCATGCCGTGGACCAACAGAAGTTTTCCTTTCATCTTGTTAACATGGTGCATCACAGAGCCATACTCGTAACTTTCAGCATCCTCGGAAGGGAACCCCATGTACTTCTCGGTGTAAAATGTGTCGTAGCCATCCCATGATGTAACTGGCGCACCGGAGATGGCACATTGGAAAACATCAGGGAACCTGGCCAACACCAAGGATGAGAGATAACCACCATAGCTCCAACCGTACAGCCCAATATGGCCAGGCTTTGCCAGGCCCTGTTTAATAAGCCATTCAACACCGGCGAGCTGATCCTCAGCATCAACACGGCCAATGTTGCCTTTGAGACAGCCTTCAAATTCCAGTCCGCGTCTTGCAGTTCCTCTATTATCTAACTGCAAAGAGCACATGTCAGGTGAGGAACTAAAGGGATGGATGCATAACATGTCTGAAAAAACTGCGAACAGATTAGAAATCATACACTAGCTAGATGCTGAATATCCCAAAAACTGATGGCTTAACGAACTTAAGGAATCACTAGTCCCATCCCCCACCATTCATTTTGTCTAAGGATCAGAGCATGTTTCTCAGCCATATAACCTAAACTAGAATGATTGCACACAATGAACTCAACTTTTCTGAAGGGAAACAAATGATCAGGGTATACAAGTAGTAAGTGCAGGAAGTACAAACCTTCCAAACTAAAATGCCCTTGCTCCGCATGTACTGCGCTCGCATGTCAACTGTATTTATCCAAGAATTATAAACAAGCTGAACACCAGGACCACCATACACACTGACCAAGGTTTTGTATGGTGGAGGTCCAAATCTCGTTGCATCAGGCTTGTATAAAGCCCCATACAGTCTGGTACCATCATTTGCTTGTATGTGGACTATCTCTGGAGGCTCAAGCTGAAGCTTTTCAATCGTGGGAATTATGGATGGGGGCTCATAAATACACATTATTACACTTCCATCGATCAAGTTGCATAGAGAAACCCTAGGGGGAGAATCAAGTGAATCATAAATATCAACAAATTTCCGCATGTGATGATCAAGCACAACTACATGTTTTCCCTTGCCATGAGTCAATCTGACAGGAGCTTGCAACATTGTATTTTCATCTGGGCATAATTTAGTGTAGTAAAGGTGGGATTTTAAAGGTCCGTCGAGAGTTCCAGTGAAATATACAAGCCCTGCAGCCTCATTTATACCGGCAATTTGCTCAACCATCCAATCACCCTCTGTAATGGGTCCTAAGCAAGTCCCATTAGCATCATGCAGATAAAGATGCCTGAATCCTGTTTTTTCACTTGCCCAGATGAAACCTCCTTTGTCCAGAGGTGTAAAGCAATCGTGTAGATTAATCCAAGGTTTTAGTTCTTCGACCATTACAACATTTTTTTGGCCTGTCTTGATATCAAACTTAAGGATCTTTAGTTTGGAGTGAGACCTGTTTAAGATTTGCGCTGTAAGAACATTTGAATGCATCCAAATGACTCTAGCCAAATATTCATCATCATAGTTTGGTCCCCCACAGATAAGATCCATCCAGGTGACAGGACCGCCGGAGGTGGACACCACCCCAAGCCGAACCTTGACATTTGAAGCCCCTGCAAAAGGATATGCATGGTCTTCCTGTGCCTCTAGACCAACTGAGCTTTTACCTTGGTGCATAATTCTAAAAAGAGGTATCTCAGAATAATCAACCTCTGTAAATGCAATGAATTTGCCATCAAGTGACCACCAATACCCAGTTTTTCTATCCATCTCCTCCTGCAATCAGTGAAATTCCAACAATGAAGGAGAGAAATCTATATGAACAAAAGAGAGATTAAGGGGAAAAAATAATTTTGGCATCATTGTAACTTCATGGCACTGGTTCTATGCCTCTGAAAGAACTGTAACTTATATTTTCTATCAAAAGCAGTAACAAATAAGTTCCAAACCCATACCATCAGTAACCAATTTATATAAATAAGAAAAGGAAGGAGATTGAAGAAATTCTCACCTGAGCTATATACTCTGCAAGTCCATGAGTCTGCAATTCATTAAAAATAATGTCATATCCAAGACAAGGGTGCAAAAACCTAATCAAAAGTTAAAATGCTTAAAGTCTAACTTGCTTCATTTGCCGAACCACACATCATATTGAAACCAGGTAAAATCAAATAGTTAGAGCCTATCACATTTGAGATTATTGGTTCACTAAAATTTATGAAAAGGCAGGAAAAGTTTCCCTATGATTTATAAGCTGTATAATGTAGCAAATAAACTGGCAGAGCTTTTTCTAAATTGCTCTGAAAGCCCAATAGATTGCAACATTAAAACTTCATGTGCTTTCTTCTATACCAACCTCACCCCTCCCCCCCCCCCCCCCCACCCCCCGGCCACTCCTTTTCCCCCCATAGGCAGGGCAAAAAAGGAGAGAACAAGAAAAGGAAAGAAAACTTCTTGTAAACATACGAACATCCAGAGATGTGAACGATTACAATGTTCTGCCCCATATAGATATTGGTAACATAAACTTACCACAGTGCTCCCGTTGGCACCATACGTCAATTGTCTTTGTTCATTGTACAAAAGATTTAGGACATGAAGTTCATAATCTTTTATGTAAGCAAGCATGGTACCATCTGGGGAAAGATGCGGATCAATTATTGGTGATGATGGCGTGCTTTGAAGCTTAAGCACTGGTTTTGAAACAGAAAAATCTTGGAAATAAATCTGCCCATAGGAAAGAGAACAAATATCAGGGAAAACAAAACTCCTAATTTGCATGCAAGAGTTCACTAATATATATATATATATATTCACACAAAGGGTCTAGTCAGTAGTAACTGAAGCTAATACTGAAGAGGTGAAAACAGCGCTGAAGGTGTTGAAGTAGTGCTGTGAGTGATAAGATGGTTTCAAGCAGGCAGGTTGGTGTGGTGAAAACAATATGAATTTTGTTGTATCACAATAAACAATGGGTATGAGGAACTGAAGAAAATGTTAGAAAGAACCTACTGTGGTGGGACTCTAATGGCAATGGAAGCATCATACTAACATCAGTAATCCAGCATGCAGAATACCATATCGGCAAATAGTGGTCAATGAAGTATCAACAAAAAGGATCAACCAACACAACCTCCACCGGTTCAAATTAAGCACAGATAGAAGAACACACTTCTTTCACCTCAATCTATATATTATTGCACTTGGAATAAGCCCTAATGGCCCCAATAAAAAAAACTTAAGACATTCATTTTATTGGATGAGAGATATTCACAGTAAAGAAAATACACTCTCACTGGATCAAGACTTCAGTAGTATTTTAAGTATATTTCAGATTACAACAAAATTTATCAACAAAGATAAATCAAACATGGAAAATCACAGTGCTTAAGATTTCGGGAAAAAGTCATATGTAGGCAACAACTCATATAGAACAAGAATGGACTAAATAAGTCTTAAAAGTAAATTCAAAAGAAAAAGATGAGATTCTTCCACATACCCCACCAGGTAAAGGCACCATAATAGTTTTCTTCTTTGAGATAGTCTTCACCCATTCATAACTTGTGACTCCCAGACCACGCTCTCTGGACCTCTCCCTCCTCAACTTTTCTTCTGGTGATATATTACTCTCGTCAAGTCCACCATCCGGGGGAGAGAAGAATAAATCTTGCTTGACAGCATTGACATCAAAAGCAAAAACTTTTCTGCTCAAATTTTGCTCAGGACTAAATAGATAAACGATCAAACTATCATCTGGACTAAAACTAATAGAAGTAGGTGCTACATATCCGGGTAACGGTGATTGAACTATATCTTTAACAGGGAAAACATCGCAATGGTCAAGAGTTTGCGTAGAAGGGCTGTCAGTCACGGGCATATCGCCAAGGGATGATGATCTTGATCTTTTCAAATTCGTCTTCTTTTCTTTACTTTCGTCAACAGATTGCATTACAAATTGAACTCCTATTGATTCAAATTACAAAAGAGCATGAATCTTAATGTAATGATAAAAACAAACTCTTTAACAAATGAATTGAAACCATCATCACAAATTCAAAAGAGTAAAGTTTCTATTATATTATTCAATTTTATTTTACATCAAATTCAACAATTAAGCTAATTGAGTTCATGTTATTCTAAAACCTTCTTTCGATCAGCTAAAAGTTTGCAAATAACACGATCTGAAAATTGAATCCCACATTTTATCTTTTCCCCTGAGCAAACCAAAATCAAAACCAGAAAACGATCACATTTCAAGATTCACTCTCCATTTCCATAGTTTTCTCGGCAACCAAACAGGTTATCTATAAAACAAAAGTTGATCTGAAAAAGAAAAAAAAGAGCAATTAAGAAAGTCATTACCTGCTAAGAAAATCCAAGAACGGAGCTATCACGAGAAATTATCCAGTGGATCCGATCACAGTCTACTGAACTGCACCGAATCCACACTTTATGCCGTGAAAACTAAATCTTCCTTTCCTTTTTTTTTATTACTTTTTTAGCATAAAACAAAACTCAAATTCAAAAGCAAAAGCAACATGAAAGAACTAATAACTTGTTCTCTCTTTTTTCCTCCAGAATGAATAAGAATCGAATATTACCTGCAAAATAAGCGGAATTGAGTGGCCATAAAACTTAATTTCACCTAAATTACAGAAGAAAATTGATTGAAAGGAGATGAAGAAATTAATGGAGTTGGATTCGGTGGGATTTTTGTTGAGCTTTGGAATTGGCATGGGAAAGATCTATTCAAGTAAGACCATTGGACTTCAAGAATTGAAATGCGCATTCAATGATAACAGCCGATAAGATAAAAGAAAACAAGTCAAGAAGGTAATCACTATTAATTAATTATAAAAACAAGGTTTAGGGTTGGTGTATTAAATTTAATCATACAACTTTGGAAAAATGGTACGCTTTTTGTTTCTTTATTCACGCGCCAACTCTTGCGCGTTAAGAGGTAAAGGGTCAAAAGTTGAAAATTCATTTTAAAAATCGAAAATTGATTTTTTATAAAAATAATATTTTGGATGTGTAAAATTTAGGCATAATGATAAAAAATAGCCCTAACGTTTGACTGAATTGTCATTTTGGCTCATATCATTTTTTTGAAGCAATTTAGCTCTTTTTAATGTTTTATTTTAGGTCAAAATGGTCATTCTACGAATGAAAACTGTTAGTAAACAAATGATAAATGACTTGAAATGACATAGCAAACCTACATGTTAGTGCACGCTGCGGTAGCAGTGTCATATAGGCAAATATGTT
This sequence comes from Hibiscus trionum, assembly GCA_030270665.1. NCBI lineage: Eukaryota > Viridiplantae > Streptophyta > Magnoliopsida > Malvales > Malvaceae > Hibiscus > Hibiscus trionum. The sequence continues at coordinate 22,695,182 of BSYR01000011.1, forward strand.
AATTTTACAATATAACACATCAGTCAAAAAATAATTTTAAATAATTTTATAAAATATAAAATATTTTTTCTTCTGATGTGTCATCCTGTCAAGTCATTTAAAGTTGTTTATTATCAGTTGAGTGATAGTTTTCATTCATAAATGAACCATTTTGACCAAAAACGAAATGTTAAAGACTAAATTACTTTAAAAAATAAGTCAAAATGACAATTTTGTCAAAAGTTAAGGACATTTTTTAGTATTTTGTTCCTAAAATGTATTCATTAATCTACCTTTTTACTCACATATTCTATCAATGTCATTTAAGTAAATTAATATAATTATATATTTAATCATTTTTATTTATATATTTTATAAATTATTCTTAATTTTAATTTATTCTATCAATAATTCAGTGACAAGTGTCACTGTCTTAATATTCTCATATTTTAATTTATTTAGGAAAATAAATGCAACACATAAATGGAAAAAAAAATGAAAAGGGTGGGAATCAAATCCAGGCTAGCGATGTGGAGAGCTATTAATCTAGCTGTTGGGCCAAGTTCTTCAACTAGTTAAATTTGATAATTTTTTCAATAATTTAAAATTGATTTTCATACAAACAAAAATAATACTTTTAGATGTTTAAAATTGAAATAAATCACTCAGAGAAAGAATTAGATTTAAAAATATTAATACATTTAAGTTTTGGGTAAACTACAACGGAGGTCACTCAATTATGGGTAAGATTACATTTTGGTCACCTATTTATTAAAAGTTACGTTTGGGTCACTCAATTATGAGTAAGGTTATATTTGGGTCACCCAATTATTAAAGGTTACACTTGAGTCACTCAATTCTGGGTAAGGATATAATTGATCACCCTTCATATTTAAAAAATACATCAACTTAGTAATTTTTTTCATCCAAATCACTTGTATACCCTCGTTAACACTATAGTACTTCATTTGAAATCATTAATTAATCTAATATACAAAGTGATATGTATTTTTTAAAAGGGTTAACTACTGGAATAATCACTTATGTTTTCCCCCAGTACAGAGTTGGTCACCGATTTTGAAAAACGACTAGTAAGGTCACTTACATTTTCGGGGCGTAAACTTTTGGTCACTCAGTCGTTTGTTACCGTTAAACACTGACGGATTGCTGACCTGGCAACAAAAAAACAAGGGTAAATTACTGCAATGACCATTAAAGTTTATCTCATGTACATTTTTGCTCCCCAATTTTAAAAAATAAACATTATAGTCACTAATAAAAATGTTTCTTTATAATATCACCCTTGAATTTTTAAAAATTAATTTTTCAACCCTAAAACTTTACAATCAATTAGTATAATAATATTATAAAGGCTTAAATGAAAAATAAGTGCCTAAAGTATACCATTTTTAAATTTAGGTGCTCAAATTGTTCCTATTTAATAACTAAACTTTCAAATTGCTCCTATTTTTTTCACTCCAGATTGTTTTTAATAATATCGTAACATGACATGTTATTATTATTATTATTAATAATAATAATAATAATAATAATAAATAATAATTCATAGTGAAAAAGAGCAATTTGAAAGTTTAGTTATTAAATAAAAATAATTTGGGCACCTAAGTTTAAAAAGGGTATACTATGGGTACCTATTTTTCATCTAAGTATTTATAATATTATTGTACTAATTGATTGTAAAGTTTTAGGGTTGAAAAATGAATTTCTAAAAATTTAAGGGTGAAATTATAAAGAAACATTTTTATTAGTGACTATAATGTTTATTTTTTAAAATCGGGGAGCAAAAATGTACATGAGATAAACTTTAATGGCCATTGCAGTAATTTACCCTTATTTTTCGTTGCCAAGTCAGCAATCCGTCACTGTTTAACGACAACAAACGGCTGGGTGACCAAAAGTTTACGCCCCGAAAACGTAAGTGACCTTACTGGTCGTTTTTCAAAATTGGTGACCAACTCTGTACTGGGAGAAAACATAAGTGACTATTCCAGTAGTTAACCCTTTTTAAAATATGAAGGGTGACCCAAATGTAACCTTACCCATAATTGAGTGACCCAAGTGTAACCTTTAATAATTGGGTGGCTCAAATGTAACTTTACCCATAATTGAGTGACCTAAACACAACTTTTAATAATTGGGTGACCTAAATGTAACCTTACTCATAACTGAGTGACATCTATTGTAGTTTACCCTTAAATTTTATTATAAAATTTCCAAACTTAAGAAAGAATAGTGATTATGATTTTTTTTTCATTTATAAAAAATATTGTATTTAAACAAATGAAAAGAAAAATCAAAATTGCAAGTTCAACACTCTACGTTAAAAGACGAATGGTTACAGCTTAAGAGGGATGGATAACGATAAACTCGAAACATATTGTAAAACGACCTAAAATACATAAAAGAAATCTAAATTAAATATTTTTAATATCAAAAAAAATTTATATAATATTTTTGTAAAAATTATTTTCAAAATTCAATAAAAAATTAACATTTAAATTAAAGAAAAGGGTTGCTATGTTTTCATAAAAAAGAAATGTTGATTATCATCGATGAAATATATAACTGTACTTTTTTTATTAAAAAAAAAGAATTTTCAAGATTTTGTCATATCTTGAGTTTCAATCACAAGATTTGTTTAGGGCAAAGGATTTGTATTTCCTCTCACCGCAAATCACGTGCGAAGTATTTATCAAAAGGAAAACCTAGCGCCGCCGTCTTATTTTGCTAGAACCCTAGCTATGGAAGACCTAGCACTGTCGTCGTCCTGTATTGCTAATCTTGATACACATGTCTCGATGACTCCTCCAGAAAACATAGCGCCACCGTCTAACCCTAACTGACTGCTTCCAGGCATCACAAGGAACGTCAAGGACTGGCCATCTCTTACGGTGGATGTAGGCTCGTTCTCGCCTCTTGAACGAACATGCTCTCCATTGGCTGCTGATGTTGCTCCTACAGTGAAGAAGGGCAAGGCGGCTCAACCTGACTCCGAGTCAGCGGCAACGCATGGTATGAACGTTGATGAAGCACCGGCGACCAAGGGGCTTGAGGCAGTTGATGCAAATCGGCCCACGCCTGGTGCGGCAGATTTGGCTGCTCCGGCACTGTCGTATGCAGGGATAGTTTTCAGATCCAGGAAGAAGGTGGTTATAGAGCCGGCCCCAAGTTTAGATGATGCGATTGTTGAGTCTGATGATGTTACAATGGATAAAAGTGGCTCGTTTCTGTTGGTGAATTTTTCTGATAGAGTACATGAGCGTATAGATTATAGCATGAGGCGTTCGATCATTGTTCATCTTCTTGGGTGCTCTATCGGTTACAAAACCCTCCTTGGCCGTATCAAGGTTCTTTGGCAACCTCAGGGGGCGTTTCAAATTGTAGACCTCGTCAATGACTACTATTTGGTAATGTTTGAAAACGAGTATGATTATGAACATGTTTTAACGGGTGGTCCATGGACAGTGTTTGGGAGCTATCTCACGGTTCAGTCGTGGCCGAGGGATTTCTCCACCTCAGATTCCTTTCTGGCGTAGATTATGGTTTGGGTGCGAATCATGGGTCTTCCTTACCGGTACTATTCGAAGGCTTTGTTTTGTTATATTGTTAATGTTGTCGGTAGAGTGGTGAAGATTGATTACAATACACATGCGGGTGATCGTGGAAGGTTTGCAAGGCTTGCAATAATGGTGTCTCTTAAGGATCCTTTGGTGTCCGATGTGAGTATTGATGGCAAATTGTATCTCTTAGAATACGAAGGCTTACAACAGATTTGTTTCAGTTGTGGCTTATATGGTCACTCTTTGGAAGGGTGCCCAAAGGGGAAGGAAGTGCCTAGTGGGGCAAACCCTACAGATGTTCCGCCCAGTTCGAACCCGGTTAACACTCCAAATGAACCTTCTAAGAACGTGGTTTATGGGTTGTAGATGCTTGCGGAATTTAAGTGCCGACAGCCGCGTAAGAAGAGTGCACGTCCTACTGGTTCTAATAAGGATGTTGGGCGTGCATCTGGGTCTTGTTTTGCTGTCTTTGTAACACCCCAATTTTGGGCTTGGAAGTTTAGGGTCTGAACCGGACCAGTCTGATTTTCGGTTCGAATATAAAAGGTGGTTTTAGGGAAAGCCTAGTTCGGGATGCATTAAAAATATCTAAAAATCCTCTTTTAATATATATCAGAGAGTGGTGAAATCAATTTTACAAAATAAGGTTTGGAAGTGTGACATTTCGAAATAGTGACTAAAATGTAATTTTTGAAAAGTTCAGTGGTGACTGTTTTGTAAGGATTGAAACATTGAATCTTTAAGGAGCTAATTTACCCAAGGAAGGATTTCTCCAGATTTTTCTTAAATTTAATGACTTAATTAATGTTTAATTAATTTAATGAAAATGAGAAAAACCAATTTTGAGATTTCATAACTAACTTTTGCTAAAACTTTCTCATCTCATTTTCTCTCAAAATTCCCTCAGCCAAACACAATTCCACACCAGCTTTTCTTTTGATTTTCACTCTAAATGATGAGGTTTCAATCATCAATTGATTCCTAAGCTTTTCTACATCAAATCTTCTTCATTTGCTTATTGGATTTTCAAGGATTTTGGCTCTAAACAAGGAGAAATCTACATTTAGAGGTAAGGATGTCCTTCTCCTCTAAATACTCAGTTCTTTATTGAAATTCCCAAGTTCTCAATCCTTAAATTAAGTTTTATAAAAGGTTTTAATGTTGTGATCTTGATTTTGGCTTAAAACTCAAGATTTGGATTAAATCTTGAAGAAATTTGTGATGAATGTTTGGGCTCTGTTTTGAGATGTCTTTTTAATGTATTTTGGATGTTTAATGATGTGTAATTGAGGTTTAATCAATGCAATCCTGAATAGGTTGATTTTCCTAAGTTTTTACTTGTGAAAATGGTGGTTTTTGGGGTGATCTTGGTGTTCTATTATAGCTGGAGGTATAAGGACGAGTTTAGGATCTTTTTGGATGTTAATTGATGTTTAAGAATGTTTAGAAGTGATGGATCTTGGCTGGGTAATGTTGTTGAGGAGTTTGGATGTGATTTCGGTTGTGTTTGGTAGCCGAAATATTAGATTTGATGTGAGCAGCGAGTTTAGGTGTAATGGCTGAAGATTTTAATGCATGATGATGCATTAATCCTCTGCTTTGATGTGTTTAAAACAGGGGAGACATCTTCGGATCCTTGTGGTGTTGATCCGGAGGCTTGAACGGCGTTTCGGCAAGCTTGCGAAACGGAATTGGTGAGTGAAGTTGGGTTTTCAGCTTTGAAACCAATGTTTGAAGGTTTTGGGAGCTTAGTTTAAGTCTAAGCAACTTAACTAAGCTCAAGAGTAAGTTTTCGGAGAAACTCTCTCTTTGATGAACCATGAGATGGTTGGATGCAATGTGTTTAATTTGCATGTTTAAATTCTGTTTTGAAAGCATGTTTTAGCATGACTAATGTTGGTTTTGAAAGTCATGTGTTGAAGAATGCTCAAGGTAAGAGATCCTTGGTTTGATATTGATAAATGTGGTTTTGATGCATAGTGATGCATGATGGTCTAATGTGTTGAGTTGTGTGGGGCTCGATTCGATCAACCAATGTTGCTCACCAAGTGGTGGAGAGGTGGATATTTGGGTGTTAGGGTTTAGGAAGCTAAAAAGAGAATTGACACAATGAGTTATAGTGGTTCAACCTTCTAACCAAGGTCTACATCAACTACCTTAGCTCCCCACTAAGGATTTCTCAATCAATCTTGTTGAGTTGATCAAACAATTGCAAATGGCCAAGAGGGGGTGAATTGGAAATTAAAAATTTTCGTGAAGAAAATGTTGGAAAATAAAATGACACAAGGGGTTATAGTGGTTCAAGTTCAACAACCGAACTCTACATCCACTACCTTAGCTCCCACTAAGGATTTTCCAAAACAATTCACTACTTGAATTCGTCCCCTTTTCTTGGATGAGGAGGAAACCTTACAATATCGATTAAGCTTTTCAACCCCAAGCTTAATCCACTCAAATACAAAGAAGATTTTTGGTAAACTCAAGTATTTCCTCTCAAAGGATGATTGTCTACCCACTTACAATTACAGCAACCCAAAACTCTCAATAATATGACAAATTGAAATACAAAGAGTTGGGTACAAGAATATAGCTTTGAATAGCTCTAGGATTTGGATTTTTGCTTTGATGATGCTTGAATGTGTATTGTGTTTTTTCCTGGTGAAATGGAGTATGTATTTATACCCTTGAATCAGTTTCTAGCCGTTTGGATGATTTGAATCATTGAAGGAGCCGTTGGGAACATTTTTCCAGCTATTAAGGCAGCTCCCCAGCATAGTGTATCGATACACAACAAGGCTGTATCGATACGCTAGTTTAAATTTCAACTAGCCGTTGTGCCTGAAAACAGGGCGTATCGATACGGTGGGCGTATCGATACGGTCCAAACTCTCTGTAAATCCCATTTTATTTGTTGCATCAAAGCGTATCGATACGGTTACCACGTGTATCGATACGGTGCAACGGTCAAAATGGTTTTTCAAAAATTATGCTTAGTGTATCGATACGGTGATGAAGCATATCGATACGGTTGCCCAGATGAACATTGTATCGATACGTATGAAAGTCGTATCGATACGCTATGTTCTCAAAGAATTACAGTGAGTTTCAAGTGTATCGATACGCTGAGTGTATCGATACGCATGGGCAATTTTGCATATTTTGTTCTTGAAAAACATGGAAAAGGTTTGAGAAACTTAATGTTTTGAGATCCAATCTTCAAACAATATTTTGTACAAAACATTTTGTTAATATTTGAAACTTTAAAAAGTTCTAAAAAAAATTTATTTGTTTTGCAAATTGGTCCTTAAATTTTTATGTTATATCAAAATCAATTTTAGTTTTACAATCTCCCCCTTTTTGATATAACAAAACCATAAATAAATTTTTTAAGTTTGAAAACTTTGAAAAAGCTTTTCTCCCCCTTACTTTAAGATAAATGTTTCAAAAAACAAAATTGTTTCTCCCCCTTACTTGAAGATAGACTTTTTCAAAAAAAAATTGACCTTGACTTTCAGGACTATCAATGAATTCAATGATCCTTCTCCCCCTTTTTGTTAGATCAAAAATGAAACACAAGGATGAGGCATAATATATCAAGCATAGAATAAACATAAAGTTCCAAATTCATAAACCAAGCAAGCATAACAAGCATAATAATCCAAACCTTAAAAAATCTTAAAACATAGAAAATAGGCATAATTCAAGTTCTAATAAAAATGCAATGAAATCCTAAATGTCCTAACATGAAATGCATCATCTATGCGTCTCCACCATCATCATCATGGTCATCCTCATCATCTTCTTCCTCGTCTTCGTCTTCTCGAGGTGGTTGGTTCCTTCGGTTTTGGTTGATCCAAGCACCATGAAAAGCGGTAAGAGAAAGATCCATAGAGTCTTGGCGAGCACTCAAGGTATCTATTTTCTTGTCCATGCCTTGGAGTCGTTCTTCCATCGATGTAAACCGATTATCTATAGCGGTGAAGCGACCATCCATAGCATTGAACTTCTCATTGAGGAAGGTCATGAGATTTGCCATGGAGGAGGAATCATGAGAAGCACGGTGAGAGCTTGAGGATGCGCGAGAGGCATCGACAGGGGCAGCGGGAGGAGCACCTTGAGGGTCGCGAACCCATTCATTACCAACTAAAGAGAAACCAGAGCGTGAAAGGGAATGCTCATCTATGGGTTGGCCAAGGGTTTCGGGAGAGTCATGTGTGCAGTCAATACCAAGGGAATGGAATAGACAACTTAAAGCCGTAGAATAGAAAAAGGATTGGACATTTTTGGTGTGACGCTTTTGAACCAAAAACACAAGATCGACAAACATAATTTGACATAGATTTGGGCGTTTACCTTCCCTAAAACATGTAAGCCAAAAATCATCCATTTGACGAATGGTTGAATATCTACCACCCGATGGACGAAGAAACCAAGAAATAATAAGGTGAAGGATACGATCATGTGCATCTAAAACTTTTGCGGGACCTAAGTAACCCGAACCCAAAGAGTGTTCATCATCAATCCCAATATCTTCAAAACCAAAAACAGTGCACAAAACCTTTTGATCAATTCGAATAGGTTTTCCCATAACCGAGGATTCAATGGCAATAACATGTTCATTGGCTTCATCATTGACACAATAGGCATTTGAAAAGAAGACAATGACAAGATTCCTATATAGGACATGTGGAATATTTAAAAAGGTGAAGAATTTCCACTGCCTAAACAAGGGTAGATATTTAAACTTGAAACGAGCAGAGTTTAAAAATGGAATTGACACAACCCGTTCTTCCCTAAGACTCATGTCCATACAAAGTTTGTAATGTTCTCTAGCTAAGGGTGTGGGAAAACTAATTTGGATAATGTGAGGAAGGTTAGGAATAGGATTACCCTCAACATTCTCATTAGGGTCGGAAGCGGTGCGACTTCTCTTATTTCCCTTTTTAGGTGCCATAATCCTGAAAATACATCAAAAACGATTCGAATATGTATGCAATTAACATCCAATTTAATCCAATAGATTCTAATAATTCAAGGTATTTTGTTTAAAAACAATTTTTAAAAATAAAGAGTATATACAACAAATCATAGTTTAAAAAAAATAAACAAAAATTTTATCGAATATAAAATATATTCGAATCAAAAAAATTTAATTTTTGAAAAACTTTTATGAACAACATTATACCCACAATAGGTTGTATAAAAATCAATTGAAATCAATCAAAATATTGACGAAAAATTAAAAGAAAGAGTAAAAAAAATTTTTTACCTTGATTTCTTAGAATGGATGAAAGAGGAGGTGTTAGTGCACAAGAATTGATGCCCAAGGATAGCCTTGATGTAAGGAGTAAAAACCCTCAAGAAATTTTGAAGTTTTGTGGTAAAAATTGAAGGATTGAGAGGGTTTTATAGGGGATTTCGGTTAGGGTTTTGAGAGAAAAAGAAGGGGTTTTATAAAATTTAAGTTTTTGATTAAAACAACCCTAAATAGGCTCTCCGTCCACAAAGTATCGATACGCTATAAACGCGTATCGATACACATTAACCTAATATCAACTTTGTCGTTATCTGTGTATCGATACAGTTGACCGTATCGATACGCATAGGCTTTGACTTTTTCCCTTGACTCTTACCGTATCGATACACTATGCTGTATCGATACGCATTCATCTGCAAAATTCCAGATTTGAATATCGTATCGATACTCTAATATGAAGTATCGATACACCCTTGCCTGTTTCTGCAATTTTGGTATTTTTAAGTGCAAAAATCCAATTTGAAACGCCCCTATATGCATGTATATGTTATATGAACAAGTTTTAATGACTAAACTTGATATGTACTCCCCCTAGCAACATGCATAGAAGCAAAAAGAACAAAATTAACAAAAGCATGAATCACAAACAATTTCAAGAAATTTTTGTCATTTTTGGGACCAAAAAGGTATCAAGAAAGACAAGTTAAACCTAACTCTCTTCTAAGAGTCCAAAAGCGCTCTTTATCTAAAGGTTTAGTAAATATATCCGCTAATTGGTTCAAGGTGTCAACAAATTCTATAACAACATCATTTTTCGAAACATGATCTCTAATAAAATGATGTCTAATTTCTATGTGTTTTGTTCTAGAGTGTTGAATGGGATTCTTAGTGAGACAAATGGCACTAGTGTTGTCACACCTAAGGGGTATGGTTTCCATTTTAACACCATAGTCTAAGAGTTGTTGCTTCATCCAAAGGACTTGAGCACAACAACTCCCTAAGGATATATACTCCGCTTCGGTGGTAGATAAGGCTACGCTATTTTGTTTCTTAGAGAACCAAGATACGAGCATACTACCTAAGAATTGGCATGTACCGGAAGTACTTTTCCTATCTATCTTACATCCCCCATAATCCGCATCCAAAAAAGCATGAAGGTTAAAGGTTGAATCCTTAGGATACCAAAGACCTAAGGTCGGTGTGTCTATTAGGTATCTAAAAATTCTTTTAATGGCAACAAGGTGTGATTCTCTAGGACTAGCTTGAAACCTAGCACACAAGCAAACACTAAACATAATATCCGGTCTACTTGCGGTAAGATAAAGCAAAGAACCTATCATGGATCTATAAAGCTTAGAATCAACACATTTACCTCCTTCATCTTTGTCAAGCTTTATGGAAGAACTCATAGGTGTGGCTTGAGGTTTTGCATTCTCTAAGCCAAACTTCTTGAGCATATCACTTACGTATTTAGCTTGATTTATGAAGGTGCCATCATTCATTTGTTTGATTTGGAGTCCCAAAAAGAATGAGAGCTCCCCCATCATGCGCATCTCGAACTCACCTTGCATTAGCTTAGAAAAATCCTTACAATGACACACATTAGTAGATCCAAAAATGATATCATCAACATAAATTTGAACTACTAAAATGTCATTGTTATATCTTTTTATGAAGAGTGTTGTATCCACCTTTCCTTTTTCAAAACCCTTTTTAATTAAGAAAGTTGAAAGTCTCTCATACCAAGCTCTTGGAGCTTGTTTTAAACCATAGAGAGCTTTTGTAAGTTTAAACACATGGTTTGGAAATTTTGAATCCTCAAAACCTGGTGGTTGTTCAACATATACCTCTTCATTTATAAAACCATTTAAAAAGGCACTTTTTACATCCATTTGAAAAAGCTTGAAATCAGGATAACATGCAAATGCAAGTAACATTCTAATAGCTTCCATTCTTGCTACGGGTGCATAAGTCTCATCAAAATCAATTCCCTCTTCTTGTGTATAGCCTTGAGCAACAAGCCTAGCCTTGTTTCTCACTATATTACCACTTTCATCTAATTTATTCCTAAAAACCCATTTTGTACCTATAGTAGATTGATTATTAGGCCTTTCAACTAATGTCCAAACTTTACTTCTCTCAAATTGGTTTAATTCCTCTTGCATGGCCAAAATCCAAAAATCATCTTTTAAAGCTTCTTTAATGTTTTTAGGCTCAATGCATGAAAGAAATGCAACACGATTCATTAATTTGAGAGAGGATCTAGTAGTTACCCCCTTGGATGGATCACCCAAGATTTCACCATCTTTGACATAGTTTAACTCCCTTGGGTAAGATACCTCTTTTTCTTCATGAGCTAAGTCTTTTAAGCCTTCAAGAGGTGGTTCTTGTGAATCTTCTTCTTTAGTTGGAATCTTATCCTCTTTTGATGTTTGTCCTCCATCAATAGTATCAATGATTCCTACATTATCATCATCACAAGATTCCTTTCTCGAAAGGAGGTTATCATCGAAAACAACATGTATCGACTCTTCAACAACTAGAGTTCTTTTATTAAATACACGATAGGCTTTAGAGTTTAAAGAATACCCTAAGAAAATAGCTTCATCACTTTTAGCATCAAATTTACCTAAGTTTTCTTTACCATTATTTAAAACAAAACACTTACAACCAAAAGGATGAAAATAGCTAATGTTAGGCTTCTTGGACTTTAAAATCTCATAAGATGTTTTCTTTAAGATTGGCCTAATCATTACTCGATTTATTATATAGCAAGCGGTATTTGTAGCTTCTGCCCAAAAATATTTAGGTAAATTATTTTCGCAAAGCATGGTTCTAGCCATTTCTTCTAAAGTTCGATTTTTCCTCTCAACTACCCCATTTTGTTGAGGAGTGCGAGGTGCAGAAAAATTATGGCTAATCCCATTTTTATTTAAAAACTCATCAAAACCCAAATTTTGAAATTCGGTTACATGATCACTTCTAATATGAGAAATTTTAAGTTCAAGATCATTTTGAGTTATTTTAGAAAATGTGATGAATTTTTCTAAAGCCTCATCTTTTGTACTTAAGAATAGAACCCAAGTATATCTAGAATAGTCATCTACAAGCACAAATGCATATGATTTTCCACCCAAGCTCATTGTTCTAATTGGCCCAAAAATATCCATATGAATCAATTGTAAACATCTACTAGTAGAGACATCATTTATGGATTTAAAAGAACCTCTATGTTGTTTACCCTTTGAACATGCATCACAAATTTTATCATTTGAAAATTTAAGTTTGGGTAAACCTCTAACTAGATTAAGGGAATTTAATTTTTCTAGAACACTCATGCTTGCATGTCCTAACTTTCTATGCCATAGCCATGAGTCATGTTCATCATGTGCAACTAAGCATGCATGGGATGAATGGATGTCATCTAAATGCACCATGTAAATATTGCCTATTCTATGTCCTATGAGCATTATTTGATTTGTTTTAATGTTTACAATTTTACAACCACTTTTATCAAATAAAACATTAAAACCTTTATCACATAATTGACTAATGCTCAACAAATTATGTTTAAGACCGTTGACATACAAAACATCTTTAATGTAGATAGAAGAGTGATTACCAATAGAGCCTATTCCTTCAATGAGTCCTTTTGAGTTATCACCGAAGGTCACTACTCCACCACTCTTAGGCTTTATTTCCACAAATCTACTTTTGTCACCGGTCATGTGTCTTGAGCATCCACTATCAAGGTACCAAGAATTTTTGCTTGAAGCTTTAGCCTTGAAGCAATGCTCCCCCTACAAACAAAGAATTTAGGCCTTGGTTTTTGGTACCCAAACCATCTTGGGTCCATGAGTGTTAGCCTTTAACAATTTGGTTCCCTTGGGAATCCAAGAAGCAATAGCATTTAAGTTATTAGAAATAATAAGTTCTTTAGGAACCCAAACATTTCTAATTTTATGACTTTTAGTTTGCTTATAAAAATTTCTTTGTTTAGGTGTAAAATATTTTCTTTTTGTATATTGGGGTTTAAAATGATTTTCTTTCTCAAAATTCTTTTTCCCAATATCAAAAGATGTTTTAAGATTATCCACTTCCTTTGTGTGATAATCTTGAAAATCGGAAAGAAGTTTTTCAAGTTCAAGATTTTTAGTTTTAAGATCATTTGAAAGATTAACTAAAAACAAAACTTTCTTTTCCAATTCGGAGTTATTTTTTAAAAATGTCTCATTTTGAATTTTTAAATCAGAAATTATTTTCTTATTTTTCAAAATGGACTCCTTGTATTTTTCTACTAACTCATCATACACTTCTTAAAGTTCATCATAAGCATCTTGAAGTTCTTCAATAGAAAAATCTAAATTGGATGAATTAGAGGTTACCTTTGATTCATCATCGATGGCCATGAGACATAGGTTGGCCACTTCTTCCTCTTCCTCGGAAGACTCATCATCACTCCAAGTTGCAATTTGTGCTTTGAGCTTGTTCTTCCTCCCAAAGCTTTTCTTTTTCAATTGAGGACATTCAGAACGAATGTGACCCGGTTTCTTGCATTCATAGCAAGTAATTTGGTCTATCTCCTCTTCCTTGCTTTTACTCTTGAAGTCTCCCTTTCTAATGAATTTTCTTCCACGATTTGACTTCATAAATCGAGTAAAGCGTTTGGCCAACATAGCCATTTCTTCATCTTCATCCTCACTAGAATCGCTTTCTTGTTGTGAAGCTTTTAGTGCGATTCCAACTTTCTTCTTTTCAATTTCCTTCTTCTCCATTATTTTCTTTTCTTGTTCTCTTCCCTTTCTCATAATCTCGTGCGTGAGTAGAGATCCAACAAGAGCATCTAGTTTGAGAGTTTTCAAATCTCTTGCTTCAATAATGGCCGTTCTCTTGCTATCCCATGATTCCGGAAGAGAGTATAACAACTTTCTCACTAGCTTGTCTTCGGGAATGATTTCACCGAAACCCTTCAAACCGTTGACAATGACCGAGAATCGATCAAACATTTGGGAAACACTTTCATCGGGATCCATCTTGAAGTTCTCATAGTTTAGATTGAGTAGTCCAATCTTTGTCTCCTTTACATCGCTAGTCCCTTCATATGTTGTCTCGAGAGTGTCCCAAACCTCCTTGGCATTTTCGATTGAAGACACCTTAGAGTAGATATCCGGACCAAGTGCACAAAATATTACATGAAGAGCTTTGTCGTTCACTTACATCCTTCTTCTTTCATCATCAGTCATTTCGGCTTTGATTTTTGGAACAAGCCTTTCTCCATCTCTCCTCATGGGAATGTATGGACCTTCTTCAACTACATCCCACACCATATAGTCGGTAGACTTGATGAATAGCTTCATCTTATTCTTCCAATAAGGATAGTTATCCCCATTGAAGAATGGTGGCTTTGTGGTGGATTGAGACTCATAGTTGGAGGTGGATGCCATTGCTTGACTTGTTATTGATCAAACTTTCAACTTTTCAAGGATCGACTCAAGAGGGTTGTAATCCTTCCAATGAGTGTAGCTCTGATGCCAATTGTTGAGTTGATCAAACAATTGCAAATGGCCAAGAGGGGGGTGAATTGGCAATTAAAAATTTTCGTGAAGAGAATGTTGGAAAATAAAATGACACAAGGGGTTATAGTGGTTCAAGTTCAACAACCGAACTCTACATCCACTACCTTAGCTCCCACTAAGGATTTTCCAAAACAATTCACTACTTGAATTCGTCCCCTTTTCTTGGATGAGGAGGAAACCTTACAATATCGATTAAGCTTTTCAACCCCAAGCTTAATCCACTCAAATACAAAGAAGATTTTTGGTAAACTCAAGTATTTCCTCTCAAAGGATGATTGTCTACCCACTTACAATTACAGCAACCCAAAACTCTCAATAATATGACAAATTGAAATACAAAGAGTTGGGTACAAGAATATAGCTTTGAATAGCTCTAGGATTTGGATTGTTGCTTTGATGATGCTTGAATGTGTATTGTGTTTTTTCCTGGTGAAATGGAGTATGTATTTATACCCTTGAATCAGTTTCTAGCCGTTTGGATGATTTGAATTATTGAAGGAGCCGTTGGGAACATTTTTCCAGCTATTAAGGCAGCTCCCCAGCATAGTGTATCGATACACGACAAGGCTGTATCGATACGCTAGTTTAAATTTCAACTAGCCGTTGTGCCTGAAAACAGGGCGTATCGATACGGTGGGCGTATCGATACGGTCCAAACTCTCTGTAAATCCCATTTTATTTGTTGCATCAAAGCGTATCGATACGGTTACCACGTGTATCGATACGGTGCAACGGTCAAAATGGTTTTTCAAAAATTATGCTTAGTGTATCGATACGGTGATGAAGCATATCGATACGGTTGCCCAGATGAACACTGTATCGATACGTATGAAAGTCGTATCGATACGCTATGTTCTCAAAGAATTACAGTGAGTTTCAAGTGTATCGATACGCTGAGTGTATCGATACGCATGGGCAATTTTGCATATTTTGTTCTTGAAAAACATGGAAAAGGTTTGAGAAACTTAATGTTTTGAGATCCAATCTTCAAACAATATTTTGTACAAAACATTTTGTTAATATTTGAAACTTTAAAAAGTTCTAAAAAAAATTTATTTGTTTTGCAAATTGGTCCTTAAATTTTTATGTTATATCAAAATCAATTTTAGTTTTACAAATCCACTATTGATTCGTCCCCTTTTCTAGGCTTAGGAGGTAACCCTTACACACAATCAAGCTTTCTACCCAAAGCCTTGATTGAAACTCTCTCTTACAAAGAGATAAACAAAGCAAACTTAAAACCCTCTAATAGGTGTTTGTTTGCACAATTAAGCACTCACCCAAAACCTAAAACACTTGAGCAAATTTGACAATTTTTGGCTCACTAGTGTTTGTCTATACAATAAATGACAATTTAAGCTCTAAGACAATTCTTGATCATTTGATGTTTGACAATGTGAGCATTTTCCTTCTCTTGATGCTTGGAGGTCCCTTTTATACTCCCAAATAAGTTTGTAGCCGTTACTAGCCGTTGGGAATGAATTGGAGCCGTTGAGGACTTTATTTCCCTTCATAAATGCTGTTCTACAGCTAAGGGTATCGATACGCGTGGAACGGTATCGATACAGCCTTCATAGGAACTAGTCGTTGGGCTCTTGACAGCCTAGGAGTATCGATACGCTTGAGGGCGTATCAGTACTGGTTCACATTTAAATGGCCGTTGGGAAATAGCTGTTGGGGTAGTTGAAATGGGATCGGCACGCTTACCTGGCGTATCGAAACGACCCCACTCCGTATCGATATGACAAGGGCCTGTATCGATACGGGTTTTGACAGTGGCCAAACTGAGGCAAAAAGGTATCGGTACGGGGGTTTACCGTATCGATACTGGTACTCTAAAAACACAAGTTTGGCTATTAAAAACATGAAAAGTCTTTGCCAAAAACCTCTTAAAATACCTCAAACATAATTTCAAGTTGTTTGGACTTATAAACAAGTTTTAAATTCTTTTCAAATTAGTCCAAAACATTTTTTCAATTATTATATCAAAACATTAGTTCTACAATCTCCCCCTTTTTGATATAATAAAACTCACTTGAAATTTTTTTTGGGATTCTCCCCCTTTATCTTTAAAAATGTGAATAAGAGACTAAAGATATGAAATCAAATAAAGCTCCCCCTTATTCATTTGAAAATGCAATTTTTCAAACCATTTCTCCCCCTTTTTGTTATATCAAAAAGAATTTAAAAACATTAAGTTCAAAAATAACAATGGAGGTAAAAAAATGACAAAAATAAAAATTTGGTTTTAAAATGGCTCCCCTTACTCAAAGCATCATCAAAAAATGTTAGTCCATCATATATGATCATCTAGTTGAATAAACTAAAAATAAAACAAATTAATGCTAAAACAACTAGATTTTTACCAACACTTGAACCCAAGGGAGGATGTGAAGCCTTCCTTCTTCAAGTGTTCTTTCTTGTGTGCATGGAGCTCCCCCTCAATGTTTGACTTGTTGAACATCTCCATCACACCTAGCAATAGACAATCAAGTAATTTTTGGTATCCAAATTGCTTTGGATCCATGAACGTTAGTAGCACAAATTTTAGTCCCCTTTGGAATCCATTTTTCAATGTCATCCTTTTTAATTGAAGTACTAAGTCCTTTTGGGACCCAAATACTTCTAAAACATTTTCCTTTAATAAATCTAGGGGCACTAGGTTGTCTAACATAAAAATTTGATTTTCCAAAATTGTTTTTCTTTTCAAGCTCTTTGGAAATCAAATCTTTTTCTTCTTGAACTTTTTGAAGCAATTTTTGTAAATCAATACATTTAAATTCAAACTCTTCAAGTTTTGCTTCAAGTTCAAGTTTGGTTTTAGAAAGCAAATCATTTTGAACTTTTAACTTTGAAATCAATTTGTTGTTTTTCAAAATGTGGCTTTTAAAATCCAAAACCAAATCATCATAGGCATCTTGTAATTCATCAAAAGAATAAGAACGTGAAGTAGATGAATTAGAAGTTACCCTTAAATCTTCTTCGATGGCCATAAGGCAAAGGTTGGCTTGTTCATCGTCGGTGGAGTCCTCATCACTCCAAGTAGCCACATGTGCCTTCTTCTTATGGCTTGAAGTGCTTGCCCTCTCCTTTCTCTTGGGTTCTCGTTCAAGCTCTCTCAAGGATTTCTTCATGAACGGGGCACACTTCTTGAAGAGATGAACTATCTCTTCATCTTCATCCTCCTCTTCACTTGAGTAGACATGATGACAAGTGGAGGATTTGAGAGCCATGGCACTTGCATTTATGCCAAGCCCTTTGATTTTCTTCTCTCACATAGCTCTAATTTCTCCCCTCTTCTTCTCATCCTCTTTGTTCTTTTTCATGATTTGATGAGTAAGGAGTGACCCCATGAGTTCATCAAGCTTCAAAGTCTTCAAATTTTTTGCTTCGATGATGGCGGTCCTCTTTGAGTCCCATGACTCGGGAAGTGAGTAGATGAGCTTTCGAACAAGCTTCTCATCCGGGATGGCTTCTCCATAGCCTTTGAGACCATTGGTGACGGTGGAGAACCTATCAAACATCTTCTCGATGTTCTCTTCCGGATCCATTTTGAAGTTTTCATACTCTAAGGTTAGGAGCCCAATCTTGGTCTCCTTGACTTCATTTGTTCCCTCGTATGTGACTTCAAGCTTGTCCCATACCTCCTTGGCACTCTCACAAGAAGACATCTTCTCATAGATGGTTGGGCCAAAAGCACAAAACAAAATGTGCAAGGCTTTGCAATTAAGCTCCATCTTCTTGCGATCGTCGACACTCCACTCCGCTTTGCTTCTTTGAGGCACGAACGGACCATCTTCAACTATATCCCATAGCTTGTAATCTCTAGATTTGATAAAGAACTTCATCTTTGTCTTCCAATGGGCATAGTGGGTTCCGTCAAAGAAATGCGGTTTGTCAATAGATTGTGCCATTTGAGCCGTTGATGAACTAGTGATCGAGCTTGCCGGATCTTCTCAATAAGATGTGAATCCCCTTCGATTGAGCCAAGCTCTGATACCAATTGTTGAGTTGTGGGGGGCTCGATTCGATCAACCAATGTTGCTCACCAAGTGGTGGAGAGGTGGATATTTGGGTGTTAGGGTTTAGGAAGCTAAAAAGAGAATTGACACAATGAGTTATAGTGGTTCAACCTTCTAACCAAGGTCTACATCCACTACCTTAGCTCCCCACTAAGGATTTCTCAATCAATCCACTATTGATTCGTCCCCTTTTCTAGGCTTAGGAGGTAACCCTTACACACAATCAAGCTTTCTACCCAAAGCCTTGATTGAAACCCTCTCTTACAAAGAGATAAACAAATCAAACTTAAAACCCTCTAATAGGTGTTTGTTTGCACAATTAAGCACTCACCCAAAACCTAAAACACTTGAGCAAATTTGACAATTTTTGGCTCACTAGTGTTTGTCTATACAATAAATGACAATTTAAGCTCTAAGACAATTCTTGATCATTTGATGTTTGACAATGTGAGCATTTTCCTTCTCTTGATGCTTGGAGGTCCCTTTTATACTCCCAAATGAGTTTGTAGCCGTTACTAGCCGTTGGGAATGAATTGGAGTCGTTGAGGACTTTATTTCCCTTCATAAATGTTGTTCTACACCTAAGGGTATCGATACGCGTGGAACGGTATCGATACGGCCTTCATAGGAACTAGCCGTTGGGATTTTGCCAGCTTGGGAGTATCGATACGCTTGAGGGCGTATCGGTACTTGTTCATATTTAAATGGCCGTTGGGAAATAGCCGTTGGGGTAGTTGAAATGGGATCGATACGCTTACCTGGCGTATCGAAACGACCCCACTCCATATCGATACGGCAAGGGCCTGTATCGATACGGGTTTTGACAGTGGCCAAACTGAGGCAAAAAGGTATCGGTACGGGGGTTTACCGTATTAATACTGGTACTCTGAAAACACAAGTTTGGCTATTAAAAACATGAAAAGTCTTTGCCAAAAACCACTTAAAATACCTCAAACATAATTTCAAGTTGTTTGGACTTATAAACAAGTTTTAAATTCTTTTCAAATTAGTCTAAAACATTTTTCAATTATTATATCAAAACATTAGTTCTACATAATGGCTTTGATTAATGCTTTAAAACAGTGGATTGTTGATGATAATTGATGTATATTGGCAAGTGATGTGTTGGTTTTAAAGTACTTGAATCGGATATAGTTAGCCGGCTATAGGATTGGGTGCACCGTGAATAAAGTCGCCTTGGATGTTGAGGGGTTGTAATGGTACCGTAAACTCCATCCAAGTACACTAACGAGATGTCTAAGATCATAATGGTGGTTAAAATGCCATGTGAGGATCTTGTGTTGTGTGTCCCGTGTTCTCGTTAGTGATGTTATACAACTACCGATGAGTGATGTGGAGGGGTTGTAATTGTACCGTTAAAATCTATCACGAGTGTTGAGGGGTTGTGATTGTACCGGTAAACTCCACCTTGTGTGTTCGGTAGTGTGTATGAAGCGTATGGGACAACGGTTGTAATCCGCGTATCCAATTGTGTTTTATGTTGAAAATGGTTATGGTATCACTTGGAAGCCAATATGACATGTTAATGTTAATGAAGCATGAGATGCTTGTTGTGTATGCATTGTTGCATGAGAAATGATGTTTATGAATTTAAAGGCCTTTTGAAAGGTGTTTATAAAGTGCATTATTGTGTTGTTTCTCTAGAGCATGGCTCACTAAGCAAATGTGCTTACGCTCTTTTTATTGAACCAATAATGCAGATAATTGAAGTGCTTTAGGGGCAGCAAGGAGGGTAAGAATCCAAGGGAAAGCTAAGCTCATGTATGGTGACTATTTTTACAACATTATTAGTTTTTGGTATTTGGCAATGGGAACCTAGGTTGTGTTTTTGGGAGATGTTTTGGACTCCCTAAGTATGGCATGATGCCTTGGATGTTTTGGGATTGTAAATGGCCATTTTGGTGTTTGCTTTGATGATTTGATGCTTGGATGGTTTTCAATATTAGGATGCATGCCTATAGATTTGTGGTTTTTCCTAATTGATGCCATGAATGTGATTTGACGATGCAAACATGTACCTAATATGTATGATGACTTGTTGGCATGATTAGGAGGCCATAGGGATGTGTTTGAGTGGTTAATTGTATGTTAAACCAGCAAAGTCTGCACTTTCTGGGCAATCCGTATCGGAACGGGCACTCGCGTTTCGAAACGGGGGCCTGTAATGACCTTCGTGTTTCGAAACGGGTAGAGGCCGTTCCGAAACGAATTTGCCACTGCCTAGCCTTGTTTCGAAACAGGTCTTGAAACGAACCCGCGTTTCGGAACGGTCAACCCCCGTTCCGAAACAGATGACCGTTGGGCACTGATTTGAATGGTTTAAGGTTTGCAAGCTTTACGTTTTAATCCTAAATTTTGTATATGCAATTGCTTGAGTTTGAGATGTCCGTTTAAGGTGAAATTTGGCAAGGAAGCATGTAATATGACTAATTTCATAATGGTAACTTAAAATTCAGTTAAGTCCCCTTAATTTCCAGAATATACATTTTGGTCCCTAAATGTTGTAATTTGTGCAATTGAGTCCCTTAACGTTTCCCGATCGCTGTGCTTTTCAAGTATGTTCTTCTCAAGGGTACGCTTAGGATTAATATGCATCTAGATAAGTTTAAAAAGAAAAAAAAGGGTCGTTAATCAAGGTTGACTTTTGGGTTGACTTTGGTTTTCCCCGTGTAATCTTCGTAGTTCGGGTCAACCGTCTAGGCCGGGCTAAGGGGGTCACAGTCTTGCGTGAGGTGACTGATGCGGTAGAGGCCCAAGCTATAGCTCTGGTACGACTGACTGTCCGCAATGTTGAGAAGCCGCCGGTTTCTTCACCGCCGAGAGGAACGGTTCCATCTAAAAAAGTGTATGGTACTACGGTTGGTGCTTGAGGTATGATTCGTTCACCCTCGGGTACGTCGGTTTTACAGGATGGGACTGGTAATGGTTGTGGTTCTGTGCAAGTTATCTCTTCCAGTGGGAGTCAATCTCTGTAGGTTTTGCGGCATGGGGTGCAAGCACCATCTGGTAAACATACAACCATGTCAATCTTAGATGCCGCTAATGAAAAGCGCAGACATCAGTTAGCGTTAGGAGTTGCTAAGTTGGTTATGCCAAAGAAGAATGCAAATGGGAGTTCCCACACTAGGTTGAAGATTCAGAAGGGCAAAGAAAACAAGCACCCGACTCGATCTTTACTCTTTGATTGGTTGCCGGCAAGTCTCAGCCGCCCTGTGACGAACTCGGCTGAAATCCCTGTGGTTGATAGGCCACCTGATGTAGGCACTAGGGATGTTTCGGGTAAACATGGCCTATCTGAGAGTGTGCTGGTGGATGTGGAGATTATTGACTCGGCCAATGTTGGCCCCCAGTAAGGTGTTTCTTTGTTCTGTTTCCTCATTTATAAATGATTAAGTTTCTCTTTTGGAATTGCCAGGGAGCGGCTAGCCCTGAGTTTTGGCGCTATTTAAAGGATTTTCTTCGACATAATAATCCCCATGTAGTGGCGCTTTTTGAACCCCGGATCAATGGCTTGCATGCGGATATGGTGATCGCTCGGTTCGGTCTATCTAATTCTTTCCGGGTTGAGGCTAGTGGTCTTAGTGGGGGTATATGGCTTTTGCTGAATGATGTGATCGATGTTGAGATTTTGAAAGTTTCTAATCAATTTGTTCATGGTCAGGCTCGGTTGACAGGGTCCTCTCATTCGATGTTATTTACAGTAGTTTATGCGAGCCCGAATGCTACGATCCGTCGAGATCTTTGGGCTTGTCTATCTGATTTGAATCCAGGTGATGATGTGTCGTGGCTCTTAGGCGGTGATTTTAATGCTATTTTGAGAACGTATGAGCAGGCTGGAGTTTCTTCTCTGGGTACAGGTATTAGTCAGCCGTTTCAGGACTTTGTCTTTACTAATGGCTTAGTTGAAGCAGTTTTTAGAGACAAGATATTCACTTCGAAACGTGGCCATGTGCGGAAGCATTTAGACAGATGCCTTTTTAATAAAGGTTAAGCAAGTTTGTTTCCTTCCTTTCTCCTTTCTCACCTGGATCGTGTGGGTTCCGACCATTGCCCACTGCTTTTACATTACCCACGCCAGGGAGGTGATCGTGCCACGGGACCTTTCCATTTCCTTGCTACTTGGCAAGATCATCCCCGCTTTGAGTAATTTACGCTAAACACTTGGGATACTCGAATGGATGTGGAGATAAATGTTGAGACTTTTACAGAAAAGGTAAATGAGTGGAATGGTACAGTTTTTGGGCATATAGGTCGGAAGAAGAAAGAGTTGTTAGCGCGTCTCAGGGGTATTGATCGGGCGTTGCGCATTTCTCACTCAGATTATCTTGTTCGATTAGAATTGGAGTTGCGAGCTGAATTAGAGGAGGTGCTTCGACAAGAGGAAAGTCTCTGGGTACAGAAAGCGAGAGTGCAATGGTCTAATTGTGGGGATAGGAACACTGCTTATTTTCATCGGCGTGTGATGCAACGTAGGTGGAAAAAATTTGTTACTACGCTTCGTGATTCAAACGGGGAATGGATCTCCAACCAATCTTAGCTTAAAAGTCTTACAATGAACTTCTATAAGGAGCTTTTCTCGAGTGCTGGAATTTCGGGAGGTGCGCAAGTACCTCGGGGGTAGTTTATACAATGCTCAGATGCTATGCGAATGGTTCTGTTAGCTTCGGTTAGTGACGACGAAGTACGCAGGGTAGTGTTTGACATGGGTCTTTTGAAAGCTCCTGGGGTTGATGGCTTACATGCGGTATTCTACCAAAAGAATTGGTCTAGTGTGGGACCGTCAGTTTGTCGTATTGTTCGTGATACATTTGTTGGGCAACCCTTTTCGCCAGCTTTGAATCGAACTCTATTAGTGCTCCTACCGAAAATTCAGTCGCCCGAAAGCATAACTCAATTTCGACCAATTAGTTTGTGTTCGATTCTGTACAAGATCATTACCAAGATAATTGTGAACCGCATGAAGCTGTTTTTACCGGGGTGGATATCGATGAATCAAACGAGTTTTGTTCCTGGGCGGTCGATTACCGACAACATCATAATAGTTCAGGAGGTTATTCACTCTATGCGAATCAAAAAAGGGAGGTCAGGTTATATGGCTCTTAAGATAGACCTTGAGAAGGCGTATGATCGTCTGAAGTGGGCCTTTATTGATGATACCTTACAGGACATTAGCTTGCCTGATACGTTCCGCCAGCTGATTATGAGATGTGTTTCTTCAGTATCTATGAAAGTGCTTTGGAATGGTTCAGCCTCAGATACTTTCTTTCCTTCTAGAGGAATTCGGCAGGGTGACCCTCTATCCCCGTATCTGTTTGTTTTATGTATGGAGCGTTTGGATCAGATGGTGCACTGCGCGGTAAATTGTGATGTGTGGCGGCCTGTGAGGTTAGTCCACAATGGCCCGACGATCTCTCATCTCATCTTTGCAGATGATATGTTTCTTTTTGTGGAGGCCTCTTTGGATCAGGTTCATGTTATTGAGACGATATTACGAGATTTTTGTGCTGCTTCCGGGTAAAAGGTGAGTGTGCTGAAATCTACTATCTTTTTTCTCAAAGAATGTTGATGATTCTTTGCGTACGAAAATTAGTGCTCATGTTGGCTTTAGAGAGGTTGGCGATTTGGGGTGTTATTTGAGTGTTCCGCTTCTACATTCACGAGTTTCGAAGGCAGTCTATCAGTATATTATTCAGCGTGTGTGCGACAAACTATCTAGATGGTCGGCAAAATGTCTTTCCTTTGCTGGCCGGCTGGTGCTTGCCAAGTCTGTTCTCTCATCTATCCCTTACTATTCGATGCAGTCTACTCACCTGCCGAAGGGCATTTATGCTGATATTGAGAAAATTATCCGAGGTTTCATCTGGGGTCATGGAGATGGTAAGCGTAATGTTCATTTGGTTGATTGGAAGACAATCTGTACTCCTGTTTTGAGTGGTGGTCTTGGATTTAAATCTCTTGAGCATCGGAATGATGCTTTTCTAGTGAAACTGGGCTTTACTCTTGTGACGAATCCAGATCAACTGTGGGTTCAAGTCTTACGCTCGAAATATAAATGTTTTGATATTGTTCCGGTTGAGTTTCAACGGCCCGTTTGCTCTCACCTTTGGCGAGGGCTCAGCATGGTTTGGTCGACGGTGCGTGATGGGATTGTTTGGTCGTTGGGCAATGGTCGATTGGTTGATTTTTGGAGAGACGCATGGTGAGGTAATGTTGGACCTCTGATGGACCTTGTCTCTGATCCGGTTTGCATTCCATTACTCCCGTGAATTTTAGTTGTGAATATGGTGGATGAATCGTGGCATTGGCGGTGACAAGAGTTTGTCGCGCTTCTCCCGATCGAGGTTTTCCACCTTTTGGGCGCCACTATGCCTCCTCACTCGGATGGTGGTTCCTTTGGTTAGTAGCGAGAGGTCGAGTTCTCACGAATGTGGAGCGAGCCCGCCGTCATATGACAGATTCTGTGGTTTGCGGTGTTTGCGGTAGCTCCAGCGAATCCCTTCATCATCTTTTCCGGGAATGCCCTACGTCAGTCACACTTTGGAAGACTATCGTTCATGCCTCGAGGCTCGATGTTTTCTTGTCGCATGATATGACTGGGTGGCTGCGGAAAAATCTACAGATACAGTCGTCGTTTGGTACGCAGTTGCATCATTGGGATATTCTTTTTGGGGCGGCTCTATGGGTCTTGTGGAGGCATAGGAATGTGTGCACATTCAGGCTGGAACTTCGTGGTGAGTTTAGAGTTTGGGAGGAAGTTTGGCGCGCGTATGAGCCGTGTCTCTCTGCAACGACGTCCGAATCCTCGGTGGGGCGCGCTAGTTGCGTTCATGCATCACCGATAGAGAGTTGACAACCCCCCGACTGATTGGTATAAGATTAATACTGATGGTTCTTGTGGACTCTCTGGGGGTATGTCATCTTGTAGAGGTGTTATTCGCGATAAGGATGGTGTTTGGGTTGTGGGTTTTGGCAAGTTTCTGGGGATTTGCTCAGCTTTAGATGCTGAGTTGTGGGGTACCGCCGAGGGCCTCCAGCTGGCTTGGGTTAGAGGTTTTCGCAGATTATATGTTGAGATTGACAGTTTGGATGCCTTTCGTATGGTGTCCAATCGTGCTCTTCCTCATGGCCTATCCTCTTTGTTGTCTTTCGTTTATGGTTTTTTGGATCTGGAATGGGAGATTCGCCTTGCTAATGTCCGGCGTACGACGAACAAGGTTGCCGATAGACTAGCTAAGCTATCCCAGGTACGTGAGCTTTTTCCGTTTGATGAGATGGATCGATCTACACGACTGTACACGCTCCCACCTTCGGATGTGGCATCTTTACTTCATGAGGATCTTTTAGTAGGCTCCAGTGCTGGATAGTTTGTTTTGTTGTTGGATGGTTTCTGTGTACGTACGTTCTGAGTGCACTATTTTCCCCTCAAGTTAGGATTAAGAGGGTTTTTTAACGAGGCACTCGTTCGTATCATTTTCCTTTCTCTTTATTTATGAAAAAAAATTAACTTTTTTAATTTTAAATACAAATCTTTCATCGTAAAAAACGTGAATAACTCAAGTAACATAGTATATATTTTAATTTATTTTTTAGAGTGAAAATCTTTTTTTAAATGTCCATAAAATTTTATAAATGTCACGTTTGAATATTAAAGTGCAAAATCATTAGTATTTTATTCATCATTTTACTAAACTTTTTTTTATAATTTAGTAGTTTGTATCTTTTTAATCGGTGGCAGTACTTTTTTTTGAACAAGATAATCGGTGGCATACTGACATTGACATTGTCAATGTTTACATAAATAGTGCATTCTGAAGGCGCGTGGATTTCGAATAAAATAAATAGAAAGTTTCAGTTTCCGGAATCTTTAAAATTAATAAAAACAAAAAGACAGGACGATCAAAAAATATAAAAACAAAATGACAGATAGACAAGTAAACAAGAAAATAGACATATAAACACGATTAAAGTTTTTAAATATTTGAATTAGTTAATTAATAAATTTAAATTTTTAACGTTGTAGATGAAGTAAATTAAATTAGAAGAGTTTTTTCAAAATGAATATTTGTAATACATGATTTGAATTAGTAAATCAATGAGTGAGAAAATTGTGGCTACACTAAAAAGTTCTTGAAATGATTCACTGTTAGAATTAGAGGGCTAATTGAGTTGAGCAACTTGCAAACAGCTTGAGATTGACTCAGTCAAAATTCGATTAATGTTCGACTCTGTAAAAACTTGGTCAACGCTCGACTCAAAATTTTAACGAGTCGAGTCGAGAAAGGTCCAAATCGACTCGATAAGTTTGTGAGCAGCTTATTATATTTTTATAATTTTTTATGATTTTTTGTAGCTACCTTAAAAATATTATGTTCCAAGAAGTTTAAATGTTAGCTGAAAATTATAAACAAGTTCAATGACTTGTTAAGTAATTTATCCATACAATATTTTTAAAGGCTTAATTCACTTGTTACCCCTAAACTATACCTTTTTACAGTTTGACACCTAAACTTTTTTCGGGACGAAGTACCCACTTACGTACTCAACGTTACTCATTTTACCCCAAAAAATTAACACGTTAAAAAATTCGTCCTAACCAATTAAATGCGCCACATCACTTTTTTTTTTTGGTTTAATATATAAAAAATTAAAAATAATAGAAATATAATATAATATTAATAGAAAAATATTTAATCTTCCCCATCTTCCCCAACCCCATTTCCCCTTCTTCTTCTACATCACCTTTCTTTTACCCCCCATTTTTCGATTGAAGCTTAGAAAATTTTCAAGCTCATGAAATATTTACCGAAATTGATCAATTAATTTTATTCTTTGGTTTATACCGATTTTTGCAAGCCCTTATTTTCTCAAATGGTATTTTTATATAAGCCCCTGCAAATTGAAGTTTTAATTTTTTTTATTTTCTTTTGAGGAGGATTTCATTAATTGAAGCTTTATTTTTTCAAGCTTATGTTTTCTTGATTAAAACTAAAAAAAACCAAATATATTAAATACTTTACAAAATAACACATTAAAACAGAAAAAATCTTAAGACTGAAGATTTGCCATTAGAGTTTTGTCATTTAATGTTCCATCTGAAGACACAAAAAAATCGTCATCTTTTTCTTCATACTCACATTTTAAAAAATAAAGCTCAATTACAAATAAGAAAAATAGTAGGGGGAAGTCAAAACCTTGAAACCATAGCAGCAACAACAACAGCGCCAGCCTAGAGTAGGAGTGTGCAAAAAAATCGAAACCGATTTCGAAATCTGAAAAAAATCAAACCGAAAAATTCGGTTTCGGTTCGGGTTTTTATTTTTTTTTAAAACCACTTCGGTTACGGTTTACGGTTTTGTGATAAACCGGGTAACCGAACTGACCGATTATATAATATATATTATTATATTATATGTTATTTTATTATTTTATATTAAAAAAATCAAATTTTATTTTATTTTCTCATTCCCCAAAAGTAAACCCATAATTTTATTTTATGAAGTTTAAGTGTTTAATTTGCTAGTATTAGAAAAGATAATAATATCATGTGTCGATTTTAAAAAGTATGTACTTTTTTCTAACATATTATTAAAATTTATATTTTTAATAAACAAAATAAAAAACCGTTACCCGAACCGAACCGAATTTTTCAATTAACCGACTATACGGTTAACCGGTTGAATGGATACGATTTATGTAACACCCGGGTTTAGGGGTTAGGTGAAAATAATATTTTAATATTATTTTGGGCTCGGTTTTATACTCTAAATAATATGTCGAGTTGTTTTCAAAATTAATTAATTTGGGATTAATCACGTTTTAAGATTAAACCACTTTTAAACATGGATTTACCTCCCTTGTAGATATTCCATTTCATTAGGGGTAAACTAGACTTTTAAGCCTCAAAATATACCACATGTCAAATAAAACACTCATCTTTCTACTATTCATCTTCCCCTTCAAAACTCACCAACGGGAAACCAAGGCTCAACACCCAAATCACTGTTCCATCCTATTTCTCACTCATTTCGGCCCCAAATCGAAAGGTAAGGACATTTTTGACTTCCCCTCATCTTTCCCTCTTTAAAAGTACCATTTATTTTCATTTTCATGGAATATTTGGAAATGGAGTTTTCTAAGAATTTGATTAAAAATGGTGCCTTTGTGTAGCTAAACCTAATATTATGATTTATTATGGTTAGTTATGGAATGTAGGAGCCAAATGATGCTACATATGTAAATTTCAAATGATTTTAATCAATTTTCGGATTTGGGTCTCCAAGGGGTTTTTGGAGGGTTTTAAGGTGGGTTTGGGGGCTGTTAAAGGTTGGAATTTGGGGGCTGTGGGTAGTATGATATATGAGGATCATTTTGGGTGAAATTGATGCTTGTTTGGGTGCTTGAAATGAGAGTTTTCAGTGGGTCAAGTGGGCTGCTCGAAAATCCTGTTTTTGGTCTTGTTTTGAGTGTTGAATGCTTGGTAATGATAATCCGGGTTAGTTTCGATGACAAGATTTTGATTGTGGATGTTTTGTTTGTGTTTGGGATTGATTAGAATCAAGTTTGGGCATCGGTGAAGCATCGGGAGTGAATTCGGGGAATTGAAGACAATTGCTTGCTTAGTCTTGAGCTCGGGAGCTTAGGTGAGTGGTTAATTGTTTTACTTGGCTTTAAAATGGTTGGTTCGAGTAGATGGACTAGGTTGGGCTTGATAGACCCACCTAGAGTTAGGATTAGGGTGGTAACCTAATCCTAAACTTGATCTAGAGCCTTTGGATGAACTTGAATGCATGAATGTATATGCCTCGTATGTGTTGTGATATGAATGCTTATGTATATTGTATTATACATGTGAGATGAGGCATGATTTGTATTGCTTAAAGCATGCATGGTGTTGGTTCATGATTGTGTTCATGGTGAGTACGTGCTAAGCACGGAAATGATTGAAATGAGTATTGTGGAATGAGTAAAATATTGGCACTAGTATACTTAAATACAAATGATCGATCATTAGGATGTTAGTGTGTACACATGAGTCAAAAGTCGCGCGTGGCCTTGGTGGCGTTGAGTCACCAAGGAGGAGTACGGGTACGCCCGGAAATTGTATTAAATATAGTCGGTGATGAGTGGAATCCCATCGACGGGGCGTGAGGATGAGTGGAATCCCCTCCGCGAGACCGGTGATGAGTGTAATCCCACCTTCAGGTAATGGTTGTGTTGTTGGATGTGAGTTCCAACGGTTATCCGCGTATTTGAGTCATATCTAGGTGCCAATGTTGATTGATATGTGTATCAATGTGTTGAGATATATGAGCTGCTTGGATGTTTAAATGTGATTACATGTATGGTAGTGTTGAGCTCATGATTATGGCATATATGTGATATATTGCTCATGCATCTATATCTTGTGGACTCTTGGTAAATGTGAATTGTCTTGGCTAGATCGTGCTCGGACCCTGCAATGTTGAGGTTTGTTTTTAGAGCTTACCCTCACTAAGCATCATTGCTTACGCTCTCCTTGTTCAACATTGCAGATCCTTAGTTCGTGGGTTGCTCGGGCAAGTGGAGGGCCTCCAAGTGTGGTTTTGGACTTGAGTTCATCAAGTATGGTTTTAATGCTAAGACATGTAATAGTTTAAGCAATGGGATGTGTAAGGTTTTGTTGTTTGTTGTTGGTTGCTAGGAGCATGTTTAGACTCCATGTTATGTCGCTTTTGTGTGGCTTGTGATGCCATGTCTAAGTTGTAATCCATGCCTAATTGCTTGCTTTGAATGTTAGCCTATGCCTTAAGAGTTTTTACATGTGTTTGAATGTTGTTTGAATGAATGCTTATTGTGGATGGTTGCCCTAGTATTAGACATGTCTAAATATTGTTGAAGCATGCTAGTATGGTTGTTATACCTTAAATTGTCTTGTCTTGAAGTTGCATGGTGTTTTGGGGCATCCTTGTGCCTCAAAACAGCCCAGAAAAGTCTGCGGACATGGGGTGTTTCGGAACGGGTCCCCCTGTTCCGGAACGGCCCCTGTGTATATGGCTTGCCGTTTCGAAACGGATGAGGGGCGTTTCGGAACATTTTAGCTACTGGAATTTTGAGATTTTGCCGAGATGAAGCCGTTCCGAAACGGGCCTTTGAAGTTCCGAAACGGTCAAATCTCGTTGACCACGAGATATTGACCGTCAAGGTCGTTCCGATACGGGTCTCCCCTGTTTCGGAACTGTCACCTTATGGTTGACCCTGGCCTGTTGACTTAGTCAAGGCGTTTCGGAACACCCTTTAGGCGTTTCGAAACGGCCTGCTGCAGAATGTTAAAATGAGCTAATTAAACGTTGAGTTGGTCGATGTTTGATGTTATGATTGTATCTTCCGCTGATGTGCCACACTTAGGTCTTAATTAAGCATGTAGTCAAGATAAAATAAAAAGAAATTTTCTGGGTCGTTAACCGAGGGGAAGCCTTAACGGGTTTCGCTTCGGTTTTCCCCGTGTGGCCCACTCGGACCGGTCATTTGGCCAGACCGGGACGAGGGGGTTACACTTGTTGGTATCAGAGCCTAAGGTTACTGAGACCTTGGGCAGGTAAGTGAGGTAAGTTTAAGTTTTTAAGTTGAATTGCACGGTGTTTGCTTATTCTGCAAGAATGGTTGCTTATGTGACAAGTATGCTGATTGTTTTATTTTAAAGCACGTGTGAGTGGGTCCCATTGCTACTATTACATTGGAAAAAAAATGATTTTTAGGTGAGGAAACATACTTGGACACTTGGAAGCCTCGCCTTGCTAACCCAACTTGTATGTTTGTTTGTTGTGGTTGTAGTTAATATCTGTGAGAGCAATGTCTAGACCGAGAGGTAGACCGAGGTTGGTTCGTCAGGAACCACGAGTGGCGGCTCCTATTGAGCCGGTAGTTGGTGCGGGAGCTCACATAGAGGGACCGGGGACAGCGGGAGTTGGCGCTCCTCCACCACCTCCACCACCACCACCTCCTCCACTTGGAGCTGGGGGCGAGGATGGAGCTGGAGGAGAGGGACCTCAGGGTGGCCAAGGTCCAGCTGGAATTGATATGACTCCGCTAGTGCAAGCGATAGCGGGAGCTTTCCAGGCCGCAGTTGCGGGAGCTCAGGCTGCAGCTCAGCCTAGATGTGATGATGCTAGTTTACCCTTAGAGAGGCTCCGCAGCTTAGGGGCCGAGGAGTTTAGAGGATCCACTCCGGAGAGGTCGGAGTTATGGTTGGAGAAGACAGTTCGTATCTTGGCTCAGATGGGTTGTGCGGGCGCACGTAGATTGGGTTGTGTGATCTCACTACTTCAGGGTGATGCCTACACCTGGTGGGTCACCATTACTACCGGGGTTCCAGAGACAGAGATTGACTGGGAGTTCTTTGAGTCTGCCTTCAGGAAGAGGTACTTGGGACCGAGGTATCTAGATGAGAAGAAGAGGGAGTTCATGGCTCTCACTCAGGGAGATGCTTCAGTGACAGATTATGAGATTCGCTTCGTTCGTCTGAGTCAGTATGCTCCAGAGTTAGTGCCCACTGAGAGGGCTCGATGTGATCGTTTCAGATATAGACTTCATGAGGAAGTTAAGAGGTATACCTTGGCTTCTAATTATTCTGACTTTGATGTCTTGGTTGCTAGAGCCAAGGACATCGAGCATAGCTTGGGGCTGGCCAAGCGTTCTGGGGGATCTAGTTCCGGCAAGAGGCACAACAACTTTGATGGTAGAGATGCTAAGAGGCACAGAGGGGGCGGACATCAGTTTGATCAGAGACGTGGCGGTGGCCACCAGGGCAGGGGCCATCAGGGCCATAGAGGAGGAGGGCGCTTGCCCGAGTGTGCACAGTGTGGGAGACAGCACACCGGAGAGTGCTGGGGTAACTTCCATGCTTGTTGGAACTGTGGTTCAAGGGACCACTTTAGGAGGGACTGTCCGCGTCAGGCAGCTCAGGCACCGAACATTGCTCAGGCTCCTGCGAGAGGTAATGATTTTCAGAGAGGCCGTGGGCGCGGTCGTGGCTACTTCCAGCCGAGGGCTGATGCACCTAGGGTGGATGCTCAGAGGAACCTTGCTCATGTTGTGGCTGTGCAGCCAGAGGCGGGAGGACCAGCGAGGGTCTATGCTCAGAGAGGGGCCGGGAACGACACCGATGTGATAGCAGGTAATTTTGAGTTACAGTCTATGTCTTTTCTTTCTTTGGTTGATTCGGGTTCTACGCATTCCTACATTCTGAGTGAGCATGCACAGAAGTTAGATATTCCTGTTGAGATCTTAGATGTAGGTATGCATGTTACTAGCTCTTTTGGTGAGACAGTTGTGGTTAGACGTATGTATAGGAGGTGTCCACTGAAGATTCAGGGTTATGTGTTCTCAGTTGATATGATGGAACTTCCTTTCTACGGTTTTGATATTATTTTGGGTATGGACTGGTTGGTTGAGCATCGGGCTAGTATGGATTTTGAGACAAAGAGAATTTCCCTAAAACTTTCTGATGACTACGAGGTAGTGGTAGTGGGCGAGAACATTAAGTTCTTGTCTAATGTGGTGTCAGCTTTAGAGGCTCATAGATTGATGGACTCTGGATGTGGGGCCTATTTAGCTTATGTTATGAATCCGGATATGAGTGAAGCTAGACCGAAAGATATCAGGACAGTGTGTGATTTTCCAGATGTGTTTCCTGAAGAGTTGCCTGGTTTGCCTCCTGACAGAGATGTTGAGTTTGTGATTGAGACAGTTTCAGGGTCTAACCCAGTTTCGATAGCTCCGTATCGTATGGCTCCGAAAGAGTTGAAAGAATTGAAGAGTCATTTGCAAGAATTATTAGACCGTGGTTTCATTAGGCCTAGTAGTTCTCCGTGGGGTGCTCCAGTGTTGTTTGTGAAAAAGAAAGATGGTAGCATGCGCATGTGTATTGACTATAGACAGTTGAAT
The DNA here is from genome assembly GCA_030270665.1 of Hibiscus trionum. Lineage (NCBI taxonomy): Eukaryota > Viridiplantae > Streptophyta > Magnoliopsida > Malvales > Malvaceae > Hibiscus > Hibiscus trionum. Next base: position 22,728,540 of record BSYR01000011.1, read on the forward strand.
CAGTTGACTGTGAAGAACAAGTATCCGTTGCCTCGTATAGATGATTTGTTTGATCAGTTGAGAGGTGCTTCAGTATTTTCGAAGATAGATTTGAGATCCGGGTACTACCAGTTGAAAGTGAAGGAGTGTGATGTTCCGAAGACAGCTTTTAGGACTAGATATGGTCACTATGAGTTTCTTGTGATGCCATTTGGGCTCACGAATGCACCAGCAGCATTCATGGACATGATGAACATAATTTTTAGGGACTATCTAGATCGTTTTGTAGTTGTCTTCATTGATGATATACTTGTGTACTCGAAGACAGAAGAAGAGCATGATGAGCACTTGAGGTTTGTTTTACAGAGATTGTTGAGCAATCAGTTGTATGCGAAGCTTAGTAAGTGTGAGTTCTGGATTCGAGAGGTTGTATTTCTTGGCCATGTTGTTTCGGCCGAGGGCATTCGAGTGGATCCATCGAAGATCGAGGCTATTGTTGAGTGGAAACAACCTAAGTCTGTGACCGAGATTAGGAGTTTCCTAGGACTAGCTGGTTACTATAGGAGGTTTGTTGATGGCTTCTCTAGAGTAGCTGCTCCCTTGACTAAGTTGTTGCAAAAGGGAGTCAAGTTTGAATGGTCAGATGCAAGACAAAAGGCCTTTGAGAAATTGAAAGAAGCTTTGACGAATGCTCCAGTGTTAGTACAACCTGTTTCAGGTAAGGAGTTTGTGATTTACAGTGATGCTTCCTACGTAGGTTTAGGATGTGTTTTGATGCAAGATAGGAGAGTTGTTGCTTATGCTTCTAGACAGTTGAAGATTCATGAGAAGAACTATCCTACTCATGACATAGAGCTAGCCGCAGTTGTATTTGCATTGAAGATTTGGCGTCACTACTTGTATGGTGAGAAGTGTGTTGTTTACACCGATCACAAGAGCTTGAAGTACTTGATGACACAGAAAGAGTTAAACTTGAGACAGAGAAGATGGCTAGAGTTGCTAAAGGACTATGATTTGACCATTGAGTACCATCCGGGTAAAGCAAACGTAGTAGCCGATGCCTTGAGTAGAAAAGTGGCCGTTGAGCTGAGAGCTATGTTTGCTAGATTGAGTGTGTCCGATGATGGTGGTTTAATCACCGAGTTGCAAGTAAAGCCTTCCTTGATTCAGTTGATTAGAGAGAAACAGTTGCAAGATGCGAACTTAGTTCCTCATGTTCAAGACATAGCCGAAGGAAGACCGACTGAGTATAGTTTCAGTGGTGAGAGTTTGTTGTGCTTTAGAGATAGAATCGTTGTACCGGAAGATGTTGAGTTGAGACGTCAGATTCTGAGTGAAGCACATTCGAGTCCCTTTTCTATGCATCCGGGTAGTACCAAGATGTACCGAGATTTGAAGACTGATTACTTCTGGGTTGGTTTGAAGAGAGATGTAGCCGAGTATGTGAGCCGTTGCATGGTTTGTCAGAGAGTGAAGGCGGAACATCAGGTTCCTTCAGGTTTGCTACAGCCTTTGAAGATTCCGGAATGGAAATGGGAGAGGATCACTATGGATTTTGTATCGGGGTTGCCTTTGTCTCCTTCGAGGAAGAATTCAGTTTGGGTGATTGTGGATAGGTTCACTAAGTGTGCTCACTTCTTAGCAGTGAACACTACGGATTCCTTAGACAAGTTGGCAAACTTGTACATTCGTGAGATTGTGAGACTTCATGGAGTTCCGAAGTCTATAGTTTCAGATAGGGATCCTAGATTTACTTCGAGGTTCTGGAGTTGTTTACATAGTGCTTTAGGTAGTCGTCTGCATTTCAGCACATCTTATCATCCGCAGTCCGATGGGCAGTCAGAGCGAGTGATACAGATTCTAGAGGATATGCTTCGTTGTTGTGTGATTGACTTTCAGGGTTCTTGGGAGAAGCACCTACCGTTGGTTGAGTTTGCTTACAACAACAGTTATCAGTCTAGTATTCAGATGGCACCCTATGAGGCTCTATATGGTAGACGGTGTAGAACTCCGATTTGTTGGGCTGAGACAGGTCAGAGATTGTTACCTATGCCAGACTTGCTTAAAGGAACCACAGAGAAAGTGAAGTTGATTTGCGACCGTTTGAAAACAGCTTTCGATCGTCAGAAGTCTTATGCAGATTTGAAGAGGAAAGAGGTTGAGTATTCAGTGGGTGAGAAAGTGTTTCTGAAAGTATCCCCGTGGAAGAAGGTAATGAGATTTGGCCGGAAGGGCAAGTTGAGTCCGAGGTTCATTGGTCCGTATGAGATAGTTGAGCGGGTCGGGCCGGTAGCTTATCGTTTGAGGTTACCTTCTGAGTTAGAAAAGATCCATGATGTCTTTCATGTGTCTATGCTTAGGAGATATAGATCCGATCCTTCGCATGTGATGCCCGTTGAAGAGATTGAGTTAAATCCGGATTTGTCTTATAATGAAGAGCCCGTTGAGATACTTGCTTCTGATAGCAAGGTGTTGCGTGGCAAGACCATAGAGTTGGTCAAGGTGTTGTGGAGACATAGAGGTGTAAAAGAGGCCACGTGGGAGAGAAAAGCAGATATGGTTGAGCAGTTTCCGTATCTGTTTCCACCAGGTAATTTCGGGGACGAAATTTCCTTAAGTGGGGGAGAGTTGTAACACCCGGGTTTAGGGGTTAGGTGAAAATAATATTTTAATATTATTTTGGGCTCGGTTTTATACTCTAAATAATATGTCGAGTTGTTTTCAAAATTAATTAATTTGGGATTAATCACGTTTTACGATTAAACCACTTTTAAACATGGATTTACCTCCCTTGTAGATATTCCATTTCATTAGGGGTAAACTAGACTTTTAAGCCTCAAAATATACCACATGTCAAATAAAACACTCATCTTTCTACTATTCATCTTCCCCTTCAAAACTCACCAACGGGAAACCAAGGCTCAACACCCAAATCACTGTTCCATCCTATTTCTCACTCATTTCGGCCCCAAATCGAAAGGTAAGGACATTTTTGACTTCCCCTCATCTTTCCCTCTTTAAAAGTACCATTTATTTTCATTTTCATGGAATATTTGGAAATGGAGTTTTCTAAGAATTTGATTAAAAATGGTGCCTTTGTGTAGCTAAACCTAATATTATGATTTATTATGGTTAGTTATGGAATGTAGGAGCCAAATGATGCTACATATGTAAATTTCAAATGATTTTAATCAATTTTCGGATTTGGGTCTCCAAGGGGTTTTTGGAGGGTTTTAAGGTGGGTTTGGGGGCTGTTAAAGGTTGGAATTTGGGGGCTGTGGGTAGTATGATATATGAGGATCATTTTGGGTGAAATTGATGCTTGTTTGGGTGCTTGAAATGAGAGTTTTCAGTGGGTCAAGTGGGCTGCTCGAAAATCCTGTTTTTGGTCTTGTTTTGAGTGTTGAATGCTTGGTAATGATAATCCGGGTTAGTTTCGATGACAAGATTTTGATTGTGGATGTTTTGTTTGTGTTTGGGATTGATTAGAATCAAGTTTGGGCATCGGTGAAGCATCGGGAGTGAATCCGAGGAATTGAAGACAATTGCTTGCTTAGTCTTGAGCTCGGGAGCTTAGGTGAGTGGTTAATTGTTTTACTTGGCTTTAAAATGGTTGGTTCGAGTAGATGAACTAGGTTGGGCTTGGTAGACCCACCTAGAGTTAGGATTAGGGTGGTAACCTAATCCTAAACTTGATCTAGAGCCTTTGGATGAACTTGAATGCATGAATGTATATGCCTCGTATGTGTTGTGATATGAATGCTTATGTATATTGTATTATACATGTGAGATGAGGCATGATTTGTATTGCTTAAAGCATGCATGGTGTTGGTTCATGATTGTGTTCATGGTGAGTACGTGCTAAGCACGGAAATGATTGAAATGAGTATTGTGGAATGAGTAAAATATTGGCACTAGTATACTTAAATACAAATGATCGATTATTAGGATGTTAGTGTGTACACATGAGTCAAAAGTCGGGCGTGGCCTTGGTGGCTTTGAGTCACCAAGGAGGAGTACGGGTACGCCCGGAAATTGTATTAAATATAGTCGGTGATGAGTGGAATCCCATCGACGGGGCGTGAGGATGAGTGGAATCCCCTCCGCGAGACCGGTGATAAGTGTAATCCCACCGTCAGGTAATGGTTGTGTTGTTGGATGTGAGTTCCAACGGTTATCCGCGTATTTGAGTCATATCTAGGTGCCAATGTTGATTGATATGTGTATCAATGTGTTGAGATATATGAGCTGCTTGGATGTTTAAATGTGATTACATGTATGGTAGTGTTGAGCTCATGATTATGGCATATATGTGATATATTGCTCATGCATCTATATCTTGTGGACTCTTGGTAAATGTGAATTGTCTTGGCTAGATCGTGCTCGGACCCTGCAATGTTGAGGTTTGTTTTTAGAGCTTACCCTCACTAAGCATCATTGCTTACGCTCTCCTTGTTCAACATTGCAGATCCTTAGTTCGTGGGTTGCTCGGGCAAGTGGAGGGCCTCCAAGTGTGGTTTTGGACTTGAGTTCATCAAGTATGGTTTTAATGCTAAGACATGTAATAGTTTAAGCAATGAGATGTGTAAGGTTTTGTTGTTTGTTGTTGGTTGCTAGGAGCATGTTTAGACTCCATGTTATGTCGCTTTTGTGTGGCTTGTGATGCCATGTCTAAGTTGTAATCCATGCCTAATTGCTTGCTTTGAATGTTAGCCTATGCCTTAAGAGTTTTTACATGTGTTTGAATGTTGTTTGAATGAATGCTTATTGTGGATGGTTGCCCTAGTATTAGACATGTCTAAATATTGTTGAAGCATGCTAGTATGGTTGTTATACCTTAAATTGTCTTGTCTTGAAGTTGCATGGTGTTTTGGGGCATCCTTGTGCCTCAAAACAGCCCAGAAAAGTCTGCGGACATGGGGTGTTTCGGAACGGGTCCCCCTGTTCCGGAACGGCCCCTGTGTATATGGCTTGCCGTTTCGAAACGGATGAGGGGCGTTTCGGAACATTTTAGCTACTGGAATTTTGAGATTTTGCCGAGATGAAGCCGTTCCGAAACGGGCCTTTGAAGTTCCGAAACGGTCAAATCTCGTTGACCACGAGATATTGACCGTCAAGGTCGTTCCGATACGGGTCTCCCCTGTTTCGGAACGGTCACCTTATGGTTGACCCTGGCCTGTTGACTTAGTCAAGGCGTTTCGGAACACCCTTTAGGCGTTTCGAAACGGCCTGCTGCAGAATGTTAAAATGAGCTAATTAAACGTTGAGTTGGTCGATGTTTGATGTTATGATTGTATCTTCCGCTGATGTGCCACACTTAGGTCTTAATTAAGCATGTAGTCAAGATAAAATAAAAAGAAATTTTCTGGGTCGTTAACCGAGGGGAAGCCTTAACGGGTTTCGCTTCGGTTTTCCCCGTGTGGCCCACTCGGACCGGTCATTCGGCCAGACCGGGACGAGGGGGTTACACTTGTTGGTATCAGAGCCTAAGGTTACTGAGACCTTGGGCAGGTAAGTGAGGTAAGTTTAAGTTTTTAAGTTGAATTGCACGGTGTTTGCTTATTCTGCAAGAATGGTTGCTTATGTGACAAGTATGCTGATTGTTTTATTTTAAAGCACGTGTGTGTGGGTCCCATTGCTACTATTACATTGGAAAAAAATGATTTTTAGGTGAGGAAACATACTTGGACACTTGGAAGCCTCGCCTTGCTAACCCAACTTGTATGTTTGTTTGTTGTGGTTGTAGTTAATATCTGTGAGAGCAATGTCTAGACCGAGAGGTAGACCGAGGTTGGTTCGTCAGGAACCACGAGTGGCGGCTCCTGTTGAGCCGGTAGTTGGTGCGGGAGCTCACATAGAGGGACCGGGGACAGCGGGAGTTGGCGCTCCTCCACCACCTCCACCACCACCACCTCCTCCACCTGGAGCTGGGGGCGAGGATGGAGCTGGAGGAGAGGGACCTCAGGGTGGCCAAGGTCATTCGGCCAGACCGGGACGAGGGGGTTACAATTTAGGGTCGAAAATTTAGTGACCTGAACTAATCGGTTAACCGAAATAATTTGCTAATGGTTAACCGAACCCAATTTTAAACACCCCTAGCCCAGAGATGTTTGGTGGTATTGAAAGCAACTGACCCCTTCTTCTCTTTCTGTTTCTCCTTCTCCTCTTCAACTATTTTCTCGGTTGAAATCAGAACCTTAAAAAAGTCTATGACCTGATAGTCTCGAACGGTACTCTAATTTTGTGGCTTATACTTTCATTTAATACGTTCTATTTTCTCGGTCACTCTTTATTAGAGAAAGAGGCTACAAAATTTGCTCAGTTGTAGAACAAAATAATCAGTAATTTTCGAGAGGAAGAAATCATAGTTTAAAAAAATTGGGAAAGAAGACATGAGGAAAAAGAGGAGAGTATACAATTAAATTAATAAATATTTTAATATAATATTTTATTTTTATTTTAAAATTTAAAAGTAAATAAAGAAAAGGATGTGGCATGGTCAGAGTGATTTTTTAAAACGGGGTTATTTTTAAGGTGAAATGGGTAACATCAAAAATTTTAGGGGCATTTTGTCCTAAAAAAAGTGTAGGTACCAAACTGAAAAAGGGTATAATTTAGGGCCAAAAAGTAAAAAAAAAACGAAAAAAAGTCTCAGGTTTCCATATAAAAAATGCAGTTGAAAATTAAATTTTGAAATCTCTAAGACATTCTCTATTTTGTTGGTCATCAAAGATTGTTAAGAAACTAAAACAAGTCTCACACTCAAATATCGACTTCATCTCTAACTCGGTCATGACAGGTTTGTTATTTATCACCTCAGTTCTCACGTTTTTTTCTTATGTATTTGCATGTTTATATTAAGCTCTAATAGTATCACTAAATTTTATCTATATTTAAAAGAACAAGGTAAAAATTTTGGGGAGCTTAACAAGCACCGAGTCGGGTAACATGATTTTTTAACGAGCATGAGTTGAGCACTACTCAACTCGCTGTCGGCTCACTTGATAAACATCCCTAGTTAAATTGACATGTGTTGTAACACCCGTGTTTTGGGCCTAGGAGTTAACCGGGTTTATAGTCGAGTCAATAAAATTTAAATAGGGGAGGGACCTATGTTGTGGTGTAATTGAGCTTTAATAAAAGGGGAGGGACCTATGTTGCGATTTTACCCAAAACTTTTAAATAAAGTAAGATAACTTTATAAGATTCAAAGTTATCTTCTTCTTCCTCATTTCTTCCTCATCCAACGTTAACACCATCTCTAAAAACCTCTCAAGCTTGTCACTATTTGATTGATCATACTACTCGATTTCAACACCGTTTTGAAAGGTAAATTATGTTTTCCGACTCTCCTCCTTATTCTCTATCTATCTATGATCTTAAAATTCAAAGATATGTGATTTTGAAAAATTATGGTTTTATATCAAAGTTTGGATTTTAGGTGGTTTTCCAAATGGTTTTAATGTTTTGAGTTGGGATTTAGCTTAATCATGATGAAATACACATTATATGTCAATTTGGTTAATTTTGGATGAAAATTCGTATTATGCTCATAGGGTAAATTTTAAAGTGTTGAAACTTGGTTTTTGGTGAAGTTTATGTTGAAAACTAAAGGCTGATGGTTAGGGTATGATATGAGGGTGATTTGGAATGTGTTAGAGGTCATTTGGGTGTATGAAAGTGGAGTTTTCAGCAAGGTGTTTGGGGAGTACGAAAATTGAGTTTTTGGATGATTTGTGGATTGAGAAATTGTAGATTATGGCTTATGTTTGTGAAGTGAGTTGTTAGTTGAGTTTTAGCATTGAATTGTGGTGTAATAAGTGTGTTTTGTTTGGATAGAAGCAAGAGGAAACGTTGAAGGAGCTTTGGAACAGAATCCAAGTTTGTAGGAGGATTGTTTCGATTGGCTAAGGAAGGGCGGTGAGTGGTTTTAAACTTGTCTTAAAGTTTGGTTCGAGTATGTGTAGTGTGCTTGTGTAAAGTGTGCTTGGTAGGCCACTTTTAGTTAATTCGAGTTGTTAGTTAGCCATTAATATCCATATATGCTATTGTGCTTAAATAACTATGCTCTTGTGATCTTGGTGGTTTTGTACATGTATATTCATGAGGTGCATATATATGTGATGAGCATGAGTTATGATTGATGGAAAACGTGATGTGGTAAATGATAATTGGCACTAAATAATTACCGGTTGTAAATGATCGATCATTAGGATTAGTGTGCACACAAATTGAGTCAAAACGTACGTGGCCTTGATGGCGTTAAGTCATCAAGGAGGAGTACGGTAATGTAATATTCTACCGGAAGCTTTTATTTATTTCTACGTGATGATGAGTGGAATCCCATCCGTAGGGCATGTGGCGATGAGTGGAATCCCGTCCATGCAAGGCCGGTGATGAGTGTAATCCCACCGAGGTAAAGTGTTGTTGAGTTTTAAATCCGCACAATCGGGGTAATTCAAAGTGGCCAATTAACTTGTTCATATATTGTGATATATGGTGTTGAAACATGATTATTGATATTGATGCTTGGTGCTTAGTATGAGGTAATATGCCATATTATGCCATTTGATGGACTAGCTAGGACTACTTGTGATGTTGCCTATGCATGTTAGATATGAGGTTTAGGGAGTACATGCTTGAACCCTGCATTGTTGTTGTTTTTCGTTTTAGAGCACCCTCACTAAGCTTATAGCTTACGCTCTCAATGTTCGACAATGCAGATCATTAGCGTGGCGTTAGCTCGGAGCAAGGCAAGAAGGGCTTCCAAGTTTTGTAGCTCAAGTACGGTGGTGATTTTGTACTAGTTAGCAATGTGGCAAAAGGGTTGTTGTATGAGCTTTTTATAACTCTTTGTTATATATGATGTTTGGATTGTAAAGCATGAATTACAATGATAAATGTTAGGGTGGGATGGTATGTTTTGAATGCTTAGGTTGCGGTGTGGTATGAATTCTTGAGATGCATGATTCTTGTGTGTTTGAATGATATGTGTATTGACATCTTGGTTGTTAAAGGTTGTTTGTGTGTTGTTTGTGTCTAGGGAGGCTTTATCATGCATCTAGAGTGTGTGCCTTAAGTGTTTTTGCTTAAAACAGAGTATTGTAAAGCAGGGCGTATCGATACACCCATGTGTATCGATACGGTCTCAACTCTCTGAATTTCAAATCAGGCTTAGCGTATCGATACACAAGAGTGTATCGATACGGTCCCAACTCTCTGAAATCCTGTGGAGTTGTGGAGTGCAGGGAGTATCGATACGTGGGTCAAGCGTATCGATACGGTTCAACCTAGTTGACCAATTGATGTTGACCCAGAGGGGCGTATCGATGCGCTCAAGGGTGTATCGATACGGTCTTCCCTGAGTTGATGGAGAGGGTTGACTTTGGTCAAGGCGTATCGATACCCTCTGTAGGTGTATCGATACGGTCTTTTTAAAAAGGGAAAATTGGGTTGTTTAATTGTATGTCTTGTGGGTTTTGTATCCGTGTTTGTTCGCTGCGTGTTCCCTCACATAGGATTTAATACAGACATCTAAAAAAAAAATAGGGTTGCTAATCGAGGGGGAATCTTAATTGGTTTTCGCTCGGTTTTCCCCGTGTGGCCCACTTGGACCGGTCATTCGGCCAGACCGGGACGAGGGGGTTACATTTGTTGGTATCAGAGCCTGAGGATTATCGAGACCTCGGGCAGGTAAGTAAGGTAAACTTGTTATGTTGAGTAATTGTGTTGTTCGATGCATACCTTGCCATGAATCTTTGATATTTGACTGTTCGCATGATATTTTGAAGCATGAATTGATGTGTCTGGTGTAGAGTGTGTGCCCATTGCTACTATTACTTAATTTACAAAGATTTTTTTTTGAAAAGAGTAGTACTTGAGCACTATTGGACCCTTGCTTTGACTAACGAAATCCTTATATGTTTCCTGTTGTAGTTTATACCTTGATAGCTGTACTATGAGACCACGTGGGAGGCCTAGGAGGTTTCGACCGGAACCACGGGCAGAGGCTCCAGGAGTAGAGCCAGTAGTTAGAGTTGAGGCTCAAGTGGGAGAGCCTGTGATTGGAATTGGAGCTCCTCCACCACCTCCACCACCACCACCTCCTCCACTGGGAGTTGGAGGCGAGGCTGAGGCCGGAGGAGAGGGACCACCAGGGGGTCAGGGTGGCCAAGGTGGCCAAGGACCGGCAGGGATTGACTTAGCTCCGTTGGTTCAGGCGATAGCCGGGGCTTTTCAGGCTGCAGTAGCTGGAGGACAGGCAGTACATCATCATGGTGAGGGCACCGGATTGCCATTAGAGAGACTTTGGGGTCTTGGAGCTGAAGAGTTCAGGGGGTCTACTCCGGAGAGGTCAGAGTTGTGGTTGGAGAAGATCGTCCGTATCTTGGCTCAGATGGGATGTACTGGTGATCGCAAGTTGGGCTGTGTAGAGTCCTTGCTTCAGGGCGATGCCTACACTTGGTGGGTCACTGTTACTTCAGGTATGGATGACACTGAGATCACTTGGGAGTTCTTTGAGTCAGCATTCCGGAAGAAGTATCTGGGTCCACGATACATCGACGAGAGGAAGAGGGAGTTCATGGCTTTGATTCAGGGGCTTAGATCCGTGACAGACTATGAGATTAGTTTTGTCAGACTAAGTCAGTATGCACCTGAACTTGTTCCTACTGAGGTGGAACGCTGTAACCGGTTCCATTATGGATTGAATGAAGAAATCAAGACATATACTCTAGCTACCGATTACACTGATTTTGATGTCTTGGTTTCGAGGGCCAAGGACTTGGAGCACAGTTTGAGTCTGACCAGGCGGTCAGGTGGATCTAGTTCGAGTAAGAGGTCCAGTAACTTTGATAGAGATGATGCCAAGAGGCATCGAGACAACAAACCTCATTATGATTATAGGCGTGGTGGCGGTAACCACGGTAAAGGCCATCAAAACCAGAGAGCTGGTGGGAAGTTGCCTACATGTGCTATTTGTGGGAGGAACCACACCGGTGAGTGTTGGGGAAATTTTCATTCTTGTTGGAATTGTGGGGCTAGAGACCACATGAGGCGTAACTGTCCACATCCAGTGGGACAGGCATCAGCACAGGCTCCTGTTAGAGCCAATTATTTTCAGAGAGGCCGTGGGCGCGGTCGTGGCTACTTCCAACCTAGGATAGATGCACCTAGGGTGGATGCTCAGAGGAATCTTGCTCATGTTGTGGCAGTGCAGCCAGAGGCAGGAGGACCAGCGAGAGTTTATGCTCAGAGAGAGGCTGGGAACGACACTGATGTGATAGCAGGTAATTTCGAGTTACGGTCTATGTCTTTGCTTTCTTTGGTTGATTCGGGTTCTACGCATTCCTACATTTTGAGTGAGCATGCACAGAAGTTAGATATCCCTGTTGAGATCTTAGATGTAGGTATGCATGTCACTAGCTCTTTTGGTGAGACAGTTGTGGTTAGACGTATGTATAGGAGATGTCCACTGAAGATTCAGGGTTATGTGTTCCCAGTTGATATGATGGAACTTCCTTTTTATGGTTTCGATATAATTCTGGGTATGGATTGGTTGGTTGAGCATCGGGCTAGTGTGGATTTTTGAAACAAAGAGAATTTCTCTGAAACTTTCTGATGACTACGAGGTAGTAGTAGTAGGCGAGAACATTAAGTTCTTGTCTAATGTAGTGTCAGCTTTAGAGGCTCACAAGTTGATGGACTCTGGATGTGGGGCTTATTTAGCTTATGTTATGAATCCGGATATGAATGAAGCTAGACCAAAAGATATCAGGACAGTGTGTGACTTTCCGGATGTATTCCCTGAAGAGTTGCCGGGTTTACCTCCTGACAGAGATGTTGAGTTTGTGATCGAGACCATTTCAGGGTCTAATCCAGTTTCGATAGCTCCGTATCGTATGGCTCCAAAGGAGTTGAAGGAATTGAAGAACCAGTTGCAAGAATTATTAGACCGTGGATTCATCAGGCCTAGTAGTTCTCCGTGGGGTGCTCCCGTGTTATTTGTGAAAAAGAAGGATGGTAGTATGCGTATGTGTATTGACTATAGACAGTTGAATCAGTTGACTGTGAAGAACAAGTACCCGTTGCCTCGCATAGATGATTTGTTTGATCAGTTGAGAGGTGCTTCAGTGTTCTCGAAGATAGATTTGAGATCCGGATACTATCAGTTAAAGGTGAAAGAGTGTGATGTGCCGAAGACAGCTTTTAGGACTAGATATGGTCACTATGAGTTCCTTGTGATGCCATTTGGGCTCACGAATGCACCTGCAGCATTCATGGACATGATGAACAGAATTTTTAGAGACTATCTAGACTGTTTTGTAGTTGTTTTCATTGATAACATACTTGTGTACTCGAAGACGGAAGAAGAACATGACGAGCACTTGAGGGTTGTTTTACAGAGATTGCTGAGCAATCAGTTGTATGCGAAGCTTAGTAAATGTGAGTTCTGGATTCGAGAGGTGGTATTTCTTGGTCATGTTGTTTCGGCCGAAGGTATCCGTGTTGATCCATCGAAGATTGAGGCTATTGTCGAGTGGAAACAGCCTAAGTCCGTGAACGAGATTAGGAGTTTCCTGGGATTAGCCGGTTACTATAGAAGATTTGTTGATGGTTTCTCTAGAGTAGCTGCTCCTTTGACTAAACTGTTGCAAAAAGGAGTTAAGTTTGAATGGTCTGATGCAAGACAAAAGGCCTTTGAGAAATTAAAAGAAGCTTTGACAAATGCCCCAGTGTTAGTACAACCTGTTTCGGGTAAGGAGTTTGTAATTTACAGTGATGCTTCCTACGTAGGTTTAGGATGTGTTTTAATGTAAGAGAGAAAAGTTGTTGCTTATGCTTCTAGACAATTGAAGGTTCATGAGAAGAACTATCCTACTCATGATATCGAGCTAGCCGCAGTTGTGTTTGCATTGAAGATTTGGCGTCATTACTTGTATGGTGAGAAGTGTATTGTTTACACCGATCACAAGAGCTTGAAGTACTTGATGACACAGAAGGAGTTAAACTTGAGACAGAGAAGATGGCTTGAGTTGCTAAAAGATTATGATTTGACCATCGAGTACCATCCGGGTAAAGCGAATGTAGTCGCCGATGCTTTGAGTAGGAAAGTGGCCATAGAGTTGAGGGCTATGTTTGCTAAATTGAGTGTGTCCGATGATGGTGGTTTGATCACCGAGTTGCAAGTGAAGCCTTCTTTGATACAATTGATTAGAGAGAAGCAATTGCAAGATGAGAGTTTAATTCCTCATGTCCAGGACATAGCCGAAGGAAGACCGACCGATTACAGTTTCAGTGGTGAGGGCTTGTTGTGCTTTAGGGATAGAATTGTTGTACCAGGAGATGTTGAGTTGAGACGTCAGATTCTGAGTGAAGCACATTCGAGTCCCTTTTCTATGCATCCGGGTAGTACCAAAATGTATCGTGACTTGAAGAATGATTACTTCTGGGTTGGTTTGAAGAAAGATGTAGCTGAGTATGTGAGCCGTTGTATGGTTTGTCAGAGAGTGAAGGCAGAACATCAGGTTCCTTCAGGTTTGCTACAGCCTTTGAAGATTCCGGAATGGAAATGGGAGAGGATCACCATGGATTTTGTATCGGGATTACCCTTGTCTCCTTCAAAGAAGAATTCAGTTTGGGTGATTGTTGATAGGTTCACTAAGTGTGCTCACTTCTTAGCAGTGAACACTACGGATTCCTTAGACAAGTTGGCAAACTTGTACATCCGTGAGATTGTGAGACTTCACGGAGTTCCGAGGTCTATTGTTTCAGACAGAGATCCTAGGTTTACTTCGAGGTTCTGGGGTTGCTTGCATAGTGCCCTAGGTAGCCGTTTGCATTTCAGCACTTCCTATCATCCGCAGTCTGATGGGCAGTCAGAGCGAGTAATACAGATTCTAGAGGATATGCTCCGTTGTTGTGTGATTGACTTCCAGGGTTCTTGGGAGAAGCACTTACCGTTGGTTGAGTTCGCTTACAACAACAGTTATCAATCTAGTATTCAGATGGCTCCTTATGAGGCTTTATATGGTAGACGATGTAGGACTCCGATCTGTTGGGCTGAAACAGGTCAGAGATTGTTACCTATGCCAGATTTGCTTAAGGGGACTATCGACAAGGTAAAGCTGATTTGCGACCGTTTGAAAGCAGCTTCCAATCATCAGAAATCTTATGCGGATTTGAAGAGGAAAGAGATAGAGTACTCAGTGGGTGAGAAAGTGTTTCTGAAGGTATCTCCTTGGAAAAAAGTAATGAGATTCGGTCGAAAGGCCAAGCTGAGTCCGAGGTTCATTGGTCCATATGAGGTAGTTGAGCGGATTGGGCCTGTAGCTTATCGTTTGAGGTTACCTTCTGAGTTAGAGAAGATCCATGATGTCTTTCATGTGTCTATGCTTAGGAGATATAGATCAGATCCTTCTCATGTGATGCCCGTTGAGGAGATAGAATTAAATCCGGATTTGTCCTACACTGAAGAACCCATTGAGATACTTGCTTCTGATAGCAAGGTGTTGCGTGGCAAGACCATAGAGTTGGTCAAAGTGTTGTGGAGACATAGAGGTGTGGAAGAGGCCACGTGGGAGAGGAAAACAGATATGATTGAGCAGTTTCTGTATTTGTTTCCACCAGGTAATTTCGGGGACGAAATTCCTTAAGTGGGAGAGAGTTGTAACACCCGTGTTTTGGGCCTAGGAGTTAACCGGGTTTATAGTCGAGTCAATAAAATTTAAATAGAATCAACTCAACTTAAGTTGTGGTGTAATTGAGCTTTAATAAAAGGGGAGGGACCTATGTTGCGATTTTACCCAAAACTTTTAAATAAAGTAAGATAACTTTATAAAATTCAAAGTTATCTTCTTCTTCCTCATTTCTTCCTCATCCAACGTTAACACCATCTCTAAAAACCTCTCAAGCTTGTCACTATTTGATTGATCATACTACTCGATTTCAACACCGTTTTGAAAGGTAAATTATGTTTTCCGACTCTCCTCCTTATTCTCTATCTATCTATGGTCTTAAAATTCAAAGATATGTGATTTTGAAAAATTATGGTTTTATATCAAAGTTTGGATTTTAGGTGGTTTTCCAAATGGTTTTAATGTTTTGAGTTGGGATTTAGCTTAATCATGATGAAATACACATTATATGTCAATTTGGTTAATTTTGGATGAAAATTCGTATTATGCTCATAGGGTAAATTTTAAAGTGTTGAAACTTGGTTTTTGGTGAAGTTTATGTTGAAAACTAAAGGCTGATGGTTAGGGTATGATATGAGGGTGATTTGGAATGTGTTAGAGGTCATTTGGGTGTATGAAAGTGGAGTTTTCAGCAAGGTGTTTAGGGAGTACGAAAATTGAGTTTTTGGATGATTTGTGGATTGAGAAATTGTAGATTATGGCTTATGTTTGTGAAGTGAGTTGTTAGTTGAGTTTTAGCATTGAATTGTGGTGTAATAAGTGTGTTTT
Organism: Hibiscus trionum; assembly: GCA_030270665.1. Lineage (NCBI taxonomy): Eukaryota > Viridiplantae > Streptophyta > Magnoliopsida > Malvales > Malvaceae > Hibiscus > Hibiscus trionum. The sequence continues at coordinate 22,743,983 of BSYR01000011.1, forward strand.
GTTTGGATAGAAGTAAGAGGAAACGTTGAAGGAGCTTTGGAACAGAATCCGAGTTTGTAGGAGGATTGTTTCGATTGGCTAAGGAAGGGCGGTGAGTGGTTTTAAACTTGTCTTAAAGTTTGGTTCGAGTATGTGTAGTGTGCTTGTGTAAAGTGTGCTTGGTAGGCCACTTTTAGTTAATTCGAGTTGTTAGTTAGCCATTGATATCCATATATGCTATTGTGCTTAAATAACTATGCTCTTGTGATCTTGGTGGTTTTGTACATGTATATTCATGAGGTGCATATATATGTGATGAGCATGAGTTATGATTGATGGAAAACGTGATGTGGTAAATGATAATTGGCACTAAATAATTACCGGTTGTAAATGATCGATCATTAGGATTAGTGTGCACACAAATTGAGTCAAAACGTACGTGGCCTTGATGGCGTTAAGTCATCAAGGAGGAGTACGGTAATGTAATATTCTACCGGAAGCTTTTATTTATTTCTACGTGATGATGAGTGGAATCCCATCCGTAGGGCATGTGGCGATGAGTGGAATCCCGTCCATGCAAGGCCGGTGATGAGTGTAATCCCACCGAGGTAAAGTGTTGTTGAGTTTTAAATCCGCACAATCGGGGTAATTCAAAGTGGCCAATTAACTTGTTCATTTATTGTGATATATGGTGTTGAAACATGATTATTGATATTGATGCTTGGTGCTTAGTATGAGGTAATATGCCATATTATGCCATTTGATGGACTAACTAGGACTACTTGTGATGTTGCCTATGCATGTTAGATATGAGGTTTAGGGAGTACATGCTTGAACCCTGCATTGTTGTTGTTTTTCGTTTTAGAGCACCCTCACTAAGCTTATAGCTTACGCTCTCAATGTTCGACAATGCAGATCATTAGCGTGGCGTTAGCTCGGAGCAAGGCAAGAAGGGCTTCCAAGTTTTGTAGCTCAAGTATGGTGGTGATTTTGTACTAGTTAGCAATGTGGCAAAAGGGTTGTTGTATGAGCTTTTTATAACTCTTTGTTATATATGATGTTTGGATTGTAAAACATGAATTACAATGATAAATGTTAGGGTGGGATGGTATGTTTTGAATGCTTAGGTTGCGGTGTGGTATGAATTCTTGAGATGCATGATTCTTGTGTGTTTGAATGATATGTGTATTGACATCTTGGTTGTTAAAGGTTGTTTGTGTGTTGTTTGTGTCTAGGGAGGCTTTATCATGCATCTAGAGTGTGTGCCTTAAGTGTTTTTGCTTAAAACAGAGTATTGTAAAGCAGGGCGTATCGATACACCCATGTGTATCGATACGGTCTCAACTCTCTGAATTTCAAATCAGGCTTAGCGTATCGACACACAAGAGTGTATCGATACGGTCCCAACTCTCTGAAATCCTGTGGAGTTGTGGAGTGCAGGGAGTATCGATACGTGGGTCAAGCGTATCGATACGGTTCAACCTAGTTGACCAATTGATGTTGACCCAGAGGGGCGTATCGATACGCTCAAGGGTGTATCGATACGGTCTTCCCTGAGTTGATGGAGAGGGTTGACTTTGGTCAAGGCGTATCGATACCCTCTTAGGTGTATCGATACGGTCTTTTTAAAAAGGGAAAATTGGGTTGTTTAATTGTATGTCTTGTGGGTTTTGTATCCGTGTTTGTTCGCTGCGTGTTCCCTCACATAGGATTTAATACAGACATCTAAAAAAAATAGGGTTGCTAACCGAGGGGGAATCTTAATTGGTTTTCGCTCGGTTTTCCCCGTGTGGCCCACTTGGACCGGTCATTCGGCCAGACCGGGACGAGGGGGTTACATGTGTCGTTCCTAAACATGAAACAATTTAAAACTTGTGGTCAACGTCTACTTTTAATATAAAAATAAAAAATTCATGAAATGATTCACTATTAGAACGCCACATGTCGTTCCTTTTTTTTCAAGTGAAACATAGTCCTTGGAGAAACACTGTGAGGACTTGGAAACTTCTCTGACAGTTTGATCTGTAGGGCGATGTATAGTTCGTAAAGGACTTCAAGTAGTTTTCTTTTTTGAAACACGATTAAAGAAGAATAAAATTAATTATGTAAAACAAATGTTATGGTACGGATTCTTGTACGTAGAATGTAGTGCAACTTGCTATGGAATAAAATTATGAATATTAATATTTTATGTTTCTTAGATCTTCATATAGATAATGAGAGTATATTATATGGTCATTAATTGATCGTCTACGATCATCGTCTCAACTTTCATGATTCAATAAAATTTTTGTATACTTTGAGAAGTAAAGAGGTCATTGTGGACCGCGAATAAACATTGTTAATTTTTATTGTGCATTGGACTGAAATAATTTATGGGATCAGTGTTTTTCTAAGGGATGAGGCATAAGAATGAGACATTATCGAATTTTATGTGCGAAAGAATTGATAGATGTATAACTGACATAACTTAGCCATGGGGAGCATCAAGGCCGTTAAGTTATCTCTGAAGTTGCTGTTAAATCCGATTATTGCTATCTACTTACAAACACGTTAGGGCCTTTATGCTTATCCTCCAAAAATGGACGTCAGTGTGACTATTTTCAGTTTGACAACTGTTGGGTTTAGGGAAGAACATGAGATCTGAACCAAACATATTGGGTCAGATTTTAAAAAAAGTCGGGTCAGGTTTAGGTAAAAAAATATTTGACCGACCTATAAATACTTTTTTATGATACTGATCTCTTTATTTATATATATATATATATATATAACTTTTCATATATTAGGGCAATTACTATAATACTTCTCTCTTTATATATATGTTTTTCAATTATATCCTTAATTTTGTTAAATAAAAAAATACCTGATTAATTACTATAAATACTCTTTTTATATTTTTCCATTATTCCTCTTTAAATAGGTTGTACAACTAACAAAGCAAGCAAAAAAGTATGCAACTCCTAAAATTTTGAAAAGCATAACTTAATCACAATTAACTACTGCCTGTAGACCAAGGCTTTAATAAACTACTGCAAGGTTTAAACTAAAAGGTCTTTTTGCCTTACTAACTCCAGCATTTTTCGCAGCTTCTGAAATATTACAAGTTTAAAGAAATTTGTAAAATATCTGTAATTTGACTCATAAAATATGTCAAATTAATTGTAACACCCGGGTTTGGGGGTCGGGTGAATTAAAATAATAAAATATTATTTTGGGCCTCGTGTTTTCAAAATAAATAAACTATGTTGAACTTATTTCAAATCAAGCCCATTTAGCCATGGATGTCATGCCTTGTGAATACTTCATTTCATTAAGGGTAAAATGGTCTTTGGCCTTTAAATTAAAACAAAACATTAAAATTTGATTTTTCACTCATCTTCTTCCCCCTTCTCTTCAAACATTTTTCACGACAAGTTCTCCCACAACTCAAGGTTACTATTCCATCACCCTTTTTCCTCATCCTTGAAGGTTTTTGAAAGGTAAATGTATTTTTGAGTTGTCCTCGTTATTCTCTACATATCTATACCTTTAGTTCTCATAAAAACCCATGATTTTTCATTTTGGAGTTTTGGATTAAAAATGTCATCTTTGTTAGCTTTTAGTTAAGTTTTTGATTTGTTGATGTTAGATAATTTGTTTGCTATCTAAATGGTCCAATATACTTGATTTTTAGAAGGTTTTACAATGATTCACGAATTTGGGTTTTAGGGAGGTTTTAGAGGGGTTTAAGGTTGGTTTTTGGGGTTGTTTTGGGTGAAATCTTGAGGGCTGATGGTTAGGCTATGTTTGAGGGTTGTTTTGGGTGTATTAGATGGAACTTGGGAGGTTGGAAACATGGTTTTCTGGTTTGGCTTTTAGGCAGCTCGAAAATGGCACTTATGGGGTTGTCTTTAGCTTGAATTCATGTGTTTTGTGCTTGGTTTGTATTCCGGGTTTGCTACAGTGATTTGTGGAATGAATTGTGGTTGTTTTGATTGTGTTGGGATATTTAGAAGCAAGGAATTGTGTTGGTGAAGCCTCAGGAACGAATCCAGAACCGTTGGGAGCTTAATCGACTAGAGTTGTTGAGCTTGGAATAGTCAGTAAGTGGTTCTAAGTTTTTAAATTGGATTTCAAATGTTGGTTCAAGCATGTGGACCTAGGTTGAGCTTGGTAAATCCACCTAGAGTTAGGATTAGAGTGGTAGCCTAATCTCAAGCTTAGTATAGGAGACCTTTGGTTGAACTTCTAAATGCTTGTTATGGCTCTTGTTTCATATTAATTGTGATTAATGTGGTTATGTGTATTGTGATATACATGTGTGTTGAGGCATGATATTTGATGCATTGTTATATGCATGTGGTTGTGGAATGTGGTTTGTGCATGATGGTAAATCATGGTGAGTACGTGCTAAGCATGGAAATTGGTAAGAAAGTTGTGTGGTTGATTAATGAATGTGTTAGTATTGGCACTAGTATGCTTGGGTACAATGATCGATCATTAGGATGTTTAGTGTGCACACGAGAGTCGAAATGCGCGCTTGGTCTTGGTGATGGTAGTCATCAAGATAGAGTACGTGTTCGCCCGAAAATCTTCATATATATGTTAGTCGGTGATGAGTGGAATCCCATCGACGGGCGTGAGGATGAGTGGAATCCCCTCCGCGTGAAACGGTGATGAGTGTAATCCCACCGTAAGGTAATGTTTGTGTTATTAGATGTGAGTTCCAACGGTTATCCGCGTATTCGGGTCATAGCTAGGTGCCAATACGGACTATTGAATGTGTTTCCATTACGTTTGATATATGTGTTTCCATATGTTGGGTTATGGGCTTGTTGAGCATGGCATGATATTGAGTTTGTGTTCATGTATCTTTTATATTTTACTCTTGTGGCTTCGAAGGTAAGAACATGCATTCTTCCTTGGATGTGTTGCTCGTGCTTGGAACTTGCATTGTCGAGATTTGTTTTATGAGCTTACCCTCACTAAGCTTTATGCTTACGCTCTCTTTTGTTCGACAATGCAGATCCGTAGTTCGAGGGTTGCTTGTGCAAGGAGAGGGCCTCCAAGTGTGCTAGTTGAGCTTTTGCTATCCTCAAGTATGAATTTTTAAGTTAATGATGTAATGGTTAAACAATGGGGATCTAGGTTTTTGTTGGTGTAGGAGCTTGTTTAGACTCCTTAAAATGTTGATGTTGGTGTGGCTTGTTGATGCCATGTTTTGGATTGTAAACCATGTTTATGTTGCTTACCTTGAATGCTTATGTGCTTTGTTTCTAAGGCATGAAACCTTAAAAGGCTATGTATGCTTCTTTTGTGGTGAATGTATGATCTTTTAAATGGATGCCCTTATTATGCGCCTTTGTGTGTTTTGTTCGAGTTTGGACTAGGGTGTATGCCTCTAGAGTTTATGTATGTGTGTTGTGTTTGACTCTTGAAGTTGTTGAGGGAGTTTGGGATCGTTTAGAGATGTTTAAATCTGATTTTGGAAACTCACAGACTGCAGGTGTTTCGGAACGGGTTGGACTGTTTCAGAACGGGTGTGGTTCCAGGGTCACCCGTATCGGAACGCGTTCCTGTACGGTTTGGCTACTGTGAGCCCTTGTTCCGATATGAGTCTCGAAACACTTTGGATACTGTGAATGCCTGTTCCAGAACAAGTTTCGGAACGCCTAGGAGAAATAGGTCCCTGTTCCGAGATGGGGTGGATGCGTTTCGGTACGGGTGTCTGGCTTTTTAAACTGGAGCCCGTGTTTCAAAACGGGCAAAACCTGTTTCGAAACACAGGCCTAAAAATGGGCTTTTGACATCTCTAAAGGGTCTCAAGGGTTGGGCTTAGGCCCTGTTTGCTGTTAGGCTTCTTGTGAGTCTTGTTTTTCGCTGTCGCTTCACGCATAGGTTTAATTTAATCCATCTAGGCAAGATAATAAATGAAAAAGTTTTCTCAGGTTGTTAACCGAAGTGAAGCCTTAACGAGTTTCGCCTCGGTTATCCTCGTGTAACCCACTCGGACCGGTCAGTCGCCCGAACCGGGACGAGGGGGTTACACTTGTTGGTATCAGAGCCTGAGGTTTCCGAGACCTCGGGCAGGTAAGTGAGGTGAGTTAAATTCTTGTATTGCAATTGCACGGTGTTTGCTTGACATGTAAGCATGTTTGCTTTTTTATCAAGAATGTTTGATGTTTGTTTAATTGATCGCATGTGTGTGTTGTTTGAAGCATGTTGAGTAGAGTCACATTGCTTCTTTTACATCGGAAAAAGGATTTTAAGTGAGGGAAATATACTTGAGCCACTTAGACCCTTGCCCTTGCTAACCATGTCTTGTACGTTGTTGTTGTGTTGTAGTTGTTGTCTGTGAGCGCGTATGTCGAGGCCTAGAGGTAGACCGAGGATGGTTCGTCAGGAACCTCGTGTTGCGGCTCCTGTTAATGAGCCGGTGGCTGGAGTTGAGGCTCCTGTGGAGGAGCCTACTGTTGGATTCGGAGCTCCTCCACCACCACCACCTCATCAGCTTCAAGTGGGAGGCGAGGCTGGAGCTGATGGAGCGGGACCTCAGGTTGGCCAGGGTGGCCAAGGTCCTGCAGGAATAAACATGGCTCCGCTAGTTCAAGCTATAGCGGGATCGTTTTAGGCTGCAGTTGCCGAAGCTCAGGCTGCAGCTCAGCCGAGAGGTGATGATGCTAGCTTACCGTTAGAGAGACTCCGTAGCCTCGGGGCAGATGAGTTCAGGGGATCTACGCCTGAGAGATCAGAGTTGTGGTTGGAGAAGACAGTCCGCATTCTAGCTCAGATGAGATGTGTTGGAGCTCGTAAGTTGGCTGTGTAGTTTCATTGCTTCAGGGTGATGCCTACACCTGGTGGGTCACCGTTACTTCCGGTGTGCCTGAGGCCGAGATCAGTTGGAATTTCTTTGAGACTGCTTCCAGAAAGAGATATTTGGGCCCGAGATATCTGTATGAGAAGAAGCGGGAGTTCATGGCTCTTGTTCAGGGAGACGCATCAGTGGCAGATTATGAGATTCGCTTTGTCCGTTTGAGTCAGTATGCTCCGGAGTTGGTTCCTACTGAGAGGGACCGTTGTGATTGGTTTAGATATGAACTTCATGAGGAAGTCAAGAGGTACACCTTGGCTTCAGATTATTCTGATTTTGATGTCTTGGTCACTAGGGCCAAGGACATCGAGCATAGCTTGGGGCTGACCAAGCGTTCGGGAGGATCCAGTTCAGGGAAGAGGCACAATAACTTTGATCGTGGTGATGCCAAGAGGCATCGGGGCAGTGGACATCCGTTTGACCATAGGCGTGGCGGTGGCCACCATGGTAGAGGCCATCAGGGCCGTAGAGCTGGACGGCGTTTGCCCGAGTGTGCCCGTTGTGGGAGACATCATTCAGAAGAGTGTTGGGGGAACTATCATGCTTGCTGGAACTGTGGATCGAGAGACCACTTCAGGAGAGAGTGTCCGCATCAGGCGGCACAGGCACCGAATCTGGCACAGGCTCTTGCGAGAGCGACCGACTATCAGAGAGGCTGTGGGCACGATCGTGGTTACTTCCAGCCGAGGGCTGATGCACCTAGGATAGAGGCACCAAGGAATCTTGCTCATGTTGTGGCAGTTCAGCCAGAGGCCGGTGGATCAGCTAGAGTCTACTCACAGAGAGAGGCAGGGAATGACACAGATGTGATAGCATGTAATTTTGAGTTACAGTCCATGTCTTTTCTTTCCTTAGTTGATTCGGGTTCCACGCATTCTTACATTTTGAGTGAGCATGCAAAGAAGTTAGACATACCTGTTGAGATTTTAGACATAAGGATGCATGTGACTAGTTCCTTTGGTGAGACAGTTGTAGTTAGACGGATGTATAGGAGGTGTCCGTTGAAGATCCAGGGTCATATGTTTCCTGTTGATATGATGGAGCTTCCGTTCTACGGTTTTGTTATTATTTTGGGTATGGATTGGTTGGTTGAGCATAGAGCTAGTGTAGATTTTGAAACAAAGAGAATTTCGTTGAAGCTTTCCGATGACTACGAGGTAGTGGTAGTAGGCGAGAACGTTAAGTTCTTGTCCAATGTTGTGTCAGCTTTAGACGCTCATAGGTTAATGGACTCCGGTTGTGGGGCTTATTTAGCGTATTTGATGAATCCGAATATGAGTGAGGTTAGACCGAAAGATATCAGGACAGTTTGTGATTTTCTGGATGTGTTTCCAGAAGAGTTACCTGGTTTGCCTCCTGACAGAGATGTAGAGTTTGTGATTGAGACTTTTTCAGGGTCTACTCCAGTTTCTATTGCTCCGTACCGTATGGCTCCGAAAGAGTTGAAAAGTCAGCTTCAGGAGTTGTTAGGCCGTGGTTTTATTAGGCCTAGTAGTTCGCCTTGGGGTGCTCCCGTGTTGTTTGTAAAGAAGAAGGATGGCAGTATGAGGATGTGTATCGACTACATGCAGTTGAACCAGTTGACAGTAAAGAACAAGTATATGTTGCCTCGTATAGATGACTTGTTTGATCATTTGAGAGCTGTCTCAGTGTTTTCGAAGATAGATTTAAGATCAGGGTACTATCAGTTGAAGGTAAAGGAGTGTGATGTTTCGAAGACATCCTTTAGGACTAGATACGATCATTATGAGTTCCTTGTGATGCCGTTTGGGCTCAGGAATGCACCAGCATCTTTCATGGACATGATGAACAAAGTTTTCCGAGACTATCTAGACCGGTTTGTAGTTGTTTTCATAGATGACATCCTTGTGTACTCGAAATCAGAAGAAGAACATGATGAGCACTTGAGACTTGTTTTGTAGAGATTGATGAGTAATCAGTTGTATGCTAAGCTTAGTAAAGTTGAGTTCTGGATTCGAGAGGTTGTGTTTCTTGGCCATGTTGTATCAGCTGAAGGTATCTGTGTTGATCCGGCGAAGATTGAAGCTATTGTTGAGTGGAAACAACCTAAGTCAGTGACTGAGATTAGGAGTTTCCTAGGATTAGCTGGTTACTATAGAAGATTCATTGATGGTTTCTCTAGAGTAGCTGCTCCATTGACTAAATTGTTGCAGAAAGGAGTGAAG